>CM019822.1:115454874-117854874 GCA_009763385.1 Coix lacryma-jobi var. lacryma-jobi
GAAGTGGGAATGGATCCATGAGCCGAAATGCCCTCTCCAAGCTCATGTTCTCGTGCAAGCTCAAAGGCAGAAAAACACAAGGCATTGTCTTGTCCAGTGTGACCTCAAGGTCTCCACAAAACGGTTAGTCATATTAAGCATAAGGTGAACTCTCAACAAAAAGAGGCCTACCTATGAAAGATACCGCAAGAAGATCTGAACTCAAACTAATCAAGACTACCATGCAACAGGATAAAGCACTATATAGCAAAATGCAGCCTATAGACATGATCAACCCAAACACAGCCTAAACCTCAACACATGCTACAATGCAAGGTAATGATAGAAATACATCCAGAAGCATGTAACATGTAAAAATTGTGGAAAGTCTAGTGCTCGAACTAGACATATCAACAGGGTACATGTAGCTAACCAAAACTAGAACCTGAAAAGTGATACCTAATGAACACATACCTCTACATGTAAAGCTCATGGAGAAGTATGGTAAAGCATGGCATAATGTTCATGAGGATCACAAACTAAAGCTATACACAAAGCTAGCATGACATAAGATATACAGGAAAGCACATGCTAGACAAGAACAAAACATGATACAAAACAAAATGTACATGCAAATACTATACAAGTGAGCACATGAAAGACCATCTCATACCATAAGAAATAGATCATGGATGTACAAGGTATGAGTGTATGTGAAAGCTCAACAAACTGCAAAAGCCTCTTTGGAGGCAATTCTAAGCGGGGTGTAGAGAACCATCAAATCTTGGTCGCATCTAAAAGACCAAGTTCCATTATGCGCATGTTCTCCACCCCGCGTCCTCATATCTACACACAAGAGGACAATGTAACCCGAGCCTTGGATCCTGAAGGGTTAGCAAGTATGTACTTGGGAATCCAAGACTTGGTCACACATCTCAAAGGAGCACTCAACTTATCATGTGGGTTAGCATGATGAAAAATGTTGGTTCAAATGCAATTTTGAAACATCCTTGGAAACATTCCTCAAAAGGACAACTCGAGGAGAAGAACGAGTCATACCACGGGAAAAGAGGCAAACATCTCCCAAGGTTTTTTGAGAAGAACCAACAGAAGCACCATGAGAATCATGACGTGGACCAACACAAGAAGCACTAGAAGCATGTCCACGGCCATGACCTAACCCACTAGAAAAGGAGTCATAAAACCCATCAACTTAGAGGGGCTTCTTACTAGGAGCACAAGCGTTCATGCCATGAGTTCCTAGAAGAGCAAGCTTGGCACAAGCGTTTGGCACGCCGATAGCAAAAGCTTTCTTGATGTCCATCTTTCTCACATAAAGAGCAATGATACAAGGGCCTATTGGAAGGCACACCATTCTCCTACAAGTTAGAAGTCCCTTGGGACTTAGAACAAGAAGCATCAACATTCAATTGGTGCCTACACTAGGAGCAGACGTGCCATGGGAAAGGCTACGTGGCTTCCTAAAAGCCTTAGCTCGAATACGTCGCTCGTGTTTGACACGGCGAAAGCAAAAATCGAATGATTGTCCATCTTTCTTGCAAAAGGTGCAATGAAATATCGGATTGGGAACACGAGTTCCAAAAATGTGAGAAGCACCCTTGTTATGAGAAATCCCTTGGACATCACTCGAAGAAACAACAAGGTTAGGAGTAGCTATGAAAGAGCTATCTGAAATCTTGGCACAAGTGTTATCGTCAAAAGACTCACACGCAACACAAGAACTCAACTCTCACTACTAGAAATATGATCATTAGTGACGATTTGCTAGTGACGCTGGTAAGTTTCGTCACCGAATGATACCTTTCGGTGACAAAATTTTGTTTTCGTCACAAGGTACAAGTGACGATGTTTTGGCTTGACTTTCAATGACGAAAATGAGAGGAACGTCATCGATTACCAAATGGAAATGGTCATAGATCATATTGTTGGTGTGCTATATTGTAATGATGAAAATATTCATCACAAATTATATTTCGATATGGTCATAGATAATTTGCCTCGTGTGGCCCACGTAGTGATGAAACGAATTGGTCACAGATCATTTTTCCTTACTTTATAGTAAAGTGTCTAGTTTGCCGCCGCCTCTACCACTTGAGGGCGTTGGATGATTGGGCCAGACGACCCGGTTGACCTTTTTACCATATTGGATGCGTGGGCCGTCGGTCGACCTTTTTTCATATTGGGCCACAGGTGCACACAGTAGGCTGGACAATTTTTGGCAAAAAAATTGCGCTGGTGGAGCTTTGATCTCGCGACCTGCCGTTAGGCGAGTAACAACCTTACCGTTGAGCTACTCGACTATTTTCTTGTGAAAAACAAAGTTACTCTATTTGTAAGGTATCAACATGATAATTGAATGGTGGTTCTCTTAACTCTTTAGATCACAGATCCTGGGCCATAGACTAAGATTTGTCATCTGTACCTAGTGAGCAGATATGAAACCAAGCCCCGGACATGAGTAGGGTTCTCTTGAAAACTGGCTACTAAACACAACAATTGAGCAAGCACCCGTCACTGATGTTATATCCTCTGATTGATTTGTCAAACAGGAGGACACGCAGGCAATCGCCTAACAACACAAAATCCTGAAGAAAACCAAAGTAATCGCCTAACAATGTACTTTACTAATCCATAATGCAAGCACTTGTAAATCCATCGCATACACAGACCAAAGCAAAGATTATTCATTTAGTACTTAGGAACATTTCAAATTCACCAGCTTCCAAAAGCACATCATAGGTTATAGTCAAACCATTGGTTGCGGATTAGCTGCCAATCCTGTTCTTCTAATGAAGAGGTAAAGAGACACGCGAAAAGAACGCATAGTACTCATGCCTAATCCTACAGCCTTCGCTACAAAAGAAGGCATAATCATTAGCCCAGCCTTCCGGCACGCCACATCCGCTGCAACTGCAACCTTGTCTGTCCTCGTCCGCCGGTAGTACGGACAGCACTGCCCCCAATGGGGCTGTTCCGGCCACTTTCCATGTCACATCATGGACCACCTTGACGGCGTGCGCATGGTATCTGGCGCACTCCCGGTTGGTCATGCGGCTGGCCTGCTTACATCCGACGACGATGCCGCCCTCGCCCTCGACCTGCCTAATGTAGCGCTCGACTTCTTCCTTCTCCTTGCAACCGTGGTGATGGATGCCGAGAACTAAGCCGCCGCCTTGTGCCCGGCGTCTGCCGCCCGTTGGAGCCACTGAGTGCCGAGCGGCGTGCACCATTTCACAAAAACGAACGTGACGCCGAGGACGAAGCAGGCCTCCGGGTTGTTGGCGGCGGCCAGGTTGTCGACAAGAGCGAGGTAGCGGTCATTTTGGAACCACCTAATGTATTCCTATCGCTCCAACGCCCAGTGCCTCCTGACGGAGGCATCCTTGCACGCCCTGCACATGTCCTGGCATCTGCAAGAAACACAAATGCAAGAAACACAAATGCAGTTCATCACTGAGTTGAAGGTTTCATAGTTCGTATACTGGTGTCACGCACTTACGTCGCTCGTAGGCTGCAGATGTCCTCCATCGGATGTGTGGACATCTCGGCGATGCTCCCGACGATCTCGACCAACATGTCGTCCGGGAGAGCCAGCGGGTATCGCCTTGCCGCCATGGCGCTTGGGATCGAAGATTGAACGCAGTGTAAGGTCCGGAAGGAAAGAAAAGATTGGGATTAAATCCCCGCACCGGCGGTAGATTTGGTCGCCTAAGAAATCGAGGGAAGCGAAGGGACGATGATGAAATCGAGATGAAAACCCTTGCGTCTACTCATCTACGGAGTACTCCATATGGAATGCTACTCCGCATTGAATGCGCACGACCAACAACGATAGGATAGGCACGACCAGTGTAACACAACCGTCCAATTTATAAGAGCACAGGTGTGAAAAACCTCCGCCGAAGCAGCTGAAAGCAAGATAAATGCATAACTAATTCGTACATGCACCAATAAATCTGAAATTTTTATCACAGCACACACATGACCAGAGGAGTCTACCATAAAAATTTCACAGCATTTCAAGCAACATAACAGCAGATATCATTTTCTCCCTATTTAAGCCTATTTAACCTAAATAATCATCACAGCAGCAACTTCCACTAACACACATCACTTTATGCATTCACTGGACAGAGATTTTGCACAAGGATTCCAAAAAGTGCTCATTTGCAATTTTTGGACCAACATACAATTTACCACGCAATTTACAAATTTCAGCCAGATTTGCTAATTAATCAAAAACGAAAATAAAAACTGATTTTGCAGTTAGCACCCCTGGATCTGCAGAAAACAATTAAGGAGCAATTAGTAAATCTAATGAGTCATGCAGCTTTGCACAAAAACACCTATAAAGAGTTTCAGCTTTACTAGATGGGGCTTCACCATGGATTTCACGGGAGGACGACGGAGAACCAAGGGGATGGCCGGCTCCTCTGCTGATTGGGATGCTAAGGTTTGGGACTTGGGCTGCTGGCCGGCCGGAGGGCTGCTGCCGGCCTCTGCTGCTGCCTGCTGCTCCTGCAGGGACGAGCAGGGAAGGAGCCGCGGCCTGAGGGGCGCGGTTCTGAAGACCGTGAGTCTCAGCGACTCTGCAGGAGGGGCGCGCAGGAAGCGAACAGGAAGGAAAAAGGAGGAAGGGAGAAGGAGGCGCTCTGCTGCTGCTATTGCTGGAGGGGAGGAACAGGGAGGTGCGGCCATGGAGAAGGGGCTGCTCGCTGGAGCTTCTGCCATGGACGACGGCAAGAGGAGAGCGACAGAGAGAGACCGAAGGGAGGGAGAAAAGCTCGGTCCCCTTTTTTTTGTGCGAGAGAAGGAATGGGGAGGAGACCGCAAGGAGGCCGGGCTCGGCCCTTTTATTGGCACGGCACGAGAGGAGGAGCTCGGCAATTTTTAGAGAAATTTCTTTCCCAATCTGGCAAGTTTCCGGAAACTTTCGGTCAAATTCCGAATTTGCGAACACTGCTCAAACGGACTCCGATTTCGACGAAACTAATTTTGTTGTCGTCGTCTCGCTGAATACTCCGACTTTCGTTAAAGGTACTCAGTCAAATTCCCAACGGTTTGCCCGGTAACGATCGTCGATGGCAGCTTCGCGGTGACCGAAATTCCAATTTCGCGGTTACTAACTTAACTGTTTTCTGGAACGTGAAAACTGCGCGGTATCTCATCTTGCGAGCTCGTTTTCACCATTTTCGGCACCGATCCAGGTCTCGGCCATAAAACGAAATTTGTTCCTCTTGATCTGTACTACAACTTTCGTTTAGGGCGCGCCGACATGCGAACACCCGAAAATACCGTTCAACGCCGGTCAAAGCAATCACCCGGTAGGATCCAAATTAGGGTTTCTCGTCGGTCGGAACATTTTTCTGGTCATCTGTTCAACACAGAACCTTCATAACTTTTGGTCGTGAGTTCATATATGGTCGATTGGGCATAATCGCAATACTTGGTTGGACCCGAATGATTTTCTTCCATTAATCAGCCAGTACAGGCAAAACTATGACTCGTAATTTCATGTGACTTTTTGATTCCAAACTTCACAAAACTTTTTCATCAGTTACTATAGACAGGAATGGAGGTGGGTCACATGAAAAATCCCTGTTTAGCATTAATCTTGAATATTCATAAATTGGCGATCATTATTAACTGGCTCCATTAATTATTTCCCGAATAATTCAAACGGAGGTTCTGCCTCTGAGATTGATCCTGGCACTTCTGTCATCACTTACTAACCTTGAATTTAGTCCTTCATCGTTGCTTGATATACCAAGTCTGTGCTCAACTGATGGCTTAACTAACGGCAAACACCTGGGGTGTTACAACCAGCCAGGGGGAAACGGGCCGGATGGGCTGGATCTGTCAGGCCAGAAGCGAGAAGGATAGGGATTTTCTCTTTTTTATTAATCTCATCAAAGCCTTTTTTTTGGCAAAAAAATTGCGCTGGTCGAGGTTTGATCTCGTGCCCTGGCGTCAGACAAGAAATAGCCTTACCATTGGGCTACACGACCTTTCTTGCGAAAAAAGAAAGTTACTCTATTTGTTAGGTATCAACATGATAATTGAATGGTGAGTCTCTTAACTGAATGGATCACAGGTCCTGGGCCATAGACCCATGATTGGGCTACTGTTCATCGACCTAAACCCCCCATCAACAATGCAGCGGCGATGGAGAACTGGCATTGGGATCGAGGGCATCGGCCTCCGTGAGGACTGAATAACAGCGCCGACCTTCGTTGCGCAGGGAAAGCAGGGGCTTCAGGCGCGAGAAAGGTTTGATTTCTGCTCGAATTTTGGTTGATATAGCATGTGTTCGATGTGTGTTTAGTGCAATCACACTGAGGGAGTTAATACAAGGTTTCTTTTATTGTCACAACAGATGGATAGAAGTTTTGTTTATGGGAAACAATTCACACCTGCATATGTGAAGGGAGTTGAAGAGTTTATGAAAATTGTTAGTGAAAGATACCCCGAAGACGAACACATTCGTTGTCCGTGCATCAATTGTCATAATCGAAGGTCTATTACATCAGACTGAAGTAGAAACCCATATACACATTTATGGAATTTCACCTACATACACCAAGTGGGTTCATCATGGGGAGCCTACAGATGTTGTAATTGATGAGGGTATAGATCAGGAGGTCGAAGAACATGATCATGACTTTGGGATACATGTGGATGGGGACGATGTTTACGATGATGATCATGGAGTACCAGAAATGATAGGCGAACTGTATGCAGCCGCAGAGGCTGATGGAGAAAAGCCAAGTTTTGCAAGAGTTCTTGAAGATGCGAAGAAGGCGCTTAGCCCGGGTTCTAGCCATTCAAAATTTTCCTTTATGGTGAGGATGTTGTATATGAAGTCTCGTTATCGAATCACCAATACAGCATTTACCGCAATGATGAAGCTGATGTCAGATGCATACCTTCAGAGTGAGTTGCAAAATCATATGACGAGGCCAAGAAAATATATTAAAGAATTGGGCCTTGCATTCGAAAACATCCATGTGTGCAAGAACAATTGTGTGTTGTTTCGTATGGATTATGCTGAAAAGAATGTGTGCCCAGTATGCAAGGAGTCTAGATGGAAAGACGAAACAGGGACGAAGCGGGTTCCACATAAGATTTTGAGGCATTTTCCACTCTTGCCAAGGTTGAAAAGAATTTATGCTTCGAAATGAACTTCGGAGGAAACACAGTGGCACAAGAAAGTGAGGAAGCCAGTCGCCAATGTGATGAGCCATCCAGCTGATGGGGAAGCATGGAAGGACTTTGACAGGAGGGAACCAGCTTTTGCAAATGATCCGAGGAACCTGAGGCTTGCCTTAGCTACCGACAGATTCAATCCATTTGGCAACATGAATACACAGTACAGTATGTGGCCAGTGCTTTTGACACCGCTGAATCTCCCACCATGGGAATGCATAAATCCAGCAAACTGCTTTATGTCTTTACTCATCCCAGGTCCAAGATCTCCAGGAAAGGATTTTGATTTGTTACTTGAGCCTAATCGAAGAACTGCTCGAGCTATGGAAGGGTGTCAGTACCTTAGATGCATGTACATGTAAGAAATTCAAGCTTCGCGCTGCTGTGCTGTGGTGTATACATGATTATCCAGCGCTGGGCACGTTATCTGGGCGAACAACAAAAGGGTATTTTGCATGTATTCATTGCGACAAGGATCCGTTGTCTCGGGAATAAGGAACAAGATATGCTACATCGGACATCGTCGTTACCTTAAATGACACACGCATGGCGGAACAGCTTGGCTTTCGATGGTAAGCGTGAAAAAAAGATCAGCCTGGCAAGTTTATTGTGGAGGAGGTCCTACAAGAGCTAGAGAAGGTGAAAGATATCAGGCCAGGGAAGCAACCTCAGATTACTGGAAATAAAAGGAAGCGCAGTGACGGTCCAAAGATTTTTAGCCGCAAAAGTGCATTGTGGAGATTGCCATATTGGGAACATTTGAAGCTTCCACATAATCTCGACGTGATGCACATAGAGAAGAATATATGTGAAATATTCTTGGCACATTACTCCAATATACTAGTCAATTCCAAGGACACACAAAATGCTAGGCTAGATTTGTATGATATGGCATACGACATGAATTGCACTGCAGGAGGATGGCAACTCAATTTGCAGGGCTCCACCTGCTCCATATGTTTTGGGGAAGGATCAAAAAGTCGAGTTTTGCAAGTTTCTCAAAGGTATCAAGTTTCCTGATGGATATGCGGCTAACCTAGCAAGATACATAAGTGAAGATGGTTCCAGGGTGGTGGTAAGCTGAAGACACATTCTTGCCACATACTCCTGCAAAGAATCATACCTGCTGGCCTTAGAGGACTAGTGAGGAAGGATGTATATGAAGCAATTGCAGAGCTGGGGACCTTCTTCTGGGAATTATGCAGTATAAATCTAAGGATAGATGTTGTGAAAGGAGAAATTCCATTGATCCTATGCAAGCTTGAGAAAATCTTCCACCTGCCTTCTTTGATGTCATGGTGCACTTGTGTGTCCACCTTCCCGATGAGGCACTGCTTAGAGGACCTGTTCAGTATGGATGGATGTACCCAATAGAAACGCGATTAGGCACTTGGAAGAATTTTGTAATGAACAGGGCTAGGCCGGAAGGATCAATTGCTGAGGCATATATGGCAAGTGACACATTGACCTTTTGTTCTAGGTACATGGAGGATGTTGACACTAAATTTAACCAGGAGGATGATAGTGGTACAGAGATGCCATTGCCTAATGACATATCTATTTTTAAGCATGGTCCTACTCTTGTTGGAGCTAATAGGACCGAGTACATTGAAGATGTTGTCATGAATAAGGTAGTTTGGTATGTGCTACATAATGCTGAAGAAGCAGAGGAATATTTGGAGTAAGTATGTCTGAGACTTAGTTTCTGTTTTATTAAATTTGAAATTATTCTTACGAATCGATTTTTTTCCTACAGCATGTACATGGAGGAGCTACTGCAGCAAGGTGCACGTCCAAATGAAAATGAAGTAGATCGAATGGTCGAACAGGGATTTGTAATGTGGTTTAAGTCCCATGTAAGTCACTCAGCATTTTGTTTATAGCATATTAAATGGTTACCTGATTAATTTTGTATTTTCGTTCCACCAGCTTGAGAACAAGTGCAGTGAGAATCCAGAATTGGTTAGCGAAGGACTGTGGGCACTGACATGTGGTCCAGTTCGGCGAGTTAAGATTAGTGCAGGTTGCAAGATTAATGGACTGCGGTATAGCACTGCGGATCATGAGAAGTTCTTGCAACACAAAACACTGGTGTAATGACTGCAGGTTCACATGCTGGAAAGACCATAGATTTTTATGGTGTCCTTAAAGAGGTTATTGAGTTGTTATATCCCTCAAATTATGAAGTTCGTTGGTCGGTGGTTCTATTTCGATGCGATTGGTACAACCAAGTAGGCAAGACTGTGGGCCTTCAAGATGACAAATATTTCAAGTCCATCAATGTTCAGTCATTTTGGTACAAGACTGATCCTTTCATCTTGCAGAGCAAGCAAAAAAGATATTTTACCTACAAGATACAACTCCACATTGTACAGATTGGCGAGTTGTGCAGAAATTTGAACATAGGAATATTTATGATGTGGTTGAAACAACACATGGCAGTCATGATGTGCATCAGGACGATTATTGTTCTGACACTGAGCATGTAGTGGAAGAAGGTGATGATAATGAGGTTATGCACACTGTTGAAGGTGGAGAAGCGACTATAGTTGAAGGCAATTTACAGCAACTTATAAGAAACAAGAAGGAAGCTGTTATTAATCTTGAGGAGAGTGATGATACATTGCTACAATACTTTAGTGATGGTGGCGATGACAACAATGATGTCATGTCCACAGATGATGAAGTTGATGACTTGTAGTATGCATATATAACTGTATATATAAGATCACTTGGAAACAAACCAAAACATCACAAGCAATACTGTATATATAAGATCACTGCATATATAAGCATTACTACTATTATGTTCTTACATACATCATCAAGTGAGACTTAAGTTCATACATCCAACTTTGTTGAATTACGTCCATGTTATTCAACTACACCAAAATACATCACTGCTGCTGGCTTCAATCCAAATCAAATCTATGGAAGTATCTGCGCTTCAGGAGGACACGAAGGTTCTCGGCCTTTTTCCTAATCTATAATTGAAATTCATAGTGGGGCAAGTTAGCATATATATAATTGAAATTTAGGAAACTTATTAAGTTCGGGTAGACTTATAACACCTCCTTGTTGGAGGCCATCGACCATTGTCCCGTCTCCTCATCGCTGTCATGGCTAAGCGTGCAATGCAGTGAAACTTTGTCACTGATCACAAACACGTGTGGATGAACATCAGGAGCCTTCATCAACAAAATCAGCATCAGTAATGAAATAAAGTCAGCAATCAGCTTCATTAGTAGACTTGGATTCCACTTAAGACTATGTATAGTCAGTAGTGATTGCAATAAGTGCTAAATTAGCATGCAAAACCTGACAGCAAACTTAGAAAAGCTATAACTCCTAAAGCACTTGGCCTAAAATCATGAAATTTCAGGACAACCTAGATAACAAAGTTATGTACAACTTTTATATAGAACAAATCTATAGCAAACATCAATGGCGCCTACATATGAGCTATAAGAACAGTTGAACATGATCACACTACATTTATCTCAGATCAAAACCACATAACATTAATCTAGGGTCGAAATAACAATAATTTATCTCCCAAACCACAACAACAGAGCATCCAAATCAACACATTCAATCTCAATATAGTTCAAACAGTACCACACAGAAAACCCCAACCCCAATAAGTTTCGAACCCTAACCTGGTCCAGTGGAAGCGGTCGGGGGATTTGGTATGGCGCATCGGCTTCGACTTCGAGCGCCTCTTCTGGCTCAATGCGAGTGCGTCTCGCCGCCGTCGTCCTCCTCCTCGGTCGAACAATCATGGTCCTAGTGGCGGCGATGAACCTTCCTCTGTTGTCGCGCTTCTGCTTAGCCGAGTGGTGCTGCTCTTTACGCGGCGCATCAATGGCGGCGGCAGCAGCAAGAGGGGAGGCTGTGGAGCCGAGGGAGTACGTTCGGGAGCAGGTTGCCCAAACCATGGTCGCGGGAGGAAAGCGATGTGATGAGAGCGAGACGGGAGCGTTGATGCGACAGATTGGGGTGACAGGCGCGTTGAAGGGGCGAGACGTGGGGGTGGGTGGAAGACTACGCCAACCGTTCACTCATGCATGTAAAGGGAGACGTGTCACTGAATCATGGGCCCCATCATCATTGGACCCAGGCGTCATTGAGTAAGACCATGGCAAGATGATTTCTTTGTTTAAGTAATAGAACACAGATGTAAATGAGCATTAATTTGTCATCCTGGACTACCAATAACGTGCAAGATCTCAAAACACTTCGTGTCATTAACAAAAAATTACAAGCAATAAAGAGTGACATGAGTCATGCACATACAATCATCAGACCATAAGATATGCTCACCACTATCATATAATCTATTGGAGCTTATGTGAATCCCATCAAAACACACACATGTATGCTCACATATTTACACAGGTACCAGGTCTGCATCCAGCACACTCATACTCAGAAATGATTGGAGACTGTTGGGGTGGTACCCAGACCGCTGGCGCCTCCGGCCCGCGAGACTGAATGAAGACGGAGCTTTCGTGCGGAAGCGCGCATTCGCGCGAAAGCACGCGTCCGCCTCTGATACGTAAGACCGATGAAATACGGAGCTTTCGTGCGAAAGCAGGCATTCGCGCGAAAGCGCTTATTCGCACGGAAGGGGCCGTATTCACGCGGAGTGCAGCGGCGGCCGGGCAAGCCCGCCGCACCTCACTATCGCGCGAAAGGGAGCCGATGGTGGCCGTGTCACTTTCGCGTGAAAGGAGACTGGTGCCTCCGTCGGAAGCATTCGTCGTCCATGACTTCATTTTCTTCATAGGTTTTCGCAGGTCGCCGGAAGCCTCGGTCAAAGAGAGCAGGCCCACCGGTCAGGAGAAGAAACCGGGGGGCGCAAGGCCTGTCAACGGACGGAGTTACGAAGTTGCCCCTCAGGCCGCCTGTCGATGGTGCTTAAAGCATCATTTCACTATCAACATTTCACCCAAAACCAAGGTAAAATAACATAAAAAGTAGAAGATTTGGTTTATAACTAACCTATTTCCACATGTGCATAGTTTCATATCTTAATGCAGAAAATGATGGAATTTGGGCCAAACAAGTGTACCAGGAGCAAGGCCAAGCCACTCTGGCCCATTTGAGCCTGAGTAGGGTGGCGGCCGCCACCTATTACTGGCGGCCGCCAGGTCCATCTTGCCCAAAGTGTCCCAGGCCACGTCATTGATCCGTGGGAGTCACCTCAAGCTCAAATCCTGGCCATTGCACACTAAGACGGTTTGATCCAAGGGCTAAGAGGAGTATCACCTGGATAGTGGGCTTTGGACACGTGGAAATCCCTGTCTAAAACCCTAACCGACCCTCAAACCGACTTAGGGGAGCAAGTGAAGACCATTGGATAAATGGCGGTTGCAATGGACGATAGAGGGGTGGCGGGCGCCAGGGTTTAGTGGCGGGCGCCACCCCCTAAACCCTAACCGACCTCCCCTTCACTCTATAAGTACCCCCCCTAGCTTCCTAGCACTATAAATAGGCCCCTAGAGTTCTCATTCGAGGAGCCTCACATCAGTCTTCACCATTTGGTTAGATTAGCACACTTGCTATGCTAGAGAGATTAGAGAGAGTGTGAGTGCCTCACTAGAAGAGGAGTTAGAGAGGAGAAGAGTAGAAGTCTGGAGAGTTCCGGAGTTGTCGGAGACCTCTGCTTCTCTCTGCTCTGCGCTTCAACTTTGGTAACTTAGTATTTATTTTATCTTCAAGTATTTATTTTTAGTACTTGTGTACTCGTTTCATTGCTTGATATTAGTTTCAAGTGCTCTAGTTCTAGTACAGGGCTAGTAGTAGTAATATATAGATTGAGTGTGGTACTTAGGATATATATTGCCAGTGAATACGGCTAGGCCCCCGGATAGCTGTGGTAGCAAGCAGGTGGTGACAGCCCTGTGCGCCTTGAATTCCACCATGTAGTTGGTCTAGTTTAATAGTAGGGCTCGTTGTGCTAGCGTTTAACCTAAGTCAGTGGTAAAGGCTAGTACGCCCACAGTACACTAGTAAAGAACTTAAATCACTAGAAGTCTAATAGAACTAGGATCTACCCCAGTAGATAGTGCCCGTTCCCCTTCATCTATCCTAGATATCCTTATCCCCCTAGTTTTCTCAAAATCACTTCGCGTTCCTCGTGGATTCGATACCCCGGAATACTCTGAGGTGAAAAGCTACAACTGAGAGCCGTGCGCTTGTGGTTTCTTCTGCGTGCCACCCGAGGTGTCAACAAGCTTTTCTGGCGCCGTTGCCAGGGAACGGTAGCTGATTTTTGAGACTAGAGTTAGGATCATCTTTACCCTCTCCGTATGGAGAACCAATCTATCTTCCAATTCGCAGCTCCTAAGAGTTCATGATTAGAGCCACATTCATCATCACAACCTATATATGCCGATAGTTATGAATTGCGCCCTGACTTTATTAACAAAGTTTAGGAGAGCATATTTACGGGATCAGAAAATCCCTACACACATCTACGTGAGTTTGAGCAAGTCTGTGCATGTTTGAACATTTCGGACAATTCACCTGACACTGTCAAGTGGAAGCTGTTTCCGTTCACTTTGACGGGAGCAGCTAAAACATGGCATGCTCGAACCGTTGAAAGTGCCAGAGGAGACTGGGGAACTTTACGGACCAAGTTTATCTTAACGTATTTCCCTGTCCACCGAGTGGTACAACTACGAGTAGAAGTGTTGACCTTTAGACAAAATGATAAGGAGACATTAGGGGAGGCTTGTGTAACACCCTAGGTGTTAAGCAATCCCTAAATGCATAATTTGACATAGCATAAGCATAGCATCTCATCGTTTCATGTGCATATGCTTGTTGAATGCTTACGTCCTTGTGTTAGTGTCTAGTATAACCTTGTTATGCTTTCTGTTTCTGACCAAGTGTCTTATAACAAAGTTGTAGATCCTGTTGAAGGAACAACTTTGCTTTAAAGCACTTTCTCAGAAAAAGCTGTTAAATTATGATTTCTTGCATTAGAAAAATGGTTTAGCACTAAATTTCTTTTAAAACAACAGAATTTGGACTTGAGCCTTAAAGATGATTTGTTCCTTACAAAATTCTAAGAAACTTTGCTTTTAGGACCTTCTCCTAATTCGGCTTAGTTTAGGAGTTATAGAGCATCAAAGTTTGTAACCAAACTTCATTAGTTTAATCCCAGTGGACCCCGCCTGTCAGTCTCTCCTTCTTCTCCTTCGCGGACGCCGCTCCCTCCGCGCCGGCAGAATCCGCCCGCAGCCGCGAGACCGCCTCGCCGGCCGGCCAAACCACCAGCACCGCCGCCCGTGGTTTGCGCCCGAAGTCGCCACGTCGCCCATGCACCCCGTCCCCTCTCGCCGCGTGGAGCGCGACGCCTGACGCCGCCGCGTCCGGTCGGGAGTTCCCCCGACGGGAACTGGCCAGGTGCAATGCACCCAGGCACTGGTTCCTTTTGTCTTCGTCCACCTTGCGCTTGCAAGCCAGAAAGCATTCGCTCACCAGCGCGCCAGCCACTCCACCATCTTCTCCAGTTCGCTCAAACCGCCGCCGCCCGCCGAACTCCGGCGAGCGATTACTCGCTCCACCACTCACCGCCGTTCGATTCCTCCTGCCAGCCTCTCCGTCTTGATCTCCTCTTTCTTCGGCAAGGGTTGGTTTTCGCATCCTTCCTCTCTGGCCGCCGGAACCGCGGACGCCATCCGCAAGCTCCCGCCATGGCCGCCCCCGTGACCTTCACGTGGACCGGTCATCTCCGGCCATGCTACCCTGAGCTGAGCCATGTTCTAGTCTTCTCTACCGTCGTAGTAGCTTAGAGTCAGATGGAGACCTCTCTCGTGTCCTGAGTTCGCCGGACCGCGGGCCAGTCGCGCTGTGTCCGTCATGGACCGCCGCTGTGCATCGCGCCGGACAATGCCGGGGATGCCGAAGCCTGGGAGTTGCTCCAATAGGTCACTTGTGACTTGCTTAGGCTAGTGTTAATCTCGCCGAGTCGCAAGCCGTCGGGAAGAGTTCCGCCGCCGAGTCGCAGAGCCGCCGCTCCGCCATGGCCGCCGTCGAGCTTGCTCCGGTATCCCTCTGTCTCAGCGAGTCGGTTAGTTGTGTTCGCCTCGCAAACCCGCACCCAATGATGGCCTCAGTGTCGCCAGAAGTGTCGCCGTCGACGAGCTAGGGCCGGTCAACGACCACGGCGCTAATCTCCGCCGTTGACTGCCGAGCCTGGCCTCGCGCGCGGTAACGTGCCGAGCTTGGCCTCGGAACCTTGGTCGCCCTGACCAGCGGGCCCCGACTGGCAGTGAGAAAGAGAGAAAAGGAAAAGCTTGGGTGCCGTAGGCCTCGGAAAGCCGGAAGCGCCGAGCCTTCGCCTCGAGCCTCGACCGAGTCGGTTGAGTCAGTTAGTCTCGGTTGAGTCAGTTAGTCTCGGTTGAGTCAGTAGCCTCGGCTGAATAGGTTAGCCTCGGCTGTCAGTGTGCCTCGCCGAATCGGTAAAATGTGTCTGAGCCTCGGCTGAATCGGTCGAGTGCGTCTAGCCTCAGCCGAATCGCGCCGAACGTGCCGAAGCCTTCGCCTCGAAGCCTCGGACGAGTCGCGCCGGGTGTGCCGAAGCCATGTCAGTGTGCCTCGGCCGAAGTCCGTAGCGTATAGGATTGAGTTTTCCTTTTTAATGTGTTTTGCAGAATTCATGTAAGGCTTCAAAAATTCATACAAGGCTCATTTTAAGTCCAAATCTGGTGAAACAAATTTTGTTAGGTCAAGCATGTTTAGATCTATCAGTGAAAACTGTTGAATGCATTCTTGGTGACATTTTTTATGTGTAGATTTATTTACATTAGAAAAGTGCTGATAACTTGAAAAATGCATAATAATTGTGTATAAGTTAGAAAAATGTGATTCCAGTTTTGTTAGGTTTGTATGAATATTTAGTTTGAGGGAAAAATATAATATGAGGTTGTTCTGTGGATTATGTTAGCAGTAACTTTTAAAATGGTTAAATGCTGTTTTCTTGTTTATTTTGTAGTAATTAAAATATGGGGAATATGAACCTGAGAATTTATGCACACTATTCTTATGCTAAGAAGTTCAGTAGAAAAATAAGAGATCTGTTGTTTGACACTTTTTGCTAGGGTGTGTAGTTCAAAGCACCTTTTCAGGATAAAATTTGTCTTTTTCATAGAGGATGAAGTCTATGTCCAAATGGGATGAAATTTGGACCAGAGACTAGATTACATATTGTTAACTTCCAGTAATTTCTGTAGATTTTTCTGAAGCTATCTAAGATGGGTTGCTGTTATAGGCTAGTTTAATTAGATTTATTTCAGCAAGTAATTAGAGGGTAATAAACTCATTAAGTATACTTTGATGTGGTGACAACATAACTTAACAAGTTGAATATCAGTAGATGACATGTACTTATCTCCTGAAAAGCCTTGTTCCATGTTGCATCACCATGCATTCCGCATGCATTCGCATTATTCATTCATGTACCGCATCACGCAGGATCGGTAGTGGAAGTTCAGGACCCGTCACCCGAGGAGCAGTACCAGGAGGAGAACCTGAGCGAGGAAGCCGGAAGGACCGACGCCGACGAGCTACCAGAGTGCCGCGACCACCACCCGTCGGACTTTGAGAAAGGCAAGCCCCGGAGCATTCTAACTCCTACGGTTTGCAAATGTTTTACAATTAACCTGATGATGGATGTTGCATTAGGTTATAGGAATTGATTGCTACCGTTGATGCATTATTACTTATCCTTGTCCACCTGCAATATATCTTATTATCCCTGTTTAGGTCTAGGCTCGTTATATGCTTAGCCCTGCTTAGACCGGTAAAAGTCGGGTGATTTCCTGTCTCCCGCAATAGGTGGATACTGATCATGTTTAGCCTATGCTATCATGAGATAACCATGTGATAATTAATCTGAGACGGAGGCGGGATGTAAGAGCAGCAGGACATGGGTTCTGTGTGCTAGTAGGCTCCCGTCTGTGTCGCATAGGACCCGTTCGGGAATGTCCCTTCAGTCAAATTGAACGCGTCGATCACTTAACGGAGTTGGTCTGAGTACCTCCCGTGAAGCCGAGTAAGGTTATTCGAGCCGGTGATGGAGATGTTGACGCCTAACACCCAGGGCCTCAGCTGTACCGTGGGCAACTATTCTGATCGACCTGGCATGGTCCGAGGGCAGGCAGGGCCTGATCGACCTGGCATGACCGTGGGCAGTTATAGATTGAGCGACCTGGCACTGAGATAACCCCCGGTGTAGAAGGGCCCATGGCCGTCCCGCGCATTGTGTTCTCGAATCTCCTGACTGGTAGCTTACGACTGCCGTAGCCGGAATGTGCCGGGCGAGTGTGAGACATTTTATCCCCAGCTGGGTAGGAATCGATTATAATCGCCATCGCTCCTGGACAGTGAGCAGTTGACTTTAGATCATCTCCCGTAGAACTTATGGAACTAAAATGGTTATGGAATCTGAAAGGCTATTGATGAAATAGTCACTCTTGATTGATTAATTAGCAAGTGCTTGTTTAGTACAGGTGCAAATCTAGTAAGGTAGAGTTAATGACTAAAAGCAATTGCCAACAACTGAAACTGAGTTTTATTACTAAAGCTTTCATGCAAAGGAGTATGTACAGCCAACTCCACATATACAGCCCACATGATCCTTGGTGTCTCATTATTTCTGGTTTTGTCGGGTAAGTCTAGCTGAGTACCTTCTCGTACTCAGGGTTTATTTCCCTTGTTGTTGCAGATGGCCAGTGCTTTTATGGCTGCTGCGAGAACTGCTTGTACCCGGTTGACTAGACCAAGGGCATGGTCAACACTTATCTCATCTGTTGCTTTTGTGGACCCGGTCAACTGATGGCACCGTATTTATGATCAATCCAAACTTATGTTTTAAAGACTATGTTGCTTCCGCTACTACTATCAAACTATGGTTTGTAATATTATTTCGTACTCCGATGTAATTTGAACTTTATGCAACTGTGTGTAACCCGTGAGCATGTTCGTGGAACAAGTACGATCTTGGCTGGATGTCGTTGAATGATTTGAAATCCTTCGAGATTTCCGGACTACCGGGTTTGTACGAGCTTAAGTACTCGATGATTTCTGCGAGAGCGGAGGTTTTCAGTGCTTAATCTGGTGCAAATTGGTCGGTTCTGTTACAGCTGGTATCGGAGCAAGTTCTGCGTTAATGTTCATGGGTGTATTTTAAAAGCAATATTTTATAAAGGATAAAGCTATATTTGCCAACTTATAGTTTTATTAGGATTTGGAAAACCTTAAGAATTGAAGCTAAGGTGTGCCAGTGACCAAGTCCTTATGCCCAATAGGAAATTAGGTGGCTATTTAAGTACTAACTTGGGGGTTGTGCATCATATTTAAATTCTGTTAATTCTGTCGTCCATACGGTAAGGGTGAAATTGTATGGGTGCTATTCCTCGGAATAGTAATGTATGGATCAATTGCCTCTACGCCAAGGTAATAAGTGAGTTGTGAGAGCGTGATTGGACAACCGCCAATCTAGGGGAGTGCTTAATGATGCTGACATGTATACCTGTTGCACACAAGTATATGTGGAAGTATTGATCGTGGGAGTAATATTTTTCTGATGGATGCATATACTGCTTACGTGTATACTGGGTGTGCACCTAAGCCAGTATTAGATTTAATTTTCAGCAATGCATGATATTCATATTGTGGGCAGGGCTGGAATGAATCTCTCTGCAGGTACACTAACTTGCGAACGTGTAGTACGCTAGTTAACGCTATGAGTGAACGTTGTATGCCACGGTCTAGCCGTTAGATTGTTAGGCAGTGAGGACGTATGTTACATTCATGCATCATGATCATATAACCTTGCATTAATTCACTTCCTTCCTTATGTTATCCGTCTTGATCTTAAATAAAAGTTGTTCTCAACTAATTAAAAACTATGTGGATACACTTCTTTCAGATGGCCCGCACTAAGCGTACCGCCCGCAAGTCGACTGGAGGCAGGAGGCCCAATTACATGCTGGGACCCTGGACAGCCGAGGGGTCAGAGGATTTTCTGGAGGAGTTCGGCATGCCTACTCTTTTGTGGAGGGTGCTGCACTTAGTCGGATACAAGGAGGGCCAGGAGCCGCAATATGAGTGGCATCGAGTTCAGTTTTCAGAGGATCGCTACATGTACACAGTTGAGGTGGACGTGCCCAGCCGTGATCCGCAGGATCATGTGTGGTGCCGCAGGGTGTTCGCTCTTCAGGGCAGGACTCCTTGGGATGGAGCTAACCAGGTTGCTTACACTGTTCTTCGGGACATCATGCAGGATCATCCAGAGGTAGTTGCCCAGGCCACAGCCGGTGTCTTCCCTACAGCAGATCCGTACCAGTCAGTGTGGCGTCAGCCGGGTACCACTGTGTTGGGGACCAGTTCTTCAGAGCGTGAGCACTGCACAGGAACAGCTGGAAGTGCGATGGCTGCACTTATGGCTACCTACGGGTGTCTATCGCGTAGCTACGACCACCTGGACCACATCCTCAGTGAGGAGATAGCTGCACATCACCAGGATCAGGAGGCGCATGCTACAGAGATTGACCTTCTCACCACCCAGTTAGCTCACATGACCGTTGAGAGGGACCAGGCTCGTCAGAAAGAGCAGGAGACGGCACAGCAGCTTAGTGACCAGCAGGGTATGACGACCTTCTTATCCACCATCATGGCCAAGACGGAGGAGTCGCTACGTAGTAGTGTTTGTCTCGAGGGTATGCGTGCGACTGAGCAGAACAGGCTTCTCAGGCTACAGGTGGGAGATTTGGAGCTGCAACTTCATCATCTTCAGGACTACAATGATTGCCTACATGAGGAGATTCATCGCCGTGAGAATGAGAGGAACTCTATCCTTCCTCAGGAGGACTCGGATTCTCATGCTTCGCCCAGTGGTTCTTCGAACATCTCGAGTGATGATGATGACAACGACGATGATGGCGATGGTGCCATTAGGGAGTAGACTAGTTAGTGTTAGCACGTAGTGATCTTGTTTCATGTCCTAGCGCTGATCTTTGGGGTTATCATGTGGATGTAAGGTTGCGTGTTGGACCTATGCGCGTGTGGCGCAAAACCTTTGGAAGTCCCGTATGTATGGGCACCTATGGATGTTATGTTGACTTTTGTATGATATGTGATGAGCACTTTTTATCATGTGATGATGCAATGTGGATCGAAATTTATTATGCCTCTGCAATTGTTTGGCAAATTCGTTATTTCCGAATAATTTCCATTGGCATGATTTATTGTTCTCCGCAATAATGGCAACGTCATTTAATAAATATTGCTATCACTACATGCAGATGACGATGACTCGCAGTGGAGCGGGTGGTAGTGGTGGTAATGATGGTAACAGGGGAAACCGTGCTCCACCACCTGCTCCGCCACCCACAGCCGAGCAACTCTTCTCTCAATTTCTTGGAAGTCAACGCAACATCGAGGCGCTTCTGCGAGAGAATTTAGCGCATAACAACCAACGCCCTGAACCGAATCAGTACAGCTCGTTCAAGGATTTTCTGGACACAAGGCCGCCAATTTTCAAGGAAGCCACAGAACCTCTAGAAGCAGAAGAGTGGTTGCATACAATGGAGCAGAAGTTTCGGCTACTCAGGCTTACAGAGGAGTTGAAGGCAGAATATGCCGCACATCAGCTACAGGGGCCAGCCGGAATTTGGTGGGGACATCACCGTACCACCTATCCTGCCAATGTTCCCATCACATGGAGAGTGTTCACCGACGCTGTTCGTGGACACTATATTCCGCCAGGCTTGACTCAAATGAAGATGGCTGAGTTTATGAGCTTGACACAAGGAACTCGATCTGTGACCGAGTATCATCATTTGTTCAATTCCTTATCTCGCTATGCACCAGACTTCGTGGATACTATGAAGAAATAGCTAGTTTCAAGAGAGGGCTAAATACCAAGATGGGAAAATCAGTGGGTACTTCATCCCGCACAGTTTTCAATGACTTCATTAGTGACTGCCTGATCCAGGAGAATCACAACAACAAGCATGCTGCAAGCAAGGCTAGGAAGAGGACCCTGGAATCTGGACCATCTCAGTTTAGAGGACCACCAGCCCAGCGTTCTCAATACCGACCACCAGCACCTGGGGCTCGTTTCAGGCCGCCTCAGAAGAAGGGTCAGCAACAAGCTCAGCGTGGTCAACGACTGTAACACCTCTGGTGTTTAATAAGTAATTAACCTGACATGTCATCATCATTAGTCATTAATCATCCTTGCCTTGCATTTGTGTTGCTTAGTACTTGTGTAGCAATCTTTTTTCAAAACCCTAAAAGCCCTAACCTTCCTATAAGGGCAAAAATGGTAATTTCATCTCTGTGATTAACTTTGTGTAATTCTTGTTCCTTTGGATGTCTTGAAGTTTTGTTGTGATTGGCCAAGTTCAAAAATAGATTTCAAATCCCTTTGCAAAACCCTTTTCCAAACCATGGATTTTATCCCTCTTGTTGTGATTCAAAAATTATTCAAAATTTGGGATTGGTCCAAAAAGCAAAGTTGTAGATCTGTCAAAGAGAAACAACTTTGGTATTTACAAATTTTCAAGTTGCAGTACAAAGTTTTGAGTTATTTCAAATTCATTCAAACCTTAACTTTTGTTCCCTTTTTAGTTTTCAAAATTAGTTCAAAAACTACTGAGTTTCAGGAAAAGTGTACTATAGAAAAGTTGTAGGTTTTGATAAAAGGAACAACTTTCATGTTTGAAGATTTTCAAGTTTCAGTATAAAATCCAAAGTAATTTTGAAGTGATTCAAATTTCAAAAGTGTTCCCTTTTCTGTTTTCAAATATTGTTCAAAAACTATTTGGATTTTAAAATGTTCATATTGACAATGTTGTAGATCTCGTTTTTCTGAGCAACTTTGGTGTTTTGAGTTTTCGTCGCACAGTTCAAATTTTGGAAGTATTTTGCAAAATTCAGAGATCAGCCAAAGTCAAACCCTAGGCCTACCTACTGTTCCTCTTCTTCCTAGGGTCAGGGGGGGCCCGGCCATGGCGCCCCGCCGGCGTCGCGCGTGCCGCACGCCTGGCTGCTCCCCACGCGCCACCAACCTGCCACCGCTGTTCCCTTGTCCCCTCCGCGCCCGCACGCGAGCGCTGACTCTCTCTCCCGTCCCCTACAGTCCTCTCCGCGCCGCCGCCGCGTGGCCATCGCCGGCCGAGCTTGCGCCCGAGCCCCGGCTGCACGCCAGCCCCTCCGCCTTAGCGCAATCGAGTGCGCACGCTCCCGCCGATCTTATCCGCGCCTCGCCGTGCTCTCTACCGGCCCCGGGCCGTGCCTATATAAGCCCGCCGGAGCCCGACCTCTCTCACCCATCCCCGCCTCCGTCGCCAGCACAGTCCAGTGCCTCCGCCGCTCCACCACCTAGCTCAGAAGCTCCGCCTTGAGCTCGTGAAGCTTTCCCACCCTCCAATTTCACCTTCCCCGCCTCCAATCGCCCGCGTAAGCTCGCCGTTCCCATCTCCGGCAGAAACCCGGCGAGCTCGGATTCGTGAAATTCGCCGTCTCCGGCCATGATCATCCCTCACCGAACCCCGTGTCGTGTTCCTTGGTTCCGTGCGACTCTGACCCGGCCCTTGCGGTTTCGTGTGTTGCGCAGGGTCGCCGGAGCGCCGCTCGCCGCTCGCCGCCGAAGGAGCTCCACCGAGCCACACCCTCGAGCACGGGCCGAGCCTCACCCTCGAGCGCGTGTCGAGCCTCACCCTCGAGCACGTGTCGAGCCTCACCCTCGAGCCCTGCCTCCGATCCGTGGTAAGCACCCGAGGCCTCCGGCCTCTGCTTCCACTCCGTCTCGCCCGAGCCCAAGCCTCTAGCACGCGTTGTCCGTCTCGCCCGAGCCCGAGCCTCGAGCGGACAGACCCTCACCACTCCGCTCGAGCCAGGCCTCGAGCGAACCCGTGCACCCTCCGCCTCGTCGAGCCAGGCCTCGGACGAAGCACTCAGTTTCCGTTTCGCCCGAGCCCGTCTCGCCCGAGCCTTTCTTAGAAGGAGCACAGTGCTCTTTCTTTTCTGAGGGTTGTGAATAGTGTTCTGTTTTTCTTTTTTGTGTGAATTAATCTGTTGTTCCTTAAATACTAAGAAAATTATGGTATGCTCCTTGCACTGTGTAGTATTTTATAAAAATATGAAACTTGACTTTCCTGCAAGAAATTAAAAATGTAAAATCCCTCTTTTAATTAATAAATGGATGGTTTTGGATTTTTAGAAAATTATTTATAACTCCAAAAATCATGAGACAAATTTTTGTGAGCTTCTTATGCCATGTTTAGTCTCTGGTGAGATTTTGAAGTCTTTTGGAACAAGTTGATTTTTGAGCTTTTATTTTAATTGTTAAATAGTGCCTTTTGCTAATTAATGTCTGATTTTATTTGAGCACCTTAATGAACTCCAAAAATTATGAAATTTGTTTTGCCATCTATTTAAGTCATAATGAACTTATGTGATTAATTTGGTAATTTTTGGAGCAACTTCATAAAATGACCTTTTTAAATAATTAAGAAAAATAGAAAGAAATGATTAGGGTTCATGTGTATGTCCTGTTTTGCATTGTTCATGCTAGCATACTCATGTGCATGCATCGTTGCATTCGTATAGTCACCGAAGAAGGAGTCAAGATCGAGGCAGCCGCCGACGAACCTGTCCCTGAGGCTACCCGAGCTCCGACAACTGCCCTGCCGCCTTCGAGCCTGCCCTCTTTGCTCTTCAAGGCAAGCCCCGGTGCATTTAACCCTTCCTTGGATTTATAAAATGTTTTCCTTAAATACTTTTGAGTTAAACTACTGCATTAGGTTATAGGAGTTGTGTGATGACCTATTACCTGCATTATTTACCCCCACCAGAAGATCAACCTGCCCTGTTTTTAAAAAACTATTTGCAAAATGCTTAGCAATGCTATACAATAGGTTTGCAAAAATGCCAATTTCAAAAGTGTGCTCACTTAAAGAATATTTATGGGAATTTGGCTTTACTTCCCGACTGTTGGCTAGGTATCTGATCCGTACCTAGCCAATGGCGAGAAGAGGTTGTCCGCGCGTACGGTGCCGTCATGTTGTAGTCCGGGACTCAACAGTTGACACCGACCGGGACAGGGTTTAAAAAACCGACAGGACCTGTACTCTCGGGTTAGAGTCCCGAGGTGCTTGTTGCTGGAGGAAAACCGACAGGACCTGTACTCCCGGGTTAGAGTCCCGAGGTGCTTGTCGCTGGCGGAAAAATGTAGGGACCATCCGTATGGGGGCCTGCTGGCCAAGACTTGCAACTATTCACATACTACGGAAAGCTCTGGCTCCGAGGAATCCTTTATTGGACCGACAACCGCGCACTGGGAGTGGAGAGATGGCGGAAGTAGCATGTACCCACGTGGGTTAGAGTCCCGGATTGGAGTGGTGTACTGTACTTCCGGGTGGCGTAGGATCGGGCCCAATCTTGGAGGAATCGTGGAAGACGAGTTGGCATATGCAAGCTTGGGTGCTACATATGCAGTGTGGATAGGGATCCTCAGCTGAGTATTATTTATCCGGATTAACGTTGCTCCTCGGTTATGGAGACTTGGTCACTGACTGTCAACGGAGAGTGGTTCTCAACTAGGTATGTTTTTGAATGGTAAAATGAATCTTGGACAATGAAGAATTGAGGAATACTTGAATCTTTCCAAAATAGAAACAAGTTTTACAAAATGCTCTTTCTGCAAAATACCTCTTGCTCAAGCCTTACCTAAGCCTTGCATTCCTGAGTCTTCTCCCTTTTTCTTTAGTCGGGTAAGTCTTGTTGAGTACCCCCGTACTCAGGGTTTGTTAACCCCTGTTGCAGGTTTCTAATAGGTGACGTTGATCATGATCGTGTCAGTGGGCTTGACGTGATCTGGTCGTTCTTCATCTCCAACTTAGGTACTCCGCCTAAGTGTGGTTCTGTAATACTATTCTATTTCCGCAATACTAGTTATATTATTGTAAAAAGTAACATCTTCAGAATTTGTAAAGTCTATCTATCTTGCTTCCGCACTCCGATGATATTTTGTATCAACTGTTGTAATGTTGTAATTATTCCAACCTTCATGATGATGTTCCTGTGGTCCGTGGATAATTCGGGGTCCTCTCGGGGACACCCGACAGATCTTTCCTGTGATGTGGTACATGTGCACAGTCATTAGAGCTCAGGGAGACGGTGACTTGTGCGGGTGGGCCACATTACCGGAGGTTCTGCCTCAGAATGGTATCGGAGCAGGATTATCATCAAGGGAAGACTGGTTACAACATTACTTTTGAAAAACTTCAAAATGGTTTCTTAATCTAAAAGTTTTTTTTTAAGTAACAAATTAGAAATGATCCTTCCCTAAGTTTCTTGCTTTGCTGGAAGACTTCGTGAAGACTATACTAGTGATTCCGACAGAAGGTACCAAGTCAGTGAAGCTAGTATATAAAGTATAGCCCTATATCTATCTAACAGGTGGAGACAGAGATCTCCTGTCAGTGAGAGGTCGTATAGGACGAGCATGCATCATATCATACATAATAATAAAATGTGCTTCTTCTCAAAAATATAAAAGCAGCTATGATCCCCGATAGTTGATCGTCCCTAGATTTTGTTGCTCTTGCTACTTTCCTTCCATATGTTCCTAATCCTTGGGAATTTTTGGATATCTTTCATACACTCTACCACAAAAAGTCAGAATCATGGTAAAGTCCTTGGTTCTTCTGGAAAGCGCGTGTCATGCCTTGAATTGGCACGTGCTGGTTGCTTGGTGTCGTGAAAACGACGAATGGTGGTTGAAAGTTATTGAAATTGTGTTCTTTGAAAGGACCCTGATCTATGGACCGGATAAAAGCGTGGGAACATGAAGTCGCCTATGGATGGCCACCATAGAGCGTTACGGCCAGGTGCTCGCTAATATCCAGGCCTATAGTCATAATTCCTTCTAGTCCACTATGAAAGTGCTTTCATCTCTGAATGCCCGAAAGGGAGTTCAAAGCCACTTTCCTTGTAGTTATAACCAACCTTGTTCTGGTTATAATTTCCTTCTTATTGAAATGAGGGATATAGAAGTTGTGCTCTATTATGGTGCCATGATTGGCGACCACGGTGCCGCGACGGAACCCAAAGAATCCTGTGTGCCGGATTGCACAAGTTTCCATTGGGTGCGCGCAGGTATCGAGGTCTACAGTTATGATCCATTATAACCCACAGCTAGTGTACGCTCTCTCTTGGTTCTTGGTAATTTTTCTTGCTCCACTCAAATGTCTTCTACCTTGCTACTTGCAACCGCGTTCTGATCCCAGTTGTAATCCCAACCGCAACTCAGTTGCCTTGTGAACTCCTTGCGAGAAACAAGTGTGACACATTTCCGTTTTCATTACTCAACCCCAGCCTTTAAGCACTTCTTAAATCTCGGGACGAGATTTCTTTTAGGGGGAAGGCTGTAACACCTCTGGTGTTTAATAAGTAATTAACCTGACATGTCATCATCATTAGTCATTAATCATCCTTGCCTTGCATTTGTGTTGCTTAGTACTTGTGTAGCAATCTCTTTTTCAAAACCCTAAAAGCCCTAACCTTCCTATAAGGGCAAAAATGGTAATTTCATCTCTGTGATTAACTTTGTGTAGTTCTTGTTCCTTTGGATGTCTTGAAGTTTTGTTGTGATTGGCCAAGTTCAAAAATAGATTTCAAATCCCTTTGCAAAACCCTGATTTCCAAACCCTGGATTTTATCCCTCTTGTTGTGATTCAAAAATTATTCAAAATTTGGGATTGGTCCAAAAAGCAAAGTTGTAGATCTGTCAAAGAGAAACAACTTTGGTATTTACAAATTTTCAAGTTGCAGTACAAAGTTTTGAGTTATTTCAAATTCATTCAAACCTTAACTTTTGTTCCCTTTTAGTTTTCAAAATTAGTTCAAAAACTACTGAGTTTCAGGAAAAGTGTACTATAGAAAAGTTGTAGGTTTTGATAAAAGGAACAACTTTCATGTTTGAAGATTTTCAAGTTTCAGTATAAAATCCAAAGTAATTTTGAAGTGATTCAAATTTCAAAAGTGTTCCCTTTCTGTTTTCAAATATTGTTCAAAAACTATTTGGATTTTTAAAATGTTCATATTGACAATGTTGTAGATCTCGTTTTTCTGAGCAACTTTGGTGTTTTGAGTTTTCGTCGCACAGTTCAAATTTTGGAAGTATTTTGCAAAATTCAGAGATCAGCCAAAGTCAAACCCTAGGCCTACCTACTGTTCCTCTTCTCCTAGGGTCAGGGGGGGGCCCGGCCATGGCGCCCCGCCGGCGTCGCGCGTGCCGCACGCCTGGCTGCTCCCCACGCGCCACCAACCTGCCACCGCTGTTCCCTTGTCCCCTCCGCGCCCGCACGCGAGCGCTGACTCTCTCTCCGTCCCCTACAGTCCTCTCCGCGCCGCCGCCGCGTGGCCATCGCCGGCCGAGCTTGCGCCCGAGCCCCGGCTGCACGCCAGCCCCTCCGCCTTAGCGCAATCGAGTGCGCACGCTCCCGCCGATCTTATCCGCGCCTCGCCGTGCTCTCTACCGGCCCCGGGCCGTGCCTATATAAGCCCGCCGGAGCCCGACCTCTCTCACCCATCCCCGCCTCCGTCGCCAGCACAGTCCAGTGCCTCCGCCGCTCCACCACCTAGCTCAGAAGCTCCGCCTTGAGCTCGTGATGCTTCCCACCCTCCAATTTCACCTTCCCCGCCTCCAATCGCCCGGCGTAAGCTCGCCGTTCCCATCTCCGGCAGAAACCCGGCGAGCTCGGGTTCGTGAAATTCGCCGTCTCCGGCCATGATCATCCCTCACCGAACCCCGTGTCGTGTTCCTTGGTTCCGTGCGACTCTGACCCGGCCCTTGCGGTTTCGTGTGTTGCGCAGGGTCGCCGGAGCGCCGCTCGCCGCTCGCCGCCGAAGGAGCTCCACCGAGCCACACCCTCGAGCACGGGCCGAGCCTCACCCTCGAGCGCGTGTCGAGCCTCACCCTCGAGCACGTGTCGAGCCTCACCCTCGAGCCCTGCCTCCGATCCGTGGTAAGCACCCGAGGCCTCCGGCGTCTGCTTCCACTCCGTCTCGCCCGAGCCCAAGCCTCTAGCACGCGTTGTCCGTCTCGCCCGAGCCCGAGCCTCGAGCGGACAGACCCTCACCACTCCGCTCGAGCCAGGCCTCGAGCGAACCCGTGCACCCTCCGCCTCGTCGAGCCAGGCCTCGGACGAAGCACTCAGTTTCCGTTTCGCCCGAGCCCGTCTCGCCCGAGCCTTTCTTAGAAGGAGCACAGTGCTCTTTTCTTTTTCTGAGGGTTGTGAATAGTGTTCTGTTTTCTCTTTTTTGTGTGAATTAATCTGTTGTTCCTTAAATACTGAGAAAATTATGGTATGCTCCTTGCACTGTGTAGTATTTTAAAAATATGAAACTTGACTTTCCTGCAAGAAATTAAAAATGTAAAATCCCTCTTTTAATTAATAAATGGATGGTTTTGGATTTTTTAGAAAATATTTATAACTCCAAAAATCATGAGACAAATTTTTGTGAGCTTCTTATGCCATGTTTAGTCTCTGGTGAGATTTTGAAGTCTTTGGAACAAGTTGATTTTTGAGCTTTTATTTTAATTGTTAAATAGTGCCTTTTGCTAATTAATGTCTGATTTTATTTGAGCACCTTAATGAACTCCAAAAATTATGAAATTTGTTTTGCCATCTATTTAAGTCATAATGAACTTATGTGATTAATTTGGTAATTTTTGGAGCAACTTCATAAAATGACCTTTTTAAATAATTAAGAAAAATAGAAAGAAATGATTAGGGTTCATGTGTATGTCCTGTTTTGCATTGTTCATGCTAGCATACTCATGTGCATGCATCGTTGCATTCGTATAGTCACCGAAGAAGGAGTCAAGATCGAGGCAGCCGCCGACGAACCTGTCCCTGAGGCTACCCCGAGCTCCGACAACTGCCCTGCCGCCTTCGAGCCTGCCCTCTTTGCTCTTCAAGGCAAGCCCCGGTGCATTTAACCCTTCCTTGGATTTATAAAATGTTTTCCTTAAATACTTTTGAGTTAAACTACTGCATTAGGTTATAGGAGTTGTGTGATGACCTATTACCTGCATTATTTACCCCCACCAGAAGATCAACCTGCCCTGTTTTTAAAAAACTATTTGCAAAATGCTTAGCAATGCTATACAATAGGTTTGCAAAAATGCCATTTCAAAAGTGTGCTCACTTAAAGAATATTTATGGGAATTTGGCTTTACTTCCCGACTGTTGGCTAGGTATCTGATCCGTACCTAGCCAATGGCGAGAAGAGGTTGTCCGCGCGTACGGTGCCGTCATGTTGTAGTCCGGGACTCAACAGTTGACACCGACCGGGACAGGGTTTTAAAAACCGACAGGACCTGTACTCTCGGGTTAGAGTCCCGAGGTGCTTGTTGCTGGAGGAAAACCGACAGGACCTGTACTCCCGGGTTAGAGTCCCGAGGTGCTTGTCGCTGGCGGAAAAATGTAGGGACCATCCGTATGGGGGCCTGCTGGCCAAGACTTGCAACTATTCACATACTACGGAAAGCTCTGGCTCCGAGGAATCCTTTATTGGACCGACAACCGTGCACTGGGAGTGGAGAGATGGCGGAAGTAGCATGTACCCACGTGGGTTAGAGTCCCGGATTGGAGTGGTGTACTGTACTTCCGGGTGGCGTAGGACCGGGCCCAATCTTGGAGGAATCGTGGAAGACGAGTTGGCATATGCAAGCTTGGGTGCTACATATGCAGTGTGGATAGGGATCCTCAGCTGAGTATTATTTATCCGGATTAACGTTGCTCCTCGGTTATGGAGACTTGGTCACTGACTGTCAACGGAGAGTGGTTCTCAACTAGGTATGTTTTTGAATGGTAAAATGAATCTTGGACAATGAAGAATTGAGGAATACTTGAATCTTTCCAAAATAGAAACAAGTTTACAAAATGCTCTTTCTGCAAAATACCTCTTGCTCAAGCCTTACCTAAGCCTTTCATTCCTGAGTCTTCTCCCTTTTTCTTTAGTCGGGTAAGTCTTGTTGAGTACCCCCGTACTCAGGGTTTGTTAACCCCTGTTGCAGGTTTCTAATAGGAGAAGAGAGATGATCCGTAGGTAGTGGCTTGGACGTGATCTGGTCGTTCTTCATCTCCAACTTAGGTACTCGCCTAAGTGTGGTTCTGTAATACTATTCTATTTCCGCAATACTAGTTATATTATTGTAAAAAGTAACATCTTCAGAATTTGTAAAGTCTATCTATCTTGCTTCCGCACTCCGATGATATTTTGTATCAACTGTTGTAATGTTGTAATTATTCCAACCTTCATGATGATGTTCCTGTGGTCCGTGGATAATTCGGGGTCCTCTCGGGGACACCCGACAGATCTTCCTGTGATGTGGTACATGTGCACAGTCATTAGAGCTCAGGGAGACGGTGACTTGTGCGGGTGGGCCACATTACCGGGAGGTTCTGCCTCAACGACCGTACAAAGTGGCAGCAAGTCAGGCTCGAGCAGGACAAGGCAGCTCAACTGGGATCAAGCCGATAGTTCGGGGACCGTGCTTCAATTGTAACCAAGATGGGCACTTTGCAAGGTATTGCCCACATCCCAAGAAGCAGCAGGCTAATTACCCAGCGCGTCTACATAATATGACTGCAGAAGAAGCTCGTGCAGGAGAATCTGTGACTGCCGGTATGTGTCTCGTGAACCATCATCCTGCAGTTGTTTTATTTGATACTGGATCATCGCATTCTTTCATGAGCAAGGCATTTGCACAAAAGCATAATCAAGAAATCTCTGAAATGGATTATGGGTTTCGCGTGAGCTCCGTGGGGAGTAGCGTGTTATCTAGACAGATGGTGTGTAATGTGACCATCGAAATTGGAGGGCATAAATTTGGAGCCAACTTAGTGGTTTTGCCAGGGCTAAGTATGGATGTAGTCTTAGGAATGAGTTGGATGACTATGTGGAATGCGGTGTTAGACACTGCACACAGAACTCTTACCTTATCTGATTATCGGACAGGTAACAAGCTTCGCATATCTCTTCCTCGAGGTTCCGATCTTGTTGACTTATCTTGTACTCTTGCTATAGAAGACCTCTCCAAAATTCCAGTTGTTAGGGATTTCCGGACGTTTTTCCAGATGAGTTACCAGGGTTAACACCAAAGAGGGCAGTGGAGTTTGTGATAGAGTTGTTACCAGGAACTGCACAATCTCTAGGAGACCGTATCGAATGCCGCCCAATGAGCTGGCAGAACTCAAGACCCAGATCAAGGAACTCTTGGACAAGGGATTCATTCAACCTAGTGTATCAGAATGGGGTTGCCCAGCTTTGTTTGTCAAAAAGAAGGATAAGTCCTTGCGCATGTGTGTGGATTATCGTCCACTCAATGCCGTGACTGTTAAGAACAAGTATCCGTTACCTAGAATAGATATCCTTTTTGATCAGTTATCCAGGGCCAAGGTGTTTTCTAAGATTGATCTAAGGTCAGGGTATCATCAGATTCGAATCAGACCACAGGATATTCCAAAAGACCGCTTTCTCAACCAGATATGGGTTATACGAGTATCTTGTTATGTCCTTTGGATTAACCAATGCTCCAGCATATTTTATGAGTTTGATGAACTCCGTGTTCATGCCAGAATTAGACAAGTTTGTGGTAGTGTTCATTGATGATATTCTGGTTTACTCGGAAAATGCAGAAGATCATGCAGAACATTTGAGGGTTGTCTTATCTAGACTCAGGGAACACAAGCTCTATGCTAAATTCAGCAAGTGTGAGTTTTGGATGAAGAAAGTACAATTCCTTGGTCACATCCTGTCAGAAGAAGGAATCTCTGTGGACCCTAGTAAAGTACAAGAAGTAATGGACTGGGAAGCTCCTACTTCAGTTGGTGAGATTCGTAGTTTCTTGGGCTTAGCAGGATATTACCGCCGTTTTATTCCAGATTTCTCCAAGATTGCAAAGCCAATGACCAGTTTGTTGCAAAAGAATCAGAAATTTGAATGGACAGGGAAGTGCGAAACTGCTTTCCGTACCTTGCGGAAGCTGTTGACCACTGCTCCTGTTTTAGCTCAACCGGATGTCGAGAAACCTTTCGATGTCTTTTGTGATGCATCAAAGATAGGCCTAGGTTGTGTTCTGATGCAGGAGGGTAGAGTGATCGCTTATGCTTCTCGGCAATTGCGAAAGCATGAAGTGAATTATCCGACCCATGATTTGGAATTAGCTGCAGTTGTGCATGCTTTAAGATTTGGAGACATTATCTGCTTGGGAATGTCTGCAATATGTACACCGACCACAAGAGTCTTAAATATATTTTTACGCAAGCAGAATTGAACATGAGGCAAAGAAGATGGCTGGAATTGATTAAAGATTATAATCTTCAAATTCACTATCATCCAGGCAAGGCAAATGTTGTGGCCGATGCTCTGAGTCGGAAATCCCACTGTAATGCTATGAAGCTTCTACCAGAGGATGAGTTCAGCTTAACACATGCTGCAGTACTACATGATTTAGAGTTGCGCAATGTGTTGGTTGACCAAATTATAGAAGGCCAGAAAACCGATAAAGGGATCTGTCATATTAAGGAAAGGCTCAAGGATGGAAAAGAGGCCGATAAGCATTTTCGAGTTGACGAAAATGGAGTTCTATGGTTTAACCAGCGATTAGTGGTGCCTAAGGATAGAGAACTCAGGAGTCGGATCATGGATGAAGCACATTTGTCCAAACTGTCTATTCATCCTGGAAGCACAAAGATGTATCAAGATTTGCGTCAGAGATTTTGGTGGACCAAAATGAAGAAAGAAATTGCTGCTTATGTGGCCAGATGCGACACGTGTTGTCGAGTAAAAGCTATTCATTTGAAACCAGCTGGAATGCTTCAGCCATTAGCCATACCAGAATGGAAGTGGGAAGAAGTAAGCATGGATTTCATCGTTGGTTTACCCACTACTCAGAAGGGTAATGATTCAATTTGGGTAATTGTAGATCGTCTCACAAAGACCGCACATTTCATTCCAGTCAAGACCAACTATAGAGCCCCAGATTATGCAGAGATCTACATAAGTCAGATTGTGCGACTGCACGGTGTACCAAAGGTTATAGTCTCTGATCGCGGACCACAGTTTACTGCACCGTTTTGGGAAAAGTTGCAGAAGGAGTTAGGCACGGATTTAGTCCGAAGCTCAGCCTATCATCCGCAAACATCAGGACAGACAGAGAGAGTGAATCAAGTTCTAGAGGATATGTTAAGAGCCTGTGTTTTATCAGCAAAAGGTTCTTGGGAAAAATGGTTACCATTGGCAGAGTTTGCTTATAACAACAGTTATCAAGAAAGTATACAGATGGCTCCTTTTGAAGCTCTGTATGGTAGAAGATGCAGAACACCGATAAACTGGGTAGAACCAGGGGAACGTCGGTACTATGGTATTGACTTTGTGAAAGAAGCAGAAGAACAAGTTAGAACAATTCAGCAACATATCGCGTCTGCACAATCTCGCCAGAAAAGCTATGCTGATAAGCGGAGGAAACCGCTCGAGTTCAATGTTGATGACTATGTTTATTTGAAGGTTTCGCCAATGAAGGGTGTGAAACGCTTTGGGGTAAAAAGGAAGTTAGCACCAAGGTTCGTAGGACCTTATAGAATTGTGCAAAAGAAGGGAGAAGTGGCTTATCAACTGCAATTACCTGAACATTTGAAAGCTATATTCCCAGTGTTCCATGTCTCTCAATTGAAGAAATGTTTACGAGTACCAGAAGAAGAGGTACAACCGGCCAATATCAGGTTACAGTCTGATCTCACTTACTCAATTACACCATATCGAGTACTCGATGAGAAAGAAAGAGTGACTCGCGGAAAGGTCGTGAAGCAATTTAAAGTATCCTGGAGTGAGCAAGACGACCGAGATGCCACTTGGGAAACGGAAGACTATCTAAATGAAGTATATCCACAGTTTTATAAGGAATGGTTAGTAACTCAAATCTCGGGACGAGATTCCTTTAAGGAGGGGAGGGCTGTAACACCCTAGGTGTTAAGCAATCCCTAAATGCATAATTTGACATAGCATAAGCATAGCATCTCATCGTTTCATGTGCATATGCTTGTTGAATGCTTACGTCCTTGTGTTAGTGTCTAGTATAACCTTGTTATGCTTTCTGTTTCTGACCAAGTGTCTTATAACAAAGTTGTAGATCCTGTTGAAGGGAACAACTTTGCTTTAAAGCACTTTCTCAGAAAAAGCTGTTAAATTATGATTTCTTGCATTAGAAAAATGGTTTAGCACTAAATTTCTTTTAAAACAACAGAATTTGGACTTGAGCCTTAAAGATGATTTGTTCCTTACAAAATTCTAAGAAACTTTGCTTTTAGGACCTTCTCCTAATTCGGCTTAGTTTAGGAGTTATAGAGCATCAAAGTTTGTAACCAAACTTCATTAGTTTAATCCCAGTGGACCCCGCCTGTCAGTCTCTCCTTCTTCTCCTTCGCGGACGCCGCTCCCTCCGCGCCGGCAGAATCCGCCCGCAGCCGCGAGACTGCCTCGCCGGCCGGCCAAACCACCAGCACCGCCGCCCGTGGTTTGCGCCCGAAGTCGCCACGTCGCCCATGCACCCCGTCCCCTCTCGCCGCGTGGAGCGCGACGCCTGACGCCGCCGCGTCCGGTCGGGAGTTCCCCCGACGGGAACTGGCCAGGTGCAATGCACCCAGGCACTGGTTCCTTTTGTCTTCGTCCACCTTGCGCTTGCAAGCCAGAAAGCATTCGCTCACCAGCGCGCCAGCCACTCCACCATCTTCTCCAGTTCGCTCAAACCGCCGCCGCCCGCCGAACTCCGGCGAGCGATTACTCGCTCCACCACTCACCGCCGTTCGATTCCTCCTGCCAGCCTCTCCGTCTTGATCTCCTCTTTCTTCGGCAAGGGTTTGTTTTCGCATCCTTCCTCTCTGGCCGCCGGAACCGCGGACGCCATCCGCAAGCTCCCGCCATGGCCGCCCCCGTGACCTTCACGTGGACCGGTCATCTCCAGCCATGCTACCCTGAGCTGAGCCATGTTCTAGTCTTCTCTACCGTCGTAGTAGCTTAGAGTCAGATGGAGACCTCTCTCGTGTCCTGAGTTCGCCGGACCGCGGGCCAGTCGCGCTGTGTCCGTCATGGACCGCCGCCGTGCATCGCGCCGGACAATGCCGGGGATGCCGAAGCCTGGGAGTTGCTCCAATAGGTCACTTGTGACTTGCTTAGGCTAGTGTTAATCTCGCCGAGTCGCAAGCCGCCGGGAAGAGTTCCGCCGCCGAGTCGCAGAGCCGCCGCTCCGCCATGGCCGCCGTCGAGCTTGCTCCGGTATCCCTCTGTCTCAGCGAGTCGGTTAGTTGTGTTCGCCTCGCAAACCCGCACCCAATGATGGCCTCAGTGTCGCCAGAAGTGTCGCCGTCGACGAGCTAGGGCCGGTCAACGACCACGGCGCTAAACTCCGCCGTTGACTGCCGAGCCTGGCCTCGCGCGGTAACGTGCCGAGCTTGGCCTCGGAACCTTGGTCGCCCTGACCAGCGGGCCCCGACTGGCAGTGAGAAAGAGAGAAAAGGGAAAAGCTTGGGTGCCGTAGGCCTCGGAAAGCCGGAAGCGCCGAGCCTTCGCCTCGAGCCTCGACCGAGTCGGTTGAGTCAGTTAGTCTCGGTTGAGTCAGTTAGTCTCGGTTGAGTCAGTAGCCTCGGCTGAATAGGTTAGCCTCGGCTGTCAGTGTGCCTCGGCCGAATCGGTAAAATGTGTCTGAGCCTCGGCTGAATCGGTCGAGTGCGTCTAGCCTCAGCCGAATCGCGCCGAACGTGCCGAAGCCTTCGCCTCGAAGCCTCGGACGAGTCGCGCCGGGTGTGCCGAAGCCATGTCAGTGTGCCTCGGCCGAAGTCCGTAGCGTATAGGATTGAGTTTTCCTTTTTAATGTGTTTTGCAGAATTCATGTAAGGCTTCAAAAATTCATACAAGGCTCATTTTAAGTTCAAATCTGGTGAAACAAATTTTGTTAGGTCAAGCATGTTTAGATCTATCAGTGAAAACTGTTGAATGCATTCTTGGTGACATTTTTTATGTGTAGATTTATTTACATTAAAAAAGTGCTGATAACTTGAAAAATGCATACCTAATTGTGTATAAGTTAGAAAAATGTGATTCCAGTTTTGTTAGGTTTGTATGAATATTTAGTTTCAGGGAAAAATATAATATGAGGTTGTTCTGTGGATTATGTTAGCAGTAACTTTTAAAATGGTTAAATGCTGTTTTCTTGTTTATTTTGTAGTAATTAAAATATGGGGAATATGAACCTGAGAATTTATGCACACTATTCTTATGCTAAGAAGTTCAGTAGAAAAATAAGAGATCTATTGTTTGACACTTTTTGCTAGGGTGTGTAGTTCAAAGCACCTTTTCAGGATAAAATTTGTCTTTTTCATAGAGGATGAAGTCTATGTCCAAATGGGATGAAATTTGGACCAGAGACTAGATTACATATTGTTAACTTCCAGTAATTTCTGTAGATTTTTCTGAAGCTATCTAAGATGGGTTGCTGTTATAGGCTAGTTTAATTAGATTTATTTCAGCAAGTAATTAGAGGGTAAGAAACTCATTAAGTATACTTTGATGTGGTGACAACATAACTTAACAAGTTGAATATCAGTAGATGACATGTACTTATCTCCTGAAAAGCCTTGTTCCATGTTGCATCACCATGCATTCCGCATGCATTCGCATTATTCATTCATGTACCGCATCACGCAGGATCGGTAGTGGAAGTTCAGGACCCGTCACCCGAGGAGCAGTACCAGGAGGAGAACCTGAGCGAGGAAGCCGGAAGGACCGACGCCGACGAGCTACCAGAGTGCCGCGACCACCACCCGTCGGACTTTGAGAAAGGCAAGCCCCGGAGCATTCTAACTCCTACGGTTTGCAAATGTTTTACAATTAACCTGATGATGGATGTTGCATTAGGTTATAGGAATTGATTGCTACCGTTGATGCATTATTACTTATCCTTGTCCACCTGCAATATATCTTATTATCCCTGTTTAGGTCTAGGCTCGTTATATGCTTAGCCCTGCTTAGACCGGTAAAAGTCGGGTGATTTCCTGTCTCCCGCAATAGGTCGATACTGATCATGTTTAGCCTGTGCTATCATGAGATAACCATGTGATAATTAATCTGAGACGGAGGCGGGATGTAAGAGCAGCAGGACATGGGTTCTGTGTGCTAGTAGGCTCCCGTCTGTGTCGCATAGGACCCGTTCGGGAATGTCCCTTCAGTCAAATTGAACGCGTCGATCACTTAACGGAGTTGGTCTGAGTACCTCCCGTGAAGCCGAGTAAGGTTATTCGAGCCGGTGATGGAGATGTTGACGCCTAACACCCAGGGCCTCAGCTGTACCGTGGGCAACTATTCTGATCGACCTGGCATGGTCCGAGGGCAGGCAGGGCCTGATCGACCTGGCATGACCGTGGGCAGTTATAGATTGAGCGACCTGGCACTGAGATAACCCCCGGTGTAGAAGGGCCCATGGCCGTCCCGCGCATTGTGTTCTCGAATCTCCTGACTGGTAGCTTACGACTGCCGTAGCCGGAATGTGCCGGGCGAGTGTGAGACATTTTATCCCCAGCTGGGTAGGAATCGATTATAATCGCCATCGCTCCTGGACAGTGAGCAGTTGACTTTAGATCATCTCCCGTAGAACTTATGGAACTAAAATGGTTATGGAATCTGAAAGGCTATTGATGAAATAGTCACTCTTGATTGATTAATTAGCAAGTGCTTGTTTAGTACAGGTGCAAATCTAGTAAGGTAGAGTTAATGACTAAAAGCAATTGCCAACAACTGAAACTGAGTTTTATTACTAAAGCTTTCATGCAAAGGAGTATGTACAGCCAACTCCACATATACAGCCCACATGATCCTTGGTGTCTCATTATTTCTGGTTTTGTCGGGTAAGTCTAGCTGAGTACCTTCTCGTACTCAGGGTTTATTTCCCTTGTTGTTGCAGATGGCCAGTGCTTTTATGGCTGCTGCGAGAACTGCTTGTACCCGGTTGACTAGACCAAGGGCATGGTCAACACTTATCTCATCTGTTGCTTTTGTGGACCCGGTCAACTGATGGCACCGTATTTATGATCAATCCAAACTTATGTTTTAAAGACTATGTTGCTTCCGCTACTACTATCAAACTATGGTTTGTAATATTATTTCGTACTCCGATGTAATTTGAACTTTATGCAACTGTGTGTAACCCGTGAGCATGTTCGTGGAACAAGTACGATCTTGGCTGGATGTCGTTGAATGATTTGAAATCCTTCGAGATTTCCGGACTACCGGGTTTGTACGAGCTTAAGTACTCGATGATTTCTGCGAGAGCGGAGGTTTTCAGTGCTTAATCTGGTGCAAATTGGTCGGTTCTGTTACAGCTTGGGCCCGTTTTATTGATTTAATCAATTCAGGACCCGATTTAGCCACACCCGATCCAATGCTCCTTCACCATTTTTATGTCGGTTTAGAGAAAGAGAGCGCCCTTCACCTTGATCATTCGTCAGGTGTAGCATTTCTTCATCTTTCTCCACGAGGTGGAAAGGAGGTTCTTGATAGAATTCTTGAGAATACTCCTTATACTGGAGTTTCCGATGAAATCCCTGACGAAGAAGTCGTAGAAACTCAAGTTTCGACCGTAGAACAACAAGAAGAGCCCGAGTCTAGCTCATTGGACTTAGCGGAGCCTATTCCGTCCACATCTGGGAAGAAATTCTTCCGGAATTTTTGGGTGAGATAGAGGATGATGTGTTTGAGGATTACGGAAATGCTATGAACTACTCCGTTCAAGCTCTCCCATCCGACAAACCACTTCCTGAATCTTCTGATGGAATCTATAGCCGAGAGCGTCTTTTGGAACTTTCAGCTGTCATGAGTCATGAATGGACAATGGAAGCCGAAGTAACAGAAAACATGCCTCGCATAGATAATGTACCTAGCATAATAAATTGTCGAATTAGGGGAGAAAGAGCCTTTGCCTTTTACGACCCTGTCGTGGGAATTAATGTTCTTGCTAGTAATTACGTATCCAGAACATTCCCCGACCTTCAACGACAACCAACTAAACGGTGTTTAAGAGACCCAAATGGTGACATCTTGGAAAGTGAAGGAATCCTAAAGATGGTCCCCATCCAAGTAGATGGAGCGGACATGGTCTTAGATTTCTACATTTTCTATGTAGTCCTTTATGTCGTCTTCTTAGGACAACCTTGGTCCATAGTTGCCTTGCAAGGACCATGTCAAGAGCACTTTAATGCTCAAATCGGTGGAAAAGAGTACTCAGTACCTTTCGTTCGTGCATTAAATTCTATTGCCGAACAACCACCAGAACCAGATCTTCTCAATCAAGCTAGAACCTCTACCCTTTATGAGTTGGCTCAGCCTGATTTTGAAAAAGATTCTGAGTTCTTTGTCAAAGAAGAAGCCGAGACAGATGAACCGTTTCGCTTAGGCGAATCGGAAAAGCCATCTCGACCTTCCATAGAGCTAAAACCTTTGCCTGAAGGCCTGAGATACATTTTTCTAAACAATGACCCCGAGACTCCCGTAATCATTAGCAGTAAGCTATCTGAAGAGGAAGTCCGTAGGTTGACCCTTGTCTTAGAAAAACACCGATCTGTGTTTGGCTATTCACTTCAAGATTTGAAGGGAATTAGTCCAAATCTCTGCACCCATCATATCCCTCTCGATCCTGAGATACCCCCTTCAAGAGAGCCCCAAAGACGACTTAATAACGCTATGCGTGAAGTCGTGAAAATGGAGGTTCTGAAACTCTTGCACGCGGGAATTATTTATCCAGTTCCTTATAGTGAATGGGTAAGTCTCGTGCAAGTAGTTCCAAAGAAAGGAGGCATGACAGTCATTAAGAATGAGAAAAATGAGTCAATCCCTCAACGCACTGTCACTGGATGGAGGATGTGTATAGACTATAGGAAGCTGAATAAAGCCACAAAGAAAGATCATTTCCCACTCCCTATTATACATGAGATGCTAGAGAGATTGGCAAACCATTCCTTCTTTCGCTTCCTGGACGGATATTCTGGTTATCACCAAATTCCAATCCATCCAGATGACCAAAGTAAGACCACTTTCACATGCCCGTATGGAACTTATACCGATAGACGCATGTCCTTTGGACTTTGCAATGCGCCGGCATCTTTCCAACGGTGTATGATGTCCATCTTTTCCGTCATGATTGAACAAATCATGGAGGTATTCATGGACGACTTTTTTGTCTATGGGAAAACCTTTGACGATTGCCTAGCCAATTTAGACAAAGTCCTCCAACGCTGTGAAGAGAAGGACCTAGTTCTTAACTGGGAAAAGTGTCACTTCATGGTGCGGGAAGGAATTGTCCTAGGCCATCGAATTTCAGAACGTGGGATAGAAGTGGATAAAGCCAAAATCGATGTAATTGAACAATTGCCACCACCCACTAATGTGAAAGGAATCCGAAGCTTCTTGGGCCATGCCGACTTTTATAGAAGGTTTATTAAGGATTTCTCACAAATCGCTAGACCCTTAACAAGCCTGTTAGCAAAAGATGTCCCGTTCAAATTTGACGAGGATTGTCTACAAGCTTTCAATATTTTGAAAAAGGCTCTAACTTCTGCACCAATCATCCAACCCCCAGATTGGAATTTGTCGTTTGAAATCATGTGTGATGCTAGTGATTATGCTGTGGGAGTCGTCCTTGGTCAAACTAAAGATAAGAAGCATTATGCTATTTCTTATGCTAGTAAGACCCTGACTGGCCCCCAGCTAAACTATGCAACCACAGAAAAGGAACTTTTGGCCGTAGTCTTTGCCATAGACAAGTTTAGATCTTACTTAGTGGGAGCTAAGGTGATCGTTTATACCGATCACTCTGCTCTGAAATATCTCTTCACTAAGAAAGATGCTAAGCCAAGGTTGATCTGCTGGATCCTACTCCTTCAAGAATTTGACCTGGAAATAAGAGACAAGAAAGGAGTAGAGAATTTAGTAGTTGATCACTTGTCTAGACTACAAGTCAATAATTCGGACAATCTCCCAATAAACGACTTTCTTCGTGATGATACCCTTTTAAAAGTCACGTATACCAACCCTTGGTATGCAAACATCGTGAATTTTATAGTCGCCGGCTATGTCCCACCGGGGGAGAATGAAAAGAAACTGCTATATCAAAGCAGAACGCACCTATCGGATGAACCATATCTCTATAAGGTCTGTGCAGATGGACTCTTAAGAAAATGTGTCCCCATAGAAGAAGCAACGAAAATCATAAATAGATGTCACTCCGCCGAATATGGAGGACACTACGGAGCTTTTCGGACACATGCTAAAATATGGCAAAGTGGTTTTTATTGGCCATCCATGTACGAGGACATAAAGAACTTTGTGAGACGTTGTCCTCGTTGCCAAAAGCATGGTAACATTAGTGCCCGAGATGCTATGCCTATCGTGAACAATCTCCAAGTTGAGTTGTTCGATGTTTGGGGTATAGATTTCATGGGCCCCTTTCCTAAATCCTATGACGCCGAGTACATTCTTGTGGTTGTGGATTATGTCTCGAAATGGGTAGAAGCCATACCCTGTCAAGCGGCAGATGCTAAACATTCGAAGAAAATGTTCAAAGAAAACATCTTTCCTCGTTTTGGAGTTCCTAGACTAGTCATTAGTGACGGAGGCCCTCATTTCATAGATAAGAGCTTCCGACATTTCTTAGCTAGTCAAGGAGTCCAACATAATGTAGCCACTGCATACCACCCCCAGACAAGTGGACAGGCCGAAACGTCCAATAAACAAATAAAAAATATCTTGCAAAAGATGGTAGAAGAAATGGGAAAGGGATGGAAACATAAGTTACCCGAAGCTCTGTGGGCCTATCGGACCGCCTATAAGAACCCAATTGGAATGTCCCCATACCAACTAGTTTATGGGAAAACTTGTCATCTTCCTGTTGAGCTTGAGTTCAAAGCTCATTGGGCCTTTAAGAAATGGAACATGTGTAAGGAAAATGGACCTCAGACCATTTATCTTCCGATTTTAGTGTTTGATGAACAACATAACCAAATTGGACTAATGCGTTTGCAAGTGTTTGTTTTGTAGTCCAATATGGTGCAAATGTGACTTGGACTAAGGCGACGTGGTGATCCTATAATCAACACCTCAAGCAAGACATTTAAAGCTCAATAGAAGACTCTCAAGATCAAGCAAAGTCCAAGGCACAAGAATTGAACCAAGACGGTGCAAGAAACCACGAAGAAACGAACAAACAGGGACATCGGACGCTGCATCGGATGCAGCTCAAAAGCGTCGGACGCACCGATGCCAAACCCTAGCTCGGGTTGGCGCCAGCAGAGACATCGGACGCACCGATGGTACCACATCGGACGCACCGATAACACTGTGCGCTGTGCACAGCGTTACATCGGACGCACCGATGCTACATCGGACGCTACAGGACCCTGCTTCCGATGGCTATGCAGAAAGGTTCCAGATAGACTCTGTGGGCATCGGACGCATCCGATGGTCAGGCATCGGACGCTAACTAGCCGTTGTGACACAGTGCCAGGCCGGCATCCAGCCGTTAAAGGAGCCTCGGACGCTCCGATGGTCACGACTCCAGCGTCCGATGGTCCGCTGTGAAGCCCATGACTTTCTCCAAACGGCTCTATTTGGTTGGGTCTCTATATATACCCCCATGGCCGGCCAAATCAAGGAGGTTGGAGCTCAAGGAAGTATACCAAGTGCATAGACACATATTTAGTTGCTCTAGCCACCAAAGTGCTCAAGTGATATACTAGGTGATTAGTGTAGGTGCTTTGCGAAGTGTTTAAGCTAGTTAGACCACCGCTTTGCGCTTGCTCTAGGTGTTAGGCCTAGTGTTTAGTGAGGTTGAAAACCTCTTATCTACCGGTGCTTGCGCGCACCGTTGTTGTATATTGGCGGGGCTTGTAGTCTTGCGAGATCACACCAATCGCGTTTGTGGTGTGGCCGCCTCCGTGTACCAAAGGGAACAAGGCTCGCGGCGCTTCGGCCGGAAACTTGATAGTGAAGTCGGCGGGGAGCATCCGGGAGAGGCTTTGCCATGAGTGGCTTAACCGGAGACCCACTTGCGTGTGGGGAAGGCCCGGAGCTATCCATGGAGTTACCCGACCGGGAGCTTGGCCCTTGCGAGGGATTCCTTGCGAGGGGCTCCAACGAGGACTAGGGGGAAGCTTGCGCGCTTCTCGATACCTCGGTAAAAATACCAGAGTCATCGATGGGAGTTTGCATCTCTATCACTCTCTTTAGCTTCCGCATTTATATTGCTACCTTGTTTATGTGCTTTACCTTTCCTAGCTTACTCTTGCTAGTTGATAGGTTTGGAAACTAGGTAGCATAACTCCTTTTGCGGTAGAGATAGCAAACACACGTATCAAAACCTTAGTTGCGCTTTAGATAGTTTACTTTCTTGCATAGGTTTTGACTAGGTGGAAATTAGAGGCCATAGTTTAGAGTAGAAGTTTTAAGTTACCTAATTCACCCCCCCCCCCCCTCTTAGGCGTCACGGTCCTTTCAACATGGACCTTGACCAAGCTGGCTAAAATAGGAAGATGCAAATTTCCGAACTAGAAGAATGGCGAGAGAAAGCCTATCATAGTGCCAAGATCTATAAAGAGAGGACTAAGAGATGGCACAATAAACGGATCAAAAAGAAAGAGTTCGAAGTAGGAGATAAAGTTTTACTCTTTAACTCCCGTGTTCGACTTTTCGGACATGGTAAACTCCGAAGCAAATGGGAAGGACCTTTCAAGGTTGTTGCAACCTCGTCCCATGGAGCCGTCACATTGGAAAGTGACGATGGGCAAATCTTCAAAGTCAATGGACAAAGATTAAAAATGTTCTATGACTTTGATAAAAATGAGCTAAACGAAATTGATATAATTGACTTCGAAGTAGCTCAAGCCCATGACCATTAATAGATGAACCTAGTTTATCCTTTGTCCATTTCATGCACCTAGTCCATCCAAAACCCTGAGAAAGGCCTCTTTAGGCCCAACGATTCCATTTCAACCTCGGGACATTGAATTTTAGGAGGCTTACCTTCTCCCGCTCGATGCCCGGCGAAGGAGGAGTGGCGGCCGCCACTCTCAACTGGCGCCCGCCACCAAACCCTGGCGCCCGCCACGCTAGGCGGCGGTTTAGAGGCAGCCCTCCACGTGGCAACCAATCCCGAGCTCGGGAGAGTAAAAGAAGGAGAAGATGAGGGAGTGTTAGTTCATCTAAGGCCTATCCCTCCACTTCTTCCCCCTTCTTAAAAGAAGAACTCCTTCTTCTTCCTCCATCCACCCATGAAGTCTAGCCAAACCTCCTCCAAAACCATGTCGTCCCCATGGAAATCTGTGTCCTACAACCCTCAAGGATCCGTCTCGTCCTCCACCAAAGCCATCATCCGGTCATTAACCGACGACGACATAGAGGCGCTTGATGTGCCTCCTTTAGCGATGGTACTGCCTGACGGAACCTATGTCGGGGGGACACCACCGGAGGGTGCGAGGAAGGCACCAGCCACCACTCTAGTGGCGGGCGCCACCCCTGTTGGGTGGCCGCCAGAGGTGAAGCGCCCCCTGGCCTTGCTTCCTCTCCGTCTTCATCCTCCTCCGGTGACACCGTCCGGGAAAATGTTGAGGACGCCCACCAGGCCGACCACGGGGGAGATCACCCCGAGGAAGTCTCCGGCCGTCAAGACTAGGGGCGATGAGACACCCACTCCATCAAGGGTGAAATCCCAAGTCAGCTTTGGCGCGGATAGCCGCACTCTTAGTTACAGCCCCAATCCTAAAAGGGCTAAACTGGAGGTGTATGGCGTGAGGATGCCCGATGGGCATTATGAGAAGGTGCTGCGTGAGCGCGAGGCGAGCACTCATGACTCCAATGGGTCGCTCTCCGCGCCATCCGTGCGCCGCTGTCTCAACCCATCGCCGACAGGAGTCCCCAACGAGATGGAGCACAGCGGTAGTGAGGAGGGGTTAACCCTCGAAAAACTCGCCGCCGAGGTGAAGAAGCTGCGCAAGGAGATGAGCGCCTTGGAGGATCAGGTCGCAGAGATAGCCCTGTGGCGGATGGATATGGAGGATCGGTTCACCATCCTCCGCAAGGGCTGCACCTCGAAGATCAAGCGTCTCTTCAAAGAAACGGGCTTCGAGGATCTCTACGAGACTCCTTCAGTAGATTAGATTAGGTTTAGGGTGTCTAGTTAGGTTCTTTGTTTGATTAAGATTAATTGTTAAGTCTGCTTGATTTAAATTTTAGTTTGTTTAAATTTCAATTTAGAATATTTGTTTAGGAAATTCTTATAATGAATAAAAAAACACCCTTATTGTTTCCCTTCATCAAGATTGTTCATTTTAAAAAATAAAAGGTGCCAAAACTTCTAGTGTGGGGGAGATCCCCTCTTTAAACACCACTGTAAAACATGCTAAAATGTTCAAAGCAGTAACCTGTTCTTAGCAAGGTAGCTACCACGCTGTTTGCAAGATGTTTGGGCCAAAGCCCATGGCGGCCGCCACCTATTACTGGCGGCCGCCAAGCCACTCTGCACCGAAACACCCCCGGCGAACCCCTAAACCTGTGTTTTAAATTCTGTACAATTTGGTTCACTGGATGTCTCGGTTTGAACTAAAAATGCGGCTAGGAAATAATAATGCTGAAACAATTTCTTTTGAATTGAGTGTTTACATGACATGTTATTCTACCTTTTATTCATGTGTAGTAGCCTACTCATTTTGATAGGGAAATCAACCTAGGTTGTTGCTTGATAAGATATAGAAGTAGTAATTGAAATTGCATTAGTACTCTGCTACAATCTTGGGAGTTTTTATTTTGAAAACCAAAATTACCATGGTTCATGATCTTTCTTTCCTATCCACCTACCGAAGCCAAAATATTAGAGTATAGGAGAACGGCCCATAAAGCCTTCTAAATCAATCTTTGAGCCTTGTCAGGAATAGTTGATCTAGGTAGAAGAGTTTAGTCATGCCCTAAAAGCCAAGGCAAACCATGCCTGTTGGTAGTTCTTAACTTCACTAAAGATAGAGCTAGGCACTATCCCCGGTAATGACCTAGAAATGCTTGTTGACACTTACCAACGTCGTGACTAGGAGTAGACTATGGAGTCTATTCCTGGCAACGGCGCCAGAAATACTTGAAGCAAGTCCAGTCACTATAACTAAAGGAGTGAAGTTAAAGCAGCTATCTACTAATGTCAAGTGGGGTTGTCAATCCCGACACTAGTAGGAGCTAGCTAGAGAGATTGCAATTTACCAAGAGGAGATTCTGCAAGCGCACAGAACTATCGTAGTAGCACTTGGCCTGGGAGTACCAGGTGTCGATTTATTTGATCCCAATGGAAGGCTAGGGTGGTGTATGAGTCGAGTCAAGGAGGGGATGAGAGTCGAAGAAATAAGAAAAAGTAAAAGGGGGGAAGAGAGGAGATGAAAGGCTAGAAAGAATATATCGGTGGATAGGTAAGGATGTAATGGTTGGTAAGGTAAGGTGGATAACTTGGTAGATAGATAGAATGGGATAACTAAGGATAACTAACTACTAACTAATAACTACTCCTAGATAACTACGACGCAAGATAACTACGAAGCAAGATAGGCAAATGTCAAACAAGCAACCAAGTTAAGTAAAGTTTTATTCCTATCTTATCAAGTATCGAGGCGTACTAGCCTTTACCACTGACTTAGGTTGAACGCTAGCACAACGAGCCTTACTGTTAAACTGGGCCAACTACGTGGTGGAATTCAAGGCGCACAGGGCTATCACCACCTGCTTGCTACCACAGCTATCCGGGGGAACAGCCGTATCTGAAGGTAAGTCTATAACTAAGCACCACGCTTAACTATATTCTAACTATCTCTACCCTAGCTTTGAATAGAGACACCCTTGCGGACGTCAGAGCAAATACTTGACTTAATAAGATAAACACTAAACTAAGCAACCTATTGGCAAAGATCAAGCACTAAGCTCACTAGAGATTAACTACTATGGCTAAGTGAATTGAACTGTAGGATAGCTAGGCACTCAAGCAATCAATCAAGTATACCACTCAATACCGATAAGTAGAATAAAGTAATACTTGAAATGATGAACTAGAATATAGTAAAATGCTTGAGTAACAAGAGCAAAACCTGAACTGGAGATGAAGGAAGACTCTTCCCGACTCCAGGACCGATCACTCGCACGCCTCTACTCTTGAGCTAAGCCTTGAGCAGCGCTCCCGCGAGGGCAAAGATGCCTTGCTCTACTAGCTACCTACTTGCCTAAGCTTGGCCAAACCCTAAGCTATCAGCTCTCTGGCTCTAGCCTTGCTTCTCTTGCTTGTGTTGCTTCTTGGTCGTTTTGTTTGTGGTGCCTCAGGGGGGTATTTATAGCCTTGAGGAGTGAGGGGGGTACTTATAGGGGGCAGCCAGCCAACCTAGGGCTAACCCTAGTGGCGGGGGCCAGCCCTAGGTGGCGGCTGCCACCCTCACAACCGTTGGATGCACCGCCTTTGCTTCAACGGCATCCAGGAGCTCCAGAGAGGTGGTGGTTAGGTCGATTGCATGTCTGAGTAACCGCCATTCGGTCTTGATCCACGCCACTCCCTCCTGAGCCGTCCGATGCCACTGACCTAGTGACCAAGGGCCCAGATTTGGCCTTGGGGTGGTCACACGGATCAGTGACGTGGCAGGGGGGAATGTGGGCTTCACCCTTGTGGCGGGTGCCACCTAGGGGTGGCGGGTCCACCCCACTAGGGCCTAAATGGGTCCTGGTGCGTGGGCTCGTCTCCTGGTGGGTTCATTCTTCAAATTTTGTCCAAATCCTGCATTCAAATAAAAATCTATGGACATGTGGAATTTGGTTAGTTTGAAACCTATTTGACTACATTTCATGCCTTTTTGGTGGACTTTAGGGTCAATTGTTGATGGTAAAACAGGTGTTTAAGGACCATCAACAATGCCTTTTTGAGACAACTCTCACACTGAGAGTATACTCATGTAGTTCTCCTCCAAAATTTTGTTCTAAAAGAATTGAATAAATTTTCTCATTCCTTCGAAGGACATGGCTATATAGTATCTAAAAAAAAGAGCAAATGCTCTAAAAAGGACAAGTGTCCAAGTATTCAAAAAAAAAGAGCAAATGGTCTAAAAAGGACAGTGTCCAGGTAAAAAAAAAAGAGAGAGATGCATACAGCCATGATCCTTGGTAAGAGAAGAGATTCAAAAAGAACAATGGAGTTGAGTTAGTCCACCTTATACCTTGGCTATTGCATGACTATACTCTCCCATGATCCTAAACGTGACTTAGCAATAAAAGAGAGATAGAAGTGCCTTACATTCTTTCCTTTCCCTACAAACTCCACATAAACCATAAGATAGACTCTGGCATTTCTTTTGCCATGAAGTAAGGATATACACCATGAGTGCCTTGAGATTTAAAGACAGATTCAATGAACCATGATTTCTTTTTGAAAATATCCTGAAACCCCAAGGTATGTAAAAGAGGAAAGTGTGTTTCTCTTATTTGCAAGCTATTCTATCTTTCAACCGCCATAGGTATGATTTATTAGCCACATGGAAAGGTTACTAACATGAGTATTGGTTGTTGAACATCTTGTGTGAATGCTTAGTTCAATAAATTGTTGCAATTCTTAAAGTCCATGCTTGCTCGGGATGAGCAAGAGGTTAGTGTGGGGGAGCTTGTTGATGATGCTTAAAGCATCATTTCACTATCAACATTTCACACAAAACCAAGGTAAAATAACATAAAAAGTAGAAGATTTGGTTTATAACTAACCTATTTCCACATGTGCATAGTTTCTTATCTTAATGCAGGAAATGATGGAATTTGGGCCAAACAAGTGTACCAGGAGCAAGGCCAAGCCACTCTAGCCCATTTGGGCCTGAGTAGGGTGGCGGCCGCCACCTATTACTGGCGGCCGCCAGGTCCATCTTGCCCAAAGTGGCCCAGGCCACGTCATTGATCCGTGAGAGTCACCTCAAGCTCAAATCCTGGCCATTGCACACTAAGATGGTTTGATCCAATGGCTAAGAGGAGTATCACCTGGATAGTGGGCTTTGGACACGTGGAAATCTCTGTCTAAAACCCTAACCGACCCTCAAACCGACTTAGGGGAGCAAGTGAAGACCTTTGGATGAATGGCGGTTGCAATGGACGGAAGAGGGGTGGCGGGCACCAGGGTTTAGTGGCGGGCGCCACCCCCTAAACCCTAACCGACCTCCCCTTCACTCTATAAGTACCCCCCTAGCTTCCTAGCAGTATAAATAGGCCCCTAGAGTTCTCATTCAAGGAGCCTCACATCAGTCTTCACCATTTGGTTAGATTAGCACACTTGCTATGCTAGAGAGATTAGAGAGAGTGTGAGTGCCTCACTAGAAGAGGAGCTGGAGAGGAGAAGAGTAGAAGTCTGGAGAGTTCCGGAGTTGTCGGAGACCTCTGCTTCTCTCTGCTCTGTGCTTCAACTTTGGTAACTTAGTATTTATTTTATCTTCAAGTATTTATTTTCAGTACTTGTGTACTCGTTTCATTGCTTGATATTAGTTTCAAGTGCTCTAGTTCTAGTACAGGGCTAGTAGTAGTAATATATAGATTAAGTGTGGTACTTAGGATATATATTGCCAGTGAATACGGCTAGGCCCCCGGATAGCTATGGTAGCAAGCAGGTGGTAACAGCCCTGTGCGCCTTGAATTCCACCACGTAGTTGGTCCAGTTTAACAGTAGGGCTCGTTGTGCTAGCGTTCAACCTAAGTCAGTGGTAAAGGCTAGTACGCCCACAATACACTAGTAAAGAACTTAAATCACTAGAAGTCTAATAGAACTAGGATCTACCCCAGTAGATAGTCCCCGTTCCCCTTCATCTATCCTAGATATCCTTATCCCCTAGTTTTCTCAAAATCACTTCGCGTTCCTCGTGGATTCGATACCCCGGAATACTCTGAGGTGAAAAGCTACAACTGACAGCCGTGCGCTTGCGGTTTTTTCTGCGTGCCACCCGAGGTGTCAACACCGCCGAGGGTGGCAAACAGCCTTGAAGTAGCCGAATAGGGTATGATTGTAATTGTAACAGAGTGGTTGGAAGGCCATTCTTGTACTTTCAAACTGATCTGGATTAATATAAAAAGCTCCCAGCTTCCCAAGGGGAGGGGGAGTACTATTCACTTCACCCAATTTCCCATTCTCTTCTGTCAACTTTCGCTTTCGCTTCGCACTCTCGCTCGTGTGACAACCCGCTGTTTCGGGGTCTCGGTCCCGAAACAACATTGGCGCCCACCGTGGTTGTCGCCCGAGCTTGCCATGCCACCGAGGAAGGCGCCGAAGATGGTCGACAATCCCGAGACGGTTGCCGCGAACAAGGATGGCCAAGGCACAGTCGCGGCATCCGCTATAACCACTCAAATACCACCGAATACAGCCCAAAACACCCAAGCTTTCGGCGGCACGCTCCCGATGGGAACACAACTACCGCCAATAGCAACCTCAAGCCGTGACTCGTAGCCTTTCGGCAGAGATGGCACGCTGGAAGGGAACATCCAAGACGAGCCTGGCGATGAAGAAGACGACGATGCTGAAGTTACCAGGCATGCCCAAGCAATCAGAATGTTGTCGGAGCAGCAAGAAGAAATCGAAAGGTTGGTTCAGCAAAGAGATCAGTTACAGCGACAGCTTGCGGCAAAAGCAAGGGAAGATGAAACTCGCGACGCGTTCCGTCAGGCGGAGGCGCAAAGGAGGCAACTGGAAAAGGAAATTCAGGAACTGCGAAGGGCTGGAGGAGGCCCGATCCCAATAATTCAAGAAAATGTGTTCGTGCCAAGGCGAGAGCAGCCACCAGCTTTCAACAATGCAATCGACGAAACCTCCCCGCTTTCAAGAGAATTGCAAGCCCATCCGTGGCCGCTCAACTACAAGCCACGCATTCCGACTTTCGACGGCAAGGCGAATCCGCGCAAATTCTTGGCGAGCTACGAGACAGCCGTTTTTCGGCAGGCGGGGACAATCTGGCCCTGGCGAAATCTCTCATTCTGGCAGTCGAAGACGTGGCTCATGATTGGTACACCACCCTCAAACCACTATCCATCTATTCGTGGGCTCAGTTGAAGGCCGAATTGCTCGCCACTTTCCAAGGATTCTGGCCAGACGTCAAGACCACGCGAGACCTCATGAACTGCACCCAGCAAGATGACGAACCCTTATATATCTGAGTACCTCAAACGCTTCATCCAGCTAAAAGATCAAGCTTCGAATGTACCGGAAGCCACGGTAATTGCAGCAGCCACCGAAGGCTTGGGAACTGGGCAGTGTGCCGCTCACATGTCCAGGGAGCCGCCAAAAACTGTCAAGGAGCTGTTTGATGTAATGAACGCATATGCAAGGTCAGATGACGACTTTCGGCGGCGCAAGGCCGCCCGCCTGATGCAGAGGCAAGCAACGAAAGCAAACCGCCCACCGCCGGTGCCAAATCAAAGGATAGTCAGACCCTTCCGATCAATCAACACCTTGCAAGAAGAACCATCGTATTCGATGGCGGGCATGGAAAGACCGGACGCGGCCAGTTTCCAACCGCAAAGAGGGCTCGATCAACCTTTCCGCAGAGCACACGCCGGAAGGACTGGACGTGGCGGCCGAGACGGTAGAGGCCGCGGAAGAGGAGCCAAGCCTCCGTATTGTGTCATCTGCGACGGCAAGTTCGGCCACACCACCCGAGAATGCAAATACAGCAAAATGGTGAAAGAGCTAAAAGACAAGGACCAAGCTTCAGCTTCTGGCGAGAGCTCCAAGCATGTCTTCCATAATTCACAAGACATGGCAACAGGAGCAGCATCAAACAATAGTTACGCAAACACACCTCTGGATCCCCCACAGTACATGCCCCCCCAGAATTTGCACTGGTACAATCCGGCGTATCAGGGCTACCAGTTCCCAGTCTTTGCGCCACAGTCTGTGGCAGTTTCGTCGCCCATGCACTATCAGCGCCAGCCAACACCGCCACCAGTGCTTCCGGCTCAAGCCCAACCCCAGGGGCACCCAGCTCAACCCAGTTACCAGCAGGGGTAGGAGATAGAAAACGAAACCAGCGCAATCAACAACATCCTTCCGTCAAGAGGCCACATTTTCGCCATCACGGGCGGATCCAACTTGGAGCACGAAAGCAAAAGGGCAAGAAAGGACTATCATCGAAGAGTTCAAACGGTATCACCAAGGCTCCCGCTAAACAGGCCAGCTTGGTCGCTAGCGCTGATATGTTTCGACGAATCGGATTTCAAAGTTTGTGACTACCCACATTGCGACGCTTTCGTCGCCACGGCCAATGTGGCCGGTTTCACCTTGCATAACATCTTGATTGACACCGAAAGCTCAGCAGACATCTTGTTCGTCAAGGCTTTCAAAGCGATGGGAATGGACAGGCGCAGTTTGGACCTCGCTGGCAATTCTTTGTACGGATTTAGAGGAAGAAAGATCGATGCTATCGACAAGAAACAAATCCCGATATCTTTAGCCGAGGAAGAGAGAGTACGCACCGAGATGGTGACGTTCGATATAGTGAACATGGACTACCCATACACAGCCATTTTCGGTAGAGGTTTCACAAACAAGTTCAATGTAATAATCAAGAAAAGCTACTTGTGTACGAAAATGCCATCACCTTTCGGCATCATTACTGTGCACGGAGATCAGCAAGCATCCAAGAGAATCGAAGGCAGGCCAACCCCAGGCTACAGTCTCATAAACGAGGTGGCAAAAAAGGACGAAACACAAGCAACTGTCGATGTGCACGCCGCCGTCAGCTCGACCAAATATAAGGCCGGGGCAGTCGAAGAGACGGTGAGAATCCCACTTGCATCTTCAAGACCCGAAAGAACTGTGCACATCGGGTCAAGCATGCCAGAAGGGGAAAGAAACACATTGGTATCTTTTCTCGCGCATAACGGCAATATTTTCGCCTGGTCAGCAAACGATTTGCAAGGCATCAGCAGGGATCTTGCTCAGCATAGTTTGAACATCGCGAGCGGCTCTAAGCCAAGGAAGCAGAAATTGAGAAAGATGTCAAACGAAAGAGCAGACGCGGCAAAAGCCGAAGTGCAAAGGTTGCTGGATGCGGGAGTAATCCGACCAGTTCAGTACCCCAAATGGCTGGCAAACGTCGTTTTGGTGAAAAAGAAGAATGGAAAATGGCGAATGTGCGTTGACTTCACCGACCTCGACAAATGCTTTCTGAAGGACCCATATCCTTTGTCGTGCATCGACAAGCTTGTCGACATCGCAGTTGGTTGTGAAATAATGAGTTTACTAGATTGTTTTTCAGGTTACCATCAGATATGGCTTCATCCCGACGATGAGGAGAAAACCAGTTTCTTTACACCAACCGGCACATATTGCTATCGGCGGATGCCGGAAGGACTGCGCAACGCAAGCCCAACTTTCTCGCGGATGACCGACAAGGTTTTCGAGAGCCAGAAGCAAAAGAAAAACTTGTTGGCTTACGTTGACGATATAGTGGTCAAGAGCGACAGAGAGGAAGATCATCAAGCAGACTTACTGGAGACTTTCGGCAATCTCCGCAAAAGCGGCTTGAAACTCAACCCAGACAAGTGCATTTTCGGCATCAAGAAAGGCAAGCTCCTAGGCTGTCTAGTATCGGCAAGGGGAATTGAGGCCAATCCCGACAAAATAGCGGCGATCATTAACATGCAGCCTCCCTTAAACCGAAAGCAAGTGCAAAAGTTGAAAGGAAGGCTGGCATCTCTAAACAGATTTATCGCAAGGTCCGCCGAAAAAGGATTGCCGTTCTTCAGAACTTTACGTAGCTCTGACCCTTTCGATTGGGCGAAAGAGCAGCGGCAGGCTTTCCAAGAACTAAAGGAGTACCTGACAAGGCTTACTACGTTAACCAAACCGTTGCCGGAAGCGACGCTCTTGTTGTATCTCGCAGCATCTCACGCCACTATGAGCGCAGTTTTGGTTGAAGAACAAGAGAATGAAAGCAAGATGACTCAGTTCCCAATCTATTTCGTCTCTGAGGCCCTGTCAGGAGCAAAGCTGAACTACTCAGAGCTGGAGAAGATAGCATACACGGTAGTAATGGCTTCTAGAAAGCTAAAGCATTACTTTCACTCTCATCACATCATAGTCCTATCAGCCCAACCATTGGAGGCCTTGTTCTGCAACAACGAGGCTATCAGCCGAATTGGCAAGTGGGCGGCTGAGCTAAACGAATACGTGATCGACTTTCAGCACCGATCCGCAATTGTTGACACAAAATCTCAGTCAGGTGCGCCAACACACTCGGAACACAGTCCTTAGAGGGGTACGGAGCGAGTCCTGACCTCTTGGACCTTCAGCAAGCAGTGGTGCCGATTCTCACCGAAATCGACTTCGGGCGTGCCAGTCAATTTGACCTGTAATTGACAAGGAGAAGACAAACATTGTCAAATCGTGGAACCTGCCGGTTTAGTGCCAGACAGTTCCAAATTATGCAGCTCTGATATAGCCATTTGTCTTTAGGATATTTACTAAAAAGTCAACCCCCACAAGATTGCGATGTAAAATAACGAAAGAAGATATGAAGCTAACGGCTATGACATGTGTGAGATGAAAACTTATAATAAGCAGACAGCCGATAAGCTTAAAAGATATCAAAGATCTATATGCACGTTTAAACGACATGAAATCAACGTATCGACTAAATACACGAGCAGTTCTATTCGCTAACAGTGGGGTGTCTCCATGCAGCCATAATAACAAATAGATCGATAAAATAACTTAAACACCAACAGTGGGGTGTCTCCATGTAGCCTTGATGATGGTCAAGTTAGATCACGTCTCGTGCATAAAGTAGATCCGTTGATCCCAAACCACTTAAAAGAACATATTATGAAGAAAGCATAACTGGATCGGCTATTTCAGCCGATACGGGGTCCATGAGGCACGAACAAGATCTACCCGACAAAAGCATGATTTGAACCAAGATAAACAGACTTAATATACCATATATATCAGTGGGGTTCGGAAATACAGCCGTAATAGACATGTTAGATTAAATCCATCTGCACTTAAATCAGATCGCGCTTTTACCAGATATCTCGAATGCACAACATGTAGCAACCAAGATTGGCAAAATAGACGATGAGAGGCTTGTATCGGCTATTTCCTCTGTTGTGAGCGTGTAAGCCTCAGAACAGCCGATACTAAGCATCCATTACTTTGCCAATCTTGATTGGGCCAGATGTTGTTTAAAACGTAAATAAATGAATTAAAACATAAAACAACATGGATAACTTAATGAATCTATTAGCTTGCCAAGCTTAATAGAGCCGATAACTAGCCAAGATCGACCAAAGCAAGAGATTGATCAGAGTCAAGACAGTCTTACAAAGGATGAACTTAGACCGATAACTAGCCATGCCATAGCTTAACAAGAGTTTGGTCGATGCCAATGCAGCCTTATTACGCGATGACACAAGCCATTAGTTAAACTTACAAGCAAACCGGAGGTCGGTCGATGCCGATGCAGCCCTACCTGATTGAAGGTCCCGCCGAAATCTACGTTACTCCTACTCCTAGGGTTTTGGCCGAGGGCCGGTTGTGTTTGATTGATTGTGTCTTTTTTACAAAATCCGGGTTCTTAGCTATTTATAACCCGGTTGACTCCTGCCCTAATACGAGTAGATTACAAAAAAAGGAAAATAAAAGATGACCCGAACTTGCACTCCTTGGCTGAGTCCGACACGTCTTCGAAGTCCATCGTGTTGGTCCGTGCGAAGCTTCTGGGTCACATCTGACTCATGCGAACTTTTTATATTTTCAGGCCGATCTTTTTCCTTAATAAACCGGCCGTTTATTGTTACAAAATATCAAATTCCTTAGTCCAAAATCTGGTGTAAACACATGCCCCCCAATTTTGGGATGAAATTTATTTTATTCCAAAAATGTTATTTCCCTTCTTTTAGGTTCCGATCGACTATCTCCATTTCTTAGCCGATTAAGCGAGTACTCTTCCTCTTCCCCTCTTGAACAGTATTTTGACGATTAACGCGAGATGGTTGCTCTTCTCTTGAAAACCGTGCTTGTTGATTTAACATCCCACTCGAGTGCTCTGTACACATTGTATGAAGCGGCATCTTTTCCCTTCCTGAGATTCAATCTTTAAATATAAATCTCCTCTTCATCTCCGTCTCCCGTCACATTTGGAGCACATTTCTTGCTTGCTTTTGCCTTCCATCCAAAAATCCTCTTTTTTTGTCAAAAGCTTCGCCTTCCAAAAACCCTTTTCTTCCCCTTCCAATGGCGGACAACAACCGTGGGAAGCGTCCCGCGGAGGAGGAAGTGAATTCTCGCTACCGCCTCTAGCGCCGCATTAGGTATGTCTCTTCTTCATGCCTAATCGATTCTAGTTCTCATTTCTTCCAAGGTCTGATTTGACCTCCTCTTTCTGCTTTTAACTAGGATTGATGAGGGTCCTTCCAACGCTGCGGCTACTGTGGTACCTCCTCCCGACATGGAGTCAGTCTCCGAGAACCCCTCCTCCAGCAGTTCCGAGTCGACGGCGACCTGCCATTACCGTCAAATGATGGAAATGTGGAACCTTCACTCGGAGGCTACTATTAGGAACTGTCTCCTCGAGGACCACATCGCCCAACTCCAGAAGGCGTTGGAGGAAGCAGAGGCAAGGGCCTCTCGGGCGGTCCAACAATGCGCAGAATCAGAGGTGCGTGCCGCTGGTATTTCTCTTTTTCTGAAGAATTTTTATTTGATCGGATCTCCCTTGCTCAGTCCTGCTTCATTTGTTTGCTTGCAGACCTGACCGTTTTCCTGGAAGCTCTTCAAGAGGCAGGGAACGAGGCGGCCGACTCCGTGAACGCCGTCGGGGACAGCGCCGCGGAGAGGATGATCAACATCCCCGCAAGGGTACATGAGGTCGCCCTCCACGGCGTCCGTCATGGTGCCGCCATGGCCCTCGGGGCTACCGAGGCCTACACCGGCGAAAACCTGGGTGGCCTTGAGGTCACTCCAGAAATAAGTCACACCATGGAGGTACACTTCGATGGTGTTGATGGCGTGGCTAGGGAAATAGCAGAGTCCACCCCCTCTGTATTCATAGTACATAAGGTCTTTGAGTAGTTCATCAAGGTCGAGTCTCTATAAATAAAATTTCCTTTGAATATAATGAAGTTTATGCTTTTTTAGGACCCTCCTGTGATAAGACCCATCGAGGTTTCTTAACTCCAACGATCTTCAATCTTGTACTCTTTGAACTTAAGGTGATGCTTTCAATTACATTGGCTATTTTTGTTCTAAAGGCGACACATCTGTATCGGCTATCGATTGTATACCAATGTTAACACTTTAGTCATAGCTGATCCACCTAAATACTAGGGTAATATTTCTTAAAATATTTTCCGTTGACAGCCCTGAAGTATTCGATGCCCTCCAAAGTCTCGTAGAAATAAGCATTGCCAAGAGCACATCTAGTAATCCGATAGGGTCCTTCCCAATTTGGCGACCATTTACCATATTTGCTATCCTTAGTTCCAACAGGCAAAATGACTTTCCAAACCAAGTCCCCTTCGTTAAACATCTTTTCCCTGACCTTTTGATCATAGTATTTGGCCACTCTCAACTTCTGAGCTCTGATGTTCTCTAAAGCTTTTAGCCGATGAAAGTTTAGATCATCAAGATTGTCCATCATGATATGTTTATATTCATCGGCCTTTAAATTATCCTGCTGTGATACTCTCCTGGATCCCATACTGATTTCCTAAGGCAACACGGCTTCATGATCATAAACCAGCTCATATGGAGAACACTTAATTGCACCATGGCAGGCCATTCTATAGGACCATAGGGTCTCACTGAGTATCGAATGCCACTTTTTTGGATGTTCTTTAACCTTCTTCTTAATAATTTTGATCAAAATCTGATTAGAAGCTTCGGCTTGTCCATTAGCTTGAGCATAATATGAAGATGAGTTAATTAACTTAAAGCCCGAACTGTCAGCAAAATCCTCAAACTCTTTTGATACAAACATCTTTCTCTGATCCGTAGTAATGGTTTGAGGAACACCAAATCGATAGATGATATGCTCTTTGACGAACTCGATCACAGTAGCCGATGAAGCCTCTTTTAAAGGAATAGCTAAAACCCATTTAGTGAAATAATCTGTTACCACCAACACAAATTTGTGCCCTTTGCTAGATGCCGAAAATATTTGGCCAATCAGATTTATTCCCCACCTTCTAAACGGCCATGGCTTTGTTATTGGATTCATAGCTGATGCTGGAGACTTTTGAATATTACCAAATCTTTGGCATTCCTGACATCCTTTATAATATTTGAAACAGTCTTCGAAAATGGTTGGCCAAAAATACCCTGCTCTTCTGATCATCCATTTCATCTTATGAGCAGACTGATGTGCACCACAAATCCCTTCATGGATTTCACCCATCAGAACATTGGCTTCTTCTTGATCGATACATTTAAGAAGCACACCATCAATTGTCTTGTGATATAGTTGATCGTCAAGAAGGACAAACTTTGTGGCTTTGTATCTCAGCTTTCTGGATACCTGTTGTGATGGATTTTTCAAATATTCAATAATCTCAAATCTCCAATCATCACTATCGGCAATTTCATCACTTAGTATTTCAACAATTTGCTGATATCCAGAAGCACTCTGAGCCAACCGATTAGCCTCTTGATTCTGACATCTAGGAACATGCTTTAAGATAATAGAAGAGAAAGAATCAAGCAATTCAAGGCATTTCTCATAATGTTTCCTCAGAATATCATCTTTGCATTTATATAGGCCGAGCAATTGATTAATCACCAATTGAGAATCTCCAAAAACCTCAACAGACTCGGCCCCTACTTCACACAAAAGTTGAAGTCCCTTAAGAAGTGCTTCATATTCAGCTTGATTATTAGTGGAGGTTGGATCAATTGAGAAAGCAAACTCAAAATTTCCTCCTTGAGGAGAAACAAGATAAATACCAATGCCCCCACCTTGTTTGCAATTAGAACCATCAAAGAACAAAGCCCATGGGGTAAAGCCTAAAGTTTTAATCTCTTGTCTATGATGATGAGTAACAAAATCGGCTATTACCTGACCTTTAACTGCTTTAGCCGATTCATATTTCAAGTCAAATTCCGATAATGCAAGAATCCATTTCCCAATACTCCCATTTAGTATAGGCATGGATAGCATATGTTTGATCACATCAAATTTCGATACCACCGTGCATTCAGAAGACAACAGGTAATGTCGAAGCTTGGTACATGAGAAGTACAAACACAAGCATAATTTTTCAACAGGAGAATACCTTGTTTCCGGATCAAGCAATCTTCTACTGAGATAGAAAACCACTCTCTCTTTTCCTTCAAACTCTTGCATTAAGGCCGACCCAATCGTATGATCATCGACTGACACGTACAACTTGAAAGGTTTGTCCTTCTGAGGAGGAATCAAAATTGGTGGAGACTTCATATATTCTTTGATTTCATCGAATGCCTTCTGTTGCTCATTCCCCCATTTAAACTCTTGATCATCCTTCAACTTTAACAAAACTGAGAACGGTAGAATCCTGGCTGATAGATTTGAAACAAATCTCGTGATGAAATTAATTTTACTGATCAAAGATTGTAGTTGAGTTTTCATGGTCGGTGGCACTGCTCTGTCAATGGCATCATAGCTCTTTTGGCCAACTTCAATTCCCTTTTCATGTACCATAAACCCTAAGAACTGACCAGCCGACACTCCAAATGCACATTTATGGGGATTCATTCTCAAACCATGCTGCCTTGCGCATTCCAGAGTGTCTCTGAGATCCTTAAGATGCCTTTGATAATCTTTGGACTTCACTACCACATCATCAATATATATCTCAACAATTCTGCCGATCAACTCATGAAAGATATAATTCATAACCCTCTGATAAGTTGCACCAGCATTCTTAAGTCCAAAAGTCATGACTACCCACTCATATAAACCTATGGCACCCGGACATCTGAATGCAGTTTTATGTATATCTTCTTCTACCATAAAAATTTGGTTATAGCCAGCATTGCCATCCATAAAACTGATAACTTTATGTCCTGCTGCTGCATCAACTAACATATCTGCCACTGGCATTGGGTAGCCATCCATTGGAGTAGCTTTATTCAGATCCCTGAAATCAATACAAACCCTCATTTTTCCATTTTTCTTATATATAGGGACCACGCTAGATATCCATTCAGCATATCTACATTGTCGAATGAAATTAGCCTCATAAAGCCGAGTGATTTCTGTCTTCACATCAGCCATAACTTCTACCCTAATTCTTCTTGGAGCTTGTTTCACAGGCCGACTCCCATGTTTAATAGGTAGCCGATGCTCAACTAATGATCGATCAAGACCAGGCATCTCAGAGTAATCCCAAGCAAAGCATTCTTTATACTCTTTCAACAATGCAATAAGTTCCTGTCTAAACTTGGGATCCAACTTGGCACTAATGTATGTTAACCTCGGCTTATCACCACTTCCAATATCAACTGCTTCTAGTTCATCAGCCAATGTGAAACTTTTTCCCATCTTACTTTCATCTTCATTAACTGTACAATCCATTCAATATATTTTTTGAAGCCGACTGCTTGGATCGGCTGTTGACCTTCGTCAACTGTTTTGAGAAAGTCTTCTTCAAGACCTGAGGATCTAACCTTAGCAGGCAGTATGAAAAGAGCAGCAATATTAGCCGATGATTCACACTTATCGGCTATTTGTTTCACTTGCCAGACTTTGGATTTCTTCTTTTGGATCTCATCGTTACTTAACCTTTGAACCCATCATTTTCGGCTCTTGGTTAAACCACCAGGACACCATTGTCCTTCCTGCCATGGATGATCATGATCGGCTAATCTTGCTCCAAGCCGATTATGAACATTTTCATTTTTTATGCGCCGATCTGTATTTTCAAATCTTAGTCTTTCATGCACAGATCGGCGGTTGTCTCTTGACTGCCTATACTCTCGGTATTGATCACTGCATTCTGGACAATTGCGAAGAGTAGGAAGTTTTAAACCCTCGTTCCAACAATGTCTGAAGAAAGGACAATCCCAATGATTCTTCTCTTCATCTCTGATGCGTCTTTCTTATTCCCGGGACTTCCTGTACTCTTCTTCTTTGAGCCATTCTTGATATTCTTGTTCATCTCTTTCCCTTTGCATTTGGCTCCTTTCCTTCTGACGTGGCCACTTGTTCAATAAGTTCCTAACAGTTGGACGCCTCCTTGCTTCCCCAGCCTTTGAAGTCTCAGGTTGATTATTGCTTTTCTTTCCTTTCATCTCCTGATACTCTTTGGCTGTCAATTGCTTCTTTGGGTCAATTGCTCCATCTGCCTTAGCTCTATCAGAGGTCAACACCATGATTTCACTTCGAGGTGCTGGAGCTACCATGTTTTGTGGGAAAGGATGGCCGTTGATGCCCATGCCTTTGGCCTTTTCTAAGCCAACCCTCCCTTTAACGATTGCCCTTTGAATCATATCTCTGAAAACTCAGCAATCATTAGTAGTATGGGTACCAGTATTATGAAATTTGTAGTACCTTTTATTTTTAAGCTCCTCGGCCGATGGGATAGTATGATTCCCAGTCAACTGGATTTGACCCTTCTCTAGCAAGTAGTCAAATATTTTGTCAGCCTTGGTGATGTCGAAGCTATATTTTACATCTCTTTCAGTACCTTTAACCTTTGCCCAAGGCATGAATTCATTGTTTTTCCAAACCCAGTCTACAGCAGCCACTTCTTCATCACTTTCATTCCCTAAATCATCGTTTTCATTCTGCAGGAAAACATGACTTTCTGTATTATAGGCTTTCTTGGGCTTGAAGACTTGGTTGTACCGATTCTGAGCATCGATATTTGCTACCTTTTTAGCTAAATCGGCCATGTTGTTGCAACCGAAGCCTATTTTCTCTCTGATAGCAGGTGTCAAACCTCGAATTGCAATGCTAACCACCTCTGAATCTGGCAATGTCAAGGAATAGCATTGATTCTTCATCTCTCTGAATCTTTGGAGGTATTGGCATCCAGACTCATTATTAGTTTGCCTTGTGTCAATTAGGACCACTAGCCCCTTGTCCATTACTCTGAAGCCGAAATATTTATGGAACTTATCTTCCAAATCATCCCAGCTCTGAATGGAATTAGGTGGCAGAGATGAAAACCACGAAAAAGCCGAGCCAGATAGAGAGAGAGGGAACATTCTGACTTTGAGTGCTTGCTCATCACCGATCTCCCCAATCTGGACCAGGAACTGGGTTATATGCTCCATGGTTGATACTGAACCAGTTCCTGTAAACTTGGTAAAGTCAGGAATTCTATATCTTGGAGGAAGAACAACTTGATCAAACCACTTCGAATACGGCTTTTTGTAACCAGTCACAGTGGATTTTGGAGTCAAACCAAATTGCTTCTGAACAAGGTCGGTTACCCGACTCATCAACTGGTCAATCTGATTCACCGGCTATTGATAGCCGATGTTCTGCCCCCCAACGGCGTTGCCGTTGTATCCTGGGTTCTCTTGAGCATCCAAAGTATAGAAATCAGAGACATAATGATATCCCGGAGGGATATCACTAGATGCCACATTCCCTTGATATGGCGGCATGTTGAAGTCTCTTGTGATGCGTCTTGCTTGAGGAGCTATTTTTATAGCCGATTAGTACATGTTATTACTCATATTCGGCTGATGCACTGGCTGCGGTGTCATGCCCCCATAGTTGATCATCATCTGATTTCCATTGCCATTTGGACCATTGGTCTGAGGTCCAGTGGAAGTTCCAACTCCTTGATTGTTTCCAATATTATATGTCGGACCTCTCCTATCACCACTTATGTTGAAAACTTCCTTCATGGCATTTGTGAGGCTGTTCAGAAAAGCCTCATTATGGTTCATCAAGGTGGCAGACATTGCTTTGCCAATTACTTCTTGCATGGCATTGTTCTGAACTTGGACCATTGGATCAGCATGACCATCAAAGACCACTCTTCGAAGATGGGTTTTCTGACCGATCTTTTTATCCCTGGTATTGCCGAAACTCAATAAGCATTGGTGTCGGTACTGATCAATAGCCTCTCCTAATAAGCGCTGAGTTTCCTCTAGGAGGTCTTCCATCTTCACGTGCAGCACTTCATCATTGTCAAACATCGTGACTCAGACGATTGTGTCCCACTGGGCATGCCAAAAGAATGTGTTGACACAAAATCTCGGTCAGGTGCGCCAACACACTCCGAACACGGTCCTCAGAGGGGTACGGAGCGAATCCTGACCTCCTGGACCTTCAGCAAGCGGTGGTGCCGATTCTCAGCGAAATCGACTTCAGGCGTGCTAGTCAATTTGACCTGTAATTGACAAGGAGAAGACAAACATTGTCAAATCGTGGAACCTGCCGGTTTAGTGCCAGACAGTTCCAAATTATGCGGCTCTAATATAGCCATTTGTCTTTAGGATATTGACTAAAAAGTCAACCCCCATAAGATTGCGATGTAAAATAACGAAAGAAGATATGAAGCATAACGGCTATGACATGTGTGAGATGAAAACTTATAATAAACAGACAGCCGATAAGCTTAAAAGATATCAAAGATCTATATGCACGTTTAAACGACATGAAATCAACGTATCGACTAAATACACGAGCAGTTCTATTTGCTAACAGTGGGGTGTCTCCATGCAGCCATAATAACAAATAGATCGATAAAATAACTTAAACACCAACAGTGGGGTATCTCCATGCAGCGTTGTTGATGGTCAAGTTAGATCACGTCCCGTGCATAAAGTAGATCTGTTGATCCCAAACCACTTAAAAGAACATATTATGAAGAAAGCATAACTGGATCGGCTATTTCAACCGATACGGGGTCCATGAGGCACGAACAAGATCTACCCGACAAAAGCATGATTTGAACCAAGATAAAAAGACTTAATCTACCATATATATCAGTGGGTTTCGGAAATACAGCCGTAATAGACGTGTTAGATTAAATCCATCTTCCCTTAAATCAGATCGCGCTTTTACCAGATATCTCGAACGCACAACATGTAGCAACCAAGATTGGCAAAATAGCCGATGAGAGGCTTTTATCGGCTATTACCTCTGTTGTGAGCGTGTAAGCCTCAGAACAGCCGATACTAAGCATCCATTACTTTGCCAATCTTGATTGGGCAAGATGTTGTTTAAAACATAAATAAATGAATTAAAACATAAAACAACATCGATAACTTAATGAATCTATTAGCTTGCCAAACTTAATAGAGCCGATAACTAGCCAAGATCGACCAAAGCGAGAGATTGATCAGAGTCAAGACAGTCTTACAAAGGACGAACTTAGACCGATAACTAACCATGCCATAGCTTAAGAAGAGTTTGGTCGATGCCAATGCAGCCTTATTACGCGATGATACAAGCCATTGGTGAAACTTACAAGCAAACCGGAGGTCGGTCGATGCCGATGCAGCCTTGCCTGATTGAAGGTCCCGCCGAAATCTACGTTACTCCTACTCCTAGGGTTTTGGCCGAGGGTCAGTTGTGTTTGATTGATTGTGTCTTTTTTACAAAATCCAGGTTCTTAGCTATTTATAACCCGGTTGACTCCTGCCCTAATACGAGTAGATTACAAAAAAGGAAAATAAAAGACGACCCGAACTTGCACTCCTTGGATGAGTCCGACACGTCTTCGAAGTCCATCGTGTTGCTCCATGCGAAGCTTCTGGGTCACCTCCGACTCATGCGAACTTTTTATATTTTCAGGTCGATCTTTTTCCTTAATACACCGGTCGTTTATGTTTACAAAATATCAAATTCCTCAGTCCAAAATCTGGTGTAAACAGCAATCAAGTCGCAAGCATTAGCGGATTTCATAGCAGATTGGACTCCCGCGGCTTTCGACACAACTTTTGAGTTCGAGGAGCCCGTGTGGACAATAAATTGTGATGGCGCCTGGGGAATGGCTGGAGCCGGAATCTCGGCGATCTTAACCCCGCCAAGAGGACCGAAAGTCAGATTCGCCGCAAGGTTGCAGCTCCTTACAACCAACAACACCGCCGAATATGAAGCCATGCTGCTAGGCTTACGAAAGCTCCGAGCAATCGGAGCGAGAAGATGCGTAGTCAAGTCAGATTCCCAAGTGGTCGTCGGCCACGCCGAAAAGGATTTCACAGCAAGGGAACCAGAGCTAGCCAAGTATCTGGCAACAATCAGAAGAATGGAGAAATATTTCACAGGTTTCACTTTACGCCACATTCCAAGAGCCGAAAACACAGAGGCAGACGAATTAGCCAAAGCCGCAGCACAAAATCTGCCATTACCACCAGATGTGTTATACCAAGTCTTTTCGATGCATGCTATCGCCAGTGACGACTGGAGGTCGCAGATATTCGCCTACTTAGCCGGAACATACGAGCCGGAGTCTGGCTGCTGAAAGGTTACTCAATCATCGGGGAGCAACTATTCAAAAATGGGATAGTAGCCCCCCTCTTGAAATGCATAAGCAGGCATGAGGGCATTCAGTTACTCAAAGAAATGGATGCCGGAATGTGCGGAGCGCACAGGGGTCCCCACGAGATAGCACACAGAGCAATGAGGCAAGGATTCTATTGGCCTTCCGCCGCAACAGACGCCAGAGAGCTGGTCAAACGTTGTAAAGGCTGCCAGATGTTCGCCAAAAACCAGAAAGCCCCGGCAAACGAAACCACGCCGATAGTCCCAACCTGGCCATTGCAGAGATGGGGCATCGACATAGTCGGACCACTACCAGCAGCTCCGCGAAACCTTCGTTTCGCAGCGGTCGCACTCAACTATTTCACCAAGTGAATAGAAGCGAAGGCCCTCGCAAGCATAACTTCCACCTCCTTAACCAAGTTCGTTTGGCAGAGGATAATCTGCCGTTTCGAAGTCCCTTCTTTCATCACTTGCGACAACGGAAAGGAATTTGATTGTGCCGAATTCAGGAGTTTCTGCGACGAACTCAACGTCTAGCTCAATTTCGCCTCAGTAAACTACCCGCAAGCAAACAGGGCTGTCGAGAGGGCGAATGGATTAATCTTTTTGGCAGTATCAAAAACCTTATACGATTCGCCGAAAGGCAAGTGGGCCAAAACCTTAACAACAGCTGTATGGGGGCACAATATCTCACGCTCCAGAGCTACCGGCTTCACTCCGTTCCGCTTGCTTTACGGCGAGGAAGCAGTCACTCCGGAAGAGGTAAAGTTGGGCTCCTTCCGGACCGAAATGGCTCCCGCGACTCAGGAGCAAAGGCACCTCGAGCTCGACACCATCGAGGAGGTAAGGCTGCAAGCTGCAGACAGCCTCGAAAAGTAGCATGCGGAAACCAAGCACCACAGGGACAAAACCATAGTCCGGAAAGACATCAAGCCCGGTGACATGGTCACCATTCGGCAGCCAGACAAACAAGGCAAGTTGCAGTCACAATGGCGAGGCCCTTTTATCGTGGCAAGCATGGCGGCACCCGGGGTATTCTAGTTGCTGAACGACAAGGGCGAAGAATTGGCCCACACCTGGAACGCAAGCAACATGCGTCGTTTTTACCTATAGTCTGTTTCTTTTCTGCAACTTCGGTGTAAGTTCTTCCACTTTCGCTATTTTGTAATCAAAATCGGCTGCACTCTTTTTCCTCGCCGGGGAAGCCCTTTATCGGGGTGCGAGGTTTTTTAACGAGGCAGCCGAATGTAACCGCTACATTATGAAAGCATTCGTAATTCCCAAAAAATACCACGCGGCAAGCCAAAGGACAAAGTCAACCAAACATATGGTTGAGACATTCGTCATTTCAATGTGATGAACGAGAATGTCGGATTGCTGGACAAAAGAAATCCTCCGCAGCCACCGACAATCTCAAAAGCCTGCGGGCAATACAAAACCGACCCTCCAACAAAACGAGAGGGCGGAACGAAAGCCTGCGGGCAATACAAATCGACCCTCCAACAGAACGAGAGGGCGGAACGAAAGCCTGCGGGCAATACAAACCAACCCTCCAACAAAATGAGAGGGCGGAACGAAAGCCTGCGGGCAATACAAACCGACCCTCCAACAAAACGAGAGGGCGGAACCAACGCCTGCGGGCAATACAAACCGACCCTCCAACAAAACGAGAGGGCGGAACCAAAGCCTGCAGGTAATACAAAACCGACACTCCAACAAAACGAGAGGGCGGAACAAAAGCCTGCGGGCAATACAAACCGACCCTCCAACAAAATGAGAGGGCGGAACCAAAGCCTACGGGCAATACAGTACGACCCTACAGCAAAGCGGGAGCAGAACAAAAACCCATGGGCGTTGCAAACAGACCCTGCAGCAAAATGGGAGGACGGTAGTGAAAGTCAAGCTGAGCAACCCTCACGAGATCCCCGATGTCAAGAAGAACAGATAGCAGCATTCAGTCGGTACAAAGCATAAACGCCATCTTAACTTCCCACCTACCAAAAAGCCACAAGTACAACCAGAACACTAAATTCAGTCCCCTCACCGCATAGGCAGGTCAATATAAATAGGCACCAAAGGGCAAGCCTTTCCAACCATCCAAAGCCACCAAACCATTTCAAGTGTAAACACCGAAAAGCCCACCCAAGAGGCATAGTGCGAATAGGAAGATTGTGTCATCGATACCGCATTCAGAACACTAAATTCAGTCCCCTCACCAAGGTTTCGCTTTGATGATTGTGTCATCGATACCACATTCAGATAGCGCCACCAATCCAGTAACTTTAGGCGAAAGCATCATCAAGTAGCATGCCCATCTCAAACCACAACTAGAAGATGAGCAAAAGCAAGCACGCTGCTAGATGACAACGAGAGCAATATCGCGGGCATGACCAGTTGCAACCCTTCCCTTCAAAATTGTAAAGTCACTTTCATTAACCAATTTTCAAGTGCAGCAAACCGCTAGCAAAGGATCCTGCAACGCGTTGTCCGAGGGGCTCGCAACGAAAGCACTCTCGCGCGAATGGTACCGCCCCTCGCCTAAGTAGGTGGGGGCGGGCGCATCTTAACTACCGGCCGAGGGGCTCGCAATGAAAGCACCCTCGCGCGAATGCTACCGCCCCTAGCCTAAGTGAGTGGGGGGCGCGTCTTAACTACCCGCCGAGGGGCTCGCAACGAAAGCACCCTCGCGCGAATGCTACCGCCCCTCACCTAAGTGAGTGGGGGCGGGCGCGTCTTAACTACCGGCCGAGGGGCTCGCAACGAAAGCACCCTCGCGCGAATGCTACCGCCCCTCGCCTAAGTGTGTAGGGGCGGGCGCGTCTTAACTACCGGCCGAGGGGCTCGCAATGAAAGCACCCTCACGCGAATGCTACCTCCCCTCGCCTAAGTGAGTGGGGGCGGGCGCGTCTTAACTACCGGCCGAGGGGCTCGCAATGAAAGTACCCTCGCGCGAATGCTACCGCCCCTCGCCTAAGTGAGTGGGGGCGGGCGCGTCTTAACTACCAGCCGAGGGGCTCGCAACGAAAGCACCCTCGCGCGAATGCTACCGCCCCTCGCCTAAATGAGTGGGGGCGGGCGCGTCTTAACTACCGGCCGAGGGGCTCACAACGAAAGCACCCTCGTGCGAATGCTACCGCCCCTCGCCTAAGTGAGTGGGGGCGGGCGCGTCTTAACTACCGGCCGAGGGGCTCGCAACGAAAGCACCCTCGCGCGAATGGTACCGCCCCTCGCCTAAGTGTGTGGGGGCGGGCGCATTTTTACTACCGGCCGAGGGGCTCGCAGCGAAAGCACCCTCGCGCGAACACTATCGCCCCTTGCCTAAGTGTGTGAGGGCGTGCGCGTCTTCGCTATAGGCCGAGGGGCTCGATCTTGAAAGTGATCGCACGGAAGACACTCCCAAACGGCTACGTGTGGCTTTCGGCCAGCCAATGGGCGGCCATCACCCTCAAACCAGATGAACGAAAGAACAAGGCTCGCATTTTCAAAAATATACGTATATGTATATAACAATGACAACACCAAAAGACAAAGTCATAGTAACCCGCTTCCTTACATTCAATTTTTAAGCAAGTTTATACAGTGTATTCAAGCTCGCGAACTACTCCGGCGAGCGAAGCAAAATGTTGTATCACCGTGCATCCGGCGAAAGCACGGCGTCTTCAGGCTCCACCTTAACAAACGGGGCGCCTTCGAAGCGTGGCGGCGCACGCGAAGCCTCGCGCCTCTTCCACCTCGCCTCGAGTTCGCGTCGGTCAAAGTTCTCGTAAAAAGCACGCAAACGCTCCTCCGTGCGCTTAAGTTTTCTAGCGCACTTATTCAGATAAGATGAAAGTGACGTCGTCAGAAACCTAGAGCGAAAGCTCCTGCACAGGTCACCTCTGACACAGAGATCGCCTGATCTAATCATTAGTGGGAAGATGTCGAGAACGTCCGACATTCCCGCATCCGCATCCTATTCAATACAACATTACAATTTAAGTTCAAAAAGCCACGCGCAGCAACAAGTCTGGCGAATACAACCGACGCATGAAAAACAAGCCCTATTTATTCATCTACCGCATCTTGGGGAATGTCTGCGTCACAAGAAGCGGCGGTAGCCGAGCTTTCGGGGATTTCATCATTCGGCTGAGGGGGGCTCGCTTCGTTCTCCAGCTCAGCCTCGCGCGCTCGCCTTTCGGAGATGAAGTCTGTAAACACCTTCTTGATGTGAGCTTTCTCCTTCGGAGTCTACATGAAAAGAAAGCTCAGAGGAAGCATCGCAGAGCCCACAAATCGAAAAGAAAGGACAAGGCGAAAGTAAAAAGCAACTATTCGAAAATACCTTCCCGCGGCCCATGGTGGATTGCATGAGGGACATGTCATTTCCTCCGGCCAGCTAGAACTCATCGAAAATTTTTTTGCCAAGGACTTTCGCCACCTCCGGGGTCCGCCAATAATAGTCCACCTCCCTGACCGAAAGGTCCGAGATATGGGAGCAGCCATCGTCAACAAGGCTATGGCCAATCGCCTTAATGCTTGTGACCGCAGCATAGTCTCAGCCGAGGGCCATGTGCCCCTCCAGTGACTCCATTTCAGATCGAATCCAGCCGATGAGGCCTGCAACATTAAGCTCTGAGGGGTTCTCGGTCTCGACACCGATGTTGCGGAGGCACTCGCGAAAGCGCGACACAGCCTCCTCAGCGGAAGTCAAGAGCGCCTTCTCCTTGCCGGCCTGGGCAGTCCGGAACTCCGAAATCTCCTTCTTGAGATTTTCAACCTCTTTCTGACTCGCCTTCCGGGACGTGCGCTCATCCTCAGCCTTTTTCGTCTGAGATTCTAGGTCGGCGGCGAGTTTCTTTGCTTGAGTGTCAAGATCCTGCTTTTCGCGCTCGACCTTGCGAATGTAAAGGTCACTTTGACTTCTTTGGCTATGAGCGATGACAGCAGCCTGTGAATAGGACCAAACCAAAGACAAGAAGTTAGAAAGGAAACGAAAGGAAGAGAGCCGTGAAACCCATAGCGAAACCAAGCACTTACGCTAGCCAGGTGAAACGACAAACTTTAAGGAGATCCCTTTCCATCTTCGGGGCGACGAAAGCCTTTTGAGAAAATTCAACAAACTTAACAGCCTCTTCACTACCGCCAGGAAGGACTCCTGCCCGGTGATAGTCAATGCGGCAGGCCAGTTGGGCGTCTGAGGCTGCACCCAAAGAACGAGCAACGCGATAAGACTCCTCTTTCGCATCATCAGTTTCGCTCGACGAGCTCAAGCTAGTGTAAAAGCGCGGGTTCTCGTAGTCTGAAGGCACCCCGTCGAGAACTAACTGCCCGTAACCCAAAAGTTGCCCTTCCACCATCTCCTGCGTCAGGTGAATGCACCGCGAAGAAAAGCGTGGCTTACCTTTATCAACAGCAGCAGGAGCGGGCATTCTCAGGGATGCAGCCCCTTTTTCACCAGTAGCCGCCTTTTCACCGGGCGCCCGAGCAATGGCCTCAGGGCGCGGAGCTTTCGGTTTCTTTGTCGGGCGCTCCGTGGCCTCAGGCAGACCCGAGGCTTTCCGCGAACCAATCTTCGCGAAAGTCGGGAGGTCAGCGACTGAAGCATCATCGTCAAAAGCCGAGTGCGAAAGGTGCACATTCGACTTCTTCGGAGCCATCTCCGTAGCGTAAGACGCGCTCTGCAAAAACATGCCAAAAATAGGGCACACACACATAAGCCTTGAAAATAGTAACTAGAAGCGAAACATGCATTCAGCGAAAAGGCGCAAGACGAAATGAAACGGGCATAGAAGCAGAGACTAACCACCCTCGTGTGATCGAAAGGGTCGACGTCGGGAATCGATTGCAACGCCCCCTCGACTCTTAAGCATAGGCTTGGCGGTTAAACGACCGATGCAAATATCCCTGACTTCGGCAAGTTTTCGTCGAGGCACCACACCGCTCCGACCCCCACGTCGAGCCACGACCTTGCCTTTTGCCGTTGAATCCTCACCTTCCGCCTTGCTTTCGTCAAGCAAGGGCCTCTCGACGTACAAGACACCCATACCGTCAAACGCACGGTTCTAGCAGCGGCTCCGGCCGAGATTGCCGAGCTGAAACTCGCTCTCCTTCCGCAAATAAGGCCCGCATATCTTTATCGCTTCTCCCTCGATATGCCTTACGAAAGCTTCATCATCAGCAAAATTCGCGGGTCTCTCAAGCAGTAGAAATGGCCCTCGATATCCATCCCTGTCTGAAAACCCTTCGAAGATGGTCGCGCTACAAAGCGGATTCATCCCAATTGCCATCCATTACTCGACCAAATTCCGGCTTATCTGGAACCGAGCGGTTAGCGCGAATGTGTCTCCGCAGCGGATAGCCTCCTTATCGTTCCGAGCAATGGGCAGAAGGTGCTTCCCGAGGCACCTCTCCAAAATTGACACAAGCGGCGAAGCCTTCTTCTCCCCCTACCAAGCTCACCAGAAACAGTTTCGTCCGAGCATACGCGATAGTAAAACCAGAAGTGATTCCAGTCTGGCCACTTATTCCGGTACGTAAGTGAAATAGAAACGCTGCCCCGTGTCTTCCGCGGGACGAAGTTGATGCAAATGATTTCGCTAGGAAATTTGCCCCCCAACAAAGGGTCGTCCACTCTCGTCAGTCGTTGATGGATATCCTAGAACCGCACGAAAACATCACCTCGTGGCATGCAATCAAGCATCTTCATAGCCATCGCGAATACTCCAAGCCGGACGAAAGCATTTGGCGTCAGCTGGTGGAGCTATATCTCGAACGCGGAAAGGACATCCGCGACAAACTCCTCAAGCGGAAAGTCCAGCCCAGCGGCGAAATAGTCGCGGAAGACGATAGCTTCAAATGGTCACGGAATCGGCACCTCTTCGTCTCCAGGGACGCGGCAATTCGCCACATGGTCTCTCCTTAGAGGCCCTTGTTCGGCCATTGCTTGCAAACCAGCAGTAGTCATTCGCGACGTGCCCAGATAAAATGAACAGTCGGTGGGCACCGAAACTAAACCCAGAGTCTCCGTCATCAGACAGGCTCCCGCTATGATCCGGAACCCGTGGAGCCCCCCCGATCCAATCGATACGTCGGCACTACTTTCGTGACGAGAGGACCCAGAAGCGCCACCGCTTTCGCTAGAGCTCGAGGTCGACGTGGAACTGGAAGAGGCCATCTAACATGGCACGAAAGACGAACGAACAAATGATGCACACGAAAGGCAAAAAGAAAATAAGGGCGATAGAACATAAACTTAAAGGAACGAAGCGAAGCATGAATCAAACCGGGAGGAAGCAAGAGAAGTGTAAAAGCTACGTACCACAGTTGACGTTCGGCGAATGGATTAAGCAGGCACCAAGAGCTCTCGCTTATGCGATTGATGCGGGGTTTCGCAGGCACTCAGCAAGGCGACCAGAGTGGTTCAACTGGCCAAGTGGCTCTCCCTCCTGCAGCTTCCTCGTTTATATATGCGCAAGAGCGGTACACGGTTTTCGAGAAAGACGAAAAGACACCCGGGCACGGAATTCGAAGCGTTGCAACGTCATGCCAATACGGTACACGGTTCTCGAGGAAAACGAAAAGACATCTGGGCGCAGAGTATGAAGCATCGCAATAGACTGACAGACGTTATACGGTGTCAGGGGAGCGACAAGACGTCCAGGCGCGTGAAACGAAGCGTCAAAAAAAACTTTGACTTTGAATCGAAGCAAAGGTTTTTTGGGCGGGCGTAGGCGCCTAGAAAAAGGACACGGTCGAACTTCGCAAGCTTACAGGTCCGACCGTGAGGGGCTATTGTTGGGGTGGTACCCATACCGCTGGCGCCTCCGGCCCGCGAGACTGAATGAAGACGGAGCTTTCGTGCGGAAGCGCGCATTCGCGCGAAAGCACGCCGTCGTGCGGAAGCACGCGTCCGCCTCCGATACGTAAGACCGCAGAAAGGCAGAGCTTTCGTGCGAAAGCAGGCATTCGCGCGGAAGCGCGTATTCGCACAGAAGGGGTCGTATTCACGCGGGAGTGCAGCGGCGACCGGGCAAGCCCGCCGTGCCTCGCTATCGCGCGAAAGGGAGCCGATGGCGGCCGTGTCACTTTCGTGCGAAAGGAGACTGGTGCCTCCGTCGGAAGCATTCGTTGTCCACGACTTTGTTTTCATCATAGGTTTTTGTTGGGTATTTTAAACGCACACAGAAGAATCCGCTAGCGCACGGATACCGATGTAGCTTTCACCCGAGAGTATTCCAGGGTATCGATTTGCACGGGGAACGTGAAGTGTACTAATCAAGGGGCAAGATCGTCCTAGAAAATAATGATAAAATGGGTAGAGAGAGATTTAGGGTTTTCTAAGCAGGTCTATCTAATTAAAGGCTTACTAAACTTTACTTACTTCGGGACATCAGAACACTAGCCATAGAAAGGGATGAGAAAGGGGCTAGGAAGCTCCGACTATGGTCCTACAAACACCAACCCGAACGTGGTGGACTACGTCGGCCGTCAGGGCCGTCTCCACCTTGGGCTACCACAACTATCCGTGGGGCTAGGTGAAAACTCAGGTAAACCCTAGTCTAGACACCACGTCTACACTAACGCTTACTACTCTAATTACCTCGAATAATTAGAGCACTCGATACGAGCGGAGATCGAGTAATAAAATAAAGCAAGAACTAAAATTAGATATAATACTTGGAAATAGTAAATGAAGAACCTGGAGATTACTTGAAGACGAACTAGATGCTGCACCAATACAATGTCGAGGAAGATCCGACAGATCCGGCTCCTCCTCAGCTCTCTCCTCCTCTCTCTAATCCGATCTCTAATTACAACTAGATGAACTAGACAACTAGAACTAGAACTAGATGAACTAGAACTAGAAGAACTAGAACTAGATCTAATTCTAGATGAAATAGAAGAGATTCATCTAGAGGGACCTCTACTTCTAATTGAAACCCTAGTTTCTGATGTGGAGATGAATAATGAAGATGGAGATGCCTGGAGAGGGGGGTGTGGGTCTGGTTTTATAGCCCGTAGCGTGGAACGTGAGCCCTTGGATCAAACCGACTTCAGGGACGGTGGACATGCATCCTAGGAGGCGCTGGAAGAAGGTTCCAGAAGGCAGAGGCGAAACGGCCTCTGTGGCCGACCGGTCGGTCCCGGGGTGGGATCGGTCAGTCTGGCCCGGTGGGCCCATGTGGCGGCCCGCCTCGTGGTGTCTTCTAGTGTCTTCTAGATCCTTCTTTTGCAGATTTCGTTGCGAAATTAATATCTTTTCATCCGGGACTCCCAATATAGCAAATGATATGTCTGTTTCGATCGTCTCGACGAGCTCTTCGCAATGGTGCACTCCAATTCATCACTTGAGATGCTTTTATATGGTAAAAACATGGATGTCCTACAAAACAAGTGAGTGTACCAAAACTCGTGGAACTTGTTAGTTTCAAACCCTACAACTATGCTTTGTGATTCATTTAGTGTCATTTCATGCAATAGTTGATGGTTAATTATGAGCATTAGTGAGCGTCAATAAGTTCCCCCAAGCTTACCCTTTGCTAGTCCCTTAGCAAAGTCAAACCCAAAAGTGGATCAGGAGTTGCTACTATATCTTCACTTCCAACAAATACACAAGCATTCAAACAAAAGTTCTCGAAAAGATATCATATTATTCATCATGGGGCTTAGTACTTTACCTTGAATCATGAGTAATTGAAAGATAGAACGATCAAACCAAGCACTATGTCTCTAGTTCTTTCACTTCACCTTTATCCCAGAGTTTTTATGAATTTTCAAAAGCTTAAAAACATATGTTGTCAAATTAAATAATAGATCCAAAGAGAAAGTCAACCACACCATTGAATCGAGAAGTGCATGTGTAGGGAAAATGGAGTCGGATGCTCTTTTAAATATATCACTCTCTTCTGTCTATCAGAGACACATGGCTATCAGGCTAATTCTACTGACGGGCACATGCCCATTTTTTTTTCTAATATTCATTTTTTTCATCATTTTTTCGATGTTTCGGACACTTGTCCCTTTTTATTTCCTCGGGATCTTTCTTTTTGAGGTTTCGGACATTTGTCCCTTTTTATTTCCTTGGATTTTTTTCTTTTTTTTCAATAGCCACATGCTTCCAACAAACTTTTGAGAGGATAACAATAGATAATCATGAGCATTTATACGGAGGATGGATGAAATGTGTAAGTGATCTCAATTCAATAGCATGATAACTTCTCATAGGGTCAACAAAGCTTAATTTAACTCAATGCCATTATTAGTCATATTAATATTGGAAACTCTCTGGAACTCTAGTGGTGTTTAGAACAAGATAGTAGCAGCTCAGATCATCACATGTCATATCTGTCAACTATCTAGACTCTAGGTCAAGCATTTGCTACCCATGCATTTAATTTCATTTTTAAGCATCATTATTAATTAGGAGAACTCATGCTTTGCAGGCTAGGTACTTGAAAGAAATTAGATAGAGCAAATATTCATCATTTCCATGTAAAAGATTAGAGAGAGACTTCTTCTTTTATTATCAACTTTTTTAAAAAAAACAAACTTAACACACTATTTATTTAACCTAACACACACTTATTATAAATAACTAAGATAGTGAATAAGACATACCTGGATTACGAAGATAACGGGGGTGCGTTTCCCCAAGCCGGTTCCCTCAATAGCGTTGAGCCTTCATGTGCTCATATATATTTTTTTTAATTAATGGTGAGCCTTCATGTGCCCACATTTTTTTTGTTTTGTTTTATATTTTATTTTCATTTATGTATAGAAGGAAAACTTAAGAGGATAAGGATACTTACCTGGATACACGGGGGTGCTTTCCCCCAAGCTGAATGTTGACATAGTCATTCCATCTTGCAATGTAGCAGACTGGTAGTGAAAATGTTCTTCCTCCATCGGGGCATTGATTGATGTTGATGATTGTTGAAATAGTGCTCCAACAGTGGATGGAACATCCACTTGCTCGTCAGCTTTTCTTGGTCTTCAATCCTGTGAAACTCAAATAGACAACAGAACTTGTGGAACTGATTGAGCATTAGTGCTTGGCCACTTAAGCCTTAGTTGTCCAGAGTTTCAGTAAGATCTTTCTCAATATTTTTTTTTTGTATTTTAATTTTTTCGATGCAGTGACAATTTAATAAAATGAATGCTTTTTTTATTTTTATGCCACCACGGTGAATATCCCTACGAGTTTTTACACACCATAGAATTATTCACATGACGCTTTTAAGTTTTATGATGTAGTGTAATATTTTTATTTTCTCTTTTTTTATACAATGATAATGCAGAAAAGTAAATATGCTATGGAGAAATGATGATAGAAAGTAAACATGCAAAAAGAGAAACTAATGCAGAAAAGATAAATATGGATAACTACCGATTTTACCTTTCAGCGAGGGTTCAATGTTTTAAGTCCTCTGAACAGGACTTCTCACCATGTTCATTCCTGAGGTGCATCATTTGATCCTGATATGTAGACCTTGATAACTAGACCTCTCGATATGATGTCAATCATGTTCTTCGTTCGTCCAGCAATTTGAAGTGAAGCATTAGTTGTGGAAGCTGGCAACATCTTGCTCAGTGTGCAAGTTCTTGTAGATCCAGGACCTTCACTCTATAGAATGAGGGAGTTGACAAACTCCTCCATGTTTTGCTCAAAAGTGTGTCCTGCTCATAAAGACAAGGTAGAGATCAAGTGCATGGACTCTGTTGGTGGAAAAACACCAACAGAACCAAAAGTTTTGTTTATTCCCCTCTAACCTTAGGCACATTGCATAAGACAAACTTGTTGTTTATGTGTTCTATTCAATCTTAACATGAGTGATAGGATCAGAGGATGAGCATGAAAGTAGCATCTTAAAATATTTAACAGATCAAATTACTTAATCCAAGGAAGGATAATTTATGAACAAAGTGTTGATCTTTTCATGATGGAGATATATCATCTTCCAAAGGTTAGATGCACAATATTTTAGCTCATTTAGTTAAGATAGTGAGATTCAAGAGAGTAAAGCTAAGAACAAAGAGTAAAGAACTGAACATGTTGAGTTGATTATGTTCGATCAAGTGAGGTGCAACTTAAACATGTTTGGTTCTTATTTATACCAGAATTTAGGGGAAGCTTTTAAAGTGATGGTCACATACCTTGAGATGTTACCTTTATCATTGAAGAGTGATGTGTTGAACCACCTTGTGGAAGCTTCTCTTGTCTGGCTGGTTGTTCTTCATGAATACCTTATCTTCTCTTGCTTATTTCATAGTGAGCTTGAGTGATGGGAGCTTGAGAGGAGGAAGGCATAGTAGGATCATCTTTGGAGGAATCAACCTTCCTTCTCTATGTGTCAACCTATCAGTGAAGGTGTGTTGTTCCTCCCACGATGGTCTTTATCTTCTAGTGACCCAGCTCAGACTTGTTCACGTACTTTCATGGAGTGAGTGCTTTGATTGTAGGTATTGTTTTATGACACTCATCTTTTGTCTTGTTCTACGGATCTTATTTCTCCATGATCAGTGAGCTATGTCTCCCTTGCGCAAGTTGTTGAAGTTCATGTGTCTCTTCTTCTCCAAAGTGAGTTCATCTCAGGACTTTCCCAAATTGGTATTGAAAGTTTTCCTACAGGGGTTAGTCCAACAAAATATCCAACATCCACTATAGCATATTATCGGCTCAGAAATCAACCCAGACACCACATCTAATTTGATTTAAGAGGGCATTTTAACCTAAGCATGCTTAAATTAAAAGGCCTATGAAATCAAGAACACCACTCCTAATCTAGGCACCATGCTTCATTTAAGAGATGTGTGAAAGTACTTCAAACCTAAACATATACTATAGCAAATGAAGGTAGCATTAAAGCATTAAAGAGATTTACCCAATTTGTGATGAGATAGCATGATTAGTGTATAGCACATGAGCATGTCTTAAAGGTAAGGCTAACCAGGATAGCAACATGGTAAGGAATGTTCGTATGTAATTGTATCCCCCAAACTTAGATTTTGCAAACATCAAGATTGGTTGACTGTAATTCAATGTTGCATGATGATTGGTTGGACATACCTTGTGTTTGTCGTTCCTTCGAACATTTTTGCTCCAGACCTGCAAAGGTTAGTAACAAGAATACCCAAAGGAATATTGTAACAATTATATCCTTATGCTCATTACACAAGGGCAGCAGAAAGGTGAACACTGATCTGAAAAGAATGCTTGTTTTAGGACACTGAGCTTGTCTTTGGGAATCCTTCAAGATGTGATTTGGTGAGTGGTTTCCCTCCAACACCAACTTTAAGAGCACAATGAGATCTACAACATTTGTGATAAACATATGCATCTACAACCACCTTTTTGAAGTTTTTGTAAATAGAAAGTGTGAGGGGGTTGAAAATCTCAAGTGTGGCAATGTTAGATAGACCAACTGAATCAGGAGATGTCTCATATGAGCATGGATTTAAAGAGGTGTTTATGAAGTAGCTTCCATGCTCTTTGATATCATCTTCCTCGATTTCAGAGAAGAACACCGAAGGATGGGGTTTATCATTTTCTAAAGTGTGGGGTGTTTTCTCTAGAGAAGGTTCGGTGACAACCAAATTATTAGAAAAATTTGAAGGAATTTCAAATTTGGTTGTGTGTTCCTCCTCGCGTTGGTCGGGGTTGGGCTCGACTTTTTCTTCGGGGAATTCATCAAAAATGCTAGTGTAAGGAGTGTTTTCAAGGATGGCTGTCCCTTCACTAACAGTTTTATGAGTGAATGATCCCCCCGAAGAGGTATCAAGAAAAAGGGCAGCTTCTTTGCTAAGACCATAATGAAAGTGTTGTAAAATAACGTCTTCAGGCAAAGAAAGACGAGAGGACCCAATCGATACGTCGGCACTACTTTCTTGACGAGAGGACCCAGAAGCGCCACCGCTTTCGCTAGAGCTCGAGGTCGACGTGGAACTGGAAGACGCCATCTAACATGGCGCGAAAGACGAATGAACAAATGATGCACACGAAAGGCAAAAAGAAAATAAGGGCGATAGAACATAAACTTAAAGGAACGAAGCGAAGCATGAATCAAACCGGGAGGAAGCAAGAGAAGTGTAAAAGCTACGTACCACAGTTGATGTTCGGCGAATGGATTAAGCAGGCACCAAGAGCTCTCGCTTATGCGATTGATGCGGGGTTTCGCAGGCACTCAGCAAGGCGACCAGAGTGGTTCAACTAGCCAAGTGGCTCTCCCTCCTGCAGCTTCCTCGTTTATATATGCGCAAGAGCGGTACATGGTTTTCGAGAAAGACGAAAAGACACCCGGGCATGGAATTCGAAGCATTGCAACGTCATGCCAATACGGTACATGGTTCTCGAGGAAAACGAAAAGACATCTGGGCGCGGAGTATGAAGCATCGCAATACACTGACAGACGTTACACGGTGTCAGGGGAGCGACAAGACGTCCAGGCGCGTGAAACGAAGCGTCAAAAAAAACTTTGACTTTGAATCGAAGCAAAGGTTTTTTGGGCGGGCGTAGGCGCCTAGCAAAAGGACACGGTCGAACTTCGCAAGCTTACAGGTCCGACCGTGAGGGGCTATTCTTGGGGTGGTACCCATACCGCTGGCGCCTCCGGCCCGCGAGACTGAATGAAGACGGAGCTTTCGTGCGGAAGTGCGCATTCGCGCGAAAGCACGCCATCGTGCGGAAGCACGCGTCCGCCTCCGATACGTAAGACCGCAGAAAGGCCGAGCTTTCGTGCGAAAGCAGGCATTCGCGCGGAAGCGCGTATTCGCACGGAAGGGGTCGTATTCACGCGGGAGTGCAGCGGCGACCGGGCAAGCCCGCCGCGCCTCGCTATCGCGCGAAAGGGAGCCGATGGCGGCCGTGTCACTTTCGTGCGAAAGGAGACTGGTGCCTCCGTCGGAAGCATTTGTCGTCCACGACTTTGTTTTCTTCATAGGTTTTTGTTGGGTATTTTAAACGCACACAGAAGAATCCGCAAGCGCATGGATACCAATGTAGCTTTCACCCGAGAGTATTCTAGGGTATCGATTTCCACGGGGAACGTGAAGTGTACTAATCAAGGGGCAAGATCGTCCTAGAAAAGAATGATAAAATGGGTAGAGAGAGATTTAGGGTTTTCTAAGCAGGTCTATCTAATTAAAGGCTTACTAAACTTTACTTACTTCGGGACATCAGAACACTAGCCACAAAAAGGGATGAGAAAGGGGCTAGGAAGCTCCGACTACGGTCCTACAAACACCAACCCGAACGTGGTGGACTATGTCGGCCGTCAGGGCTGTCACCACCTGGGGCTACCACAACTATCCATGGGGCTGGGTGCAAACTCAGGTAAACCCTAGTCTAGACACCACGTCTACACTAACGCTTACTACTCTAATTACCTCGAATAATTAGAGCACTCGATACGAGCGGAGATCCAGTAATAAAATAAAGCAAGAACTGAAATTAGATATAATACTTGGAAATAGTAAATGAAGAACCTGGAGATTACTTGAAGACGAACTAGATGCTACACCAATACAATGTCGAGGAAGATCCGACAGATCCGGCTCCTCCTCAGCTCTCTACTCCTCTCTCTAATCCGATCTCTAATTACAACTAGATGAACTGGACAACTAGAACTAGAACTAGATGAACTAGAACTAGAAGAACTAGAACTAGATCTAATTCTAGATGAACTAGAAGAGATTCATCTAGAGGGACCTCTACTTCTAATTGAAACCCTAGTTTCCGATGGGGAGATGAATAATGAAGATGGAGATGCCTGGAGAGGGGGTCTGGGTCTGGTTTTATAGCCCAGAGCGTGGAACGTGAGCCCTTGGATCAAACCGACTTCAGGGACGGTGGAGATGCATCCTAGGAGGCGGTGGAAGAAGGATCCAGAAGGCGGAGGCGAAACGGCCTCTGTGGCCGACAGGTCGGTCCCGGGGTGGGACCGGTCGGTCTGGCCCAGTGGGCCCACGTGGCGGCCCGCCTCGTGGTGTCTTCTGGTGTCTTCTAGATCCTTCTTTTGCAGATTTCGTTGTGAAATTAATATCTTTTCATCCGGGACTCCGAATATAGCAAATGATATGTCCGTTTCGATCGTCTCAACGAGCTCTTCGCAATGGTGCACTCCAATTCATCACTTGAGATGCTTTTATATGGTAAAAACATGGATGTCCTACAAAACAAGTGAGTGTACCAAAACTCGTGGAACTTGTTAGTTTCAAACCCTACAACTATGCTTTGTGATTCATTTAGTGTCATTTCATGCAATAGTTGATGGTTAATTATGAGCATTAGTGAGCACCAACAGTTTTCGCAGGTCGCTGTTGACGCTCACTAATGCTCATAATTAACCATCAACTATTGCATGAAATGACACTAAATGAATCACAAAGCATAGTTGTAGGGTTTGAAACTAACAAGTTCCACGAGTTTTGGTGCTCTCACTTGTTTTGACGGACATCCATGTTTTTACCAAATAAAAGTATCTCAAGTGATGAAACAGAGCACACCATTGCGATGACCTCGTCGAGACGATCGAAACGGACATATGATTTGCTATATTTGGAGTCCCGGAGCGAGAGTCCTCGATGGATACGACTTGGAAGATTCTAGAACATTCCGGGACATTCCAGAAGACACGAGAAGGCGACCCATGGAAGGCGGGGCCCACCTGTCATTGGGGCAGACCGACCGGTCTCCCTGCTAGACCGACCGGTCTGGTATAAGGCCCAAATTTGCTCCCCTTCGTGTGACGCACTCCAACCGACCTCTACAACACGTTTTGGCCCATTTAGGCCCAAGTGCATATGACGAAGGATTTAGTACCACATCGCTTACTTAAGGTGGAGGGGAGGCCAGGAGCCCCTATATAATAAACCAAGGACCCCCCTGAACGACATCATCATCTGGGAGTCTTTGTAGAGGCGTCCCTCGAAGGACAACCTCTCCTCCCTAGAGAATTAGGTTTAGATTTTCCAATGTAATAGCTTAGCTCTAGTCGGGAGTTAGGGAGAGCGGAGCTACGCTCCGGTTCCAGAGGAGTCTTCAGAGTTTTGGTATGTCTTTGTATCTTTTCTTTGTAAGACTTATGCTTTAATATATTTATCTTCTCTATTTACTTTATGCTTTATTATATGATTAGTATAGTTGTTATATCTTGGCATGGGATCTTTGCTCGTATTGAGTGCTCTAGTTATTCATGGTAATTAGAGTAGTAATCATTAGTGTAGACGCGGTGTCTAGGCTAGTGTTTACCTGAGTTTGCGCCCAATCCTCCGGATAGTTGTGGTAGCTACAGCGGTGACAGCTTTGTAGATTGTTATAATCCACCACGTTAGGATTGGTGTTTTCGTAGAGCTTTTTGGCAGCCTTCCCCTGACTACCTTCTTCCCAGTCTTTTTCGAGAGTCAGAAAGGTACTGTTGCTCCAAAGTGCCAATGTTTATAACTGCTATATCTTTTCATCTTTGTTACTTTAGAACCCAAGTAATAGAGAAGTACGTAGGAACCTTGATCTCTCCCGTTGTCCTCCCGCTATAGTTGTCTATACATTTATCATTGAATTCTCTTTGATGTGCTTTCATTTTTATATCATATATCATTTACTCCTGCTTTAGTCTAGTTAGTACTCTGAGTTAGTAGATGCATAATAGTGAGTTATCAGATTATTGACCCTAGATTCCGTGTGGTAAAATATAAATAACGATCCTGGAATACTCCCCGTAAAATGCTACAATGGTGTTCTGTGCGCTTACGGAATCTTTCATATTCTATTTGCACTAACAAACGTCAACAAGCATTTTTGGCGCCGTTGCCGGGGAAGCAATTGGTGTAAAGATTTTGATAATGATCTTCATGTCTGCTAATTTGGTGTACCACTAGCTTTAGTAGGATTACCCCTTGTTCTGTTGAGTGTGGAATAGACAGGACATTAGACGCCGTTTCGACCTTATGGCGAGCTTCCACATGAATGAAGAACCCAGGGTGCCTGAACATTCAAGATCCATCATTAATCCTAGAACCCTGCCATCTCACAGGTTTGTGTATACATATATATTATTTATTCTAACCATGTGTAGATCGTAGAAAAGGTCGCCGTCACAACAATTCAACTCTCATCTCATGTGACGGATAGTTACGCTGTGCCACTCACAAGTCCCAGTTGTGAGTCTTGGTAAGTATGATCAAGGTGAGACAGTCTTGCTCATGGACTTTAAACTTATGAGTAGTTATCTTTTTAATTTTTCATTCCACTGCATGTTTACTTTGAATCATCCTTTCATCCACTCCATTTAGTTTATGTTTTCTCATATCAAGTTCCTTGCATGCATTCATGTCATCTGCATCTAGAAAAATATTAAAAAAAAAAGAAAAAAAATTCCTCACTGTGATCATACTCTTTCATCTTTATAAATCTCTTTTATGCTTTCATGCTACCTTTGTCTATGCTAGTATATTTCGGTTTGAAAGTACTTCAATTGGGTACTTTCATAGGCTTTTTAAATTAAGCGTGGTGGTTAGGTTAAATAGTCTACCCTAATCAAATTAGACACGGAGTTTGGCTTGATTATTGATCTGAAATTAGCTTGTGTAGACATTGGATATTTTGTTGGGCTAACCCCTGCAGAGAACTCTAAATACACTTTGGGAAGGTCCTGAGATGAATTCACATCAGAGATGAAGCAAGGCATATGATGACTGCATAATGAAGACTCAGCTCATTCATCATGGATGAAAGAACTGTAAGTATTAAAGTTTATTTCAATTTATCTTCTACTGCAAGTATCTTTGCCTTGAACCATGTTAAAATGCAGCCAACACATAAAATGCTAGTCTATGCTAAAGTAATCATAAAATCATCTTTTTCATTAGCATGGATGAATAACACATAAGTTGTGGATAACAACCCATGTTTCAAATTCAGCGTAATCCTTCGGGTATGTGTCCACTAACATTTTGTAGGAGATGAGATTTGCTTGTTCATGGTGTGAACTTAAAGATCCAAAACCCAACCCGTGGATAGACAAAACTCATCATCAGACAAGTCACAAGTGATGTCGAAGGCAACCAAGCTTTGAGCCATCCCAAGGCCTAAGCCAGGACACTGATGACGAATAGGATGCAACTCACCCCGTATGGGTCAATCTATGCCTACACTCAGCATTGTCAAAGACATCAACACCGACACCAACAACAAATATCAAGGTGACGATATACCACTACATTATAACATCTATGAGTCGTCCGAAGGAAGTCTGTTGGTGGTTCACTATGAAGACAAGCAGTGCGAATTGTCCTCACTTCTAATCATTGAAACACAAGAGCTAGTTTAGGGGACAAGGTGGAAGAACTTCAACAACAACAAGGTCGACAATTTCAACTCATGAACATGTTGTTGAAGAAATTTGGGCATCCACCTACATCACAAGCTAGCTTGGGGAGACACGATTCCGTTGTCCAGATGTGCTTCACGATCAAGGGTAGGAAGGAGGAATCCAGCTTCAAGACACTTTGATCTCCTACTCATCACTTTGATCAGTACAAGCCGCTAGACGCTGCCCCAGCCAAGAAGAAGAATATGATCCATCACTCCTTCTTGGAAGACCGTTCTTGAACACCACAAATGTTATCATCTATGTTGGACCTGGAGACGTCCACTTTTGGATCTTTGATAAAAAGGGTCGCTGCTTCTTTAACAACCACACCACTTATGAGCAGCCGAAGAAAACCAAGAGAAGACGTTGACTCAACCGACAAATGAAGAACCAACTACCAGGAATTGAGGGAGACATCATGAAGGATGAAGCCACTGCACTGCAAGAATTCAAAGATGGAGAGATAGTACCCAAGCTTAAAAATCAAGAGAATAGTTGACAAAGTCTCCATCGTCTGGACCTATTGAGAACAAGACTCAGCTGGCCCACTGTGAGATTGGCAAGAGAAGAAAAGGTAGTCATGAACAACAACCAGCTAAACAAGAGAAGCTTCCACAAGGTGATTTGACACCATCACTCTTCAATGATAAGCAACATTTCAAGGTAAGTGACTGTTGACATCTATTAACTATCATTATTTACTGTCAACAATACTTGAATAAATGTCAAAAAGTATTGCCAACTTAGAAATAGGAGGTTTAAACTAATAAATTTCACGAGTTTTGGTGATTTTACATTTTCCAGGGATTAAACAGAAAAACCAACGATATCGCTTCCCCAAGAAGGAACCCGACGCAGATTTCTTTACCATCACGTCGGGATATCTCTAGAAGACTCCAGAGGACACCACGAGACACCACGAGAAGGGACACCACAAGAGGCTTACCTGTGGGACCGACCGGTCCCACAGGGCCCACCGGTCGGTCGGCCACGGAGGCCACGCGCTTTCGTCTTCTGCAAGCTACTTCCACCGACCTCCAGGATGCATCTCGACCGTACCTCAAGTCGGTTTGATCCAACGATCACGATTCCACGCCCAGGGCTATATAACCAGACCCCTGACCCCCTCTCAATAAGGAGAGATCATCAGGCAGAGGACAAGACAGAAATTAGGGTTTCTAGAGAGAAGAGTTAGAGCTCTACCTCAAGATTAGAGTTTAGTCTAGTTAGATTCAAGTAGAGTCAGGCGACTTCGTCGGCATATCTGGCTAGAAGCTTCGTCTGAGTCTCTGGATCATTGTCGAAGACTCGGTAATCTGTATCTTTATTCGACTTTATGCTACTTTAATATATTTCAGTTTATTCAGTTTTGGAGTTTATTCTAGTTATATATTTAATATAGATCTGATTATGATAGAGTTTATGATCATGTTCGTAAAGTACTTAGCTTTATTCTGGATAGAGTTAAGTGGTCAAACTGGTGTAAACATGGTGTTTAGGCTAAGTTTACCTGTGAATACATCCTATGCTCCGGGTCGAGAGGTAGATCGCAGGAGTGACAGTCCTGTTGAGTCCTTTGTAGTCCTCCCTCTAAGTGTAGATCTTAGTAGGACGCGGTTGCAAGTTAGAATTCATTACTTTGTTCTTGATTCTAATTTAGTAATGTCCCTTGATCATGGATGATAGATTAATTAGCTATAAATGATTGTATATTAACTAGAGTAATCGCTAGGCTTAGTAAATGTGAAGTAACTTAGGATTCGAATCTCTTAATTAATCACCTAACTCTCTGCTTGATCTATGTAGTTCGCTCTATCTCTAGAATTTCCGCTGTTATCATTATCATCATTATTTATCTTTACCTTGTCTTACCCCTGTTTAGACATGTGAGTAGTGAATGAATGAATGAATAATAATCTCTACTACCTTTGAATCATATTTAATTGCTAAGTTCCCAGCTTCGTTACTATCTTCGGTAAAATATAAATAACGATACCTAGATAACCTGGGTGAAATGCTGCTACAACAGGTATATTTATCTGTGCGCTGGCGGATAAATATTTGTTTATATCTTTTGAGCTAGTATCACATATAATTTACATTTCTAGTATCATGTTGGGGATGACAACTTGACATTAAGTGATGCTAGGAGTGTCCTGTACATTTCTGAAGGCTTTTGCTAGAATCAGTTCATTAAAGTTTATTATGAGCAATTGCATTAAGAAGTGTCAACAAGCATTTCTGGCGCCGTTGCCGGGGAACATCTATCTAAGTAACGGAAGCCACCGGGAACTAAACAAACTTATTAGGAATTTAACAAAGGAGATTATTTATTCATTCATTCACTTGTACCTCTGTCTTGGCAGGCTTACCCTTGCCTTTCTTTGTTTATATCATATACAGGGTAACACAGTATCCAGTTGTAATACATCACATTCAAATCAGAAATCAACTTGATCGTGTGGAAGATCTACATCAGTAGTCAAGCCATGGCTGACAAGACTCTGCTGGAGTTCTCTACTCCAAGTGTCAGGAACATTCGCACCGGACTTACACTCCAGACAAACAACCTTGAGTTCGAACTCAAGCCAAGTCTTATCAACATGGTGCAAGCTACTACATTTGGTGGAAAGGAAGAAGAAGATGCAACTGCTCATCTACAAGATTTCTTGGAGATTGGAAGCACCATCATCATCAAGGACGTTCCCCAGGACATTGTACTTCTTCGTCTTTTTCCCTTCTCACTGAAAGGAAAAGCGAAGCAGTGGTTCTATTCAAACATGGACAACATCAAGACATGGGAGAAGTGTTCAGAGACCTTTCTATCAAGATTTTTCCCAATTAGCAAAGTCAATATCTTAAGGGGAAAGATTTACAACTTTCAGCAACAAAAAGGAGAAACCATTCCAGAAACTTGGGAGCGTTTTCAGGAACAAATCTTAAGATGCCCACATCATGGAATAGGGAACGAATTGCTCATGCAACTGTTTTATCACGGATTATTAGCAAGAGCACGAGAGCAACTTGATGCCACTGCTGAAGGGTCATTTATGTCACTCACTTTTGGAAAAGCAGAATGTCTAATGGATAAGATAGCTGAGAATCAAAGCTGAAAACAAGTTACTACTCAACGCTGTCAGCAAATTGAAGAAGTTCTAGAAGAAGTGTGTGCACTATCAACTAAGATGGATGTACTTATGGATCGACTCATTCAGAGAGCCAATTACAAGGAAGAACATCAAGCTATTCAAGACGTGTTTGATGCTCAAACTAGAAGTGGAGAGTATTTGGGAATAGAATTTCCCGAAGATCAGGAAGAAGCTAACATCATCAACAACTCCACCACTCTACACAAGCAAGGATTGCGTCAACAACAACCTACCAAACCAGATATGTACACCAGTAATTTCAGTTCTTCCAACTCTAAGCAACCTACTTTAAGAGATCTAATTTTAGAACAAGCCAGGATAAATGATAATATTACTAAAAGACTTGCTTTAAATGATAAGACTCTTGAAAACATAAATGCTAAGATGGATGAATTTTCTTCTGCCATTAAAGATCAACTCAATTATAATAAAAGAATAGAAACCCAAATATCACAATTGGTTGTTGTTTTGCCTGTTACCACTAACCATGAGCAAATTAAGGGGATCACCACTAGACATGGGAGAACCACTCGAGATCCGCCATACCCAGAAGGAGCACAAAGAAGACAGACAGCACCAGTAACACCTCCAAGGGCAGAAGAAAGAGATGATGAAGTTCAAGAAACTCAAGTACAAAGTGAAGAAAGACCAATAGATTTTGAAGACACCAACATTCTACCATTCCCACGCAGAAATCGAAACACAAAGCTAGATGCGCAGTTCAGTAAGTTTGTTGAAATAATTCAGAAGCTATATATCAATATTCCTCTAGATGCATTACAGGTACCTACCTATGCCAAGTATGTGAGGGATATACTTAACAACAAACGACCACTGACAACTACTAAAGTAATCAAGCTAATAGAAGAATGTAGTGCGGCCATCCTCAATCAAATACCAGAAAAGAAGAAGGACCCAGGATGTCCCACTATTGAATGCTCAATTGGAAATCAACTGTTTAGCAATGCACTGTGCGATCTTGGAGCTAGTGTTAGTGTGATGCCCGCATCAGCCTACTATAAGCTCAACCATTCAGCACTTGTGTCAACACCAATGTGTATTCAGCTAGCTGATCAATCACTCAGATACCCTATAGGAATTGCTGAGAACATCCCAGTCAAGATTAGAGAGTTCTTCGTACCAGTAGACTTCGTGGTACTAGAAATGCACCCAGATTCAAAAGTGTCACTCATTCTCGGAAGACCATTTTTGAGTACCGCTAAGGCCCATATTGATGTCGGAGCCGGAGAAATCAAATTCACCATAAATGGAAAGGAAGAAAAGTTCTCATTCAAACCACGGTCCGAACAATGCTCAACTCTAGTAGAAACGAAACTACTGTCTCCAGAAGTGGAGACCCATCAAGAAGAATGAAGAAGACTGGAGAGTCCAATTCAGTGGACTTTAAACCCCGAACCTTCGCCGGAGGTAACTCGGTAGTTATCAGCATTTGCTTTTTGCACCTTCATATTTATTTTCTTATAGGAAAAATAAATTTTTTTTACATCATTATTGCATCATAAAATTGGCCTCATGTAATTAATATTCACGAATCCCGTAAGTATTATTTACTATGGCAACAAAAATATATAAGAATTTCATCTTTAGAATCCTCATTTTCTATAGTTTCATAAAAGCAATTTTCTTTATACTTGCATTGTACAAATACGGGAGACATACGGACCCACAGACACCTGGGACCCACCTCATATCATTTCATATTATCACATGCACTCACAACCACTCACCTCACCTACCACCACATGCAACCGTCGGCATATACTCCAAAGAGTGGGAACTTGAGCAAGGTAGGTAAGGGAGCAAGGTCGAAGAAAGTGGGCCCCACAGGGGACCGGTCGGTCCCACCAGTAGACCGACCGGCCACCCCCCTTCTCCCCTATAAATTGGCAAGCATCCTTCACACTCTTCACACACTCCACTCTCCAAAAACACTAGCCTCACTTCGAAATTCAGAATTCCAATTTCAAGTTCACTTAGCACTTCATTTTGGGTAGTTTCTGAGTGAGAAGAGATATGAGAGTAAGGAGGAGGAAGCTCTAAGCAAATAGCAAGTAGGAAGCTCTAGAAAGGGATAGTGGGAGAAAGCAAGAGAAATCATCAAGAGAGGGGGAGTGCTACCCAATTAGTTAATAAACTAGGAGAGGTTGAAATAAAATTATCAACTTGAACGACTGACTCCTGGACTACTAACTTTTGGACCGCTAACTTCCTAACATTTATTTCCTCTAACCCTCACTTGTTCCACTAGTTTTGTTTGTGTGTTGTCTTGTTTTGCAGCAAAGATGAGCAACCTCTTGAGAAAGGCGAAGAACACGCTCACCTTCCGATCAACAAGAAGCCGTTCGAGAGCTGGCTCATCACAAGGAGGTTTGGACAAGGATACTTCATCCCTTCCTCGATCCTCTACCACAAGCCGGTCCCAGCCACGTGATCTTCTTCATGAAAGGCACATCAAGCTCCAAACAGCCTACGAGAAGGACCTATTCAGGCATTACCGCGATAAAGAGTACACTCACACTCCTACCTTTGATTCACAATTTCTTCGAGACACAGGTATGGACTCTGAGTTCGATCTAGTCTTCCATAACATTGGGTGGGAGAACACTTGGGAGCTCTCCGAAGAAGGTTGTAGATTACTCACTCTAGAATTTCTTTGCACTCTTTCTTCGGATGACACGTATGTCTATTTTAGGCTGTACAATGAACCTTTCACTCTCACTTGGAAGCAGTTCAGCCTAAATCTGGGTTTTCCTGAAACCTGCACTGTAGATTTAGATGTAGCCTTAAGAAACTTTGACAGAAATAGCTTCTGGGAGGACATCACTGGTAAGAGAACGGATCATCACCCTTGCACCAATGATATACACAACCCCACATTAAGACTGATGCACAAGTGGCTAGGCTTTACTCTCTTTACTAGGCAAGAAGGTCGTATTGTTAGAACTGAGGAGTTAAAGATTATGTATGCTATGGTTAAGAAAACTAAAATTTCACCTGTAAAACTCGTGGTAGAATACTGGCCTTATATTCATACTCTACAAGGCCCTATATCCATCACTTCTTGGGTTACTCATCTTGCTGGAAATCTAAGCTTAAATGGAAACATCATGTACATCTCCACTCCACGACCAGTCGTAGGTTTCTACTTTTTCAGCCAAGCACATCTTATTAAGAAGAGAAATAACAAACTCTATATGCAATATAAAGGATATACAAATGAATATGAGTTGCCAAACAGATCACTTGGTCTGTATGTCGTGGAAACCTTTTTGATTAACCTGCAGAGACCTGGCGCGGGAGTAGGAAGAAGCTCCTCCGCAAGATTCACTAGAAACGCTGCCCGGAGATATCAAGGAGAAGACACTACACCAGCCGGACCAGCCTATACTCACTATCAAGGATTTGAACGAGCTGAACCATCATCATCACACCATCTTCAAGCCTGGGAAGATGCTACTACCTATGAGCCACATACACCACAAGATTCATGGGGGCAAGGAAATTTTCGCAACTACACTCCACCTCATCGCGAAGAGGATACGATGTATGACTTCCAGGGAGGACGAATGTCTTTCTCTGGGAGAGGTGTTCATGACGCCACTCATCATCCATACTCTTACCATGCCACCCATGGTTACCCAGAATACCAGCCACACCAGCAGTTCCCGTACCACAGAGACCCATACTTTCAGGGCATCGACACTCGTATTACTCATCTAGAGACGGGTCAAGAAGATATGCGCCACACTCTTGAAGAGATACATCATCAAGGCGCCCAGACAAATCAGAATTTCTGCTACCTCTTCGGGCAGATGGGAATCAATCCACCTCAGCCACCACCACCGTACGAATAAAACTAGCTTGGGGGAGGACCCCCAATTCCAGAGGTAAGTATGTTGTACCCCTCTTTTTACTTTTTGTTTGTGTTTAGTATTGTTAGCTAGTATTTGTTTAGTATTCAAATAAAATAATCTTGATGAAGAGTTTATTCAAAAAAAAGAGAGAAGAGAAACTGCCTTACATAGCTTCAACTGCAACATGTTTTCTTCCAAGTTCTTAATTGAAAAATCTTATAATCTTAACCAAAAGTTTGGATATTTGAGAATTAGAAACGAGAAAAGTCTAAGCTGTTATTTATCTTGTTCTTAGTTTCAATGAATCTCCGGAATTTTAATTTTGAAAACCTCAAACATGTGATGAGAACCTGTATGACATAAGCCTGATAATAAATGATTCATACTTTAAGGCTGCCTACTCTGTTTAAGTTTTTAGCTATGGTAGAGAGGTTTATCATGCTCTAAAGAACAAGCTTCTATAAAAGATTCACTCTTCCGAAGTAGTATTGTGTTAGAGGCATGGGCTATGCAAAAATATGATAAGGAGGAAAGAAAAAGGGACAAGTGTCCGACTACCTCAGAAAAAGAAAAGAAAAGAAAAATATGTGAAAAGAAAAAGAATGATAGCCCATGGTTCCTCTAATAACAATATGCCAGTAAGAGTTGACAATTTCGAAAAGGTTTTAAATGCTTGATCTAAGAGTATGACATTCCTCTCCCTAAGCCCAGAACTTCAACTTAGTAAGGTATGTTTTTAATTCTAAATATATGAAAAATGTCATACAGAGGTTCTCTGAGCTTTTATTACGAAATCTTGCAAAACTCCGGAGAAAAGTTGGAATGAGGAATTTGAGACATAGTGCTTGACTTGATTGCTTCTGACTTTCAATTATTCTGAACTAAGGTAAAGGATTGGAAAAAGGAATATGTGAAAATTCTTCCAAACTCTTTTCAAGAAAGTTTTCAGTTGATGGCTTATATTTTACTCTCAAAACCCTATGTTTGCTAAGGGACTAGCAAAAGTTTAGCTTGGGGGAGTTTGTTGACATCTATTAACTATCATTATTTACTATCAACAATACTTGAATAAATGTCAAAAAGGATTGCCAACTTAGAAATAGGAGGTTTAAACTAATAAATTCCACGAGTTTTGGTGATTTTACATTTTCCAGGGATTAAACAGAAAAACCAACGATATCGCTTCCCCAAGAAGGAACCCGACGCAGATTTCTTTACCATCACGTCGGGATATCTCTAGAAGACTCCAGAGGACACCGCGAGACACCACGAGAAGGGACACCACAGGAGGCTTACCTGTGGGACCGACCGGTCCCACAGGGCCCACCGGTCGGTCCGCCACGGAGGCCACGCGCTTTCGTCTTCTGCAAGCTACTTCCACCGACCTCCAGGATGCATCTCGACCGTACCTCAAGTCAGTTTGATCCAACGATCACGATTCCACGCCCAGGGCTATATAACCAGACCGCTGACCCCCCTCTCAATAAGGAGAGATCATCAGGCAGAGGACAAGACATAAATTAGGGTTTCTAGAGAGAAGAGTTAGAGCTCTACATCAAGATTAGAGTTTAGTCTAGTTAGATTCAAGTAGAGGCAGGCGACTTCGTTGGCATATCCGGCTAGAAGCTTCGTCTGAGTCTCCGGATCATTGTCGAAGACTCGGTAATCTGTATCTTTATTCGATTTTATGCTACTTTAATATATTTCAGTTTATTCAGTTTTGGAGTTTATTCTAGTTATATATTTAATATAGATCTAATTATGATAGAGTTTATGATCATGTTCGTAAAGTACTTAGCTTTATTCCGGATAGAGTTAAGTGGTCAAACTGGTTTAAACATGGTGTTTAGGCTAAGTTTACCTGCGAATACATCCTATGCTCCGGGTCGAGAGGTAGATCGCAGGAGTGACAGTCCTGTTGAGTCCTTTGTAGTCCTCCCTCCGAGTGTAGATCTTAGTAGGACGCGGTTGCAAGTTAGAATTCATTACTTTGTTCTTGATTCTAATTTAGTAATGTCCCTTGATCATGGATGATAGATTAATTAGCTATAAATGATTGTATATTAACTAGAGTAATCGCTAGGCTTAGTAAATGTGAAGTAACTTAGGATTCGAATCTCTTAATTAATCACCTGACTCTCTGCTTGATCTATGTAGTTCGCTCTATCTCTAGAATTCCCGCTGTTATCATTATCATCATTATTTATCTTTACCTTGTCTTACCCCTGTTTAGACATGTGAGTAGTGAATGAATGAATGAATAATAATCTCTACTACCTTTGAATCATATTTAATTGCTAAGTTCCTAGCTTCGTTACTATCTTCGGTAAAATATAAATAACGATACCTAGATAACCTGGGTGAAATGCTGCTACAACAGGTATATTTATCTGTGCGCTTGCGGATAAATATTTGTTTATATCTTTTGAGCTAGTGTCACATATAATTTACATTTCTAGTATCATGTTGGGGATGACAACTTGACATTAAGTGATGCTAGGAGTGTCCTGTACATTTCTGAAGGCTTTTGCTGGAATCAGTTCATTAAAGTTTATTATGAGCAATTGCATTAAGAAGTGTCAACAGTGACCATCACTTTTAAAGCTTCTCCTTGCTTCTGGTCTGCGTATACATAAAGAACCAAACATGTTTAAGTTGCACCTCACTTGATCCAACCTAATCAACTCAACATGTTTAGTTCTTTACTCTTTGTTCTTAGCTTTACTCTCTTGAATCTCACTATCTTAATTAAATGAGCTAAAATGTTGTGCATCCAACCTTTGGAAGATGATATATCACAATCATCAACACATTATGCATAGATTATCCTTCCTTGGGTTAAGCAATCTGATCTATTAAATATTTTAAGATGCTACTTTCATGCTCATCTTTTGATTCTATCACTCATGTTAATATTGAATAGAACACATAAATAACAAGTTCATCTTGTTCGATGTGCCTAAGGTTAGAGAGGAATGAACAAAACTTTTGGTTCTGTTGGTGTTTTTCCACCAACAGAGCCCATGCACTTGATATCTACCTTGTCTTTATGAACAGGATACACTCTTGAGCAAAACAAGGAGGAGTTTGTCAACTCCCAAATTCAGCAGAGTGAAGGTCCTGGATCTATAAGAACATGCACACTGAGCAAGATGCTGCCAGCTTCCACAACTAATGCTTCACTTCAAATTGCTGGACGAACGAAGAACATGAGTGACACCATATCAAGAGGTGTAGTTATCAAGGTGTACATATCGAAATCAAATGATGCACCTAAGCAATGAACATGGTGAGAAGTCTTGTTCAGAGGACTTAAAACATTGAACCCTCGTCGAAAGGTAAAATCGGTAGTTATCCATATTTATCTTTTCTGCATTAGTTTCTCTTTTACATGTTTACTTCTCATCATTATTCCTCCATAGCATATTTACTTTTATGCATTAGCATTGCAAAAAAAAAGAGAATAAAAATATTTTACTTATTGCACTGCATCATAAAGCCTAAAGCCCCATGTGAATAACTCTGTGGTGTGTAAGAACCCACATGAAATATTCGTCGTGGGTGGCATAAAAATTAAAAAAAAATGCATTCATTTTGTTAAACTGTCATTGCATCATAAAAAAATATATATAAAAAAATATTGAGAAAGAGATCTTACTGAAACTCTGGACAACTAAGGCTTGAGTGGCCAACCACTAATGCTTAATCTATTCCACAAGTTTTGTTGTCTATTTGAGTTTCACAGGATCTGAAATACCAAGAAAAGCTGACAAGCAAGTGGATGTTCCATCCACTGTCGGAGCACTGTCCAACAACCATCAATATCAATCAAAGCTCTGATAGAGGAAGTACATTTCCACCGCCAATCCGCTACATTGCAAGATCGAACGACTATGTCAACATTCAGCTTGGGGGAAGCACCCCCGTGTATCCAGGTAAGTATCCTTATCCTCTTAGGTTTTTCTTTCTATAAACAAATTCAAAAAAAAATGTGACCACATGAAGGCTCACCCTTAAAAAGAAAAAGAACAAAAATATTCGGGCACATGAAGGCTCGATGCGATCGAAGGGATTGGCTTGGGGGAGACGCACCCCCGTTATCTTCATGATTTAGGTATGTCTTACTACTATCTTAATATTTTAAATAATAGGTTATAGTGTGTGTTAGATTAAATAAATAAAGCATGTCAAATCTGAAGAACTCTCTCTCTAATTTCTTAAAAAGGAAATGATGAATGGTTGCTCTATTGTATTTCTTTCTAGTACCTAGCCTTTAAGCATGAGTTCTCTTAAGTTTAAAAATTAATGATGCCTTAAAATGAAATTAAATATATGGGTAGCAAATGCTTGATCCAGAGTCTAGGTAATTGACATATATGATATTTGATGATCTGAGCTACTGTTATCTTGTTCTAAAACAACACTAGAGTTCCGGAGATTTTCCAATATTAATATGACTAATAATGGCATTGAGTTAAATTAAGCTTTGTTGACCCTATGAGAAGTTATCATGCTATTGAATTGAGATCACTTACACATTTCATCCATCCTCCGTATAAATGCTCATGAATATCTATTGTTATCCTCTCAAAAGTTTGTTGGAAGCATGTGGCTATTGAAAGAAAAGAGAAAAAAAAATATATATCCGAGGAAATAAAAAGGGACAAGTATTCGAAACCTCAAAAAGATAGATCCCGAGGAAATAAAAAGGGACAAGTGTCCGGAACCTCGAAGAGAAAGAAAGAAAATAAAAAAATGTTGAATATCAGAAAAAATGGGCACGTGCCCGACAGTAGAATTAGCCTGATAGCCATGTGTTTCTAATAGACAAAAGAGAGAGATATATTCAAAAGAGCATCTGCCTCCATTTTCCATACACATGCACTTCTCGATTCAATGGTGTGGTTTACTTTCTCTTTGGATCCATTGTTTAATTTAACAACATATGTTTTTAAGCTTTTTGAAAATTCATAAAAACTCTGGGATAGTGGTGAAGTGAAAGAACTAGACACATGGTGCTTGATTTGATCGTTCTATCGTTCAATTACTCAAGATTCAAGATAAAGTATTAAGCCCCATGATGAATAATATAATACTTTTTCCTATTCCATATGAGAACTTTTGTCTGAATGCATGAGTACTTGTTAGAAGTGCAGATGTTGCAGCAACTCCTGATCCATTGTTGAGATTGGCTTTGCTCGGGACTAGCAAAGGTTAAGCTTGGGGGAACTTGTTGACGCTCACTAATGCTCATAATTAACCATCAACTATTGCATGAAATGACACTAAATGAATCACAAAGCATAGTTGTAGGGTTTGAAACTAACAAGTTCCACGAGTTTTGGTGCTCTCACTTGTTTTGTAGGACATCCATGTTTTTACCAAATAAAAGTATCTCAAGTGATGAAACAGAGCACACCATTGCGATGACCTCGTCGAGACGATCGAAACAGACATATGATTTGCTATATTTGGAGTCCCGGAGCGAGAGTCCTCGATGGATACGACTTGGAAGATTCTAGAACATTCCGGGACATTCGAGAAGACACGAGAAGGCGACCCACGGAAGGCGGGGCCCACCTGTCATTGGGGCAGACCGACCGGTCTCCCTGCTAGACCGACCGGTCTGGTATAAGGCCCAAATTTGCTCCCCTTCGCGTGACGCACTCCAACCGACCTCTACAACACGTTTTGGCCCATTTAGGCCCAAGTGCATATGACGAAGGATTTAGTACCACATCGCTTGCTCAAGGTGGAGGGGAGGCCAGGAGCCCCTATATAATAAACCCAGGACCCCCCTGAACGACATCATCATCTAGGAGTCTTTGTAGAGGCGTCCCTCGAAGGACAGCCTCTCCTCCCTAGAGAATTAGGTTTAGATTTTCCAATGTAATAGCTTAGCTCTAGTCGGGAGTTAGGGAGAGCGGAGCTGCGCTCCGGTTCCAGAGGAGTCTTCAGAGTTTTGGTATGTCTTTGTATCTTTTGTTTGTAAGACTTATGCTTTAATATATTTATCTTCTCTATTTACTTTATGCTTTATTATATGATTAGTATAGTTGTTATATCTTGGCATGGGATCTTTGCTCGTATTGAGTGCTCTAGTTATTCATGGTAATTAGAGTAGTAATCATTAGTGTAGACGCGGTGTCTAGGCTAGTGTTTACCTGAGTTTGCGCCCAATCCTCCGGAGAGTTGTGGTAGCTACAGCGGTGACAGCTTTGTAGAGTGTTATAATCCACCACGTTAGGATTGGTGTTTTCGTAGAGCTTTTTGGCAGCCTTCCCCTGACTACCTTCTTCTCAGTCTTTTTTGAGAGTCAGAAAGGTACTGTTGCTCCAAAGTGCCAATGTTTATAACTGCTATATCTTTTCATCTTTGTTACTTTAGAACCCAAGTAATAGAGAAGTACGTAGGAACCTTGATCTCTCCCGTTGTCCTCCCGCTATAGTTGTCTATACATTTATTATTGAATTCTCTTTGATGTGCTTTCATTTTTATATCATATATCATTTACTCCTGCTTTAGTCTAGTTAGTACTCTGAGTTAGTAGATGCATAATAGTGAGTTATCAAATCATTGACCCTAGCTTCCGTGTGGTAAAATATAAATAACGATCCTGGAATACTCCCGGTAAAATGCTACAATGGTGTTCTGTGCGCTTGCGGAATCTTTCATATTCTATTTGCACTAACAAATGTCAACAGTCGCCAGAAGCCTCGGTCAAAGGGAGCGGGCCCATCGATCAGGAGAAGAAGCCGGGGGGCGCAGGGCCCGTCAACGGACGGAGTTACGAAGTTGCCCCTCAGGCCACCGAGGGCGGCAAACAGCCACGAAGTAGCTGAATAGGGTATGATTGTAATTGTAACAGAGTGGTTGGAAGGGTATTCTTGTACTTTCAAACTGATCTGGATTAATATAAAAAGCTCCCGGCTTCCCAAGGGGAGGGGGAGTACTGTTCACTTCACCCAATTTCCCATTCTCTTCCGTCTACTTTCGCTTTCGCTTCGCGCTCTCGCTCATGTGACAACCCGCTGTTTCGGGGTCTCGGTCCCGAAACAACAGATACACAAAATCCACAAAATATATAGCATCATATATATAATTAGCACACACATATTTAAAAGGTACCAGGACTTAATTATATATTTACAAAGTACTAACATCTATATAGTTATAGTGTTTGTTCCCAAAAGCACCACCACAGTCCTACTAGTCCAGATTCTAAGTCTACTACTGCTAGATACTAGATCAATTTGCTCCTATGTCCATACATATCGTAATCCCAAAGCAGCTTCATCCACATCTGGTCCATCAAATGATCAATTTTTTTGTTCACCTCCTGCTGCATCTTGTCACAGACTGTGTTACTGTCTTGACCAGTCTGCAGGTACTTCTTCATCTTCTCAAAGACATCCACAATGTCTTCTTGCAGCTGTTGTTTTGTAGTTTCAGCCCAGAAGCGGAAAGTTGCTTCTGGTTCTTCTTCTTTCGGCTCATGTAATTGATCATATGCAACAAACATTGATAAACAATTAAATCTGACTATGCAAAACTTTAATTAAACGAACAATGCATGTACACTAAATATATGATCATTAATGCATAAATAATTAGCTGCACTAATAATCACTTTAATAACGTTAACAAAAACTTAAGTAGGCCAAACATATCATCTATATATATATCAACCCATAATAAACAGTAAACTTCGGATTGCCAACAAAATTATGAAACCTGACAGCAAACTCAATCTGACCATGCAAAACTAACATTGATGATATGTTGAATTATCAGAATTTCTAATGCAACAAACTTGTGATAAACAAAAAGTAAATACGTCTAAACTGGACAAACAAACATATATGAAAACTCATTTCACTTTTTTTATTTTTTTACTGATAACCTCTCAAAGCATGTACAACAACAATCTTCATTTCAATTTATTTGATTTTAACCTAATCAATTAAAGCATCAGGGCTGTAAACATATAGTTAAGGCAAAACTTTAATTAAAAGAACAATGCATGTAGGCCAAACATATGATCATTAATGGATAAATAATTGACAACACTAATAATCACTACAATAATGTTAGCAAAAACTTAAATCAGTACGCCAAACATATGATTTATATATATATATCAACCCATAACAAACAGTAAACTTTGGATTGCCAACAAAATTGTGAAACCTGATAGCAAACTAAATCTGACCATGCAAAACTAACATTGATGATATGTTGAATTATCAGATTTTCTAATGCAACAAACTTGTGATAAACAAAAAGTAAAGTCTAAACTGGACAACCAAACATATATGAAAACTCATTTCACTTTTTTTATTTTTTTACTGATAACCTCTCAAAGCACGTACAACAGCAATCTTCATTTCAATTTATTTGATTTTAACCTAATCAATTAAAGCATCAGGGCTATAAAAATATAGTTAAGGCAAAACTTTAATTAAAAGAACAATGCATGTAGGCCAAACATATGATCATTAATGTATAAATAATTGACAACACTAATAATCACTACAATAATGTTAGCAAAAACTTAAATCAGTAGGCCAAACATATGATGTATATATGTATCAACCCATAATCTCAATTTAAACACTAATGAACCTAATTAACAACACTAATTTTTTTGAATCCGTACAGAAATAAACCCTAGCCCCTTCGGATTGGGCGACGTCACGGTGGAGCATACCTTGTCCTCGCCGATGACCGTCTTCTCCTTGCCGGCGGCTGGGCGTGGGAAGGTGAACGCCGACTCCATGGAATCAGCATAGGACGAGCCGCCACCCAAGAAAGTGTTGGTGTGGCGCCTCGGCTTCTTCACCACCTCCTCCGCATCGTGAGGGTGCCTCTTCCGGCCAGTGCGGCCCTCGCCGCCGTCGCCACGGGTTCTGCGCTCCATCTCCAAGCCTCGCCGCCGCGCAATCCGTCTTGAAACCGCCCCTTGCCTCACCGACTCTGGAAGAAGAAGAGACCCGCCGACTGTGGAAGAAGAAGAGACTAAAAAGCCAAGGAAACCGCGCCGAGTAGGTCGCCGTGCTTAGTATGGAGGTCCCACTGAGTACTCCCTTCGTCCCTAAAGTAATTTTTGTTGATTTTCCCAAGGATAAATGGAGAAAACCATAAGCTACCTACAAAAATCTGAAAACATGCATGGACACCTCATTTAGGTGTATAGTGTTGAGAAAAAAGTTTTAACTGATTCTGAGAATGTTGTGATGCATATGATTACAAAGGCACACATCTCTTACACATGACCATGTGAGTAAGTGAGAGATGCTCATCTATTTGGGGATGTGTAGTACAACTTTCACCAAATCATTCAAATTGTTTTTGAAATGCTTATGTAGGTGTCCCATGATGGTGTGCGCATTTTTTCAATTTTCAGACCAAGTTTACCTATTACTGTAATTATTTGTTGATTTTCCCAAGGATAAATGGTAAAATATCCTAAGCTACGTACAAAAATCTCAAAACTTGCATGGACACCTCATTTAGGTGTATAGTGTTGACAAAAAAGTTTCAACTGATTCTGAGAAAGTTGTGATGTAGATGATTACAATGGCACACATCTCTTACACATGACCATGTGAGTAAGTGAGAGATGCTCATCCGTTTGGGGATGTCTAGTACAACTTTCACCAAATCATTTGAAATTCTTTTGGGATGCTTATGTAGGTGTCCCATGATGGTGTGTGCATCTGTGCAATTTTCAGAACTAGTTTTCGTATTAAAGTAAGTTTTTTGATTTTGTCAAGAATAAATAAAAAAAATCCTAAAGTAACTAGAAAAATCTAAAAAGTTGCATGGACACTCCATTTTGGTGTATAGTGTTGTAAAAAAAATTGAAATCATTCTGACAAAGTGGTGATGCACATCCTCACAAATTCGTCCATCACTCACACATACCCTTGTTACTAAGTGAGAGATGTTCATCCTTCTGGGAAATATGAAGTACCACTTTCTCTGAATCATTTAATTTGAATCTTTTTTGGATGACCATACACCAAAACATGTTAGTGCTAAAACTAAAAAAAAAATTGTACCAAAAATATATTCAAATATGAATAGGAAAACAAAACTAGTGAAGATCACAAAAAATTTAGAAAAAACCAAAAATACCTTTTGAAGGATTCCAACCCGTGACCAATGCACCAAAATCAGCCTGCCTTACCACTTTGCTATTCAAATAATTTCGATAACCCTTCGATGCGATTTAGTTTAATGACGACATACCCCAGCTTGTGGCCGAAAAATAAGAGCGCCAAAACAGGCGTCGTCCCGAAAATTGATCTCGCCACTAATCACATATTTATCCCCTTATTAATTCATTCATCCCATCCCCCATTTCTTCTACCCTAGCCGCCGCCGCCTGGACTCAACCACCGTCGACGAGCTGCTTCCTCGAACACGACTACCAGGTACCTCATCGCCAAGACGGAACACAAGCGCTGTCGATGAGCTGTTCCTCCCCCTTTCCACCTAAATTCCACCCCACCAAACCGCCACCCCCGGGGGACCACAGCCGGCGACGAGCTGCGTCGTTGCCGACTAATTCGCTGGCCGCATCCCTCTCTATCTCGTCCCAAGACCATTCTCCACATTTCACTCGTAACGACCTAACCCTAACCATCGCAGGATTTGGGTCATCGCCGAGGACATTTCATTGGATCTGCTTTGTCGTCGACTAGGGTTCACCGCAGCAGCTCTGCTTCCCCTTTGACGACATCGATGGTGGCAACTAGGGGGCAACGGAACAAGCAACCTGCACAAGAAGAAGGTAATCCACCTGTATGCATGGGCTTTTAAGTTGGTACTGCCCTTTAGCTTTCCATACGCCTTGCAATTTAATAATGTATATACAGATGTAGAATATATATGCCCCCAATCTCACTTCAATGTAGTAATCCATGAACTATTGTTATGGAACATATCACCTCTAGTCTTTCTTCGCCCTAATCTATAAGCTATCACATGTTTTCTATTTGCTCTATAGTAGGCAATACTTGCTCTTACCTCTTTTCTCTGTGCAAATTAGTATTACCTCCTAGTTCATAGTAATCTCCTTCACATGAACTAATACACACATTGTGCTATGTTGCAAGTAATACAACCTTCAATAACCGATTATGAGAGGAATCAGGATAGACATGTGGTGGACAATTTAAAGAGGATGGAAGAATTTGGACTGCACAATCTATCTGCCAGTTTTAATAATTCTTTACCACAACCTGCATCAACAAAGGGGAAAAACAACAAACAAGAAAACCAATAGTTCAGATTTAGATTCATCAGATTATCTCCTTGGCTAAGATGATCAAGGAGATAGTGATGATGATGACACTAAATCAGAAGAGCATCCAGAACCCCTGGCAATTAAGGTGCTTCTTTAACCTTCCAAGTAGTGGATGGGGAGTATTTGAATTGCATTTGAATGTTTTCAATCTCATCTATAATATATGATCCTACTTTCAGATTCATCATGTTTTTTTCATACCTGTAATTAATATATGGTCTTGCTTAATATTGCACATGGCTGACTTTTTTGATAGTATCCTCCAAGTGATAGAAGGAAAACCCTCGCTTCTAAGAAGAGAGATCCTAACATGGCTCCAGGAACTAGGAGCAAAAGAGTGAGGGCATCTGAAGAATCACAGGTGCAGCATTCTTGAGCCCAAACTAGATCAACCAAAAGGCTTAATAGTGCAGATACAAATGGGGACAATGTAGAGGCTCCTACAGATGGTTATGATAACATATCAGACAGGTATACTACACCTGGACCTAGTGATCATGAGAGACTACCTCCAGAGGAAGACAGTGGAGCTGCTGATCTTGACACTACAGGTGCTGATGAAGGCAATGTAGATAAAGGTGAACGAACTGAAGGCAAGTTATAGTAATCTTGTCAGTACAATATGACATCTCTTTTGCTGATTTACATGAAACTAAAACATTTCATTAAATGCGGCTTCTATTTTGTAGCTACTGTAGACCCAGCTCCAAGGATACCTAGGCAACCAACTAAGGGAAAACAGTTGGACAAGATGACTAAAGCTATGGGAAGGAGATTGCCCATACTTGTTGATGAAGGCAATAAAAGGCCTCATGAACCTGTTCAAGCTGCCATGTTTGCATCAGAGGCTGGCATCATTGTTCGGCAAAACATGCCTGTCCTACCTCATTGGAAAGATTACAAGAAAGACAACAAATACTACAAGAGTTTTGTAAATTAGCTAAATATAAGTGCATTACTATTTTTATGGTTAACTTGTATACATGATTAACCTAAATTGACTATAACTACGGAACTGTCATTTACCTAGGGACGCTTGGCCATTAACTTAAAAAATGGGCCAACACAAGAAGCTTGCACAGATATGATGCGCTCTACGGTATAACAAATGCGTTATCGGCTGAAGCAGAAATATTTCAATGGTGTTCCTGCAAATGAGATTAGGACAACTTCACCTGTTTCTTACATGTCTAATGAACAGTGGAGGGCACTAGTTGCAAAGTGGTCTGATCCAAAGAACATGGTATGGATATCCTACCATATATGCTTGTTTCACAATCATTTTGCAAAGGCTCTTCTCTTTTTGAACCTATAATCTCATCTGACATGTTAATTCTCTTGTAGGAAACGTGTGAAAAGAACAAGCAGAACCGCAGTAAAGTCAAGTATCATCAGGCTACGGGTTCTCGCTCCTATGTGGCACACTTGCATGAATATGTAAGCTCAAAGTACCTTGTGCTAGTCTCCATACACATTGGAACATATCAAATTCTCTTGCATGTAATCTGAGTCAACTTTTGTTGTGATTGTTTATCCACGAAACAGAATAAGAAGAGAAATAGAGAAGAACCCAACACAGATCTGAATGAAGAACTAGATGCGGTGGAGGCCTTTGAGACCTGTCATACCAGCTCCAAACGTGGCCTCAGTCAAGCTGCAAGAGAAGCACTTGTAAGTTCCTTTGTTTGCTATGTTCATCTTGTGTGACATGTCTTCCTCAAATTATTGCAATAAGTAATAACTCTCATCTTGTTGTTGGTAAGTAGCATGAACATGTAACTATTTTCTGTCCATGATATTTTAGGTTGATATGGAAGCTTTGAGGGTTGAACCTGTTGATGAAGATGGGACGGAACCATCAAGTGTGGACCTCGTGTCCAAGGTGCTCTCTCAGACCAGCTCACATCATTTCCTGAAGAGTGTTGGCATGAAAACACCGACATCCTCCAAGTCATATGAAAACGAGCTTCGGGAACAACTTGCAGCTGAAGCGGCGGCTGCTGTTCAAGGTGAACTCGATGAGCTCAAGAAGAAAAGTGAAGAAGCTGAAGAACAGCTGGCGAGGACACAAAAAGTGCTACAGGAGTACAAGATGCCGACCGAGAAGAACAGCAATGACATGGAGGAGACCAATGCGCTAATCAAGAAGCTGTTATCCTTGCATGGTAATCCTTCGCCGTCGACATGAGCGCTCGTGGTCAGTGCTCCTGTGTTTGGGTTGTTCATTTTGGGAAGTCAAACTTAAGTTGCTTGTGGTTGGCAACATATACATTAAATGTTGTAATGTTGGTTGGCAACTTTTAATTATATGTTGTAATGTTGGTGTTGCTGTGAACTTAATTGTATGCTCGTTGGAATGTTGTTTTATTAAGTATGGAATTATTTGGTCTTTCTAGTATCATTTCCAAATTGCAATTAAATTATTATCTGCATTTCTCTGAGGAAAATGATGGCGTTTTCCGTGACGATTACAAATCGCAATATGTGACCAAAATTGTGTCATCTTTAGTGACGATTACAAATCGCAATATGTGACCAAAACTATGTCATCTTCAACGACGATTACAAATCACAATATGTGACCAAAACTGTGTCATCTTCAGTGACGATTTCAAGCCGCCATCTGTGACCAAACTCTTTCATCTTCACTGACGATTTCAATCCGCAATCTGTGATGAAATAAGAACCAATCAAACCAAGCCACGTGGCAGAATATGATTGGTCCATGTGGCAACAAAGGCAGTAGTCGGGCTAGCTATGACGTCATCGCCACGTCGCGTGACACGTCATCGATGATGTCATCGCCACGTCACGTGACACATCATCGATGACGTCATCGCCACGTCACGTGACACATCATCGATGATGTCATCAGCCATGTCAGCATCCTACGTGGCAAGCGTCGTCGGGGCTTCCAAACGGACCATTATGACGAAAACAGAGTTCAATCTGTGACCAAAACGGGCCGTCACAGGTTACAAACGCCGTTAACAACGTCGTTACGGCGCGAGGTCAGACGGTGGATTATGACGAAGACATGGACCCATCCTTGACCAAACCTGATCGTCACAGAATGGTATCACATCCGTGACCACATCCATTTCGTCACAAAACGGAAGCACATCTGTGACGAAAATTAACATTTCGTCACAACAGAACAAATGTGACGCGACCCCAATGACGATATAGTTTTCGTCACAAAATTGTCACAGATTAAACTTGGTGACGGTTTGCTCATCTACAATGACGAAAGAAGTACGTCACTGATGATCACATCCCTAGTAGTGTCTGATTGCAAAGATGCAAACTTAGAAATATCAACATCGGAGTTGCAAGAAATGCGTGACTCAAATGACTTAGCACAAAGACTCTTTCATCTTTTGGCTAAAACCTCATTTTCAAACATGAGGGGATCACAAGTACCACATGGAGCATTTTTCAGATTTTCCATCTCCTTTCTAATGCACTCGGCATATGTGGTACCCAAAAGTTCAACTTCTTTCTCAAGGTTGGCACTCATATCATTGTGCTCAACCAACTTGGCGCTCATATCATCGCGCAAAACCTTCAAAGCCAAAACTTCTTTTTCTAAATCAATGCATGATGTGCAAATGAAATTGGTGGAAGAAACATCACCATTCACATCAAGCAAAGAACCTTGATCAGCACAAGAAATAAGACAAACATTTGCATTCAAAGAGCATAAGCTACAAGGCCTAGAATTTATTTCAACAATTTCAGCCCTAGCATGCTCAAGTTCATCTACACATGTGGTGTGAGTCAATTTTAGTTTATTAATTTCAGCATGTAAAGACTCACAAGAAACACATGGTAACAAAGCATTTGACTTTAGCAAGGCTATTTCAGTTTTAGCACAATCAAGGTCCTTGCGCAAGTCAATGCAAACTAGACATGGTTCGGAAGTATTGGATTTCAACATTTCATTTTCAGATCTTGAACTAGCAAGTGAAAAGCATCGCACATCATTCTTCCTAACCAAGTCAACATGGGAGGTGCAAGGCAAAGAGGTACTAGACTTCAACCTAGCAATGGAGCATTTCAACTTCTCAACCTTTCTAAGCAAGGTAACACAAAGCTCATCATTCCTAGAGCAAGCCACATATAGGCTGTGCAAGGTCACAAGACCACAAGCAAGTGTACCTCTCTTAGCCTTGCCAAGTTGACATAGAAGATCCTCTGGTGAAAGCTCATCATCACGTAGAAGGTTCAACAAATCATTCACCTCGCGATCCCTCTCATCAACTGCACTCCTTCTTCCCAAGATGTCATCTTTGATAGCATTCGACCCTGAGGACAAAGACAAACTGGAAGAGGATCTTGGTGCCATTTCCAAAAGTACTGTTAGCGTTAGCCAATTTAAAGCTCAACACCTCGACACACAACGTCAGAAGCAAAACCACTCAAAAATGTCACCTTCACGGATCTAGAACCGGTTAAGGTAGAGAGATCTTTAACTAGCTCCGATACCAATTGAAGGACCAAAAACGGCGACCAGAGGGGGGTGAATGGGAGCCGTAAAAAGTCTTTCGATATATTTAGGCCATTGTCCTGGAAAATCAACCCCAAAATCTATAAGCCCTAACCGTGATGACCACAACCAAATGATTGGGTGGATGTTCCCTTAGAACACAGCGGGTCACCACAAAGTAGGACAAGCAAGCTCCTAGAACAATCGAACCTCCGAAAACGGAACAACCCACTCCTATAGAGAAGGAAATGTCCGACAAAAAATACTTAGGCCAACTGGTGGCAAAAGTACAAAAACAGCCCTGAAATGTCCGAGAATGAGGACCGGACAGTCCGCCGTTCAAAAACAAAAACAGCAACCTTGCTGCCCGTGAACAGCCCTAACCCCGGACAGTCCGGGGATGAGTGCCGAACACTCCGGGAATGCCCAGACTGCACAAAAACAGCTCGTGTCAAACTCAAATTCGATATCGGATCTCAACTAAATCAAAAGGGCTTGCAACTCAAATTCGATATCGGATCTCAACTAAGAAATCATGGCTTGAACCCAACTAAATCAAGAGATATTTCAGATCACGTGAAAAGGGGAAAGTTTGGAGAACGAAAACGATTTCCGCCCGATCTATGTGCTCGTGATGTTTCTGAACAAATCCTTTCGTGGAAAGATGCCTCTCACGTCCTAGCACAAGATGGTTCAAACGAAATCGCAAAACATCCCTTGAAATGAAAGAACTCGTGAAATCACCGAGGGGGAAAAGAGAGAAATGCGAAGAACAAAATGCGAACTCAATCCAAATTTCAGCCAACAAAGAGGAGCACGAAATTGATCCTTGGATTTCAACAAGATGAAGGATTGTATTAGCTCATGGTGTCGGGTTACAAGCCACTCCTCGCAACAACAAAGCTCAGATGGCAAAAAGCTCAAGAACAAGAGCCCTCTCTCCTCGAACCCTAGCCTCTCCTCACAAAGAAAAAATGAGAATGGCAACACTATCGATGAAATATGATCGATAGTCTACCGAGGGGTATGCCCAAGGTAGTAGATTGAGCGGCGGAGGCGTGCGAGACGTCTGCAAAGCATAAACACAGGGACAAGAGACGCCGATTTAGACAGGTTCGAGCCGGCTAGTCGCCGTAATACCCTACGTTCTGTGTTCTGGTGGCTGGTTTGTATTGATGGATAGGAATATGGCGTGTGATCCGATGGGATCTGAGGTTGATCTCGGGTCTGATGAACCTGAGATGAGAGGGGGTCCCTGCTCACCTTATATAGCCGGGGAGCAGGGTTACAGTTGTCGAGTCCTTATCAGATTACAAATGGTTCCTTAAGGCAAGGAATCCGGATCTAACTCTAGGATCTTCCTTGGCAGGCAAGGCTTCGTGAGAGTCCTTGACGAGCACGAAGAGCTGGTCGCGTGCTGTAAGGCCTCGCGAGCTGGGCTATCCTTGATGAAGGGCCCAAGTAGGTCCATGGGGGTATACGGAGGTAATATCCCCACAGCTAGTCCCCGAGCACTTTGTATCCGTTGGCGACGCCGTCTTGAGCTTGTCCGAGCAGGCGATGTCGACGTCGACCATATTGACTGGCGATCCGAGCAGGTGAAGTCGATGTCGATCAAGTAAGGCTTGCCAGTAGGATGTAAGGTGCTCAAGAAAATTTTTGAAGAGCTTTCTTCTGGTGAAGTGTATCCACTTGGAGCTTGCAAGACTATAAGGAACAACGTGGTCCTAGTAGAAGTCTGTGCAAGTCCAACCTGATGGAGCGTCCTTGAAATGTCAGAGAAAAAGAAAATACATTCACCGCAAGGTGAAGTGTATCCACTTAGTCCCCGAGCTTGGTAGTAGGTGTTGAAGACACGTGGTGCCGAGCTTGTAGAGCATTTAGCAAGTGCCCTAATGAGCTGCCCAAAATCAGCACCCTGATTCGAACAGCATGGAGCGACTTGATGCACACCGGCGACGAGTGAAGGCCAGGCTAACGAGCCTGGGCGATGGGCGAAGATCAGGTCGATGAACCTGGTCGGCGACCGGTTGATGAACCTACAACCTTCTGCTTAGGAAACAGAAGACGACGACGAACGATGGCGGCAGCGAGCGAAAACGGCAACGAATGATGGCGGCAGCGAACGAAGACGACGATGAGCGAAGACGGCGAGGAGCGAAGGCATCAACGAGCGAAGGCGAAGTCCCCGAGCCTGGTCGGTGACGAGTGAAGGCGAAGTCCCCGAGCCTGGTCCGCGACTAACGAAGGCGAAGTCCTCGAGCCTGGACGGCGATGAGGGAAGGCGACGATAAGCGACGTCGGCGACGAGCGAAGGCGAGGATGAGCGACGGCGGCGACGAACGAAAGCGGTGACTAGCCTGGTCGGAGACGAGCGAAGGCGGCGAGGAGCCTGGTCGACGATGAACGAAGACGACGACGAGCGAAGGCCACGACGACGAGCGAAGGCGGCGTCGATGAGCGAAGGCGGGGATGAGCGACGGCGGCGACGAACGAAAGCGGTGACAAGACTGGTCAGAGACGAGCGAAGGCGGCGAGGAGCCTGGTCGATGACGAGCAAAGACGATGAGGAGTGAAGGCGGCGACGATGAGCGAAGGTGGCGACGAGCGACGACGGCGACGAGCGAAGGCAGCGACGAATGAAGGCGGTGACGAGCCTAGTCGGAGATGAGCGAAGGCGGCGAGGAGCGAAGGCAAAGTCCCCGAGCATGGTCGGCGGCGAGCGACGGCGGCGAAGGGCGAAGGCGGCGACGAGCCTGGTTGACGACGAGCGGCGGCAGCGACGGGCGAAGGCGGTGACGAGCCCGGTTGACGACGGGTGAAGACGACGACGAGTGAAGGCGGCGAAGAGCCAGGTCGGCGACGGGCGACGGCGGCGACGAGCGAAGGCGGCAACGAGCCTGGTCTACGACGAGGGACGGCGAAGTCCTCGAGCTTCAGCGACGAGCGAAGGCGAAGTCCCTGAAAAATAAACATGGAGACCAGTAGTACATGATGATGTACAAATAAAATATGGAGAAAAACCAGTGGCGAAGGATGACTGCAGTTTGACGAAGTCCCCGAGCTTCAAAGGGAGACATGGAGCGTCTGGAGACGGAGACGGAGACGGCCGTGGAGGCCCAGGTCGCCGATGTAGATCTTTTTGCCGCAGGGCAGTAGTAGAACGTAGCATAGGAGAATACTCTTTAAATAGACTTTTGGGCAAATAGAGGCAAAACTTGTAGCGAGTCGGTGTGTTTTGCATATTCCCCGAATTCCGCAGACCCAATAGTCGTGTGCCGAAGCGATGAACAGTTCGGCTTTGGGTTATCCCATGATCAGTAGCGTAGAGCGCGGAGCTCGTTTGCGCGTAGGAGTCAAGGGCGTCGCCCAAGGAACCGCTGCTGGCATCCCAAAGCGCAGAGGGCAGACGCTCGTGCACGCATAGGGAGGTACCACGGACAGGGTCTTTTCCGAGAGGCTTGATCGTGGCGTGATCTAGGCGAATGGAGACAGTTCGTCGAGCGCGTGGGTACCGCGGATGCGAGGCACTGAGCGTATAACCTTAGAATTCTCAGCCCAAGTTAGCCTTTCCTTCGTAGCGCAGAGGGCGGACGCTGATGCACGCGTAGAGAGGTCAGGACGTCCCTTGGGAGAGCTGTTGGCCACCGTAGCGCAGAGGGCGGGCGCTCATGCACGCGTCCGATGGTGACAACAGCCCCGGCTCTGAGTTTTCGTCGGCGTCAGTCAGGCTGCTTGGAGACCGAATGGAGAACGTGCGTATAAACGGCGCGTACAGGCACTAGACCGTATAGCCTCTGGAGGTCTCAGCCCAAGCTTAGCCTTCCCTTCGTAGCGCAGAGGGCAGGCGCTGATGCACGCGTAGAGAGGTCAGGACATCACTTGGGAGGACTACTGGCCGCCATAGCACAGAGGGCGGGCGCTCATGCACGCGTCCGGCGGTAGCAGTAGCCCCTGCTCTGAAACTCCTTCAGCGTCAGTCAGGCTGTTTGGAGAGGTCGGCGAACGTCTGGAGTGGTCGGCGATCGTTTGGAGAGGTCGGCGAACGTCTGGAGTGGTCGGCGATCGTTTGGAGAGGTCGACGATGATGAAGTTGATGTAGACACGGAGGTCGTCGAGACGGTGTCGCCGGAGATCTTGCGGATGGTCGACGACGAGCGAAGGCGGCGACAAGCCGGGTCGATGACGAGCGACGACGGCGATGGGCGAAGGCGGCGACGAGCCTGGTCGACGACAAGCGACGACGGTGACGGGCGAAGGCGGCAACGAGCCTGGTCGACGACGAGCGACGACAGCGGCGAGCGAAGTCAGCGACGAACGAAGTCCCTGAGCTTGGACGGCGATGGGAAAAGGCGAAGTCCACGGGCCTGGTCGGCGACGAGCGAAGGCGAAGTCCCTGAAAAATAAATATGGAGAGCAGTAGTACATGATGATGTACAAATAAAATATGGAGAAAAACCAATGGCAGAGGATGACTGCAGCTTGATGTAGATCCGATCTTGGGCGGCGGGCGGGTCGGCGTCGGGCCCGGTTGACGATGAGCGAAGGCGGCGAAGGGCGAAGGCGGCGGCGACGATCCTGGTCGACGACGAACGACGGCGGGCGACGGGCGAAGGCGGTGACGATCCTGGAAGACGACGAGCGACGGCAGCGACGGGCGAAGGCGACGACGAAGGGTGACGGCAGCGACGGGCGAAGGCGACGGCAGCGACGGGCGAAGGCGACGACGAAGGCAGCGACGATCCTAGTCGACGACAGTCGACGGCGGCGACGAACGGTGGCGGCGACGAGTGAAGGCGATGACGAGTCCGGTCGACGACGAGCGAAGGCGGCGACGAGAGCGACGACAATCCTGGTCGAAGACGAGCGACGATGGTGACAAAAACGACGTCGATCCTGGTCGAAGACAAGCGACGGCGGTGATGATCCTGGTCGACGACGAGCGAAGGCGGTGACGAGCGACGGCGGCGATGATCCTAGGCGATGACGAGCGAAGACGGCGAAGATCCTGGTCGACGCCGAGCAACGGCAGCGTCGGGCGAAGGCGGTGACGAGCCCGGTCAATGGCGAGTGATGGCGACGATCCTGGTCGGCGACGGGCGAAGACGACGACGGAGGCGGCGGTGATCCTGGTCGATGATGAACTAAGGCGGCGACGAGCCGGATGTAGATCCGATCTTGGGCGGCGGGCGGGTCGGCGATGAGCCCGGTTGACGATGAGCGAAGGCGGCGATGAACGTAGCGATGATCCCCTTGTTGGTTTGGTCGATGTCGTCGCAGCGGGTGGATCTTGGCGCGCATGGCACCGGCGCGATGACGCGATGGCGGACGGCGAGGCGTCCAACACAGGAAGCTGCGCGGGTTCCACGATCTCCGGAGCGCGGATGGCGGCGCTGCTGGTCTAGATCATAGATCTGATCTGGAAGGAGGCGTCGAGCTCGGAGAGGATCATGGAATCGAGGAAGATGACCGCTTCGCAGATCATCATGTCGTAGCACACACCCCCTACCTGGCGCGCCAACTGTCGACGAAATATGGTCGATAGTCTACCGAGGGGTATGCCCAAGGTAGTAGATTGAGCGGCGGAGGCGTGCGAGATGTCTGCAAAGCGTAAACACAGGGACGAGAGACGCCGATTTAGACAGGTTCAGGCCGGCTAGTCACTGTAATACCCTACATCCTGTGTTCTGGTGGCTGGTTTGTATTGATGGATTGGAATATGGCGTGTGATCCGATGGGATCTGAGGTTGATCTCGGGTCTGATGGACCTGAGATGAGAGGGGGTCCCTGCTCGCCTTATATAGCCGGGGAGCAGGGTTACATTTGTCGAGTCCTTATCAGATTACAAACGGTTCCTTAAGGCAAGGAATCCGGATCTAACTCTAGGATCTTCCTTGGCAGGCAAGGCTTCGTGAGAGTCCTTGATGAGCACGACGAGCGGGTCACGTGCTGTAAGGCCTCGCGAGCTGGGCTGTTCTTGACGAAGGGCCCAAGTAGGTCCATGGGGGTATACGGAGGTAATATCCCCACAAACACCTCCAAGGATGGCTGCCCTAGCTACCCCTTCACATATATATAGGCACACGTCCGAAGACAAAAACACCCTTACATGAAGCACTCAGCCCAAATACCCCCTAGGGGTAAAACCGTACAACTCGGTCAGTTTTCATCCGACGGCCACGCGCCTTCTCATCCTTCGCTTCGCCTCAACGCAAGCTCCAGGATGTCGCCACGTGCTGTCACGTCGACCGCCGCGCTTCCTCACTGATAGCTTCGCCACAACGGAAGCCTCTCGGTGCCGCCACGCGTTGACCGTTCCGCATAGGAACCTCCACCCGGTTTTGAGGCCCAAACCAGCCCAGGTTTTGAGGCCCAAACCTGGAAACCGTCCACCCCGAGTTTTGAGGCCAAAACTCGGAAATCGCCGATGGTAGCTTTCTGAGGCTCAACTACCGAACCCGCGCCGTAGATGCGATGTGGTTCTCACACCCCGACCACCGGCACCGAAACCGATGCATGTCCAGCCTCCACGCTGGGCATACCGCCTTTGCCTTCCTTCTTTACTCGGCCGACGGCACTTGCGCAGCACGGAAGCCCGTGCTCGACCTTCCACCAAGTGCCACGACGCCATAGTCTTCCTTCCGACTTGGCCGATGCACCGCACATCCCCATGTGCTGCTGCTCGCCAATGCCAAGTGACAGCTACCACAGCTGGTCCTCTGGCCTCCCGGTCCGTCGGTCCAAGCCTCACGTCCGACCTTCACCGCTCCGGGTCCATCGGCATGGTACGTCCATCGCACGGTACGCCCATCCTTCACCGCTCCCGGTCCATCGGCATGACACGTCTCTACTTGACCTTCACCTCGCCATCGACCACTGTCTCCGAGCTCCACACCTGCACATCAACACAGCCAAGAGACACATGTTGCACACGCACACCAACCCGGTAACACACCACAACTCAACGCCACTGGTTACACATAAACATTAAGCACATAGCGAGATATGGACTCAACCCGAAAAATCCTCAAACCTTCCTCATAAATGTCAATCATTCATCATATATGTTCTCACTCGAACTCTCACTTGACCAAGCCAAGGCCAAAGAGATGGATGGATGCACACTTGCTACTCAATTCTCACTAATGAGGTCACTAATTCTCTCAACCTCACTAGGGCTCTTGCTCTTTCTTGCTCACTTAAGGTGTTTCTCAGCAATTCAAATGGACAAGAACACTCTAATGGAGGTGGAGGAGTATAAATACTCCCCTAACCGGCCATCCAAAAGAGCCACGAAACGGTACAGAATCGAGGGCATTGGACGCTCCGATGCCTACCATCGGACGCGCCGATGCCTCGACCTAACGGCCCAACTGTACTTTTCTGACATGCAGGTTTATGTGGCATCGAACGCTGGCAGCGTCCGATGCCTCTACCTCGGACGCGTCCGATGCAGATTTGACCTCTCTGGAACCTCTCTGGACACGCATCGGACGCTGGCCCTCAGCGTTTGATGTTAGCGTCTGATGTGCCCCTCAGGGCACTATCTCATCAACAGTGGCACCGCAACGTCCGATGTGGCAACATCGGAGCGTCCGATGCCACGCACCAGAGACTCTCAAGTCTAAATGACATCGGACGCGTGTCCGATGCCATCCTGGCCAGCGTCTGATGCCCATAACAAGGGCAAAACGACATCGGATCGCGATGCTGCCTTAACAACTTTTCATCCTCATGACATAAGGGCTCTCTCTGAGCTACTTAGGGCTATGAAATAATAAGTGTGCACCACACCTACCTCAATAGTCTTATCTAGGTCAAGCTACTGATTCATGCTCCCCTTAATAGTACGGCTAAAGGAAAAAACAAAGACCTAAGACTACCTAAGTGTCCTCCAACACCATGTGACACTTAGTGTGCTAGCCTATCGCCGTCTTCGTCGTCTGTCCTTTGAAAACATAATCAATTTCCATCGCCAGGGGACATGAACTCCATATGCCCATATCGTCACCATTATCGTGACCTAACTCATCCTTGTTTCTGCAAAACACACGTTAGTCACAGTGATCTTGTGTTTCATCTAATCACTGAAACACACTAGATGTTTTCCTAAAGTTCAGAAACCAACGCAATAGACGGATGTCAAATCGGAGCTCAAAAGTAAAAGGTACAAACAAAAACAACAAATTTGTGTCGTGGCAGACTGTCTGCTACAGTATCATGGACAGTCCGCTACAATAACCTAGACATTTTGTTATAGTGCCCCCAAACAGTCTGCTATAGTAACCATATGCAACCTACAGTATCCCGGACAGTCCACAATTCAAATGAACAGTAATTCCTGCATGTCCAAAGCTTTGCAACAGTATGTCGGAAAGACCCCCGGACAGTCCAAAAATTTGACCCGAATAGTCCGCTGGTCAAAAATGAAAACAACAACTGCACGAACCAGTTCTGCCCAAAACACCCCCGACCCCGGACAATCCTAACATATATAGCAGGAATCCATGTATGTAAAATATTTGAACACTCTAAATTGGATATTCTAAAGCAAACAATTATATAAAAATAAATAAAATCATAAACGTTATTATAGGGACTTGCATCGCTGAACTTGCTAAGCTTTCAATCAGGACTGCTAAGCCCCCACGCAGAGAAAAAATTTCAAACTAATGATAACAACACAAGTGTGTGTATCCTATTTTTGCCTTGTTGTTCGCAACACCTGAACATGTATTCTATTTTTGCAACACAAGTGCATGAAATAAATGGTGATTTCAGAGGGAGAGGAGGAAGGCAAAAGCAATGTTATACCTTGGGCAAGGGAGAACAGCGGTCACTAGGGTGAAGTGCCTTGCCAGCATCGTGCCACATCCACTTCTACTCCGTGGAAGGTGCAGATACATGGGTGTATGCCGTGTCTCGAGTGATGAGTGATTGTCAACTGGGATGATGTGCATGTTCTTTGGCTTGTGTTGTGCAGGTGTTGAGCACGGATACAGTGATCGAAGGCAAGGTGAAGGTCAAGTAGAGACGTGTCGTGCCGATGGACCGGGAGCGGTGAAGGGCGGACATGAGGCTTGGACTGAGGGACTGGTGGCCTGAGGATCAGCTGTGGTGGCTGACAGCCTGGGACAGCGACGAGCGGAGACTTGCGGGGCATAGTGTTGCTCGGGTCGAGGACCTGGGGACATGTGTCGGTGGACGGGGTGCACGGGCGGTGCATCCCCTCTACAGCGTCGGTTTGATGGTTGAGCCACAGAAAAACCATCGAGAGGACAGTTTCCAGGTTTGGGCCTCAAAACCTGGGCGCTGCGGGTTTCTGAATTTGGGCTACAAAACTCAGGCGATGAACGGCTGGTTTCCCGGTTTGGGCCTCAAAACCGGGGGTTGGTCGTGAAGGCTGGTTTCCCGGTTTGGGCCTCAAAACCGGGGGCGAGGTCCGTGAAAAGGACGAGCAGAGCGGTGGCGGCACGTGGCGGCAATCGGTGAGGTTGTGTCGAGGCAACGCTACCAGTTGTGCGGGCGTGGCCGTCGGATCACCACCTACCACGAGTTGGTCCAGAATAACCCTAGGGTTTAGCTGGTTCGCTCTGTAATTAGTTAGGGGTAGAGTGGGAACTAGAATTAGGATAAGTAGAGGGAGACACCCACCTCCCATTCTATCTCAGTCATTTTGCTCTTTGCCTTCTAGGTTTTCCTGCTCTCAAAATCCCCTGCTGTAGCAACTGAGATCCACAAAGAACCATACCTCTGTGTACTTGAGATTTTGAGGAAGTGAGACCATAATCTCAATGTTGTAGCGTGTGGTAGCCACACGGTTGCAGATCGATGTCTCAATTCGCGTTTTGACTTTGTTCTTCGTGTTCTTCGTTTCTCCGTGATTTTCCCGTCACTCGATCTCCCTCTCTACTGCGTCTTTTTGAAATCCACTTGAATCAACTTGTTCTTTATAGTGAGGAGATCATTTCCACCGAAGGAATTCATCTAACTCCTCATGAACAAGTAGATCGGGTCGATTCAATTTTCGTGGCGCTTTTTTGTTCATATTCTCTTCTCTTCGATTCCTGTTGATTGAGTTGATTTGAGCGGATGATTTCTTGGGGATAGTCTCCTAACTACCTCGTGATCATCTTCTCCAAGTTTGGGATCAAGGGATTTTGATTTGGAAATGATTTGGGGAGATTTGGGTTGAGGGCGACCGAAATCGCCCTCACTAGGTGGTCGCGGACAGTCCGCCGTTGGGGGCGCGGACAGTCCGCGCGTCGGGCTCCGACCGAGGCAGTGGTCGCGCGGCTCGGCTGTGTTGACTCGGATTGACCGGCGGACAGTCCGCAGTAGGAATCCGCGGACAGTCCGGGAGTAGTGCAGGGGGTGTTCTGCAACTGTGCTATTTTCCGTTTTTGGCCAGCGGACAGTCCGCCAGGGGACCGCGGACAGTCCGCCCCTGGCGCGGACAGTCCGGGACTGGGAGTCCGGACAGTCCGGGAATCGGCTGTAGGCTGAGCTTTAGTGCGTTTGCTCTCCCGGCTTCTTTGCTTGGTTTCCGGACTTCTCGTTTGGCCCTAGAGTTGACCTAGGAACCTCTCTAAGTATCTTTGCTACTTGTTAGCATCTGTATTTGGGGATTTCTTGACGTAGGCTTCAATCTACGTTCGGAACTAGGTTTTCAGGGGTCGAACTTGTGCCGGTGCTTTTGGTGTTTGGTCCGCTCTTGCTTTGTGGTGCCTCGCTATGATCCAAGGGATCATCCACCCTCTTCCAAGGGTCGTAGGCATCACGTTTCGGTCGATGTTTTTGGGGCTTGATTTTTGGGACAAAGGCCGAAGTTTCGAGAGAAATTTTTTAGGTTCCCATTAACCCCCCTTTGGTCGCCTTGCTTTTGCATTCTCGGTCCTTCAATTGGTATCGGAGCGGGTTAAGGATCTTCCACCTTAGCCGGTTCCAGATCCACCAAAGGCGACATGGATCGCGGCGTGGGCAAACCGCCGTTTTTCGATGGGACGAACTATGCATATTGGAAGATACGCATGTCGGCCTATCTTCAGAGCATGGGTGCTTCTGTCTGGGAGATTTGCAACAAGGATGATTACGTGGTCTTCGCTGCTCGTGTTACTCAGCTGTAGATCGATGAGCACGATGCCAATAGCCGAGCCCGTAATGCTCTTTTCTCCTGTCTGAGTGTTTCTGAGTTTGATCGTGTTTCTCATCTCCCCACGGCTCGTGAGATTTGGGCGAACCTCATGCGCTTTCATGAGGGAACCTCTCAAGTCAAATCCCATCTCTACGAGTCGCACAAGCGGGAGTATGAGAACTTTCGACACATGCCTGTCAACAGGATGAGGGCTATCAAGGAGCTGTTGCCTTTTGACAATTATGAGAGAGCTTTGAAGCTTTTGCATACTCTCGATCGGTCGGTGTGGGACTCAAAGGTCCAGGCGATCATCAAATCGTCTAACTATGAGACCCTCACGTGCGACGAGCTCTTCAGTAAGCTCAAGTCCAGTGAGATTGATGCCATGGCGAGGGCTTCGTATAAAAATCCTTCTGGCCCGTCGATGGCTTTCCTTTCTGGCTCTTCTGCTAACCCCTCTGGAGGCTTTGCTTTGTCTTCTCTTCTTTCTGTCACAGAGGAGCAGTTGGAGTTCATGGGAGACGACGAGTTGGCTTTGCTCGCCAACCGGTTCTCGCGGTTTCACAACAACCGCATGAACCATCATCGTGGAGGAGGACGCGCTGGGTGCTTTGAGTGTGGTGACCCGGACCACTTCATCGCCAACTGCCCCAACAAGAACAAGCAAGTTGTGGGCAAGGGCGATCGTGGCCACAAGTATGACTAAGGCTGGCACAAGGAGAAGCACGTTCCTCCCAAGCATAAGCGGAAGGGCGGCTTCAACAAGGAGTACATCAAGAAGAAGTACATGGAGAGAGCCCAAGCCGAGCAGCGTGCGTTCTTTGCCACGCTCAGCAATGTCGACGACTCGGATGACGACTTCGCTTCCTCAAGCGACGACGAGTCCGAGAAGAAGAAGAAGATTGAGGACAAGCTGAACGGCCTCAGCTTCTTCGCCGACAATGATGGCTTTTGCACCATGGCCCTCGGCAAGGAGGTCGACAATCAACTAGAGGAGACCCCTCAAAACGACGATGACGACGACGACGACACCTCCCAGGTATCTCAGACCCCCGACGAGCTTTCTGCTGAGGTCGAGAAACTTACTGCTGCCCTTCTTAGTCAAGACAAGCTGCTTAGGCGTGCTGCTAGAGAGCGGAAGGAGTTTAGGCAGAAGTGGGAGGATACGGTGAAGGAGCTTGAGTTTGCCAAGTCCACCGTAGTTGTCTCTAAGGAGGGTGAGTGCGAGATGTGCACCACACACATGACTGACCTTCTCACTCTGAGAAGTAAGTATGTTGTGTTGGTAGGAGTGGTGGATGAGCTTAGAGCTATATCTTTGGTGCTTGGTGCGTGCAAGTCTTGTGCAGGCTTGCAATCCGAGTTGGCAGAGAAGAATGCCAAGATTGTGTCTCTTGAGAAGGCCAGCTCGGGTAGCACTTGTGTGTCTAGATGCGCTTTGTGTGAGGGCTTGGAGATGGAGATAGCCAATGTGAAGCATGACAAGATGCAAACCGAGGAAGAAAACACATACCTTCGGACCATCTTGTCATGGGTGTCTTGTGGTGAGCCGCAGCTTGGGATGATGATTGCCCAGTTTAAGCGTGTTGCTAGAGGTCCAGGTATAGGCTTTGCTCAGGGTGTTGAGTGTGTTTCATCTTTTGGCAAGATTAGAGAGTCCAGTGGTCTGAACCCGTGTGAGAAGCCCAACTCCACGGCTACTCCCAAGCTTACCAAGATTCCACCCAAAGCGCCTCTCAAGCCTAACACCAAGGATGGGGTGCTTGTTGAACCTCCGAGAGCTCCACCCAAGAAACAGACTTGGGCTCCCAAACCAAACCACCTCAAGAACAAGCTAGACACCATGACACCTATCCAAGAGGAGCTTATGCCACAGAAGGGCAAAGTGATCCACACCCACTACCGTGAGTACCAACAACCCCCTATGAGAGCGGTGAGGTACCATTGTGAGCACTGTGGGAGAGATGGACACTTGAGGGAGTTTTGCTTTCGGCGCAAGAGAGATGAGCGCCGTGCAAAGGAGATGAACAACACGGACATGTACCATCCTTTCCATGCTCTACATGTGCCGAATGTTCAGAGGCGTGCTGCTAGGCCTAGAGGTCCAATGCCTCAAGTTCCTAGGCCTAGGCCGCGAGGAGGTCGTGCCCGGCGGGAGCCTGCAGTTGTGGTCTATGGACCCCGTGGCGGTGGCTTTGCAGTTGAGCGTTTTCCCCCACCGCGTTTTGAGTATCGCGATGGACGCTCCTCCCTTAGCGGACCATGTTTTCCTATACGTGGTGATCGCTTTCCCCGTACGCGTGGTAGGAATGGTTTTGCTACTAACCGTTCTTTTGAGCAGCCGGCCCAACACTGGTATAATTCCCATTTTACTCACCCCAGTGTTGGACCGTATGCTCACCCTATGTATTTTTATTGATGTAGGTAAAACGATTGGAGAACGTTTGGTTGGTGGATTCCGGGTGCTCGAGGCACATGACCGGAAACGCCAAGTGGTTCTCCAGTCTTAGTCCTGTTGCCGGAAAGGAGTTTATCACCTTTGGCGACAATAGCAAAGGTAAGGTGTTGTCTCATGGGTCGGTGCGAGTTAATGAGCACTTTGTGTTGCGCGATGTTGCTCTTGTTTCTAACTTGCATTTTAACCTTCTTTCTGTTTCTCAACTTTTTGATGATGACTATGAGATTTGTTTCAAACCGAATCTCAGTCGCATTTTAGATCCTCAGGGCAATCTTGTATGTTTGATTTCGCCCTTTAGGAAAGTCTTTCGTGCGAATTTCTCGGAATCGTTTGGAGTTTCTCGTTGTCTTTTGGTTGGTCCTTCCTCCTCTGATCTTTGGAAGTGGCATAGGAGACTAGGTCATCTGAGCTTCGACTTGCTTGCAAGGCTTAGCTCACTTGGCTTAATCCGAGGATTGCCCAAGTTGTCCGTGGAGAAGGATCTTGTTTGCCATTCTTGTAGACATGGGAAGATGGTCGCCGCTCCCCACCATTCAGTGACTCAGGTCATGACTAAGCGCCCTGGAGTGCTTTTACACATGGACCTTGTTGGTCCTGCTCGAGTGAGCTTGGTTGGGGGGAAGTGGTACGTGCTTGTTGTTCTTGACGATTTTTCGAGGTATTCGTGGGTCTTCTTTTTAGCTGAGAAGACCGAGACTTTCTCTTTTGCTCGCAATCTGATTTTGCGTCTTCAGAACGAGTTCCCTATGAACTCGATGCGAGCTATCCGTAGTGATAATGGTTCCGAGTTTAAGAACTCGGATTTTGAGAAGTTTTGTAACTCTTTGAGCTTAGAGCATCAGTTTTCTTCCCCCTACACACCGCCTCAGAATGGTGTTGTAGAGAGGAAGAATCGGACCCTTGTAGAGATGGCCAGGATGATGCTCGATGAGCATAGGACTCCTAGGCGATTGGGCCGAAGCTATGAACACTGCATGCAATATTTCCAATCGCATTTTCCTCCGAGCTTTCTTGAAAAAGACTTCTTATGAGTTGCGTTTTGGAAAACAACCCAAAGTGAGTTATTTTAGAGTTTTTGGTTGCCACTGTTTTATACTCAAGAAAGGCAACCTGGACAAGTTTGAGTCTCGTTCTTCTAACGGTGTATTTTTGGGTTATAGCACTCACACTCGAGCATATCGTGTACTTAACCTTGATACTAACCGAGTCATGGAGACATCTGATGTCACCTTCGACGAGACCATGGTTTGTCCTTCTTCTCGTTTTGAGCGTGGAGGTGATCATGAGGTTGGTGAGCCTCTTTTTGATGATGAGGATGAAGGTGCTGAAGGGATAGATGACCCAGTACCACCTCCACCTGCTGTGCCGCAAGCGTCGGCTTCCACTACGACGACTCACGGCCCCAACCCCTCTTCGTCGACTACTTGGGGGCAGTGGGATCCGCTACCTCGGGTTGTACCTTTTGTACCCGAGGAGGCGCCAGCAGCTGTTGAGGGGGAGGTTTCTTCAGTTCGGGAGGCGCCACGACACATTTAGCGCCAACACCCACCTCAACAGATGATCGGCAGCATCGGCGAACGTGTCACTCGGTCAAGGTCACAACAAATCTCTCACTTTGCTCATTCTGCATTTGGGCTGATTTTGAACCCCGAGATGTTGGACATGCTTTATCTGATCCGGATTGGGTCAATGTCATGCATGAGGAGTTAGAAAATTTTGAAAGAAATTGGGTTTGGGTTTTGGTTCCACCTCCTCCTGAGTGTCACCCTATTGGTACAAAATGGGTTTTCAAAAACAAACAAGGAGAGGATGGTCATGTTGTGAGAAACAAGGCCAGACTTGTAGCCCAAGGGTATAGTCAGAAGGAGGGGATAGACTATGAGCAGACTTTTGCTCCTGTAGCTCGTTTGGAGGCAATTAGGATACTCTTGGCTTTTGCTGCATCCAAAGGATTTAAACTTTTTCAAATGGATGTCAAGAGTGCCTTCTTAAACAGCTACATAGAAGAAGAGGTGTATGTGAAACAACCCCCTGGTTTCAAAAATCCCAAGTTTCCAAACCATATTTTTAAACTTGACAAAGCTTTGTATGGTTTGAAACAAGCCCCTAGAGCCTGGTATGATAGGTTGAAGACCTTTTTGCTTGCTAAGGATTTTAAAATGGGATGTGTGGATAAAACACTTTTTCTCCTCAAGCAAGACAATGACACTCTTTTGGTCCAGATTTACGTGGATGATATCATTTTCGGTGGTTCTTCTCATGCTTTGGTTGCCAAGTTTGCAGATACTATGAGCAGGGAGTTTGAGATGAGCATGATGGGCGAGTTGACATTCTTTCTCGGATTGCAAATCAAGCAATCCCGAGAGGGGACGTTCATGCACCAGGGCAAGTACACCAAGGACATTCTGAAGAAGTTCGATATGGGTGAGGCCAAGCCTCTTCCAACACCCATGTCGACCCCGACGGCCCTGGATGCGGATGTGGATGGAGAAGCTGTGGACCAGAAGGAGTACCGGAGTATGATCGGGTCGCTGCTGTACCTGACGGTGACACGCCCGGACATCCAGTTCGCGGTGTGTCTTTGCGCGTGATTTCAGTCATCGCCGCACACTTCTCACCGTCAGGCGGTCAAGTGCATTATGAGGTACTTATGCTTCACTCCAGAATTTGGGATTTGGTATTCTGCTTCCTCCACCCTCTCCCTTTGCGGTTATTCTGATGCCGATTTTGCTGGTTACCGAATTGATCGCAAGTCCACTTCTGGGACTTGTCAGTTTATTGGTTCTTCTCTTGTATCTTGGTCTTCTCGCAAGCAGTCTAGCGTCGCCTAGTCTACCACCGAGGCTGAGTATGTTGTTGCGGCTAGCTGCTGTTCTCAATTGCTTTGGATGATGGCCACTTTGCGTGATTTTGGTCTGAGCTTTTCTCGCGTTCCTTTGCTTTGTGACAGCACGAGTGCTATTAGCGTTGCTAAGAACCCCGTGCTGAACTCGAAGACCAAACACATTGATGTGCGCTTCTATTTTCTGCGAGACCATTATGAGAAGGGTGATATCGACCTTCGCCATGTTGATACTCATCATCAGTTGGCAGATATTTTCACCAAGCCTTTGGACCAATCAACTTTTGCTAGGTTGAGAGGTGAGCTTGGTGTGTGTTTCCCCTTTTAGATGGGGGAAACATTTTGGGTATTGTATCATAGACTGACTCTTTTTTTGTTTCGTTTTCGTTTTTGGGAAGGTTAGTTTTGCCATTTCATCATGCATCTTTTCTTTCTAAGCTTCATGTATATAATCTTTAGAATGTGATTATGCTCTGTCTAGTGTACTCTGATGCTATATGATGATGCTGGTAGCTTATGCTCTTTCTGATCACTAATACATGTTGTGAGCTGAGCTATTTTATAAATGGTGAATTTGCTTAATGAACATAAAACTTGAAATTGTTCACCATTGAGATATGCAACTAGCATGTGTAGAATGTGTTGAATTCACTTGTGCTTCTCATATATGTTAGGTTGCTATGTCTCTAGTTTTGAGTCGTTCACTTTCTTGGTATGTTCATATTCTGTCTAAAAGTTGAACCAAGTTTTATGTGAATTGGAAAGATCGAGATGAGATTGCTTGTCAACACATCACGGTTTCGAGACTGTTTCTCATTGCACCTTGAGTTAAACTTGAGCCGTGTAGTGTATGACCGAAACCGGTGTTTTAAGCTTCTAATTGCTTCTGCATAGGCTTAGCTCGGTTCAAAAGTTAGGCAATGACAAGCCTTCAACCTCTCGCAGTCACATGCTGAATTTTGAACTTGTGTAATTTCACCGCTGCAACTCCGATTAAAATCTGAAATCACAAATCTATGTTTCATTCTATAGCATGATGATAGAACCTTGCCAGGGGTAGTTCACCTTGTATACATGTTTAGCACTTGTTTGACTTCCTGTCTATACATGTTTAGCACTTGTTTGACTTCCTGTCTATACATGTTTAGCACCTTGTGGGCAAGGGTGAACATCCTTTACTAAATGACTAAAACTGCTCACTTTGCTTATATGTTCATATTTCATATTTGGTGATCAGTTTTAGCCTTTGCTGGCATGTATGCTTCTTGTTGAGTCTTTGGGGTTATACTTTGTAGAGCACCTTTTCATTCTCTAGACTATATTCCTGAAGCTACTAACTTGCATTTTTGACTCATATGCATTTGGAAGGGAGAAGTTTGCCTGATAGTGCATTATCAACTAAGGGGGAGAAATTTGTCAAATCATGTGCACTATTGGAGGGGGAGCTTGCTCGGTTTTTGTCTAATGAATTGTCAATTGGTTTGGAGCATTTTTCCAATTGGTTCAGAGCATTTTTGGTAGCTAGTTGTGTTGAGCCTTTGCCTCTTTCTGGAGGGACTAGCGACCTTGCCTGTTTACTCTCTTTTTGGTATCGAGCTCTTCTGCTCTTCAGTTGGTGTCGAGTTTTCTCGCTAGCGGTGTTGAGCCCGTTCTGCCTCTTCTTCAGGGCTAGCTCTATTTTGCTTGATTTTCAACTGATATTTCAATTGGTATCGAGCTCTATTACTTTTAATTGGTGTTTGTTGGTAGTTCTTAACTTCACTAAAGATAGAGCCAGGCATCTATCCCCGGTAACGGCCCAGAAATGCTTGTTGACACTTGCTAACGTCGTTACTAGGAGTAGACTATGGAATCTATCCCTGGCAACGGCGCCAGAAATGCTTGTAGCAAGTCCAGTCACTATACCTAAAGGAGTGAAGCTAAAGCAGCTATCTACTAATGTCAAATGGGGTTGTCAATCCCGACACTAGTAGGAGCTAGCTAGAGAGATTGCAATCTACCTAGAGGAGATTCTGCAAGTGCACAGAACTATCGTAGTAGCACTTCGCCTGGGAGTACTAGGTGTCGATTTATTTGATCCCAAAGGAAGGCTAGGGTGGTGTATGAGTCGAGTCAAGGAGGGGATGAGAGTCGAAGAATAAGAAAGGGAAAAGGAGAGAGGAGAAGAGAGGAGATGAAAGGCTAGAAAGAGTTTATGAGTGGATAGGTAAGGATGAAATGAATGGTTAAGGTAAGGTGGATGGATAGGTAGATAGGGGGAAAAGATAACTAAGGATAACTAACTAATAACTAATAACTACTCCTAGATAACTACGAAGCAAGATAGGCAAATGCCAAATAAGCAACCAAGTTAAGTATAGTTTTATTCCTATCTTGTCAAGTACCGAGGCGTACTAGCCTTTACCACTGACTTAGGTTGAACGCTAGCACAACGAGCCTTACTGTTAAACTAGACCAACTACGTGGTGGAATTCATGGCGCACAGGGCTGTCACCACCTGCTTGCTACCACAGCTATGCGGGGGTCTAGTCGTATCTGAAGGTAAGTCTATAACTACGCACCACGCCTAGTTATATTCTAACTATCTCTATCCTGGCCTAGAATAGAGACACCCTTGCGGACGTCAGAGCAAATACTTGACTTAATAAGATAAACACTAAACTAACTAAGCAACCTATCGGCAAAGATCAAACACTAAGCACACTAGAGATTAACTACTATGGCTAAGTGAATTGAAATGTAGGATAGCTAGGTACTCAAGCAATCAATCAAGTATACTACTCAATACTATTAAGTAGAATAAAGTAATACTTGAAATGATGAACTAGAATATAGTAAAGTGCTTGAGTTACAAGAGCAAAACCTGAACTGGATATGAAGGAAGACTCTTCCCAACTCCAGGACCGATTGCTCGCACGCTTCTACTCTTGAGCTAAGCCTTGAGCAGCGCTTCCGCGAGGGCAATGAGGCAAGGATGCCTTGCTCTACTAGCTACCTACTTGCCTAAGCTTGGCTAAATCCTAAGCTATTAGCTCTCTAGCTTTGGCCTTGCTTTCCTCTTTGCTTCTTCCTTGCTTTCCTTGCCTGAAGTGAAGTGACGCCTCCAGGGGGTATTTATAGGGGGCAGCCAACCGACCTAGGGCAAACCCTAGTGGCGGGCGCCAGCCCTAGGTGGCGGCTGCCACCCCCCTGGCCCTTGGATGCACCGTCATTGATCCTATGGTCTCCAGGGACTCCTCCAAGGCGGTTCCAAGGTCGGTTGCATGTCCAAATAACCGTCACATGGGCAATTAGGTCATTATCCACGTGACATCTCTTCTTAGCCCTCTGATGCCAGGGACCTAGTGACCAAGGGCTAAGATTTGGCCCTGGGGTGGTCACACGGATCAGTGACGTGGCAGGGGAGAGTTTGGGCCTCTCCTTGGTGGCGGGCGCCACCCCACTAGGGCACAAATGGGCCCTGGTGAGTGGGCTCGGCCCCTGGTGTGTCCATTCTCCAAATTTGGTCCAAATCCTGCATTCAAATAAAATCTATGGACATGTAGAATTTGGTTAGTTTGAAACCTATTTGACTAGTTTTCATGCCTTTTTGTTGAATTTTTGGGTAAAATGTTGATGGTAAAATAAGTGTTTAAGGACCATCAACAAGCTCCCCCAAGCTAACCTGTTGCTCATCCTCGAGCAACAATGCGGTTTAAGCATAGAGCATGAAATAGATAGCACTTAAGATGTATACAAGTGCATATTGTATAGTGAGAAATAACTTAGTGTATATCATTAATCATAGCAATGTGGGGCTTATAGCTTTTCACTTCAAACATGCAAGGTGTAAATAAAGCAGTAGATAGGAAACTTTTATCTTGCTTAGGTTTGACTAGGATTCTGTCTGGAGGTTTTTTTTAAGGTTTTCAAAAGATAAAGACTTGCTTAAGTCCTCCAAGATTCACTCAATCACTCAATGGTGTTTAAATCCTCACTTAGGCCAAAATGTAGCCTCTCCTGTTTCTAAAGAATGATATGTGGAGTTATAGGTAGGCTAAGAATCATGAGCAAATTGCATAATGTTTATTGCTAAGCTAGACACTCAGATCATAAGGAGCAGCAAATCATAAAAATTGATCAAGATGTGCATGTGTGGTTATGTGGAAGTGTATAGAGAGATATTTCATAATCCTTCCTAGTTAATTTCTGGGGTCTAGAGCTAATAACTCTCTCTCTCTCTCTTTTTTTACTTGATACATAGTGAGTAGACAAAAATGTGTCCTCACATTTTCTTAGGACATAGTCCTCTCTTGAGCTACTTTGCTCACTTTTTTTCATATCTCTCTTTTTTAGCTCTAGATTTCCCCAGATTGTCTATAGGAAAAGATTTTAGAAATGAAAAGGGGGAAGAGAGAGAAATGCTTATTCCCAGTGTAGGAATAGCATAAGGCTAGCAATGGAACGTTTGGCAAGGTATTGCATATCTCCAGTGTAGAGAATGAGCAATTTATTTGGTGGTTGCAAACTTCTAAAGTGGAGAGTAAGCAATTTATGGTGGGTGTGTGTATCTTGATCAAAAGAAATGATAAGCTTCTCTACTAAGATCTATGAGGTCTAACAAAGATCAACACAAACAAAGCTCTTTGTGGTTTTGACTAACAAATATTTGGCTAGTGGTGGGATGGGATAAAATCCAGGAGGAACTTTTAGCAAGGTTTTCATGATTTTTAAAAGAAATACTCCAGATTAGGTCCTAATTTCACCTTAGCAAGTTTAAAGAATTACTCCATTTCTATCTAACTTTATTCACTACGCATGATTTTAGTTAAAACATGTGCAACCCTCAAAAGCTACAACTTAGATAAAATTAGTTATTCTAACTATAACAATAGCATTTGCATGGCATATTTTATTTCTTATTTAGGTTCCAACATTTTTAAGCAGATTTTATCATTTTTACTCATGGGATAATTACTTAGGCAAGTATATAACATTCAAAAATTTTCAAAAGATATATAATTTAAGAACCGAACATAAAAAGTAAGGTTGAAACATACCTTATTGGCGCGAGGATCTCCCCCAAGTTGGCTTCTTGCTTGGTGAAGGGTCTTCATCTTTCTCGGTCAGAGCTCTTGTTCTTATTTTATTAAAAAAAAGGAAACTATATAATGTTGTGAAAAAGGGAAACTATCCTATTATGATATTTTATTATTCTAGCTAAGTTAACATATACTTATGCATATAACTAATGATAACTGATTTTTTTTTAGTTACATGCATGACATATGTTATTTATTTGAAAAAGGAAATTTGAAGGGAAATTTAAAAGTAAATCCATACCTTAGATCCATGGAATTTCATCCTTATTGGGTGGATCTTCTTCCTTGGGTGCTTCTTCTTTAAGTACTTCATCGGGTTCTTCTTCTTTTGGCACCTCTCCTTTGTTATGTGAATTACCCAACTCAGGAGAAGGTGGTTCTTTCTTTATGTTCCACCTTGTTCTTAGGCGCCTCTTCTTGGTACGAACGGGTTTTGCTTCTTGCATGTTAGCGGCATATGCGGGACCACGGGAAAAGGAGAATATTTCCTTCCTCCCTCCTAATGTCATTTGCATTTTACCACTCCTCACATATATGCAACCATCAACAGTGTTCAAGAAAGGTCTACCTAAGATTAGAGGCACATCTTTCCTATTTCCCATATCTAGTATTATGAAATCAGCAGGAACATATGATCCTCTAATATGAACAGGTAAATCAGTGATTATTCCTTCTATATAGCATGTTGATTGATCAGCTAGCACGACATAGGCAGATGTGGATGACATGGGTGGAAGGAACGAGTTTTCATAGAAATCCTTAGATAAAATGTTCACACTCGATCCTAAATCACACATGGCATTTTTAAAGACTTCACCAAAGATTGAGCATCTAATTATGGGACTACCAGGATCACCCTTTTTAACAGTCATGGTTTGATCTTCATAATAGTTAAAATATTTTATTTCAACCATATTTGCAGTTTCCATGTTAGGTTTAGCCGAAATTTTGCCAGTTTCAAAAGATGGTATGATCGCAGCAAGTTGAGCTAATTGGGTTTCTAACATATTATTAAAGCTAAGTTGATTTTTCAGAGCAGATGATAAATCTTCCAATTTAGCATTTATGTTCTCAAGCATTTTATCATTTGACATTAATTTCTTATTCAAAAATTCAGTAATTCTACCTTGAGAGTAGACTAGATTCTTTAAGAACGAGAAATTATCAGTACTTTGGAAATTAGAGTGAGGGAATGAATTATTACCTTGAGAGTTGGAGTGCTGATTCCATCCTTGATTTTGTTGACGGAAACCGTTGTTGTTGTTGTTGATGATGAAGTTCAAATCTTCATGTAACTCGGGGCAGTGGTTCCCAGAATGTCTGCTTTCTCCACAGACTTCACAAGTCATGTAGGATTCCAGAGATTGGACACTCTCTTGTTGGTTCATCTTCTCACAGCTGTCCAGCTTCTTGGCCAGTAGGTCCATCTTAGACACGATCATGTCGGCCTCCTTAAGGAAATGCATACCTCGCTTACGGGGCTGCAGTCTCTCGTTATTCCATCCTTGGTTCGACACCATCTTTAGCAAGTATCGAGCTCTATTACTTTTAATTGGTGTTTGTTGGTAGTTCTTAACTTCACTAAAGATAGAGCTAGGCAACTATCCCCGGTAACGGCCCAGAAATGCTTGTTGACACTTGCTAACGTCGTTACTAGGAGTAGACTATGGAATGTATCCCTGACAACAGCGCCAGAAATGCTTGTAGCAAGTCCAGTCACTATACCTAAAGGAGTGAAGCTAAAGCAGCTATCTACTAATGTCAAATGGGGTTGTCAATCCCGACACTAGTAGGAGCTAGCTAGAGAGATTGCAATCTACCTAGAGGAGATTCTGCAAGCGCACAGAACTAATAAGCAAGATAGGCAAGTGCCAAATAAGCAACCAAGTTAAGTATAGTTTTATTCCTATCCTGTCTATACATGTTTAGCACCTTTGCGGGCAAGGGTGAACATCCTTTTCTAAATGACTAAAACTGCTCACTTTGCTTATATGTTCATATTTTATATTTGGTGATCAGTTTTAGCCTTTGCTCTCATGTATGCTTCTTGTTGAGTCTTTGGGGTTATACTTTGTAGAGCACCTTTTCATTCTCTAGACTATATTCCTGAAGCTACTAACTTGCATTTTTGACTCATATGCATTTGGAAGGGAGAAGTTTGGCTGATAGTGCATTATAACCTAAGGGGGAGAAATTTGTCAAATCATGTGCACTATTGGAGGGGGAGCTTGCTCGGTTTTTGTCTAATGAATTGTCAATTGGTTTGGAGCATTTTTCCAATTGGTTCAGAGCATTTTTGGTAGCTAGTTGTGTTGAGCCTTTGCCTCTTTCTTGAGGGACTAGCGACCTTGCCTGTTTACTCTCTTTTTGGTATCGAGCTCTTCTGCTCTTCAGTTGGCATTCCTTCAGTTGGTGTCGAGTTTTCTCGCTAGCGGTGTCGAGCCCATTCTGCCTCTTCTTCAGGGCTAGCTCTATTTTGCTTGATTTTCAATTGGTATCGAGCTCTATTACTTTTAATTGGTGTTTGTTGGTAGTTCTTAACTTCACTAAAGATAGAGCCAGGCATCTATCCCCGGTAACGGCCCAGAAATGCTTGTTGACACTTGCTAACGTCGTTACTAGGAGTAGACTATGGAATCTATCCCTGGCAACGGCGCCAGAAATGCTTGTAGCAAGTCCAGTCACTATACCTAAAGGAGTGAAGCTAAAGCAGCTATCTACTAATGTCAAATGGGGTTGTCAATCCCGACACTAGTAGGAGCTAGCTAGAGAGATTGCAATCTACCTAGAGGAGATTCTGCAAGCGCACAGAACTATCGTAGTAGCACTTCGCCTGGGAGTACTAGGTGTCGATTTATTTGATCCCAAAGGAAGGCTAGGGTGGTGTATGAGTCGAGTCAAGGAGGGGATGAGAGTCGAAGAATAAGAAAGGGAAAAGGAGAGAGGAGAAGAGAGGAGATGAAAGGCTAGAAAGAGTTTATGAGTGGATAGGTAAGGATGAAATGAATGGTTAAGGTAAGGTGGATGGATAGGTAGATAGGGGGAAAAGATAACTAAGGATAACTAACTAATAACTAATAACTACTCCTAGATAACTACGAAGCAAGATAGGCAAATGCCAAATAAGCAACCAAGTTAAGTATAGTTTTATTCCTATCTTGTCAAGTACTGAGGCGTACTAGCCTTTACCACTGACTTAGGTTGAACGCTAGCACAACGAGCCTTACTGTTAAACTAGACCAACTACGTGGTGGAATTCAAGGCGCATAGGGCTGTCACCACCTGCTTGCTACCACAGCTATCCGGGGGTCTAGTCGTATCTGAAGGTAAGTCTATAACTACGCACCACGCCTAGTTATATTCTAACTATCTCTATCCTGGCCTAGAATAGAGACACCCTTGCGGACGTCAGAGCAAATACTTGACTTAATAAGATAAACACTAAACTAACTAAGCAACCTATTGGCAAAGATCAAACCCTAAGCACATTAGAGATTAACTACTATGGCTAAGTGAATTGAAATGTAGGATAGCTAGGTACTCAAGCAATCAATCAAGTATACTACTCAATACTATTAAGTAGAATAAAGTAATACTTGAAATGATGAACTAGAATATAGTAAAGTGCTTGAGTTACAAGAGCAAAACCTAAACTGGATATGAAGGAAGACTCTTCCCAACTCCAGGACCGATTACTCGCACGCTTCTACTCTTGAGCTAAGCCTTGAGCAGCGCTTCCGCGAGGGCAATGAGGCAAGGATGCCTTGCTCTACTAGCTACCTACTTGCCTAAGCTTGGCTAAATCCTAAGCTATTAGCTCTCTAGCTTTAGCCTTGCTTTCCTCTTTGCTTCTTCCTTGCTTTCCTTGCTTGAAGTGAAGTGACGTCTCCAGGGGGTATTTATAGGGGGCAGCCAACCGACCTAGGGCAAACCCTAGTGGCGGGCGCCCGCCCTAGGTGGCGGCTGCTGATGGTCCTTAAACACTTGTTTTACCATCAACATTTTACCCTAAAATTCACCAAAAAGGCATGAAATGTAGTCAAATAGGTTTCAAACTAACCGAATTCCACATGTCCATAGATTTTTATTTGAATGCAGGAATTTGGACCAAATTTGGAGAATGGACCAACCACGAGACAAGCCCACTCACCAGGACCCATTTGGGCCCGAGTGAGGTGGCGCCTGCCAACCAGAGGTCGCGCCCGCCACCCAAATGTGGCGCCCGCCACATGGAGAGGCCCAACTCTCGCCCTTTGCCACGTCACTGATCCGTGTGACCATCCCAAGGCCAAATCTTGGCCCTTGGTCACTAGGTCAGTGGCATTGGACGGCTCAGGATGGAATGGCGTGGATCAAGGCCGAATGGCGGTTACTCAGACATGCAACCGACCTAACCACCGCCTCTCTGGAGCTCCTGGATGCCGTTGAAGCAGAGGCGGTGCATCCAACGGTGATGGGGGTGGCGGCCGCCACCTAGGGCTGGCGCCCGCCACTAGGGTTAGCCCTAGGTCGGCTGGCTGCCCCTTATAAGTACCCCCTTCACTCCACAAGGCTATAAATACCCCCCTGGTGACACCACTTCATTTGTACCACCACACCAAGAAGCAACACAAGCAAGAGAAGCAAGTGAGAGTTAGGTTAGAAGTTAAGAGAGCTTAGGCAAGTAGGTAGCTAGTAGAGCAAGGCATCTTTGCCCTCGCGGAAGCGCTGCTCAAGGCTTAGCTCAAGAGTAGAGGCGTGCGAGTGATCGGTCCTGGAGCTGGGAAGGGTCTTCCTACATCTCCAGTTCAGGTTTTGCTCTTGTTACTCAAGCACTTTACTATATTCTATTTCATCATTTCAAGTATTACTTTATTCTACTTATCAGTATTGAGTGGTATACTTGATTGATTGCGTGAGTGCCTAGCTATCCTACAGATCAATTCACTTAGCCATAGTAGTTAATCTCTAGTGAGCTTAGTGTTTGATCTTTGCCAATAGGTTGCTTAGTTAGTTTAGTGTTTATCTTATTAAGTCAAGTATTTGCTCTGACGTCCGCAAGGGTTACTCTATTCAAAGCTAGGATAGAGATAGTTAGAATATAGTTAAGCGTGGTGCTTAGTTATAGACTTACCTTCAGATACGGCTGGACCCCCGGATAGCTGTGGTAGCAAGCAGGCGGTGACAGCCTTGTGCACCTTGAATTCCACCACTTAGTTGGCCCAGTTTAACAGTAAGGCTCGTTGTGCTAGCGTTCAACCTAAGTAAGTGGTAAAGGCTAGTACGCCTCGATACTTGATAAGATAGGAATAAAACTATACTCAACTTAGTTGCTTTATTGACATTTGCCTGCCTTGCTTCGTAACTATCTTGCTTCGTAGTTATCTTGCTTTGTAGTTATCTAGGAGTAGTTAGTTATCTTAGTTACCCTTAGTTATCTTATTCCCTTTATCTACCTATCCATCCACCTTACCTTAGCCATCCACTTCATCCTAACCTATCCACCCATATACTCTTTCTAGCCTTCCATCCCTTCTCCCCTTTTCTCTTTTCTCTTTTCTTCGACTCTCATCCCTTCCTTGACTCGACTCATACACCACCCTAGCCTTCCCTTGGGATCAAATAAATCAACACCTGGTACTCCCAGGCGAAGTGCTACTACGATAGTTCTGTGCGCTTGAAGAATCTCCTCCTGGTAGATTGCATTCTCTCTAGCTAGCTCCTACTAGTGTCGGGATTGACAACCCCACTTGACATTAGTAGATAGCTGCTTTAGCTTCATTCCTTTAGGTATAGTGACCTGACTTGCTTCAAGCATTTCTGGCGCCGTTGCCGGGGACAGACTCCATAGTCTACTCCTAGTAACGATGTTGGCTAGTGTCAACAAGCATTTCTGGGCCGTTATCGGGGATAGTTGCCTAGCTCTATCTTTAGTGAAGCTAAGAACTACCAACAAGCATTTCTGGCGCCGCTGCCGGGGAAGGCAATCGGTGTATCGGTTGAGTCCGTATCGAATTTATCTTCGCTTAAGCTCTCGCTTAGCGAATCCCATCTTACCCCATTGTTGATGGTCCTTAAACACCTGTTTTACCATCAACATTTGACCCTAAAGTCCACCAAAAAGGCATGAAATGTAGTCAAATAGGTTTCAAACTAACCAAATTCCACATGTCCATAGAATTTTATTTGAATGCAGGATTTGAACCAAATTTGGACATATGGACCCACCAGAGGCCAAGCCCACTCAGTAGGGACCAAATGGGCCTAAGGGGGGTGGCGCCCGCCACCCCTAGGTGGCGCCCGCCACTTGGGTTGGCCCAAGTTCCACTCCCTGCCACATCACCGATCCGTGTGACCTCCCCAAGGCCAAATCTTGGCCCTTGGTCACTAGGTCAGTGGCATCGGACGGCTCAGGATGAAGTGGCGTGGATCAAGGCTGAATGTCGGTTACTCAGTCATGCAACCGACTTCCAAACCACCTTGGACAACCATCTGGAGGCCGTAGGATCAACGACGAAGCATCCAGCGGCCAGGAGACTGGCAGCCGCCAGTAGGGGGTGGCGCCCGCCACCTGACCTAACCCTAGGTCGGTTGGCTGCCCCCTATAAGTACCCCCCTCACTCCACAAGGCTATAAATACCCCCCGGAGGCATCACTTCATTCACACCATCATATCCCAGAGAAAGCAACACACAAGCAAGAGAAGCAAGTGAGAGTTAGGTTAGAAGCTCAGAGAGCTTAGGCAAGTAGGTTAGCTTGTAGAGAGAGTATAGCTCTAGTGCCCTCGCTACAGCACGGCTCTTAGTTTAGCTCAGCTCAGCCTAAGTTCTTGTTAAAAGGAGCGTAGAGCTTGCTAAGAGAGAAGCGGGTGCGAGCGACTGGCATCGGAGATCGGTTGATTTCCCGGCGTCTCTGGTCTGGTTTGCTCTCTTGTATCTCAGGTACATTTATCTTTATCTCAGTATTATTTTAAGCATTACTTTCAATATTACTTTCAGTATTACTTTATCAAGTACCTTGAGTGTGACCTAGCTATCCTACAGTTCAATTCACTTAGACATAGTAGTTAATCTCTAGTGTGCTTAGTGATTGATTTTTGCCAATAGGTTGCTTAGTTAGTTTAGTGTTTATCTTATTAAGTCAAGTGTTTGCTCTGACGTCCGCAAGGGTGTCTCTATTCAAAGCTAGGATAGAGATAGTTAGAATATAGTTAAGCGTGGTGCTTAGTTATAGACTTACCTTCAGATACGGCTGGACCCCCGGATAGCTGTGGTAGCAAGCAGGAGGTGACAGCCCTGTGCGCCTTGAATTCCACCACGTAGTTGGCCCAGTTTAACAGTAAGGCTCGTTGTGCTAGCGTTCAATCTAAGTAAGTGGTAAAGGCTAGTACGTCTCGATACTTGATAAGATAGGAATAAAACTATACTCAACTTAGTTGCTTTATTGTCATTTGCCTGCCTTGCTTCATAACTATCTTGCTTAGTAGTTATCTTGCTTGTAGTTATCTAGGAGTAGTTAGTAGTTATTAGTTAGTTACCCTTAGTTACCCTCTATCTACCTATCCATCCACCTTACCTTAGCCATCCATTTTATCCTTACCTATCCACCCATATATTCCTTCTAGCCCTTCATCTCCTCTCTTCTCCCCTTTTCCTTTTTCATATTTCTTCGACTCTCATCCCCTCCTTGAGTCGACTCATACACCACCCTAGCCTTCCCTTGGGATCAAATAAATCGACACCTGGTACTCCCAGGCGAAGTGCTACTACGATAGTTCTGTGCGCTTGCAGAATCTCCTCCTGGTAGATTGCAATCTCTCTAGTTAGCTCCTACTAGTGTCGGGACTGACAACCCCGCTTGGCATTAGTAGATAGCTACTTTAGCTACCCTATCCTAGGTGTAGCTAAGAACAACCAACAAGCATTTCTGGCGCCGTTGCCGGGGAAGGCAATCAGTGTATCGGTTGAGTCCGTGTCGAATTTATCTTCGCTTAAGCTCCCGCTTAGCGAATCCCATCTTACCCCATTCTTTCTTTCCTTAACTCTTCTTATCTTTTTCCTTCATCTTCTTCAACTTCTTTCTTTCTTATCTCGTTCTGTCTTCACGATGGCCAATAAGACCATTCATGAGTTCTCTGCTCCTTCTGCCTGAAGGACCGAAAAGCGACCAGAGGGGGGGGGTGAATGGGAGCTTATAAAATTTCCTTTCAGAAACTTTTAGCCACTGTCCCAGGAGTCACCCCAAAGGCAAGTCTAGAGCTTGAATAATGTCTACGACCCTAGAAGTAGGGTGGATGCTTCTAAGAAGCACAGCGAGACACTATACGACTCTAGGGACCCAACGCAAAAACCGGTGATCAAATCCGAAGTCACACGAACGAACAGCGAATGAAACTGTGCAGTCACAGTAGCATCGGATGCTGATGAGCGTCCGATGCCAAAACCCCTGCAGCGTCCGATGCAAAATGTGCCTCTCGGGAACCCTACTGCATGGTCATCGGACGCTGTGAACAGTGGTCACTCAGTGTCCGATGCTCAACCCTCGGATGCGTCCGATGGACAACGGAGCGTCCGATGGTCAGGGAAGGAGCGTCCGATGCCCTGCGCCCGATGCCCACTAAAAACACCCAGACTGACACGTGACACCGGAGCGTCCGATGCTATGACTGCAGCGTCCGAAGCTCCGGTGCCGAGCGTCCGATGCCCCCGATTTCTGTGCAGTTCTTCGGTGATTCCGTCCGATCTCCTCCGAATCAAATGCTCTAGGCCGAGGATTCGATCTGAGGAGTCACAAGGATGTTAGTGAGCTACTCCTAAGAGATCATGGCTCGAACCTAACTCCAAATCGGTGAATCAAAAGAATTAGGGGCAAGGGAGCAAGAACGTGATCCAAACTAAAAATCGTTCGATCTCCTAGACCGTGAGGTTTGAGATCAATTCTTTCGGTGGAAAGGATTGCCTCACGATCTAGAACAACTTGGTTCAAGTAGATTTGCAAAAGACGCACCAAGTAAAGAGATCAAGCGACGGGAAAATAGGACCAAAAACCAATCCGCGAAGAACACAACCAAAACATGAATCACAAGCCGGAAATTGCAACTGAGTGGCGAACACACTCTACAAACGTGAGATTACGGTCTCACTTCCTAAACTTCCCAAAAACACAGAGGCATGATTGAGTCTTCTCTGTGGATCCTCTACAACCAGGTATGATTAGAGTCTAAGCTGAGGACTAGAGAGAGAGAGTGCTTAGAGCAAATGGCTAAAAAGATAAGGGGAGAGGAGGGGTGCCTCTCTTATTTATAGCCTAAACAATAATCCCCTTCTAACCCTAGGTAGGTGAGCGAAACGGCCAACCCTAGGGGTATCCCGATCCAACTATGCTTGATGTCGATCCGACGGCCACGCGCCTTCCTCACCCTTAGCTTCGCCTCGACGCCAGCCTCAGGATGCCGCCACGTGCCGCCTTGCCGACCACCGCGCCTTCCTTGTGGATAGCTACGCCGCCGCGCCAGCCTCTCCACACCGCCACGTGTCGACCGTCCTTTTTGCGGACCTCCCCCCGATTTTGAGGCCGAAACCGGGAAACCTGGGCCATCCCCCGGTTTTGAGGCTGAAACCGGGAAACCTGTCCTCCGGCTGAGTTTTGTGGCCCAAACTCAGAAACCCGCGCGCCCAGGTTTTGAGGCCCAAACCTGGAAACCGTCCTCGCCGAGTTTTGAGGCCCAAACTCGGAAACCGGCCACCCCGAGTTTTGTGGCCCAAACTCGGAAACCGTCGATGGTAGCTTTTTGAGGCTCAGCCATCGAACCCGTGCCATAGATGGGATGTGGTTCGCACACCCCGAGTTCCAGCACCGATGCCGGAGCATGTCCAGCCTCCACGCCGGGCACAGTGCATTCGCCATCCTTCTCGGCCTCCTGCCAAGTGTCACAAAGCCATCACCTTCCTCCCGACTCGGCCGATGCACCGCACATCCCCATGTCTTCTTACTTGTCGACGCCACGTGCCAGCTACCACAGCTGGTCCTCAGGTCTCCCGGTCCGTCAGTCCAAGCTCCACGTTCGCCCTTCTCCGCTCCCGGTCCGTCGGCACGATACGTCCCGCTTGACCTTCACCTCACCTTCGACCACTGTCCCCGAGCTCCGCACCTGCACATCAACACAGCCAAGAGACATGTTGCCCGTTGATCGATCACTCATCACTCAGGAAGGGAACCACAAGGGCACATATCAACCTTGTGTTCTCAATCTCCCCCTTGATGAGTGCATCGTCAACTCATAGTAACCGTAACAAAAAATAAAAGAAAGCAGAAATAGGTAGAAGGAGAAAAACTTACCCGAGATGTCCAAAAGCCAATGAAAAGGCCGAAGTAGAACAGCTCAAGATAAGCAAAGCTTGGTCCCCAAAGACATGGGCAAAGGTTCGACACAACCAAGCAAGAGATCGGAACAACAACTCATCAAGGAGCAAAACTCGATCAAAATCAGAGCACAAGACTTGGTTCCCAAAGACATGGGCAACGGCTCGACGCAACCAAGTCAAAGACAAGCTAGTCCTCAAGAAGAGGCAGAAAGTGCTCAACACCACTAGCTGAAAGCTCGAACATCAACTGAAAACTGCAAGAGAAAGCAACTACTGCTAGTCCCTCAAGATAGAGGCACAGAGGCTCAACACAACCAGCAGTAGACACGATATCAATCAAGAATCTTCACAAAAGGATGAAGACAGCTAGTTCCTCAAGACAGAGGCACAAGGGCTCAACACAACTAGCTGAAAAGATCGATATCCAATGAGAAGCACATCCAGAACTCCCCCTTACTCAAGGACTCCCCCTCAACAAGCAAAGCATAAATTGCAAATTGACACCACAAATGGACACCAAAATTTTCTCCCCCTTGGGGGCAATTTGCAATCAAAAGAAAAGGGAAAAGAGCTCAAGTAAGGCAAGCGGAGCTAGATCATGCCTATCGGAGTCAGACACATGTTGATGAAACAAAAATTGCATGTTAGCAGCTTCAGATATATATACTTGAAAGAGTGAATAAATGCTCTAAATAGTGTTGATCCGACTACATAGCAACATACACAAGTGCTAGCACAGGCTTAAACTGATCACTAAATATAAGACATGAATGCATAAGCCAAGTGAGCAGTTTTTATCCATTCTGAAAGAGGTTTCACCATTAAAATAGCACTAAACATGTGTAGACAGGAAATCAAACAAGTGCTAAAACATGTATGTAAGGTGAACTACCCCTAGCAAAGTTCAATCATCATGCTATAGAAAGAAACATTGACTTGTGTTTTTAGATTTTATCGGAGAATTTTGCAGCGGTTTTTAACACAAGTTCAAAATCAGCATGTGATGGCGAGAGGTTGAAAGCTTGTCATTGCCTAACTTTTCAACCGAGCTAAGCCTATGCAAATGCAATCAGAAGCTTAAAGCATCGGTTTCGGTCTTACACTACACGGCTCAAGTTTAACTCAATGTGCGATGAGGAACAGTCTCGATACCGTGATGTGCTGACAAAGCAATCCCATCTCGATCTTTTCAAAACACTAGAACTTGGTTCATTTTAAGCAGAGTATGAACAATCCAAGCAAGTGAATGACTCAGAACTAGAGACATAGCAACCTAGCATATATGAAATAGCTCAAGTGACCTCAACACATCCTATACATGCTAGTTGCCAATCTCAATGGTGAACAAGTTTTCATGTTTTAAGTTTATTAAGCATGTTCATCATTCTGAAAAATAGCTTAGCTCACAACATATATCAGTGATCAACATGAGCCTAAGCTACAAGCATCACCATATATCATCGAAGCATACACTAATCAGAGCATGGATTCATTCTCAGAAATATTGACATGAAGCTGGAAAGATACATATGATGAAGTCAGAATCGGAGCCAAAGCTAAACTAAAAGACTCAAGACCCAAAAACAAAAAGGATCAGAAAGTTAGTCTATAGTACATGATCAAAATGCTTCCCCCATCTAAAAGGGGAAACACACACCAAGCTCACCTCTCAACCTAGCAAAAGTTGAGAGATCCAAAGGCTTGGTGAAAATATCCGCAACCTGGTTATGGGTGTCTACATGCCTAAGATCAATGTCGCCTTTCTCATAGTGATCACGAAGAAAGTGAAAGCGAACATCGATGTGTTTGGTCTTGGAGTGAAGAACTGGGTTCTTTGCTACACTAATGGCAGAGGTGCTATCGCAAAGCAAAGGGACCCGACTGTAATCTAGACCAAAATCATGCAATGTAGCAACCATCCATAAAAGCTGCGAAGCACAAGAGGCAGCGGCAACATACTCGGCTTCTGTAGTAGACTGGGCTACGTTCGACTGCTTGCGAGAAGACCACGAAACCAAGGAAGAACCAAGAAACTGACAAGTCCCAGAAGTAGACTTGCGCTCAATCCGACAGCCAGCAAAATCCGCATCGGAATACCCACAAAGCGAAAGAGTCGAAGAAGAAGAGTACCAAAGTCCAAACTCAGGAGTGTATCGGAGGTACCTCATGATGCACTTGACTGCTTGCTTGTGGGAAGTCCGAGGGGACGCCTGAAAACGAGCGCACAGACACACAGCGAACTGTATATCTGGCCTCGTCGCCGTCAGGTACAAGAGCGAGCCAATCATGCTCCTGTACTCCTTCTGGTCAACCGGCTCTCCGTCTTGGTCCGCGTCCATCGCCGCAGTCGTCGGCATGGGCGTCGTAAGAGGCTTGGCCTCGCCCATGTCGAATTTCTTCAGGATGTCTTTTGTGTATTTGCCTTGATGTACAAACGTCCCGCCCCGGGTTTGCTTAATTTGCAACCCGAGGAAGAAAGTCAACTCGTCCATCATGCTCATCTCGAACTCCCTGCTCATAGTATCTGAAAACTTTGCAACAAGAGCATGAGAAGAGCCACCAAAGATGATGTCATCCACGTAAATCTGGACTAACAGGATATCGTTGCCTTGCTTGAGGAGAAACAAAGTTCTATCGACCCGTCCCATTTTAAAACCCTTGGAGAGTAAGAAGGTTTTCAAACGATCGTACCACGCTCTCGGGGCTTGTTTCAAACCATACAAGGCTTTTGAAAGTTTATAAACATGGTTTGGAAACTTGGGATCCTCGAAACCTGGGGGTTGCCTAACATACACCTCTTCCTCTATATACCCATTCAGAAAAGCACTCTTAACATCCATCTGATACAGCTTAAAACCCTTCGAAGCAGCAAAGGCTAGAAGGATTCTGATGGCTTCTAAACGGGCTACAGGGGCAAAGGTTTCCTCATAATCTATCCCCTCTTTTTGGCAAAAACCCTGGGCTACTAGCCTAGCCTTGTTTCTCACTACCATCCCATCCTCACCCTCTTTGTTCTTGAAAACCCATTTGGTACCTATAGGGTGGCATTCTGGTGGTGGTGGAACTAGGGTCCAAACTTGGTTTCGCTCAAAGTTTTCTAACTCCTCATGCATGGCATTGACCCAGTTAGAATCAGAAAGTGCGTGTCCAACATCTTTGGGCTCAAAAGAAGCAACGAAAGCAGAATGAGCGAAGTGGGAGATTTCATACGCTCGCGACCGCGTGACTCGCTGGTCGATGCCGCCGATCATCTGCTGTGGGGGATGGGCATGCTGAATGCTTCGGGGCGCTTGCCTCGCCGAAGTAGCCTCCCCTTCGCCAGATGCTATCGCTCTCTCATGTTCAATCGGTGCTTGCTGGAGAGGTGGCTCCAGAGGACCCCAAGAAGAAGAGGTAGTGGGATCGGGTCCTCGAGCTGAAGTAGTCGTCGCAGGGTCGACGGGGGTAGCCAGTGGAGTTGGCTCGGGATCACCCCAATCGGCATTCTCCTGCTCCTCCTCCACAAAAATAGTCTCTCCCAGCTCCTGTTCTCCTGCAACATCAAAAGCAAAAGAGACACAAGGCATAGTCTCGTCGAATGTGACCTCGCAGGTCTCCACTATCCGGTTAGTTTCAAGGTTAAGAACTCGATAAGCGCGCAAATGCGAAGCATAACCAAGAAACACGCCATCGGTAGAGCGAGATTCAAACTTGTCCAAATTGCCTTGTTTCAGGATAAAGCACTTACAACCAAACACCCGAAAATGAGACACCTTGGGTACACGTCCAAAACGCAACTCATAAGAAGTTTTCTTCATGAAAGCCCGAAGAAAGATGCAATTTGAAACATGGCAAGCGGTGTTGATCGCCTCGGCCCAAAACCGCCTAGGAGTCCTATGCTCATCAAGCATCGTCCTGGCCATCTCAACAAGGGTCCGGTTCTTGCGCTCAACAACACCGTTTTGCTGGGGGACATACGGAGAAGAAAACTGATGCTCGATTCCATTAGAAGAACAGAAAGAGGAAAACTGGGAGTTATCAAACTCAGTACCATTATCGCTACGAATAGCTCTAATGGTATCAGGGGGAAACTCAGTTTTCAACTTCAAAATCAAATCACGAGCAAAAGGAAAAACTTCATCCTTACCCTCCAAGAAAAATACCCAAGAGTACCTCGAAAAATCGTCAACGATCACTAGAACGTACCACTTCCCACCCGCTGAGCAAACCCGAGCTGGACCAACTGTGTCCATATGTAAAAGCTCGCCGGGTCGCTTGGTCATCACCTGATTGACAGGTGGGTGAGAAGCAGCAACCATCTTCCCGTGACGACAGGGATGGCAAACAAGGTCCTTCTGAAACTTAAGCTTGGGCAATCCTTGGATTAGGCCAAGTGAGCTAAGTCTTGCAAGCAAGTCAAAACTCAAGTGACCGAGCCTCCTATGCCACTTCCACAAATCAGAAGAAGGACCAGCCATCAAACATCTAGCAGAGCCGAAAGAACGAGAAAAGTCGGCTCTGAAAACACGACCAAAGGGAACAATCCAACAAACAAGATCTCCCCGAGGGTCTAGAACGCGACTTAGACCCTTCTTAAAACGCACTTCAAAATCATCCTCAAGAAGTTGCGAAACAGAAAGCAAATTATAGTGCAGGGTAGAAACCAAAGCAACATCCTTGAGAACAAAGCTCTCATTGAGCCGAATAGCCCCATGAGAGACAACCTTACCTCTACTATTATCCCCAAAAGTGACGTACTCCTTGTGCATCACGGGGCTAAGGCTGGAGAACCATTCCTTCCTTCCGGTCATGTGGCGCGAACACCCGGAATCCATGAGCCACATGTTCTCCAACCGAAGTTCCTGCATTAATAGAAAGGCAGGAAATGAGCGTATGGCACAGCACTGGGGTTAGTATACTGAGAAGGATACCAGTGCTGTGTCATAGGCCCAGAAAAAGTGTTAGTAGCAACACCAAGCTGTCCTCGTCCCATGGGTGGATAGCGATCACCACCAACCTGAAAGGGTGGTCCGCTATGGAACGGAAAAACTCCAAACTGACCTACCTGTCCCATCTGAGCAAAGCGATCACCACCATATTGAAAAGATGGTCCGCTATGGGACTGAGCAGCAAAGCCTCTTACACTCGGCTCACAATCGTATAGAGGACAACCGGAACCGCGACGGGCAAGACCACCACCCCGTGGTCTAGCTGCCTGGGGCCTAGCAACCTGAGGAGGTGCACCTCCAGGCCTAGCGCCCTGCCTCTGAACTCCCCGACCCTGCACACCATGGAGAGGGTGGTGCCTGGCCTGGTTGTTCAGCTCCAACTCCTTCCTAGCGTCTCTCTTCCTCCGAAAGCAAAACTCAGCTAGGTGACCCTCACGGTGACAGTACTCGCACTCAAACCTCACCACTCTCTTGGGTTGTTGGTTTCTATGGTTGCGAGGGTTGTTCATCCTAGCTGGCTTCTTGCCCTTCGGAAGGGGATCACTAGAGACGTCAGGAAGGGTGTCAAGTGTGTTCCTAAGATGGTTAGGTTTGGGAACCCACACTTGCTTGCGAGGTGGAGCCTTGGGAGGTTCATCAAGGATGCCGTCCTTGGTGACAGGCTTGGGAGGCTCAGGTGGGATGATCTTGGTGAGCTTAGGGATAGCGGATGGTTTCTCACTCGAATTCACTCCGCTAAACTCACCGATCTTACCAAAGGTACTAGCGCCCTTCCCACCTAAGGTAAAGCCTACTCCCGAGCAATCAGTTCCCCTCTTGAACTGACTGATCATCATGCCCAACTGCGGCTCACTGCATGACACCCAACTCAGGATGGACCGAAGGTATGTGTTTTCTTCCTCGGTTTGCATCCTGGTATGCCGGCAGTTGGCAATCTCCAGCTCCATCCCCACGCATCGCTCACATGGAGCGGACAAGGTGCTAACTGAGCTGGCCTTCATGGCTTCAGCAAGCTTGGCACCAACTTCTCCCAACTCAGTTTGCAAGCTAGGACAAAGCTTGCACGCACCCAACAAAGAAGGCCTCACCTTCACCTCCTCCAGCTCCTTCTTCAGGGAGGAACACTCCTTGCAATCACCCACCAAGTCTAGCCTACTCTTCAGTTCATCATACACCTCAATCAAAGAGGCATACTTGGTTTGCAGGGTGGCAAAGTTTGTCATATGCATCGTGCATTCCTCACACTCCTCCTCATCGGTCACCTTCACCTTGGACCTAGCAAACTCAAGCTCCTTAAGCGCATCATTCATCTTAGCCTTAAACTCATTGCGCTCACGGATAGCTCGCTTGAGGGTCTTGTCCTGACCTAGGACTATCTCGGCAAGAGAATCACGCTCACCGGTAAGACGATCGATAAGAGAAGAGGATGATACCTCGGAAGCGTTGTCGTCGTCGTCGGTGTCGTCGTCCTTGTCCTGGCGCTTGCAGTCCTCTCCATCCAAGGCCATGGTGCAGAAGTTCTTGGAGGAATCGCCGAAGAAGCAAAGTCTGTTGAAGCGTTCTTCAGTCTTGAGCTCGGACCCATCGTCGCTGGAGTCGCCGTCGGAAGACTTCTCGCCATCGCTGAGGTTAGCGAGGAAGGCGCACTTGCCGGCGTCAAAAGCCTTCTTGCCAGCGTCGAAAGCCTTCTCCACGTCCTCTCGGCGGTAGCCGCCCTTCTTCTTCTTCCCGGCCTTGTTCTCCGGCTTGCCCTTGCGCCTGGAGTCGCGGTTCTTGCCGGGGAAGGACTTGTCGCGCTTGGGGCAGTTCGCGACGAAGTGATTCGGATCTCCACATCCGTAGCAGCCCTCACGTGCGCCACCACGCCGGCGATTCAGGCGGTTGTTGTGAAACCGCGAGAACCGGGTGATGATGAGGGCGAGCTCGTCATCGTCCAACGCCTCCACCTGCTCCTCTGTCACTGAAAGCAAAGAAGACAAAGCAAAGGAAGGTGGTGAAGCGTCAGCGGAAAGAGTCGATCCACCCTTGCCTGAGACCAAAGCCATGGAATGTGAAGATGGGTTCTTCAGCTTGGCCTGAGTTAAGTGATCGATCTCGGTGGACTTGAGCTTGCTGAAAAGCTCGTCCACGGTGAGGGTGTCATAGGAAGCAGACTCAATGATAGTCGACACCTTCACCTCCCATACCCTCCGATCCAGGGCGTATAGCAACTTGAGTGCCCTCTCATGATCGTCATAGGGTAGGTTAGCCCGATTGGCACGCATCTTGTTCACAATCGTTTGAAAACGAGCGAACATAGCGTCAATCGTCTCTCCCTCCAACTGAACAAAGTTCTCGTACTCGCGCTTGTACGTCTCGAAAAGTCTGGTCTTGACCTGAGCGGTCCCCTCGTGATAGCTTTGAAGCTTCACCCAGATCTCTCGTGCCGTCTCAAGCTCAGAGACACGCTCGAACTCAGGAAGAGAGAGGTTGGCCAAAAGCGCATTACGGGCCTTAGAGTTGGCCTCGTGTTGGTCAATCTGGTGCTGACCAACTCGAGCCGCAAGAACCACATAATCAGCATCCTCGCATATTTCCCAAACGGAAGAACTGATGCTGCAAAGATAAGCACGCATCCGAATCTTCCAATAGGGATAGTTCATCCCATCGAAGTAGGGAGCCTTGCCATTCCCTCGATCCATGTCGCCCTTAGGATCCAAAACCGATTAAGGTAGAAGAGATCCTTAACCACGCTCCGATACCAATTGAAGGACCGAAAAGCGACCAGAGGGGGGGGGGGTGAATGGGAGCTTATAAAATTTCCTTTCAGAAACTTTTAGCCACTGTCCCAGGAGTCACCCCAAAGGCAAGTCTAGAGCTTGAATAATGTCTACGACCCTAGAAGTAGGGTGGATGCTTCTAAGAAGCACAGCGAGACACTATACGACTCTAGGGACCCAACGCAAAAACCGGTGATCAAATCCGAAGTCACACGAACGAACAGCGAATGAAACTGTGCAGTCACAGTAGCATCGGATGCTGATGAGCGTCCGATGCCAAAACCCCTGCAGCGTCCGATGCAAAATGTGCCTCTCGGGAACCCTACTGCATGGTCATCGGACGCTGTGAACAGTGGTCACTCAGCATCCGATGCTCAACCCTCGGATGCGTCCGATGGACAATGGAGCGTCCGATGGTCAGGGAAGGAGCGTCCGATGCCCACTAAAAACACCCAGACTGACACGTGTCACCGGAGCGTCCGATGCTATGACTGCAGCGTCCGATGCTCCGGTGCCGAGCGTCCGATGCCCCCGATTTCTGTGCAGTTCTTCGGTGATTCCGTCCGATCTCCTCCGAATCAAATGCTCTAGGCCGAGGATTCGATCTGAGGAGTCACAAGGATGTTAGTGAGCTACTCCTAAGAGATCATGGCTCGAACCTAACTCCAAATCGGTGAATCAAAAGAATTAGGGGCAAGGGAGCAAGAACGTGATCCAAACTAAAAATCGTTCGATCTCCTAGACCGTGAGGTTTGAGATCAATTCTTTCGATGGAAAGGATTGCCTCACGATCTAGAACAACTTGGTTCAAGTAGATTTGCAAAAGACGCACCAAGTAAAGAGATCAAGCGACGGGAAAATAGGACCAAAAACCAATCCGCGAAGAACACAACCAAAACGCGAATCACAAGCCGGAAATTGCAACCGAGTGGCGAACACACTCTACAAACGTGAGATTACGGTCTCACTTCCTAAACTTCCCAAAAACACAGAGGCATGATTGAGTCTTCTCTGTGGATCCTCTACAACCAGGTATGATTAGAGTCTAAGCTGAGGACTAGAGAGAGAGAGTGCTTAGAACAAATGGCTAAAAAGATAAGGGGAGAGGAGGGGTGCCTCTCTTATTTATAGCCTAAACAATAATCCCCTTCTAACCCTAGGTAGGTGAGCGAAACGGCCAACCCTAGGGGTATCCCGATCCAACTCTGCTTGATGTCGATCCGACGGCCACGCGCCTTCCTCACCCTTAGCTTCGCCTCGACGCAAGCCTCAGGATGCCGCCACGTGCCGCCTTGCCGACCACCGCGCCTTCCTTGTGGATAGCTACGCCGCCGCGCCAGCCTCTCCACACCGCCACGTGTCGACCGTCCTTTTTGCGGACCTCCCCCCGATTTTGAGGCCGAAACCGGGAAACCTGGGCCATCCCCCGGTTTTGAGGCTGAAACCGGGAAACCTGTCCTCCGGCTGAGTTTTGTGGCCCAAACTCAGAAACCCGCGCGCCCAGGTTTTGAGGCCCAAACCTGGAAACTGTCCTCGCCGAGTTTTGAGGCCCAAACTCGGAAACCGGCCACCCCGAGTTTTGTGGCCCAAACTCGGAAACCGTCGATGGTAGCTTTTTGAGGCTCAGCCACCGAACCCGTGCCATAGATGGGATGTGGTTCGCACACCCCGAGTTCCAGCACCGATGCCGGAGCATGTCCAGCCTCCACGCCGGGCACAGTGCATTCGCCATCCTTCTCGGCCTCCCGCCAAGTGTCACAACGCCATCACCTTCCTCCCGACTCGGCCGATGCACCGCACATCCCCATGTCTTCTTACTTGTTGACGCCACGTGCCAGCTACCACAGCTGGTCCTCAGGTCTCCCGGTCCGTCAGTCCAAGCTCCACGTTCGCCCTTCTCCGCTCCCGGTCCGTCGGCACGATACGTCCCGCTTGACCTTCACCTCACCTTCGACCACTGTCCCCGAGCTCCGCACCTGCACATCAACACAGCCAAGAGACATGTTGCCCGTTGATCGATCACTCATCACTCAGGAAGGGAACCACAAGGGCACATATCAACCTTGTGTTCTCACTGCCGCTAATGTAGCAATAGGACCAGACGTGATCGATGCCAACCTCAATTTTGAGTTGAAACCAGCTCTGATCACGATGGTCCAAGCTAGCCCGTTCTGTGGCAAAGCCCATGAGGATGCCAATGCTGACCTCCAACAATTTTTGGAGATTTGCGGCACCTTCACCATTAAGGGGATAACCCAAGAAGCCATCCGTCTTCATCTCTTTCCTTTCTATTTGCTAGGAAAAGCGAAGCAATGGTTCTATACCGATCGCAACGCTGTAGACACTTGGGACAAATGTTCCAATGCTTTTCTCGCTAAATTCTTTCCTATGGGCAAGACGAATGCTCTTCGCAACAAAATCTCCAGCTTTACGCAACAAGCCGAGGAATCTATTCCCGAGGCTTGGGAGAGGTTGCAAGAGTATGTCGCTGCTTGTCCGCACCATGGTATGGAGGACTGGCTATTGATCCAGAACTTCTACCATGACCTAACCCCACTCTCTAGAAGCCATTTGGATGTCGCCGCCGGCGGTGCATTCTTTTCTCTGAATGTTGCAGATGCTAAGGCTCTCATAGAGAAGATGGTGTCGAACCAAGGATGGAATGACGAAAGACTACAGCCCTGTAAGCGAGGTATGCATTCCCTTAAGGAGGCCGGCATGATCGTGGCCAAGATGGACCTGCTGGCAAAGAAGCTGGACAGTGGTGAAAAGATGAACCAACAAGAGAGTGTCCAATCTCTGGAATCCTACATGACTTGTGAAGTCTGTGGAGAAACCGGACATTGTGGGAGCCACTGCCCCGAGCTATATGAAGATTTGAACTTCAGCAACAACAACAGCAACGGTTTCCGTCAACAGAATCAAGGATGGAATCAGCACTCCAATTCTCAAGGTAACAATTCATTCCCCCGCTCTAATTTTCATAATTCTGATAGTCTCTCATTCTTGAAAAATTTAGTTTACTCACAAGGTAGAACTACTGAATTTTTGAATAAGAAATTAATGTCGAATGATAAAACCCTTGAGAATATAAATGCTAAATTGGAAGATTTCTCATCTGCTCTGAAAAATCAACTTAGCTTTAATAAGATGTTAGAAACCCAATTAGCTCAGCTTGCTGCTATCATACCATCTTTTGAAACTGGCAAAATTCCTGCTAAACCTGACATAGAAACTGCAAATATGGTTGAAATAAAATATTTTAACTATTATGAAGATCAAACCATGTCCCATAATTAGATGCTCAATCTTTGGTGAAGTCTTTAAAAATGCCATGTGTGATTTAGGATCGAGTGTGAACATTCTATCTAAAGATTTTTATGAAAACTCATTCTTTCCACCCATATCATCCACATCTGCCTATGTTGTGCTAGCTGATCAATCCACTTGCTATGTAGAAGGAATAGTTAATAATTTACCTGTTCATATTAGAGGCTCCTATGTTCCTGCTGATTTCATAATACTAGATATGGGAAATAGGAAAGATGTGCCTCTAATCTTAGGTAGACCCTTCTTGAACACTGTTAATGCTTGCATATATGTGGGAAGTGGTAAAATTCAAATGACATTAGGAGGGACGAATGAAATATTCTCCTTCTCCCGTGGTCCCGCATATGCCGCTAACATGCAGGTAGTAAAACTCGTTCGTACCAAGAAGAGGCGCCCAAGAACAAGGTGGAACAGAAAAGAAAGAACCACCTTCTGAGTTGTGTGATTCACATAACAAGGGAGAGGTGTCAAAAGAAGAAGAACCAGATGGAGTACTAAGAGAAGAAGTGCCCAACAAAGAAGATCCACCCGATAAGGATGAAACTCCATGGACCTAAGGTATGGTTTTACTTTTATTTTTTTATTTCCCTTCAAATTTCCTTTTTGAATAAATAACATATGTCATGCATGTAACTAAAAAAATATCACCAGTTATCATTAGTTATATGCATAGGTATATGTTAACTTAGTTAGAACAATAAAATATCATAATAGGATAGTTTCCCTTTTCACAACATTAGATAGTTTCCCTTTTAGGCCTACATTGGCAGCCCGTTTTCCCGGAGGGATCCCTTCGTTTTCCCTGGGCCAGTCTTCCCCGTGCTAATTTTCCCTGGGTTAAATTTATGCGCTCTTTGGCAGCCCACCCGTTCGAGGATATCAGCCCATTTCCCTTTCTTTTCCACGCGGTAGAAATCCAGGACTCGTGAGGCCGGGAGGATTTCCCCGACTCGCTCACTCGTGACTCGCGAAGTCGCGAGGCTTGTCGCAGTCGTGAGGCCGCCGCCGCTCCAAAATCCGGCCGCCGCCCACCCCGACATCGTCGCGGCACCAGCATCTGGCCTCCGCCGCCCGAGCCTCCGGCTGCCCTCGACCCAACATCCGGCCGCCACATCTCCAGCACCCGGCCACCGCCTCCCTGCATCCCGTCGCCGCCGGTCCAACATCCAGTAGCGACGACGCCGCCACCCAAGTATCTGGCCACCGTCGCACCGGCTTCTTGTCGCCACTGCCCACCTTCTTGTCGTCTCGGTCACGCCAACGGTGAGCCCACTTTGTTCTACATTTATGTGCCTTGCGCTAGGGTTTCGGGTTTCTTGATCCACTCTTTTCACAAATTGTTCCCAGTGAGGTGGTCGCGGCTGATTAGGGCTTCAACATCAAGCAACACGATACAAGAACTAGAAGCTGTGGGCACTAGATGCAGGGTGGGAGATCTATCTGAGAACGCTCGTAGTCTCTGTGCTTTGTTTTGTTGCTTCAGTAAGGACTCCCCATACCTAGCTCCCTCTCTTGGTATTCTATTTTTATGCATTTAGATTGTTGTTTACTTGAATCAGTAGAGTGTAGAGGTGTTGCTGCTTACCTGCATCTCGTCTGCTTCTAGACATTATGTTTCCACCTTTTCTTTATGGTCGGTAGGCAGCCAAATTGATGTCCCTATGCCGCCCTCACCTGATGAATTCAGCCTTGAGGAATAATGTGACCTGTTTTGATCCATGGGTCTTGTAAGAAACTGAAACTGTTTGATGCAATTCTTGACTCATGGTAGAATACAGTCTTGTTTGCTGCCACTTGTGCAGTGATTTGTGCTAAAACAAAAACTTGTGCAGTATTTTTTTCCTTTGCATTGGTTATGCTAGTATTAGGTACCTATTTCTCTGTTGCAATCAGGATGTAGCATTCAGTAAGATTGATGTTATGTAAATGGTGTGCTTTTGCTGAGTATGGTTTGTCGAAACGGTTGGAACAATCTATTGCTCTTGATCTAGATAGAATTTAGTTAATCTTTGAAATTTATCGAGGGAATATGGCATCAAGTTGCATCAAGATCAGTATAGGTACTTTAGAAGAAAATATTAATTAAATATGCTTTTCTAAGTTATCTGTACTTCATAGGGCTGTAAAAATTTCAACACGTGTTAGTAACTTCATAGGAGAAAATATTAATTAAATATGCTCTTTTAAGTTATCTGTACTCCACCGGTTAGTAACCTGGAGTTTTTATCGAGCTTTAATTTGCGCTAGCTTAGGGAATGAAACGAATTAGTAAATTGCTTGGTTGGCATGCATCTTTGTCTCACGTGTGGCGCCATTATAGTCCGGTTCCATAAAACAATGTTACTACTCCGTGCGTACAACACTCCTAGTAGGCTAGTAGCTGCCTTGCCTGCCTGGCTAGCTAGCTAGCTAGTAGCTAGGAGCGCTTTGCTTGCACTGAAGTTGTCATCAGTAACCAATTTTGTACCACTGACAATCAGAAACATATATATATAATGTATGTAATAATATAATTTCATCTATGTTATACTAGATGGCTTCTTGGGAGGAGCTTACTAGGAATTAGTTAATACTTAGCTGCCACTGAATTAGTTTACTTTGGTATGTCTTAGCCGCTAATGCTTTTCCTTGTGCTTACTTGCAGTGCTATCAGTAGAGACAATGTCTGAATTGAGAAGAAAAATACAGCTGCAGTCATTATATGCAGGTATATTGTCTGAATCTACCCTTCTAATATCTGCAGTTCGAGTTCTCATTTTTCTTTTTGTCCTAGGCTTATTTGATTATTGTTGTCAGGTTGTTAAGCTATGTGTTGCTAAATTGATATTCTATTTTCCTGCTACAAAAGTATAGTTCAGTCCTTATTAGGTCACAGTTGTTTGCCACTGCTATTATAACTAGTACTACTGCTACCTGCTTACCTTATTGCTGCTAGTAAACCAGAAATTCAGTAATTTGGAATTATTACACTGGTTTTAGCTAGCTGCTTGCTACTGCTAGTATAACCAGTACTCTAGAATCATATTCATTTTTGGTTTTACTTCTACTAGAAATTACCGAAAGTAACCATAGGTGATGCATAACTATATTGTAGGCATAGGTGATTCATCTGAGTAAATTGCTTTCCTTGTTAAAAAGAAACGTTGGTATATACTTTGTTGATGTAAGAATTGTGAAGACTGTCATGTAGCTTCTCTGAAAGACCATGTCTATCAAGTAACATGCTTCTTTTTTACCTATGCTCTGTATTATTTGACCATATACTGTAGGGCCTCATACAATAGTTTATTCAATTTTGTTAATTACAGAGAGTTTGGCGGAGGCAATTCATGATTTGAGAGAAGTGTAGCCACTTTTGGTAGCGAGTGTTGGACATTTCAGGCTTCTATGTAGCCGTGCAAAGAAGTTTATGCAAGAGTGTGAGAAGCTTATGTGAAGGAGTTTTTTTTATTATGTCTTGGATATCTGGATGGAGATGATATGTGATTTGGTTACGAATGGATTAGCTATGTTTGGATTTGCCACTTGAATTAAATTTTGTATGCATTGGACTATGTCAAATAATTTATCATTCCATGTGGGCTTCTCATGTTACTCAATTATTTGTATTATTTTGGTCTTTGTAATTCTTCATGCATTATTTTTATGAAAATGTTGTTGATTATAATAAGGAAGGATTTTGTATTACGCTTCTGCTATCTCTGGTTCATGCAATCAATGCAGTAGTTTCAATGGTTAAGTCTGTTGGTCAATGGTCCAGTTGAATTTCATTTTTTCAAGTCCTTTGGTCAAGGATTTTGTGACACTACTAGAGAAATGGCCTTTGGGCGATAGACAGATTCGGACATTAGCCTCGAATATTTTTGTGTCCGGGGCTAAAAGTTCTTTAGTCCCGGTTGGTTAGGTTCCTTTTCCTCGAGGCAACCGAGAGGCAACCGGGGCTAAAGGGTCAGTGTTCTTTAGTCCCGGTTGGTAATACCGACCTTTAGTCCCGGTTGGTATTACCAACCGGGACTAAAGGACCTTTTAGTCCCGGTTGGTAACACCAACCGAGACTAAAGGTCCTTCCAGACACAATTTAAAAAGAAGGAGTATCCTATTCTGTTAGATGTGTAGTGTAGCTCAGTTGGTAACGCGCGCACGTGAAGGCTAACTGTGCGGTCTTGAGTTCGAATCTCCACAGCCACAACATTTTTTCGTTTTTATTCCAAACCTTTAGTCCCGGGTTGAATACTGTAGCAAACCTTTAGTCCCGGAACCGTAGTCCCGGGTCCAGAACCGGGACTAAAGGTCCCTAGGACCCGGGACTAAAGGCCCATCCTCTACTAGTGTGAGTAGGACGTCCGTGGTTATCTCCCCTGGCGTGAAGATTTGCTTCCAAACAGTCGCAGGGTAATTCTCCAGTACAGGATATCTCCCCCTGCGGGTGTGCGGGGATTCAAAATGTCAAAAAAAAAATCCACGGAGGGGTTTTGTTCCCTGGGGGTAATCACCCGGTGGTTGCCAAAGTAGGCCTTAATAAAATGAGAACAAGAGCTCCGACCGAGAAAGAAGAAGATCCTTCACCAAGCAAGAAGCCAGCTTGGGAGACTCCCGCTCCAATAAAGTATGTCTCAAGCCTACACTTTACATTCAGTTCTTAAATTCTATATCTTTTGAATGTCACATGCATGCCTAAATAACCACTCCATGAATAAAATTGATAAAATCTGCTTAAACAAGTTGAAACCTGAATAAGATTTGAAATATGTCAAGCAAATGCTATTGTTATGGTTTGAATAACTGGTCTTATCTAAGTTGTAGCTTTTGTGGGTTGCACATGCTTTAACTGAAGTCATGCTTAGTGAATAAAGTTAGTAAGAAATGGAGTAATTCTTTAAACTTGTTAAGGTGAAATTAGGACCTAATCTGGAGGACTTCTTTTAAAAATTATGAAAACCTTGCTAAAAGTTCCTCCTAGATTTTATCCCATCTCACCACCAGCCAAATATTTGTTAGTCATTAGTCAAAACCACAAAGAGCTTTGTTTGTGTTGAGCTTTGTTACACCTCATAGATCTTAGTAGAGAAGCTTATCATATGTTTTGAATCAAGATTCACGCACACCCACCATAAATTGCCTACTCTCCACTTTGGAAGTTTGCAACCACCAAATAAATTGCTTATTCTCTACACCGGAGATATGCAATACCCTGCCAAACATCCCATTGCTAGCCTTATGCTTATTCCTAGACTGGGAATAAGCATTTTTCCCTTTCCCTACTCATTTCAAAAATCCTTTCCTATAGATGTCTGGGGAAATCCAGAGCTAAAAAGAGAGAGAGAAAAATGAGCAAAGTAGCTCAAGAAAGGACTATGTCCTGAAGAAAAAAAAAGAGCAAAGTAGCTCTAAAGAGGACTATGTCCTAAGAAAATGTGAGGACACATCTTTTGTCTACTCACTAACTCACTATGTAAAAAAAAAAAAAGAGAATTATCATTAGCTCTAGACCCCAGAAATTAACTAGGAAGGATTATCAAATATCTCTCAAAGCTACATAGGGATAAACCGACAAGAAAAAATATGAGTAATATCTTTCCTTAGATGGAGCAGTGATTCACCAGGACAATAACAAATTGAGAATTGACTGAATCGTGATAGAACAGAATAGGATTCACGAAGAAATTACAGTGCACACAAAAAAAAAAATCAGAGTTTAAAAACCTCATTGTCTGCGCGTGGCCTCCACCGCTTGTGAGCCACACGTGCTGCCGCTACCGCTCGGCCATGTGATGCCATCGTCGCTCCGTGGCCTCGTTCAAGCCCCACCGGCGATTTGTAGCACCACAGCTTCTCCGCCCAACTCCGCTTTGCCGCGCTGCGCGCCACCCCACCCGGCGCCGGCGGTCCAGGCCGGCTGCTCTGGCTCTTGCCTCTCGGTCGTGACCTGAACCACCTCTGACGACGTTAGCTCCGGCCGGCTGCAGCGTGCGCCGCCCCACCTAGGCCGAACTGCCATCGATCTGCGTCGCGAGCCAAAAAAACATCATTTTGGATTGGGAAAAGTAATGGACCCCAGGGATCGAACCCGTGGCGGAGGATGCCACGCCCATGGTTGGTCGAGTCGTGGTGAGTTTGGGTGTTCAGTTTCGCGGAGCGGGGAGGGAAGGGCGGGGCGAGCGTATGCGTACCTGGCGCCGCTCGCCGAGTCCCGACCTCCTGGCCGCTGCCCATGGCCACTGCCGCCGCCCAGAGGATGAGCGACCCCAGCCTAGAGGAGCGCTCCGCCGCAATCGCCGGAGGGTCGCAGGCCTGACCGCACGCCCTTGCCTAGTGCAGCTTATCAACATCTGTGGGAGAATGGGGAAATATCTGCGGGACAAAGGAATGAGGAAGGATTGCCTGGATGCACAATCCACCTTCACGAGGTGTCGTCCTGGCGGGCCGCGCCCTCGCTTTTGCTGTCGCTCCGCCGCCTGGCTCCGACAGCGACGTCGCTTACGTGGGTGAGGGAAGAGGGAAGCGCGCGCGGTGGGCACGATCGCGGAGCTGTGTGCTTCGGGAGGGGAGAGTCCGAGTTAGAATTTATATGGCCTTGGCCCACTAATAATTCTGAAATTCCTAAATAAATCTTAAAGCTTATACATGTGTGTGCAAAGAGAAAAGTGGAACTCTTTAGTCCCACCTTGCTAGTGGAAGGGGAGCAGAACTTGCTTAAATATGGAAGTCCTCTCCACTTCCTCAAGTCTAGTGTGAGAAGGAGAAAGAGAAGTCCACACGCGCGCGCTCCTTCGCCTCGCCGGGCGGCGCGGCGCGGGGCGTGGCGACTTGCGCGGGAGCGCGGTCTCTTTTTGCAGTTTTAGTTTTTTGTTTCTTGGCCTTCAAGTTGAAGAGTCCTAAACGGTTACGACTTAACAGTTCTAAACCGATTTAGATCGTGATCGCGACACGAGGTCGGCTCAACAGGGCTATATAAGCAACTTATTGGCCACGGCAAAACGCATCTCAACACCTCTCGAGCTAGGGTTTGCCTCATATCGCTTTTGCGCTGCCGTCTAGTCGTCTCCAGTCCGTTCGCTTGAGTGCACCAGCGACCGGGCGAGCTGGTCTCCGGAACCCTCGTCTTTGCGATCCTGCACCGGGAGAAGGCGAATAAGGTTTTTGGAAAGCGCTCGTCGCGCGACTGCTCTCGTCTTCAACAACGGGTCGTCTACCGTCCAAGTCAGGTGGCGCTGCGTCAAGACATACTCGTCGTCAACTGCTCCGAGCTCTTCCTCCAGCGCTCATCGAGGATCGTCCAGCACCGACTCCGCCACCGTCTTCTCCAGCAACAGAAAGGTACGCCGTTCGTAATCTAATGTCTATGCTTATACCAGATTTTATGTCTTTGTTGTTGCTTTTTAATCTATCTGGTGTACAAGCTATGTTTACATCAGTTGTCATGTATGAGATCATGTTATGCATGTTTTGCTATGCTAGTAAACAATACAATGTGAGATATCTAGATCATCAATTTATCATGATTTATATTCTGGTTTTAATCTGGAAATTGCCTATTCTTTTAACAATCCAAAAACCTTATTATAGGTTTCCAGAATTAACTATGGCTAGTTTTGTTGATACGCTGAAGCCAGAAAAGTTTTCTGGGGAGCACTTTAAGAGATGGCAAGTTAAGGTCACCAATTGGTTGACGGCCATGAAAGTGTTATAGGTGAGTGCTGGTATGCCCGAGGGAAATATCTCTGAAGAGGATCAGAGAGCTTTCCAGGATGCCAACCAAATCTTTGTGGGAGTTGTGCAGAATGTCCTTGCTAATCATATCTTTGAAACAATTCTGCACATTAAAGACACAAAGACTTTGTGGGATCATCTGGCAGCTAGCTTTGGTGCTTCAGATGCTGGCAAAGAGTTATAGATCATGGAGACTTTTCATGACTACAAGATTGTTGCGAACAAATCTATAGTCGAACAAGCTCATGAGATACACCGTCTGGCAAAAGAGCTTGAACTCCTCAACTGTGTTATACCCGATGAGTTTGTGGCTGGGTGCATTATTGCAAAGCTACCTTCCTCTTGGAGGAATTTCGCCACAAGCCTTAAACACAAGAGACAGAAAATATCAGTTGAAAACCTGATAGCATCTCTTGATGTTGAAGAGAAGGCTCGAGCTAAAGATAACACTGAGAAGGGGAACGAGGAAAGAGCTAGCGCCCACTTCGTCCAGAAAAACCATGGCAAGTACAAAGGAAAGCCTAAGTCTTTCAATGCCAAAACTACTACTACATTTAAGAAGAAGAAGAATAAAGCAGAGTTGTCGTGCTTCACTTGTGGAGAGCTTGGGTATTTTTCCAAAGAGTGTCCGGAGCGAGCGGACCGAAAAGGGAAAAAGAAGAATGTCCACCTTGTGACTACTAGCGATGCTGATGACGGGTATGGTAATTTTCCTACTGTACTATCAGTACTTCAATCACCAAATTGGTGGGTTGATACAGGTGCTAATATTCACGTGTGTGCTGATATCTCTCTGTTTTCTTCTTATCAGGGGCTTCAAGGTTCCTCCATCCTAATGGGGAATGGATCACATGCTTCCGTTCATGGTGTTGGCACGGTAGATCTGAAGTTTACTTCGGGGAAGATCGTGCAACTGAAGAACGTGCAGCATGTCCTATACGCAAGAACCTTGTTAGCGTATCTCTTCTTTTGAGAGATGGTTTTAAAGTAGTTTTAGAGTCCAATAAAGTAGTTATGTCTAAGCATGGACATTTTATTGGTAAAGATTATGATTGCGGAGGCTTGTTCCACCTATCTTTGGCAGATTTTTGTAATAAGTCGGTAAATCATATTTGTGGCACAATTAATGATAGTTCTAATATTTGGCATTCTCGTTTATGTCATGTAAACTTTGGTTTACTGTCACGTTTGTCTAGCCTGAGTTTGATTCCAGATTTCACTATTGCCAAAGGTTCTAAGTGCCATAGTTGTGTGCAATCAAAGCAACCTCGAAAGCCTCACAAGGCAGCGGAGGAGAGAAACTTGGCACCTCTAGAACTCATACATTCTGATCTTTGTGAGATGAATGGTGTGTTGACAAAAGGTGGAAAGAGATATTTCATGACTTTAATTGATGATGCAACTAGATATTGTTATGTTTACTTGCTTAAAACTAAAGATGAAACGCTAGACTACTTTAAAATCTATAAGGCTGAAGTTGAGAATCAACTAGAGAGAAAGATTAAACGTCTAAGGTCAGATCGTGGTGGTGAGTATTTTCCTATGCTTTTTGATGAATTCTGTACGAAACATGGTATTATTCATGAGAGGACAGCTCCGTATTCTCCTGAATCAAACGGGATTGCCGAGAGGAAAAACCGCACGTTGACTGACTTGGTGAACGCCATGTTAGATACTACTGGTCTTTCTAAGGCATGGTTGGGGGAGGCTTTATTGACTGCGAGTCATGTCCTGAATAGATTTCCAAACAGAAATAAAGAGACAACTCCATATGAGTATTGGGTTGGAAGGAAACCATCACTTACATACTTACGCACGTGGGGATGTTTGGCGAAAGTCAATGTTCCAATTTCTAAGAAGCGTAAGCTTGGACCAAAGACTGTGGATTGCATCTTTCTAGGATATGCACATCATAGCATTGCCTATAGATTTTTAGTAGTATAATCTGAAGTACCTGATATGCATGTGGATACGATCTTTGAATCTCGTGATGCTACATTCTTTGAGAATATTTTTCCTATGAAAGATATGCGTAGCAATGCTAAGTTTTCCTCTGAATTAACTCCTGATTTTACTACACCTATTGAGTCTCCGCTTAAGTCATTTGAACAACCACTTAATGAAGTTCTTGAGGAGGATGACACTGAAATTCCTGTGAGGAACAAGAGACGAAGGATTGCAAAATCCTTTGGTGATGATTTCATTGTGTACCTTGTGGATGATACTCCTACTTCTATTACAGAAGCATATGCATCTCCAGATGTAGATGATTGGAAAGAAGTTGTTCGTAGTGAGATGGACTCGATTCTTTCTAATGGTACCTGGGAGTTATCTGAGTTGCCTTTTGGTTGTAAAACTGTGGGTTGTAAGTGGGTGTTCAAGAAGAAGCTTAGACCTGATGGTACTATTGACAAGTACAAGGCTCGGCTTGTGGCTAAGGGTTATACTCAAAAAGAAGGCGAGGATTTCTTTGATACTTATTCACCTGTTGCTAGATTAACCACTATTCGAGTATTACTTTCCCTGGCTGCCTCATATGGTTTTCTCATTCATCAAATGGATGTGAAGATAGCTTTTCTTAATGGAGAGTTGGATGAGGAGATCTATATGGATCAGCCTGATGGGTTTGTAGTAAAAGGTGAAGAGCAAAAAGTGTGTAAGTTATTGAAATCTTTGTATGGCTTGAAACAAGCACCTAAACAATGGCATGAGAAGTTTGACACTACTTTAATTAGTGCAGGCTTTGCTGTTAATGAAGCTGATAGGTGTGTGTATTATCGATATGGTAGGGGTCAATCTGTTATATTATGTTTATATGTTGATGATATTCTTATTTTTGGAACAAATATTGATGTTATTAATGAGGTCAAGTCTTTTCTATCAAAGAGCTTTGATATGAAAGATCTGGGTAAAGCTAATGTTATTTTGAACATTAAGCTGATTAAGGATGAGAGTGGGATTACTTTGTTGCAATCTCACTATGTTGAGAAGGTTTTGAGTCGCTTTGGCTTTATGGATAGTAAAACTTCTCCAACACCTTATGATCCCAGTGTGACTTTGAGAAAGAACAGAAAGTTTGCTAGAGACCAACTGAGATACTCTCAGATTATTGGTTCACTCATGTATCTAGCGAGCGCAACTAGACCAGATATCTCATTTGCTGTGAGCAAGTTGAGTAGGTACATGTCCAACCCGGGTGATAATCATTGGCATGCACTTGAAAGAGTTTTGCGTTATCTCAAAGGTACAATGAGTTTTGGAATTCACTATTCTGGGCACCCAGTTGTGCTAGAGGGATATAGTGATGCAAACTGGATTTCTGATATTGATCAGATCTACGCCACTAGTGGGTATGTTTTTACCCTTGGAGGTGGTGCAGTGTCATGGAGGTCTTGTAAACAGACTATTTTGACTAAATCAACCATGGAAGCAGAACTTGCTGCTTTGGATACACCTTCTGCAGAGGCAGAGTGGTTGCGTGCGCTCTTGTCTGACTTACCGGTGGTTGAAAAACCAATACCGGCTATCCTTATGAACTGTGATAATCAAACAGTGATCACGAAAGTGAACAGTGCTAGGGATAATGCGAAGTCAACAAGACACATTAAAAGACGTTTGAAGTCTGTTAGGAAGTTGAGAAACTCCGGAGTAATAACTGTGACTTATGTACAAACAGACAAAAACCTAGCAGATCCCTTTACAAAAGGGTTATCACAAAATGTGATAGAAATCGCATCAAGGGAGATGGGTATGAGACCCATATGAGTTTACAGTAGTAGTAACCCAACCTTTTTGATCAGAGATCCCGTGACTAAGGATCTGGGAAGAACAAGCTATTGGTAAACTGAGGAGAGTAATTTCTAAACCCTCTCTTTGTGAAGATGCAATACTCTCATTGCTATGAGGCACTGTATGGAAGGTTGGCAAAGACCTTAATATGTTCTATTGGCTTTTAAAAGATGTTGTCCTACAGAGTATTCTTGAAAGAACATACCTATATGAGCCATGACTGTTAAAACGTCGCAGTCTATGAGATTAGGGTGATCTCTAGTAAGCTCATGAAGAGACCATGGAGTATGACGTATATGCTCCACCCACGGAGAAAGGCTGTTGGCAGCCACGTACTAGTTTAACCTTGAGTAAAACTTGCTTCACGCAAAACTTGCAATTCAAGGCATAGTCCATTGTTCAAGTTGTGAATAAGTGTAACTTGAGGTTATAGGCAGAAGTTCAACTTAACAGTCTCCGCTAAACACTAGTATATCAAACAGTAGCGGGAACAGGCAAATCTCTAAATGGGCATTTGAGATCTGGTGGGGGATTGTTAGAATTTATATGGGCTTGGCCCAATAATAATTCTGAAATTCTTAAATAAATCTCAAAGCCCATACATGTGTGTGCAAAGAGGGAAGTGGAACTCTTTAGTCCCACCTTGCTAGTGGAAGGGGAGGAGAACTTGCTTAAATATGGAAGTCCTCTCCACTTCCTCAAGTCTAGTGTGAGAAGGAGAAAGAGAAGTCCACACGCGCGCGCTCGCTCGCCTCGCCTCGTCGGGCGGGGCGGGGCGAGGCGGGGCGTGGCGTGGCGACTTGCGCGGGTGCGCGGCACCTGCGTGAATGGTCCGCCGAAATCCGGCTCCTTGCCTTGCGGGAGCGCGGTCTCTTTTTGCAGTTTTAGTTTTTGGTTTCTTGGCCTTCAAGTTGAAGAGTCCTAAACGGTTACGACTTAAGAGTCCTAAACCGATTTAGATCGTGATCGCGACACGAGGTCGGTTCAACAGGGCTATATAAGCAACCTATCGGCCACGCCAAAACGCATCTCAACACCTCTCGAGCTAGGGTTTGCCTCATATCGCTTTTGCGCTGCCGTCTAGTCGTCTCCAGTCTGTTCGCTTGCGTGCACCAGCGACCGGGCGAGCAGGTCTCCGGAACCCTCGTCTTTGCGATCCTGCACCGGGAGAAGGCGAATAAGGTTCTTGGGAAGCGCTCGTCGCGCGACTGCTCTCGTCTTCAACAATGGGTCGTCTACCGTCCAAGTCAGGCGGCGCTGTGTCAAGACGTACTCGTCGTCAACTGCTCTGAGCTCTTCCTCCAGCGCTCATCGAGGATCGTCCAGCACCGACTCCGCCACCGTCTTCTCCAGCAACAGAAAGGTACGCCGTTCGTAATCTAATGTCTATGCTTATACCAGATCTTATGGCTTTGTTCTTGCTTTTTAATCTATCTGGTGTACGAGCTATGTTTACATCGGTTGTCATGTATGAGATCATGTTATGCATGTTTTGCTATGCTAGTAAACAATACAATGTGAGATATCTAGATCATCAATTTATCATGATTTACATTCTGGTTTTAATCTGGAAATTGCCTATTCTTTTAACAGTTCGAGAAGTCGCGGTGCTGCGTGCTTCGAGGAGGGGAGAGTTCGAGGAGTAGCGGCGCTGCGTGCTTCGGGGGGGGGGGAGTTCGAGGAGTCGCGGCGCTGCGTGCTTCGGGGGCGAGATCGAGGAGTCGGCTGGTAGTACGTGGGAGAGGCAAGAGGGAGGCACGCGCAGTGGATACAGGTCACTGCACGACGAGTGATGAAGTTGATCCAAAGATTATTGGCCGTTGGATTTGAGTGATTAAGAGTAAGCAGAGTCTAGAGTTGATCTGGTACGTTCCATAGCCGACCAAGCCGATTTGGCAAACTAATGAGTCGACTCAAAGTCAACCTGGCCGACTGCGCAGACCGGCTGAGTTGGTCTAGATTCAACCTGGTCGGCTGGACGAACCGACTGAGTTGGTCTAGATTCAACCTGGTGAAGGACCAAATTGGCGACCAGAGGGGGGTGAATGGGAGCCTCAAATTTCTTTTTAGAAATATTAGACCGTTGTCCCAATTCCACAACCCCCAAGAGAAAAGATCACAAACCGTGATGTCCACGACCCAAAATATTGGGTGGATGTTCCTTAAGAACACAGCGGGACAACACACACGCGATCAACCAAGCACACCACCAAAATCGGAGCTCCGAAAAGAAGCACTGCACTCCTATGTAGAAAAAGCAAGTGCCCAACCAAAAATACTTAAGCCAACTGGTGACAAAAGTACTTTAGAATGTTCCTTACAAAGTTAGGAAACCAACAAACAAATGGAACTCAAATCGGAGCTCAAACGTAAAAACTACGGACGAAACAGCGCGAAAACAGCACTGACCGGACGCTGGTACTGTAGCGTCCGGTCGTTGCACTGTAGCATCTGGTCACTTTAGCACCAGAGGCAATGTAGCGGGTACTGTAGCGTCCGGTTACTGTTACTGTAGCAGGTTACTGTAGCACCGGGACGAATGAACAGTAACAGTGTTGAGTCTGGTCGAAAAATAGTTATGAGTCCGGTCGTTACTGTAGCAAATTACTGTAGCATCCGGTCCTACTGTAGCAGCGTCCGGTCAGCTCGAAAACAGCGCTGTTCAAACACCAAATTGACCCGAAACTCAGTCAAATCAACTCCAAACTTCACCAAATTTTGCACAGATGATCACAACTATGTTAGTGAGCTATCTCTAAGATATCATGGCTCGAACCCAACTAGAAATTCGTGAATTGCAGATCTCGTGCAAAAGGGAAAAGTTTGGAACCGAAAACGAAATCCGCCTGATCTATGTGCTCGTGAGGAATTAGATAAATTCCTTCGGTGGAAAGATGTCTCTCACGATGCTACACATGATGGTTCAAACGGATTTTCAATCCATCCCTTCAAACGGAACATCTCGCGAAAGAATCGAAGGGAGGAAACGAAGAACGCGAAGAACAAAAACGCGAATCGATCCAAATTTCAACCAACACAAGAGGAGTAATAAATTGATCCTTGGATTGCTATGGAATGATGAATTGTGTAGCACACTGTGTCGGGTTACAAGCCACTCCTCGCAACAACAAAGCGTGGATGGCGAAAAGCTCAAGAACAAGAGCCACTCCTCTCTCTAACCCTAGCCTCCTCTCAAATGAACAAAATGAGAGTGACACCTCCAAGGATGGCTGTCCAATAGAGCCCCTTCATCTATATATAGGCGCACGTACAAATGACACAAACGCCCTAACATGAAGTACTAACCCAAATACCCCCTAGGGGTAAAACCGTCCAACTCTGGCAGTTTCCATCCGATGACCACGCGCCTTCTCATCCTTTGCTTCGCCTCGACGCAAGCTCCAGGATATCGCCACATGCCGTCACCGTCGACCGCCGTGCCTTCTCACCGATAGCTTCGCCGCAACGCAAGCCTCTCGGTGCCGCCACGCGTCGACCGTCCTTTTGGACCTTCCCCCGGTTTTGAGGCCCAAACCGGGAAACCTGCCAGCCCAGGTTTTGAGGCCCAAACCTGGAAACCGTCCACCCCGAGTTTTGAGGCACAAACTCGGAAACCCGCGAGCCCAGGTTTTGAGGCCCAAACCTGGAAACTGTCCATCCCGAGTTTTGAGGCCCAAACTCGGAAACCGACCACTCCGAGTTTTGAGGCCCAAACTCGGAAACCGTCGAGGTAGCTTTTTGAGGCTCAGCTACCGAACCCGCGTCGTAGACGGGATGTGGTTCGCACACCCCAACCACCGGCACCGATGCCGATGCATGTCCAGCCTCCACGCCGGGCACAACGCCTTCGCCTTCCTTCTTGACTCGGTCGACGGCACTTGCGCCGCACGCAAGCCCGTGTCCGACCTCCCGCCAAGTGCCACGACGCCATCGTCTTCGTCCTGACTCGGCCGATGCACCGCACATCCCCATGTGCTCTCGCTTGCCGATGCCACGTGCCAGCTACCACAGCTGGTCCTCTGGCCTCTCGGTCCGTCGGTCCAAGCCTCACGTCCACCCTTCACCGCTCTGGGTACATCAGCATGGCACGTCCGCCGCACGACACGCCCATCCTTCACCGATCCCGGTCCGTCGGCACGGCACGTCTCTACTTGACCTTCACCTCGCCATCGACCATTGTATCCGAGCTCAACACCTGCACATCAACACAGCCAAGAGACACATGTTGCACACGCACACCAACACAGAAACACCACAACTCAACACCACCGGTTAGTCATAAACATTAAGCGCATAGCGAGATATGGACTAAACCGGGAAAAGCCTCAAACCTTCCTCATCAAAGTCAATCATTCATCATATATGCTCTCACCTGGTCGGCTGGACAAACCGACTGAGTTGGTTTAGATTCAACCTGGTCGGCCAGACAAGCTGACTGAGTTGGTTCAGATTCAACCTGGTCGGTCGGACAAGCTAACTGAGTTGGTTCAGATTGAACCTGGTCGGCCAGACAAGCCAACTGAGTTAATTCTTTATAAAATGTTGACAAAATTAGATGCATTGACTTTTCCTTTATGTGAAAGTTGTGTCCACTAACGCTATAGCCAGATGCTTATCACGCTAACATGTTGGCCTTAAAATTATCATGCCTTGTAATATGCCGAATTCGAAATTCGATAAAAGCATTAATGATGGTAAGGCACTCGTCAAGATATGTATTATGTGATCTTTTAAAACACCAAAACATATGAGTGACTTGTTGTACCACTAGTAATGAATCACCACAGGCTTCAACATGTCATACTCCATGGATCATAATATGGCCAAGCCGAATAAGAAAAGTTCACATTCGGCTTGAATCTTGGTGCAAATGTAGTCTTAATCGGCTCAATGTCTCACATAGAACCACTGTGGGAAATAACGATCATGCCAACACCTTGGCCCTTTTTGCAAGCCGATTAACCATATTGTCACACCCATGAAGAAGAAATACATATATTATGCCCCCCGAGCCTTAAAGCCATCAAAGTGATTTCTATGGGGCTTTTCTAATAGCATGATGGTTGCAAGCATTCATCGGCTATACTATTATACTAAGGGCGATAGCAAAGCATCGACCATATGAATTCATCCACGTGAGTATGCATTGCCGAAATAAAGCAGTTCGGCTCTGGATCATTGGTAAGCAAAATAATTTGGCAACTCTCCATAATATAGACATTTATACCAATGATCGAAATAAGGGGCTAAGGGGTAATCATGCATACCTTGGGATAAATTCCACATAGACATAGGCAGAGAATATGGATGATGCCAAAACCATTGATTTTGATGATTCGGTGCAAATCCCAGCTTGGCAACTGCTTCTTTAATCTTCTTCTCTCCTTTGCCTTCGTTGCACTACCTGCTTGAGCATCACCTTTCCGAACTTGGACACTTTCTTTAGGAACCCACACCAAGCCTTTTTCTTTCAACTTCTCTGCACTAAGCTTCTGCAACTTCTTTTCTTGCCACTTTGGTAAACTGATTGAGCATATCGGTTTTATTTCTGTTTTGGACAATGGCAAATCTTTCTTGATTTTAGGCACTCTCTCATTCTTTTGTTCAGATTTGGCACCTAGAATATCAGTAGATGATTCTCCTACTTCTATGCCATCAATAGCCAGATTTTTCAGCACCAGAATCGGCTTTCCAATAATTGAATTCAGATCTGAACTTTTATCTTTGCGGTCATCATATTTCACACGGTAAACCTGTTTTACCACTTTCTTCTTATGCTGGGCTCCGGACCGATTTAGATCAAAATGGTCTTTATAAGATGATGACCTCTCTAAATGTCTAGGAGCTGCATATTGTGGCTGAGAATATGGTGGAATGTGTGCCTCTTGATCAAACCAGCCCCAAGATGAATAAGGATGAAAATATGTGGGTTGTGGTCCATATAATTTGTGAATTGGCTGCTCAAAAGGACAATGTGTTGTTGCTGATTGAGATCTATTCCCTTGCCAATTCCAATCTTGAGATTTGTGCTTCGGAGGAAATCTTGATGTTTGGACCTTCTTTGGCCGATTTGTGACTTTGGCTTTTGCTAAATTCTCATACTTAGCTAGAAGCTCCTCGAAGCTAAGTTTTGGTCTTCTATTCTTTTGCTTGTCACGAGCTTTACCTCCAAAAGCGTTATGAGCATCCTCCTTCTTTTCTCCATCTTGATAGACATGCTCCAAAGGAGGATCCTTAGCCGATTCCCCTTGCTCAACGGGATCTATCGACTGTTGCTTTAGCTGGAGAGATTCTACCTGCACCCCAGTGTCTTCTGGATTTGTGATAACTTTATTGTTCTCTAGAATATCTTCAATTTGCAATTCATGGATAACAACCTTGTCTTCACTTGAGGGCCCCACATCTCTCTCTTGGGCATTCGAGCATTGAGCTTTGAGTGAATCGGCTAATGCAAGCCGATCCGAAACTTGCTTACCATCAAGACCAATTGAATCCAATTGGTCCATTTGTTGAGCTTCAAAAAATGTGAATCGTCCTTTATTAATGGCCGATTGGATCACTCGACGAAACACATTGCAATCAGAAGTATTATGATCAAAAGAATTGTGCCACTTGCAATATGTAAGCTCTTCTAAGTTTTGAATAGATAGCAAAACGTTGTGATCAATGATTCTAATAAAATTATTCTTTAACAAGATATCAAAGACATGATCACAAAAAGTAAAGTCAAAGGTGTATTTTGATTTCTTTAGCCGATTCTTTTGTGGAGTCGGCTTTAAAGCTAGGCAAATGAAGGGATCAGATTTAACATCAATCCATTCGGCCACAACTTTGTAACTGCTTTTGGGAAACTTTATCTTTGACAAACTACTACTACCGACCTTGCCATATGGCACAATATGTTGGCCGATAGAATCTTAATTTGTTTTAGCATTACCAAATAAAATGCTATTCTCAATCAGTTTTTTACAACTACTAGCAAGAATATTGCCTATGGATGCAGAAATTGAAATAGTATGACCAGATTGGAATTTGAGCAAAATATTCATATTTGGTACCTTATTAATCATGTCGGATAAGCGTAGGTTCTTGGCTTGAATGACGTCATTCTTCATCTCCAGAGAATGATCAACAATAGGTGTTGAATCACCCAAAAGCGCTTCGGTAGTTGCTGGAACAGAGGAAGTCGGTTTAGCCGATCGAAAGTCGGCTCGGCCAACTTGGGCACTAACGGGTAAGGCAGCAACAGGGGGAGTTGGCTTAGCCGACTTAGAAGTCGACCTAACTGACCCTGGGTAGGTAGTAATCGGCTCAGCCGACTCTAAAGTTGGGTTAGCCGATTTTGGGCAGGCAAGCGGTCTTTCTTTCTCGCTTGTAGGGATTTGATCTCCATCAATGATCCGGTAATCACTGGATAAGCGTATAACCCCTTTAGCTCTTGAAAAATCAATTCTAGCAGTTTTCTGGCGCTTTTCATGCTTTTTCTGTAGCAAGACTTGTTTTTTAGTTACGATTGGTTCGGAATGGATATTATGTTGTTCGGCTTTGGTAGTCGAACCATCGCTTACATCCGAAGTGACTTTTTCTTTCATGCCCATTAACAATGCCCTTTTAGCAGATGACTCAGTAATAATCGGCCTTTTGTCATTGGTCTTTCCAAAGTATTCATAGAATAACTCCTCTAATCTAGACCATGACAAAATAGTACATTCGGGTAAAGACGTAAACCATGCAAAGGCAATACCAGTGAGAGATAAAGGAAAATTTCGCACTTTCATATAGTCCTCTTTACCGGCAAAAACCAATTGCGAAATATAAATACTAATGTGTTCCACAGCGGTCTTATCATCTTCACCACTAAATTCATAAAAATCAGGTGCCCACCAACCATCAGGATCTTCCAAGTAATCATAGTGTAACGGGTATAGTCTATGATAAGCGGGAACCTTCCATTTAGAGGAGCCATAAGGATTTCTAGCATGGGCTAAATCTTCATGGATTCGGCTTGATTTAAGAGTAACATATTAAGCCGAATCACGATTGTTAGCATGCACACCCATTGCTGAATTTTATTGATTCGGCTATAGTTATTAGTAACATGTGAAGCCGAATCATAAGCACTTGCACATAAATGCTTTGCTGAATTTTCATGCATTCGGCCATAGTTATTATCAACATATGAGGCCGAATTATGAGTAGTAGCAATTGCATTTGATGCTGGATTTTGAGAGCAATTGGCTAAATAATTATCATTGTCATAACCAATTCTCTCATTCATCGGCATGTCTTGTGGTGGAGCCACGTATTGTGAATTTATAGCTGATGAATTAGAATTTATATGTTGTATGTTGCTAGTAGCATAAAAATTCAAAGAATTTATAGTTGATATCGGCTCTTGACCATAATATGTATGACGAGGAGTATTAGCAAAAGTATTAACCGATGCAACATATCTACTATCATTATGACTAGCAACACCAACATAAGAGATCATAGAACTTGCAAAATAATTATTATAATCATAAGATGTATTTGCAAGTTGTACCTTGAGGTAATTGTAGTAGTTTTGTGATGTAACACCTTGGTACTCTAAGATTTATAGCTTGACCGCCTTGCTGAATTTTTAATATGAAGCACGCCGTATTGCAAAATAGCAAACGAGATCACAAGGGGTCAAAACCAGATGTGATCGGCCTTTTGGGCCAAATGCAACGATAATGGCGAGCACAAGAAGATAGATCAGTGAAGAATAGGGCTAGGGCAAGAAGATCCGGCTGCAAAGTAGAGCCGAAGCAAATTCTTCCCCAGCGGAGTCGCCAAAAAGTATGTTGACGCCGAAAGTGTTCCGGATCACACACCAGCTAGGGCTTTGGACGCCCGGGTCGCCACGGACCGAAGAACGCAGCGAGGAGGTCACACTTACGCGGTGAAGGACGGCTATGTTTACAAGCAAACCAGCAAAGGATAGCTATCGCACTTACGTGGCGAAGAACGACTAGTTTTCGGGCAAACTAGCAAAGGAACCGTCAAAGTTCTCGCCCAAGAGGGACCCCGTCAGGGCATGGACGTCGCCGGGTTGCCCTAGGTCGGCCGACGAGCCTAGGGCGCCATCCTTGGTCATCGGATCAAGGGATGAACAACATGAGGTTGGAGAAGAGGGTAAAGGGGTTGTAGTAGATTGGTTTGGTGATTGGATAGATGAGATCTCAATCGGCCATCACCCTTTATATTTATAGGGTGGCTGGTCTTTCCGTAACCGAATAGGACTCCTGACCGAATAAAACTCCAAATAGGACTTGTTTATTCTGTTATTGCATGTATATGCAATTTCCATCTTGTACGTATATGCAGGTTCAGTGGAGCTGGTCTCTATTGTTGTCTTGCCGCCTCCGACCAGTTTTACCTGGTCGGAAATCTCTCAAGAGACCTGGTCGGAAATCTCTCAAGAGGTCTCAGCCATCTTGATGACAGAAACTTGATGGTGGAGTGCATTATACGCTTGCGACACTTTTGAGTGTCAACATATGCCCCCCTGTTTTTAGGTGAATAATGCATTGAACCTTAAAACACAATTAAAGTACTAAATAGCCACGATACTGTGGCAGAACCTCCTGAATTAAGTGGCCCACATGCACCCATCATTGTCCTAAAGACTTCTGATTGGCGTGCACGAGTTCCAAATCACTCAAGAGATCTGTCGGGTGTCCTCGGGAAACCCGAATCATCCACGTTACATTCTTTTCAGGAATTCCCTCGTCAAGCATCACAGTATTACAACAGTTTTATAGATAAGATAAATCAGAGTAAAAGCGGAAAGGTTATATAACATAGATTGAAACTTAAGTTTAAAAGTTTACAACCCTGAAGTATTTGATACATAAAGGTTCGGAACTTTATATTACATACACCACACAACTTTTGGTTACTTGCCCAAGGTCAAACATCAGTGTCATCATCACTCTCCTCCACAAGAGCGAAGAAACATTGACCACCAAAAGGATGATCAATAAACTCACCTGCATCAAATGGTAACGAACCCTGAGTACAAAAGTACTCAACAAGACTTAACCGTCTAGAAAAGAGGAGAAGACTCAGGTATGAAGGTTATAGGGATTCAAGGTAAGTCTTTAGCAAGATCAAAACATTTCTTTTGCATAAAAGCTTACTAATAGTAAAACCTATTTTCAAGTTTAACTCAAGATTAAACTTTATAACTATCCAAAGATTCTCAAACCTTCATATGAATATCACATCTTTAGTTCTCATCTCATAAAGATCCCATTCATTACTACGGTGAGGGTCAGTGGATTGAGGCTCCATATCCGAGGAAACACGGCGATTCGAATCGATTAAACCCAGCTGGGGATTCAGTACCACACGACATATGTAGATCATAATCTTGCATATGTCAACCCTATCTATAGATCCTCCCATACAAGAACGGGTCCAGCGTCACCCGAGAGTACAGTACACCTCGAACCCGACTATCTCATAGCCCCGAGGGTACACGCTACTCCCGCCATCTCTCCACTCCCAGTACGCGGTTGGCCGTTCTCAAGTATCGGATTAGCTATAGATGAGGCTTACCACCGCATGTGGGCTATACTCAAAGATCTCAATCACAGCAGGCCAACAACGATAAGGTCCTATGTTGAGTAACCTTACAACAAGACTCCATTCTTGATGTAAGTTACTATAATTATCATGTTGTCTCAAGATTCATTAATCCCATAACATAGCAACCATTTTTAAAAGCACCTGCTATTATGAGGTAAGTAAAGCATGACTAAGCATACTAAGCATTTTCATAAAGCGGTTATCAAGGTTAAATATTGGAATCATCAAGATCGGTAATGCATCAAATAGGGTTCACACAACTCCTATTCACTTAATGCATCATATTAACTCAAGTGATATAAATAACTTTGTAAAAATACAAGGATAGGTTTAATGTCCGGGGCTTGCCTTGTTGATCAGCGAAGTCCGGAGATTCTGAAAAACCAGAAGGATCCACACACTCAGGAGAAACCCACTGAGGATCAGGTCCTTCCGAAACGAGATCTACACGTAGAAGTGCATATGCATGATCAATGAGATGCTCATGATATGATCATGGTAAAGATGGAAATTTTCTAAGCTGTAGACATTTATTTGTACAATGTTCCATCACGGTATAGTTGCAAACCAACAAAACCAACTTAGCTATTAAACTATATATTATTACTAAGCAAATTTCATTATCTTTATTAAGCAAGGTTATGTAATAAATTAGCAACAAAAGATCATCTGCATAAAGGAATCCATAACCAGGGAGCAAATCATGCTACTGATCCCCTGATTGTCAAACAAAACCAAAAGTCATACAAATCTAAAAGGGATTAACAAATTCTATTTCTTTTATAAGTCATTATAATTAGCCTTTACTTATGAACAAATCATACTTATTCAAACAGAGCTGAAATTAATCATGAAGGTAGATATTAATGACATAAACTCACATGTCAAATTTCATGATTTTTGGAGAAACACAGAAAATCACATAAGTCATCAAAGTTGCATTTATTAATTAATGTACAGATTTAATTGTCATAGTAAAAGTACTCAAAACACAAGTTTTATAATTTTTATATTAGCACAGACATGCTATCATCTAACATGTCAAATTTCACAATTAACAGAGCTATAGAAAAATTATAGCAAAAATAACAAATTTAGCTACTGTGTAAAAAGCTAGAAAAAGAAAAACTCAAATCTAGCCCAAACTGGGCTTTCGGCCCGCTCCAGCGCGGCCCAACACACGCGAAAGACGGCCCGGCCTGTCTCCGCCCGCGCGCCTCGGCGACTTTGCAGAAAAGCCCTTCGGTTTAAACGAAAACAACCCGCAGTCCTGAGCACTATTAACATGAGTCACGAACTTTGCAACCAACACCCTGGACTTTCTTATCTTTACAACTATGAGGTCCCCGACCATGGCCAGAGCGGACGGCGGCGCACCGAGCGCCGGCGAGCCTTACGCCGGTCAACTCCGGCCAGTAGAGACCTAACGAACGCGAGCACCAACACTAGCAAGTCACCCGCAGCCGATAGAGCTCCTAACCCTAACCGCTACCACTCCGGTGAGGTCTGGCCACGCATGGCGGCGGACCGGATCATGGCGGAGCTGTTCCGGCGAACCTAGGCTGGTAGCAGTAGAACGGAGGGGCTAGGAAGTTCCAGTAGCTCACCCTGATGCTGGCTATGTAGCTGGTTCAAGCGGAGGATGAACGGAGAGGAGAAGTCCACGGAGCAGTGGCTTGCGGCGGCGAGCTCCGGCGAAGAAGATGATGTTCCGGCGAGACCTGAGCGCCAAAAGGAAAACCATCGAGCCGATGAGTAACCTGGGGTCAAGGCGAAACAGAAACATGAGACAGGGAGAGTAGAGGAGTGCCCGGTTGAGCGGACCACGGTGAGATCGAGCTCGGCGGCGATTTCGCCCGGCGGGAAGAAGAACGGCGAGCACAAGCGCTCTGAGGCAGTAGAGATAGAAAGGATGGTCCTGGAGGTGCGCAAGTGAGTAGAGAAGTTATAGTTGCGGTCAATTTTGGATGAGGACGATCAGATGCAGTGAATTTGGGATTTGGACGGAAAGGAGCCCGTCGGTGCCCTAGGTGGCAAAACGGCGACGGCGAGCTCAGGAGAAGGTGCCACGACGCGAGGGAGAGCGCCAGCAGCTGCTTCACTCTGCCATGAACACGGTTGCGAGCTCATTCGAGAGAGAATGACGCCCTTCGCGCGGTCAGCGCTGATCAAAGATCAGCTCCCACCGCCATGAACAGGGAAGCAAACATATCCCCCCCCCTTTCCTTTCTACCCTTTCACAAATTTTGAAATTACTTCAGAGTTTTGAATATAAGTTGAAAATAGGCTAAAATATCAAATGCTCAGAATTCAATACTGAACATCTTTTATTTTTGCAACATAAGCAAAATATGCTTAGATTTTGAATTAGGGTTTGAAATTCAAAAGGGGACAAAAAGAGCAAAAGGGTATTTTCACAATTACTTTTGATTTCGTATGAGAACTTGAAAAACTTTATACATCAAAGTTGATTCTTATAAAAAATGGAGCAACTTTGCTTTTTAGAGCATAACCAAATTCTTTTTAGATTAAGAATTATGAAAAAGGGGACAAAATAGGGTTTTCAAATTAATTAAATTATTTAATTGGATTTCAACCAAATTTGAATTATACCTCAATGGTGACTTGAAACATGTTCCAAATACACCTTTGAGACATAATACCAAGGTTTGGTCCAAATTTTCAGTTACTAAATATGAGATTACCAAAATACCCTTTTATAGCACAAAAGCACTAATCACAACAAAAGAAAACATAACTAGGGTTTCAAACTTAAGCACTCTTTATCAACTAAGAACAAGCATGAAAAATTAAACTTGTTTTTAGTGAATGCATACTTAGGTTATCAACTCAGATGAAATGCTAGTGCATATGATGACATGTCAGGTTTTAGTCTGCTTAACACCAGAGTGTTATAGATACCCAACTCATCGGCTATCTAACATCTAAGGAGGATGTATACATCGACCATATTTTGTACTAAGGGCGACACATGTGTCGGCCGTTGTTTGGTGAGCACTTGAGCTCCTTGCCAAACACTTGGAAAGTACTTTTGCAAATACCTCTCGTTCATTGCTCTTGTGAGACTTTCACCTTGCAATGTCTCCAGCAAATGTGAATTTTTGAACACCACTTTGATCACTCGATACAAGACCTTCCAACTTGGTGCTTGTTCAAGGTCACCTCCTTGGATTATCCAATTTTCTCTCTTGATGAGTTAAATGACTCCCGTAGTCAGTCTTGCTTGATCAGATCTCAAACACTTGAGCAATGAATCTTCGGCAGCCCTTTGATAGAGCTATTGTTACACGTCACATATTTAAATACACTGCGCCGAACATTGTCATCAACTTCAGCGCTTGGATCACGAAAATATTTCAACAAGGGAGTTTTTCCAATCTTCCAAATCGGCCTTGCTTTTGTTAAGAATTAATTCAGGCCGATCTGGGAGTTCTATGGATGAATCAACTGGGCTAGCCGTACCGGAGCCGACCAAGCCGATTTGGCAAACTGATGAGTCGACTCAAAGTCAACCTGGCCGACTGTGCAGACCGGCTGAGTTGGTCTAGATTCAACCTGGTCGGCTGGACGAACCGACTGAGTTGGTCTAGATTCAACCTGGTCGGCTGGACAAACCGACTGAGTTGGTTTAGATTCAACCTGGTCGGCCAGACAAGCCGACTGAGTTGGTTCAGATTCAACCTGGTCGGTCGGACAAGCTGACTGAGTTGGTTCAGATTCAACCTGGTCGGCCGGACAAGCCAACTGAGTTAATTCTTTATAATATGTTCACAAAATTAGATGCATCGAGTTTTCCTTTATGTGAAAGTTGTGTCCACTAACGCCATAGCCAGATGCTTATCACGCTAACATGTTGGCCTTAAAATTATCATTCCTTGTAATATGCCGAATTCGAAATTCGGTAAAAGCATTAATGATGGTAAGGCACTCGTCAAGATATGTATTATGTGATCCTTTAAAACACCCAAAACATATGAGTGACTTGCTGTACCACTAGTAATGAATCACCACAGGCTTCAACATGTCATACTCCATGGATCATAATATGGCCAAGCCGAATAAGAAAAGTTCACATTCGGCTTGAATCTTGGTGCAAATGTAGTCTTAATCGGCTCAATGTCTCACATAGCACCACTGCGGGAAATAACGATCATGCCAACACCTTGGCCCTTTTTGCAAGCCGATTAACCATATTGTCACACCCATGAAGAAGAAATACATATATTATGCCTCCCGAGCCTTAAAGCCATCAAAGTGATTTCTATGGGGCTTTTCTAATAGCACGATGGTTGCAAGCATTCATCGGCTATACTATTATACTAAGGGCGATAGCAAAGCATCGACCATATGAATTCATCCAGGTGAGTATGCATAGCCGAAATAAAGCAGTTCGGCTCTGGATCATTGGTAAGCAAAATAATTTGGCAACTCTCCATAATATAGACATTTATACCAATGATTGAAATAAGGGGCTAAGGGGTAATCATGCATACCTTGGGATGAATTCCACATAGACATAGGCAGAGAATATGGATGATGCCAAAACCATTGATTTTGATGATTCGGTGCAAATCCCCAGCTTGGCAACTGCTTCTTGAATCTTCTTCTCTCCTTTGCCTTCGTTGCACTACTTGCTTGAGCATCATCTTTCTGAACTTGGACACTTCCTTTATGAGCTCACACCAAGCCTTTTTCTTTCAACTTCTCTGCACTAAGCTTCTGCAACTTCTTTTCTTGCCACTTTGGTAAACTGATTGAGCATATTGGTTTTATTTCTGTTTTGGACAGCGACAAATCTTTCTTGATTTTAGGCACTCTCACATTCTTTTGTTCAAATTTGGCACCTAGAATATCAGTATATGATTCTCCTACTTCTATGCCATGAATAGCCAGATTTTTCAGCACCGGAATCGGCTTTCCAATAATTGAATTCAGATCTGAACTTTTATCTTTGCGGTCATCATATTTCCCACGGTAAACCTATTTTACCACTTTCTTCTTATGCTGGGCTCCGGACCGATTTAGATCAAAATGGTCTTTATAAGATGATGACCTCTCTAAATGTCTAGGAGCTGCATATTGTGGCCAAGAATATGGTGGAATGTGTGCCTCTTGATCAAACCAGCCCCAAGATGAATAAGGATGAAAATATGTGGGTTGCGGTCCATATAATTTGTGAATTGGCTGCTCAAAAGGAGAATGTGTTGTTGTTGAATGAGATCTATTCCCTTGTCAATTCCAATCTTGAGATTTGTGCTTCGGACGAAATCTTGATGTTTGGACCTTCTGTGGCCGATTTGTGACATTGGCTTTTGCTAAATTCTCATACTTAGCTAGAAGCTCCTCGAAACTAAGTTTTGGTCTTCTATTCTTTTGCTTGTCACGACCTTTACCTCCAAAAGATTTATGAGCATCCTCCTTCTTTTCTTCGTCTTGATAGACATGCTCCAAAGGAGGATCCTTAGCCGATTCCCCTTGCTCAACGGGATCAATCAACTGTTGCTTTAGCTGGAGAGATTCTACCTGCCTCCCAGTGTCTTCTGGATCTGTGATAACTTTATTGGCCTCTGGAATATCTTCAATTTGCAATTCATGGACAACAACCTTGTCTTCACTTGAGGGCCCCACATCTCTCTCCTGGGCATTCGAGCATTGAGCTTTGAGTGAATCGGCTAATGCAAGCCGATCCGAAACTTGCTTACCATCAAGACCAATTGAATCTAATTCGTCCATTTGTTGAGCTTCAAAAAATGTCAATCGTCCTTTATTAATTGCCGATTGGATCACTCGACGAAACACATTGCAGTTAGAAGTATTATGATCAAAAGAATTGTGCCACTTGCAATATGTAAGCTCTTCTAAGTTTTGAATAGATAGCAAAACATTGTGATCAATGATTCTAATAAAATTATTCTTTAACAAGATATCAAAGACATGATCACAAAAAGTAAAGTCAAAGGTGTATTTTGATTTCTTTAGTCGATTCTTTTGTGGAGTCGGCTTTAAAGCTAGGCAAATGAAGGGATCAGATTTAACATCAATCCATTAGGCCACACCTTTGTAACTACTTTTGGGAAACTTTATCTTTGACAAACTACTACTACCGACCTTGCCATATGGCACAATATGTTGGCCGATAGAATCTGAATTTGTTTTAACATTACCAAATAAAAATGCTATTCTCAATCGGTTTTTTACAACTACTAGCAAGAATATTGCCTATGGATGCAGAAATTGAAATAGTATGACCAGATTGGAATTTGAGCAAAATATTCATATTTGGTACCTTATTGATTATGTCGGAGAAGCGTAGGTTCTTGGTTTGAATGACGTCGTTCTTCATCTCCAGAGAACTATCAACAATAGGTGTTGAATCACCCAAAAGTGCTTCGGTAGTTGCTGGAACAGAGGAAGTCAGTTTAGCCAATCGGAAGTCGGCTCGGCCAACTTGGGCACTAACGGGTAAGGCCGCAACAGGGGGAGTTGGCTTAGCCGACTTAGAAGTCGACCTAACTGACCCTGGGCAGGTAGTAATCGGCTCAGCCGACTCTAAAGTTAGGTTAGCCGATTTTGGGCAGGCAAGCGGTCTTTCTTTCTCGCTTGTAGGGATTTGATCTCCATCAATGACGCGGTAATCACTGGATAAGCGTATAACCCCTTTAGCTCTTGAAAAATCGAGTCTAGCCGTTTTCTGGCGCTTTTCATGCTTTTCTGTAGCAAGACTTGTTAGTTACGATTGGTTCGGAATGGATATTATGTTGTTCGGCTTTGGTAGCCGAACCTTTGCTTACATCCGAACTGACTTTTTCTTTCATGCCCATTAACAATGCCCTTTTAGCCAAAGTATTCATAGAATACCTCCTCTAATCTAGACCATGACCAAATAGTACATTCGGGTAAAGACGTAAACCATGCAAAGGCAATACTAGTGAGAGATAAAGGAAAATTTTGCACTTTCATATAGTCCTCTTTACCGGCAAAAACCAATTGTGAAATATAAATACTAATGTGTTCCACAGCGGTCTTATCATCTTCACCACTAAATTCATAAAAATCAGGTACCCACCAACCATCAGGATCTTCCAAGTAATCATAGTGTAACAGGTATGGTCTATGATAAGCGGGAACCTTCCATTTAGAGGAGCCATAAGGTTTTCTAGCATGGGCTAAATCTTCATCGATTCGGCTTGATTTAAGAGTAACATATTAAGCCGAATCACGATTGTTAGCATGCACACCCATTGCTGAATTTTTATTGATTCAGCTATAGTTATTAGTAACATGTGAAGCCGAATCATAAGCACTTGCACATAAATGCTTTTCTGAATTTGCATGCATTCGGCCATAGTTATTATCAACAAATGAGGCCGAATTATGAGTAGTAGCAATTGCATTTGATGCTGGATTTTGAGAGCAATTGGCTAAATAATTATCATTGTCATAGCCAATTCTCTCATTCATCGGCATGTCTTGTGGTGGAGCCACGTATTGTGAATTTATAGCCGATGAATTAGAATTTACATGTTGTATGTTGCTAGTAGCATCAAAATTCAAAGAATTTATAGTTGATATCGGCTCTTGACCATAATATGTATGATTATGATATGTATGACGAGGAGCATTAACAAAAGTATTAACCGATGCAACATATCTACTATCATTATGACTAGCAACACCAACATAAGAGTTCATAGAACTTGCAAAATAATTATTATAATCATAAGATGTATTTGCAAGTTGTACCTCGGGGTAATTGTAGTAGTTTTGTGATGTAACACCTTGGTACTCCATGATTTATAGCTTGACTGCCTTGCTGAATTTTTAATATGAAGCATGCCGTATTGCAAAATAGCAAACGAGATCACAAGGGTTCAAAACCAGATGTGATTGCCTTTTGGGCCGAATGCAACGATAATGGCGAGCACAAGAAGATAGATCAGTGAAGAATAGGGCTAGGGCAAGAAGATCTGGCTGCAAAGTAGAGCCGAAGCAAATTCTTCCCCAGCGGAGTCGCCAAAAAGTATGTTGACGCCGAAAGTGTTCCGAATCACACACCAGCTAGGGCTTTGGACGCCCGGGTCGCCACGGACCGAAGAACGCAGCGAGGAGGTCACACTTACGCGCTGAAGGACGGCTAGGTTTACAAGCAAACCAGCAAAGGATAGCTATCGCACTTACGTGGCGAAGAACGACTAGTTTTCGGGCAAACTGCGGATACATGGGTGTATGCCGAGTCTCTGTGTGATGAGTGATTGTCAATGGAGATGATGCGCATGTTCTTTGGCTTGTGTTGTGCAGGCGTCGAGCACGGAGACAGTGATCGATGGCGGGTGAAGGTCAAGTTGCGACGTGCCGTGCCGACGGACCGGGCGCGATGAAGGATGGGCGTGCCGTGCGGCGGACGTGCCATGCCGATGTATCGGACGGTGAAGGGCGGACGTGGACTTGGACTGATGGACTGGAGGCCGGAGGATCAGCTGTGGTGGCTGGCAGCTTGCGACAGCGACAGGCGGAGAAGTGCGATCATGTCGGTGGAAGGGGTGCACAGGCGGTGCATCCCCTCTACGACGCCGGTTTGTTGGTAGAGCCCGGGAAAAACCAACGGTGGACGGTTTCCAGGTTTGGGCCTCAAAACCTGGGTGCTGGGTTTCCAGGTTGAGCCACAAAACCTGGGCGCGACGGTTTCCAGGTTGAGCCTCAAAACCTGGGCGTGGGCCGGTTTCCGAGTTTGGGCCTCAAAACTCGGGCGCGGACGGTTTCCGAGTTTGGCCACAAAACTCGGGCTGGAGGCTGGTTTCCCGGTTTGGGCCTCAAAACCGGGGGCTGATGGAAAAGGCTGGTTTCCCGGTTTGGGCCGCAAAACCGGGGGTGCAGAGTGGTGGCGGCACGTGGCGGCGATCTAAAGGTTGCGTGGAGGCGACGCGGAAGACCGTGCGGGCGTGGCCGTCGGATCTACCTACCACCAGCGGGTGGACTAGAATAGCCTTAGGGTTAGGCTGGTCCGCTCTGTAAATTAGAGTAGAGAGGGGTAGAGTAGGAAATAGACTTAGGCTAGGTTAGTATAAGTAGTCTAGAGGAGACACCCTCCTCCCCATCTCAATCTCAGTTAGAGCTTTCATTTCCTAGGGTTTCCACTCTCCCACACCCTTGCTTTAGCTAGTTGAGATCCGCAGAGAGACTCCACTCTGTGTACTGTTGATTCGAGGAAGTGAGGCCGTATCCTCACCTTGGATCCCATCTCTTGGTGTCAATTCGCGTTTTGATTTCATGTTCATCATGTTCTTCGCGGATTGCTTTGTGCCTTGAGTTTTCCCGTCGCTTGATCTTTGTGCTCGGTCCATCTTTCACGATTCCGTTTGAACTGAGTTGCTCTAGATCGTGAGGCACTTCTTTCCACCGAAAGAAATCATCTCTAACCTCACGGTCTAGGAGATCGATCAAGTTTTAGTTTCGGGTCTCTTTTTCTTCTTTCCCCCGAATTCCTTCGATTCACCGATTTGGAGTTAGGTTCGAGCCATGATCTCTTAGAGATAGCTCACTAACCTCCTTGTGACTCCTCAGATCGAATCCCAAGCCTAGAGCACTTGATTCGGAGGAGATCGGGTTGAATCGCCGGAGTTTCAGTGCAGTCGCGGGGTGACCGGACGCTCTGTCGGGCTGACCGGACGCACGCTTTCAGAGTCCGGTCGTTGAGCACGGCGCCAAGCTTTTCTGCGTACTGACCGGACGCTCTCGACCGGACGCTCTGTTTGCATTTCGACCGGACGCTACGCTTGCACTGTTCCCGTGTCATTGTCTCATCTGACCGGACGCTCAGTGAACGACCGGACGCTTGAGCTCCGTGCGTCCGGTCGCGAACAGAGAGCTCCCAGAGCTGTTTTCTGACGACCGGACACGTCCGGTCCCTGCTGACCGGACGCAGGCCAGAGTCCGGTCGCTGCAGTTTCGCGCGTCTTCGTTCGCGGTTCGTTCGTTCTTGATCGGATTTGAGTTCCGTCTTTTGGGTTGGCTTTCTAGGGTTGTCTAGTGTCCCGCTGTGCTTCTAGGAAGCATCCACCCTACATCTAGGGTCGTGGACATTAGCAAGCTCTAGGTTTCGATTTTGGGGTTGATCTTGGGACAGTGGCATCTAGTTTCCGAAAGGAAATTTTTGAAGCTCCCATTCACCCCCCCTCTGGTCGCTTTCGGGTAGCTTCTCGGTCCTTCAATTGGTATCGGAGCGGGTTAAGGATCTTCCACCTTAGCCGGTTCCAGATCCACCGAAGGCGACATGGATCGCGGCGTGGGCAAACCGCCGTTTTTCGATGGGACGAACTATGCGTATTGGAAGATACGTATGTCGGCCTATTTGCAGAGCTTGGGCGCTTCGATCTGGGATATTTGCAACTCCCCTGATTACGTGGTCTTGGCTGCTCGTGTGACTCAACAGCAGGTCGATGAGCACGATGCCAATAGCCGAGCCCGTAATGCTCTTTTCTCTTGTTTGAGCATGGGTGAGTTTGATCGTGTTTCTCACCTCGCTACGGCTCGGGAGATCTGGGACACTCTCATGCGTTTTCATGAGGGCACCTCTCAAGTCAAAACCCGACTCTACGAGTCGTTCAAGCGAGAGTATGAGAACTTTAGACATCAACCTGGCGAGAGCATAGAAAGTTTATTCGCTCGCTTTCAGGTGATTGTCAACAGGATGAGGGCTAACAGAGAGCAGTTGCCATTTGACGATCATGAGCGTGCTTTGAAGCTTTTGCACACTCTTGACCGTTCGATGTGGGACTCCAAGGTTCAGGCAATCATCGAATCGCCGAACTATGAGACTCTCACCTGCGACGAGCTCTTCAGTAAGCTCAAGTCCAGTGAGATTGATGCTATGGCGAGGGCTTCTTTTGAAAATCCTTCTCGCCCGTCCATGGCTTTGGTTTCCGGCTCTTCCTCTAACCCCTCAGCTGGCTTTGCGCTTTCTTCTCTCTTTTCTGTGACAGAGGACCAGCTGGAGTCTTTGGGAGACGACGAGTTGGCTTTGCTTGCCAACCGGTTCTCGCGGTTCCACAACAACCGCATGAACCGTCGTCGCGGAGGAGGACGCACCGGATGCTACGAGTGCGGCGACCCCGACCACTTCATCGCCGACTGCCCCAAGAAGAAGAACAAGCATCTTGGGAAGGGCGATCACGGCCACAGGCGCGACTCCAAGTACAAGGAGAAGCACGTTCCCCCAAGGCACAAGAAGCGGGGCGGCTTCAACAAAGAGTACATCAAGAAGAAGTACTTGGAGAAGCAGCAGGCTGAGCAGCGAGCGTTCTTCGCCACGCTCAGCGATGTCGACGGCTCGGATGACGACTCCGCTCGATCGAGTGATGACGAGTCCGAGAAGAAGAAGCTGGAGGACACGTTCAACGGCTTGTGCTTCTTCGCCGGCGACGAAGGCCTGTGTACCATGGCGCTCGGAGATGAGGTCGACGGCGAGCCGGAGCGTACCCCTCGGAACGACGACGACGACGACACCTCCCAGGTATCTCTCACCTACGACGAGCTTTCCTCCGAGGTTGAGAAGTTGACTGCTGCCCTCCTTAGTCAAGACAAGTTGCTTAGGCGTGCCGCTAGAGAGCGCAAGGAGTTTAGGCAGAAGTGGGAGGACACGGTGAAGGAGCTTGAGTTCGCTCGGTCCACCGTGGTTGTGTCGGAGGAGTTGGAGTGCGAGAGTTGCGCCGCGCACATGACGGATCTTCTCACTCTGAGGAGTAAGTATGCTGCGCTGGTAGATGAGGTGGATGAGCTCCGAGCTAGACCGCAGCTGTTGGGTGCGTGCAAGACTTGTCCTGTCTTGCAATCCGAGTTGGCAGAGAAGAATGCCAAGCTTGAGTCTTTTGAGAAGGCCGGCTCGGATAGCACTTGTGTCAAGAGGTGTGCTTTGTGTGAGGGCCTGGAGCAGGAGATGGCCAATGTGAGGCATGACAAGGTGCGTACCGAGGAGGAAAACACATACCTTCGGACCGTCTTGTCATGGGTGTCTTGTGGTGAGCCTCAGCTCGGGATGATGATCTCCCAATTCAAGCGAGCTGCTGGGGCTCCTGGTGTAGGTCTTGGCCAGAGTGTTGATCTTTCAGCTTTTGGTAAGATTGGAGAGTCTAGTGGTCTGAACCCCTGTGAGAAGCCCAACTCCACCACTACTCCCAAACTAACCAAGCTTCCACCCAAAGAGCCTGCCAAGCCTGTCACCAAGGATGGAGTTGTAGTTGAACCCCCCAAGGCTCCACCCAAGAATCCACAATGGCAACCCAAGCCCAATCACCTAAAGAACAAGCTTGACACAATGCCACCCATCCGAGAGGAGTTGCCACAGAAGGGCAAGGGCAAGGTGAACCATACCCACATCCCTGCAAACCAACAACCCCCTTTGCGCGCGGTGAGGTTTCAGTGTGACTTTTGTGGGCGGGATGGTCACCTGAGTGAGTTCTGCTTTAGGCGCAGGAGAGAGGCGCGCCGAGCTAGGGAGATGCAGAACCCGGACATGTTTCACCCAGCTCGTGGTGGACATGCTCCGAAGCCTCAGGGGAGAGCTGCTAGGTCTGGAGGGAAGCATACCCAGCCTAGGCAGCAGGAGAGAGCCCCTAGGAGGGAGACTAGGCCTAGAGGTAGAGCACCTCAGTTTGTGAGGCCTAGGCAGGAGAGAGCTCCGAGGAGAGACGCTAGAGTTGAGCAGCAGGCTCCTAGGCGTAGACCTCGTAGAGAGCGTGCCCGACGAGGTCCTGTTTTTGCAGGTAACGGACCCCGTGGCGGAGGCTTTGTTGAGCGCCTTGTCCCACCGCAGGTAGAGTTTCGCGGTGAGCGCTTCTTCCCCAGCGGACCACGTTTTCCTGTGCGTGGTGATCGCTATCCCCCTAGACAGGATGGTTTTTACACTGACCGTTCTTTTGAGCAGCCGGCCCAACACTGGTTTCCTTCTTATCTTACTAACCCCAGTGTTGGACCGTATGTTCACCCTATGTCTTTTTATTGATGTAGGAGGAGCGGTTGGAGGACATTTGGCTTGTGGATTCCGGTTGCTCGAGGCACATGACCGGAAATGCCAAATGGTTCTCCAGCCATAGTCCGGTCGCCGGAAAAGAGTACATAACCTTCGGCGACAAAGGTAAGGGCAAGGTATTGTCCGTTGGTGCAGTGCGGGTTAATGAGCACTTTGTGTTGCGCGAGGTTGCTCTTGTTTCTAACCTGCATTTCAACTTGCTTTCTGTTTCGCAACTTTTTCGTGAAGGCTATGAGATTCGTTTCAAACCGAACCTTAGCCGGATCTTAGATCCTCAGGGTGATCTTGTATGTCTGATTTCACCCTTTGGGAATGTCTTTCGCGCGAATTTCTCAAAGTCGTTTGGATCTTCTCGCTGTCTTTTGGCTAGTCCTTCTTCTTCTGATCTTTGGAAGTGGCATAGGAGGCTCGGTCACCTGAGTTTTGACTTGCTTGCAAGACTTAGCTCACTTGGCTTAATCCGAGGATTGCCCAAGCTTTCGTTGGAGAAGGATCTAGTTTGCCATGCTTGCCGGCATGGAAAGATGGTTGCTGCTCCCCACCATCCTTTGACCAAGGTTATGACCTCGCACCCCGGAGAGCTTTTGCATATGGACCTTGTTGGTCCGGCTCGGGTGAGCTCGGTTGGTGGGAAGTGGTATGTGCTTGTTATTGTTGACGACTTTTCGAGGTATTCGTGGGTCTTCTTTTTAGTTGAGAAGTCCGAGACATTCTCCTTCGCTCGCGATCTGATTTTGCGTCTTCAGAACGAGTTCCCTTTGAACTCGATGCGAGCGATTAGAAGTGATAATGGTTCCGAGTTTAAAAATTCGGATTTTGAGAAGTTTTGTAAATGCCTTGGTTTGGAGCATCAGTTTTCTTCTCCCTATACACCACCCCAAAATGGTGTTGTAGAGAGGAAGAATCGGACCCTTGTTGAGATGGCCAGGACGATGCTTGATGAGCATAGGACTCCTAGGCGCTATTGGGCCGAAGCTATGAACACTGCATGCTATATTTCGAATCGCATTTTTCTGAGAGTGTTTTTGAAGAAGACCTCTTATGAGTTGCGTTTTGGTCGCCAGCCCAAGGTGAGTTATTTTAGAGTCTTTGGTTGCCACTGTTTTATATTGAAAAAAGGCAACCTAGACAAGTTTGAGTCTCGTTCTTCTGACGGTGTGTTTTTGGGTTATGGCACTCACACTCGAGCTTATCGTGTACTTAACCTTGACACTAACCGAGTCATGGAGACATCAGATGTCACCTTCGACGAGACTCTTGTTTCTCCTTCTTCTCGTTTTGAGCGTGCAGGTGATCACGAGGTTGGAGAGCCTCTTTTCGATGACGAGGAAGAGGGTGCTGAAGGTATAGATGATCCAGCACCCCCTCCGCCTGCCGCGCCGCCGGGAGCGGCTTCGACGACGACCCGTGGCCCCGAGACGTCTTCTTCCTGGGGGCCGTGGAATCCACCTCGCGCGGTACCTTTTGTACCCGGGGTGGAACCAGCTACTGTTGAGGGGGAGGTTACTTCTTCCCGGGAGGCGCCACGACACATCCAGCGCCAGCACCCCCCTGAACAGATGATCGGAGACATCGACGAGCGAGTTACTCGCTCCAGGTCACAGCACATCTCGCACTTTGCTCATTCTGCTTTTGTTGCGTCTTTTGAGCCCCGAGATGTTGGACACGCATTGACGGATCCGGATTGGGTCAATGCCATGCATGAGGAGCTAGAGAACTTTGAGCGAAATCGGGTTTGGGTTCTAGTGCCACCACCTCCTGACTGTAAGCCTATTGGGACAAAATGGGTATTTAAAAACAAGCAAGGAGAGGAGGGCCACATTGTGAGAAACAAGGCCCGGCTTGTAGCGAAGGGTTATAGTCAGAAGGAGGGGATAGATTATGAGGAGACCTTCGCTCCTGTAGCTCGTTTGGAGGCTATTAGGATACTCTTGGCTTATGCTGCATCCATGTGTTTCAAACTTTTTCAAATGGATGTCAAGAGTGCCTTCTTAAACGGCTATATTGAGGAGGAGGTCTATGTCCAGCAACCCCCCGGTTTTGAAAATCCCAAGTTTCCAAACCATGTCTTTAAACTCCACAAAGCTTTGTATGGTTTGAAACAAGCCCCTAGAGCCTGGTATGAGAGATTAAAAACCTTTTTGCTAGCTAAGGGTTTTAAAATGGGATGTGTAGATAAAACGCTTTTTCTCCTCAAGCAAGGCAAAGATACTCTCTTGGTCCAAATTTACGTGGATGATATCATTTTCGGTGGTTCTTCTCACGTTTTGGTTGCCAAGTTTGCAGATGCTATGAGCAGGGAGTTCGAGATGAGCATGATGGGCGAGCTGACCTTCTTTCTCGGGTTGCAAATTAAGCAATCCCGAGAAGGGACGTTTGTGCACCAGGGCAAGTACACGAGGGACTTGCTGAAGCGGTTCGACATGGGTGAGGCCAAGCCTCTTCCGACGCCCATGTCGATGACGACTGCCCTGGATGCCGACACGGATGGAGAAGCAGTGGACCAGAAGGAGTACCGCAGCATGATTGGATCGCTGCTCTACCTGACGGCGACACGGCCGGACATTCAGTTCGCCGTGTGCTTGTGCGCGCGCTTTCAGGCTTCGCCACGCATTTCTCACCGTCAGGCGGTGAAGCGCATCTTCAGGTACCTTCGTTTCACGCCCGAGCTCGGGATTTGGTATTCTGCTTCCTCCACCCTCTCGCTTTGTGGTTTTTCTGATGCTGATTTTGCTGGTTGTCGCATTGAGCGCAAGTCCACTTCTCTGGTGTCGTGGTCTTCTCGCAAGCAGTCTAGTGTCGCTCAGTCTACCACGGAGGCTGAATATGTTGCTGCGGCTAGCTGCTGTTCCCAGTTACTCTGGATGATGGCCACTTTGCGTGATTTTGGTTTGAGCTTTACTCGAGTTCCTTTGCTTTGTGACAGCACGAGTGCCATTAGCGTTGCTAAGAACCCTGTGCTTCACTCGAAAACCAAACACATTGATGTGCGCTTTCATTTCTTGCGAGACCACCAGGAGAAGGGTGATATCGACCTTCGCCATGTCGATACTCATCACCAATTGGCTGATATTTTCACCAAGCCTTTAGACGAATCAACCTTTAATAGGTTGAGGGGTGAGCTTGGTGTGTGTTTCCCCTTTTAGATGGGGGAAGCATTTTGAGATGTACAGACTGACTCTTTTATTGTGAGGCTCTTTTCTTTTGAGTTTCTTGAGTCTCTCCTTTTGGTATCTTCTTTCCTTCAGTTTTGTGTCGGGCATACGCATTTACATTCTGAGCTTCATGTCTATATTCACTAGAATGTAATTATGCTCTTGTTAGTATTGCTCCGATACTTATGATGATGCTTGTAGCTGATGCTCTTTCTGATCACTGTTACATGTTATGAGCGAGCTATTTTTTGGAATGGTGAATTATGCCTAATGTATATAAATCTGAAAATGTTCACCATTGAGATATGCAACTAGCATGTGTAGGGTGTGTTGAGTCCATTCCTGCTTTTCATATATGCTAGGTTGCTATGTCTCTAGTTCTGAGTCATTCACTTGCTTGGTTGTTCATAACTTGCTTAAAATCTGAACCAAGTATTGTTGAATTGAAAAGATCGAGATGGGATTGCTTGTCAACACCTCATGGTATTGAGACTGTTTCTCATTGCACTTTGAGTTAAACTTGAGCCATGTAGTGTATGACCGAAACCGTTGCTTTAAGCTTCTGATTGCTTCGGCATAGGCTTCGCACGGTTGAAAAGTTAGGCGATGACAAGCTTTCAACCTCTCGCAATCACATGCTAAAAATGAACTTGTGAATTCTTTTACCGCTGCAACTCCGATATGAATTTGAAATCACAAGTATATGCTTCATTCCTATGCATGATGATTGAACTTTGCTAGGGGTAGTTCACCTTGTATATATGCTTAGCACTTGTTTGGATTCCTTCTATACATGTCTAGTGCTATGTTGATGGTGACTATCCTTTTGGCTTAAAACTGCTCACATGCTCATATGCTTCATATTTCGTATAAGTGATCAGTTTGAGCCTTTGCTATTTGAGTGCTTAATTGAGATGTTGGAGCTATACTGATTAGAGCATCTTTGCACTCTTTTGACTATATACTTGAAGCTCCTAACTTGCATTTTGACTTCATATGCATTGTGGAAGGAGATCTTGTGTTCAGAGGGAGTTTATGCGAAGAGAGTTGCTTCTCCGATACCTTTTGGCCTTGATAAGTGCATTTTCAACTAGGGGGAGAAATTTACGCAAATCATATGCCCTGAAAATCTTTTGTCCTAGTTGCTTGCATTTGTCGAGGGGGAGTTTGCTAGTTGTGTTGAGCCGTTGCCTCTGTCTTGAGGGACTAGCAAACGTTCCTAGCTTCTCATGAGCTTTCATAAGTTTTTTCATTTGGCTTTCAATTGGTATCGTCTGGTGTGCTTTCCCATTTGGTTTGGGTTGATTTTCAATTGGTTCGGAGTGATTTTCTTGCTAGTTGTGTTGAGCCTCTGTGCCTCTATCTTGAGGGACTAGCATTTTGCTTCTGTTGTCCTCCGATCTTCAATTGCTATCTGCTAGCGGTGTTGAGCCTGTTCTACCTCTTCTTGAGGGCTAGCTTTGCTTTGCTTGGTTGCGTCAAGCCGTTGCCCATGTCTTTGGGGACCAAGTTTTTGCTTCATCCACTTGACCTTCTTCGGCTTTTGTTAAGGCTTCTGGGTCATTTGGTTGGGTTTTCTCTTCCCACTCCTTCCTACCTCCTTCTTCTTATTCATGATTTGTTGTGGAGTTGACAATGCACTCATCAAGGGGGAGATTGCGGATACATGGGTGTATGCCGAGTCTCTGTGTGATGAGTGATTGTCAATGGAGATGATGCGCATGTTCTTTGGCTTGTGTTGTGCAGGCGTCGAGCACGGAGACAGTGATCGATGGCGGGTGAAGGTCAAGTTGCGACGTGCCGTGCCGACGGACCGGGCGCGATGAAGGATGGGCGTGCCGTGCGGCGGACGTGCCATGCCGATGTATCGGACGGTGAAGGGCGGACGTGGACTTGGACTGATGGACTGGAGGCCGGAGGATCAGCTGTGGTGGCTGGCAGCTTGCGACAGCGACAGGCGGAGAAGTGCGATCATGTCGGTGGAAGGGGTGCACAGGCGGTGCATCCCCTCTACGACGCCGGTTTGTTGGTAGAGCCCGGGAAAAACCAACGGTGGACGGTTTCCAGGTTTGGGCCTCAAAACCTGGGTGCTGGGTTTCCAGGTTGAGCCACAAAACCTGGGCGCGACGGTTTCCAGGTTGAGCCTCAAAACCTGGGCGTGGGCCGGTTTCCGAGTTTGGGCCTCAAAACTCGGGCGCGGACGGTTTCCGAGTTTGGCCACAAAACTCGGGCTGGAGGCTGGTTTCCCGGTTTGGGCCTCAAAACCGGGGGCTGATGGAAAAGGCTGGTTTCCCGGTTTGGGCCGCAAAACCGGGGGTGCAGAGTGGTGGCGGCACGTGGCGGCGATCTAAAGGTTGCGTGGAGGCGACGCGGAAGACCGTGCGGGCGTGGCCGTCGGATCTACCTACCACCAGCGGGTGGACTAGAATAGCCTTAGGGTTAGGCTGGTCCGCTCTGTAAATTAGAGTAGAGAGGGGTAGAGTAGGAAATAGACTTAGGCTAGGTTAGTATAAGTAGTCTAGAGGAGACACCCTCCTCCCCATCTCAATCTCAGTTAGAGCTTTCATTTCCTAGGGTTTCCACTCTCCCACACCCTTGCTTTAGCTAGTTGAGATCCGCAGAGAGACTCCACTCTGTGTACTGTTGATTCGAGGAAGTGAGGCCGTATCCTCACCTTGGATCCCATCTCTTGGTGTCAATTCGCGTTTTGATTTCATGTTCATCATGTTCTTCGCGGATTGCTTTGTGCCTTGAGTTTTCCCGTCGCTTGATCTTTGTGCTCGGTCCATCTTTCACGATTCCGTTTGAACTGAGTTGCTCTAGATCGTGAGGCACTTCTTTCCACCGAAAGAAATCATCTCTAACCTCACGGTCTAGGAGATCGATCAAGTTTTAGTTTCGGGTCTCTTTTTCTTCTTTCCCCCGAATTCCTTCGATTCACCGATTTGGAGTTAGGTTCGAGCCATGATCTCTTAGAGATAGCTCACTAACCTCCTTGTGACTCCTCAGATCGAATCCCAAGCCTAGAGCACTTGATTCGGAGGAGATCGGGTTGAATCGCCGGAGTTTCAGTGCAGTCGCGGGGTGACCGGACGCTCTGTCGGGCTGACCGGACGCACGCTTTCAGAGTCCGGTCGTTGAGCACGGCGCCAAGCTTTTCTGCGTACTGACCGGACGCTCTCGACCGGACGCTCTGTTTGCATTTCGACCGGACGCTACGCTTGCACTGTTCCCGTGTCATTGTCTCATCTGACCGGACGCTCAGTGAACGACCGGACGCTTGAGCTCCGTGCGTCCGGTCGCGAACAGAGAGCTCCCAGAGCTGTTTTCTGACGACCGGACACGTCCGGTCCCTGCTGACCGGACGCAGGCCAGAGTCCGGTCGCTGCAGTTTCGCGCGTCTTCGTTCGCGGTTCGTTCGTTCTTGATCGGATTTGAGTTCCGTCTTTTGAGTTGGCTTTCTAGGGTTGTCTAGTGTCCCGCTGTGCTTCTAGGAAGCATCCACCCTACATCTAGGGTCGTGGACATTAGCAAGCTCTAGGTTTCGATTTTGGGGTTGATCTTGGGACAGTGGCATCTAGTTTCCGAAAGGAAATTTTTGAAGCTCCCATTCACCCCCCCTCTGGTCGCTTTCGGGTAGCTTCTCGGTCCTTCACAAACTAGCAAAGGAACCGTCGAAGTTCTCGCCTGAGAGGGACCCCGTCAGGGCATGGATGTCGCCGGGTTGCCCTAGGTCGGCCGACGAGCCTAGGGCGTCATCCTTGGTCGTCGGATCAAGGGATGAACAGCATGAGATTGGAGAAGAGGGCAAAGGGGTTGTAGTAGATTGGTTTGACGATTGGATAGATGGGATCTCAATCGGCCATCACCCTTTATATTTATAGGGCGGCTGGTCTTTCCGTAACCAAATAGGACTCCTGACCAAATTAAATTCCAAATAGGACTTGTTTATTCGGTTATGACACGTATATGCAATTTCCATCTTGTACGTATATGCAGGTTCAGTGGAGCTAGTCTCTATTGTTGTCTTGCCGCCTCCGACCAGTTTTACCTGGTCGTAAATCTCTCAAGAGACCTGGTCGGATGTCTCTCAAGAGGTCTCAGCCATCTTGATGACAGAAACTTGATGGTGGAGTCCATTATACACTTGCGACACTTTTGACTGTCAACAATGATCTTTACGTGGCTAACTGCTGCTTGCAAGTACTCTCATGGTTACATCTCCTTGAAATGAACATGTATATTTATCTGCAAATTGCTCGCTAATTTATCATGTTTTGTACTGCTTGTCCTGCTGATTTGGTGTATTTTTTTCGGTTTTCGGGGATCCACGGAATTTGGTTTCAGAGATAGATTTTCACCGAATCGATGTTCGGGGTGGATTCGGGTTTCTAGTTCAGGTTTCGGTTTTGGGTGCCCAAAGACTCCATCTGATCTGAATCCGCCCTGTTGCCATTCTTAGTTGAGACATTTGCCATTTGTTTAATTTTTAGTTTCACCTCATGAGTGTGGACATGTGTAGCTAGCGCTCGAAGAATTGTTTAGATTTGATTTTTCTTTCTTATTTTTTTGTTTTGATTCATCAAAATATACTATCTATTTTGATGGTGATTTGTTGGTTAGTCAGTTCGACCAAAACCGATGACCGAACCGAACTGACGAATCTGAACTACTCAGTCTTCGGTTTCACAGAGACCGATCGGTTTCCAATTTTAAGTAACCGAACTTTGTCAAAGACCGAGGAACCCATCGGTTCGGTTCGGTATGACCGAATACCTAGTGACCTCAAACTGTCTTCAAGCAGTCTAGCATGCTCTGCTAAAATTTGTAGGCCTGCTCGGTAAGTGGCATGCTGTTGGCACTCCTCTTCTGGGTATAGTGGCTTTTTGTCTTCATTTCGATCTAGCTCTTTCTCTGCAAGTTCAAAACAGTGGTGTTGGGTTGTCCATTATTTGCACAAAGGCACTACATTTGTTTGCACAGTTTATATGTCCTCCATGGTCACTTCTCCAGTCAAATAGGATAGGCCTTGCATTCGAGATTGTTAGAGTGGTGTTAGAGAGTAACTCTCGGTGTCAGAGTAGCATATGGTTGCACGAGTGTTAGACCAACATGTGGTTGCATGTGTGTGTGTGCGCCTTGTATATGACTCACCACTACTGGAAACGCTTGCTTTGCCGAGTGCCTGTAGCACTCGGCAAAGGCCATCCGACGCTCGGCGTAGGCTATGCCGAGGGCTGCCCTCGGCATAGAGCTCTCGGCAAAGGATCCTTTGCCGAGGGCCATTTATCGGGCTCTCGGCAAACTTTTCGCCGAGGGTTCCGTGTAGCCCTCGGCAAAAAAAAGTAGCCGTTAACGGCGCTCTCTACTGACGGTCACTTTGCCGAGGGCTAACCTGGCCCTCGGCAAAGGCTATATTTTGCCGAGAGTCCGGCTCTCGGCAAAGCTATATTTTTTTATTTTTTATTTTTCTGTGCCGACGGTTAACTAGGGTCGGCTCTCGGCAAAGAAATTTCTAATGATTTTTTTGTGGCCTCTTCGCCGAGGGCTCTACCATCTGACTCTCGGCAAAGCCCTCTTCGCCGAGGGCTCTATCATCTGACTCTCGGCACAGCCCTTGAAATTGCGTTCAACATTCCCAGCTTTGCCGAGGGCTATGACCATAACCCTCGGCAAACCTGGGAACATTGTTTTCTGGTGCAGCTTTGCCGAGGGTTATGGTCATAGCCCTCGGCAAAGAGGCCCTTTGCCGAGAGCAACCCTCGGCAAAGGAGCAATTTTTTTTATTTTTTTCTGTTTTTCCTTTTCTCCCACACTACCAAACATATATATCACATTCATCACATATCACATATATATCACATTTCACATCACAGAACATATATATATCATGAAAGTTCACATCACATAGTTCAATAACATATACGTCCGCGAATCTAGTTCACATCACATAGTTGAACAACATATTCGTCCTCGAATCTAGTTCACATCACATAACTTCAGTGACACACGATAGTCCAACGTACTACACCCCCGGCCAACCAGGCCACCCCTGAGAGGGGCCGCCTGGTTCACCCCCGGTCTGGTTCCATCGGTGGTTGTTCGAACCTTGTGACGGAGGAGGCTGCAAAAGGTCATGTCAGACAAGAAAATGAAATAAATGAAACACTGAAGTATTGATACTCACAGGAGCAGCTCCGGGGTCCTGAGACGGCGGTGGAGGAGTCATGAGCGTCTGCGGCACGGCCATGCCCTGGGAGGCCATGAAGGCGATGAGCTCCGCCATCTGCTTAGCTTGAGCCTCTATCTGGGCCGACATCTGTGACCGCATCTGGAACTCGGACACCTGGCGCTCCTGCCTTTCTCTTTCCAGGCGGGCCTGCGATAATACAAAGTGAATGTTAGAACAATGCAAACATTTAAAGATCAATGCACGATGAGTAAAATAGAAATAACCTCGAGCTCGGCGACCCGCGACTGCGCAGGCGACGGGCGTGGGCGTATGGGGACGCTCCCGCTCGTGCTCTGTGCTCGGAGCTGGGACAGAGTGGGAGTGGAGGCCGTGTCGATGACGCCGTCGCCAAGCCAGAACCGCCCGTGCTTCTTCCCTCCTCCAATCCTCATCACGATGCTCCCGTCCAGGTCCGCGGTGGCGGGATCAAAGTCATCCCCATGGACTGTCCTTGCCGCCTCTGAGTAGTCAGTGAGGCGGGAGTGGACGCTGGAGTTGGTGTACGCGTCGGCGGGATCGTCGGGGTTGTAGGAGGTCTCCGCTGCCGTGGCCTTGCCCTTGTGGGACATGGCGTATGCCGCCACCGTGCCGCAAGGCTGGCCACCGTGTGCCTCCGACTGCGAGGAAGACAACAAGATGATTAGCAATCAGGCAACATTTGATCGAGGAATTGATAAAGTCTTTCACGTACCCAAGCTTGTGCGTACTCGGCGAGGTTGCGGTTGCCCTGGTGGTGTGGTACACCTGGCATCTGCAGACGCGCCTCCCGGGCCTCGGCGTGGTGGGCCGCCCACTCTTCGGATAGCCACCGGTCCACGATCATCTCCCAGCACTCGGGAAACGACTGGCACCATTGGGGGATCATCTGCACATCATCAAGTATTTCACGTCTAAGCGTCAGATGAAAAGTACCAAAAGCTTAATCTCAAAAGAAAACACTTACCTGCAAGAACTGCGCCCGGCCCAGCGTCATGCCTCTCGCCTGGGCCTTCGTCACCCTCGTGGCCAAGACCGTGGCGTTGTAGGTGATGATGGCCTGCAGTCTCGCCTCGTAGATCATGTCGGTGACGAGCTTCCTACAGGCCCGGGTAGCCGTCACCTCCGCCACTGCCTCCTTCCCCGGCTCGCACTTGAAGTAGTTCTGCATACAGACACAATACGAGGCGAGACAGTAATTAAAGAAAAAATATGATGAATTTGATATTGTTTGACGAAGACTTACCCACAGCTCCGCTCTAACCCGCGCCGCCTTGTTGGGGAAGTCTGGGTCTGGGGCGACGCTGTAGTGGTCAAAGGTGTAGGCCGGCTCGTGCCTCCCGGCATACTGTACTATGCCGGGGTAGTGCTCGCGGCACAGGAGACCCAGGATGCCGTTGGGTTTGCGGCCTTTAGGCCCCACAAAGTCCCATCCCCTGCACAAGTGATTAAAAAAGATTATTAGCTTCTATTTCTATTTTGAATCTCATCGTACGAACAGGTAGTTAGAACATGTACCTTTGTCCGATGGGCGTGATCACTGGGCGTCGGGCACGTGCCGGCAACGCCGGGAGGCCAGGGCCAGGGCTCTCGGCATAGAATTTACCAAAAAAAAAAATTCAACCCTGTGCCGAGAGCCTAACAGAGGGCTCTCGGCAAATGTAACGGCGCACGGGGAGCCGTTCGCGAGGGTGCCGTTTGCTGATGACTATTCTACGCCGAGGGTTCGGCTCTCGGCATAGGGTCCCTTTGCCGAGAGCCTGGCTTAGCCGAGAGTCGGACCCTCGGCGTAGGAATCGTCGCCGAGTTTCTTATGGTGCCGAGGGCTGGCTCTCGGCAAAGAGCCCTTTGCCGAGTGCCCGTGTTTTAGCTCTCGGCAAAGAGCCGGACACTCGGCAAAGAGCCCGTTTCCGGTAGTGTCAGTACTCTTGGAATAGATGGCAACGATTATTCCACTCCACTTTCATGGTATCACGAGAGGGTTACGATCCATCTAGCTTCTGCTAACCGCGTGTCTCCACCCGAGACCGCACCGCCGCTGCCAGGCGCCCGTTCGCCGGCCAGCCGGACCCCGTCTCCTTCCACCGCGAGCACGCGCGCCACGGCGATCCGCGCGACCGCGCTCCTGCGCGACGTGCCTCCTCTCTTTCTACCGTGATCCACCACCAGGCCACATTCCTGCGACTACTCACGACGCGTGACGCCGGACCCGGCCGTCTTCACTGCGGATGCGCGCTGCGCGACGCCCGATCGACCGACGCGTCCTTCATCGCTAGCTCGTGACGCGCCCACGTGGCCACGCTGCAACTCGCGCAATCACCAGGCCAGCACAGCTATAGACCGGGCGACCGGTGCGACGCAGGAGTACCACGATGCCCGTACACCGTCTACGCCAGGCGTTGTGCACACGTACGGCTACACGGCTACATGATCTACCGTGACGTATAGCTACACCAGGCGTCCGCCTATATGACTACACACGACGTGATCGACTACGTCCCTCATCCTCGACATGGCTGAGACCGAAGCCGAGCGCGTGGCCCGCGAGGCGCACGAGAAAGCGGAGGCTGATCGGACCGCGGCCCTCGATGCGTACGAGGCAAAGTATGCCGCCGTTCATGCTGCGGCCATCGCCGTCCTCAACATCAAGGTTCTCGTGCTCTTGGTTTTGGATCGCGCCGCCGACAACTACAACCGGTGGTGCGCCATGTTCCTCACCGTCTTTGGCAAGTACACCCTTACTGACCACGTCCTCTCCGACATTGCCAACGCTGATCGACCGACGCGGGTGTAGATGAACTGCACTGTGCTGACCTAGATCTACTGTACGATCCACGCCGACCTCCAACAATCGATGATGAACCGCAAGGCCAACGCTCGCGGCTTTTGGACCTACCTCGAGAACGAGTTTCTCGGCCAGCGCGAATCACGCGCCTTGTTGCTTTCGGTGGAGTTTCGCACGGTGAAACAGGGCTCAACCTCGATCACCGACTTCTGTCGTCGTCTTGAGACGATGGTGAGAATACATATGATGAATGATTGACATTTATGAAGAAGGTTTGAGGCTTTTCCCGGTTAAGTCTTATTTCATATGAGCTTAATGTTTATGACTAACCGGTGGCGTTGAGTTGTGGTGTGTTTTCGTGTTGGTGTGCGTGTGCAACATGTGTCTCTTGGCTGTGTTGATGTGCATGTGTGGAGCTCGGAGACAGTGATCGATGGCAAGGTGAAGGTCAAGTAGAGACGTGTCGTACCGACGGACCGGGAGCGGTGAAGGATGGGCGTGCCGTGCGGCGGACGTGCCATGCCGATGTACCCGGAGCGGTGAAGGGCGGATGTGAGGCTTGAACTGACGGACCAGGAGGCCGGAGGACCAGCTGTGGTAGCTAGCACGTGCATCGGCGAGCAAGAGAACATGGGGATGTGCGATGCATCGGCCGAGTCGGGAGGAAGACGATGGCGTCGTGGAACTTGGCGGGAGGTCGGACACGGGCTTGCGTGCGGCGCAAGTGCCGTCGGCCGAGTCAAGAAGGAAGGCGAAGCCGTTGTGCCCGGCGTGGAGGCTGGACATGCATCGGCATCGGTGCCGGTGGTCGGGGTGTGCGAACCACATCCCGTCTACGGCGCGGGTTTGGTAGTTGAGCCTCGAAAAACTACCCTCGTCGGTTTCCGAGTTTGGGCCTCAAAACTCGGGGTGGACGGTTTCCAGGTTTGGGCCTCAAAACCTAGACTGGCGGGTTTACCGGTTTGGGCCTCAAAACCGGGCGAAGGTTCCTATGTGGAACGGTCGACGCGTGGCGGCACCGAGAGGCTTGCGTTGCGGTGAAGCTATCGGTGAGGAAGGCGCGGTGGTTGACGTGACGACACATGGCGGCAACTTGGAGCTTGCGTCGAGGCGAAGCGAAGGATGAGAAGGCGCGTGGCTGTCGGATGAAAATTGACTAGGTTGGACGGTTTTACCCCTAGGGGGTTTTTGGGGTTAGTGCTTGATGTTAGGGCGTTTGTGTCTTTTGGACGTGCGCCTATATATATGTGAAGGGGCTGTGCTGGACAGTTATTCTTGGGGGTGTGCCATTGTCATTTTGCTAGTGTGAGAAGAGGCTAGGGTTAGACAGAGGAGTGGCTGTTGTTCTTGAGCTTTTCGCCATCTGAGCTTTGTTGTTGTGAGGAGTGGCTTGTAACCCGACACCGTGTGCTATACAATCCTACATCTTGAGCTAATCCAAGGATCAATTTCGTGCAGCACTTGTTCCCCTTTCCAAATCTGAGATTTTCTATTTTGTGTGATTTTTAGAGCTATTTTTGGAGATTTTGTTCGTCGGATTTGATATCGTTTTGGTTCGATCTTTTTGCGTTGATTCGTGTTATGACAAGTGATGAAGCTAATCCTTGAATTAATCGATCCAATTCCACTCGATCACGGAGAAATCGACGATTTTATTTTCGGACTCTTTTTGGTGTTCTCGGACGTGATCTGAAATTCCCAGAGTTTGGGTCAAGCGATGATTCTTGGGGAAGGGGTCCTAAATATGCCTTACATTGCCTGTATTTTTTTGCGGATTTTTGTGTGGAGATTTTGTTTAGCTCTCTTCATTCTTTCGGTCGTCCCTCTTTCTGTTCTTAGTCCTTGTTCCTCTCTGTTCTTGCGATACAGCCACTGTGCGTTGTTTGCTTGGACAGGCATGTGGGGTTAAGCAGCAGTGCTACCAACGCCAGCACTCACGTGTCGTTCGTGCTCAGTTGAGCAGCACTTTCCCCAGCGTCCGCTCTTGGCAGATCGAGCGCTAGCCCAGTTGTCTACTCACAAGTCACAAGCAGACCTGCGCAGCAATTCGTCTGTCACTGCCTTGTTGCTGTCGGTGGGAGCTGCATCAGCTCTGTGTCAATCTTAGGCCACCAGCTGTTGTTTGCTTGTAGGTTCCCTCTGTTCGCTTGGTTCAGAAGCCAGCAGGCAGATTATTGAGCGGCATTTGCAGATTGTTCAGCACTGTTTTAGTTTGCCAAAGTGCAGTTTTAGCAGCTATTGGTTTTCTTTGTTTTCTGTTTTTGTGGACGAACACTAGCAGACAGCGGTTAGGCAGCGTGGCCAGCAGTTTGGCCGTTTGGACGTTTAACTGCTGAATACCGTGCATGGTGCAGGGCTGCTACAATACTCGTGATTACTGTAGCAACCCAGCACAATTGGTTTTTAACTATTGCAGTTTTATCTCTTGCGTGGTGTTTTCAGTAGCCTAGAAATTCCAGTGCAATTCCTTCAAAATTCTAGTCCTTTATTTTGTGCTAATTGTGTTGTGTTCATTTGAGCTCCGTTTCACATACCGGTTTTTGCATTGGCTTCGTACCGTTTCAAGGATTTTATCTAGATACTCTCGTCACCAGTTGACTTGGGTATTTTAAATTCAGGAACTCGCTTCTTCCTCGTAGGAGTGGAGTGGTCGTGGACACCACGTTCGTCGGATTTGCTTTTAGGGTGATTTTCTGGGACAAGGGACATCGTTTCACGAGTTGAAATTTGAGGCTCCCATTCACCCCCCTTCTGGTCGCCAATTCGGTCCTTCAATTGGTATCGGAGCCATGTTAAGGATCTCTCTACCTTAACCGGTTCCGGATCCTTGAAGGCGACCTTTTTAGAGTGGTTTTGCTTCTGACATTGTTTGTCAAGGTGTTGAGCTTTTGTTTTGCTAACACTAACGGTGCTTTTAGAAATGGCACCAAGTTCTTCTTCCAGTGTGTCTTTGTCCTCAGGTTTGAGTCTTGGACATGCGATTAAGGACGACATCTTGAGAAGACAGAGGAGTGCAATTAATGAGAGGGATCGCGAGGTGAATGATTTGTTGAACCTCCTACGTGATGATGAGCTTTCACCATAGGATCTTCTACATCAACTTGGCAAGGCCAAGAGAGGTACACTTGTTTGTGGTCTTGTGACCTTGCACAACCTATATGAGGCTTGCACTAGGAATGATGAGCTTTGTGCTATCTTGCGTAGAAAGGTTGAGAAGTTAAAATGCTCCATTGCTAGGTTGAAGTCTAGTGCCTCTTTACGTTGCACCTCTTGTAGTGATATGGTTAGGAAGAATGAGGAGCTATGCTTTTCTCTTGCTAGCTTAAAATCTAAAAATAAAATGTTGATATCGAATGCTTCCAAACCATGCTTAGTTTTGTATTGACTTGCGCAAGGACTTTGATTGTGCTAAAATTGAAATAGCCTTGCTTAAGTCAAATGCTTTGTTACCATATGTTTCATGTGAGTCTTTGCATGCTGAAATTAATGAACTAAAATTGACTCACGCCACATGTGTAGATGAACTTGAGCATGCTAGGGCTGAAATTATTGAAATAAATTCTAGGCCTTGTAGCTCATGCTCTTTGAATAAAAATGTTTGCCTTGCTTCTCGTGCTAATCATGATTGTTTGCTTGATGTGAATGGTGATATTTCTTCCACCGATCTCCTGTGCACATCATGCATTGATTTGGAAAAAGAAGTTTTGGCTTTGAAGGTTTTGCGCGATGATATGAGCGCCAAGTTGGTTGAGCACAATGATATGAGTGCCAACCTTGAAAAAGAAATTGAACTCTTGCGTACCACATATGCCGAGTGCATTAGAAAGGAGATGGAAAATCTGAAAATCCTCCATGTGGTACTTGTGATCGCCTCATGTTTGAGAATGAGGTTTTAGCCAAAAGATGCAAAAGTCTTTGTGCTAAGTCTTTTGAGTCATGCATTTCTTACAACTCCGATGTTGACAATTCTAAGTTTGCATCTTTGCAACCGGAGTTGAGTTCTTGTGCTGCGCGTGAGTCCTTTGACAATAGCACTTGTGCCAAGGTTTCGGATAGCTCTTTCATAGCTACTCCTAACCTTGTTGTTTCTTCGAGTGATGTCCAAGGGACTTCTCTTGACAAGGGTGCTTCTCACATTTTTGGAACTCGTGTTTCCAATCCAATATTTCATTGCACCTTTTGCAAAAAGGATGGACATTCGCTCGATTTTTGTTTCTGCCGTGTCAAATACGAGCGACGTATTCGAGCTAAGGCTTTTAGGAAGCCACGTAGCCTTTCCCATGGAACGTGTGCTCCTAGTGTTGGCACCAAGTTGAATGTTGATTCTTCTTGTTCTAAGTCCCAAGGGACTTCTCACTTGTCAGAGAATGGTGTGTCTTCCAATAGGCCGTTGTACCATTGCTCTTTTTGTGAGAAAGATGGGCATCAAGAAAGCTTTTGCTATCGACGTGCCAAACGCTTGCGCCAAGCTCGTTCTTCTAGGAAGATGGTGGTTCATAGCCCTTCTCATGGCATGAACGCTTGTCCTCCTAGTAAGAAGCCCCTCTTTGTTGATGGGTTTTATGACTCCTTTTCTAGTGGGATAGGTCATGGTCGTGGACATGTTTCTAGTGCTTCTTGTGTTGGTCCACGTCATGCTTCTCATGGTGCTTCTATTGGTTCTTCTAAAAAAACCTTGGGAGATGTTTGCCTCTTTTCCCGTGGTACGACTCGTTCTTCTGCTCGAGTTGTCCTTTTGAGGAATGCTTCCAAGGATGTTTCAAAATTGAATTTGAACCAACATTTGCATCATGCTAACCCACATGATAAGTTGAGTGCCCCTTTGAGATGTGTGACCAAGTCTTGGGTTCCCAAGTATATGCTTGCTAACCCTTCAGGATCCAAGGCTCGGGTTACTTTGTCCTCTTGTGTGTAGGTGTGAGGACGCGGGGTGGAGAACATGCGCCTGATGGAACTTGGTCTTTTAGATGTGATCAAGATTTGTTGGTTCTCTACACCCCGCTTAGAATTGTCTCCAAAGAGGCTTTTGCAGCTTGGTGAGCTTTCTTATACACACATACCTTGTACATGCATGATCTATTTCTTGTGGTATGAGATGGTCTTTCATGTGCTCACTTGTATAGTTTTTGCATGTACATTTTCTTTTGTGTCATGTTTTGTTTAGCCTAGCATGTCTATCTTCTGTATCATATGTCATGCTAGCTTTGTGTATAGCCTGGTGGATTAGTCACTTTTCATGCTAGTTTGTGATCCTTATGAACATTGTGCCATGTTTTACCATACTTCTCCAAGAGCTTGATTTGTAGTGGTATGATGTTCATTAGGTGTCACTTTTCAAGTGCTAGTTTTGGTTAACTACATGTATCCTGTTGATATGTTTAGTTCAAGCACTAGCCTTTCCACAATTTTATCATGTTTCATGTTTCTGGATCTATTCCTATCATTATCTTGCATTGTAGCATTTGTTGAGGTTTAGGCTGTGTTTGTGTTGATCGTGTCTCTAGGTTGCATTTTGCTCCATAGTGCTTTATCCTGTTGCATGGTAGCCTTGTCTAGTTTGGATTCAGATCTCCTTGCGATATCATTCATAGGTAGACCTCTTTTTGTTGAGAGTTCACCTTATGCTTATTATGTGACTAACCATTTTGTGGAGACCTTGAGGTCACATCACACTAGACAAGACAATGTGAGAATACATATGATGAATGATTGACTGTGTTGAGGAAGGTTTGAGGCTTTTACCCGGTTGAGTCATTATTTGCTATGCGCTTAATGCTTATGACTAACCGGTGGCGTGAGTTGTGTGGTGTTTCTGGGTTGGTGTGTGTGTGCGACATGTGTCTCTTGGCTGTGTTGATGTGCAGGTGTGGAGCTCGGAGACAGTGGTCTATGGCGAGGTGAAGGTCAAGTTGAGCCGTGCCGTGCTGACGGACCGGGTGCGGTGAAGGATGGGCGTGCCGTGCGGCGGACGTGCCATGCCGACGAACCGAGCGGTGAAAGGCGGACGGGAGGCTTGGACTGAGGGACCAGAGGGCCAGAGGACCAGCTGTGGTAGCTGGCACGTGGCATCGGCGAGCAAGAGCACATGGGGATGTGCGGTGCATCGGCCGAGTCGGGAGGAAGGCGCTGGAGTCGGGTCGCTTGGCGGGAGGTCGGACATGGGCTTGCGTGCGGCGCGAGTGCCGTCGGCCAAGTCAAGAAGGAAGGCGAAGGCGTTGTGCCCGGCGTGGAGGCTGGACATGCATCGGCATCGGTGCCGGTGGTCGGGGTGTGAGAACCACATCCCGTCTACGGTGCGGGTTCGGTAGCTGAGCCTCAAAAAGCTACCATCGACGGTTTCCGAGTTTGGCCTCAAAACTCGGGATGGACGGTTTCCAGGTTTGGGCCTCAAAACCTGGGCTTGCGGGTTTCCGAGTTTGGGCCTCAAAACTCGGGGTGGCCGGTTTGCCTGGTTTGGGCCTCAAAACCAGGGGGTTGGTCCGAAAGGACGGTCGACGCGTGGCGGCACCGAGAGGCTTGCGTTGCGGCGAAGCTATCGGTGAGAAGGCGCGGCGGTCGACAGTGGCGGCACGTGGCGGCATCGGGTGAGGTTGCGTCGAGGCGAAGCTACCGGATGTGCGGGCGTGGCCGTCGGATGAAGACTGTCAAGTCTGGACGGTTTTACCCCTGGGGGTATTTGGGACGAGTGCTTAATGTAAGGGCGCCTTGGTCATTAGGACGTGCGCCTATATATATGGAGGGGGCTGCTAGGGCAGCCGCATCCTTGGCAGACTAGTGGTGGTGTCTCTCTCATTTTGTTCCTGTGAGAGTAGGCTAGGGTAAGGAGAGTTGGCTCTTGTTCTTGAGCTTTTCGCCATCCAAGCTTTGATCTGCTGGAGTGGCTTGTAGCCCGTACACCAAGTGCTTAATGAATCATCCATTCCTCTGAGTCCAAGGATCAAATTCGTGCTTTGATTTGTCTTGCGATTTTGTTCTTCGCGTTTGCACGTTTTCCCCTCTTTCGCTCTTCACGAGAATTCTTGTTTCGAGGGAAGATTCGCAAATCCGTTTGAACCATCTTGTGTAGCTTCGTGAGAGTCTTCTTTCTACCGAAGGAATTTCTCTAATACCTCACGAACTCACAGATCGGGCGGATTTAGTTTTGGGATCGAGTTCTTGCCCGTTCCTCACCGTTTTCTTCGATTCACCGATTTGGAGTTAGGTTCGAGCCATGATCTCTTAGGAGTAGCTCACTAACATCCTTGTGATCCCTCACACGAAGTTAGAGCCCTAGTGCTTTTGATTTGAGGGAAATCGGGTCGATTCGGTGGATGAACAGGGGACTGGTCGGGGTGACCGGACGCTGCCTCATAGCGACCGGACACACCGAGCCAGAGTCCGGTCGTTGAACACCCGCGCTGTCCAGTTCGCGCGTGGTGACCGGACGCTGACTGGGATTCGACCGGACGCACCTTAACGCAGAGTCCGGTCCAACACAGAGAGCTCCCGAAACGAGTTTCTGTGGACCGGACGCGTCCGATCGTTCCTGACCGGACGCACCTCAGAGTCCGGTCAATATTGTCAGAAAGCGTTTTGTGCGACCGGACGCTAGGGTTTCGCATGACCGGACGCACTGAAGGCACTGTTCATTGCCTCCTCGGTGCTTGACAGGACGCTCAGTTGTAACGACCGGACGCTTCTTCTCCGTGAGTCCGGTCGTGAACAGAGAGCTCCCAGAACGCAGTTCAGCTGACCGGACGCGTCCGGTGCCTATCGACCGGACGCACCAGTGAGTCCGGTCAGTGCTGACAGAACGCGTTTTCGTCCGTATCTTTTGCGTTCGAGCTCCGATTTGAGATCCGCTTCTTGCGTTGGATTCCCGACTCTGTGCTCTACAGAAACCGGGCTTCCCGCTTTGCGAGATTGCCTGAATCCCCCTCGCGTTGCTCGGGGGAGGTTGAGGTTACCCAAACTCCATCCTGTCACTAGTTGACTCGCGTGGATTTGGAAGAGGGAGCTTTTGTGGTGTCCCGCTGTGTTCCTAGGGAACATCCACCCATTCTCTTGGGTCGTGGACATCACGTGTGTCGGCTTTGCTCTTGGGGTTGATTTTGTTGGGACAGAGGCCGGAATTTCTGAGAAGAAATTTTTAGGCTCCCATTCACCCCCCCTCTGGTCGCCTTGCTTTAGCATTTTCGGTCCTTCAATTGGTATCGGAGCCAGTTAAGGATCTCTCTACCTTAACCGGTTCCGGATCCGCGAAGGCGACCCTTTTTGAGAGCGGTTCTGTTTCCGACTTTGCTTGTCGAGGTGTTGAGCTTGTGTTTTGGCTAACACTAACGGTGCTTTTCGAGATGGCACCAAGTTCTTCTTCCAGTGTGTCTTTGTCCTTAGGTTTGAGTCTTGGACATATGATCGAGGACGACATTTTGGCAAGAAGGAGGAGTACGACTCTTGAGGTGGAACGTGAGGTGGAAGCTTTGCTGGACTTCCTAGGAGATGATGAGCATTCAACGGAGGATCGTATACGTGAACTTGGCAAGGCCAAGAAAGGTACACTTCTCGCTAGTCTTGGGATCTTGTCCCAACGATTTGAAGCTTGTTGTGATGATAACCTGAGATATGATGAGCTTTGTGATACCTTGCATAGAAAGATCAAGAAGTTGAAATGCTCCATTGCTAGGTTGAAATGTGGCCTTTTTCATTGGAAGTCTAGTGCTTCTTTACCTTGCACCTCTTGTAGTGACATGGTTAGGAAGAATGATGAGCTATGCTTTTCTCTTGCTAGCTTAAAATCTGAAAATGAAATGTTGAAATCAAATGCTTCTATACCATGTCTTGTTTGCTTTGACTTGCGCAAGGACCTTGTTTATGCTAAATCTGAAATAGCCTTGCTTAGGTCAAAAGCTTCTTTACCATGTGCTTCATGTGAGTCTTTGCATGCTGAAATTAATGAATTAAAATTGACTCACACCACATGTGTAGATGAACTTGAGCATGCTAGGGCTGAAATTATTGAAATAAATGCTAGGCCTTGTAGCTTGTGCTCTTTGAATAAAAATGCTTGCCATGCTTCTAGTGCTACTCATGATTCTTTGCTTGATGGGAATGGTGATGTTTCTTCCACCGATTTCATGTGCACATCATGCATTGATTTGGAAAAAGAAGTTTTGGTTTTGAAGCAAATGCGCGATGATATGAGCGCTAAGTTGGTTGAGCACAATGATATGAGTGCCAACCTTGAGAGTGAAGTTGAGCTCTTGCGTACCACATATGCCGAGTGCATAAAGGAGGAGATGGAGAATCTGAAAAACACTCCTTGTGGTACTTGTGATCGCCTCATGTTTGAGAATGAGGTTTTAGCCAAAAGGTGCAAGAGCCTTTGTGCTAAGTTGTTTGTGTCACGCACTTCTTGCAACTCCGATGTTGATGCTTCTAAAATTGCTTCTTTGCAACCGGAGTTGAGTTCTTGTGTTGCGCGTGAGTCTTTTGACGTTAGCACTAGTGCCAAGGTTTCGGATAGCTCTTTCATAGCTACTCCTAACCTTGCTAGTTCTTCGAGTGATGTCCAAGGGACTTCTCTTGACAAGGGTGCTCCTCATATTTTTGGGACTCGTCCTCCCAATCCGGTTTTCCATTGCACCTTTTGCAAGAAGGATGGACATTCATTCGATTTTTGTTTTCGCCGTGTCAAGCACGAGCGGCGAATTCGAGCTAAGGCTTTTAGGAAGCCGCGTAGCCTTTCTCATGGCACGTGTGCTCCTAGCATTGGCACCAAGTTGGTGGTTGATGCTTCTTGTTCTAAGTCCCAAGGGACTTCTCACTTGTCGGAGAATGGTGTGCCTTCCAGTAGGCCTTTGTACCATTGCTCTTTTTGTGAGAAAGATGGGCATCAAGAAAGCTTTTGCTATCGGCGTGCCAAACGCTTGCGCCAAGCTCGCTCTTCTAGGAAGTTGGTGGTTCATAGCCCTTCTCATGGCGTGAACGCTTGTGTTCCTAGTAAGAAGCCCATTTTTGTTGATGGGTTTTATGACTCCTTTTCTAGTGGGATAGGTCATGGTCGTGGACATGCTTCTAGTGCTTCTTCTCTTGGTCCACGTCATGCTTCTCATGGTGCATCTATTGGTTCTTCTACAAAAACCTTGGAAGATGTTTGCCTCTTTTCCCGTGGTACGACTCGTTCTTCTCCTCGAGTTGTCCTTTTGAGGAATGCTTCCAAGGGTGTTTCAAAATCGTCGTTGAACCAGCATTTGCATCATGCTAACCCACATGAGAAGTTGAGATTTGTGACCAAGTCCTGGATCCCCAAGTACATGCTTGCTAACCCTTCGGGATCCAAGGCTCGGGTTACTTTGTCCTCTTGTGTGTAGATATGAGGACGCGGGATGGAGAACATGCGCCTGATGGAGCTTGATCTTTTAGATGTGACCAAGTGTTGATGGTTCTCTACATCCCGCTTAGATTTGCCTCCAAAGAGGCTTTTATAGCTTGGTGAGCCCTCTTTTACACTCATACCTTGTACATCCATGATCTATGTCTTGTGGTATGAGATGGTTCTATCATGTGCTTACTTGTATAGCTTTTACATGTACATTTTCTTTTGTATCATGTTTTGCTTTAGTCTAGCATGTGCTATCTTGTATATCATGTCTTGCTAGCTTTGTGTATAGCTTTTGTGGATTATCCACTTTTCATGCTAGTCTGTGATCCTTATGAACATTATGCCATGTTTTACCATACCTCTCCATGAGCTTTACTTGTAGAGGTGTGATGTTCATTAGGTGTCACTTTTCAGGTGCTAGTTTTGGTTAGCTACATGTATCCTGTTGATATGATTAGTTTGAGCACTAGTCTTTCCTCGATTTTATCATGTTACATGCTTTTGGATCTATTGCTATCATTATCTTGCATTGTAGCATGTGTTGAGGTTTAGGCTGCGTTTGAGTTAATCATGTCCTTAGGATGCATTCTGCTCCATAGTGCTTTATCCTGTTGCATGGTAGTCTTGTCTAGTTTGGATTCATATCTCCTTGCGGTATCATTCATGGGTAGACCTCTTTTTGTTGAGAGCTTACCTTATGCTTTTATGTGACTAACCGTTTTCGTGGAGACCTTGAGGTCACACTGGACGAGACAATGCCTTGTGTTTTCTTCTGCTTTTGAGTGTGCAGGAGAACAGGAGCCTGGAGAGAGCATTTCGGCTCACGGACCCGATCCCACTTCTTCCACGACTTAGGGTTCCGTTCGAGCAGCTCTCCAGCGAGCACTAGCAGCACCTGGGGGAGCGACAGCATCAGGCGAGGGGGAGGCGACTTCGGCGAGGCAGGCGCCCCGGAGTTCAGCAGCATCAGGCGTCCCCTCGGGCATCACACCAGCAGGCGGTCATGTGCTTCATGAGGTACCTCCGACACACTTCTGAGTTCGGTTTTTGGTACACTCCTTCTTCGACCCCTTTTCTGCTGTGTGGTCTTTCCGATGTGGATTTTGCTGCCTGTCGCTTGAGCATTTCCTGGCTCTTCGCTTGTGAGCTGGATGTGTGTTTCCCTTTTAGTTGGGGAAGCATTTTGCTTATTGTATCATAGTTGGTCATCTCCGATACCCTTTTGTTTTGGGTGTTCCTTTTAGGCTAGTTTTTGCTTTGTCTTTGATAGACTAGCTTTTGCATGCATTTCATCATGTACATCTTGCATTTTAGAGCTTCATGTATATAGTAATGAAAATAAGACTATGCTCTTTTTGGTATGCCCTGTTTATTCATGATGATGCTTGTAGCTTAGGCTCTTTTTGATCACTTGATACATGCTATGAGCTAAGCTATTTTTGCAAATGGTGAACTTGACTAATCAACTATGAAACCTTTAATTTGTTCACCATTGAGATTGGCAACTAGCATGGGTAGGATGTGTTGAGATCACTTATGCTATCTTTTGTATGCTAGGTTGCTATGTCTCTTGCACTGAGTCATTCACTTGCTTGGATTGTTCATATGTACATTGTGCTTAAAATTTTGATCCAAGTATTAGTGAAATGAAAAGATCGAGATGGGATTGCATGTGTCAGCACATCACGGTATCGAGACTGTTTCTCATTGCACATTTGAGTTAAACTTGAGCCGTGTAGTGTAAGACCGAAACCGGTGCTTTAAGCTTCTGATTGCTTTTCTTGCATAGGCTTAGCCCGGTTGAAAAGTTAGGCAATGACCATGCTTTCAACCTCTCGCAATCACATGCTTTAATATGAACTTGTGTTAATGCCGCTGCAAACTCCAATAAAATTTAAAAAAAAAATAACACAAGTCTATGCTTCATTCTATTGCATGATGATTGAACTTTGCTAGGGGTAGTTCACCTTTTATACCTGAGTTAGCACTTGGTTGATTTCCTGTCTATCCATGCTAAGTGCTATTTTAGTGGTGAACACCTTTTCGAATGGCTTAAAACTGCTCATATGCTTAATTGTTCATATTTCGTATTCATTTGATCAGTTTGAGCCTTAGCTAGCATTTGTATTGATTGCTACACTTTCAGGGCAGCACCCCATTGAGTATCTTTTTATTCTGATTGCTATACACTTGAAGCTGTTGCATTGTACATTTCATGCATTCTAGCTTAGTGTGCATACCCCCAGCTCCGATATTCTTTGTGGTCACCTTCGATTGGTTTCGGGCTCTTTTAATGCTTCTCACTGCCCCCATATGCTTTTGGATGACTTGTCTTGTGTTTGTGTCAATTTTGTGGAAAATGTCAAAACCCCTCAGCATGTTCCCCTTTGTCAAGGGGGAGAAGCTGTTTTCAAGGGGGAGCTTCAGTGTTGGCACAAAGGGGAGAGTCATGCATTTTGGGGAGAGCTTTGAGCGAGGGGGAGTTTTAGCTCTTTTGGTTTCTTCTTCAATTGGTATCTTCACTCGGTATAGCTCTTTTATGTGTTCCAATTGGTATCCATCTTCCGGTATGGAATGCAATTGATGTCTTGAGCTGTATTGCCTAGCTTTTGTATATAGGCTTGCTTTCAGGGGGAGTCGCTTTTGTCTTGCTGCTTCTCCGCATGCTCCGAGTGTTTGTGCTCCATTTCGACTTGAGCCTTTTCTTTGGGCTTTTTCAATTGGAATTGAACCTTCCTTGTGTTCCTTCATTGGTACGCTTCGATTGGTTTTCCATTGGTGCGGAGCATGTTTGGCCGTAAGGCATTGGTATCGAGCGTGCTAGTCGTGTTGAGCCGTTTTGCCTCTCTCTTGAGGGACTAGCAGTTTTTGCCTGGTATTTTTGATTGGTTTGGAGCCTTCAGCTAGTTGTGTTGAGCCGTTTTGCCTCTGTCTTGAGGAACTAGCTGTTTTCACCAATTTGTGGCTGATTTTGAATGGTATCAAATTTTCTGCTAGTTGTGTTGAGCCTCTGTGCCTCTATCTTGAGGGACTGACAGTTTTGCTTCTTATGCGCTGTTTCAGCCTCATTTGGTGTCGAGCCTTGAGCTAGCGGTGTTGAGCCCTTTTCTGCCTCTTCTTGAGGACTAGCTCATTTTTGACTTGGTTGCGTCGAGCCGTTGCCCATGTCTTTGGGAACCAAGTCTTTTGCTCTTTGTTGAGTTGTTGCTCCGATCCTTCGCTTGGTTGCGTCGAGCCGTTGCCCATGTCTTTGGGGACCAAGCTTTCGGTGTTGGTATCTCAAACCATCTCTTGTGCTTAGTTTCTGTCAATTCATTCATCAAGGGGGAGAAATTTAGAAACCCAAGTAAGGGGGCAAATTTAGAAACCCAAGTAAGGGGGAGTAACCCAAGTGAATCCAAGTGGATAAGTACCTTGGTTTCTTAAGGGGGAGTAACCCAAGTGAATCCAAGTGGATAAGTACCTTGGTTTCTTTTTGTGATGATTGTTTGACAATTTTTGAGATTGGTTTTCGAGTGCCTTTTGGGATTCATGAAACTCTTGTCTTCTCTTGACTCTTCGGTTATGTGGAGGCTTTGCCCGCTTTTCCCATTTCTTTTGGGACCGAGAGCTTTTATTTGGAGTATTCATGATCCTCCCTCTCTCAAGTGGCCTTGTGTTTGCTTTTACCTGGCTTTTGGGCACTTGAGTGAGACTGGCCTTCAAACCCTTCCTTTTTGATTTTATTGTCAGTCAATGCATTCATCAAGGGGGAGATTGAGAATACATATGATGAATGATTGACTGTGTTGAGGAAGGTTTGAGGCTTTTACCCGGTTGAGTCATTATTTGCTATGCGCTTAATGCTTATGACTAACCGGTGGCGTGAGTTGTGTGGTGTTTCTGGGTTGGTGTGTGTGTGCGACATGTGTCTCTTGGCTGTGTTGATGTGCAGGTGTGGAGCTCGGAGACAGTGGTCTATGGCGAGGTGAAGGTCAAGTTGAGCCGTGCCGTGCTGACGGACCGGGTGCGGTGAAGGATGGGCGTGCCGTGCGGCGGACGTGCCATGCCGACGAACCGAGCGGTGAAAGGCGGACGGGAGGCTTGGACTGAGGGACCAGAGGGCCAGAGGACCAGCTGTGGTAGCTGGCACGTGGCATCGGCGAGCAAGAGCACATGGGGATGTGCGGTGCATCGGCCGAGTCGGGAGGAAGGCGCTGGAGTCGGGTCGCTTGGCGGGAGGTCGGACATGGGCTTGCGTGCGGCGCGAGTGCCGTCGGCCAAGTCAAGAAGGAAGGCGAAGGCGTTGTGCCCGGCGTGGAGGCTGGACATGCATCGGCATCGGTGCCGGTGGTCGGGGTGTGAGAACCACATCCCGTCTACGGTGCGGGTTCGGTAGCTGAGCCTCAAAAAGCTACCATCGACGGTTTCCGAGTTTGGCCTCAAAACTCGGGATGGACGGTTTCCAGGTTTGGGCCTCAAAACCTGGGCTTGCGGGTTTCCGAGTTTGGGCCTCAAAACTCGGGGTGGCCGGTTTGCCTGGTTTGGGCCTCAAAACCAGGGGGTTGGTCCGAAAGGACGGTCGACGCGTGGCGGCACCGAGAGGCTTGCGTTGCGGCGAAGCTATCGGTGAGAAGGCGCGGCGGTCGACAGTGGCGGCACGTGGCGGCATCGGGTGAGGTTGCGTCGAGGCGAAGCTACCGGATGTGCGGGCGTGGCCGTCGGATGAAGACTGTCAAGTCTGGACGGTTTTACCCCTGGGGGTATTTGGGACGAGTGCTTAATGTAAGGGCGCCTTGGTCATTAGGACGTGCGCCTATATATATGGAGGGGGCTGCTAGGGCAGCCGCATCCTTGGCAGACTAGTGGTGGTGTCTCTCTCATTTTGTTCCTGTGAGAGTAGGCTAGGGTAAGGAGAGTTGGCTCTTGTTCTTGAGCTTTTCGCCATCCAAGCTTTGATCTGCTGGAGTGGCTTGTAGCCCGTACACCAAGTGCTTAATGAATCATCCATTCCTCTGAGTCCAAGGATCAAATTCGTGCTTTGATTTGTCTTGCGATTTTGTTCTTCGCGTTTGCACGTTTTCCCCTCTTTCGCTCTTCACGAGAATTCTTGTTTCGAGGGAAGATTCGCAAATCCGTTTGAACCATCTTGTGTAGCTTCGTGAGAGTCTTCTTTCTACCGAAGGAATTTCTCTAATACCTCACGAACTCACAGATCGGGCGGATTTAGTTTTGGGATCGAGTTCTTGCCCGTTCCTCACCGTTTTCTTCGATTCACCGATTTGGAGTTAGGTTCGAGCCATGATCTCTTAGGAGTAGCTCACTAACATCCTTGTGATCCCTCACACGAAGTTAGAGCCCTAGTGCTTTTGATTGAGGGAAATCGGGTCGATTCGGTGGATGAACAGGGGACTGGTCGGGGTGACCGGACGCTGCCTCATAGCGACCGGACGCACCGAGCCAGAGTCCGGTCGTTGAACACCCGCGCTGTCCAGTTCGCGCGTGGTGACCGGACGCTGACTGGGATTCGACCGGACGCACCTTAACGCAGAGTCCGGTCCAACACAGAGAGCTCCCGAAACGAGTTTCTGTGGACCGGACGCGTCCGATCGTTCCTGACCGGACGCACCTCAGAGTCCGGTCAATATTGTCAGAAAGCGTTTTGTGCGACCGGACGCTAGGGTTTCGCATGACCGGACGCACTGAAGGCACTGTTCATTGCCTCCTCGGTGCTTGACCGGACGCTCAGTTGTAACGACCGGACGCTTCTTCTCCGTGAGTCCGGTCGTGAACAGAGAGCTCCCAGAACGCAGTTCAGCTGACCGGACGCGTCCGGTGCCTATCGACTGGACGCACCAGTGAGTCCGGTCAGTGCTGACAGAACGCGTTTTCGTCCGTATCTTTTGCGTTCGAGCTCCGATTTGAGATCCGCTTCTTGCGTTGGATTCCCGACTCTGTGCTCTACAGAAACCGGGCTTCCCGCTTTGCGAGATTGCCTGAATCCCCCTCGCGTTGCTCGGGGGAGGTTGAGGTTACCCAAACTCCATCCTGTCACTAGTTGACTCGCGTGGATTTGGAAGAGGGAGCTTTTGTGGTGTCCCGCTGTGTTCCTAGGGAACATCCACCCATTCTCTTGGGTCGTGGACATCACGTGTGTCGGCTTTGCTCTTGGGGTTGATTTTGTTGGGACAGAGGCCGGAATTTCTGAGAAGAAATTTTTAGGCTCCCATTCACCCCCCCTCTGGTCGCCTTGCTTTAGCATTTTCGGTCCTTCACAATGCCTTCTGTTCCTTCTGTCTATGAGCTTGCAGGAGAATAGGAGCTTGGAGAGGGCATTTTGGCTCGCGGACCCGATCCCACTTCTTCCACGACTTGGGGTTCCATTCGAGCAGCTCTCCATTGAGCAATAGCTACACCTGAGGGAGCGACAACATCTGGCGATGGGGAGATGACTTTGGCGTGGTAGGCGTCCCCTCGGGTATCACACAAGAAGGCGGTCAAGCGCTTCATGAGGTACCTCCGACACACTTCTGAGTTTGGATTTCTGGTACTCTTCTTCTCTGACCCCTTTTTGTTGTGTGATCTTTTCGATGTGGATTTTGCTGGTTGTTCGCTCGAGCGTTTCTTGGCTCTTCACTTGTGAGTTTGGTGTGTGTTTCCCTTTTAGTTGGGGAAGCATTTTGCTTGCTGTATCTTAGTTTGACTTCTCCGATACCCTTTGTTTTGGGTCTTTCCTTTTAGGCTAGCTTTTGCTCTGTTTCTTATAGACTAGTTTTTGCATGCATTTCACCATGTATTTTAGTGCATTTTAGAGCTTCATGTATATAGTAATGAGAATGAGATTATGCTCTTTTTGGTATGCCCTGTTGATTCATGATGATGCTTGTAGCTTAGGCTCTTTTTGATCACTTGATACATGATATGAGCTAAGCTACTTTTGCAAATAGTGAACTTGATTAATCAACTATGAAACCTTTAGTTGGTTCACCATTGAGATTGGCAACTAGCATGGGTAGGATGTGTTGAGATCACTTGTGCTATCCTTTGTATGCTAGGTTGCTATGTCTCTTGCACTGAGTCATTCACTTGCTTGGATTGTTAATATTTACCTTATGCTTAAAATTTGATCCAAGACTAAGTGAAATGAAAAGATCGAGATGGGATTGCATGTGTCAGCACCTCACGGTATCGAGATTGTTTCTCATTGCACTTTGAGTTAAACTTGAGCCGTGTAGTGTAAGACCGAAACCGGTGCTTTAAGCTTCTAATTGCTTTTCTTGCATAGGCTTAGCTCGGTTGAAAAGTTAGGCAATGACCATGCTTTCAACCTCTCGCAATCACATGCTTTAATTTGAACTTGTGTTAATACCGCAGCAAATTCCGATAAAATTTGATAATGACACAAGTCTATGCTTCATTCTATGGCATGATGATTGAACTTTGCTAGGGGTAGTTCACCTTTTATACTTGAGTTAGCACTTGTTTGCTTTCCTGTCTACTCATGCTAAGTACTATTTTTTGGTGAACTCCCTTTCAAAATGGCTTAAAACTGCTCATATGCTTAATTGTTCATATTTCGTATTCACTTGATCAGTTTGAGCCTTTGCTAGCATTTGTATTGGTTGTTACACTTTTAGGACGGCACCCTTTTGAGCATCTTTTCATTCTGATTGCTATACAGTTGAAGTTGTTGCATTGTGCATTTCATGCATTTTTAGCTTAGTGTTCATACCCCCAGCTTCGATACACCTTGTGGTCTCCCCCATATGCTTTTTGTCGATGACTTGTCTTGTGTTTGTGTCAACTTTGTGGAGAAATGTTAAAACCCCTCAGCATGTTCCCTTTTGTCAAGGGTTGGCTTGAGTGTTGGCACAAAGGGGAGAGTCGTGCACTTTGGGGGGAGCTTTGAGCTAGGGGGAGTTTAGCTCTTTTATGGTTTTTCAATTGGTATGCGTTTTGTGCCTCCATTGATAACTAGTGTTCAATTGGTATGGAGTGCATTTGGTGTCCTGAGCTTTGATGCATAGCCTTTGTGTATAGGCTTGCTTTCAGGGGGAGTCGCTTTTGCTTTGCTGCTTCTCCACGTGCTCTGGATGTTCGTATTCCAATTGATATTGAGCTTCTCTTTGTGTTGTCTCAGTTGGTATCGAGCCTGCTAGTCGTGTTGAGCCATTTTTGCCTCTGTCTTGAGGGACTAGCGGTTTTTGCTTGGTATTTTCGACTGGTATGGAGTCTTTTGAGCTAGTGGTGTTGAGCCTATTTCTGCCTCTTCTTGAGGGCTAGCTCATTTTTGACTTGGTTGCGTTGAGCCATTGCCCATGTCTTTGGGAACCAAGTCTTTCGCTCCTTGTCTGCGTTTTCGCACTCTTGTGGAGTTTAGCTCAGATTTTGCTTGGTTGCGTTGAGTCGTTGCCCATGTCTTTGAGGACCAAGCGTTGTTCATTTCAAATTGCACTTTCTTTGGCTTTTCTTCGGCTTTTTGGGCATTTGGATGAGCAATCTTCTCATGTCGAGTGATTTTGATTTTTGCCTTTCTATGGTTTTTGATCACTTGAATGAGATTTTCGGTCTTGGTATCTCAAACCATCTCTTTTGCTTAGTTTTTGTCAATTCAATCATCAAGGGGGAGAAATTTTGAAACCCAAGTGGATAAGAACCATGGTTTCTTTTTGTGATGATTGTTTGACAATTTATTTGAGATTGGTTTTTGAGTGCCTTTTGGGATTCATGAAGCTCTTGTTTTCTCTTGACTCTTCGGTTGTGTGGAGGCTTTGCCCGCTTTTCCCGTTTCTTTTGGGACTGAGAGTTTTTATTTGGAGTTTTCATGATCCTTCCTCATATCAAGTGGCCTTGTGTTTGCTTTTGCTTGGCTTTTGGGCACTTGAATGAGGCTTGCCTTCAAACCCTTCCAAATGTGGTTTTATTGTTAGTCAATGCATTCATCAAGGGGGAAATTGAGAATATATATGATGAATGATTGACATTTGCGAAGAAGGTTTGAGGCTTTTTCCGGTTAAGTCTTATTTCATATGAGCTTAATGTTTATGACTAACCGGTGGCGTTGAGTTGTGGTGTGTTTTCGTGTTGGTGTGCGTGTGCAACATGTGTCTCTTGGCTGTGTTGATGTGCATGTGTGGAGCTCGGAGACAGTGGTCGATGGCAAGGTGAAGGTCAAGTAGAGACGTGTCGTACCGACAGACTGGGAGCGGTGAAGGATGGGCGTGCCGTGCGGCGGACGTGCCATGCCGATGTACCCGGAGCGGTGAAGGGCGGACGTGAGGCTTGGACTGACGGACCAGGAGGCCGGAGGACCAGCTGTGGTAGCTAGCACGTGCATCGGCGAGCAAGAGAACATGGGGATGTGCGATGCATCGGCCGAGTCGAGAGGAAGACGATGGCATCGTGGAACTTGGCGGGAGGTCGGACACGGGCTTGCGTGCGGCGCAAGTGCCGTCGGCCGAGTCAAGAAGGAAGGCGAAGGCGTTGTGCCCGGCGTGGAGGCTGGACATGCATCGGCATCGGTGCCGGTGGTCGGGGTGTGCGAACCACATCCCGTCTACGGCGCGGATTTGGTAGTTGAGCCTCGAAAAACTACCCTCGTCGGTTTCCGAGTTTGGGCCTCAAAACTCGGGGTGGACGGTTTCCAGGTTTGGGCCTCAAAACCTAGGCTGGCGAGTTTACCGGTTTGGGCCTCAAAACCGGGCGGAGGTTCCTATGTGGAACGGTCGACGCGTGGCGGCACCGAGAGGCTTGCGTTGCGGCGAAGCTATCGGTGAGGAAGGCGCGGTGGTCGACGTAACGGCACGTGGTGGCATCTTGGAGTTTGCGTCGAGGCGAAGCGAAGGATGTGAAGGCGCGTGGCCATCGGATGAAAACTGACCAGGTTGGATGGTTTTACCCCTAGGGGGTATTTGGGGTTAGTGCTTCATGTTAGGCCGTTTGTGTCTTTTGGACGTGCGCCTATATATATGTGAAGGGGCTGTGCTGGACAGTTATCCTTGGGGGTGTGCCATTCTCATTTTGCTAGTGTGAGAAGAGGCTAGGGTTCGAGAGAGGAGTGACTCTTGTTCTTGATCTTTTCGCCATCCGAGCTTTATTGTTGTGAGGAGTGGCTTCTAACCTGACACCGTGTGCTATACAATCCTACATCTTGAGCTAATCCAAGGATCAATTTCGTGCACCACTTGTTCCCCTTTCCAAATCTGTGATTTTCTATTTTCTGTGATTTTTGGAGCTATTTTTGGAGATTTTTTGCTCGTCGGATTTGATACCGTTTTGGTTCGTTCTTTTTGCGTTGATTCGTGTTATGACAAGTGATGAAGCTAATCCTTGAATGAATCGATCCAATTCCACTCGAGCACTGAGAAATCGACGATTTTATTTTCGGCCTCTTTTTGGTGTTCTCGGACGTGATCTGAAATTCCCAGAGTTTGGGTTAATTCCAAGCGATGATTCTTGGGGAACGGGTCCTAGACATGCCTTAGATTGCCTGTGTTTTTTTTGGGGATTTTTCTGTGGAGATTTTGTTTAGCTTTCTTCATTGTTTCGGTCGTCCCTCTTTCTGTTCTTAGTCGTTGTTCCTCTCTGTTCTTGCGATACAACCACTGTTCGTTGTTTGCTGGGGCAGGCATGTGGGGTTAAGCAGCTGTGCTACCAACGCCGGCACTCACGTGTCGTTCGTGCTCAGTTGAGCAGCACTTTCCCCAGCGTTCGCTCTTGGCAGATCGAGCGCTAGCCCAGTTGTCTACTGAAGGACCGGATTGGCGACCAGAGGGGAGCGGGTGAATGGGAGCCTCAAATTCAACTCGTGAATAGAATGGCCCTTGTCCTAGATAATCACCCAAAAAGCTAAGACTCGAAACGACCGGAGAGTTCACGACCTACTAGTAGGTGGATACCCTAGGAGATGTCCTAGTGGTACAGCGGAACCTCCGGAGAACAGTTGAAGCCAAACGCAAAAACCCTATACCAGAACTGCACAAACTGCAGATTTCTGGACTGTCCGGGGTCAGGGTCCCGGACTGTCTGGTGACTGCCGGACTGTCCGCGACTAGAGGTCTGGACTGTCCGCCAGCAACCGAGCCCAAAACAGACTGTTCTGAATAATCCCTAGACGAGTCCCGGACAGTCCGCAGTTTGAACGTCGGACTGTCCGCGGTTCACGAGACTGGGAACAGTATCGCGCTGGGCTGTTCTGAACCTGCCGAGTCCCGAGTCCCTGACTGTCCGCCGCTGGGGGCGCGGACTGTCCGCGGATGAACAAAGAGGAGAGAAACAGCTCGGGACAAAAGCCAATTCGATTCGATCTCCACCAAATCAAAAGGGACTTCGATCAAACTCCTCCCAGATGTTCCTCTACGTATTGGGGTGCTAATCCTAAGAAATCATCGCACCAAACCAAGTTAATCACAAGAAATCCAAGAATCACCGAAAAGGGGGAAAGATGAAGAACGAACGCGAAATCAGCCCGATCTATGGTGTTAAGATGTTAGGGAAAAATTCCATCAGTGAAAAGAAGGAGATTACAACATAGAACAACTTGATTCAAGTGGAATCGAAAATCATCTCATAGAGAGGGAGAACGAGACTAATCTCTAGGAGATGAAAAACCAAAACACGAAGAACACAAACACAAAATGCGATTTGATTCAATTTCAGCCGAAATTGCTCCACACGAGGAGACAACGAGAATACAGTCTCGTTTCCTCAAAAGATCCAAATACACAGAGGTATGAATCCCATCTCTGTGGATCACAGGCAGCGAGGTATGATTGGAACCTAAGCGAAGGCAAGAGAGAGAGCTCAGGAAACAAATGCTGCAAGGATAGAGAGAGAGAGGAGGGGTGTCTCTCTTATTTATAGCCTAAAACAATAATCCCCTTCTACCCCTAGATACAAGAGCGAAGCGGCCAACCCCAGGGGTATCCCGGTCCAATTCTGCTGGTTGACGATCCGACGGCCACGCGCCTTCCTCATCCTTAGCTTCGCCTCGACGCAAGCCTCAGGATGTCGCGACGTGCCGACAAGTCGACCGCCATGCCTTCCTCACGGATAGCTGTGCTGCCACGCTAGCCTCTGCACGCCGCCACACGTCGACCGTCCTTTTTGCGGACCTCCCCCCGATTTTGAGGCCGAAACTAGGAAACCTGGGCCTTCCCCCGGTTTTGAGGCTGAAACCGGGAAACCTGTCCTCCAGCTGAGTTTTGTGGCCCAAACTCAGAAACCCGCGAGCCCACGTTTTGAGGCCCAAACCTGGAAACCGTCCTCGCCGAGTTTTGAGGCCCAAACTCGGAAACCGGCCACCCCGAGTTTTGAGGCCCAAACTCGGAAACCGTCGAGGGTAGCTTTTTGAGGCTCAACTACCAAACCCGCGCCGTAGACGGGATGTGGTTCGCACACCCTGAGTTCCAGCACCGATGCCGGGGCATGTCCAGCCTCCAGGGCAAGCACAGTGCATTCGCCATCCTTCTCGGCCTCCCGCCAAGTGTCACGACGCCATCACCTTCCTCCCGACTCGGCCGATGCACCGCACATCCCCATGTGCTCTTGCTTGCCGATGCCACGTGCCAGCTACCACAGCTGGTCCTCAGGTCTCCCGGTCCGTTGGTCCAAGCCTCACATCCGCCCTTCACCGCTCTCGGTCCATCGGCACGGCACGTCTCTGCTTGACCTTCACCTCACCTTCGACCACTGTCCGAGCTCCGCACCTGCACACCAACACAGCCAAGAGACATGTTGCCCGTCGACCGATCACTCATCACTCAGGAATGGAACCACAAGGGCACATATCAACCTTGTGTTCGCAATCTCCCCCTTGATGAGTGCATCGTCAACTCATAGAAACCATAATCAAAATAAAAAGAAAGCAGAATTAGATAGAAGGAGAAAACTCACTCGAGATGTCCAAAAGCCAGAGAAAAGGCCGAAGAAGAACATGTCGAGATAAGAGAAGCTTGGTCCCCAAAGACATGGGCAACGGTTCGACACAACCAAGCAAAAGATCGGAGCAAAAACTCATCAAAGAGCAGAACTCGATCAAAATCGGAGCAAAAGATTTGGTTCCCAAAGACATGGGCAACGGCTCGATGCAACCAAGTCAAGATCAAGCTAGTCCTCAAGAAGAGGCAGAAAGAGCTCAACACCACTAGCTGAAAGCTCAACTACTGCCAGTCCCTCAAGATAGAGGCACAAAGGCTCAACACAACCAGCAGTAGGCTCGATACCAATCAAGAATCACCAAAGCAAAAACGGTGAAAGCAGCTAGTCACTCAAGACAGAGGCACAGAGGCTTGACACAACTAGCTGAAACGATCGATACCAAATAAAAAACCAACTCGGAGCAACGTAGGCAGAAAAACTCCCCCTCACTCAAAGAACTCCCCCTCAGCAAGAGAAGCATAAATTGCAAATTTTCACCAAAACAAGACACACTCCCCCTTGGAAAAATTCTCCCCCTTGGGGGCAATTTGCAGTTACAAGAGAAGGGAAAAGAGCTCAAGTGAGCAAAACAGAGCTAGGTCTTGCCTATCGGAGTCGAGCAAATGCACATGAGTCCAAAATGCATGTTAGCAGCTTCAGGTATATACTCGAAAGAGTGAAAGAATGCTCTTAAAGAGTGCTGATCCGACTACAAAGCAACATGCAAAAGTGCTAACAAAGGCTCAAACTGATCACCAAATACGAAATATGAATGCATAAGCCAAGTGAGCAGTTTTAAGCCATTCAGAAAAGGGTGTTCAACATCAAAATAGCACTGAACATGAATAGACAGGAAGTCAAACAAGTACTAAACATGTATACAAGGTGAACTACCCCTAGCAAAGATCAATCATCATGCTATACAATGAAACATAAACTTGTGTTTTCAGATCTTATCAGAGAAATTGCAGCGGTTATTAACACAAGTTTAAATTCAGCATGCGATTGCGAGAGGTTGAAAGCTTGTCATTGCCTAACTTTTCAACCGAGCTAAGCCTATGCATATGCAATCAGAAGCTTAAAGCATTGGTTTCGGTCTTACACTACACGGCTCAAGTTTAACTCAATGTGCAATGAGAAACAGTCTCGATACCGTGATGTGCTAACAATGCAAACCCATCTCAATCTTTTCAATTCACTAATACTTGGATCATTTTAAGCATAATATGAACAGTCCAAGCAAGTGAAAGACTCAGAACTAGAGACATAGCAACCTAGCATATATGAAATAGCTCAAGCGACCTCAACACATCCTACACATGCTAGTTGCCAATCTCAATGGTGAACATGTATCAAGTTTTAAGTTCATTAAGCATGTTCATCATTCTGAAAAATAGCTTAGCTCACAATATGTATCAGTGATCAATGAGAGCCTAAGCTACAGGCAACATCATATATCATCAAAGCATACACTAAATAGAGCATAAATTCATTCTAAGGAATATAGACATGAAGCTTGAAAATGCAAGATGTATACATGATGAAGTCAGAATCAGAGCAAAAATAAAACTAAAAAGACTTAAGACCCAAAACAAAAAGGATCAGAAAGTCAGTTTTTGGTACAAAGAATGCTTCTCCCTTCTAAAAGGGGAAACACACACCAAGCTCACCTCTCAATGTAGCAAAAGTTGAGAGATCCAAAGGCTTGGTGAAAATATCTGCAACCTGGTTATGGATGTCTACATGCCTAAGGTCAATGTCGCCTTTCTCGTAGTGATCACGGAGAAAGTGAAAGCGAACATCGATGTGTTTGGTCTTGGAGTGAAGAACAGGGTTCTTTGCTACACTAATGGCAGAAGTGTTGTCGCAAAGCAAAGGGACCCGACTGAAATCTAGACCAAAATCACGCAAAGTAGCAACCATCCATAAAAGCTGCGAAGCACAAGAAGCAGCGGCAACTTACTCGGCTTCAGTAGTAGACTGGGCTACGTTCGACTGTTTGCGAGAAGACCATGAAACCAAAGAAGAGCCAAGAAACTGACAAGTCCCAGAAGTAGACTTACGCTCAAGCCGACAGCCGGCAAAATCCACATCGGAATAACCACAAAGTGAGAGGGTCGAAGAAGAAGAGTACCAAAGTCCGAACTCAGGAGTGTATCGGAGGTACCTCATGTTGCGCTTGACCGCTTGCTTGTGGGAAGTCCGAGGGGACGCCTGAAAACGAGCGCACAGACACATAGAAAACTGTATATCCGGCCTCGTCGCCGTTAGGTACAGGAGCGAGCCGATCATGCTCCTGTACTCCTTTTGGTCAACCGACTCTCTGTCCTGGTCCGCGTCCATCGCAGCAGTCATCGCCATGGGCGTTGTAAGAGGCTTGGCCTCGCCCATGTCAAATTTCTTCAGGATGTCCTTCGTGTATTTTCCTTGATGCACGAACGTCCCGTCTCGGGTTTCCTTGATTTGCAACCCAAGGAAGAAAGTCAACTCACCCATCATACTCATCTCAATCTCCGTGCTCATAGTATCTACAAACTTGGCAACAAGCGCGTGAGAGGAGCCACCAAAGATGATATCATCCACATAAATTTTAATCAAAAGGGTGTCATTGCCTTGCTTGAGGAGAAACAAAGTTTTATCTACCCGTCCCATTTTAAAACCCTTGGAGAGCAGAAAAGATTTCAAACGATCATACCAAGCTCTCGGGGCTTGTTTCAAACCATATAAAGCTTTTGTAAGTTTGAAAACATGGCTTGGAAACTTGGGATTGTTGAAACCAGGGGGTTGTCTCACATAAACCTATTCCTCTATATACCCGTTTAAGAAAGCACTCTTGCGGATACATGGGTGTATGCCGAGTCTCTGAGTGATGAGTGATTGTCAACTGGGATAATGTGCATGTTCTTTGGCTTGTGTTGTGCAGGTATCGAGCACGGATACAGTGACCGAAGGCAAGGTGAAGGTCAAGTAGAGACGTGCCGTGTCGATGGACCGAGAGTGGCGAAGGGCGGACGCGAGGCTTGGACTGAGGGACCGGTGGCCTGAGGATCAGCTATGGTGGCTGACAGCCTGGGACAGCGACGAGCGAAGACTTGTGGGCACGGTGTTGCTTGGGTCGAGGACCTGGGGACACGTGTCGGTGGACGGGGTGCATGGGCGGTGCATCCCCTCTACGGCTCGGTTTGGTGGTTGAGCCACAAAAAAAAAGCACCGGTGGACGGTTTCCAGGTTTGGGCCTCAAAACCTGGGCGTTGATGGTTTCCGAGTTTGGGCCACAAAACTCGGGCTGAGGACGGTTTCCAGGTTTGGGCCTCAAAACCTGGGCGCTGCGGGTTTCTGAGTTTGGGCCACAAAACTCAGGCGATGGACGGCTGGTTTCCCGGTTTGGGCCTCAAAACCAGGGGTTGGTCGTGAAGGCTGGTTTCCCGGTTTGGGCCTCAAAACCGGGGTCGAGGTCCATGAAAAGGACGAGCGGAGCGGTGGCGGCACGTGGTGGCAATCGGTGAGGTCGTGTCGAGGCGAAGCTACCAGTTGTGCGGGCGTGGCCGTCGGATCACCACCTACCTCGAGTTGGTCAGGAATACCCCTAGGGTTAGCCTGCTCGCTCATTAGCTGTAAGGGTAGAAGGGGAATAATTGTATTAGGCTATATAAGGAGAGGTCTCCCCTCCGTCCAGACTATCTCAGCTATTGCTATTTTCATTCTAGGGTTTTCCTGCTTCCCATTCCCTGCTGTAGCTACTGAGATCCGCAGAGACGGTGAACAATACCTCTGTGTATTTGCTTTTTGAGGAAACGAGACCGTAATCTCGTTGTCTCCTCGTGGGGACGATTTTCGGCTGGCAATTCGTGGTCCGATTCGCGTTTTGAACTTGTTCTTCGCGTTCTTCGTTTTCTCCATGATTTTCCCGTCACTCGTTCTCTCTCCACGTTGAGGCTTTCGTGATTCCGTTGGAACTGAGTTGCTCTAAATCGTGAGGCGCTTCTTTCCACCGAAGGAATCCATCTCTAACCTCACGAGCTAGTAGATCGATCGATTTTCGTTTTGAATCGGTTTTTGTCTCCTTTGCCCCGAATTCTTCCGATTTACCGATTTGGAGTTAGGTTCGAGCCATGATCTCTTAGGGATAGCTCACTAACCTCCTTGGAACTCCTCGTACCAAGTCTAAGCCTTAGAGCTCTTGATTCAGAGGAGATCGGGTTGAATCCGCGGAAGAACTGTGCAGTTTCGGGGGCATCGGACGCTGACGTCGGGAGCATCGGACGATGTGTTCATCACATCGGACGCGTCCGATGCCACGTGTCATCTGACAGCATTTTCTAAGGAGCATCGAACGCTGACCATCGGCGCGTCCGTTGCCATCCGAGCATCTGAGGGTTGAGCATCGGACGCTAGGGCTTCACTGTAGCCAGCGTCCGATGACCATGCAGTAAGGTCCCAGATTTGTACAGTTTGCATCGGACGCGTCCGGTGCTTGGACATCGGACGCAGGCCAGCGTCCGATGCAGTGAGTTTTGCATTGTTTCATCCGTAGTTTGCTCGTACGACTTCGGATTTGTTTTTGGGTCTTTGCGTCGGATTTCCGACTTCGTGCTCTACTGAAATCGGGCTTCCCACTTTGCAAAATAGCCTGAATCCCCCTCGCGTTGCTCAGGGGAGGTTGAGGTTACCCAAAGTCCATCCTATCACTAGTTGACTTCCGTGAACTTGGGTGAGGAAGTTTTTGTGGTGTCTCGCTGTGTTCCTTGGGAACATCCACCCACTCTCTGGGTCGTAGACATCACGTGTCTCGGGTTGCTCTTGGGAATGATTTTCTGGGACAGGGGCCTCAACATTTCGAAAGAAATTTGAAGATACGCATGTCGGCCTATCCGCAGAGTTAAGGATCTTCCACCTTAGCTGGTTCCAGATCCACAGAAGGCGACATGGATCGCGGCATGGGCAAACCGCCGTTCTTTGATGGGACGAACTATGCGTATTGGAAGATACGCATGTCGGCCTATCTGCAGAGTTTGGGTGCTTCCATCTGGGATATTTGCAACTCTTCCGATTACGTGGTCTTGGCTGCTCGTGCTACTCAACATCAGATTGATGAGCACGATGCCAATAGCCAAGCCCGTAATGCTCTTTTCTCATGCTTGAGCATGACGGAGTTTGATCGCGTTTCTCACCTCGCTACGGCTCGGGAGATTTGGGCTACCCTCATGCGTTTCCATGAGGGAACCACTCAAGTCAAAACCCGTCTCTACGAGTGGTTCAAGCGAGAGTATGAGAACTTTCGACATATGCCTGGCGAAACCATAGAGAGTTTATTCGATCGCTTTCAGGTGATTGTCAGCAGGATGAGTGCTAACAAGGAGCTGTTGCCTTTCGACGATCATGAGAGAGCTTTGAAGCTTTTGCACACTCTCGATCGGTCTGTGTGGGACTCAAATGTTCAGGCGATCATCGAATCACCTAACTATGAGACCCTCACATGCGACGAGCTCTTTAGTAAGCTCAAGTCCAGTGAGATTGACGCCATGGCGAGGGCTTCCTATGAAAACCCTTCTAGCCCATCGATGGCTTTGCTTTCTGGCTCTTCTGCTAACCCCTCTGGAGGATTTGCACTTTCTTCTCTTCTTTTTGTCATAGAGGAGCAGCTGGTGTTCATGGGGGATGACGAGTTGGCTTTGCTCGCTAACCGGTTCTCGCGGTTCCACAACAACCGCATGAACCGTTGCCGCGGAGGAGGATGCTCGGGATGTTTCGAGTGCGGCGACCCCAACCACTTCATCGCCAATTGCCCGAAGAAGAACAAGCAAGTCTTCGGCAAGGTGGATCATTGGCACAAGTACGACTCCGGCAAGCGCAAGGAGAAGTACGTCCCCGCGAAGCACAAGCGGAAGGGCGGCTTCAACAAGGAGTACATCAAGACGAAGTACTTGGAGAAGGCCCAGGCTGAGCAGCGTGCTTTCTTTGCCACGCTCAGCGACGTCGACGACTCGGATGACGACTCCGCTTCCTCAAGCGATGACAAGTCCGAGTAGAAGAAGAGGATCGAGGACAAGCTGAACGGCCTCTGCTTCTTCACCGACAAAGAGGGCTTCTGCACCATGGCCCTCGGCAAGGAGGTCGATGGCGAGCTGCAGGACATCCCTCGGAACGACGACGACACCTCCGAGGTATCTCAGACCCCCGATGAGATTTCTGCTGAGGTCGAGAAACTTACTGCCGCCCTTCTTAGTCAAGATAAGCTGCTTAGGCGTGCTGCTAGAGAGCGGAAGGAGTTTAGGCAGAAGTGGGAGGATACGGTGAAGGAGCTTGAGTTTGCTAAGTCCACCGTGGTCATTTATGAGGAGAGTGAGTGCGAGATGTGCACCACGCACATGACTGACCTTCTCACTTTGAGAGGTAAGTATGCTGCGTTGGTTGGAGAGGTGGATGAGCTTAGAGCTAGATCCTCAGTGCTTGGTGCGTGCAAGTCTTGTGCAGGCTTGCAATCCGAGTTGGCAGAGAAGAATACCAAGATTGTGTCTCTTGAGAAGGCCAGCTCGGGTAGCACCTGTGTGTCTAGATGCGCTTTGTGTGAGGGCTTGGAGATGGAGATAGCAAATGTGAAGCCTGACAAGATGCAAACCGAGGAAGAAAACACATACCTTCGGACCATCTTGTCATGGGTGTCTTGTGGTGAGCCGCAGCTTGGGATGATTATTGCCCAATTCAAGCGTGCTGCTGGAGGTCCAGGTGTAGGCTTTGCTCAAGGTATTGAGTGCGCTTCATCTTTTGGGAAGATTGGAGAGTCGAGTGGTCTGAACCCGTGTGAGAAGCCCAACTCCACCACTACTCCCAAGCTTACCAAGATTCCACCCAAAGAGCCTCTAAAGCCTAACACCAAGGATGGTTTATTTGTGGAACCTCCGAGAGCTCCACCCAAGAAACAATCTTGGGCTCCAAAACCAAACCACCTCAAGAACAAGCTAGACACCATGCCACCCATCCAAGAGGAGCTTATGCCACAGAAGGGCAAAGTGATCCACACCCACTACTGTGAGTACCAACAACCCCCTATGAGAGTGGTGAGGTACCATTGTGAGCACTGTGGGAGAGATGGTCACTTGAGTGATTTTTGCTTTCGGCGCAAGAGAGAGGCGCGCCGTGCAAAGGAGATGAACAACACGGACATGTACCATCCTTTCCATGATGTACATGTGCTGAATGTTCAGAGGCGTGCTGCTAGGCCTAGAGGTCCAAAACCTCAAGTTCCTAGGCCTAGGTCGCGAAGAGAACGTGCCCGACGGGAGCCTACAGTTGTGATCTATGGACCCCGTGGCGGTGGCTTTGTAGTTGAGCGTTTTCCCCCATCGCATTTTGAGTATCGCGATGGATGCTCCTCCCTTAGTGGACCACGTTTTCCTCTACGTGGTGATCGCTCTTCCCGTAGGCGTGCTAGGAATGGTTTTTCTGCTAACGGTTCTTTTGAGCAGCCGGCCCAACACTGGTATTCTCCCTACTTCACTAACCCCAGTGTTGGACCGTATGCCCACCCTATGTATTTTTATTGATGTAGGTAAAACGATTGGAGAACGTTTGGTTGGTGGATTCCAGTTGCTCGAGGCACATGATCAGAAACGCCAAGTGGTTCTCCAGTCTTAGTCCGGTCGCCGGAAAGGAGTTTATCACCTTCGGCGACAATAGTAAAGGTAAAGTGTTGTCTCGCGGGTCGGTGCGAGTTAATGAGCACTTTGTGTTGCGCGATGTTGCTCTTGTTTCTAACTTGCATTTTAACCTTCTCTCTGTTTTGCAACTTTTCGATGATGACTATGAGATTCGTTTTAAGCCGAATCTCAGTCGCATTTTGGATCCTCAGGGCAACCTTTTTTGTGTGATTTCGCCCTTTGGGAAAGTCTTTCGTGCGAATTTCTCGGAGTCATTTGGAGTTTCTCGTTGTCTTTTGGCTGGACCTTCCTCTTCTGATCTTTGGAAGTGGCATAGGAGACTAGGACATTTGAGCTTCGACTTGCTTGCAAGGCTTAGTTCACTTGGCCTAATCCGAGGATTGCCCAAGTTGTGCATGGAGAAGGATCTTGTTTGCCATTCTTGTAGACATGGGAAGATGGTTGCCGCTCCCCACCATCCGGTGACTCAGGTCATGACCAAGCGCCCTGGAGAGCTTTTGCATATGGACCTTGTTGGTCCGGCTCGAGTGAGCTCGGTTGGGGGGAAGTGGTATGTGCTTGTTGTTGACGACTTTTCGAGATATTCGTGTGTTTTCTTTTTAGCTGAGAAAACTGAGACTTTCTCTTTTGCTCGCAATCTGATTTTGCGTCTTCAGAATGAGTTCCCTTTGAACTCAATGCGAGGTATTAGAAGTGACAATGGTTTAGAGCATCAGTTTTCTTCTCCCTACACACCGCCACAGAATGGCATTGTAGAAAGGAAGAATTGGACCATTGTAGAGATGGCCAGGACGATGCTCGATGAGCATAGGACTCCTAGGCGATATTGGGCCGAAGCCATGAGCACTGCATGCTACATTTCCAATCGCATTTTTCTCCGAGCTTTCTTGAAAAAGACTTCTTATGAGTTGCATTTTGGAAAATAGCCCAAAGTGAGCTATTTTAGAGTTTTCGATTGCCATTGTTTTATACTCAAAAAGGGCAACTCGGACAAGTTTGAGTCTCGTTCTTCTGACGGTGTATTTTTGGGTTATGGAACTCATACTCGTGCATATCGTGTACTTAACCTTGATACTAACCGAGTCATGGAGACATCCGAGGTCACCTTCAACGAGACCATGGTTTGTCCTTCTTCTCGTTTTGAGCGTGCAGGTGATCATGAGGTTGGCGAGTCTCTTTTTGATGATGAGGAAGAGGGTGTGTTGACACCTCGGGTGGCACGCAGAAGAAACCGCAAGCGCACGGCTGTCAGTTGTAGCTTTTCACCTCAGAGTATTCCGGGGTATCGAATTCACGAGGAACGCGAAGTGATTTTGAGAAAACTAGGGGGGTAAGGATATCAAGGATAGATGAAGGGAACGGGCACTATCTACTGGGGTAGATCCTAGTTCTATTAGACTTCTAGTGATTTAAGTTCTTTTACTAGTGTACTGTGGGCGTACTAGCCTTTACCACTGACTTAGGTTGAACGCTAGCACAATGAGCCCTTCTGTTAAACTAGACCAACTACGTGGTGGAATTCAAGGGGCACAGGGCTGTCACCACCTGCTTGCTACCACAACTATCCGGGGGCCTAGCCGTATTCACTGGCAATATATAGCCTAAGTACCACACTTAATCTATATATTACTACTACTAGCCCTGTACTAGAACTAGAGCACTTGAAACTAATATCAAGCAATGAAACAAGCACACAAGTACTGAAAGTAAATACTTGAAGATAAAATAGATACTAAGTTACCAAAGTTGAAGCGCAGAGCAGAGTGAAGCAGAGGTCTCCGACAACTCCGGAACTCTCCAGACTTCTACTCTTCTCCTCTCCAGCTCCTCTTCTAGTGAGGCACTCACACTCTCTCTAATCTCTCTAACATAGCAAGTGTGGTACTCTAATCAACTGGTGAGGAATGACGTGAGGCTCCCCGAATGAGAGCTCAAGGGGCCTATTTATAGTGCTAGGAAGCTAGGGGGGTACTTATAGAGTGAGGGAGAGGTCGGTTAGGGTTTAGGGGGTGGCGCCCGCCACCAAACCCTGGCGCCCGGCACCTCTCAGTCGTCCGTTGCAACCGCCATTCATCCAACGGTCTTCACTTGCTCTCCTAAGTCGGTTTGAGGGCTGGTTAGGGTTTAGACACGTGTCCAAAGCCCACTATCTAGGTGACACTCTTCTTAGCCCTTGGATCAAACCGCCTTAGTGTGCAATGGCCAAGATTTGAGCTTGAGGTGTTTCCCACGGATCGATGACGTGGCTTGGGCCACTATTGGCACGAATGACCTGGCGACCGCCAGTAATAGGTGGCGGCCGCCACCTTGCTCAAGCCCAAATGGGCCAGAGTGGCTTGGCCTTGCTCCTGGTGCTCTTGTTTGGCCCAAATTCTAGTATTTCCTGCATTAAGATAAGAAACTATGCACATGTGGAAATAGGTTAGTTATAAACCAAATCTTCTACTTTTTATGTTGTTTTACCTTGGTTTTGGGTGAAATGTTGATGGTGAAATGATGCTTTAAGCACCGTCAACAAGCTCCCCCACACTAACCTCTTGCTCGTCCCGAGCAAGCATGGACTTTAAGAATTGAAACAATTTTATTGAACTAAGCATTCACACAAGATGTTCAACTACCTATACTCATGTTGGTAACCTTTCCAAGTGGCTAATAAGTCACACCTATGGCGGTTGAAAGATAGAATAGCTTGCAAGCAAGAGAAACACACTTTCCTCTTTTATATACCTTGGGGTTTTAGGATATTTTCAAAATGAAAAACATGGTTCATTGAATCTCTCTTTAAATCTCAAGGCACTCATGGTGTATATCCTCACTTTATGGCAAAAGAAAATGCCAGAGTCTATCCTATGGTTTATGTGGAGTTTATAGGGAAAGGAAGGAATGTAAGGCACTTCTATCTCTCTTTTATTGCTAAGTCAAGTTTAGGATCATGGGAGAGTATAGTCATGCACTAGCCAAGGTATAAGGTGGACTAACTCAACTCCTTTGTTCTTTTTGAAACTCTTCTCTTACGAAGGATCATGGCTATATGCATCTCTCTCTCTTTTTTTTTGAATACTTGGACACTTGTCCTTTTTAGAGCTTTTGCTATTTTTTTTTGAATACTTGGACACTTGTCCTTTTTAGAGCTTTTGCTCTTTTTTTAGATACTATATAGCCATGTCCTTTGAAGGAATGAGAAAATTTATACAATTCTTTTAGAACAAAATTTTGGAGGAGAACTACATGAGTATACCCTCAGTGTGAGAGTTCTCTCAAAAAGGCATGGTTTGCCTTGGCTTTTAGAGCATGACTAAACTCTTCTACCTAGATCAACTATTCTTGACAAAGCTCAAAGATTGATTTAGAAGGCTTTATGGGCTGTTTTCCTATACTCTAATATTTTGGCTTTGGTAGGTGGATAGGAAAGAAAGATCATGAACCATGGAAATTTTGGTTTTCAAAATAAAAACTCCCAAGGTTGTAGTAGACTACTAATGCAATTTCAATTACTACTTCTATATCTTATCAAACAACAACCTAGATTGACTTCCCTATCAAAATGAGTAGGCTACTACACATGAATAAAAGGTAGAATAACATATCGTGTAAACACTCAATTGAAAAGAAATTGTCTCAGCATTTTTTTTATTTCCTAGCTGCATTTTTAGTTTAAACCGAGACATCCAGTGATCCAAATTGTACAAAATTCAAAATACAGGTTTAGGGGTTCACCGGGGTTGTTTCGGTGCAGAGTGGCCTGGCGGTCGCCAGTAATAAGTGGCGGCCGCCATGGGCTTTGACCCATGCGGCTTGCAAACAGCGTGGTAGTTACCTTGCTAAGTTCAGGTTACAACTTTGAACATTTTGTCACGTTTTACAGAGGTGTTTAGAGAGGGGATTTCCCCCACACTAGAAATTTTGGTACTTTTTATTTTTTAAAAAATGAACAAACTTGATGAAGGGAAAAATAAGGGTGTCTTTTTATTCATTATATAAAAATTTCCTAAACAAAAGTTCTAAATTGAAAATTAAACAATCTGAAATTTAAATCAAGCAAAATTAAACTTAAACTAAATCAAACTAAAAATCTAACTAGACACCCTAAATCTAATCTAATCTAGTGAAGGAGCCTCGTAGAGATCCTCGAAGCCCGTCTCTTTGAAGAGACGCTTGATCTTTGAGGTGCAGCCCTTGCGGAGGATGGTAAACCGATCCTCCATATCCATTCGCCAGAGGGCTATCTCTGCGACTTGATCCTCCAAGGCGCTCTTCTCCTTGCGCAGCTTCTTCACCTCGGCGGCGAGTTTTTCGAGGGTTAACCCCTCCTCACCACCGTTGTGCTCCATCTCGCCGGGGACTCCTGCCGGCGATGGGTTGAGACGGCGATGCACGGATGGCTCAAAGAGCGACCCATTGGAGTCATGAGTGCTTGCCTCGCGCTCACGCAGCCTCTTCTCATAATGCCCATCGGGCATTCTCACGCCGTACACCTCCAGTTTAGCCCTCTTGGGATTAGGGCTGTAACTGCGGGTGCGGCTATCCGAGCCAAAGCTGACCCGGGATTTCGCCCTTGATGGAGAGGGCATTTCATCACCCCTGGCCTTGACGGCCGGAGACTTCCTCGGGGTGATCTCCCCTGTGGTCGGCCTAGTGGACGTCCTCAATTTCTTCTCGGGTGGCGCCAATGGAGGAGGATGAAGATGGAGCGGAGACGAGGCTAGGGGGCGTTTCACCTCTGGCGGCCGCCCAGCAGGGGTGGCGCCCGCCACTGGAGTGGTGGCTGGTGCCTTCCCTGCGCCCTCCGGTGGTGTCCCCTTGACATAAGTGCCGTCTGGCAGCACCATTGCTAAAGGAGGCACGTCAAGTACCTCCATGTCGTCGTCGATCAAAGATCGGATGATGGCTTTGGTGGAGGACGAGATGGATCCTTGAGGGTTATAGGACTCGGATTTCCGTGGAGACGACATGGTTTTGGAGGAGGCTTGGCTGGACTTCGTGAGTGGATGGAGGGAGAAGAAGGAGTTCTTCTTTTAAGAAGGGGGAGAAGTGGAGGGATAAGCCTTAGATGAACTAACACGTCCTCATCTCCTCCTTCTTTCGCTCTCCCGAGCTCGGGATTAGCTGCCACGTGGAGAGGGGCTTCTAAACCACCACCTAGAGTGGCGGGCACCAGGGTTTGGTGGCGGCCGCCAATTGGGAGTGGTGGCCACCACTCCTCCTTCGCCGGGCATCGAGCAGGAGAAGGTAAGCCTCCTAAATTTCAAAGTTCCAAGGTCGAAATGGCTTGGTTGGGCCTAAAGAGGCCTTTCTCGGGGTTTTGGATGGACTAGGTGTATGAAATGGACAAGGGGTAAATTGGGTCCATCCATTAATTGTCATGGGCTTGAGCTAATTCAAAGTTAATTATATCAATTTCGTTCAGCTCATTTTTATCAAAGTCATAGAATATTTTTAATCTTTGTCCATTGACTTTGAAGATTTGCCCATTGTCACTTTCTAATGTGACGGCTCCATGGGAAGAGGTTGCAACAACCTTAAAGGGTCCTTCCCATTTGCTTCGAAGTTTACCATGCCCGAAAAGTCGAACACGGGAGTTAAAGAGTAAAACTTTATCTCCTACTTCAAACACTTTCTTTTTGATCCGTTTATCATGCCATCTCTTAGTCTTCTCTTTATAGAGCTTGGCACTATGATAGGCTTTCTCTCGCCATTCTTCTAGTTCAGAAATTTGCATCTTCCTATTTTGGGCAGCTTGGTCAAGGTCCATGTTCCATTTCTTAATGGCCCAATGAGCTTTGAACTCAAGCTCAACAGGAAGATGACAAGTTTTTCCATAAACTAGTTGGTATGGGGACATTCCAATCGGGGTCTTATAGGCGGTCCGATAGGCCCACAGAGCTTCGGGTAACTTATGTTTCCATCCCCTTCCCATTTCTTCTACCGTCTTTTGCAAGATATTCTTTATTTGTTTATTGGACGTTTCGGCCTGTCCACTTATTTGGGGGTGGTATGCAGTGGCTACATTATGTTGGACTCCTTGACTAGCTAAGAAATGTCGAAAGCTCTTATCTATGAAATGAGGGCCTCCGTCACTAATGACTAGTCTAGGAACTCCAAAACGAGGAAAGATGATTTATTTGAACATTTTCTTCAAATGTTTAGCATCTGCCGCTCGACAGGGTATGGCTTCTACCCATTTCAAGACATAATCCACGGCCACAAGAATGTACTCGGCGTCATAGGATTTAGGAAAGGGGCCCACGAAGTCTATACCCCAAACATCAAACAACTCAACTTGGAGATTGTTCACGAGAGGCATAGCATCTCGGGCATTAATGTTACCATGCTTTTGGCAACGAGGACAACGTCTCACATAATTCTTTGTGTCCTCGTACATTGATGGCCAATAAAAACCACTTTGCCATATTTTAGCATGTGTCCGAAAAGCTCCATAGTGTCCTCCATATTCGGCGGAGTGACATCTATCTATGATTTTCGTTGCTTCTTCTATGGGGACACATTTTCTCAAGAGTCCATCTGCACAGACCTTATAGAGATATGGTTCATCCCATAGGCGCGTTCTGCTTTGATATAACAGTTTCTTTTTATTCTCCCCCGGCGGGACATAGCCGGTGACTATAAAATTCACGATGTTTGCATACCAAGGGTTGGTATATGTGACTTTTAAAAGGGTATCATCGCGAAGAAAGTCATTTATTGGGAGATTGTCCAAATTATTGACTTGTAGTCTAGACAAGTGATCAGCTACTGAATTCTCCACTCCTTTCTTGTCTCTTATTTCCAGGTCAAATTCTTGAAGGAGAAGGATCCAGCGGATCAACCTTGGCTTAGCATCTTTCTTAGTGAAGAGATATTTTAGAGCAGAGTGATCGGTATAAAAAATCACCTTAGCTCCCACTAAGTAAGATCTAAACTTGTCTATGGCAAAGCCTACAGCCAAAAGTTCCTTTTCTGTGGTTGCATAGTTTAGCTGGGGGCCAGTCATGGTCTTACTAGCATAAGAAATAGCATAATACTTCTTATCTTTAGTTTGACCAAGGACGGCCCCCACAGCATAATCACTAGCATCACACATGATTTCGAACGGCAGATTCCAATCTGGGGGTTGGATGATTGGTGCCGAAATTAGAGCCTTTTTCAAAATATTGAAGGCTTGTAGACAATCCTCGTCAAATTTGAACAAGACGTCTTTTGCTAATAGGCTCGTTAAGGGTCTAGCGACCTGTGAGAAATCCTTAATAAACCTTCTATAAAAGCCGGCATGGCCCAAGAAGCTTCGGATCTCTCTCACATTAGTGGGTGGTGGCAATTGTTCAATTATATTGATTTTGGCTTTATCCACTTCGATGGCCTAGGACAATTCCTTCCCGCACCATGAAGTGACACTTTTCCTAGTTAAGAACTAGGTCCTTCTCTTCACAGCGTTGGAGGACTTTGTCTAAATTGGTTAGGCAATCGTCAAAGGTTTTCCCATAGACCGAAAAGTCGTCCATGAATACGTCCATGATTTGTTCAATCATGTCGGAAAAGATGGACATCATACATCGTTGGAAAGATGTCGGCGCATTGCAAAGTCCAAAGGACATGCGTCTATAGGCATAAGTTCCATACGGGCATGTGAAAGTGGTCTTACTTTGGTCATCTGGATGGATTGGGATTTGGTGATAACCAGAATATCCATCCAGGAAGCAGAAGAAGGAATGGTTTGCCAATCTCTCTAGCATCTCATCTATAAAAGGAAGTGGGAAATGATCTTTCTTTGTGGCTTTATTCAGCTTCCTATAGTCTATACACATCCTCCATCCAATGACAGTGCGTTGAGGGATTAACTCATTTTTCTCATTCTTAACGACTGTCATACCTCCTTTCTTTGGAACTACTTGCACGGGACTTACCCATTCACTATAAGGAACTAGATAAATAATTCCCGCGTGCAAGAGTTTCAGAAGCTCCTTTTTCACGACTTCACGCATAGCGTTATTAAGTCGTCTTTGGGGCTCTCTGGAAGAGGGTATCTCAGGATCGAGAGGGATATGATGGGTGCAGAGATTTGGACTAATTCCCTTCAAATCTTGAAGTGAATAGCCAAAGACAGATCGGTGTTTTTCTAAGACAAGGGTCAACCTACGGACTTCCTCTTCAGATAGCTTACTGCTAATGATCACGGGAGTCTCGGGGTCTTTGTTTAGAAAAATGTATCTCAGGCCTTCAGGCAGAGGTTTTAGCTCTATGGAAGGTCGAGATGGCTTTTCCGATTCGTCTAAGCGAAACGGTTCATCTGTCTCGGCTTCTTCTTCGACAAAGAACTCAGAATCTTCTTCAAAATCAGACTGAGCCAACTCATAAAGGGTAGAGGTTCTAGCTTGATCGAGAAGATCTGGTTCTGGTGGTTGTTCGGCAATAGAATTCAATGCACGAACGAAAGGTACTGAGTACTCTTTTCCACCGATTTGAGCATTAAAGTGCTCTTGACATGGTCCTTGCAAGGCAAGTATGGACCAAGGTTGTCCTAAGAAGACATCAAAAAGGACTACATCGAAAATGTAGAAATCTAAGACCATGTCCGCTCCATCTACTTGGATGGGGACCATCTTTAGGATTCCTTCGCTTTCCAAGATGTCTCCATTTGGGTCTCTTAAACACCGTTTAGTTGGATGTCGTTGAAGGTCGGGGAATGTTCGGGATACGTAATTACTAGCAAGAACATTAATTCCCACGACAGGGTCGTAAAAGGCAAAGGCCCTTTCTCCCCTAATTCGACAATCTAATATGCTAGGTACTTTATCTATGCGAGGAATGTTTTCTGATACTTCGGCTTCCATTGTCCATTCATGACTCATGACAGCTGAAAGTTCCAAAAGACGTTCTCGGCTATAGATTCCATCAGAGGACTCAGGAAGTGGTTTGTCGGATGGGAGAGCTTGAACGGAGTAGTTCATAGCATTTCCGTAATCCTCAAACACATCATCCTCTATCTTGCCCAAAAATTCCGGAAGAATTTCTCTTCCAGATGTGGACGGAATAGGCTCCGCTAAGTCCAACGAGCTAGACTCGGGCTCTTATTGTTGTTCTACGGTAAAAACTTGGGTTTGAAGGACCGAGAAAGCACTAGCAAGGCGACCAGAGGGGGGGTGAATGGGAGCTCACAAAATTTCTCTCGAAACTTTGGCCAATTGTCCCAAAATCAACCCCAAGAAGCTACAACCGAAACCGTGATGCCCACGACCCTTGAAAGAGGGTGGATGATCCCTAGGATCACAGTGAGGCACCACAAAGTGATAGCAAACCAAATGGCAAAAGCACCGGAGCAAGTTCGTCCCTCAAAAACCAAGTCCCGAACGTAGATGGACGGCTACGTCGAGAAATCCCTAAATACCTATGCTAACAAGCAGCAAAGATACCTAGAGAGGTTTCTTGGTCAACTCTAGGGCCAAACAAGAAGTCCAGAAACCAAGCGAAGAATCCGAGAGAGCAAACGCACTAAAATGCAACCTTCAGGCAAGTCCCGGACTGTCCGGCCCTGGGGTCCCGGACTGTCCGCCCCTACTGCGGACTGTCCGCGACTTGGTGGCGGACTGTCCGCCGGCTGAATGGACCAAACAGCAATGTTGCTGAAAGTCCCCTGGTCGGCTCCCGGACTGTCCGCGAGTTAGACCGGCGGACTGTCCGCAGGTCACTCCGGACCAAAGTGCCCGAGCCACGCAGCCACTGAACAGGCTGGAGCCCGACGCCCGAACTGTCCGCGCCTCCAACGGCGGACTGTCCGCGAGTGTCCAGAAAGGGCGATTTTGGTCGCCCTCAACTCAAATCTTCTCCAAATTGATCCAAACCAAAATCCCTTGATCCCAAACTTGGAGAGAATGATCACGAGGTAGTTAGGAGACTATCCCCAAGAAATCATCCGCTCAAATCAATTCAATCACTGGGAAACCGAAGGGGGAAGATCAAGAACAAAAAAGGGCCACGAAAACGAAATCAACCCGATCTACTTGTTCGTGAGGAGTTAGATGAAATCCTTCGGTGGAAAGGATCTCCTTTCAAAAACGAACAAGTTGATTCAAACGGATTTCGCAAAGACGCAGTAGGGAGAGAGATCGAGTGACGGGAAAATCGCGGAGAAACGAAGAACGCGAAGAACACGAACAAAACGCGAATCAACACATCGATCTGCAACCGTGTGGCTACCACACCCTACAACAGTGCGGTTACGGCCTCACTTCCTCAAACTCTCCAGTACACAGAGGTATGGTTCTCTGCGGATCTCAGCTAGCTACAGCAGGGGATTGGGAGAGCAGGAAACCCTAGAAGCAAAGAGCAAATGACTGAGATAGATGGGGAGGTGGGTGTCTCCCCTACTTATCCTAATTCTAACTATTCCTAATTCCCACTCTACCCCTAACTACTTACAGAGCGAACCAGCTAAACCCTAAGGTTATTCTGGACCAACTCGATGGTAGGTGGATCCGACGGCCACGCCCGCACAACTGGTAGCGTTGCCTCGACGCAACCTCCCGATTGCCGCCACGTGCCGCCACCGCTCTGCGTCCTTTTCCTGGACGTCGCACCCCCGGTTTTGTGGCCCAAACCGGGAAACCAGGCCTTCATGTCCACCCCCGGTTTTGAGGCCCAAACCGGGAAACCATCCCACCAGCGTCTGAGTTTTGTGGCCCAAACTCAGCAAACCCGCAGCACCCAGGTTTTGAGGCCCAAACCTGGAAACCGTCCTCAGCCCGAGTTTTGCGGTCAAACTCGGAAACCATCAGCGCCCAGGTTTTGAGGCCCAAACCTGGAAACCGTCCACCCGATGGTTTTTCTCTGGCTCTACCACCAAACCGAAGCTGTAGAGGGGATGCACCGCCCGTGCACCCCATCCACCGACACGTGTCCCCAGGTCCTCGACTTAGGCAACACATGACCGCAAGTCTTCGCTCGTCGATGTCCCAGGCTGTCAGCCACCACAGCTGATCCTCGGGCCACCGGTCCCTCAGTCCAAGCCTCACGTCCGCCCTTCACCACTCTCGGTCCATCGGCACGGCACGTCTCTACTTGACCTTCACCTTGCCTTTGATCACTGTATCCATGCTCGACACCTGCACAACACAAGCCAAAGAACATGCGCATCATCCCAGTTGACAATCACTCATCACTCAGAGACTCGGCATACACCCATGTATCCGCAATCTCCCCCTTGATGAGTGCATTGTCAACTACTCACACAAATCATAATGGAAATAGAAGGAGGAAGAAGGAGAAGAGAGAACTCGACCAAGTGACCCAAAAGCATAGCACAGCCGAAGAAGGTCAAGTGGAAAGAGCGAAACAATTTGGTTCCCAAAGACATGGGCAATGGCTCGACGCAACCAAGCAAAGCAAAACTAGCCCTCAAGAAGAGGTAGAACAGGCTCAACACCGCTAGCAAATACCAATTGAAAAGGCGAAGCAAAATGCTAGTCCCTCAAGATAGAGGCACAGAGGCTTAACACAACTAGCAAGAGAGCTCGACACCAATTGAAAGACTGAAAATCGAATGGTAGTCCCTCAAGAAAGAGGCAAAGGCTCAACACAACTAGCAAAAACGCTCCAAACCAATTGGAAATTTCAAAAACTCATCATGAGCAAGCTCCCCCTTGCATGGTGCACACAACCGCCAACATGGGAGACATGATTTGTCCAAATTCTCCCCCTTAGTTGAAAATGCACCATCAAGCAAAAGGAACCAAAAGCAATTTTCTCCCCCTTAGAAAATGCACCAACAAAAGTGCCAAAACAAGAGAAGTTCTCCCCCTTCTAAAATGCATATGAGTCAAAATGCAAGTTAGCAGCTTCAGGAATATAGTCAAGAGAATGCAAAGATGCTCTAAACAGTATAGCTCCAACGACTCACTGGAAAGCATACAAGCTAGCGAATGCTCAAACTGATCACCAAATATGAAATATGAACATATGAGCAAAGTGAGCAGTTTGTAGCCAAAAGTATTCACCATCAAAAGAGCACTGAACATGTATAGACAGGAACTCGAACAAGTGCTAAACATGTATACAAGGTGAACTACCCCTAGCAAAGTTCAATCATCATGCTGCAGAATGAAACATAGACTTGTGTTTTCAAATTTTAATCGGAGTTGCAGCGGTGAAATTACACAAGTTCAGAATTCAGCATGTGACTGCGAGAGGTTGAAAGCTTGTCATTGCCTAACTTTCCAACTATGCGAAGCCTATGCAGAAGCAATCAGAAGCTTAAAGCAACAGTTTCGGTCATACACTACACAACTCAAGTTTAACTCAAAGTGCAATGAGAAATAGTCTTGAAACTGTGATGTGTTGACAAGCAATCCCATCTCGATCTTTCCAATTCACTTAACTTGGTTCAAATTTTAAACAGAATATGAACATACCAAGCAAGTGAATGACTCAGAACTAGAGACATAGCAACCTAGCATATATGAAAAGCACGAGTGAATTCAACACATCCTACACATGCTAGTTGCATATCTCAATGGTGAACATTCTCAAGTTTTATGTTTGTTAAGCAGATTCACCATTCAAAAATAGCTCAGCTCACAGCATGTATCAGTGATCAGAAAGAGCATAAGCTACATAGCATCAACATAAGCATCAGAGCATACTAAACAGAGCATAGTCACATTCTAAAGAATATATACATGAAGCTCAGAATGTAATAGCGTATGCTGAAATGCAAAAGAAAAATGAAGACAAACGAAAAAGAGTCAGTCTATCGTACAAGAACCAAAATGTTTCCCCCATCTAAAAGGGGAAACACACACCAAGCTCACCTCTCAACCGATTAAAGGTTGATTGGTCCAAAGGCTTGGTGAAAATATCAGCCAACTAATGATGAGTATCGACATGGCGAAGGTCGATATCACCCTTCTCATAATGGCCTCGCAGAAAATGAAAGTGCACATCAATATGTTTGGTCTTCGAGTGAAGCACGGGTTCTTAGCAACGCTAATAGCACTATTGCTGTCACAAAGCAAAGGAACGCGAGAAAAGTTCAGACCAAAATCACGCAAAGTGGCCATCATCCAGAGTAACTGGGAACAGCAGCTAGCCGCAGCAACATACTCAGCCTCCGTGGTAGACTGGGCGACACTAGACTGCTTGCGAGAAGACCACGATACAAGAGAAGAACCAATAAATTGGCAAGTCCCAGAAGTGGACTTGCGCTCAATGCGACAACCAGCAAAATCGGCATCGGAATAACCACAAAGGGAAAGGGTGGAGGAAGCAGAATACCAAATCCCAAACTCAGGAGTGAAGCATAAGTACCTCATAATGCGCTTGACTTCCTGACGTTGAGAGGTGCGCGGCGAAGACTGAAATCGCACGCAAAGACACACCGCGAACTGAATGTCCGGGCGTGTCGCCGTCAGGTACAGCAGCGACCCGATCATACTCCGGTACTCCTTCTGGTCCACTGCTTCTCCCTCCTTGTCTGCATCCAGGGCCGTCGTGGTCGACATGGGTGTTGGAAGAGGCTTGGCCTCACCCATATCGAATTTCTTCAGAATGTCCCGGGTGTACTTGCCCTGGTGCATGAACGTCCCTTCTCGGGATTGCTTGATTTGCAACCCGAGGAAAAACGTCAACTCCCCCATCATGCTCATCTCAAATTCCCTGCTCATAGTATCTGCAAACTTGGCAACCAAAGCGTGAGAAGAACCACCGAAAATGATATCATCCACGTAAATTTGGACCAAGAGAGTATCAGTGCCTTGCTTGAGGAGAAAGAGCGTTTTATCCACACATCTCATTTTAAAACCCTTAGCAAGCAAAAAGGTTTTCAACCTATCATACCAGGCTCTAGGGGCTTGTTTCAAACCAGACAAATCTTTGTGGAGTTTAAAGACATGGTTTGGAAACTTGGGATTTTCAAAACTAGGGGGTTGTCTAACATACACCGCCTCTTCTATGTAGCCGTTTAAGAAGGCACTCTTGACATCCATTTGAAAAAGTTTGAAACCTTTGGATGCAGCAAAAGCCAAGAGTATCCTAATTGCCTCCAAACGAGCTACAGGAGCAAACGTCTCCTCATAGTCTATCCCCTCCTTCTGACTATATCCCTGGGCTACGAGTCTGGCCTTGTTTCTCACAACATGGCCATCTTCTCCCTGTTTGTTTTTGAAAACCCATTTTGTCCCAATTGGATGACACTCAGAAGGTGGAGACACTAGAACCCAAACCCGATTTCTCTCAAAGTTCTCAAGCTCCTCATGCACGACATTGACCCAATCCGGATCCGTCAAAGCGTGTCCAACATCCCGGGGTTCAAAATCAGCAACAAATGCAGAATGAGCAAAGTGAGAGATTTGCCTTGACCGGGTGACGCATTCGTCGATGCTGCCGATCATCTGCTGAGGGGGGTGTTGGCGCTGGATGTGTCGTGGCGCCTCCCGAGCAGACGTAATCTCCCCCTCAATAGCAGTTGGTGCCTCCCCGGGTACAAAGGGTACCGCTCGGGGTGGCGGATCCCACAGCGCCCAGGAAGAAGAAGTGTCGGGGCCGTGAGTCGTCGTAGAAGCCGCTCCTTGCGGCACAGCAGGTGGAGGGGGTGCTGGATCATCCATACCTTCAGCACCCTCGTCCTCGTCATCAAAAAGGGGCTCACCAACCTCATGATCACCTGCACGCTCAAAACGAGAAGAAGGACAAACCATGGTCTCGTCGAAGGTGACATATGATGTCTCCATGACTCGGTTAGTGTCAAGGTTAAGTACACGTAAGCGCGAGTGTGAGTGCCATAACCCAAAAACACACCGTCGGAAGAACGAGACTCAAACTGGTCCAGGTTGCCCTTTTTGAGTATAAAACAATGGCAACCAAAAACTCTAAAATAACTCACCTTGGGCAGTTTTCCAAAACGCAACTCATAAGAAGTCTTTTTCAAGAAAGCTCGGAGAAAAATGAGATTGGAAATATAGCATGCAGTGCTCATAGATTCGGCCCAATATCGCCTAGGAGTCCTATGCTCATCGAGCATCATCCTGGCCATCTCTACAAGGGTCCGATTCTTCCTCTCTACAACACCATTCTGGGGCGATGTGTTACAAAACTTCGGAACCATTATCACTCCGAATAGCTCGCATCGAGTTCAAAGGGAACTCGTTCTGAAGACGTAAAATCAGATTGCGAGAAAAGGAGAAAGTCTCGGTCTTCTCAGCTAAAAAGAAGACCCACGAATATCTCGAAAAGTCGTCAACAACAACAAGCACATACCACTTCCCCCTAACCGAGCTCACCCGAGCCGGACCAACAAGGTCCATGTGCAAAAGCTCTCCAGGGCGCTTGGTCATGACCTGAGTCACTGGATGGTGGGGAGCGGCAACCATCTTCCCATGTCTACAAGAATGGCAAACAAGATCCTTCTCCATGGATAACTTGGGCAATCCTCGGATTAGGCCTAGTGAGCTAAGTCTTGCAAGCAAGTCGAAGCTCAAATGTCCTAGTCTCCTATGCCACTTCCAAAGATCAGAGGAGGAAGGTCCAGCCACAAGACAACGGGAAATGCCAAAAGACTCCGAGAAATCCGCACGAAAGACTTTTCCAAAAGGCGAAATCACACAAACAAGATTGCCCTGAGGGTCCAAAATACGACTGAGATTCGGTTTAAAACGAATCTCATAGTCATCATCAAAAAGTTGCAAAACAGAAAGAAGGTTAAAATGCAAGTTAGAAACAAGAGCAACATCGCGCAACATAAAGTGCTCATTAACTCGCACCGACCCACGAGACAAAACCTTACCTTTGCTATTGTCGCCAAAGGTGATATACTCCTTTCCGGCGACCGGACTAAGACTGGAGAACCACTTGGCGTTTCCGGTCAAGTGCCTCAAACACCCGGAATCCACCAACCAAACGTTCTCCAATCGTTTTACCTATATCAATAAAAAGACATAGGGTGAGCATACGGGCCAACACTGGGGTTAGTGAAGTAAGGGGAATACCAGTGTTGGGCCGGCTGCTCAAAAGAATGGTTAGCAGAAAAACCATTCCTAGCATGCCTACGGGGAAAGCGATCACCACGCTGAGGAAAACGTGGTCCGCTGGGGAAGGAGCGCTCACCGCGATACTCAAAACGCGGTGGAGGAAAGCGCTCAACTACAAAGCCACCGCCACGGGGTCCATAGCCTACAACTGCAGGCTCCCGCCGGGCACGTCCTCTCCGCTGCCTAGGTCTGGAAACTTGAGGTTCTGGACCTCTAGGCCTAGCAGCTCTCCTTGGAGCTCTCCTCTGAACATTCGGCACATGTACATCATGGAAAGGATGGTACATGTCTGGATTGTTCATCTCCCTAGCACGACGCGCCTCTCTCTTTCGCCGAAAGCAAAACTCACTCAAGTGTCCATCTCTCCCACAGTGCTCACAATGGTACCTCACCGCTCTCAAAGGGGGTTGTTGGTACTCACGGTAGTGGGTGTGGATCACTTTGCCCTTCTGTGGCATAAGCTCCTCCTGGATGGGTGGCATGGTGTCAAGCTTGTTCTTGAGGTGGTTTGGTTTTGGAGCCCATGATTGCTTCTTTGGTGGAGCTCTCGGAGGTTCAACAAAGACCCCATCCTTGGTGTTAGGCTTGAGCAGCTCTTTGGGTGGAATTTTGGTAAGCTTGGGAGTAGTGGTGGAGTTGGGCTTCTCACATGGGTTAAGACCACTCGACTCTCCAATCTTCCCAAAAGATGAAACATCAACACCCGGAGCAAAACCTACACCAGGACCTCCAGCAGCTCGCTTGAATTGGGAGATCATCATCCCGAGCTGTGGCTCACCACTAGACACCCATGACAAGATGGTCCGAAGGTATGTGTTTTCTTCCTCGGTTTGCATCTTGTCATGCTTCATGTTTGCGATCTCCATTTCCAAACCCTCACAAAGAACACACCTAGCCACACATGTGCTACCGGAGTTGGCCTCTTCAAGAGACACAATCTTGGCATTCTTCTCTGCCAACTCAAATTGCAAGACAGGACAAGTCTTGCACGCACCCAACAGCATGGGTCTAGCCCGGAGCTCATCCACCTCTCCTACCAACGCCACATACTTACCCCTCAAAGTGAGAAGGTCAGTCATGTGCGTGGTGCACATCTCACACTCCTCCTCCTCGGTGACAACAACGGTAGACTTGACAGATTCAAGTTCCTTCACCGTATCCTCCCACTTCTGCCTAAACTCCTTTCGCTCTCTAGCGGCACGCCTAAGCAACTTATCCTGACTAAGGAGCGCGACAGTAAGTTTCTCGACCTCAGCAGAAAGCTCATCGGGGGTCAGAGATACCTGGGAGGTGTCGTCGTCGTCGTCATCCCGAGGGGTCTCCTCCAGCTCGCCATCGACTTCCTTGCCGAGGGCCATGGTGCAGAAGCCGTCGTCATCGGCGAAGAAGCAGAGACCGTTCAGCTTGTCCTCCATCTTCTTCTTCTTCTTGGACTCATCGTCGCTGGAGGAAGCGGAGTCGTCATCCGAGTCGTCGACGTCGCTGAGCGTGGCGAAGAAAGCACGCTGCTCAGCCTGGGCCTTCTCCAAGTACTTTGTCTTGATGTACTCCTTGTTGAAGCCGCCCTTCCGCTTGTGCCTTGCGGGGACGTACTTCTCCTTGCGCTTGCCGGAGTCGTACTTGTGCCCATGATCGCCCTTGCCGAAGACTTGCTTGTTCTTCTTCGGACAACTGGCGATGAAGTTGTTGGGATCGCCGCACTCGTAGCATCCCGAGCGTCCTCCTCTGCGGTGACGGTTCATGCGGTTGTTGTGGAACCGCGAGAACCGGTTGGCGAGCATAGACAACTCGTCATCCCCCAAAGACTCCAGCTGCTCCTCTGTGACAGAAAAGAGAGAAGAGAGTGCAAAACCTCCAGAGGAGTGAGCAGAAGAGCCAGAAAGCAAAGCCATCGACGGGCCAGAAGGATTTTCATAAGAAGCCCTCGCCATGGCATTGATCTCACTGGACTTGAGCTTACTGAAGAGCTCATCGCACGTGAGGGTCTCATAGTTAGGCGATTCGATGATCGCCTGAACCTTGAAATCCCACACCGATCGATCGAGAGTATGCAAAAGCTTCAAAGCTCTCTCATGATCGTCGAAAGGCAATAGCTCCTTGTTAGCCCTCATCCTGTTGACAATCACCTGAAAGCGAGCGAATAAACTTTCTATGCTCTCGCCAGGCATATGTCGAAAGTTCTCATACTCTCGCTTGAACGACTCGTAGAGACGGGTTTTCACTTGAGAGGTTCCCTCATGGAAACGCATGAGGGTGGCCCAAATCTCCCGAGTCGTAGCGAGGTGAGAAACACGATCAAACTCACTCATGCTCAGGCATGAGAAAAGAGCATTACGGGCTCGGCTATTGGCATCGTGCTCATCGATCTGAAGCTGAGAGACACGTGCAGCCAAGACCAGGTAATCGGCAGAGTTGCAAATATCCCAAATGGAAGCACCCAAACTCTGCAGATAGGCCGACATGGGTATCTTCCAATACGCATAGTTCGTCCCATCGAAAAACGGCGGTTAGCGTACGCCGCGATCCATGTCACCTTCTGTGGATCTGGAACCGGCTAAGGTGGAAGATCCTTAACCCGCTCTGATACCAATTGAAGGACCGAGAAAGCACTAGCAATGTAACCAGAGGGGGGTGAATGGGAGCTCACAGAATTTCTCTCGAAACTTTGGCCAATTGTCCCAAAATCAACCCCAAGAAGCTACGACCGAAACCGTGATGCCCACGACCATTGAAAGAGGGTGGATGATCCCTAGGATCACAGCGAGGCACCACAAAGCGATAGCAAACCAAATGGCAAAAGCACCGGAGCAAGTTCGTCCCTCAAAAACCAAGTCCCGAACGTAGATGGATGGCTACATCGAGAAATCCCTAAATACCTATGCTAACAAGCAGCAAAGATACCTAGAGAGGTTTCTTGGTCAACTCTAGGCCCAAACGAGAAGTCCGGAAACCAAGCGAAGAAGCCGGGAGAGCAAACGCACTAAAACGCAACCTTCAGGCAAGTCACGGACTGTCCGGCCCTGGGGTCCCGGACTGTCCGCCCCTACTGCGGACTGTCCGCGACTTGGTGGCGGACTGTTCGCCGGCCGAATGGACCAAACAGCAATGTTGCTGAAAGTCCCCTGGTCGGCTCCCGGACTGTCCGCGAGTAAGAACGGCGGACTGTCCGCAGGTCACTCCGGACCAAAGTGCCCGAGCCGCGCAGCCAATGAACAGGCTAGAGCCCGACGCCCGGACTGTCCGCGCCTCCAACGGCGGACTGTCCGCGAGTGTCCACAAAGGGCGATTTTGGTCGCCCTCAACTCAAATCTTCTCCAAATCGATCCAAACCAAAATCCCTTGATCCAAAACTTGGAGAGAATGATCACGAGGTAGTTAGGAGACTATCCCCAAGAAATCATCCGCTCAAATCAATTCAATCACCGGGAAATTGAAGGGGGAAGATCAACAACAAAAAAGCGCCATGAAAACGAAATCAACTCGATCTACTTGTTCGTGAGGAGTTAGATGAAATCCTTCGGTGGAAATGATCTCCTTTCAAAAACGAACAAGTTGATTCAAACGGATTTCGCAAAGACGCAGTAGGGAGAGAGATCGAGTGACGGGAAAATCTCGGAGAAACGAAGAACGCGAAGAACATGATCAAAACGCGAATCAACACATCGATCTGCAACCGTGTGGCTACCACACCCTACAACAGTGAGGTTACGGCCTCACTTCCTCAAACTCTCCAGTACACAGAGGTATGGTTCTCTGCGGATCTCAGCTAGCTACAGCAGGGGATTGGGAGAGCAGGAAACCCTAGAAGCAAAGAGCAAATGACTGAGATAGATGGGGAGGTGGGTGTCTCCCCCTACTTATCCTAATTCTAACTATTCCTAGTTCCCACTCTACACCTAACTACTTACAGAGGGAACCAGCTAAACCCTAAGGCTATTCTGGACCAACTCGATGGTAGGTGGATCCGACGGCCACGCCCGCACAACTCGTAGCGTTACCTCGACGCAACCTCCCGATTGCCGCCACGTGCCGCCACCGCTCTGCGTCCTTTTCCTGGACGTCGTACCCCCGGTTTTGTGGCCCAAACCGGGAAACTAGGCCTTCACGTCCACCCTCAGTTTTGAGGCCCAAACCGAGAAACCAGCCCACCAGCGTCTGAGTTTTGTGGCGCAAACTCAGGAAACCCGCAACACCCAGGTTTTGAGGCCCAAACCTGGAAACCGTCCTCAGCCCGAGTTTTGCAGTCAAACTCGGAAACCATCAGCGCCCAGGTTTTGAGGCCCAAACCTGGAAACCGTCCACCCGATGGTTTTTCTCTGGCTCTACCACCAAACCGAAGTTGTAGAGGGGATGCACCGCCTGTGCACCCCATCCACCGACACGTGTCCCCAAGTCCTCGACTTAGGCAACACATGACCGCAAGTATTCGCTCGTCGCTGTCCCAGGCTGTCAGCCACCACAGCTGATCCTCGGGCCACCGGTCCCTCAGTCCAAGCCTCACGTCCGCCCTTCACCACTCTCGGTCCATCGGCACGGCACGTCTCTACTTGACCTTCACCTTGCCTTTGATCACTGTATCCGTGCTCGACACCTGCACAACACAAGCCAAAGAACATGCGCATCATCCCAGTTGACAATCACTCATCACTCAGAGACTCGGCATACACCCATGTATCCGCAGGGTTTCTACGACTTCTTCCTCAGGGATTTCATCGGAAACTCCAGTATAAGGAGTATTCTCGAGAATTCTATCAAGAACCTCCTTTCCACCTCGTGGAGAAAGATGAAGAAACGCTCCACCTGACGAATGATCAAGGTGAAGAGCGCTCTCTTTCTCTAGACCGACATAAAAATGCTGAAGGAGCACTGGATCGGGTATGGCTAAATCGGGTCCTGAATTGATTAAACCAATAAAACGGTCCCAAGCCTCCCCTAATGTCTCCTTATCATTTTGTCTAAAGGTCAACACTTCTACTCGTAGTCGTACCACTTGGTGGACAGGGAAATACGTCAAGATAAACTTGGTTCGTAAAGTTCCCCAGTCTCCTCTGGCACTTCCCACGGTTCGAGCATGCCATGTTTTAGCTGCTCCCGTCAAAGTGAACGGAAACAGCTTCCACTTGACAGTGTCAGGTGAAATGCCCGAAATGTTCAAGCATGCACAGACTTGCTCAAACTCACGTAGATGTATGTAGGGATTTTCTGATCCCATAAACATGCTCTCCTGAACTTTGTTAATAAAGTCAGGGCGCAATTCGTAACTATCGACATATATAGGTTGTGATGATAAATGTGGCTCTAATCGCGAACTCTTAGGAGCTGCGAATTGTAAGATAGATTGATTCTCCATGCGGAGAGGGTAAAGATGATCCTAACTCTAGTCTCAAAAATCAGCTACCGTTCCCCAGCAACGGCGCCAGAAAAGCTTGTTGACACCTCGGGTGGCACGCAGAAGAAACCGCAAGCGCACGACTGTCAGTTGTAGCTTTTCACCTCAGAGTATTCCGGGGTATCGAATCCACGAGGAACGTGAAGTGATTTTGAGAAAACTAGGGGGGTAAGGATATCTAGGATAGATGAAGGGAACGGGCACTATCTACTGGGGTAGATCCTAGTTCTATTAGACTTCTAGTGATTTAAGTTCTTTTACTAGTGTACTGTGGGCGTACTAGCCTTTACCACTGACTTAGGTTGAACGCTAGCACAACGAGCCCTACTGTTAAACTAGACCAACTACGTGGTGGAATTCAAGGCGCACAGGGTTGTCACCACCTGCTTGCTACCACAGCTATCCGGGGGCCTAGCCGTATTCACTGGCAATATATAGCCTAAGTACCACACTTAATCTATATATTACTACTACTAGCCCTGTACTAGAACTAGAGCAATTGAATCTAATATCAAGCAATGAAACTAGCACACAAGTACTGAAAGTAAATACTTGAAGATAAAATAGATACTAAGTTACCAAAGTTGAAGCACAGAGCAGAGTGAAGCAGAGGTCTCCGACAACTCCGGAACTCTCCAGACTTCTACTCTTCTCCTCTCCAGCTCCTCTTCTAGTGAGGCACTCACACTCTCTCTAATCTCTCTAACATAGCAAGTGTGCTACTCTAACCAACTGGTGAGGAATAATGTGAGGCTCCCCGAATGAGAGCTCAAGGGGCCTATTTATAGTGCTAGGAAGCTAGGGGGGTACTTATAGAGTGAGGGGGAGGTCGGTCAGGGTTTAGGGGGTGGCGCCCGCCACCAAACCCTGGCGCCCGCCACCTCTCAGCCGTCCGTTGCAACCGCCATTCATCCAACGGTCTTCACTTGCTCTCCTAAGTCGGTTTGAGGGCCGGTTAGGGTTTAGACACGTGTCCAAAGCCCACTATCCAGGTGACACTCTTCTTAGCCCTTGGATCAAACCGCCTTAGTGTGCAATGGCCAAGATTTGAGCTTGAGGTGTTTCCCACGGATCGATGACGTGGCTTGGGCCACTTTTGGCACGAATGACCTGGCGGCCGCCAGTAATAGGTGGCGGCCGCCACCTTGCTCAGGCCCAAATGGGCCAGAGTGGCTTGGCCTTGCTCCTGGTGCTCTTGTTTGGCCCAAATTCCAGTATTTCCTGCATTAAGATAAGAAACTATGCACATGTGGAAATAGGTTAGTTATAAACCAAATCTTCTACTTTTTATGTTGTTTTACCTTGGTTTTGGGTGAAATGTTGATGGTGAAATGATGCTTTAAGCACCGTCAACAGGGTGCTGAAGGGTTGGATGACCCAGCACCTCCTCCACCTGCTGTGCCACAAAGAGCGGCCTCTACTACCAGTCACGGCCCCGATCCTTCTTCCTCGATGACTTGGGGGCCATGTGATCCGCCACCTCGAGCGGTACCTTTTGTACCCGAGGAGGCACCAGCTGCTGTTGAGGGGGAGGCTACATCAGCTCGGGAGGCGCCACGACACATTCAGCGCCAACACTCGCCTCAACAGATGATCGACAGCATCGGCGAATGTGTCACTCGGTCTAGGTCACAACAAATCTCTCACTTTGCTCATTCTGCATTTGTTGCTGATTTTGAACCCCGAGATGTTGGACACGCTTTGACGGATCCGGATTGGGTCAATGCCATGCATGAGGAGCTTGAAAACTTTGAGAGAAATCGGGTTTGGGTTCTTGTTCCTCTTCCTCCTGAGTGTCACCCTATTGGGACAAAATGGGTTTTCAAAAACAAACAAGGAGAAGATGGCCATGTTGTGAGAAACAAGGCCAGACTTGTAGCCCAGGGGTATAGTCAGAAGGAGGGGATAGACTATAAGGAGACTTTTGCTCCTGTAGCTCGTTTGGAGGCGATTAGTATACTCTTGGCTTTTGCTGCATCCAAAGGGTTTAAACTTTTTCAAATGGATGTCAAGAGTGCCTTCCTAAATGGCTACATAGAAGAGGAGGTGTATGTGAAACAACCCCCCGGTTTCGAAAATCCCAAGTTTCCAAACCATGTTTTTAAACTTCACAAAGCGTTGTATGGTTTGAAACAAGCCTCTAGAGCCTGGTACGATAGATTGAAAACCTTTTTGCTTGCTAAGGGTTTTAAAATGGGATGTTTGGATAAAATGCTCTTTCTCCTCAAGCAAGGCAATGATACTCTCTTGATCCAGATTTACGTGGATGATATCATTTTCGGTGGTTCTTCTCATGCTTTGGTTGCCAAGTTTACAGATACTATGAGCAGGGAATTTGAGATGAGCATGACGGGCGTGTTGACATTTTTCCTCGGATTGCAAATCAAGCAATCTCGAGAGGGAACGTTTGTGCACCAAGGTAAGTATACCAAGGATATCCTGAAGAAATTCGATATGGGTGAGGCCAAGCCTCTCCCAACACCCATGTCGACCACAACGGCCCTAGATGCGGACAAAGATGGAGAAGCTGTGGACCAGAAGGAGTACCGGAGTATGATCGGGTCGCTGTTGTACCTGATGGTGACACGCCCGGACATTTAGTTCGCGGTGTGTCTTTGTGCGCGATTTCAGTCGTCGCCGCGCACCTCGCACTGTCAGGCGGTCAAGCGCATTATGAGGTACTTATGCTTCACACCAGAATTTGGGATTTGGTATTCTACTTCTTCCACTCTCTCCCTTTGCTATTATTCTGATGCCGATTTTGCTGGTTGCCGAATTCAGCGCAAGTCCACTTCTGGGACTTGTCAGTTTATTGGTTCTTCTCTTGTATCGTGGTCTTCTCGCAAGCAGTCTAGTGTCGCCCAGTCTACCACGGAGGCTGAGTATGTTGCTGCGGCTAGCTGCTGTTCCCAGTTGCTTTGGATGATGGCCACTTTGTGTGATTTCGGTCTGAGTTTTTCTCGCGTTCCCTTGCTTTGTGACAGCACGAGTGCTATTAGCGTTGCTAAGAACCCCGTGCTGCACTCTAAGACCCAACACATTGATGTGCGCTTTCATTTTCTGCGAGACCACTATGAGAAGGGTGATATCGACCTTCGCCATGTCGATACTCATCATCAGTTGGCTGATATTTTCACCAAGCCTTTGGACCAATCAACTTTTGCTAGGTTGAGAGGTGAGCTTGGTGTGTGTTTCCCCTTTTAGATGGGGGAAAAATTTTGTTTTTGTATCATAAACTGACTGTATGTTTTTCAATTGGTATCTTTTCTGCATTTCATCTTGCATATTTACATTCAGAGCTTCATGTATATAATCTTTGGAATGTGACTATGTTCTGTACAGTGTACGCTCCAATGCTTTATGATGATGTTGTAGTATATGCTCTTTCTGATCACTGATACATGTTGTGAGCTGAGCAATTTTATGAATGGTGAATTTGATTAATGAACATAAAACTTGAAAATGTTCACCATTGAGATATGCAACTAGCATGTGTAGAATGTGTTGAAATCACTTGTGCTTCTCATATATGCTAGGTTGCTATGTCTCTAGTGTTGAGTCAGTCACTTGCTTGGTATGTTCATATTTTGCTTTAATTTTTGAACCAAGTTAAGTAAATTGGAAAGATCGAGATGGGATTGTTTGTCAGCACATCACAGTTTCAAGACTGTTTCTCATTGCACCTTGAGTTAAACTTGAGCTGTGTAGTGTATGACCGAAACTGTTGCTTTATGCTTCTGATTGCTTCTGCATAGGCTTCGCACAGTTGAAAAGTTAGGCAATGACAAGTTTTCAACCTCTCGCAATCACATGCTGAAATTTGAACTTGTGTAATTTTTTAACCGCTGCAACTCCGATAAAATTTGGATACACAAGTCTATGTTTCATTCTATAGCATGATGGTTGAACTGTGCTAGGGGTAGTTCACCTTGTCTACATGTTTAGCACTTGTTTGACTTCCTGTCTATACATGCTTAGTGCTATTTTGATGGTGAATACCTTTTTGGCTGCAAACTGTTCATTTTGCTCCAATGTTCAGATTTCGTATTTAGTGATCAGTTTGAGCCTTTGCTAGCATTCTGTGCATATTGTTGAGTCATCGGATCAGCACTTTGTCGAGCATCTTCATATTCTATTGACTATATTTCTGAAGCTGCTAACTTGCATTTCAACTCATATGCTTTTGGAGGGGAGTTCCTTGATAGTGCATTTTCAACTAAGGGGGAGAAAATATTGCAAATCATGTGCTTTCTGAGTTGAACTAAGGGGGAGAAATTAGATCAACTACGGGGAGATTTCCTGGTTGTGTGCACTATTGGAGGGGGAGTTTGAGTTGGCTCGGATTTTGAGGATTTTGAATTCTCCAATTGATTCGGAGCTTTTCTGAAGCCTTTACTTGGTACGGAGCATCTTTGTCCTTATGCTCTTCAGTTGGTATGAAGCTTTCTTCAGTTGATATCGAGCTTCCTTGCTAGCGGTGTTGAGCCCGTTCTGCCTCTTCTTGAGGGCTAGCTCTGTTTTGCTTGAATTTCAGTTGATCCTTCAATTGGTATCGAGCTTTCTCGCTAGCGGTGTTGAGCCTGTTCTACCTCTTCTTGAGGGCTAGCTTTGCTTTGCTTGGTTGCGTCGAGCCGTTGCCCATGTCTTTGGGAACCAAGTTGTTTTGCTCTTTCCACTTGACCTTCTTCGGCTTTGTTATGCTTTTGGGTCATTTGGTCGAGTTCTCTCTCCTTCTTCCTCCCTTCCTCTATTCCATTATGATTTGTGTTGGTAGTTGACAATGCACTCATCAAGGGGGAGATTGCGGATACATGGGTGTATGCCGAGTCTCTGAGTGATGAGTGATTGTCAACTGGGATAATGCGCATGTTCTTTGGCTTGTGTTGTGCAGGTGTCGAGCACAGATACAGTGACCGAAGGCAAGGTGAAGGTCAAGTAGAGACGTGTCGTGCCGATGGACCGAGAGTGGCGAAGGGCGGACGTGAGGCTTGGACTAAGGGACCGGTGGCCTGAGGATCAGCTATGGTGGCTAACAGCCTGGGACAGCGACGAGCGAAGACTTGCGGGCACGGTGTTGCTTGGGTCGAGGCCTTGGGGACACGTGTCGGTGGACGGGGTGCACGGGCGGTGCATCCCCTCTACGGCTTGGTTTGGTGGTTGAGCCACACAAAAAACCACCGGTGGACGGTTTCCAGGTTTGGGCCTCAAAACCTGGGCGCTGATGGTTTCTGAGTTTGGGCCACAAAACTCAGGCTGAGGACGGTTTCTAGGTTTGGGCCTCAAAACCTGGGCGCTACGGGTTTCTGAGTTTGGGCCACAAAACTCAGGCGATGGACGGCTGGTTTCCCGGTTTGGACCTCAAAACCAGGGGTTGGTCGTGAAGGCTGGTTTCCCGGTTTGGGCCTCAAAATCGGGGGCGAGGTCCGTGAAAAGGACGAGCGGAGCGGTGGCGGCATGTGGCGGCAATCGGTGAGGTCGCGTCGAGGCGAAGCTACCAGTTGTGCGGGCGTGGTCGTCGGATCACCACCTACCTAGAGTTGGTCAGGAATACCCCTAGGTTTAGCCTACTCGCTCATTAGCTGTAAGGGTAGAAGGGGAATAATTGTATTAGGCTATATAAGGAGAGGTCCTCCCTCCCTCCAGACTATCTCAGCTATGCGCTAATGTTTCATTCTAGGGTTTTCCTGCTTCCCATTCGCTGCTGTAGCTACTGAGATCCGCAGAGACGGTGAACAATACCTCTGTGTATTTTCTTTTTGAGGAAACGAGACCGTAATCTCGTTTGTCTCCTCGTGGGACGATTTTCGGCTGGCAATTCGTGGTCCGATTCGCGTTTTGAACTTGTTCTTCGCGTTCTTCATTTTCTCCATGATTTTCCCGTCACTCGTTCTCTCTCCACGTTGAGTCTTTCGTGATTCCGTTGGAACTGAGTTGCTCTAGGTCGTGAGGCGCTTCTTTCCACTGAAGGAATCCATCTCTAACCTCACGAGCTAGTAGATCGATCGATTTTCGTTTTGAATCGGTTTTTGTCTCCTTTGCCGTGAATTCTTCTGATTTACCGATTTGGAGTTAGGTTCGAGCCATGATCTCTTAGGGATAGCTCACTAACCTCTTTGGAACTCCTCATACCAAGTCTAAGCCTTAGAGCTCTTGATTCAGAGGAGATCAGGTTGAATCCGCGGAAGAACTGTGCAGTTTCGGGGGCATCGGACGCTGACGTCGGGAGCATCGGACGATGTGTTCATCACATCGGACGCGTCTGATTTCACGTGTCATCTGACAGCATTTTTTAAGGAGCATCGAACGCTGACCATCGGCGCGTCTGTTGCCATCTGAGCGTCCGAGGGTTGAGCATCGGACGCTAGGGCTTCACTGTAGCCAGCGTCCGATGACCATGCAGTAAGGTCCCAGATTTGCACAGTTTGCATCGGACGCGTCTGGTGCTTGGACATCGGACGCAGGCCAGCGTCCGATGCAGTGAGTTTTGCACTGTTTCATCCGTAGTTTGCTCGTACGACTTCAGATTTGTTTTGGGGTCTTTGCGTCGGATTTCCGACTTCGTGCTCTACTGAAATCGGGCTTCCCACTTTGCGAAATAGCCTGAATCCCCCTCGCGTTGCTTAGGGGAGGTTGAGGTTACCCAAAGTCCATCCTGTCACCAGTTGACTTCCGTGAACTTGGGTGAGGAAGTTTTTGTGGTGTCTCGCTGTGTTCCTAGGGAACATCCACCCACTCTATGGGTCGTAGACATCACGTGTCTCGGGTTGCTATTGGGATTGATTTTCTGGGACAGAGGCCTCAACATTTCGAAAGAAATTTGAAGCTCCCATTCACCCCCCCCCCTCTGGTCGCCTTGGATAGCTTTCTCGGTCCTTCAACTCTTGACATCCATTTGGTAAAGCTTAAAACCCTTCGAAGCTGCAAAAGCTAGAAGAATCCTAATGGCTTCTAAAAGGGCTACAGGGGCAAAGGTTTCCTCATAGTCGATCCCCTCTTTCTGGCAAAAACCCTGGGCTACTAGCCTAGCCTTGTTCCTTACTACCATCCCATCCTCACCCTGTTTGTTTTAGAAAACTCATTTGGTACCTATAGGGTGGCATTCTGGTGGAGGTGGAACTAGGGTCCAAACTTGGTTTCGCTCAAAGTTTTCTAACTCCTCATGCATGGCATTAACCCAATTAGGATCAGAAAGAGCGTGTCCAACATCTTTAGGCTCAAAAGAAGCAACAAATGCAGAATGAGCAAAGTGTGAGATCTCATACGCTCGTGACCGCGTGACTCGCTGGTCGATGCCGCCGATTATCTGCTGAGGGGGTGAGCTTGCTGAATGCTTCGGGGTGCTTGCCTCACCGAAGTAGCCTCCCCCTCGCCAGATGCTGTCGCTCCCTCAGGTGCAGCAGGTGCTCGCTGGAGAGGTGGCCCAAGAGGACCCCAAGAAGAAGACGTCGTGGGATCGGGTCCTCGAGCTGATGTAGACGTCGCAGGGTCGATAGGGGCAGCCAGTGAAGTTGGCTCGGGATCACCCCAATCGGCATTCTCCTGCTCCTCCTCCACAAAAATGGTCTCTCCCAGCTCTTGTTCTCCTGCAACATCAAAAGCACAAGAAATACAAGGCATAGTCTCGTCGAATGTGACCTCGCAGGTCTCCACTATCTGGTTAGTCTCAAGGTTAAGAACTCGATAAGCACGCGAATACGAAGCATAACCCAGAAACACGCCATCAGCAGAGCGAGATTCAAATTTGTCCAAATTGCCTTGCTTCAGGATAAAACACTTGCACCCAAACACCCGAAAATGAGACACCTTGGGTACGCGTCCAAAACGCAACTCATAAGAAGTCTTTTTCATGAAAGCACGAAGAAAGATGCGATTTGAAACATGGCAAGCGGTGTTGATCGCCTCGGCCCAAAAATGCCTAGGAGTCCTATGCTCATCAAGCATCGTCCTGGCCATCTCAACAAGGGTCCGGTTCTTGTGTTCAACAACACCGTTCTGCTGAGGGACATAAGGAGAAGAAAACTGATGCTCGATTCCATTAGAAGAACAGAAAGAGGCAAACTGTGAGTAATCAAACTCAGTACCATTATCGCTACGAATAACTCTAATAGTATCAGGGGGAAACTCAGTTTTCAACCTCAAAATCAAATCATGAGCAAAAGGAAAAGCTTCATCCTTACCCTCCATGAAGAACACCCAAGAGTACCTCGAAAAATCGTCCATGATCACTAGAACGTACCACTTCCCACCCGCTGAGCAAACCCGAGCTGGACCAACTGTGTCCATGTGTAAAAGCTCGCCGGGTCACTTTGTCATCACCTAATTAACAGGTGGGTGAGAAGCAGCAACCATCTTCCCGTGACGACAAGGATGGCAAACAAGGTCCTTCTGAAACTTAAGCTTGGGCAATCCTTGGATTAGGCCAAGTGAGCTAAGTCTTGCAAGCAAGTCAAAACTCAAGTGACCGAACCTCCTATGCCACTTCCATAAATCAGAAGAAGGACCAGCCATCAAACATCTAGCAGAGCCGAAAGAACGAGAAAAATCAGCTCTGAAAACGCGGCCAAAAGGAACGATCCAACAAACAAGGTCTCCCCAAGAGTCTAAAACACGACTCAAACCCTTCTTAAAGCGCACTTCACAATCGTCTTCTAGGAGTTGCGAAACAGAAAGCAAATTGTAATGCAAGTTTGAAACTAAGGCAACATCCTTAAGAACAAAGTTCTCATTGAGCCGAATAGCTCCATGAGAAACAACCTTACCTCTACTGTTATCCCCGAAAGTGATGTACTCCTTGTGCATCACGGGGTCTAGACTGGAGAACCATTCCTTCTTTCCGGTCATGTGGCGCGAACACCCGGAATCCATGAGCCACATGTTCTCCAACCAAAGTCCCTGCATCAATAGAAAGGCAGGAAATGAGCATATGGCACAACACTGGGGTTAGTATACTGAGAAGGATACCAGTGTTGTGTCATAGGCCCAGAAAAAGTGTTAGAAGCAACACCAAGCTGTCCTCGTCCCATGGGTGGATAGCGATCACCACCAACCTGAAAGGGTGGTCCGCTATGGAACGGAAAACCACCAAACTGACCTACATGTCCCATTTGAGCAAAGCGATCACCACCAAACTGAAAAGGTTGTCCGCTATGGGACTGAGCAGCAAAGCCTCTACCACAGACTCACGATCGTATTGAGGACGACCGGAACCACGACGGGCACGACCACCACACCGTGGTCTGGCTGCCTGGGGCCTAGCTACGTGAGGGGGTGCACCTCCAGGTCTAGCGCCCTGCCTCTGAACTCCACGACCTTGCACACCATGGAGAGGGTGGTGCATGGCCTGGTTGTTCAGCTCCAACTCCTTCCTAGCGTCTCTCTTCCTCCGAAAGCAAAACTCAGCTAGGTGACCCTCACGGTGACAGTACTCGCACTCGAACCTTACCACTCTCTTGGGTTGTTGGTTCCTACGGTTGCGAGGGTTGTTCATTCTCGCTTGTTGCTTGCCTCTCGGAAGGGGATCACTAGAGACGTTAGGAAGGGTGTCAAGTGTGTTCCTAAGATGGTTAGGTTTGGGAACCCACACTTGCTTGTGAGGTGGAGCCTTGGGAGGTTCATCAAGGATGCCATCCTTAGTGATAGGCTTGGGAGGCTCAGGTAGGGTGATCTTGGTAAGCTTAGGGATAGCGGATGGCTTCTCACTAGGGCTCACTCCACTAAACTCACCGATCTTGCCAAAGATGCTAGCGCCCTTCCCACCTAAAGCAAAGCCTACTCCCGAGCAATCAGTTCCCCTCTTGAACTGACTGATCATCATGCCCAACTACGGCTCACTGCATGACACCCAACTCAGGATGGACCAAAGGTATGTGTTTTCCTCCTCGGTTTGCATCCTGTCAGGCCGACAGATGGCAATCTCAAGCTCCATCCCCACGCATCGCTCACACGAAGCGGACAAGGTGCTAACTGAGCTGGCCTTCATGGCTTCAGCAAGCTTGGCGTTAACTTCTGCCAACTCAGTTCACAAGCTAGGACAAAGCTTGCACGCACCAAGCAAAGAAGGCATCGCCTTCACTTCCTCCAGCTCCTTCTTCAGGGAGGCACACTCACGACACTCACCCACCAAGTCTAGCCTACTCTTCAGCTCATCATACACCTCGATCAAAGAGGCATACTTGGTGTAGGGTGGAAAAGTTTGCCATGTGTGTGGTGCACTCATCGCACTCCTCCTCATCAACCACCCTCACTTCGGACTTAGCAAACTCAAGCTCCTTAAGCGCCTCTTTCATCTTGGCCTTAAACTCACTGCGCTCTTGGTTAACATGCGTGAGTTTCTTCTCCAAAGCAAGGACTAACTCTGCAAGGCTATCACGCTCATCAGTAAGACGATCGACAAGAGAAGAGGTTGATACCTCAGAAGCGTTGTCGTCGTCGTCGTCGTTGTCGGCGTCATCGGCGTCCTTCGCCTGGCACTTGCGGTCCTCTTCGTCCAGGGCCATGGTGCATAAGCCCTTCGAGGAGTTGCCGAAGAAGCAGAGTCCGTTGAAGCGATCTTCCGTCTTGTGCTCGGACCCATCGTCGCTGGAGTCGCTATCGGAGGTCTTGTCTTCATCGCTTTTGGTGGCCAAGAGGGCACGCCGACTGGCGTCGAAAGCCTTCTCCACATCCTCCCGGCAAAAGGTGTCTGTCGGGGGTCCGCAAAAGGGGTACCCCCGATCGACGCAAACAAATAGGTTAAACCTGGAACACCAATTAATAACCGACCTAACTAGTCTAACCCCCTAAAAAACCTACCCTTCGAGGCCTACAACGCTGGCCCACCGAGCCGAGCCCTCCAAACCAGCCCTCGAGCGGCGCACGATCGTTTTCCGTCTCGCCCGAGCCCTCCACGTCAGGTCTCGGGCAAGCGCTCCACCATGCCTCGAGACCCCACGCGGGGACTCGACCTCTCCGGCACAGCGGCCTATCCCTCGAGACGCGTTATGCCTCCCTCGAGCGGCGCAGACATCGGATGCCAGCCCCATACCGCGCACTTAATTCGTCCACCTACTCCAGTCACGTCCTCTATAACACAACGTGTGCCACAGTGGACTGGGGCAGAGTCAAGCCTCGTTTTCACCATAAGTATGGGCGAAAAGGCACCAGTGAAGCACTGTTAACCACGCCCTACACTGTGGCACGCCAAGCCACGCCTCGAGGCCCGGATGCTGCCGCTCAATCAACTTTCACGGGACTTGCCCATACTGCGGGGACTCCAGCCCCCGTAAGCGCCGCCTCGAGGCCGGCTCCGCGCCCCTCGAGCCCTAACTACTTTCATGCTATTGGAGGACAGGTACCCCAAGACCGAGGGACCACGCGCGTCCTGTACGTTCCGGGATGGGTGCTGTACGGCTTCCACCTCGCCACGCCTCCACGTCCACGCCCAGGATGGAGGCCACGCTTCAAGGACCTTCAACAGCAACGCCCACGTCGGCTACAATGTCTTCGATAAGACAGGGTTCCTACCCTCCTTCGTAAGGAATACAATACACTCCGACAGCAATACCCTTGTGTAACCCTGGCCTCCCCTTACTCTATAAAAGGGGACACCAGGGCCTCATTCGAGGGAGAGACACGTTTGAACACGCATACCACGCGCTCAAGTCAGACTCCGGTCCACGCTCACAGAGCTTGTATTCGCCCCTGTACGAGCACTTAGGTGCAAGTAATACAAGAACCTCCTCCCCGCTGGACGGGGCCTTCTTTGCCCGAACCAGGATAAATCCTTGTGTCATCTTGCATCACCATCCAGGAAGAGAGCACGCGATCATATTACTCGTTGTGTCATACCCCGGGTACGAAACACCGACAGTTGGCGCGCCAGGTAGGGGCCTTCGCGTGTCGAGTCGGTTTCTCGCCGTTTCCTGGATGGCTGCTTCGACTCCTTCGTTTCTGCCGGTGCCGTCATCTGGTTCGGGAGCCTCGAGTTCCGGCCACTGACAGCCGCAACGAGCGACCTTGCTCTCATGGAGGGCCCGAGTGGATGGCGTGTCGCGCCGCCCCGTGCGAGGAGCATGGCACGTCGTCCACACCATCACGTGTCCACGTGAGCGGCGCCGTCGCCATCATCGTCGCCAGGCACAGGCGGTGCCGGCGGCATACGCCCATCTCCCCGCGCCCGGCGCGGAGTTCCCAAGAGGAGCTTGCTTGCGCACGACAGGAGACTTCCGGGCGCCCCGCGCCCGCCAGCGACTTCGCGTTCATCATGCGCACGGACCAGGAGCCAGGCCAGAGGCTCCGAGCCGTGCACTGTCGACGCCGCCCAGCCTCCTCCGCACGGGTGTACCGGCGGCCGCCAGTACCGTTCGGCCTCGACGGCTCCGCGGCAGCGCGCCCGCTCAACGAGAGCGCGGCCGACAGCGGCGGAGCAGGAGGGAGCCGGCGACTGCTGCAGGCCATGGCCAACCTGGAGATTGTCCACCCCGCACGCGACCGCGGCCTCTCACGAGCCGTCGGGCCACCTCGTCCAGCCACCTTCGGGGAGTGGTACCGCGAGCTGCAACCCCGCCACGAGCCAAGGCGGCGCGGCGTCACCAGCTCTGACTCCGACGAATACGACTACCACGACCCCGACCTCTGGGATCCCACCAGGGAGTGCTTCCAACTCGAGGGGGGTCATATGCGACACCGAGGACGAGGGCGACGACGGCAGGCCGGCGCTCAACCTCGAGGGCCGGAGACGTGGCTGCGGCAGGCGGGTCGCGTGTTCACGGGAGGAACGAACCCCCGGCACCGGCTGCACCCCCAGCACAGCGACGACCGAGTGGCGCAGCTCGCGCAGCTGCGGGAGGGCCACGCCAAGGCCGAGGAGCCAGGAGCTCGAGAAAACCCTAGCACCAGCCCAGCCATCTCGAGGTGCTGGCGCTCGTGGCCGAGCTCGAGAGGTCCACCGGCAGATCCTCGAGGACGGGGCGCCAGCACGCCCCGAGGTGCGTTTCCGCGAGCGGGACAGAACGTGGTGGCGGCGCAATGCTGCTCCAGCGATCTGCCCGCCGTCTCCAACCCTGACGCCAGGCGCATGCTTTGGGAAATGAAGAACCTCCTCGAGACAGCCGCTGTGCAGCAGCCGAGAGCTCGGCGTCACGCCGGCGCGGAGCAGCCTCGGGGAAGCCGGCGGACACGCCCCGCAACGAGCGCGAGGCATCCGTCCACCAGCCGGACGCCTCTCGAGCTAAGCCAGTCCGCGAACGGATCATCGACAACCGGCCCTCGAGACCCCAACGACGCCCGCAACGACATCAACCGCCGGCGCAAGGACAAGGGGGCCCAGGAGCGTGGCTATAGCGCCCATCGAGGGGGCGCTACGACAGCGACGAGGACCGGCAAGCCCTCGAGCCCCGGGCCCCAGAGTCTTCAGCCGGGCCATCCGAAGCTCAACCCTCCCCGACCGCTTCCGACCGCCGACCAACATCGTGAAGTACGACGGGGAGGTCGAGCCCAAGCTCTGGCTCTCGGACTTCCGCCTAGGCTGCCAACTGGGCGGAGCGAAGAACGACGACCGTGTGATCATACGCCAACTCCACTTTACCTCTCGGACACCGCCCGCCGGTGGCTCGAGGGGCTCCCGCCGGATCGGATCGACGACTGGCCGACCTAGTCAGGGTCTTCGACGGGAATTTCAAGGGGACTTGCGTGCGCCCAGGCAACCCCTGGGACCTACGGCGTTGCAGGCAGGCGGCGGAGGAGCCCCTCCGCGACTTTGCTCGGCGGTTCTCGAAGCAGCGCCTCGAGCTCCCCCACGTGCCTGATGAGGACGTCATCTCAGCGTTCCTCGCGGGCACGACATGCCAAGAGCTGGTTCATGAGCTAGGGCGCTACCGTCCCCGGACGGTCGAGGACCTGATGGATCGTGTCACCAGCTTTGCCTCAGGCGACGAAGCAGTGGGGCCTTCTTTGGCCGCTCCGCGGACAAAGGTAAGGCGGTGACGCGCCAGAGGGCTCGAACAAGGGCAACGACGCCAAGAACAACAACAACAACAATAACAAAAAGAAGAAGAACAAAAGCAAAGTCAAAAGGCGAAGCGCGGCGCCGATGACGACGACGATGAAGAAGTGCTCGTGGGCGCCCTCGACCCTAAGAAGCCCCGAGGCCCCCTGACGGGGCTGTTTTCGACCAGATGCTCGAGGACCCCTGCACTTATCACAGGGGCCTCGTAAATCACAAGTTAAAGGACTGCCGACTGTTGAAAGGCTACTACTCCAAGCTCGGCGATAAGAAGAAGACGCGCCTAAGGGCAAGGATAACAATCGGCGCGGCGGTGGGGACGCGGACGGCGACTTCCCTCCGTGCGCGATTGCTACATGATCTACGGGGGCCGACCGTCGGGCTCTCAGCTCGAGAAAGAAAGAAGGAGCGCCGGAGATCTTTGCACTCTGCCACGACGCCCCCGGTATCTTGACTGGTCTGATGCTCCGATCACGTTCGACCGTGACGACCATCCGGACCGTGTCATAAACCCGGGAGCGTACCCCCTCGTCGTAGACCCCGTCATAGTCGACGTGCGGTTCTCCAAGGTGTTGATGGATGGGGGCTCGAGCCTCAACATCATATACCTCGAGACCCTCGACCTCCTGGGGATTTCCGAGGGTCAGCTCCGACCCAGCGTCGGGGGGTTCCACGGAGTAGTACCAGGGAAGAAAGCCCACCCCCTCGGGCGCATCGACCTGCCAGTTTGCTTTGGCACGCCGGCTAACTTCCGCCGGGAAACGCTCACCTTCGAGGTGGTCGGCTTCCAAGGGACCTACCACGCCATCATCGGCCGGCCAGGCTACGCCAAGTTCATGGCGGTTCCCAACTACACGTACTTGAAGCTCAAGATGCCGGGGCCAAAAGGGGTCATCACCGTCGACACCTCCTACGAGCACGCGTACCACTGCGACGTGGAGTGCGTCGAGCGTGGGGAGGCCAACGTCCACCTCGACTCGCTCGAGGCCTTGGCGGCCTTGGCCACCGAGGAGGCCCCAGAAGCAAAGCGCCACGCCGGCACCTTCGAGCCGGCTGAGCACACCAAGCAGGTACTCGTCGACCCGACCTCGACCAATGGCAAGACGTTGACCATCAGTGCCAACCTCGAGCCCAAATAGGAAGCAGTGCTCGTCGACTTTCTCCGCGCGAACATCGACATGTTTGCATGGAGCCCCTCGGACATGCCGGGCATACCGAGGGAAGTCGCCGAGCACGCCTTGGAGATCCAGGCGGGTCCAGACCGGTGAAGCAACGCCTGCGCCGCTTCGACGAGGAAAAGCGCAGGATCATCGGCGAGGAGGTGCATAAGCTTTTGGCGGCCGGATTCATCAAGGAGGTATTTCACCCAGAGTGGCTAGCTAACCCTGTGCTAGTTAGGAAAAAGAATGGAAAAATGCGGATGTGTGTAGATTACACTGGTCTGAATAAAGCATGTCCAAAAGTTCCGTTTCCTTTGCCTAGAATTGATCAGATTGTCGATTCCACTGCGGGGTGTGAAGTACTTTCATTTCTCGATGCGTATTCCGGCTACCACCAGATTAGGATGAAAGAATCCGACGAGCTCGCCACTTCTTTCGTTACGCCTTTTGGTATGTATTGCTACGTTACAATGCCTTTCGGCCTTCGAAACGCCGGGGCAACGTACCAACGCTGCATGCAGCATATCTTTGGCGAACACATAGGCAAAACCGTCGAGGCCTACGTCGATGACATCGTGGTTAAAACCAGGAAAGTCGGGAGCCTCATCAGCGATCTCGAGACCACGTTCGGGTGCCTCCGGGCCAAGAATGTAAAGCTCAAACCCGAGAAATGTGTCTTTGGTGTGCCTCGGGGCATGCTACTTGGCTACATTGTCTCACAACGGGGGATCGAGGCTAACCCCGAAAAAATCTCAGCAGTCACGAGGATGGGCCCAATTCGAGACCTCAAGGGTGTACAGAAAGTGACAGGCTGCCTAGCCGCTCTCAGCAGATTCATCTCGAGGCTAGGGGAAAAGGCACTACCACTCTACCGCCTGCTGAAGAAGACGGAACGCTTTGCGTGGACTGTCGAAGCCGAGGAAGCCTTAACCAAGTTGAAGGGGTTGCTGACTTCCGCGCCAATTCTCGTGCCACCACGACCAGCCCAGGGTGGCGATTCCCCCGAGCCTCTCCTCCTCTATGTGGCCGCAACCACTCAGGTGGTCAGCGCGGTCATAGCCGTCGAGAGGCACGAGGAGGATCATGCGTTGCCAGTCCAACGGCCGGTGTACTTCACCAGTGAGGTGCTCTCCGAGGCCAAGGTCCGGTACCCGCACATCCAGAAGCTGCTCTACGGCATCATCATCACGAGGCGCAAGCTCCAGCACTACTTCCTCGCTCATCCCGTAACGGTGGTGTCATCCTTCCCCCTCGGCGAGATCATCAACAATCGGGAGGCCACGGGGCGCATCGCCAAGTGGTCCGCCGAGCTAATGGGGGAGGCCATCACCTACGCACCGCGAAAAGCCATCAAGTCGCAAGCGTTGGCGGACTTCGTTGCGGAATGGACCGACACCCAGCTCCCGCCGGCACAAATCCAAGCCGAGCTCTGGACCATGTACTTCGACGGATCCCTCATGAAGACGGGGGCAGGCGCAGGCCTGCTCTTCATCTCACCCATCGGAGTCCACATGCGCTACCTGCTACGATTGCACTTCCCCGCCTCCAACAACGTCGCTGAGTACGAGGCCTTGGTTAATGGGCTGCGCATCGCCCTCGAGCTCGGGGTCCGACGCCTCGACGTTCGAGGGGACTCGCAACTCGTCGTCAACCAGGTTATGAAGGCTTCAAGCTGCATCGATCCCAAGATGGAGGCATACTGCGGGGAGGTGCGCAAGCTAGAAGGTAATTTCTACGGCCTCGAGCTCAACCACATAGCTCGAAAGTACAACGAGGCCGCGGATGAGCTGGCAAAGTTGGCGTCCACACGCGGCACGGTTCCACCAGATGTTTTCTCGAGGGACGTCTTCGAGCCATCCGTCAAAATCGGCCCGGGGCTGGCCCCTCGACGCCACCCCTCGAGCCAAACACGGGGACTGGCCCCTCGACGCCTCCCCTCGAGCCAGACACGGGGGCTCGACCTTCAACGCCACCCCTCGGGAATGACCCTCGACATCCGTTGAGGCGATGCAAATCGACGCGCCCACCACTTCGTCATCACGACGCCTCGACTGGCGGACGCCGTTCCTCGACTACTTGACGCAAGGCGTGCTGCCGGAGGATAAGACAGAGGCCCGACGCATCGCTCGAAGGGCCAAGACCTACGTCATCTACGGCGACGAACGAGAGCTGTACCGACGAAGCCCATCAGGAATCCTTCAGCGCTGCATCCCCCTCGAGGAAGGACGCAAGCTCCTCGACGACATGCACTCGGGGGCTTGCGGCCACCACGCAGCACCAAGGACCCTGGTGGGGAACGCCTTCCGTCAAGGCTTCTATTGGCCGACCGCCATTGGGGACGCCAAGCGCTTGGTCCGAGCATGCCATGGGTGTCAATTCTACGCCAAGCAAACGCACCAGCCCGCGCACGCCCTGCAGATGATCCCCATTACTTGGCCGTTTGCCGTCTGGGGGCTCGACCTCGTGGGTCCCCTCAAGATGACAACGGAAAGTACACGCACGTGCTCGTGGCCATCGACAAATTCACCAAATGGATCGAGGCCAAGCCCATAGGTGACCCCACCTCCGAGAAAGCCGTCGAGTTCATCGCAGACATCATGTACCGGTTCGGGGTGCCTAACGTCATCATCACCGACAATGGCACCCAATTCACGGGCAAAAAGTTTACCAACTTCTGCGACGACAGCGGCATTCGCGTGACCTGGGCCTCGGTTGCGTACCCTCAATGCAACGGGCAGGTCGAGCGCGCCAACGGCATGATACTCCATGGGCTGAAGCCGAGGCTGTTCAAGACCCTCAAAAATTTCGGAAAGGGGTGGGCCGCAGAGCTCCCCTCGGTGCTGTGGGGCCTCAGGACTACGCCGAGTCGAGCCACCGGGTTCACTCCGTTTTTCCTAACCTACGGCGCCGAGGCAGTCTTGCCTACGGATCTCGAGTACGGCTCCCCTCGACTTCGAGCCTACAACGAGCAAAACAACGACGAGAGGCTTGCCAACGCCAAGGACCAGCTCGAGGAGGCCCGAGACGTGGCGCTCATCAACTCCGCACGCTACCAGCAAACACTTCGACGCTACCACGACAAGCACGTGCGCAAAAGGGACCTAGCGGTGGGGGACCTCGTGCTTCGACGGCTGCAAGATAATCGAGGGCGCCATAAGCTCACCCCTCCGTGGGAAGGCCCATACACCGTAGCTGAAGTGCTCAAGCCAGGAACATACAAGCTCTACGACGGCCAAGGCAGGATCCTGGCGAACGCGTGGAACATATCTCAGCTACGTCGCTTCTACCCTTAAAGGCCTCGAGGCCTTGTTCATTTTGTTGCTTTGTACAAACATGTCAAACATGAATGAACAAACTCGCGCACTGTCATTCATTTTTTACTTAGCAACTTAAGGTAGCCTCGACCCTGCCTTGCTCAGGGTCGAGCCTCCCTCGGGGGCTGACAGGGGGAACCCCCCCAGACTCCGGAAAAAGCGCGTTTCTTTTCAAAAATTCGACCCTCGTCTCGACTCGTGCCTCGAGTGAACTAGCGACGTCTAAATCCTAAAAAACCTCGAGCCTCCAAGGGTCGGGAGGCGTCGACGTAGACGGCCACCTACGCCCCCGGGCTACGGTACCCTACCTACGCCTCCCTCGAGGAGCTCGCGACGTATCGAAGGAACACAGACTAAGCTAGCAGAAACTCGAGCTTGCAACAAAGAGAAGTGGTCAAACGCATTTGAAAAGAAAACAACTCTTTAATAACAAGTCATATATATACATTCGGGTCTCGACGTACCCTCATTCATGTCATAAAATTCTTACAAGGGCCTCGACGCCCAAATTTGGCACGCAGGCCTCAGTCCTCGTCGGTCCGATACTCCTCCCCGAGGTCTTCCACGGCGGGCTCAGCCTCGACACCCGAGCTAGAGGGAGGAGGGTCCTCGACACCGCTGCTGGCGTCAGGAGGCAGCACGTCCACCTCGAAGATCTTCGCGAGCGACGTCCCCGGCCTCTCCATTCTCCAAGATTTTGTCGACACGGCGGTTGTTCCACTCCTCGTCCTTCCCCTCGATCTCGATGAAGCCATTGGCGACAACATGGACCGGGAAGCGGAAGCCGGAGCGGACAACCGCGAGCGTCTGCTTGACGCCATGATGGAGAGCTTGCCGGACACGGTCCCGCGCCGCTGCGTCGAAGAAGCACAAGGCGTCGACCAACGCGTCGCCTCGGGCCGCCGCACCCTCTGCCGCAGCCACTGGAAGAGCACCCCACGTGGAGCCGAGCCGGTCAAGGGAGGTGCGAGCCCGCTCCGCCACCATCGTCTCGTCTTGGAGGGTCCAAGAGAGCCTGGTTCGTCCCGCGGAGCTCCTCGACCGTCTCCTCGACCCCTGCGCAACGAACGAGGAGGAATGAGACTGTGGCGTAACAAAAACTTCGAGACCCAAACAAGGACAAGGTGTAAGCCTCACCATCGCAATGTTGCCCCAGGGCGGCGAGGTCGCTGGTAAGGCCCTCAGCGCGCTGCTCGAGCCTGCGCTTCTCGGCCAGCATGAGGAGCTTCTCGGCCCTAAGCTCCTCGATCAGCCTGCCCGCCTCCACGAGGGCCAGATCCTTTCGGATCACCTCCTGCCGCGCCGCCCCCCTCGGCAGCTCGGGCGGTGGCGACATCATCTCGGCGTCTTCGGCCTCTTTTCTCGCCGCCTCCGCTGCGGTTCGGGCGGTGGCGGGCCTCGCCACGGGCGTCAGCGGCCTCCTGCTTCGCCGCCTCAACTTCAGCCGGGCGGAGGTGGCCTCGCTTCGGGCGTCCGCGGCCTCTTGCCTCGACGCCTCGAGAGCGGCGGCGGCCTCCTCCTTGAATCGAGCGGCCTCACCTCGAGCCGCCGGACCTCCGCCTCCGCCTCGTTGAGCCGGCTCGCCATTTGGGCGTTCCGGCCAGCTCAGCGGCGGGCGGCCGACACCTGTGCGGACCGGCCCGCCTCGGAGCAGGACCGCTCCGCCTCCGCCATAAGCCCGGCCACCTCCCGGAAGATGGACCGCACCTCGCGGGGGCCCCCCGCTGGACCGGTTGCTCGACGGAGACCATGGCGAGGGACGGGCTCGGCGCATCGGGAAACGGCCATACTGGCCGGTCAAGCTCGATGTCGGGCAGATCCTTCTCCGCCCCGAGCTGCCCCGACTGCGGCCCGCCGCCCGACGGCACGAGCCCCGGCTCTTCCCTGGCCGGGCCTCCGGCGCCTTGTCGGCGCTAGCCGGCGCCTCGGGCGCCTCCACCATCATCGAGCCCGCGGCGAGGAGCGGCCCCTGCTCCAGCTCGTTCAGGAGGTCCTCCACCGTCGGCTCCTCCTCCGCCAACTCCTCTCCCCCTTTCCCTCCGCCGCAGCCCGGCTCGTGTCGGTCGGGGCCTCGAGGGGCGCAGTCTCCTCAGCCCAGACACCGGCGGGGCCGTGCTCGCCCCAGGCGCTTCCCCGGAACACCGTCGTGGTGGGGGGAAGGGTGGCGCTCCCAGCTGGCACCATCGCGGGAGGAGGAGGAGGGGGAGGAGGCAGCGCTTCAGCGGATATGGTAGTGGCGGGCTCGATGCCATGAGCTGAGGCCCCTGCAATACGAGATGACGGTGATATCAGAACCAGGAAGAGTGCCTCGACCCCTGCGGTCGATGGCGACGGCCTCACCAAAATTTGCGACGATCATCTGGCCTCCTCGAGCCACGGCAGCTCGAGCCTTCTCCAGCCAAGCGGCTTCTCTAGCGGAGGAAGGTGCCATACCTCGAGGTGCTTGTGCCTCGACGGGGCTCGAGGTCTTGGCCCGCTTGGACGAAGCGAGGTCCACCTCCTGGTAGGAGCGCTTCCCCCTGAGAAACCAGAGACGGCATGCGTCATCAAAAGTAAAGAGGTAAAGCCTCGCTGCCGACGAAGTCCAAGAAAATTACTCACCCAAAGCGGCGGCTGGGCTTCTTCCCGGAATCGCCGGACCCACTCAGGGGCTTCGAGCCCACCCGCGGCTCGAGCCCTTCGCCTGGGCCGTCTCCACGGGGCTGGGATGGGGGGAGGGCTCCCGACGCCTCCCGTGGCTCGACCTCGAGGGGGATCCCTCCTTCCGCCCCGCATCGCGGGAGGGCGACCGCACCTCCCTCGTGCTGTCATCGCGGCGCCCGCCCGGCGCGGGCTCCGGGACTTGCTCCGGCGCTCGCGCTGGCGGTCGCGCCCTCCCGCGTCCGTTTCTGTGTCGGCGGCGGTGCGGCGATGGACTCCGGGGGCGCTCCCGCCCCTGGGCACGAGGCGCCCGGGGGCTCCCTCCCCGACGCTCGTGGTGGCGCGGGCTCGACACCTCCTCCTGGCGCCCGCTCCTCCGCGGGCTCGACCCCGACCTCGATAGCTCGCGGCGGTCGGACCCGGAGCCCCTCCGATGGGGTCACTGCCCCTCGAGGCTCGACCCCTCTCGAGACCTCCCGCCTGGGCAGACACGGGGGCGGCCTCCGTTGGTGCTGTGGCAGAGGCGCTCCGGGTTCGGGGCTTCCTCGCGACCGGGGGCACGGCCGGCGCAGAGCTCGACGGACCTTGGGCCCCCGACGAGGCGGGGATCGGCGCCGCTTCCGCGGCTGCGTCCTGCGCGGTCCCTTCGCCGCGGGGACCTCCAGTATACCCTCCTGCACAGAGGAGCGGTCAGCCCTGTCATCGACGACCCCGCGCGCCTCAGGCGCGCATCCATCCCCTCGTCGTCGCTCTCCTCCTCATCATCGCTCTCCTCCTCCGAGCTCGAGGAGCTCAGCTCGGGGGACCCGTCTCCAGGCTGACGGTTGCGACGAGCCTTCGCCAGCCTCTGCTCCCGAGCCAAGCGACGCAGGTTTTTGTTTTTCTCTTTCTTCTTCCTGGCATCCTTGCTCTCCTTGTCTTTCTGAGCAGAAAGGCGCCTCACCTGAGTATCCGCGGCGTCCTCCCTCACCGGGGGCCTCGACGCGCGACAAGTAAACGCCCCCTGAAAAAAGAAGAAGCGTGACGAGACAAACCACAAGAAGAATGCAAAAGGTTCGAAGGAGGAGAAAAAGGGGGAGGGGGCTCGGAACAGCTCAGCTCGAGGGAGGCTCACCAGGTCGAGACCCCTCGTCGGGTGCCATGGCGACCAGGTGGGTGTACTCGGGGATGAACGGCCCCTGAATCGTGATTGACACCCGGGAGACGCCCTCGTTCCGGGACAGCCTCTCCTCGGCCATCCTCGATCGATTAAGCGCCTCGAGCTCGGCCTCCGGCCCCATCTCGTGCATAAGAAGAGGGCGGTCCGCCAGCGGGAGAACTCTTCGCTGGTGGAACGCCCAAATGACCGCTTGCACGGTCAACTTCTTCTCATCCACCAGCGTCTTCATCATCTCTCATCAGCGGGGCAGGTGGCGTTGCCTTTCCGCCGCGACACCCCAGGTCCACTTCTCCGGGCGTTTGAGCGAGGACCCTACCGGTGTACTGCGGAAAGAGACCATCTTCGTTCCGCCAGATAGAACCAATGTCGTCCCACCCGGCCTGGTTGGTGGAAAGCTTGTATCACAGTATTCGCGAGGGACGTTGGCCGACGAGGTCCCAGCCCTCGCAGTGATGGCCAGGGAGCCCATGCGCACGAGCCGCCTCCCGCTGGGCTTTAGGGCCTTGATGAAGAGCTCGCCCCGGAAGAGATGGACGAACATCTCCCAGTGCGCTCCATCTTCAGGTACCCCCTCGCACACCGCGGCGAATATGGCGGGTGCAAGATGGAGTTGGGGGAGAAGTGCTGCAGCTCCACCTCGAAGTGGTGGGCCAGCCCCCGCATGAAGCGGCTCGGCGGAACGCCGAGCCCCATACGGTGGTAGCGCGTAAGCTCACCACGTACCCCTCCGGCGGGTGCGGCTCCCGGTGCTCCGCCGACGGGATAAACCACCACGCGGGTCCTCCTCCGGGTTGGGGCGCAGACGCCCCTGGGCCACCAACGAGTCCATCTCGCTCTGCGTCACCTTCGATGGGCTCCAGTCTTCGGCCGGCAGCATGTGTCTGGGCGGCCATGGCGGTGGCGCGGCGCGGGTCAAAGCGGCGGACGGGCAACCGAAAAATCCCCAATCGACTAGCTCGAAGGAGAGGGCGCGTGAAGGCTACGGCGGCGGTGAAGGCAAAGGCGAGGCAAAGAGTTCCTTTCCCCTCTCTCAATATTTATAAGGGGAAACCCCGACGGACGGGGTCTCCCACGACGTAAAAAGGTAACCGCATAGGCATTTAATGCGCCACCTAACTACGTCACGAGCGGATGCAGGGAACACGCGGCGACTCTCTACTCGCTCCGCTCACCGGGGCCCTCCGAGGCCGCCGCTCCAACTTCGCGCCCGTCGTCCCGGCGCCACGATCTCCACTCGCTGACGGTTTCCGCCTAAAAAGGCACGCCCAACGGGCGGAAGGATTCCAAGCGACGAAGGCTTCTTCCGGAAGTAAAAAATGGGCCCCGGCCCTAAGTCTCGAAGCAGCGAAGGCTGGCCCTCGAAAAGGGTTCGACAGCCGGCTTCGGGCACCCGAAAACGGGCCCCGGCCCTAAGTCTCGAAACAGCAAAGGCTGGCCCTCGACGAAAGAGGGTTCGACAGCCAGCTTCGAGCGCCCGAGTCAGGGACACCAAGGGGCGCCACTCGCGGCATCACTCGAGGGCCAAGCCCTCGAGGCCCCTCACGTGTATCCAAGGTGGGGAGCTCGACGTGCAGTGAGATCCCCTCGGAGGGAGGCATCGAGCCACCGGGCCCTATCGAATGGACCCGACACTCCTGCAGACTGAGCACCCATGCTTTATGAGATCGCCTCCGGGCTACAGTCGGCCCCTATCGAACGGGCACGAGGTCTCACTTGGATTCCCCGTTATCAGCTCACGGGAACCTCGATACTCGCCCGCTCGTGGTAGTACGAGGCATCCCCCCTCGCATCCGATCGAAAGGACTCGCGGGATGACAAGCCAGGGCAACCGGCGTGGGACAGCTCGAAGAGCGGCCGGTCGGTTCAGCCTGGCACCCCTCGACGAAAGAGGGTTAAAAATCACAACTAACACTCACACTCGCAAAAAGCCCACGAGGGAGTTCTAACCGCTCCCCCGTGGCCTCGGGGGCTACACCCGCGGGTGTCGCTCGCACGACACCCACGGAATCAAAACGACGAAAGCCTCGAGACTAGTTAGCTAATCCTCGAGATCCCAGTCGGGAGCCCCTGCTCGAGTGCAAGCACTCGAAAAAGGGCTTGGGGGCTACTGTCGGGGTCCGCAAAAGGGTACCCCCGATCGACGCAAACAAATAGGTTAAACCTGGTGGAACCCAATTAATAACCGACCTAACTAGTCTAACCCCCTAAAAAACCTACCCTTCGAGGCCTACAACGCTGGCCCACCGAGCCGAGCCCTCCAAGCCAGCCCTCAAGCGGCGCACGATCGTTTTCTGTCTCGCCCGAGCCCTCCACGTCAGGTCTCGGGCAAGCGCTCCACCACGCCTCGAGACCCCACGCGGGGACCTCGAGCCTCTCCGGCACAGCGGCCTATCCCTCGAGACGCGTTATGCCTCCCTCGAGCGGCGCAGACATCGGATGCCAGCCCCATACCGCGCACTTAATTCGTCCACCTACTCCAGTCACGTCCTCTGTAACACAACGTGTGCCACAGTGGACTGGGGCAGAGTCAAGCCTCGTTTTCACCATAAGTATGGGCGAAAAGGCACCAGTGAAGCACCGTTAACCCACGCCCTACACTGTGGCACGTCCAAGCCACGCCTCGAGGCCCGGATGCCTGCGCCTCAATCAACTTTCACGGGACTTGCCCATACCTGCGGGGACTCGAGCCCCCCGTAAGCGCCGCCTCGAGGCCGGCTCCGCGCCCCTCGAGCCCTAACTACTTTCATGCTATGGAGGACAGGTACCCCAAGACCCGGAGGGACCACGCCGCGTCCTGTACGTTCGGGATGGGTGCTGTACGGCTTCCACCTCGCCACGCCTCCACGTCCACGCCCAGGATGGAGGCCACGCTTCAAGGACGCTTCAACAGCAACGCCCACGTCGGCTACAATGTCTTCGATAAGACAGGGTTCCTACCCTCCTTCGTAAGGAATACAATACACTCCGACACATGCAATACCCTTGTGTAACCCTGGCCTCCCCTTACTCTATAAAAAGGGACACCAGGGCCCTCATTCGAGGGAGAGACACGTTAGAACACGCATACATCCACGCGCTCAAGTCCGGACTCCGGTCCACGCTCACAGAGCTTGTATTCGCCCCTGTACGAGCACTTAGGTGCAAGTAATACAAGAACCTCCTCCCCCGCTGGACGTAGGGCCTTCTTTGCCCGAACCAGGATAAATCCTTGTGTCATCTTGCATCACCATCCAGGAAGAGAGCACGCGATCATATTACTCGTTGGTGTCATACCCCCGGGTACGAAACACCGACAGTGTCCTTGTTCTTCTTCTTCTCGGTCTTGTACTCCGGCTCGCCCTTGCGCTTGAAGTTGCGAGTCTTGCCAGAAGATTTCTTGTTGTTCTTGGGACAGTGAAAGGAACTAATCAGCCTAGAGGGGGGTGAATAGGTAATTTTTGACAATCTGAAACTTCACAAACTAGAAATTGTAGTTAGATAACAACCGGTGTTGCAGGTTTGTTTGGGTAGATACTACCGGGTGTGATACACCGGTACTACCGACACAAACAAACGGCACTACCGGGATCCTAAGTAGGAACTACAAATCCAATGTATGTGAGCTATGAATGTAATACAAGTATGAACCCCACTTCCCTAAGTATGATAAATAGCGATTCTAGCCTTACCAAGCCTTGGTTGGTTTCCACGGTGTAGATCGAGCCTGCTCAACCTAAGAAAGAGATAGGGAGAGGAAGAACACGAAGAACACAAGTAATATGCAAAGTAGAGACAACAAGCACACGGGACACGATGATTTATCCCGAGGTTCGGCCAATCCACTAAGGAGTGCCTACGTCCTCGTTGTTGAGGTGACCACAAAGGTCGGAGTCTATTTCACCTCCTAGCCTCACTCAAGCAACCACAAAGGCTACTAGAGTTTCTCCACTAGAAATCACACGGGTAATACAAACACTTCGGGGAGCCCTCACAAATGAATCAATACGGGCTACCACGAAGAACACCTAACCGGCTAGAGCTCAAGGAGCTCAAGAGTAATAGACACAAACAAAGCCGACTAAACGGAAACAAGTGCTCAAGTCATAGATCGAAGCTTCCCACTCTCTAATCTCACTTCCCTAGCTCAAATCTTGCAAGTAATTGAATCTAGGAGCAAAGGGGGAGAGAGAGGGGAGGAGTCATGCTTGGAGGCTCTTTTGTCTGAAGTTAGGTCGCAATAAGTGAGTGGAATGAATGGGTAACCGTCAAACGAGGGGAGAAGAGTTATTTATACTCCCTCAGTCCCGAGGCTGGTCGGTAGTACCGACCAGTCACTAACGGTCGCACAGATTTGGATCTGACCAAAGTCAACTACCGGCCTCAGGTCGGTACCAACGAGGGGCGGCAGTACCGACCCTATGGTGGTACTACCGCCAGGCCAAAATGGCCGCGAACAGAGAGCTCCGCAGAAACGAACTCGTTCCCTCGGTACTACCGACCAGGGTCGGTAGTACCGGCCTTATGGCGGTACTACCGCCAAGTCAAAATCGAGCTAGACCAGAGAGCCCTGCAAACTTGGTCTACTACCGGCTTGGGTCGGTACCACCGAGGGGCGGTAGTACCGGCCCTATGGCGGTACTACCGCCAAGTCATTTTGAGAGCGAACAGAGAGGTCTGCGAAACCAAGCTTTCTACCAACCTAGGTCAGTACCACCGAGGGCGGTAGTACCGACCTTATGGCGGTACTACCACCAGGTCATTTTTGAGCCTATACAGAGAGGTTGTAAAACTGGCTTGCTACCGGCCAAGGTCGGTACCACCGAGGGGCGGTAGTACCGTCCTTATGGTGGTACTACCGCCAGGCCATTTTAAGCGCGAACAGAGAGGGTGTTAGAGCAGCGCGCAGAGCAGCCATGGTCGGTACTACCGATCACCTTTGGTCGGTACTACCGACCACACAGTTTTACCTCTATGTGTTCGTGATCGTGCGGTGTCTCTGAAGCAAACTTAAGTTAATCGATTTGAGCACTTTTCTCCACATCTAGCCAACCTAATTTGTTACCCTCTTGATAGTCCGGCTTACCTATAACTCAAGTTTAAAATCAAACTTTTAAATCACCACTTGAGCTAGGTGTCTTTTATGTCCAAAAGTCTCCAACGTGCTTTGTTCACGAGATTTCATCAGTTCAAATCTTTCTAAGGACTAACACCTGCATATATGCTTTTATAAATTGGTTAGTCCCTAATTTGATTGTCATTAATTAGCCAAAACCCACAATGGGGGCGAATGCACTTTCAAACTCCCCCTTTTTGGTAATTGATGACAACCAACTTAGGCTTACAATAAGGATAGAAAGAATTGAAGCTTTTGAATTCCAAAATTTTGTTCGAGCTCCCCCTTAGTGTATGCTTTGGATATGAATTTCAATCCTTGACTTAAAGCAAGGTTGCATACACAAGAGCAAGAGCTCCACTTAAATTTTGCAATCCGTGGGGTGCCTAAGTGTGTGACAATATCATATATAACAATTTGTGATGCATGAACTATATGACATGGTGATCCACGAAAACAATGAAATAAATCGAAAAACAACAATCACCATCCATGACATGACCAGAAAAATGGAGGATGAAACATACATGAATTTAACATAAAGCTCAAATGTTTACATCCTCAACACATCACATATAAACCAGTAGCATAACCACACTTAGTTCTCATAGTTTAACTCTCTCTCACGAATTAGCCATTACATCAAAAGACGCCTAACACTCCCCCTTTGACATTAAATGCCAAAAAGGGTAGGCCATGAAAAGCATAAGAAAACTAGTAATAGCCACTACAAGAACCACCATAGCCACCAAAGAGAGAGGAATACGCGCTGGCACCAATATCACCACCTGGGAACGACGACGAAGGGGCGGTAGAAGGATCCGGCGGAGGAGAAGGGTCGTGGAAGCCACCACTCCCAGCTGGATCGGCGTCGGGAGCAGCAAAGCCCATGTAGGAGCCACCCCCACCACATTGATATGATGTGGAGCCGCCAGGAAGGACGAACCCGCACCATAGTCAGGAAAGAAGGGTGGAGGCTGATACGAAGGCAGGGGCTGAAGAGGCTGATACATCTCGGAGGAGAAGATCCAGCCTCATCACCTCCCTGCTGCTGCTGCGGCTGTTGCTGGCCACCATCGTCATCGTCATCATCATCATCATCTGAAGGACCGAGAATGCAATAGCAAGGCGACCAGAGCGGGGGGTGAATGGGAGCACAAAAATTTCTCTTGAAACTTTGGCCTTTGTTCCCAAAATCAACCCCTAAAAGATTTGATCGAAACCGTGATGCCCACGACCCTTGGAAGAGGGTGGACGATCCCTAGGATCATAGCGAGGCACCACAAAGCGATAGCAAGCCAAACGCCAAAAGCACGGCACAAGTTCGACCCTAAAAACCGAGTCTCAAACGTAGATTGAAGGCTACGTCGGGAGATCCTCAAATACCGATGCTAACAAGTAGCAAAGATACTTAGAGAGGTTCCTAGGTGAACTAAAGGGCCAACCGAGAAGTCCGAAAACCAAGCGAAGAAGCCGGGAGAGCAAACGAACTAAAACTCAACTCACAGCCGATTCGCCGACTGTCCGGACTCCCAGTTCCGGACTGTCCGCGCTAGGGGTGGACTGTCCGCGGTCCACTGGCGGACTGTCCGCCGGCAGAAAACCAGAAACAGCGCAGATGCTGCAAGTCCCCTGGACGTTCCCGGACTGTCCGCGAACTCCAATGGCGGACTGTCCACCAGTCAAAATTGGACACTGTACTCGGGGACGAACAGCCACTGCCCGGCTGAGTGCCGACGCCCGGACTGTCCGCGCTGGGAATGGCGGACTGTCCACGCTGTCCAGAGAGGCGATTTCGGTCGCCCTCAACTCAAATCCTCCCAAAATCGATTCAAATCAAAATTCCTTGTTCCCAAACTTGGAGAAGATGATCACGAGGTAGTTGGAAGACTATCCCAAGAAATCATCCGCTCAAAGCAACTCAAACACCGGGAATACGACAGGGAAGGAGTATGAACCGAAAAAGCACCACGAAAACGAAATCAACCCGATCTACTTGTTCGTGAGGAGTTAGATGAATTCCTTCAGTGGAAATGATCTCCTCACTATAAAGAACAAGTTGATTCAAATGGATTTCGAAAAGACGCAGTAGTAGAGAGGGAGATCGAGTGACGAGAAAATCGCGGGAGAAACGAAGAACGCGAAGAACACGAACAAACGTGAATCAACACATCAATCTGCAACCGTGTGGCTACCACACGCTACAACAGTGAGATTACAGTCTCACTTCCTCAAAATCTCCAGTACACAGAGGTATGGTTCTCTGCGGATCTCAGTTGCTACAGCAGGGGATTGGGAGAGTAGGAAAACCAAGAAGGCAAAGAGCAAATGACTGAGATAGGATGGAAGGTGGGTGTCTCCCTCTACTTATCCTAATTCTAATTCCCACTCTACCCCTAACTAATTATAGAGCGAACCAGGTAAACCTAGGGTTATTCTGGACCAACTCGTGGTAGGTGGTGATCCGACGGCCACACCCGCACAACTGGTAGCGTTGCCTCGACGCAACCTCACCAATTGCCGCCACGTGCCGCCACCGCTCTGCTTGTCCTTTTCCCGGACTTCGCCCCCGGTTTTGGGGCCCAAACCGGGAAACCAGCTTCACGACCAACCCCCGATTTTGAGGCCCAAACCGGGAAACCAGCCGTCCATCGCCTGAGTTTTGTGGCCCAAACTCAGAAACCCGCAGCACCTAGGTTTTGAGGCCCAAACCTAGAAACCGTCCTCAACCCGAGTTTTGTGGCCCAAACTCGGAAACCATCAGCGCCCAGGTTTTGAGGCCCAAACCTTGAAACCGTCCACTCGGTGCTTTTTCTGTGGCTCAACCACCAAGCCGAGCCGTAGAGGGGATGCACCGCCCGTGCACCCCGTCCACCCGCAAGTCTTCGCTCGTCGCTGTCCCAGGCTGTCAGCCACCACAGTTGACCCTCAGGCCACCGGTCCCTCAGTCCAAGCCTCACGTCCGCCCTTTGCCACTCTCGGTCCATCGGCACGGCATGTCTCTACTTGGCCTTCACCTTGCCTTCGATCACTGTATCTGTGCTCGACACCTGCACAACATAAGCCAAAGAACATGCGCATTATCCCAGTTGACAATCACTCATCACTCAGAGACTCGGCATACACCATGTATCTGCATCATCATCATCGCGACGAGGCTGAGCATCATACTTGGCGAAGGGGTCTGGGAAGGGCCGGAGGGAGAACGCGGAGGAAGACCAAGGTGCTCACGCACCTCCTGCTCATGCCGCTAGTCACGCTCGGCCTTGTAGCAGCACCACTGGAAGAACTTGCCGAGGGCGTAGCGAACACCGCCACTCCTACGCCTCTCACGACGCGGAGGAGGAGCGGCTGCAGGAGGCACCTCCTCACGAGCCTGCTCCTGGCCATGAGTCTCGTCAGGAGCTGCTGCTGCTGCTGGAATCTCAGCACCTTCATCAACCTTGTCCTTGCCCGTGGAGCTCGTGGAGGAGAACTGACGGACACTGTACTCCTTCACGTCTGATCATACTCGAAGGTGGCTCCAACAACATGCTCAATGATATGCATAAGATACGGAGCAAAAGGCAGGTTCTTGTGCGGGTCATTATAGACATCTGAGATCTTCTGCCAAAGGAAGTGAGAGATGCTAAAACGACCATCTGGCCGAGCAAACTGGACAAGGACCTTAGGAGCATCATTCCTGAGATTTGTTGTTGTCTCCAACCTTAGGGTCCAGGGTAAGGCGCATCAAGTTGTTAAGCACAAAGTAGGCAGGCTTCAGGCCATTGACCTTAAAGTTTGCCACTGCGCCATCCATGTAAATTCCAGAATTCTCCAGATGCTCAGGATACATGCCCCCACCATACATCTCAGACAAACGAGGAGCATTCCTGTCTTCACTGTTGAACCCCAACATCCTGGCAAAGGTGACAAAGTTGCACCGGTAGTGGACCCCTTGGGTCATCCAATGCAGCACCTGAGCCGGTTGATCAATGAAGAGGGTGGCCCAGAACTGACAGATGATTTCCTGATTGTAACTGCGCTCACCAGTTATCAGCCCCATTATTCTCCAGTCCTCTAGCCTCTGCACCAAAGCCTGAATCTCTTCTGAATCCCTGTCTATCAAGGAGCGGATTGCCAGCCGCTTGTGCTCAAAGAGAGGAGGATGTCCCTTAGCACAGAAACTCTTCCAGCAGAGAGACACATAGTAGTCCTGCTGAAAGCGGGACCAAAACCTTCTGTCCACTGAATCATCCCTGACAAGAAGATATGGATTTTCCAACCTCTGGGTCCTCAACAAGTTCGCCAGCTTCCTGTCAGAATAGTCCATGACATTACCAAGATGAGCGGGGGAAGACATCAAGGCACCGGCTTCAGCGTGCAGGTGTGAAACAGCCGGTTGATCAACATCAACCCGGCAGTCAGAGGAGAAGGAGGTCCAACTCGAGGATCAATAGAACAACCCTCTCGCTCAGGACCAGCCCCCTGAGCCACTCCTCCCACTATCACACTGTGCAGACGCCCGGGAGGACCATTGACAGGGGGCGGTGGAGGTGGAGGACCAGCATGACCACTGCCACCAGCACCACTGCCACCACCCCTGCCGCTGTCGACACTCCGACGGCTCGTGGACGAACGTCCACGAACCTGTCGAGTGACGTCCTCGCTGCTCCCACCAGCCCGGGCACGACGCCGGGATTGCAGCGATGCGGCTCTCCCTGCTGCACATCACTTAGCCCCAAGCAACATACTCTTCCCTTTCATCATCTTTAGCCTGGTGAGAGGACCCGGCTATGCGACATCTAGAAAAAGATAACATAGACGGATATGAGATATAGGAGAAAGCAGGACTACTTCAAAGAAAGTAGCAAAGACGACGATCAAAATTGGGAAGGAAACTGCTCACTACGCGCGGTCAGTACTACCGACCGTAGCGGGCAGTACTACCGACCGCACTGCAGCGTGCGGTTCCCTTCGATCCAATCACACAAATCGCCCATGAACTTGCAAACCATACATCCTAGAAGCATCTACACACTAGATAGAACAATCCTACCAAAGGAATCGACTAGAACAAGGTACATTGAGAGATCGGGCATGAACACCCTAGTACCTTGATACTCGAGGAGAAGAGGCCGAAATCCGATGGAGGAGAAAGTTCCGGGCTTCACGAACACCACCAAGACGATATCCTCGCTCCCAAGCACCATCCCACCGAAGGGATTTGGATTTGGGTGGCGGAAAAGGGAGATCGGAGGGAGAGAGCGAGAAAGAGCGGGGCGGCCGAACGCACGGGCGCAAGGGGGCGGCGGCTGCGGTCAAAGAGAATTGACTGGATTGGTCAAAGAGGTTTTACCACGGCCTTTTATACGCGGGTCAAACCCGGTCGGTACTACCGCCCATAGGGGTCGGTACTACCGACGTCGGTACTACCGCCCCTGATGGCGGTACTACTGACCGTTCACATCCAGAACGGATAGAGGGCTATTCTAGGAGAACCTTGTGTGGTATACTGCACAAACTTCAATCATGTCCAGATTTCATATAAGCAGTACATAACTATGGACATAAGAGAAGCATGCAAAATAGATTTTGAAATCGCACACAAAGTTTGACAAACTTTTGTCTAGAGTCTCTAGGTGAAAACAAATATGTGCAAGACATCAAGCCACATTACGAATCAATGAATATGATATTACTCCTCCAAGCACAAAATCTTGACTCATCTAGAGGCTTTGTGAAGATATCGGCTAATTGTTTTTCGATGCTCACATGGCGTATAGAGATATCTCCTTTGGCTTCGTGGTCTCTCAAGAAATGGTGTCGGATGTCAATGTGTTTTGTGCGAGAATGGTTTACGGGATTGTTGGCTAGATTGATAGCACTCTCATTGTCACACAAAAGTGGAATCTTGTTTTCCTCACATCTGAAATCTTTTAGTGTTTGCTTCATCCAAAGTAGTTGAGCACAGCAAGCGCCGGCCGCCACATACTCGGCTTCAGCGATGGATAGGGCAACACTATTTTGTTTCTTAGAACTCCATGACACCAAAGACCTTCCAATAATTGGCAAGTCCTGTAGTGCTCTTTCGATCTACCTTGCAACCGGCATAGTCCGAATCGGAATAGCCAAGTAGATCAAAAGTGGAGCCCTTGGGATACCACAAGCCAAGATTAGGAGTGTGCACTAAGTATCGAAAGATTCTTTTAACGGCCATAATATGACATTCTTTCGGATTAGCTTGAAATCTTGCACACATGCACAAGCTAAGCATTATATCAGGCCTAGATGCACAAAGGTAAAGCAATGAACCGATCATAGAGCGATATACCTTTTGGTCCACTGACTTACCATCCTCATTTAGATCAAGATGTCCATTGGTAGGCATGCGGGTCTTGATGGGTTTGTCTTTGTCCCATCTCAAACTTCTTTAGCATGTCTCTTGTATGAAGGACCGAGAATGCAATCAGAAAGCGACCAGAGGGGGGGTGAATGGAGCTTCCAAATTCCTTTCGAAAACTTGTCGCCACTGTCCCAAAAATCAACGCCGAAAGCAAACCGTAGAGCTTGCTAGTGTCCACGACCTAGATGTAGGGTGGATGCTTCCAAGAAGCACAGCGGGACACTACGCAACTCTAGAAACCCAACGCAAAAGACGGAAACCAAGTTCGACAACGAACGAGCGAACTGCGGACGAAAACTCACAGAACAGTCACGACCGGACTCTGTTTAGCGTCCGGTCAGCAGGGACCGACGCGTCCGATCACACAAAACCAATCTGGGACCTTACTGTGTTGGACCGGACTCTGTGAAGCGGAGCGTCCGGTCACAGCCGATGAGTCGGTCAACAGAAGAAAAGACTGATGAACAGTGAACTCGATGCGTCCGGTCACTGAGTCAGTCAAGCGTCCGGTCATGTCACGAGATCAACACACTGAGCATTCAACGACGGACTCTCTACCCGTGCGTCCGGTCATCTCGACCAAGCGTCCGGTCACCCCAAAACCCAACTGTTCGTTCACACCGATTCAACTCGATCTCACCCAAAACAAATCCTCTAGGCATCAAACTTGGTAAGAGGAGTCACAAGGAGGATAGTGAGCTATCTCTAAGAGATCATGCTCGAACCTATCTCCACATCGAAGAATTTCGGGGGAAAGGAGAAAACTTGACCCGAAACCAAAATCGATCGTTCTCCTAGACCGTGAGGTTAGAGGTGTATTCCTTCGGTGGAAAGAAGTGCCTTATGACCTAGAACAACTTGGTTCAAACGGATTTGCAAAAGATGAACCAAGCAAAGAGATCAAGCGACGGGAAAAACGTGGAGAAAAAGGATTCCGCGAAGAACACGAACGAAACGCGAATCACACCACGAAATTGCAACCGTGTGGCTACCACACGCTACAACAGTGAAATTACGGTCTCACTTCCTCAAAATCTCCAGTACACAGAGGTATGGTTCTCTGCGGATCTCAGCTAGCTACAGCAGGGGATTGGGAGAGCAGGAAACCCTAGGTGCAAAGAGCAAAAATCTGAGATAGATGGGGAGGTGGGTGTCTCCACCTACTTATCCTAATTCTAACTATTCCTAATTCCCACTCTACCCCTAACTACTTACAGAGCGAACCAGCTAAACCCTAAGGTTATTCTGGACCACTCGATGGTAGGTGGATCCGACGGCCACGTCCGCACAACTCGTAGCATTGCCTCGACGCAACCTCCGATTGCCGCCACGTGCCACCACCGCTCTGCACCCCGGTTTTGTGGCCCAAACCGGGAATCCAGCCTTTCCAGCCAACCCCCGTTTTGAGGCCCAAAATGGGAAACCAGCCCACCAGCATCTGAGTTTTGAGGCCCAAACTCAGCCAACCGCAGCACCTAGGTTTTGAGGCCCAAACCTGGAAACCGTCCTCAGCTCGAGTTTTGTGGCCAAACTCGGAAACCCTCAGCACCCAGGTTTTGAGGCCCAAACCTGGAAACCGTCCACCCGATGTTTTTCTCTGGCTCTACCACCAAACCGAAGCTGTAGAGGGGATGCACCTCCCGTGCACCCCGTCCACCGACACGTGTCCCCAAGTCCACGACTCAAAGCAACACATGACTGCAAGTCTTCGCTCGTCGTTGTCCCAGGCTGTCAGCCACCACAGCTGATCCTCGGGCCACCGGTCCCAGTCCAAGCCTCACGTCCGCCCTTCGCCACTCTCGGTCCATCGGCATGGCACGTCTCTACTTGACCTTCACCTTGCCTTTGATCACTGTACCGTGCTCGACACCTGCACAACACAAGCGAAAGAACATGCGCATCATCCCAGTTGACAATCACTCATCACTCAGAGCTCGGCATACACCCATGTATCCGCAATCTCCCCCTTGATGAGTGCATTGTCAACTACCAATACGAATCATAATGGAAGCAGAAGAAGAAGAAGGAGAAAGAGAGAGACTCAACCAAATGACCACCCAAAAGCATAGCAAAGCCGAAGAAGGTCAAGTGGAAAGAGCAAAACAACTTGGTCCCCAAAGACATGGGCAACGGCTCGACGCAACCAAGCAAAGCAAAACTAGCCCACAAGAAGAGGTAGAACAGGCTCAACACCGCTAGCAGATACCAGACGAGAAATCAAAGCAAATGCTAGTCCCTCAAGACAGAGGCACAGAGGCTCAACACAACTAGCAAAGAAAGCTCGATACCAAAACCTTACGGCCAACAGGAAGCAGCAAAAACTCCCCCTCGAATAGTGCAACCAACCAGGAAAGCTCCCCTTAGTTCAAACGGAGGATAATGATTTGCAATTTCTCCCCCTTAGTTGAAAATGCACTTATCAAGAAACATGCTCCCCCTCAGAAAATGCACCATCAAAAAGTGCCAACACGCAGAATTCTCCCCTTCCAATATGCATATGAGTCAAAATGCAAGTTAGGAGCTTCAGGAGTATACTCAAAAGAGTGCAAAGATGCTCTACAGAGTTCTGATCCGATGACTCAGAAAATGCACAGAATGCTAGCAAAGGCTCAAACTGATCACTAAGTCTGAAATGAGAGCAAAAAGAGCAGTTTTCAGCCAAAAAGGTATTCACCATCAAAATAGCACAAGACATGTATAGACAGGAAGTCAAACAAGTGCTAAACATGTATACAGGTGAACTACCCCTAGCACAGTTCAATCATCATGCTGATACAATTGAAAAAGAAGCATACACTTGTGATTTCAAATTTTAATCGGAGTTGCAGCGGTGAAATATCACAAGTTCAGAAATCAGCATGTGACTGCGAGAGGTTGAATGCTTGTTATTGCCTAACTTTCCAACTGTGCGAAGCCTATGCATAAGCAATCAGAAGCTTAAAGCAACAGTTTCGGTCATACACTACACAGCTCAAGTTTAACTCAAAGTGCAATGAGAAACAGTCTCGAAACTGTGATGTGCTAACAAGCAAACCCATCTCGATCTTTTCAATTCACTTAACTTGGTTCAGATTTTAAACAGAATATGACATACCAAGAAAGTGAATGACTCAACCTAGAGACATAGCAACCCAGCATACATAAATAGCATAAGTGACTTCGACACATTCTACACATGCTAGTTGCATATCTCAATGGTGAACATTTTCAACTTTTAAGTTCATTAATCAAATTCACCATTCAAAATAGCTTAGCTCACAACTTGTATCAGTGATCAGAAAGAGCATAAGCTACAGCATCAACATAAAGCATCGGAGCAAAGACTACACAGAGCATAGTTACATTCTTCAGACTATATTCATGAAGCTCAGAATGTAAAAGCGTATGCTGAAATGCAAAGATGCATGAAGAACCAAAAGAAGCAAAACCAACTGAAAAACACCAAGTCAGTGTATCGTACAAGAGTCAAAATGTTTCCCCCAACTAAAAGGGAAAACACACACCAAGCTCACCTCTCAACTGATTAAAAGTTGATTGGTCCAAAGGCTTGGTGAAAATATCAGCCAACTGATGATGAGTATCGACATGGCGAAGGTCGATATCACCTTTCTCATAGTGGTCTCGCAGAAAATGAAAGCGCACATCAATGTGTTTGGTCTTCGAGTGCAGCACGGGGTTCTTAGCAATGCTAATCGCACTCGTGCTGTCACAAAGCAAAGGAACACGAGAAAAGCTCAGACCAAAATCACGCAAAGTGGCCATCATCCAGAGTAACTGGGAACAGCAGCTAGCCGCAGCAACATACTCAGCCTCCGTGGTAGACTGGGTGACACTAGACTGCTTGCGAGAGGACAACGAAACAAGAGAAGAACCAATAAACTGACAAGTCCCAGAAGTGGACTTGCGCTCAATTCGGCAACCAGCAAAATCAGCATCGGAATAACCGCAAAGGGAAAGGTTGGAGGAAGCAGAATACCAAATCCTGAATTCTGGAGTGAAGGATAAATACCTAATACTATACGCTTGACCGCCTGACGGTGAGAGGTGCATGGCCAAGACTGAAAACGCGCGCAAAGACACACACCGCGAACTGGATGTCCGGGCGTGTCGCCCTCAGGTACAGCAGTGACTCGATCATACTCCGGTACTCCTTCTGGTCCACTGCTTCTCCCTCCTTGTCCGCATCCAGGGCTGTCGTAGTCGACATGGGTGTTGGAAGAGGCTTGGCCTCACCCATATCGAATTTCTTCAGAATGTCCCGGGTGTACTTGCCCTGGTGCACGAACGTCCCTTCCCGGGATTGCTTGATTTGCAACCCGAGGAAAAACGTCAGCTCGCCCATCATGCTCATCTCAACTCCCTGCTCATAGTATCTGCAATCTTGGCAACCAAAGCGTGAGGGATCCACCGAAAATGATATCATCCACGTAAATCTGGACCAAGAGTATCAGTGCCTTGCTTGAGGAGAAAGAGCGTTTTATCCACACATCCCATTTTAAAACCCTTAGCAAGCAAAAAGGTTTTCAACCTATCATACCAGGCTCTAGGGGCTTGTTTCAAACCATACAAATCTTTGTGGAGTTTAAAGACATGGTTTGGAAACTTGGGATTTTCAAAACTGGGGGGTTGTCTAACATACACCTCCTCTTCTATGTAGCCGTTTAAGAAGGCACTCTTGACATCTATTTGAAAAAGTTTGAAACCTTTGGATGCAGCAAAAGCCAAGAGTATCCTAATTGCCTCCAACGAGCTACAGGAACAAAAGTCTCCTCATAGTCTATCCCCTCCTTCTGACTATATCCCTGGGCTACGAGTCTGGCCTTGTTTCTCACAACATGGACATCTTCTCCCTGTTTGTTTTTGAAAACCCATTTTGTCCTAATTGGATGACACTCAGAAGGTGGAGACACTAGAACCCAAACCCGATTTCTCTCAAAGTTCTCAAGCTCCTCATGCATGGCATTGACCCAATCCGGATCCGTCAAAGCGTGTCCAACATCCCGGGTTCAAAATCAGCAACAAATGCAGAATGAGCAAAGTGAGAGATTTGCCTTGACCGGGTGACGCGTTCGTCGATGCTGCCGATCATCTGGTGAGGGGGGTGTTGGCGCTGGATGTGTCGTGGCGCCTCCGAGCAGACGTAATCTCCCCCTCAACAGCAGCTGGTGCCTCCCGGGTACAATGGGTACCGCTCGAGGTGGCGGATCCCACGGCCCCCAGGAAGAAGAAGTGTCGGGGCCGTGAGTCATCGTAGAAGCCGCTCCTTGCGGCACAGCAGGTGGAGGGGGTGCTGGATCATCCATACCTTCAGCACCCTCGTCCTCGTCATCAAAAAGGGCTCACCAACCTCATGATCACCTGCACGCTCAAAACGAGAAGAAGGACAAACCATGGTCTCGTCGAAGGTGACATATGATGTCTCCATGACTCGGTTAGTGTCAAGGTTAAGTACACGATAAGCGCGAGTGTGAGTGCCATAACCCAAAACACACCGTCGGAAGAACGAGACTCAAACTTGTCCAGGTTGCCCTTTTTGAGTATAAAACAATGGCAACCAAAAACTCTAAAATAACTCACCTTGGGCAGTTTTCCAAAATGCAACTCATAAGAAGTCTTTTTCAAAAAGCTCAGAGAAAAATGCGATTCGAAATATAGCATGCAGTGCTCATAGCTTCGGCCCAATATCGCCTAGGAGTCCTATGCTCATCGAGCATCGTCCTGGCCATCTCTACAAGGGTCCGATTCTTCCTCTCTACAACACCATTCTCTGGGCGGTGTGTTACAAAACTTTGGAACCATTATCACTCCTAATAGCTCGCATCGAGTTCAAAGGGAACTCATTCTGAAGACGTAAAATTAGATTGCGAGCAAAGGAGAAAGTCTCGGTCTTCTCAGCTAAAAAGAAGACCCACGAATATCTCGAAAAGTCGTCAACAACAACAAGCACATACCACTTCCCCCCAACCGAGCTCACCCGAGCCGGACCAACAAGGTCCATGTGCAAAAGCTCTCCAGGGCGCTTGGTCATGACCTGAGTCACTGGATGGTGGGGAGCGGCAACCATCTTCCCATGTCTACATGAATGCAAACAAGATCCTTCTCCATGGATAACTTGGGCAATCCTCGGATTAGGCCTAGTGCTAAGTCTTGCAAGCAAGTCGAAGCTCAAATGTCCTAGTCTCCTATTCCACTTCCAAAGATCAGAGGAGGAAGGTCCAGCCACAAGACAGCGGAAATGCCAAGACTCGGAGAAATCCGCACGAAAGACTTTTCCAAAGGGCGAAATCACACAAACAAGATTGCCCTGAGGGTCCAAAATACGACTGAGATTCGGTTTAAAATGAATCTCATAGTCATCATCAAAAAGTTGCAAAACAGAAAGAAGGTTAAAATGCAAGTTAGAAACAAGAGCAACATAGCGCAACACAAAGTGCTCATTAACTCGCACCGACCCACGAGACAAAACCTTACCTTTGCTATTGTCGCCGAAGGTGATATACTCCTTTCTGGCGGCCGGACTAAGACTGGAGAACCACTTGGCGTTTCCGGTCAAGTGCCTCGAACACCCGGAATCCACCAACCAAACGTTTTCCAATCGTTTTACCTATATCAATAAAAAGACATAGGGTGAGCATACGAGCCAACACTGGGGTTAGTGAAGTAAGGGGAATACCAGTGTTGGGCCGGCTGCTCAAAAGAACAGTTAGCAGAAAAACCATTCCTAGCACGCCTACGGGAAAGCGATCACCACGTTGAGAAAAACGTGGTCCGCTAAGGAAAGAGCGTCCATCGCGATACTCAAAACGCGGTGGTGGAAAAGCTCAACAACAAAGCCACCGTCACGGGGTCCATAGCCTACAACAGCAGGCTCCCGCCGGGCACGCTCTCTATGAGGCCTAGGCCTAGGATTTGAGGCACTGTACCTCTAGTCCTAGCTGCTCTCCTCGGAGCTCTCCTCTGAACATTCGGCACATGTACTTCATGGAAAGGATGGTACATGTTCGGGTTGTTCATCTCCCTAGCACGGCGCGCCTCTCTCTTGCGCCGAAAGCAGAACTCTCTCAAGTGTCCATCTCTCCCACAATGCTCACAATGGTACCTCACCGCTCTCAAAGGGGGTTGTTGGTACACACGGTTGTGGGTTTGGATCACTTTGCCCTTCTGTGGCAAACACTCCTCCTGAATAGGTGGCATCGTATCAAGCTTATTCTTCAAGTGGTTGGGTTTGGGATGCCACACTTGGTTCTTGGGTGGAGCTCGTGGAGGTTCTTCAAACACCCCATCCTTGGTGATAGGCTTGAGTGGCTCTTTGGGTGCAAACTTGGTAAGTTTGGGAGTAGTGGTGGAGTTGGGCTTCTCAAGGGTTAAGACCACTCGACTCTCCAATCTTCCCAAAAGCAGAAAGATCAACACCCGAAGCAAAACCTACACCAGGACCTCCAGCAGCTCGCTTGAATTGGGAGATCATCAACCCGAGCTGCGGCTCACCACAAGACACCCATGACAAGATGGTCCGAAGGTATGTGTTTTCCTCCTCGGTTTGCATCTTGTCATGCTTCACATTTGCAATCTCCATCTCCAAACCCTCGCACAAAGCGCACCTAATCACACAAGTGCTACCCGAGCTGGCCTTCTCAAGACACAATCTTGGCATTCTTCTCTGCCAACTCGAATTGCAAGCCTCGACAGGTCTTGCACGCACCTAACAACATGGGCCTAGCCCGAGCTCATCCACCTCTCCAACCAAAATGAGAAGGTCAGTCATGTGCTTGGTGCACATCTCGCACTCAACTCCTCAGACACGACCACGGTGGACTTCGCACTCAAGCTCCTTCATCGTGTCCTCCCACATCTGCCTAAACTCCTTGCGCTCTCTCTAGCGGCACGCCTAAGCACCTTATCCTGACTAAGCAAGGCGGCAGTAAGCTTCTTGACCTCAGCAGAAAGCTCGTTGTGGGTGAGAGATACCTGGGAGGTGTCGTCGTCGTCGTCGTCGTTCTGAGGAGTGTGCTCCAGCTTGCCGTCGACCTCATCACCAAGGGCCATGGTGCAGAAGCCGTTGTCGTCGGTGAAGAAGCAGAGACCGTTCAGCTTGTCCTCGATCCTCTTCTTCTTCTCGGACTCGTCATCGCTTGAGCAAGCAGAGTCGTCATCCGAGCCGTCGATGTCGCTGAGCGTGGCGAAGAACGCACGCTGCTCAGCCTGGGCCTTCTCCAAATACTTGGTCTTGATGTACTCCTTGTCGAAGCCGCCCCTCCACTTGTGCCTCAGAGGGACATGCTTGTCCTTGCGCTTGCCGGAGTCGTACTTGTGCCCATGATCGCCCTTCCCAGATGTGTGCTTCTTCTTGGCACAGTTGGCGATGAAGTGGTCGGGGTCGCCACAATCGTAGCATCCTGAGCGTCCTCCTCCGCGACGACGGTTCATGCGGTTGTTGTGGAACCGCGAGAACCGGTTGGCGAGCATTGCCAACTCGTCATCCCCCAAAGACTCCAGCTGGTCCTCTATGACAGAAAAGAGTGAAGAGAGTGCAAATCCTCCAGAGGGGTTAGCAGAAGAGCCAGAAACCAAAGCCATAGTCGGGCCAGAAGGATTCTCATAAGAAGTCCTCGACATGGCGTCAATCTCACTAGACTTGAGCTTACTAAGAGCTCATCGCAAGTGAGGGTCTCATAGTTAGACGATTCGATGATCACCTAGACCATTGAGTCCCACACTGACCGATCAAGAGTGTGCAAAAGCTTCAAAGCCCTCTCATGATCGTCAAAAGGCAACAGCTCCTTGTTAGCTCGCATCTTTTGACAATGACCTGAAAGCGAGCGAATAAACTCTCTATGCTCTCGCCAGGCATATGTCGAAAGTTCTCATACTCTCGCTTGTGCGACTCGTAGAGACGGGTTTTGACTTGAGAGGTTCCCTCATGGAAACGCATGAGGGATGCCCAAATCTCCCGAGCCGTAGCGAGGTGAGAAACGCGATCAAACTCCGTCATGCTCAAGCATGAGAAAAGAGCATTACGGGCTCGGCTATTGGCATCGTGATCATCGATCTGACGCTGAGTCACACGAGCAGCCAAGACCACGTAATCGGCAGAGTTGCAAATATCCCAAATGGAAGCACCCATACTCTGCAGAAAGGCCGACATGCGTATCTTCCAATACGCATAGTTCGTCCCATCAAAGAACGGCGGTTTGCCCACGCCGCGATCCATGTCGCCTTCTGTGGATCTGGAACCGGCTAAGGTGGAAGATCCTTAACCCCCGCTGATACCAATTAAAGGACCGAGAATGCAATCAGAAAGCAACCAGAGGGGGGGTGAATGGGAGCTTCAAAATTCCTTTCAGAAAACTTGTCGCCACTGTCCCAAAATCAACCCCGAAAGCAAACCGTAGAGCTTGCTAGTGTTCCGACCCTAGATGTAGGGTGGATGCTTCCAAGAAGCAAAGCGGAACACTACGCAACTCTAGAAACCCAATGCAAAAGACGGAAACCAAGTCCGACAACGAACCAGCGAACTGCGGACGAAAACTCACAGAACAGTCACGACCGGACTCTGGTTAGCGTCCGGTCAGCAGGGACCGTACGCGTCCGATCAAACAAAAACCAATCTGGGACCTTACTGTGTTGGACCGGACTCTGTGAAGCGGAGCGTTCGGTCACAGCCGATGAGTCCGGTCAACAAAAAAAGACTGATGAACAGTGAACTCGATGCGTCCGGTCACTGAGTCAGTCAAGCGTCCGTCAAGTCACGAGATCAACACACTGAGCATTCAACGACCGGACTCTCTGCCCGTGCGTCCGGTCATCTCGACCAAGCGTCCGGTCACCCCGAAAACCACTGTTCGTTCACCGATTCAACTCGATATCACCCAAAACAAATCCTCTAGGGATCAAACTTGGTAAGAGGAGTCACAAGGAGGATAGTGAGCTATCTCTAAGAGATCATGGCTCGAACCTATCTCCACATCGATGAATCGAAGAATTTCGGGGGAAAGGAGAAAAACTTGACCCGAAACCAAAATCGATCGATCTCCTAGACCGTGAGGTTAGAGGTGTATTCCTTCGGTGGAAAGAAGTGTCTCACGACCTAGAACAACTTGGTTCAAACGGATTTGCAAATGACGAACCAAGCAAAGAGATCAAGCGACCGGAAAAACGTGGAGAAAAAAGGATTCCGCGAAGAACACGAACAAAACGCGAATCACAACCATGAAATTGCAACCGTGTGGCTACCACACGCTACAACAGTGAGATTACGGTCTCACTTCCTCAAAATCTCCAGTACACAGAGGTATGGTTCTCTGCGGATCTCAGCTTGCTACAGCAGGGGATTGGGAGAGCAGGAATCCCTAGGTGCAAAGAGCAAAAATGACTGAGATAGATGGGGAGGTGGGTGTCTCCCCCTACTTATCCTAATTCTAACTATTCCTAATTCCCACTCTACCCCTAACTACTTACAGAGCGAACCAGCTAAACCCTAAGGTTATTCTGGACCAACTCGATGGTAGGTGGATCCGACGGCCACGTCCGCACAACTCGTAGCGTTGCCTCGACGCAACCTCCTGATTGCCGCCACGTGCCGCCACCGCTCTGCACCCCCGGTTTTGTGGCCCAAACCGGGAAACCAGCCTTTCCAGCCAACCCCCGTTTTTGAGGCCCAAACCGGGAAACCAGCCCACCAGCATCTGAGTTTTGAGGCCCAAACTCAGCAAACCCCAGCACCCAGGTTTTGAGGCCCAAACCTGGAAACCGTCCTCAGCCCGAGTTTTGTGGCCAAACTCGAAAACCCTCAGCACCCAGGTTTTGAGGCCCAAACCTGGAAACCGTCCACCCGATGGTTTTTCTCTGGCTCTACCACCAAACCGAAGCTGTAGAGGGGATGCACCTCCCGTGCACCCCGTCCACCGACACATGTCCCCAAGTCCATGACTCAGGCAACACATGACCGCAAGTCTTCGCTCGTCGCTGTCCAGGCTGTCAGCCACCACAGCTGATCCTCGGGCCACCGGTCCCTCAGTCCAAGCCTCACGTCCGCCCTTCGCCACTCTCGGTCCATCGGCACGTCACGTCTCTACTTGACCTTCACCTTGCCTTTGATCACTGTATCCGTGCTCGACACCTGCACAACACAAGCCAAAGAACATGCGCATCATCCCAGTTGATAATCACTCATCACTCAGAGACTCGGCATACACCCATGTATCCGCATTGTATACTTGGTTTGACTGATGAACGTGCCATCCTTGAGTTGCTTGATTTGGAATCCAAGGAAATACTTCAACTCACCCATCGTGGACATCTCAAACCTATTGGTTATGATCGTACTAAATTCCTCACAAAAAGTCACATTAGTACTACCAAATATTATGTCATCGACATATATTTGGCACACAAGATATCATTATCAACTTTGCGAGTAAATAAAGTAGCATCGGCCTTCCCTATCTCAAAACCCTTTTTGAGTAGGAAGTCCTTAAGGCAATCATACCAAGCTCTAGGGGCTTGCTTGAGCCCATAGAGCGCCTTGTCGAGCTTGTAGACGTGGTTGGGAAATTTTGGATCCTCAAAACGCAGTGGTTGCTCTCCACGTACACCAATTCGGAGAGGGGGTCATTGAGGAATGCACTTTTCACGTCCATTTGGTACAACTTGAAATCATGGTGAGTAGCAAAGGCAAGTAATATACGAATTGACTCAAGCCTAGCTACGGGTGCATAAGTTCCCCAATGTCCAATCCTTCAATTTGGGTAAAACCTTGAGCCACCAACCGTGCTTTGTTCCTTGTTACCACGCCATGCTCGTCTTGTTTTTTGCGGAAGACCCATTTGGTTCCTATCACATTTTGTTTGGGTCTTTCCACCAAGGACCGGACTTCATTCCTGGTGAAGTTGTTTAGCTCTTCTTGCATAGCCATCACCCAGTCCGGATCATCAAGTGCTTCTTCCACCCTGAGAGGTTCCAAAGAGGAGACAAACAAGTAATGTTCACAAAAACTTGCTAAACGAGAACGTGTCGTTACCCCACGTCGTATGCTCCCCAATATGTTGTCAACGGGATGATCCTGTTGAACTGTATGATGAACTCTTGGATGTGGCACAAGTGATCTCCTTTGGATAGGTACATCTTCATCATCTCGTCATATGTGTGGATGTTCTCATCATCCCATCGGTCTTCATGTTGAGCTTGTGTTTGATCATCAACTTGATGTATCACTTGAACATCATTCACACTTCCACCATTCGGAGTTGCGGAAGCTTGATCATGCGCATTTGGATGCACATGGACATGAGAATCTTGTGGAATGTGTGATGGATCATCTTCACCATCTTGAATTTCAACGGGCCTCACATCACAGGTTGCGGATACATGGGTGTATGCCGAGTCTCTGTGTGATGAGTGATTGTCAATGGAGATGATGCGCATGTTCTTTGGCTTGTGTTGTGCAGGTGTCGAGCACGGAGACAGTGATCGATGGCGGGTGAAGGTCAAGTTGCGACGTGCCGTGCCGACGGACCGGGCGCGATGAAGGATGGGCGTGCCGTGCGGCGGACGTGCCATGCCGATGTATCGGACGGTGAAGGGCGGACGTGGACTTGGACTGATGGACTGGAGGCCGGAGGATCAGCTGTGGTGGCTGGCAGCCTGCGACAGCGACAGGCGGAGAAGTGCGATCATGTCGGTGGAAGGGGTGCACAGGCGGTGCATCCCCTCTACGACGCCGGTTTGTTGGTAGAGCCCGGGAAAAACCAACGGTGGACGGTTTCCAGGTTTGGGCCTCAAAACCTGGTGCTGGGTTTCCAGGTTGAGCCACAAAACCTGGGCGCGACGGTTTCCAGGTTGAGCCTCAAAACCTGGGCGTGGGCCGGTTTCCGAGTTTGGGCCTCAAAACTCGGGCGCGGACGGTTTCCGAGTTTGGCCACAAAACTCGGGCTGGAGGCTGGTTTCCCGGTTTGGGCCTCAAAACCGGGGGCTGATGAAAAGGCTGGTTTCCCGATTTGGGCCGCAAAACGGGGGTGCAGAGTGGTGGCGGCACGTGGCGGCGATCTAAAGGTTGCGTGGAGGCGACGCGGAAGACCGTGCGGGCGTGGCCGTCGGATCTACCTACCACCAGCGGGTGGACTAGAATAGCCTTAGGGTTAGGCTGGTCCGCTCTGTAAATTAGAGTAGAGAGGGGTAGAGTAGGAAATAGACTTAGGCTAGGTTAGTATAAGTAGTCTAGGGGAGACACCCTCCTCCCTATCTCAATCTCAGTTAGAGCTTTCATTTCCTAGGGTTTCCACTCTCCCACACCCCTGCTTTAGCTAGTTGAGATCCGCAGAGAGACTCCACTCTGTGTACTGTTGATTCGAGGAAGTGAGGCCGTATCCTCACCTTGGATCCCATCTCTTGGTGTCAATTCGCGTTTTGATTTCATGTTCATCATGTTCTTCGCGGATTGCTTTGTGCCTTGAGTTTTCCCGTCGCTTGATCTTTGTGCTCGGTCCATCTTTCACGATTCCGTTTGAACTGAGTTGCTCTAGATCGTGAGGCACTTATTTCCACCGAAAGAAATCATCTCTAACCTCACGGTCTAGGAGATCGATCAAGTTTTAGTTTCGGGTCTCTTTTTCTTCTTTCCCCCGAATTCCTTCGATTCACCGATTTGGAGTTAGGTTCGAGCCATGATCTCTTAGAGATAGCTCACTAACCTCCTTGTGACTTCTCAGATCGAATCCCAAGCCTAGAGCACTTGATTCGGAGGAGATCGGGTTGAATCGCCGGAGTTTCAGTGCAGTCGCGGGGTGACCGGACGCTCTGTCGGGCTGACCGGACGCACGCTTTCAGAGTCCGGTCGTTGAGCACGGCGCCAAGCTTTTCTGCGTACTGACCGGACGCTCTCGACCGGACGCTCTGTTTGCATTTCGACCGGACGCTACGCTTGCACTGTTCCCGTGTCATTGTCTCATCTGACCGGACGCTCAGTGAACGACCGGACGCTTGAGCTCCGTGCGTCCGGTCGCGAACAGAGAGCTCCCAGAGCTGTTTTCTGACGACCGGACGCGTCCGGTCCCCTGCTGACCGGACGCAGGCCAGAGTCCGGTCGCTGCAGTTTCGCGCGTCTTCGTTCGCGGTTCGTTCGTTCTTGATCGGATTTGAGTTCCGTCTTTTGGGTTGGCTTTCTAGGGTTGTCTAGTGTCCCGCTGTGCTTCTAGGAAGCATCCACCCTACATCTAGGGTCGTGGACATTAGCAAGCTCTAGGTTTCGATTTTGGGGTTGATCTTGGGACAGTGGCATCTAGTTTCCGAAAGGAAATTTTTGAAGCTCCCTTCACCCACCCCCCCTCTGGTCGCTTTCGGGTAGCTTCTCGGTCCTTCAATTGGTATCGGAGCGGGTTAGGATCTTCCACCTTAGCCGGTTCCAGATCCACCGAAGGCGACATGGATCGCGGCGTGGGCAAACCGCCGTTTTTCGATGGGACGAACTATGCGTATTGGAAGATACGTATGTCGGCCTATTTGCAGAGCTTGGGCGCTTCGATCTGGGATATTTGCAACTCCCCTGATTACGTGGTCTTGGCTGCTCGTGTGACTCAACAACAGGTCGATGAGCACGATGCCAATAGCCGAGCCCGTAATGCTCTTTTCTCTTGTTTGAGCATGGGTGAGTTTGATCGCGTTTCTCACTTCTCTACGGCTCGGGAGATCTGGGACACCCTCATGCGCTTTCATGAGGGCACCTCTCAAGTCAAAACCCGACTCTACGAGTCGTTCAAGAGAGAGTATGAGAACTTTCGACATCAGCCTGGCGAGAGCATAGAAAGTTTATTCGCTCGCTTTCAGGTGATTGTCAACAGGATGAGGGCTAACAGAGAGCAGTTGCCATTTGACGATCATGAGCGTGCTTTGAAGCTTTTGCACACTCTTGACCGTTCGGTGTGGGACTCCAAGGTTCAGGCAATCATCGAATCGCCGAACTATGAGACCCTCACCTGCGACGAGCTCTTCAGTAAGCTCAAGTCCAGTGAGATTGATGCTATGGCGAGGGCTTCTTTTGAAAATCCTTCTCGCCCGTCCATGGCTTGGTTTGGTTTCCGGCTCTTCCTCTAACCCCTCAGCTGGCTTTGCGCTTTCTTCTCTCTTTTCTGTGACAGAGGACCAGCTGGAGTCTTTGGGAGACGACGAGTTGGCTTTGCTTGCCAACCGGTTCTCGCGGTTCCACAACAACCGCATGAACCGTCGTCGCGGAGGAGGACGCACCGGATGCTACGAGTGCGGCGACCCCGACCACTTCATCGCCGACTGCCCCAAGAAGAAGAACAAGCATCTTGGGAAGGGCGATCACGGCCACAGGCGCGACTCCAAGTACAAGGAGAAGCACGTTCCCCCAAGGCACAAGAAGCGGGGCGGCTTCAACAAAGAGTACATCAAGAAGAAGTACTTGGAGAAGCAGCAGGCTGAGCAGCGAGCGTTCTTCGCCACGCTCAGCGATGTCGACGGCTCGGATGACGACTCCGCTCGATCGAGTGATGACGAGTCCGAGAAGAAGAAGCTGGAGGACACGTTCAACGGCTTGTGCTTCTTCGCCGGCGACGAAGGCCTGTGTACCATGGCGCTCGGAGATGAGGTCGACGGCGAGCCGGAGCGTACCCCTCGGAACGACGACGACGACGACACCTCCCAGGTATCTCTCACCTACGACGAGCTTTCCTCCGAGGTTGAGAAGTTGACTGCTGCCCTCCTTAGTCAAGACAAGTTGCTTAGGCGTGCCGCTAGAGAGCGCAAGGAGTTTAGGCAGAAGTGGGAGGACACGGTGAAGGAGCTTGAGTTCGCTCGGTCCACCGTGGTTGTGTCGGAGGAGTTGGAGTGCGAGAGTTGCGCCGCGCACATGACGGATCTTCTCACTCTGAGGAGTAAGTATGCTGCGCTGGTAGATGAGGTGGATGAGCTCCGAGCTAGACCGCAGCTGTTGGGTGCGTGCAAGACTTGTCCTGTCTTGCAATCCGAGTTGGCAGAGAAGAATGCCAAGCTTGAGTCTTTTGAGAAGGCCGGCTCGGATAGCACTTGTGTCAAGAGGTGTGCTTTGTGTGAGGGCCTGGAGCAGGAGATGGCCAATGTGAGGCATGACAAGGTGCGTACCGAGGAGGAAAACACATACCTTCGGACCGTCTTGTCATGGGTGTCTTGTGGTGAGCCTCAGCTCGGGATGATGATCTCCCAATTCAAGCGAGCTGCTGGGGCTCCTGGTGTAGGTCTTGGCCAGAGTGTTGATCCTTTCAGCTTTTGGTAAGATTGGAGAGTCTAGTGGTCTGAACCCCTGTGAGAAGCCCAACTCCACCACTACTCCCAAACTAACCAAGCTTCCACCCAAAGAGCCTGCCAAGCCTGTCACCAAGGATGGAGTTGTAGTTGAACCCCCCAAGGCTCCACCCAAGAATCCACAATGGCAACCCAAGCCCAATCACCTAAAGAACAAGCTTGACACAATGCCACCCATCCGAGAGGAGTTGCCACAGAAGGGCAAGGGCAAGGTGAACCATACCCACATCCCTGCAAACCAACAACCCCCTTTGCGCTCGGTGAGGTTTCAGTGTGACTTTTGTGGGCGGGATGGTCACCTGAGTGAGTTCTGCTTTAGGCGCAGGAGAGAGGCGCGCCGAGCTAGGGAGATGCAGAACCCGGACATGTTTCACCCAGCTCGTGGTGGACATGCTCCGAAGCCTCAGGGGAGAGCTGCTAGGTCTGGAGGGAAGCATACCCAGCCTAGGCAGCAGGAGAGAGCCCCTAGGAGGGAGACTAGGCCTAGAGGTAGAGCACCTCAGTTTGTGAGGCCTAGGCAGGAGAGAGCTCCGAGGAGAGACGCTAGAGTTGAGCAGCAGGCTCCTAGGCGTAGACCTCGTAGAGAGCGTGCCCGACGAGGTCCTGTTTTTGCAGGTAACGGACCCCGTGGCGGAGGCTTTGTTGAGCGCCTTGTCCCACCGCAGGTAGAGTTTCGCGGTAAGCGCTTCTTCCCCAGCGGACCACGTTTTCCTGTGCGTGGTGATCGCTATCCCCCTAGACAGGATGGTTTTTACACTGACCGTTCTTTTGAGCAGCCGGCCCAACACTGGTTTCCTTCTTATCTTACTAACCCCAGTGTTGGACCGTATGTTCACCCTATGTCTTTTTATTGATGTAGGAGGAGCGGTTGGAGGACATTTGGCTTGTGGATTCCGGTTGCTCGAGGCACATGACCGGAAATGCCAAATGGTTCTCCAGCCATAGTCCGGTCGCCGGAAAAGAGTACATAACCTTCGGCGACAAAGGTAAGGGCAAGGTATTGTCCGTTGGTGCAGTGCGGGTTAATGAGCACTTTGTGTTGCGCGAGGTTGCTCTTGTTTCTAACCTGCATTTCAACTTGCTTTCTGTTTCGCAACTTTTTCGTGAAGGCTATGAGATTCGTTTCAAACCGAACCTTAGCCGGATCTTAGATCCTCAGGGTGATCTTGTATGTCTGATTTCACCCTTTGGGAATGTCTTTCGCGCGAATTTCTCAAAGTCGTTTGGATCTTCTCGCTGTCTTTTGGCTAGTCCTTCTTCTTCTGATCTTTGGAAGTGGCATAGGAGGCTCGGTCACCTGAGTTTTGACTTGCTTGCAAGACTTAGCTCACTTGGCTTAATCCGAGGATTGCCCAAGCTTTCGTTGGAGAAGGATCTAGTTTGCCATGCTTGCCGGCATGGAAAGATGGTTGCTGCTCCCCACCATCCTTTGACCAAGGTTATGACCTCGCACCCCGGAGAGCTTTTGCATATGGACCTTGTTGGTCCGGCTCGGGTGAGCTCGGTTGGTGGGAAGTGGTATGTGCTTGTTATTGTTGACGACTTTTCGAGGTATTCGTGGGTCTTCTTTTTAGTTGAGAAGTCCGAGACATTCTCCTTCGCTCGCGATCTGATTTTGCGTCTTCAGAACGAGTTCCCTTTGAACTCGATGCGAGCGATTAGAAGTGATAATGGTTCCGAGTTTAAAAATTCGGATTTTGAGAAGTTTTGTAAATGCCTTGGTTTGGAGCATCAGTTTTCTTCTCCCTATACACCACCCCAAAATGGTGTTGTAGAGAGGAAGAATCGGACCCTTGTTGAGATGGCCAGGACGATGCTTGATGAGCATAGGACTCCTAGGCGCTATTGGGCCGAAGCTATGAACACTGCATGCTATATTTCGAATCGCATTTTTCTGAGAGTGTTTTTGAAGAAGACCTCTTATGAGTTGCGTTTTGGTCGCCAGCCCAAGGTGAGTTATTTTAGAGTCTTTGGTTGCCACTGTTTTATATTGAAAAAAGGCAACCTAGACAAGTTTGAGTCTCGTTCTTCTGACGGTGTGTTTTTGGGTTATGGCACTCACACTCGAGCTTATCGTGTACTTAACCTTGACACTAACCGAGTCATGGAGACATCAGATGTCACCTTCGACGAGACTCTTGTTTCTCCTTCTTCTCGTTTTGAGCGTGCAGGTGATCACGAGGTTGGAGAGCCTCTTTTCGATGACGAGGAAGAGGGTGCTGAAGGTATAGATGATCCAGCACCCCCTCCGCCTGCCGCGCCGCCGGGAGCGGCTTCGACGACGACCCGTGGCCCCGAGACGTCTTCTTCCTGGGGGCCGTGGAATCCACCTCGCGCGGTACCTTTTGTACCCGGGGTGGAACCAGCTACTGTTGAGGGGGAGGTTACTTCTTCCCGGGAGGCGCCACGACACATCCAGCGCCAGCACCCCCCTGAACAGATGATCGGAGACATCGACGAGCGAGTTACTCGCTCCAGGTCACAGCACATCTCGCACTTTGCTCATTCTGCTTTTGTTGCGTCTTTTGAGCCCCGAGATGTTGGACACGCATTGACGGATCCGGATTGGGTCAATGCCATGCATGAGGAGCTAGAGAACTTTGAGCGAAATCGGGTTTGGGTTCTAGTGCCACCACCTCCTGACTGTAAACCTATTGGGACAAAATGGGTTTTTAAAAACAAGCAAGGAGAGGAGGGCCACATTGTGAGAAACAAGGCCCGGCTTGTAGCGAAGGGTTATAGTCAGAAGGAGGGAATAGATTATGAGGAGACCTTCGCTCCTGTAGCTCGTTTGGAGGCTATTAGGATACTCTTGGCTTATGCTGCATCCATGGGTTTCAAACTTTTTCAAATGGATGTCAAGAGTGCCTTCTTAAACGGCTATATTGAGGAGGAGGTCTATGTCCAGCAACCCCCCGGTTTTGAAAATCCCAAGTTTCCAAACCATGTCTTTAAACTCCACAAAGCTTTGTATGGTTTGAAACAAGCCCCTAGAGCCTGGTATGAGAGATTAAAAACCTTTTTGCTAGCTAAGGGTTTTAAAATGGGATGTGTAGATAAAACGCTCTTTCTCCTCAAGCAAGGCAAAGATACTCTCTTGGTCCAAATTTACGTGGATGATATCATTTTCGGTGGTTCTTCTCACGCTTTGGTTGCCAAGTTTGCAGATACTATGAGCAGGGAGTTCGAGATGAGCATGATGGGCGAGCTGACTTTCTTTCTCGGGTTGCAAATTAAGCAATCCCGAGAGGGGACGTTTGTGCACCAGGGCAAGTACACAAGGGACTTGCTGAAGCGGTTCGACATGGGTGAGGCTAAGCCTCTTCCGACGCCCATGTCGACGACGACTGCCCTGGATGCCGACACGGATGGAGAAGCAGTGGACCAGAAGGAGTACCGCAGCATGATTGGATCGCTGCTCTACCTGACGGCGACACGGCCGGACATTCAGTTCGCCGTGTGCTTGTGCGCGCGCTTTCAGGCTTCGCCACGCATTTCTCACCGTCAGGCGGTGAAGCGCATCTTCAGGTACCTTCGTTTCACGCCCGAGCTCGGGATTTGGTATTCTGCTTCCTCCACCCTCTCGCTTTGTGGTTTTTCTGATGCTGATTTTGCTGGTTGTCGCATTGAGCGCAAGTCCACTTCTGGGACTTGCCAGTTTATTGGATCTTCTCTGGTGTCGTGGTCTTCTCGCAAGCAGTCTAGTGTCGCTCAGTCTACCACGGAGGCTGAATATGTTGCTGCGGCTAGCTGCTGTTCCCAGTTACTCTGGATGATGGCCACTTTGCGTGATTTTGGTTTGAGCTTTACTCGAGTTCCTTTGCTTTGTGACAGCACGAGTGCCATTAGCGTTGCTAAGAACCCTGTGCTTCACTCGAAAACCAAACACATTGATGTGCGCTTTCATTTCTTGCGAGACCACCAGGAGAAGGGTGATATCGACCTTCGCCATGTCGATACTCATCACCAATTGGCTGATATTTTCACCAAGCCTTTAGACGAATCAACCTTTAATAGGTTGAGGGGTGAGCTTGGTGTGTGTTTCCCCTTTTAGATGGGGGAAGCATTTTGAGATGTACAGACTGACTCTTTTATTGTGAGGCTCTTTTCTTTTGAGTTTCTTGAGTCTCTCCTTTTGGTATCTTCTTTCCTTCAGTTTTGTGTCGGGCATACGCATTTACATTCTGAGCTTCATGTCTATATTCACTAGAATGTAATTATGCTCTTGTTAGTATTGCTCCGATACTTATGATGATGCTTGTAGCTGATGCTCTTTCTGATCACTGTTACATGTTATGAGCGAGCTATTTTTTGGAATGGTGAATTATGCCTAATGTATATAAATCTGAAAATGTTCACCATTGAGATATGCAACTAGCATGTGTAGGGTGTGTTGAGTCCATTCCTGCTTTTCATATATGCTAGGTTGCTATGTCTCTAGTTCTGAGTCATTCACTTGCTTGGTTGTTCATAACTTGCTTAAAATCTGAACCAAGTATTGTTGAATTGAAAAGATCGAGATGGGATTGCTTGTCAACACCTCATGGTATTGAGACTGTTTCTCATTGCACTTTGAGTTAAACTTGAGCCATGTAGTGTATGACCGAAACCGTTGCTTTAAGCTTCTGATTGCTTCGGCATAGGCTTCGCACGGTTGAAAAGTTAGGCGATGACAAGCTTTCAACCTCTCGCAATCACATGCTAAAAATGAACTTGTGAATTCTTTTACCGCTGCAACTCCGATATGAATTTGAAATCACAAGTATATGCTTCATTCCTATGCATGATGATTGAACTTTGCTAGGGGTAGTTCACCTTGTATATATGCTTAGCACTTGTTTGGATTCCTTCTATACATGTCTAGTGCTATGTTGATGGTGACTATCCTTTTGGCTTAAAACTGCTCACATGCTCATATGCTTCATATTTCGTATAAGTGATCAGTTTGAGCCTTTGCTATTTGAGTGCTTAATTGAGATGTTGGAGCTATACTGATTAGAGCATCTTTGCACTCTTTTGACTATATACTTGAAGCTCCTAACTTGCATTTTGACTTCATATGCATTGTGGAAGGAGATCTTGTGTTCAGAGGGAGTTTATGCGAAGAGAGTTGCTTCTCCGATACCTTTTGGCCTTGATAAGTGCATTTTCAACTAGGGGGAGAAATTTACGCAAATCATATGCCCTGAAAATCTTTTGTCCTAGTTGCTTGCATTTGTCGAGGGGGAGTTTGCTAGTTGTGTTGAGCCGTTGCCTCTGTCTTGAGGGACTAGCAAACGTTCCTAGCTTCTCATGAGCTTTCATAAGTTTTTTCATTTGGCTTTCAATTGGTATCGTCTGGTGTGCCTTCCCATTTGGTTTGGGTTGATTTTCAATTGGTTCGGAGTGATTTTCTTGCTAGTTGTGTTGAGCCTCTGTGCCTCTATCTTGAGGGACTAGCATTTTGCTTCTGTTGTCCTCCGATCTTCAATTGCTATCTGCTAGCGGTGTTGAGCCTGTTCTACCTCTTCTTGAGGGCTAGCTTTGCTTTGCTTGGTTGCGTCAAGCCGTTGCCCATGTCTTTGGGGACCAAGTTTTTGCTTCATCCACTTGACCTTCTTCGGCTTTTGTTAAGGCTTCTGGGTCATTTGGTTGGGTTTTCTCTTCCCACTCCTTCCTACCTCCTTCTTCTTATTCATGATTTGTTGTGGAGTTGACAATGCACTCATCAAGGGGGAGATTGCGGATACATGGGTGTATGCCGAGTCTCTGTGTGATGAGTGATTGTCAATGGAGATGATGCGCATGTTCTTTGGCTTGTGTTGTGCAGGTGTCGAGCACGGAGACAGTGATCGATGGCGGGTGAAGGTCAAGTTGCGACGTGCCGTGCCGACGGACCGGGCGCGATGAAGGATGGGCGTGCCGTGCGGCGGACGTGCCATGCCGATGTATCGGACGGTGAAGGGCGGACGTGGACTTGGACTGATGGACTGGAGGCCGGAGGATCAGCTGTGGTGGCTGGCAGCCTGCGACAGCGACAGGCGGAGAAGTGCGATCATGTCGGTGGAAGGGGTGCACAGGCGGTGCATCCCCTCTACGACGCCGGTTTGTTGGTAGAGCCCGGGAAAAACCAACGGTGGACGGTTTCCAGGGTTGGGCCTCAAAACCTGGGTGCTGGGTTTCCAGGTTGAGCCACAAAACCTGGGCGCGACGGTTTCCAGGTTGAGCCTCAAAACCTGGGCGTGGGCCGGTTTCCGAGTTTGGGCCTCAAAACTCGGGCGCGGACGGTTTCCGAGTTTGGCCACAAAACTCGGGCTGGAGGCTGGTTTCCCGGTTTGGGCCTCAAAACCGGGGGCTGATGGAAAAGGCTGGTTTCCCGGTTTGGGCCGCAAAACCGGGGGTGCAGAGTGGTGGCGGCACGTGGCGGCGATCTAAAGGTTGCGTGGAGGCGACGCGGAAGACCGTGCGGGCGTGGCCGTCGGATCTACCTACCACCAGCGGGTGGACTAGAATAGCCTTAGGGTTAGGCTGGTCCGCTCTGTAAATTAGAGTAGAGAGGGGTAGAGTAGGAAATAGACTTAGGCTAGGTTAGTATAAGTAGTCTAGGGGAGACACCCTCCTCCCTATCTCAATCTCAGTTAGAGCTTTCATTTCCTAGGGTTTCCACTCTCCCACACCCCTGCTTTAGCTAGTTGAGATCCGCAGAGAGACTCCACTCTGTGTACTGTTGATTCGAGGAAGTGAGGCCGTATCCTCACCTTGGATCCCATCTCTTGGTGTCAATTCGCGTTTTGATTTCATGTTCATCATGTTCTTCGCGGATTGCTTTGTGCCTTGAGTTTTCCCGTCGCTTGATCTTTGTGCTCGGTCCATCTTTCACGATTCCGTTTGAACTGAGTTGCTCTAGATCGTGAGGCACTTATTTCCACCGAAAGAAATCATCTCTAACCTCACGGTCTAGGAGATCGATCAAGTTTTAGTTTCGGGTCTCTTTTTCTTCTTTCCCCCGAATTCCTTCGATTCACCGATTTGGAGTTAGGTTCGAGCCATGATCTCTTAGAGATAGCTCACTAACCTCCTTGTGACTTCTCAGATCGAATCCCAAGCCTAGAGCACTTGATTCGGAGGAGATCGGGTTGAATCGCCGGAGTTTCAGTGCAGTCGCGGGGTGACCGGACGCTCTGTCGGGCTGACCGGACGCACGCTTTCAGAGTCCGGTCGTTGAGCACGGCGCCAAGCTTTTCTGCGTACTGACCGGACGCTCTCGACCGGACGCTCTGTTTGCATTTCGACCGGACGCTACGCTTGCACTGTTCCCGTGTCATTGTCTCATCTGACCGGACGCTCAGTGAACGACCGGACGCTTGAGCTCCGTGCGTCCGGTCGCGAACAGAGAGCTCCCAGAGCTGTTTTCTGACGACCGGACGCGTCCGGTCCCTGCTGACCGGACGCAGGCCAGAGTCCGGTCGCTGCAGTTTCGCGCGTCTTCGTTCGCGGTTCGTTCGTTCTTGATCGGATTTGAGTTCCGTCTTTTGGGTTGGCTTTCTAGGGTTGTCTAGTGTCCCGCTGTGCTTCTAGGAAGCATCCACCCTACATCTAGGGTCGTGGACATTAGCAAGCTCTAGGTTTCGATTTTGGGGTTGATCTTGGGACAGTGGCATCTAGTTTCCGAAAGGAAATTTTTGAAGCTCCCATTCACCCCCCCTCTGGTCGCTTTCGGGTAGCTTCTCGGTCCTTCACAGGTTGCAAGCTTCTTGATAGCTTCGGATGGAGGCATGTCATTACCTACAAGCTCATCATTGACATGCTCCTTTTGGGAGCAGTCGGATTCGTCAAAAGTCACGTCTACCGTTAACTCAATAGTGCCAGTGGCATTATTGAATACGCGGTAGCCATGTTCGTTAGTACCATAACCAAGTAGAAAGCCTTCATGTACCTTAGGTGCAAACTTTGAACTTTTGGCCCTCTTGTTAAGTATGAAACACTTGCAACCAAAAACTCGAAAGTAATGCACCTTTGGTTTGTTACCGGTTAGAAGCTCATATGGCGTCTTGTCCCTCAGCTTGTGGAGGTAGATGCGGTTGATGGCATGACACACGGTATTCATTGCCGCCGCCCAAAAGCCATGGGAAGTTTTGTACTCATCCAACATAGATCTTGCGGCTTCAACAAGAGTTCTATTCTTCCTTTCCACAACCCCATTTTGTTGTGGGGTATATGGAACGGAGAACTCATGCTTGATTCCTTCATCATCAAGATACTCTTCTATGTTGGTGTTTCTAAACTCGGTCCCAATGTCGCTTCTCACTTTCTTGATCTTGAGCTCAAACTCATTTTGAGCCCTTCTAGCAAACTTCTTGAAGATTGCTTGGGTCTCAGTTTTATCTGCTAAAAAGAACACCCAAGTGAAACGAGAAAAGTCATCAACAATAACGAAACCATATTTGTTACCGCCGATGCTATGGTAAGCAATGGGTCCGATGAGGTCCATATGAAGTAGCTCCAATGGCCTTGTTGTTGACACAATGTTCTTCATTGGATGCTTTGCTCCAACTTGCTTTACGGCTTGGCATGCGCTGCAAATCCTATCTTTCTCAAACGAGACATTGGTTAGTCCAAGGATATGCCCTTCCCTTTGAAGTTGGGCCAAGTTCCTCATCCCAACATGAGCTAGTCGGTGATGCCAAAGCCAACCCATGCTAGATTTTGCCATTAGACATGTTGTAGGTTCTACCTTACTAGTTGAGAAGTCAACTAAGTAAAGCTTTCCCATCAACACGCCTTTGAATGCAATAGAGGAATCCCTTCTTCTAGAGACGGTTACACCCTTATCCGTAAAGAGACAATCGTAACCCATTTCACAAAGTTGAGAAACGAACAACAAGTTGTAACTCAACGAATGCACAAGTAAAACACTAGATATGGAATTGTCAGTTGAGATAGCAATTTTACCCAAACCAAGCACTTCTCCTTTACCATTGTCACCAAACACAATGTTGTTACATGAATCATTGCTTGGTTGGAAGGAGGTGAAAATTTCTTTTGCCCCGGTCATATGATTGGTGCATCCACTATCCAACACCCAACTTGTTCCACCGGAGGCATATTCCTACAAAACAAGATTATGTTCTTGATTTAGGTACCCAAATGAGATTGGGTCCTAGGGGGTTAGTCACATAAGCTTTTAGCACCCAAACATTTCTCATAATCTCCCTCTTCTTGAGGGCACCAACATACTTGACGACAATCTTGCCGTTCTCTCCCCCAACAACACAAATAGTCACATGTATAGCTTCTTGATGTAGGCTTTTGTTGCTTGGGGACCTCCACTTGCTTTTCCTTGTTGATCTTACCATTAGCAAGTGGAGCCTTTGGATTTGCAATCTTGTTGGCCTTGTTCATGAGGTCAAAGAGAGGAACCCCTTTGTTAAAGTTAACAAAAGGTACCCCATTGACCACCTTCCTTCCATTGGCCTTGCCACCATACCTATTGTACCCAATTCCATCCTTAATGGATGGATGTCTTGCGGTCTTGAGGATATCCTTTGGTTGTTCCATCTTACACTTGCAACCATTCCTCAAGATCATGCTCAACTGTTGGATCTCTTTGCTCTTCTTCTCTAACTCAACAATGTTAGTTGCACAAGCATTTATATCAACTTTATAACATCTATTGCAACTATTACTTGTTGAAGCATTAGATTTGTCGGAATCCTTAGGAATAGTTGAAGAAGTACTACTCCAAAGAGTGTTGTAGCTTAGTTCAAGAGTTTGATATTTATCTTGAGAGCTTGTGAGGCTCTCATGAACCAAGCTAATCTTACTCTTTAGATTAGCAATTGAGTCATTGCTCGTGGAACACTCCTTACCCAACTTCTTGTTAGAGTCGTTAGCTAAAGATAGTTCCACGGTCAATTTCTCAACCTTCAACTTGTCCTCGGCAAGAGAGGCTTCCAATGCAAGGTTCTTTTCTCTCTCTTGAGAGATCAAGTCCCCTTGCAAAACAAGACTCTCATTCCGACTTTCCAACTTACTAAGCAATTTTAATATTTTTGGTCCACCTTTCTTACCAAACTTTCTTATGATGTTTAGTTCAAATTCATCCATGTCATCATCACTATATTCATCACTAGAACAAGTAGGAGAGTGAGGTAATACCTTCTCATTCTTAGCCATCAAGCAAGAATGAGTGACGTCATCCTCATCGTCGGTGAGGCCCTCGAACAAGCGTCATGAAGTGGTCGAGGTAGTCATGTTGGAGAGAGGGCTTGGAGAAGATGTCTTGTGTATGGTGATGTTGGCCGCTCCCTTCTCTTTCTCCTTGCCCTTGCTCTTCTCTTCATCACTTGAGTCATCTTCGGAGAACCATTCTTCACCAAGATGAGCTTCACCACCTCTTCTTCTTCTTTGGTTCTTGTCGTAACTCTTGCTAAACTTGTTCTTGTTCTTGTTCTTCTTTTGAGGACAATCAGCGATGAAATGATCGTCCGCACCACACTCATAACAAGTCCTCTTCTTTGACTTCTTGAAGTATCCACCTTTGCCCTTCTTGTACATTTTCTTCTTCATGAATCTTCGAAAGTTCTTCACAAGGAGAGCAATCTCATCATCGGAATCATTGTTTTCATCACTTGATGAATCATTTTGAGCCTTGCTTCCTTCCTCTCTGTTTTCCTTGAGAGCTACCACCTTCTTGTTGCTTGCTTCTTGATCTTCTATGGCTTCATCATCCAAGACTTCATGATGCTTTATTTTGGCAAGCATCTCATGAGGTCCCATGCTCTCATAGTTGGGTCTCTCCATGATGATTGATGCAAGTGTCTTGTTCTTCTTTCTATATGCTCTCAATAGCTTTCTTGCAGGTGAGTTGTCATCCCACTTTGTGTCTCCGAGAGCTCTAATCTTGTTGATCAATGTCATGAATCTATCAAACATTTGTTGAGTGGTCTCACCACTCTTGATAGCGAAGTTCTCTATCTTTCCTTGAAGAAGCTCTATGTTGCACTTCCTCACACTTGCATCACCCTCATATGATATCCTAAGAGTGTCCCAAATCTTCTTGGCATTCTCCATTCCATGTACCGTGTTGCTTTCTTCGGGCTTAAGGCATGATAAGATCAATGATGCGGCTTGTACATTTTGTTGAAACTCAACCACATCATTGTCGGTGAACTCTTCGCCTTCAACATGACTTGGTCCACTCTCGACAATCTCCCAAACTCTTGTGGCAAGAAGATGCAGCTTCATCTTGTGTGCACAATCATTGTAGTTGATTCCATCGAAGGAGGGTGGTTTGCCTAGATTCACGCTAGGCAATTGAATGACTTTGCCCATTTGGCTATAGTCATAAGGTATGTTAGAGAACTCCTTCTCCCTTTTTCCCTTCACTTCAACTTCCTTTTTCTTATCTTCTTTGGGCTGTGGCAGATTTTCTCCGCTTCCGGATACTTCGCCTTTGTTGGCCAAGGCTTGCCTCATGCTCTCCATCTCATCTCTCATCTTTTGCATTTGATCTTCATGTTTCTTTGCTTGATCTTCTAGCAGCTGAGTGGAAACCCTCTTGACAATGTCATCAATTTGATCTTGACTTAGGGTTGACATGATTCTCCCTTACGCGGTGAAGCGCTAACACAAGGGTTAGGCTCCGATACCAATTGAAAGGATCTAATCAGCCTAGAGGGGGGTGAATAGGTGATTTTTGACAATCTGAAACTTCACAAACTAGAAATTGTAGTTAGACAACAACCGGTGTTGCCGGTTTGTTTAGGTAGGTACTACCGGGTGTGATACACCGGTACTACTGACACAAACAAACGCCACTACCGGGATCCTAAGAAGGAACTACAAATCCAATGTAAGTGAGCTATGAATGTAATACAAGTATGAACCCCACTTCCCTAAGTATTATAAATAGCGATTCTAGCCTTATCAAGCCTTGGTTGGTTTCCACGGTGTGGATCGAGCCTTCTCAACCTAAGAAAGAGATAGGGAGAGGAAGAACACGAAGAACACATGTAATATGCAAAGGAGAGACAACAACAAGCACACGGGACATGGCGATTTATCCCGAGGTTCGGCCAATCCACTAAGGAGTGCCTACGTCCTCGTTGTTGAGGTGACCACAAAGGTCGGAGTCTATTTCACCTCCTAGCCTCACTCAAGCAACCACAAAGGCTACTAGAGTTTCTCCACTAGAAATCATAGGGGTAATACAAACACTTCGGGGAGCCCTCACAAATGAATCAATACGGGGACACCTAACTGGCTAGAGCTCAAGGAGCTCAAGAGTAATAGACATAAACAAAGCCGACTAAATGGAAACCAAGTGCTCAAGTCATAGATCGAAGCTTCCCACTCTCTAATCTCACTTCCCTAGCTCAAATCTTGCAAGTAATTGAATCTTGGAGCAAAGGGGGAGAGAGAGGGGAGGAGTCAATGCTTGGAGGCTCTTTTGTCTGAAGTTAGGTCGCAATAAGTGAGTGGAATGAATGGGTAACCATCAAACGAGGGGAGAAGAGTTATTTATACTCCCTCAGTCCCGAGGCTGGTCGGTAGTACCGACCACCCATGGTCGGTAGTACCGACCAGTCACTAACGGTCGCACAGATCTGGATCTGACCAAAGTCAACTACCGGCCTCAGGTCAGTACCACCGAGGGGCGGTAGTACCGACCCTATGACGGTACTACCGCCAGGCCAAAACGGCTGCTAACAGAGAGCTCCACAGAAAGGGACTCGGTCCCCCGGTTACTACCGACCAGGGTCGGTACCACCGAGGGTCGGTAGTACCGGCCTTATGGCGGTACTACCACCAAGTCAAAATCGAGCTAGACCAGAGAGCCCTTCAAACTTGGTCTACTACCGGCTTGTGTCGGTACCACCGAGGGGCGGTAGTACCGGCCCTATGGCGGTACTACCACCAAGTCATTTTGAGAGCGAACAGAGAGGTCTGCGAAACCAAGCTTTCTACCGACCTTATGGTGGTACTACCGCCAGGTCATTTTTGAGCCTATACAGAGAGGTTGTAAAAGTGGCTTGCTACCGGCCAAGGTCGGTACCACCGAGGGGCGGTAGTACCGGCCTTATGGCGGTACTACCGCCAGGCCATTTTAAGCGCGAACAGAGAGGATGTTAGAGCAGCGCGCAGAGCAGCCATGGTCGGTACTACCGACCACCCATGGTCGGTACTACCGACCACACAGATTTACCTCTATGTGTACGTGATCGTGCGGTGTCTCTCAAGCAAACTTAAGTTAGTCGATTTGAGCACTTTTCTCCACATCTAGCCAACCTAATTTGTGACCCTCTTTATAGTACGGCTTACCTATAACTCAAGTTTAAAATCAAACTTTTAAACCACCACTTGAGCTAGGTGTCTTTTATGTCCAAAAGTCTCCAACGTGCTTTGTTCACGAGATTTCATCAGTTCAAATCTTTCTAAGGACTAACACCTGCATATATGCTTTTATAAATCTGTTAGTCCCTAATTTGATTGTCATTAATTAGCCAAAACCCACAATGGGGGCGAATGCACTTTCAGACAGTTCGCCATGAAGTGATCTAGATCACCGCACTTGTAGCAGCCCTCGCGTGCGCCATCACGCTGGCGATTCAAGCGGTTGTTCTGAAACCGCGAGAACCGGGTGATGACGAGGGCGAGCTCGTCGTCTCCCAACGCCTCCAACTGCTCCTCCATGACTGCAAGCAAAGAAGACAACGCAAAGAGAGGAGGTGAAGCGTCAGCAGGAAACATCGATCCACCCTTGCCTGAGACCAAAGCCATGGAATGTGAAGATGGGTTCTTCAGCTTGGCCTGAGTCAGGTGATCGATCTCGGTGGACTTGAGCTTACTGAACAGCTCGTCCATGGTGAGGGTGTCATAAGATGGAGACTCTATGATAGTCGACACCTTCACCTCTCATACCCTCCGTTCCAGGGCGTATAGCAACTTGAGAGCCCTCTCATGATCGTCATAGGGTAGGTTAGCCCGATTGGCACGCATCTTGTTCACAATCATTTGGAAACGAGCGAACATAGCGTCAATCGTCTCTCCCTCCAACTGAACAAAGTTCTCGTACTCACGCTTGTACGTCTCAAAGAGTCTGGTCTTGACCTGAGCGGTCCCCTCGTGATAGCTCTGAAGCTTCACCCAGATCTCTTGTGTCGTCTCAAGCTCGGAGACACGCTCGAACTCAGGAAGGGAGATGCTGGCCAAAAGAGCATTACGAGCCTTTGAGTTGGCCTCATGTTGGTCAATCTGGACCTGACCCACACGATCCACAAGGACCTCAGATTCAGCGTTCTCACATATCTCCCAAACAGAAGAACTGATGCTGTTGAGATAAGCACGCATCCGAATCTTCCAATAGGAATAGTTCGTTCCATCGAACCAAGGAGCCTTGTCGTTCCCTCGATCCATGTCGCCCTTAGGATCCAAAACCAATTAAGGTAGAGAAGATCCATAACCGGCTCTGATACCAATTGAAGGACCAGATTGGCGACCAGAGGGGGGTGAATGGGAGCCTCAAATTCAACTCGTGAATAGAATGGCCCTTGTCCCAGAGAATCACCCAAAAAGCAAAGACTCTAAATGACCGGAGAGTTCATGACATACTAGTAGGTGGATACCCTAGGAGATGTCCTAGTGGTACAGCAGAACCTCCGGAGAACAGTTGAAACCAAACGCAAAAACCCCAAACCAAAGTTGCACAAACTGCAGATTTCTGGACTATCCGGGGTCAGGGTCCCGGACTGTCTAGTGCGGATACATGGGTGTATGCCGAGTCTCTGAGTGATGAGTGATTGTCAACTGGGATACTGCGCATGTTCTTTGGCTTGTGTTGTGCAGGTGTCGAGCACGGATACAGTGATCGAAGGCAAGGTGAAGGTCAAGTAGAGACGTGTCGTGCTGATGGACCGAGAGTGGCGAAGGGCGGACGTGAGGCTTGGACTGAGGAACCGGTGGCCTAAGGATCAGCTGTGGTGGCTGACAGCCTGGGACAGCGATGAGCGAAGACTTGCGGGTGGATGGGGTGCACGGGCGGTGCATCCCCTCTACTGCTCGGTTTGGTGGTTGAGCCACAGAAAAACCACCGAGTGGACGGTTTCCAGGTTTGGGCCTCAAAACCTGGGCGCTGATGGTTTCCGAGTTTGGGCCACAAAACTCGGGCTGAGGACGGTTTCCAGGTTTGGGCCTCAAAACCTGGGTGCTGCAGGTTTCTGAGTTTGGGCCACAAAACTCAGGCGATGGACGGCTGGTTTCCCGGTTTGGGCCTCAAAACCGGGGGATGGCTGTGAAGGCTGGTTTCCCGGTTTGGGCCTCAAAACCGGGGGCGAAGTCCGGGAAAAGGACAAGCAGAGCGGTGGCGGCACGTGGCGGCAATCGGTGAGGTTGCGTTGAGGCAACGCTACCAGTTGTGCGGGCGTGGCCGTCGGATCACCATCTACCATAAGTTGGTCTAGAATAACCATAGGGTTTAGCTGGTTCGCTCTGTAATTAGTTAGGGGTAGAGTGGGAACTAGAATTATGATAAGTAGAGGGAGACACCCACCTCCCATCCTATCTCAGTCATTTGTTCTTTCGCTTCTAGGGTTTCCTGCTCTCCTATTCCCTGCTGTAGCAAACTGAGATCCACAGAGAAGACAATCATACCTCTGTGTCCGTAAGATTTTGAGGAAGTGAGACCGTAATCTCACTGTTGTAGAGTGTGGTAGCCACACGGTTGCAAATTCGTGGTTGTGATTCATGTTTTGTTCTTGTTCTTCGCGGATTACTTTTCTCCACGTTTTTTCCGTCGATCGATTTCTTTGTTCGTTGCGTCTTTTGTGATTCCATTTGAATAGAGATGTTCTAGATCATGAGGCACTTCTTTCCACTGAAGGAAATCATCTCTAACCTCACGAGCTAGTAGATCGGTTGATTTTCGTTTTGGATCGAGTATTGCTCCTTTTCTCCTGAATTCTTCCAATTCCCCGATTTGGAGTTAGGTTTGAGCCATGATTCCCTTAGGATAGCTCACTAACCTCCTTGGAACTCCTCATATCAAGTCTAAGCCTTAGTGCTTTTGATTCGGAGGAGATCGGGTGATTTTCGCGGAAGAACAGTTCTGAATCGGGACCATCGGATGCTCTGTTCTTGAGCATCAGACGCTGAGTTCTTTCCATCAGAGCGTCCGTTGCCACGTGTCATCTGACAGTGAATTTTAAGGAGCATCGGACGCTGATCATCGGAGCGTCCATTGCCATCGGACGCGCCGGAGGTCTAGCATCGGACGCTAGAGTTTCACTGTAGCAGCGTCCGATGCCAGTCCAGTAAGGTTCCAGAAAGGTCCTGTTCGCATCGGACGCTTCCAGTGCTTTGTCCCGATGCACACAGTTGTGCACTGTTTCGTCTGCAGTTCGTTCGTCCGTTGTCGGTTTTGATTTCCGGCTTTTGCGTTGGGTTTCTAGAGTTGTGTAGTGTCTCGCTGTGCTTCTTGGAAGCATCCACCCTATCTCTAGGGTCGTGGACACTTGCAAGCTCTAGGGTTTGCTCTTGGGGTTGATTCTCGGGACAGTGGCAACAAGTTTCTGAAAAGAAATTTGAAGCTCCCATTCACCCCCCCTCTGGTCGCTTTCTGGTAGCACTTCCGGTCCTTCAATTGGTATCGGAGCAGGTTAAGGATCTTCCACCTTAGCCGGTTCTAGATCCACAGAAGGCGACATGGATCGCGGCGTGGGCAAACCGCCGTTTTTCGATGGGACGAACTATGCGTATTGGAAGATACGCATGTCGGCCTATCTGCAGAGTATTGGTGCTTCCATCTGGGATATTTGCAACTCTGCCGATTACGTGGTCTTGGCTGCTCGTGCTACTCAGCATCAGATTGATGAGCACGATGCCAATAGCCGAGCCCGTAATGCTCTTTTCTCATGCTTGAGCATGACGGAGTTTGATCGCGTTTCTCACCTCGCTACGGTTCGGGAGATTTGGGCTACCCTCATGCGTTTCCATGAGGGAACCACTCAAGTCAAAATCCGTCTCTATGAGTCGGTCAAGCGAGAGTACGAGAACTTTCGACATATGCCTGGCGAGAGCATAGAAAGTTTATTCGCTCGCTTTCAGGTGATTGTCAACAGGATGAGGGCTAACAAGGAGTTGTTGCCTTTCGACGATCATGAGAGAGCTTTGAAGCTCTTGCACACTCTTGATCGGTCGGTGTGGGACTCGAAGGTTCAGGCGATCATCGAATCACCTAACTATGAGACCCTCACATGCGACGAGCTCTTTAGTAAGCTCAAGTCCAGTGAGATTGACGCCATGGCGAGGGCTTCTTATGAAAATCCTTCTGGCCCGTCGATGGCTTTGCTTTCTGGCTCTTCTGCTAACCCATCTGGAGGATTTGCACTTTCTTCACTTCTTTCTGTCACAGAGGAGCAGCTGGAGTTCATGGGGGATGACGAGTTGGCTTTGCTCGCCAACCGGTTCTCGCGGTTCCACAACAACCGCATGAACCGTCGCCGCGGAGGAGGACGCTCGAGATGTTTCGAGTGCGGCGACCCCGACCACTTCATCGTCAATTGCCCGAAGAAGAACAAGCAAGTCTTCGGCAAGGTGGACCATGGGCACAAGTATGACTCCAGCAAGCACAAGGAGAAGTACGTCCCCACGAAGCACAAGCGGAAGGGCGGCTTCAACAAGGAGTACATCAAGACGAAGTACTTGGAGAAGGCCCAGGCTGAGCAGCGTGCTTTCTTCGCCACACTCAGCGACATCGACGACTCGGATGATGACTCCGCTTCCTCAAGCGACGACGAGTCCGAGAAGAAGAAGAGGTTCGAGGACAAGCTAAACGGCCTCTGCTTCTTCGCCGACAATGAGGGTTTCTGCACCATGGCCCTCGGGAAGGAGGTCGACGGCGAGCTGGAGGACATCCCTCGGAACGTTGACGACGACGACACCTCCCAGGTATCTCAGACCCCCAATGAGCTTTCTGCTGAGGTCGAGAAACTTACTGTCGCTCTCCTTAGTCAAGACAAGTTGCTTAGGCGCGCTGCTAGAGAGAGGAAGGAGTTTAGGCAGAAGTGGGAGGATACGGTGAAGGAACTTGAATCTGTCAAGTCCACCGTTGTTGTCACAGATGAGGAGGAGTGTGAGATGTGCTCCACACACATGACTGATCTTCTCACCTTGAGAAGTAACTATGTTGTGTTGGTAGGAGAGGTGGATGAGCTTAGAGCTAGATCTTCGGTGCTTGGTGCGTGCAAGTCTTGTGCAGGCTTGCAATCCGAGTTGGCAGAGAAGAATACCAAGATTGTGTCTCTTGAGAAGGCTAGCTCGGGTAGCACCTGTGTGTCTAGATGCGCTTTGTGTGAGGGCTTGGAGATGTCTCTTGACTATCGCGGTGAGCGCTCCTTCCCTAGTGGACCACGTTTTCCTGTGCGTGGTGATCGCTTTCCCCGTAGGCGTGCTAGGAATGGTTTTTCCGCTAACCGTTCTTTTGAGCAGCCGGCCCAACACTGTATTCTCCCTACTTCACTAACCCCAGTGTTGGATCGTATGCTCACCCTATGTCTTTTTATTGATGTAGGTAAAACGATTGGAGAACGTTTGGTTGGTGGATTTCGGTTGCTCGAGGCACATGACCGGAAACACCAAGTGGTTCTCCAGTCTTAGTCCTGTTGCCGGAAAGGAGTTTATCACCTTCGTCGACAATAGCAAAGGTAAGGTGTTGTCTCGTGGGTCGGTGCGAGTTAATGAGCACTTTGTGTTGCGCGATGTTGCTCTTGTTTCTAACTTGCATTTTAACCTTCTTTCTCTTTCGCAACTCTTTGATGATGACTATGAGATTCATTTTAAACCGAATCTCAGTCGCATTTTGGATCCTGAGGGCAATCTTGTATGTTTGATTTCGCCCTTTGGGAAAGTCTTTTGTGCGAACTTCTCAGAGTCGTTTGGAGTTTCTCGTTGTCTTTTGGCTGGACCTTCCTCCTCTGATCTTTGGAAGTGGCATAGGAGACTTGGTCACCTGAGCTTCGACTTGCTTGCAAGGCCTAGCTCACTTGGCTTAATCCGAGGATTGCCCAAGTTGTGCATGGAGAAGGATCTTGTTTTCCATTCTTGTAGACATGGGAAGATGGTTGCCGCTCCCCACCATCCAGTGACTCAGGTCACAACTAAGCGCCCTGGAGAGCTTTTGCACATGGACCTTGTTGGTCCGGCTCGGGTGAGCTCGGTTGGGGGGAAGTGGTATGTGCTTGTTGTTGTTGACGACTTTTCGAGATATTCGTGGGTTTTCTTTTTAGCTGAGAAAAATGAGACTCTCTTTTGCTCGCAATCTGATTTTGCGTCTTCAGAATGAGTTCCCTTTGAACTCAATGCGAGCTATCCGTAGTGATAATGGTTCCGAGTTTAAAAAATCAGATTTTGAGAAGTTTTGTAACCCTTTGGGTTTAGAGCATCAGTTTTCTTCCCCCCTACACACCGCCACAGAATGGTGTTGTAGAAAGGAAGAATCAGACCCTTGTAGAGATGGCCAGGACGATGCTCGATGAGCATAGGACTCCTAGGCGATTTTGGGCCGAAGCTATGAGCACTGCATGCTACATTTCCAATCGCATTTTTCTCCGAGCTTTCTTGAAAAAGACTTCTTATGAGTTGCGTTTTGGAAAACAGCCCAAAGTGAGTTATTTTAGAGTTTTTGTTTGCCATTGTTTTATACTCAAAAAGGGCAACTTGGACAAGTTTGAGTCTCGTTCTTCTGACGGTGTATTTTTGGGTTATGGCACTCAAACTCGTGCATATCGTGTACTTAACCTTGATACTAACCGAGTCATGGAGACATCCGATGTCACCTTCGACGAGACCATGGTTTGTCCTTCTTCTCGTTTTGAGCGTGCAGGTGATCATGAGGTTGGCGAGCCTATTTTTTATGATGAGGAAGAGGGTGTTGAAGGAATGGATGACCCATCACCTCCTCCACCTGCTGTGCCGCAAAGAGCGACCTCTACTACCACTCACGGCCCCGACCCTTCTTCTTCGACTACTTGGGGGCCGTGGGATCCGCCACCTCGAGCGGTACCTTTTGTACCCGAGGAGGCACCAGCTGCTGTTGAGGGGGAGGCTACATCAGCTCGGGAGGCGCCACGACACATTCAGCGCCAACACCCGCCTCAACAGATGATCGACAGCATCGGCAAACGTGTCACTCGGTCTAGGTCACAACAAATCTCTCACTTTGCTCATTCTGCATTTGTTGCTGATTTTGAACCCCGAGATGTTGGACACGCTTTGACGGATCCGGATTGGGTCAATGCCATGCATGAGGAGCTTGAGAACTTTGAGAGAAATCGGGTTTGGGTTCTTGTTCCTTTTCCTCCTGAGTGTCACCCTATTGGGACAAAATGGGTTTTCAAAAACAAACAAGGAGAAGATGGCCATGTTGTGAGAAACAAGGCCAGACTTGTAGCCCAGGGGTATAGTCAGAAGCAGAGGATAGACTATGAGGAGACTTTTGCTCTTGTAGCTCGTTTGGAGGCAATTAGGATACTCTTGGCTTTTGCTGCATCCAAAGGGTTTAAACTTTTTCAAATGGATGTCAAGAGTGCCTTCTTAAACGGCTACATAGAAGAGGAGGTGTATGTGAAACAACCCCCCGGTTTCGAAAATCCCAAGTTTCCAAACCATGTTTTTAAACTTCACAAAGCTCTGTATGGTTTGAAACAAGCCCCTAGAGCCTGGTATGATAGGTTGAAAACCTTTTTGCTTGCTAAGGGTTTTAAAATGGGATGTGTGGACAAAACGCTTTTTCTCCTCAAGCAAGGCAATGACACTCTCTTGGTCCAGATTTACGTGGATGATATCATTTTCGGTGGTTCTTCTCACGCTTTGGTTGCCAAGTTTGCAGATACTATGAGCAGGGAGTTTGAGATGAGCATGATGGGCGAGTTGACGTTTTTCCTCGGATTGCAAATCAAGCAATCTTGAGAGGGAACGTTTGTGCACCAGGGTAAGTATACCAACGATATCCTGAAGAAATTCGATATGGGTGAGGCCAAGCCTCTTCCAACACCCATGTCGACCACAACGGCCCTGGATGCGGACAAGGATGGAGAAGCTGTGGACCAGAAGGAGTACCGGAGTATGATCGGGTCGCTGTTGTACCTGACGGCGACACGCCCGGACATCGAGTTCGCGGTGTGTCTTTGCGCGTGATTTCAGTCTTCGCCGCGCACTTCTCACCGTCAGGCAGTCAAGCGCATTATGAGGTACTTATGCTTCACTCCAGAATTTGGGATTTGGTATTCTGCTTCCTCCACCCTCTCCCTTTGCGGTTATTCTGATGCCGATTTTGCTGGTTGCCGTCTGGTGCGCAAGTCCACTTCTGGGACTTGTCAGTTTATTGGTTCTTCTCTTGTATCGTGGTCTTCTCGCAAGCAGTCTAGTGTCGCCCAGTCTACCACGGAGGCTGAGTATGTTGCTGTGGCTAGCTGTTGTTCCCAATTGCTTTGGATGATGGCCACTTTGCGTGATTTCGGTCTGAGTTTTTCTCGTGTTCCCTTGCTTTGTGACAGCACGAGTGCTATTAGCATTGCTAAGAACCCCGTGCTGCACTCTAAGACCAAACACATTGATGTGCGCTTTCATTTTCTGTGAGACCACTATGAGAAGGGTGATATCGACCTTCGCCATGTCGATACTCATCATCAGTTGGCTGATATTTTCACCAAGCCTTTGGACCAATCAACTTTTGCTAGGTTGAGAGGCGAGCTTGGTGTATGTTTGCCCTTTTAGATGAGGGAAACATTTTGTATTTTGTATTATAAAGTGACTTTGTGTTTTTCAATTGGTTTCATCATGCATCTTTGCATTTCATCTTGCATATTTACATTCGGAGCTTCATGTATATAATCTTTAGAATGTGACTATGCTCCATATAGTATTTGCTCCGATGCTTTATGATGATGCTTGTAGCTTATGCTCTTTCTGATCACTGATACATGTTGTGAGCTAAGCTATTTTATTAATGATGAATTCGCTTAATGAACATAAAACTTGAAAATGTTCACCATTGAGATATGCAACTAGCATGTGTAGAATGTGTTGAAATCACTTGTGCTTCTCATATATGCTAGGTTGCTATGTCTCTAGTATTGAGTCATTCACTTGCTTGGTATGTTCATATTCTGCTTTAATTTTTTGAACCAAGTTAAGTAAAATGGAAAGATTGAGATGGGATTGCTTGTCAACACATCACGGTATCGAGACCGTCTCTCATTGCACTTTGAGTTAAACTTGAGCCGTGTAGTGTATGACCGAAATTGTTGCTTTAAGCTTCTGATTGCTTCTGCATAGGCTTCGCACAGTTGAAAAATTAGGCAATGACAAGCTTTCAACCTCTCACAATCACATGCCGAAATTTGAACTTGTGTAAATTTTAACCGCTGCAACTCCGATAAATTTTGGATACACAAGTGTATGATTCATTCTATAGCATGATGATTGAACTTTGCTAGGGGTAGTTCACCTTGTATACATGCTTAGCACTTGTTTGACTTCCTGTCTATACATGTTTACTGCTATTTCTGTGGTGAATAACCTTTTCTGAATGGCTAAAACTGCTCACTTTGCTCTCATGTTCATATTTCATATTTGGTGATCAGTTTGAGCCTTTGCTCGTTTATTATGGATGTTGTTGAGTCATCGGATCAGAACTGTGTAGAGCATCTTTGCATTCTCTTGACTATATTCCTGAAGCTGCTAACTTGCATTTTAACTCATATGCATTCTTGAAGGGGGAGATCTTCTGTCAAGGGGAGAAACTTGATTGATTGTGCATATTTGCTTGATGGTGTATTTTCAACTAAGGGGGAGAAAATATTGACAAATCATGTGTTCTTTCTATGTTCAACTAAGGGGGAGAAAATATTTTCAAATCTTGTGCTTTCCGAGTTGAACTAAAGGGGAGACTTCCTGGTTGTGTGCATCATATGAGGGGGAGTTTGCTAGCTGCTGAGTTTTTGAGCTGGTAACAGTTGGTTCGGAGCACTTTTTGTAGCTAGTTGTGTTGAGTCTTTGCCTCTTTCTTGAGGAACTAGTACCTTTGCTTTTATGCTCTTCAGTTGGTATCAAGTTTTCTTCAGTTGGTATCGAGCTTCCTCGCTAGCGGTGTTGAGCCCGTTCTGCCTCTTCTTGAGGGCTAGCTCTGTTTTGCTTGAATTTTAGTTGATCCTTCAATTGGTATCGAGTTTTCTCGCTAGCGGTGTTGAGCCCGTTCTACCTCTTCTTGAGGGCTAGCCTTGCTTTGCTTGGTTGCGTCGAGCCGTTGCCCATGTCTTTGGGGACCAAGTTCTCTTGCTCTTTCCACTTGACCTTCTCCGGCTTTGTTATGCTTTTGGGTCATCTGGTCGAGTTCTCTCTTCTTCTTCCTTCCTTCCTCTATTCCATTATGATTTGTGTTGGTAGTTGACAATGCACTCATCAAGGGGGAGATTGCGGATACATGGGTGTATGTCAAGTCTCTAAGTGATGAGTGATTGTCAACTGGGATAATGCGCATGTTCTTTGGCTTGTGTTGTGTAGGTGTCGAGCACGGATACAGTGATCGAAGGCAAGGTGAAGGTCAAGTAGAGACGTGCCGTGCCGATGGACCGAGAGTGGCGAAGGGCGGACGTGAGGCTTGGACTGAGGGACCGGTGGCCTGAGGATCAGCTGTGGTGGCTGACAGCCTGGGACAGCGACAAGCAAAGACTTGCGGGTGGACGGGGTGCACGGGCGGTGCATCCCCTCTACGGCTCGGTTTGGTGGTTGAGCCACAGAAAAACCACCGAGTGGACGGTTTCCAGGTTTGGGCCCCAAAACCTGGGCGCTGATGGTTTCCGAGTTTGGGCCACAAAACTCGGGCTGAGGACGGTTTCTAGGTTTGGGCCTCAAAACCTGGGTGCTGCGGGTTTCTGAGTTTGGGCCACAAAACTCAAGCGATGGACGGCTGGTTTCCCGGTTTGAGCCTCAAAACCGGGGGATGGCTGTGAAGGCTGGTTTCCCGGTTCGGGCCTCAAAACCGGGGGCGAAGTCCGGGAAAAGGACAAGCAGAGTGGTGGCGGCACGTGGCGGCAATTTGTGAGGTTGCGTCGAGGCAACGCTACCAGTTGTGCGGGCATGGCCGTCGGATCACCATCTACCACGAGTTGGTCCAGAATAACCCTAGGGTTTAGCTGGTTCGCTCTGTAATTAGTTAGGGGTAGAGTGGGAACTAGAATTAGGATAAGTAGAGGGAGACACCCACCTCCCATCCAATCTCAGTCATTTGCTCTTTCGCTTCTAGGGTTTCCTGCTCTCCTATTCCCTGTTGTAGCAAACTGAGATCCACAGAGAAGACAATCATACCTCTGTGTCCGTAAGATTTTGAGGAAGTGAGACCGTAATCTCACTGTTCTAGCGTGTGGTAGCCACACGGTTGCAAATTCTTAGTTGTGATTCATGTTTTGTTCTTGTTCTTCGCGGATTACTTTTCTCCATGTTTTTTCCGTCGATCGATTTCTTTGTTCGTTGCGTCTTTTGCGATTCCGTTTGAACAGAGATGTTTTAGATCGTGAGGCACTTCTTTCCACCGAAGGAAATGATCTCTAACCTCACGAGCTAGTAGATCGGTTGATTTTCATTTTGGATCGAGTTTTGCGCCTTTTCTCCCGAATTCTTCCAATTCCCCGATTTGGAGTTAGGTTCGAGCCATGATTCCCTTAGGATAGCTCACTAACCTCCTTGGAACTCCTCATATCAAGTCTAAGCCTTAGTGCTTTTGATTCGGAGGAGATCGGGTGATTTTCGTGGAAGAACAGTTCTGAATCGGGACCATCGGACGCTCTGTTCTTGAGCATCGGACGCTGAGTTCTTTCCATTGGAGCGTCCGTTGCCACGTGTCATCTGATAGTGAGTTTTAAGGAGCATCGGACGCTGACCATCGGAGCATCCGTTGCCATCGGACGCGCCGGAGGTATAGCATCGGACTCTAGAGTTCCACTGTAGCAGCGTCCGATGCCAGTCTAGTAAGGTTCCAGAAAGGTCCTGTTCGCATCGGACGCTTCTGGTGCTTTGTCATCGGACGCTGTCAGCGTCCGATGCACACAGTTGTGCACTGTTTCGTCTGCAGTTTGTTCGTCCGTTGTCGGTTTTGATTTCCGGCTTTTGCGTTGGGTTTCTAGAGTTGTGTAGTGTCTCGTTGTGCTTCTTGGAAGCATCCACCCTATCTCTAGGGTCGTGGACACTTGCAAGCTCTAGGGTTTGCTCTTGGGGTTGATTCTCGGGACAGTGGCAACAAGTTTCTGAAAAGAAATTTGAAGCTCCCATTCACCCCCCCTCTGGTCGCTTTCTGGTAGCACTTCCGGTCCTTCACCTGGTGACTGCCGGACTGTCCGCGACTGGAGGTCCGGACTGTCCGCCGGCAACCAAGCCCAAAACAGACTGAATAATTCCTGGACGAGTCCTGGACAGTCCGCGGTTTGAACGTCGAACTGTCCGCGGTTCACGAGACAGGGAACAGTATCGCGCTGGGCTGTTCTGAACCTGCCGAGTCCCGAGTCCCGGACTGTCCGCCGCTGGGGGCGCGGACTGTCCGCGGATGAACAGAGAGGAGAGAAACAGCTCGAGACAAAAGCCAATTCGATTCGATCTCCACCAAATCAAAAGGGACTTCGATCAAACTCCTCCCAGATGTTCCTCTACGTATTGGGGTGCTAATCCTAAGAAATCATCGCACCAACCCAAGTTAATCACAAGAAATCCGAGGATCACCGAAAAGGGGGAAAGATGAAGAACGAACGCGAAATCAGCCCGATCTATGTTGTTAAGATGTTAGGGAAGTATTCCTTCGGTGAAAAGAAGGAGATTACAACATAGAACAACTTGATTCAAGTGAATCGAAAATCATCTCATAGAGAGGCAGAACGAGACTCATCTCTAGGAGATGAAAAACCAAAACGCGAAGAACACAAACACAAAACGTGATTTGATTCAATTTCAGCCGAAATTGCTCCACATGAGGAGACAACGAGAATACGGTCTCATTTCCTCAAAAGATCCAAATACACAGAGGTATGATTCCCGTCTCTGCGGATCACAGGCAGCGAGGTATGATTGGAACCTAAGCGAAGGCTAGAGAGAGAGAGCTCAGGAAACAAATGCTGCAAGGATAGAGAGAGAGGAGGGGTGCCTCTCTTATTTATAGCCTAAAACAATAATCCCCTTCTACCCCTAGATACAAGAGCGAAGCGGCCAACCCTAGGGGTATCCCGGTCCAACTCTGCTGGTTGACGATCTGACGGCCACGCGCCTTCCTCATCCTTAGCTTCGCCTTGACGCAAGCCTCAGGATGCCGCCACGTGCCGCCAAGTCGACCGTCGCGCCTTCCTCGCGGATAGCTGCGCCGCCGCGCCAGCCTCTCCACGCCGCCACGCGTCGACCGTCCTTTTTGCAGACCTCCCCCCGGTTTTGAGGCCAAAACCGGGAAACCTGGGCCTTCCCCCGGTTTTGAGGCTGAAACCGGAAAACCTGTCCTCCGGCTGAGTTTTGTGGCCCAAACTCAGAAACCCGCGAGCCCAGGTTTTGAGGCCCAAACCTGGAAACCGTCCTCGCCGAGTTTTGAGGCCCAAACTCAAAAACCAGCCACCTCGAGTTTTGAGGCCCAAACTCAGAAATCGTCGAGGGTAGCTTTTTGAGGCTCAGCTACCGAACCCGCGCCGTAGACGGGATGTGGTTCGCACACCCCGAGTTCCAGCACCGATGCCGGAGCATGTCCAGCCTCCACGCCGGGCATAGTGCATTCGCCATCCTTCTCGGCCTCGCGCCAAGTGTCACGACGCCATCACCTTCCTCCCGACTCGGCCGATGCACCGCACATCCTCATGTGCTCTTGCTTGCCGATGCCACGTGCCAGCTACCACAGCTGGTCCTCAGGTCTCCCGGTCCGTCGGTCCAAGCCTCACGTCCGCCCTTCACCGCTCCCGGTCCGTCGGCACGGCACGTCTCTGCTTGACCTTCACCTCACCTTTGACCACTGTCCGAGCTCCGCACCTGCACACCAACACAGCCAAGAGACATGTTGCCTGTTGACCGATCACTCATCACTCAGGAAGGGAACCACAAGGGCACATATCAACCTTGTGTTCGCATCTACTCACAAGCAGACCCGTGTAGCAATTCGTCTGTCACTACCTTGTTGCTGTCGGTGGGAGCTGCATCAGCTCTGTGTCAATCTTAGGCCACCAGTTGTTGTTTGCTTGTAGCTTCCCTCTATTCGCTTGGTTCAGCAGCTAGCAGGCAGATTATCACTACAAGAAATATGAGATCTTTTGACATTTAACATTAGTCATAATACCTAGAAAATAAGTCATAGGTTGTCATTTGTGACTCCAAGTTGACAAAAAAATGGAATGTCAAAAGATGACTGTCTTTAATGACCACTTATGACAATTAAGTGCTAAAGTCATAACATTATGACATTTATATTGATAGTCACAAACATTTATGACTACAGATTTAATGTCATAAGTTTCATGAAGCTCGCCACATAAGCAAATGCCACGTAGGATAGCTTGCTGAGGTGGCAAAGACTAAATTTGTCATAAAACAAAATTTGGCTTGTTTAAACCCATCAAGCAACCAGGCTATATAATGGGCTGGCCCAATTGTTTGTGGCTGATTTTTTTGCTACCCCAGCCCATCATATTTAAGCCCAGTCAATTATTAGGATATTATTTGTCCAGCCTCAATCCAAATTGGGTCATTTTTGGGCTAGCCCAATACAAAACAGGCCACAATACAAAACAGACCACAATCCAAATTATAGGAAATAAAATTCCGAATTTAAAAAGCCCAACAACACAAGCCCACCATTTCACAAATAACTGCAACAGAATGATGAAATAGCCAAATATCATTTCGACATAGCCCAAATTCACAAAAGATTACACAAAAATAGCCACATCTAGAATCCAGTCTAGTCCAAATTCACAAAACATTACATATCAATAGTGACAGCCATATCCAAATCAGTCCACAACTGATCTCCAGTAAGTTTAAATATCACATTACAGTGCCAAAATAAATCAAGGTGTGCAATTGATTAACACATCACACACAATCAAGATCACCTCCAAAATCACTGTCCAAAATAGTTGTTCACTGTTGAGCATCCAGGCTGTTTCCAAACTCACTGTTGTGCACCAGCACCTGGTGATGTTGAATTGCCAAAGAAAGAATGTTTCAAAACTCACTGTTGTGCACCAGCACCTGGTGATGTTGAATTGCCAAAGAAAGAATGTTTCAAAACTCACTGTTGTGCACCAGCACCTGGTGATGTTGAATTGCCAAAGAAAGAACGGAAGAATCCATGCATCTCACCTAATTGCTTCTTTAACATCTCATGCTCTTCTTCCACCTTCTTTCTTGCAGCTCTTTCCTCCTCTAACTTGTTTGCCACCTCATCAACCTGAGCTCGAACTGCTTCTGATTCTTCCTTCTCAACCACTAGCTCATTCTTAAGTTCCTGTACACATGCATCAACTTCGCTAGCTTTGGTGCCTCTCTTAGACGATGCAGGATGCATACCAATGTTGTGAAGAAAGATCGACTTTGGCATAACTTGAAGTACGACTTGAGCAGGGGTCACTGTATCTTGCCCTTCTTGTGTTGGAGCAGCAGATATTTGCTCCATTTGAGCCTGGCAATATCGACAAAAGAAGTTGGTTAATCATTTAGCTTTTATATTAACAAATGACCATATACATGAGTATAAATATGCAAATGGTTTCTGGGTCTGCACAGTTAGCACGGAAAATCATTTACTCATGTACTCATTCTATACAAATAAGAAAATATCTAAGTTACTGCCAGGTTTGCACAGTGAAACACAATGAAATAGGAAATACATATTGCAGGTCACTAGGACTAAATTTTGTCATTTATTTATTCATTCATTCATTTCTGCTACCAGGCATAATTCATTCACAGACAAATATTCATGACATAGATAACAGATAGGGATAAGTACTCACGATAGTATTCTTTGCCTCCTCACTAAAACCTGTCTTGCTGCTACAGTAGGTTTCTTTGAATAGATCAATCGCTGTAGCGGGTGCATCCTTATATTTAGCTTCCTTCTGAAATTACATACAAACCACAAATTAAACAAGTGATAATAATACTAACTAGACCATGCAATTCAAATTTTTTGATATATAGCTTGTCCATCTGTGAAACAGTGACCATATATTTTAACAACCGACATAAATCAGGTAGCTAGAAAGCCACTCACGTACACATAACACACAAATAGAGCTAGCAATCTAGAGTTTTTTTATTACCAGGCAGGCAATTGTTTTATTTGAGCACTCATCCCAGTACAGATAACACCTTCACATAAATCCTACCAAGCATGTAGAAAAGAGGAGCAACATAAATAAGACCGTGATCATCATGTTGGTCATGCTCAAGAAGTGATGCTATAATATGTGATGACCAGCAGCAGCAACATCTATATTTTAGGAGCCCAAACATATGTATGCTATAGTATGTGATGGCCCGCAGCATCATCATCATCTATATTTTGGGAATGTAACATGTAGATGGCAGCTACAATGCATGTGTATATGTCAAGTGGCTAGCTGGCTGCTCTGAAATCTGTCATCTAATTTTTATGTGCCTATCTTTGGAATGGGGAAATGAAATCTGTCAAGTGGCTGGCTGGCTGCTCTGAGATCTATCATCCAATTTTCATAGTGTGTTTGTGGCTGTCTAAATAAATGAGGAAATAAACTGCTTGCACTGCAAAAATGTAGTTCCACAGAAATAAAATACATTATTATGATCCTGAGAACATTATCTAGCAAGAAAAAAAAGACACACATAATCTAGTTCCACTAAAATGAAATACAGTTCTCTTCATGTTCTAGAAAGAAAAGGCTCTACAACTTAGAAAGCACATAGTGACTCCACTATTCAATTCTGTATTCGTTGTACAGGGAAACACAGGCATTTTTCATTCATGAAACAAATCAGAATAGTAGTGTTACCATGGCATAGCAATGAGCTATGTAGGACCTAGATCCAGTCTTTTGTTGTAACTTCACTTGCTCACGGTTACCTTTGAGCTTCAAACACTTCTCCTATAGAAAGACAACCATTAGTGGGGACAGATGGCCCATTTACTTTAAGTAAACATTTGCGAGCGATATTTAGAAAGGATACCTTGTGCTTTGGGTTAGACCACATCTCCACGAGTTTTTTCCACTGATCATCACTCATACTGGTCAATGGTGAAGTTGTTCTCACTTGGTTGGCTGGTACACCATTGAAGTATTTCTTGTTCAACATGTACCTCATATTCCGTTGTCCTTTTTTGAGTATATCTGAGCATGCATCTTCAACTGGCTTACTTGCTATGTCAATGTCAAATTGTATCTACACATGAGCATGAGCACATGGTTAAAAGGCACTCAAAGCATAGAATTAAGGTATGAGTAATAACATAAGATGTTCAAGAGGTAATTATGCTATGTGAGAAAACATAACATACATAGTTAACAAGTCATTCTTCCAATGGGATAGAACCATTTCAAACCACACTAAAGAAAATGCTATCAACCTACTTGAAATAGTCATTGTGAACAGATTTTCATAGTTCAGTCCCATGACAAGGCAATACCACTACTCAAGAGGGAAACACTACATTCATATAAAGTAAGCACATTTCATTTCCATTCAACAAAAGAAAACATAGGTTGGGCACTTACACCAATTTTTCCCATGTAGTCTTTCAGAAGCTCCTGAGCATCATCCTTCTTATAATCCTTCCAATGAGGGAAGATTGGGATACGGTCCCGAATAAAAATACCAGCCTCCGATGCTAGCTTTGCAGCTTGCATCGGTGCCTCTGGTCGCTTGTTTCCTGAAGCAATGTGCACTTTGATCTTGTTGTTAAATCCTTTAGATAACCTATCCAAGCCTCTGCCCATACGTCTTTTGTGCATAAATGGATCTATCATAACATTGGAAAATAACTAGGAAAATCATAGACCTGTTAACACAAATATGCACATCATTCATCATGGAGATAAGAGGTAAAATGACTTGCATTGACGAGTCATGTTGTGGTTGTCAGATTGGGTATGAGCATTGGCAACAATCAACTCTTGATCTGAGGCACCATCTTGTTGAAATGGAGCTGGAACATTGCAAACTTCAGCAGGTTCAGATAATTCCCTTGCCCTCTTCCTAGTGATTCTACCCGGTTGGCTTTCCTCCTCCGGTATTGCCATCACTCTCTTTGATGTTCTTGATCCTCCAGAGACATTATTTGGCAGACTGTTGCTAAATTTAGGCTCCAAATCTAGCATTGCCTCCTGCACACCATAAATTAAAACAAGATAAATAATTATGCATACTGAACACAAAAGAGTATACATAGTACAACAATGTATCATCAACTGGTAAAGATGCATACAGTACACAAATTCAAAAGTGTTGGCCTGAGACAAGATTTTTTGACTAATGAGTAATGATTCCAAGACATTTCTTGGGAAGCCAAGCAGTGTAATACTTCTGTTATATTTTATACTATCTTAGAAATAAGATGATTTCTTAATAGTAAATAAAATCCGAGAGCTAGCAAATAATCCCAATATATATGCCAAGGAAAAGATGCAGTGTTAAAACTATCACTCATGACTAGTACGATGCCCAACAGACAAAAACTACACCATTGCACTCCAGCGGGCAACAGCAAGCTAGAAATGTCCATGTACCTTATCAACTGCTTCTTCTTCCATCTCCTCACCTCCAGGTTGATACAATGGATCAGAGTCTTCAGTAGCATCACCCACTGGCTTTGCAGCACCCCTGGGCTCTGCAGCACCGATGGGCATTGCATTCACCATAGCACGTAACTGTCCCAGACCAAGCCGTTGGAGCATCCGATTGTTCTTAATAATGTTTTGCATCCTCTGTATCTCAATGTCAGTAAGTGGAGCCTCTGTACTTGCATGAGAAAGAGAAACAAGGAATCAGCGGAAGTAATAGCTATATATTGAGAAGCAATAAAATACTTCTAAAGCACAATGTAACCTAACATAATAAATGCCTAAAAGATCCTGGTAGACCTAATAACCAAGCCTAGATTGAAGCTTTGCCTAAATTCAGTGCAAACTTTTAGACATGGACAGAACAAAAAAACTAGATGTTTCTATCTAACATATAATTCAAGCACATCCAATGGCTACTAGGATCGACAAAAATTAACATCTAGCATCTGACAAGGCACCATCTGCTCTACATTTACCATCTGCTGTACATAAGCAACACAAAAAAATAGAGTTTGAGGACATGGCCCCGACCTTAGTATTAAGACTGATTATTCAGTGTAAAGCAAGAAAACAGCAGCAGACTTAATTTTACTAATAAAGATTGATCCATTTCTTCTCTACCGCAGCCTTAGTCCACAAAATATGACAACCATCAATACAGGATAGAGCAAACAAGTCACAATAAGAGCAGGTGTTCAGAAACTGTGTGTAACCCAGAACAAATTACAATTCAGCTTTGTAACAAACAGAAACATAAGTTGCTTGCTGTCAGGTTGCAATTCAGCTTTGTAAAAACAGAAACATGACTGTGGAAACCTGTCAGGTTGCAACATCAGGGTATAATATTAATCTGTTAGGTGGCTGGCTGGCTGCTCTGAAACCTGTCATCTAATTTTCATAATGTGTTTATGGCTGTCTAAATAAAAGGAAATAAATTTCTGTGCTGCTATATTACAACCGCTTGCACCCCAAAAAGGTAGTTCCATTGAAATGAAAGACATTATCCTGAGGACATTATCTAGAAAGAAAAAAAAGGCACATAATCTAGTTCCACTGAAATGAGATACACCAGGGATATGGTGACTCCACTACTCATAATCACTATCATCATCATCTTCACCAGGGATTGTTGGACTGTCATTATCGCTGACATATTGCCATTCAGTTCCATCTTCCTCACCACTTGACTCATTTTGTTCAACTTCCTCTTCTCTTTGTCTACGGAGATCATCAACTACAACAATGTCAACAGTATCACAATCTTCATCAGGCAGCTGTTCATTTTCCAAATCACCTTCGTTAAGTGTAACCTGAACACCTGCACACTCATCATCCTGGTAGGATAATAGCACTGCATTGGGTATATCATCCTTATCAATTTCAGCCACATTCCACAGGTGCCTATGTGCAAACTTTTGAACAACTCGCCATTTTTCGTGATACTTGTTGTCTACTAGGTAGAAAACCTTTGCTGCCATGGTTGCTAGAATAAAAGGATCGTCCTTGTACCATAAACTGTCATGGTTTATGGTTCTAAAGATCCCTGTTGGGGGAAGGGACCCTCGGCAGTGACGTCGTGCAGGCTGAATCAGGAAACGGCCCTCGAATCTCGTTTGATTGGACCCTCGAGTGCCCCGCACAACTTGGTGAACACCCTTGATCATTTTGTTAGGTCCCTCGAGTCACCTTTCTAACCCTCGAGCGCTGGCCTGACCCTCGGAATGTTTAAACAGTTCTTGCAGGCAAAAGGCGTGAAGGACACTGGAAACTACCCTCGCGTGTCCCGCACACGTTCGCTAGGAGGCTTAGGCTCAACGGGTGGCGAGCGGGCGCGGACCTCGTGACTGGAGGGATGGTTTCATGAGCCGAAGGTCAACCCTCGCGTTCTCGTGAGGGTGAGCGCGAGCCGGGTGGCGGCAGACATTTGGAGGGCTAGCTAGGGTTTCCGTACCGTCTGTGTTTGTACGATTCTGCCCTTACGTTGTACAGTGTAAACGAATCTTTCTTGTACCCTTTTGTAATTTGGTCAGTGTCCCCTGGTATTCCCTATAAATACCAGGGGATGAACAGTGTAATACGGACGGTTTTGGGGGAATAGAGCTACAGCACCACTGTTCTTGTTTCCTTGTACCCTCACGCTTAGTTTTGACGATCAGCCACCTTCGCCGCTCCCCTGCGCGTGAGCGGGGGTAAGACAAGTGTGCTCCCAATAGTTTGGCGCCGTCCGTGGGGAGCGAAGATCGTGATGGCCGGAAACAGAATAGCATCCTCAACTAGAGACCATCGCGTGACCAGAGAGGCCAAGGTGACGGTTCAAACCGTGGAAAAAAATGTGGAACCTTCGGGGGAAGAAGACGTTACTCCAGGAATAGAGGTCCCGGGCCCTCACACTCGGCTAGTGTCACAACCACACCCGCACACCTCCGGAGAAGATGGAAGAGCAGATGAAGAAGAGTTGGGCCTCGAGGCTCTAGACAGGCTCCAAGCCGAATTGCAGGAAAAGAAAAGGCGCCTAGACCAGCTTGAAAGGCATAACCGGCTGCGCGCCATCAGGCAAAAAGCGGATGAAGCAAGGGAACAGCTTCGCCGAATGGAAGAGTCCCTCGCGGCAGCTGAAGCCGAAGCCAAGGGTTGGAATGATAGAGAAATGCCGCCCCTTCAAGAGGGGAATGAGGAGTTGGGTCAGGGTAACGCCCGTCAGCCACCACCACCCCCACCGCCACCAAATTTTCGCCAACTTTACCCAGAAGAGCGAGAGCCGAACCTTCGCAATCAGCGAATGGCCCAACAACACCAGATGCCCTACTACCCAAGATCACCACTCTTCCAGATACTGCAAACCCAACCCTGGCCACCATGCTACAATCCACAAAATCTGTCCCGTTATGACGGACTCACTGACCCTCGCCAATTCATAATGAGCTATGAAGCGGCAGTCGCCGCAGCAGGGGGAGATGAATCAACAATGGCGAAGTCTTTCGTAATCATCCTTCGTGACATTGCGCAGACTTGGTACAGCAACCTTCGCCCCGGAACTGTGGATTCCTGGGCCAACCTCAGAGACAGACTGCACAAACTTCAAGGGCATCACAGCAGCCCCATCAAACCCCATCGAGTTGTTCAACTGCAAACAAGAAGAGCACGAACCGCTGCAAGACTACTGGCGAAGGTTCATCCAGATTAAAGCAAGAACTCCGGGGATATCCGACGAGGCCGTGATCCTTGTTGTAGTCAGCGGCCTGCGTCCAGGCCCATGTTCCTCAAAGTTTGCTAGGAAACCAGCAAACACAATTCGAAGAGCTTCATGATACAATGGAAAGATACTGTAGAGCGGACATGGACTTCCGGGCAAAGTCCGACGCTCGAAGGTCGCAGCAGAAACCACAGTTGAGGCCCTAAGCGAGAGAGAACAACCCTCGCCAAGATCAAAGCAACATTGGCGCGATCAACAAGGCAAATCCACTCGAAGATCAGAGAAGGGGCACTCAGCCTTCGGGCAACCAAAATCCACATGGATTTCAACCCCCGCCTGACCAAAGAAACCAACATAGGGACCCGCCAAAATGTACTGTCATTTTTGTGGGCAAGGAAAGGGGCACACAACAAAGCAATGTGAGTGTTTCGCCAAAGGAAAGGAGTACCAAGAGTCCAAAAGAGCCACTCCGGCCGAAAACAGAACCATCAATCATACTAGAAAGCCAAGTTTCAACCCAACCCATCATCCATTCCACTACACACCTATAAATTACGGCCTACCTTCGCACCAACCTTTCTACACTCACCACCAACACTACAACCACACCTCATATCAACCAACCTGCATCCCTCAATGACAAAACACACCATACACTGTCACCTACCCAACAACCCCTCAAACCCAAATCAACCAACAAGCGAGCAACGCTTTACCACCACCACCACCAATACCAACACTACCCGCCCCCCAACCCATCAAATCCGAAGCCCAAACCCAGACAACCATCAACAACCCAACATCAACCTTCGGTGTAATACTTGCCATCACCGGGGGCTCCAACGAAGATCATGGTAACAAAAGACAGAGGAAAGAGCATGCTAGAAGAGTACACCACGTAGCTGTCGAAGGACCACACAAATTCGGACGATGGTCTCATATCCCAATAACCTTCGACTCCTGTGACATGAAGTTAAGGGATTACCCTCACACTGACGCTATGGTGATCGAAACCAATCTAGCAGGATGGACAGTCACCAAAATCCTGGTTGACACTGGAAGCTCCGCAGACATTCTGTTCGCTACAACCTTCGATAGCATGAAGCTTGACAGAAACCTCCTACAACCTGCTGGCAACCCCCTATACGGATTCGGTGGCTAGCAAGTAAGAGCCATCGGAAAAATCTCTTTACCCATAACCTTCGGAGATCAAGTGAACTGCAGAACAGAGCACATAACCTTCGACGTGGTTGACATGTTCTATCCTTACAATGCAATATTTGGCCGAGGGGTCACCAACGCATTCAACGTTGTCATCCATCCTGCATATCTCTGCATGAAGCTTCCTGCTCTGAAGGGGGTCATTGCAGTATATGGAGATCAAGACGTCGCAAGAGCCGCAGAAGGAACAGTAGCACCTGGGCAACGCAATGTGCACAATTTAACAAACCATCAAATATCAAAGCACCATAGCGAAGGTGAAGCAATCAACGACCAAAAAAGAGCATTACCCAAAGAAGAAACCAAACAAGTCCAACTTTTTGAAGGCAACTTCGAAAGGAAAGTATTCATCTCACCCAACTTAGACACCCAGTCAGAAAACAACCTCATCCTTTTCCTCAAAGAAAACTCCGACACCTTCGCTTGGTCTGCGGAGGACCTCAAGGGAGTAAACAGAACTTTGATCGAACATAGCCTAAACATAAAGCAAGGTTATCGCCCAGTCAAGCAAAAGCTTCGCAAAATGTCTGAAGAAAGGAAAGAGGCAGCGAGGGCAGAAGTAAAAAGACTCTTGGATGCAGGGGTCATCCGCCCAGTCAAATACCCAACATGGCTTTCAAATGTGGTCCTAGTCCATAAAAAGAACAAGAAGTGGCGAATGTGCGTAGATTTCACATGCTTGAACAAAGCTTGCCCGAAGGATGATTTTCCCCTACCAAACATAAGCACTTTGGTTGACAGAGCAGCTGGTTGCCAAATGTTTTCTCTCCTTGACTGTTTCTCGGGGTACCATCAAATCTGGATGCATGAAGAAGATGAGGAAAAAACAAGCTTCATCACACCTTCGGGCACCTTTTGCTTCCGAAGAATGGCAGAAGGCTTGAGAAACGCAGGACCTACCTTCGCCCGCATGACATCCGAAGTTTTCAAAGATGAACATGCCATCTCTGCTTACGTTGATGATTTGATTGTTCAAAGCGAACAAAAAGAAAACCACATCTCAGACTTGTCAAGAGTGTTCAACAACCTTCAGTCAGCCGGATTAAAACTAAACCCCGACAAATGTGTTTTCGGGGTAAGCGAAGGAAAACTTCTAGGTTGCATCGTCTCAGCAAGGGGAATTGAAGCCAACCCCGAGAAAATTGACGCCATCATCAACATGGAACCCCCGACAACAAAAAAGGCAGCTCAGCGTTTGTCAGGCCGCTTAGCAGCGCTCAGCAGATTCATTTCTAGATCAGCTGAGCGAGGGTTACCTTTCTTCGAAACTTTGAGAAGCACCGCTCCATTCAATTGGGGACCTCGGCAGCAGAAAGCTTTCGAGGATCTGAAAAAGTATCTCACCAGCTTGACCGTCTTGACCAGCCCTAGCAAAGGGGACCTACCACTGCTGTACATCGCAGCTTTGCCTCATGCAGCCAGCGCAGTACTGATCAAAGAGCTGCACGAAAATAACAGAACCAGACAGGCCCCAATCTACTTTGTATCAGAAACTCTCGAGGGTCCCAAACGAAACTACTTAGAGCTCGAGAAGATAGCATACGCTGTGGTCATGGCGTCGCAAAATCTAAAGCACTATTTCCAGGCATACGAGATCCAAGTACCCTCAGCATACCCCCTCGAAAGCATATTCAAGAACAATGAGGCAGTGGGCAGGATAGCAAAATGGGCAATCGAATTGAACAGCTACACCATAACCTTCGTGGGAAGAACAGCGATCAAATCGCAGGCCTTAGCAGATTTCATAGCCGAATGGACTCCAGACCCTCGCAGAGATGGAGTCGAATCAGATCCGTTTTGGACAGTGTATGTCGACGGAGCTTGGGGAGCAGCTGGAGCAGGAGCCTCGGCTATCCTAGTTTCGCCATCTGGATCGAAGCTACGATACGCAAAAAGACTCAACTTCAACTGCACAAACAATTCCGCAGAATACGAAGCTGTAATATTAGCACTTTCAAGGCTTCGAGCATTATCAGTCCGAAGGGCGGTCATTAGCACAGACTCCCAAGTCATCGCGGGTCATATTGAGAAAAATTACAAAGCAAAAGATCCAGAGCTACACAAATATTTACAATATATCCGAAGGTTAGAATCTTTCTTCCTCGGCATAACAGTGAAAGCAATTCCGCGGTCAGAGAACAGCGAGGCAGACAGCCTGGCCAAAGCAGCAGCACAACAACTACAGCTGCCCCCTGATGTGTTTCACGAAGTAACAACTCAATCAGCAGTCGAAGCCTCCGAAAAGACTGCGAAGCTGATCAATGCAATCCAGAGCGAAGACTGGAGAGCACCTATCATGGCCTATATCAACAGGTTGCATGAACCCGAGTCCAAAGAGGAAGAAAACAGACTCAAACAAAGAACTCGAGGATACAGAATAGTGGACAACATTTTGTTCAAAGCCTTGGTGACCTCGCCATGGCTGAAATGCGTGTCACAGGATCAAGGAAAGGATATTCTCAAACTTATTCACGAAGGTATCTGTGGCTCACATAACGGCCCGAGGGCGCTAGTTGGAAAAGCTTTCCGTCAAGGTTTCTATTGGCCAACAGCATTACGAGACGCAGAAGATATTGTCAAACATTGCAAGGGTTGCCAACTAACAGCAAATACGCAAAAAGCCCCAGGTGCCCCAACAACTCTGATATGCCCAACATGGCCCCTGCAAAGATGGGCAATGGACCTCGTCAGTCCACTACCAACAGCTCCAGGAAACCTTCGCTACACAGTGGTAGCTGTGGAATACTTCACGAAGTGGATTCAAACTAGACCGTTGGCTTCCATCACCTCTCTAACCGTCAAAAGGTTTTTCTGGCAGCAAATAGTTTGTCGATTCGGAGTTCCCAAACACCTAACCGTCGACAATGGCACTCAGTTTGACAGCGAGGTCTTCAAGGAATTCTGCGCTCAAATTGGAACAATCTTATGCTTCGCCTCAGTCCGGCACCCTCAATCCAATGGCTTAGTTGAAAGAGCTAATGCAACAATTTTCCAAGCCATATCCAAAAAATTACAAGGCAGGCCCAAGGGAAAGTGGGCGGAGGAGCTAACCTCGGTCACCTGGTCCCATAACACATCGGAATGCAGAGCTACCAAATTCACACCTTTCAGGCTACTATTTGGGGAAGAAGTTGTGTTGCCAAAAGAACTGAAATATGGCTCTCTCAGAACAACACTCGAATCAGATAAACAAAATCAGCTACTTGATAAAGATTTGCTCGAGGAAACGAGATGCAACGCAGTGCACAACCTTCGCAAGTATCAAGAAGAAACCAAAAAAATGGAGAGACAAAAAGGTGAAAATCAAAGACTTGGAAAAGGGTGACCTCGTCCTCATTCGGAAACAAAATGCCAACATGGCGGGAAAATTCCAGCCAAAATGGACGGGACCATACCTGATCATAGAATGCAATCGTCCAGGGTCTTTCCATCTCTCCGACAGCGAAGGAAACCGCCTACCTCACACCTGGAATATTGACGACCTTCGCAAATTCTACCCATAGCGGAGCCTTAGCGAGCTCTCGCAATATGTAATTTGCATTTAATCTCTTTTTTTCAGCGCCATACTGGTAACCAAAACAAAAGGAGTTGCACTCTTTTTCCTTACGAAGGAGCGTAAGGTTTTTTAACGAGGCAGTTTTCCAAAGTCCTTAATAAAGGCATCAACCCCCGAAAAACCAAAACTCTAAAGTCCTTTTTTCAGTTTTCCATAAACATCGATAAAAGCAGCTCTTATCCAAGAACGCTTATAATCGATGAAAAGATGAAAACCACAGAAGATTGCTTCGAAACACAATTTTTTCGAAACAAAATTGGGAAAAGCAAACTTCACCTCCACCTAAGACAAAGGGAGGCGCGAAGTCCAAAAAGTCGAGCACCCTCGCACAAAACGCCAGGGGCTCGCAAAGCAAACTTCACCTCCACCTAAGACAAGGGGAGGCGCGAAGTCCAAAAAAAGTCGAGCACCCTCGCACAAAACGCCAGGGGCTCGCAAAGCAAGCTTCACCTCCACCTAAGACAACGGGAGGCGCGAAGTCCAAAAAAGTCGAGCACCCTTGCACAAAACGCCAGGGGCTCGCAAAGCAAACTTCACCTCCACCTAAGACAAGGGGAGGCGCGAAGTCCAAAAAAAGTCGAGCACCCTCGCACAAAACGCCAGGGGCTCGCAAAGCAAGCTTCACCTCCACCTAAGACAAGGGGAGGCGCGAAGTCCAAAAAAGTCGAGCACCCTTGAACAAAACGCCAGGGGCTCACAAAGCAAACTTCACCTCCACCTAAGACAAGGGGAGGCGCGAAGTCCAAAAAAGTCGAGCACCCTCGCACAAAACGCCAGGGGCTCGCAAAGCAAACTTCACCTCCACCTAAGACAAGGGGAGGCACGAAGTCCAAAAAAGTCGAGCACCCTCGCACAAAACGCCAGGGGCTCGCAAAGCAAACTTCACCTCCACCCAAGACAAGGGGAGGCGCGAAGTCCAAAAAAGTCGAGCACCCTCACACAAAACGCCAGGGGCACGGAAAGCAAGCTTCACCTCCACCTAAGACAAGAGGAGGCGCGAAGTATAAAAATTCGAGCACCCTCGCAAGACACGCCAGAGGCTTACAAAATCAAACTTCAACTCCACCTCATACAAGGGGAGCGCAAAGTATAAAAAGTCGAACAACCTCGCAAAACAGAAAACGTTAAGCGAGCCTCGCTAAAAGAAAAGGGGGCATCGCTGTTTTTCCTTATCAGTTTACAAAAACGTTAAACGAGCAACACTAAAAGAAAAGGGGGCGTCGTTGTTTTTCCTAATCAGCTTACAAAAGCAGGGCATCGCTGTTTTTCCTAATCAGCTTACAAAAGCGTTAAGTGAGCCTCGCTAAAAGAAAAGGGGGCATCGCTATTTTTCCTTATCAGCTTACAAAAACGTTAAACGAGCAACGCTAAAAGAAAAGAGGCTGTCGCTGTTTTTCCTAATCAGCTTACGAAAGCGGGGTATCGCTGTTTTTCCTAATCAGCTTACAAAAGCGTTAAGCGAGCCTCACTAAAAGAAAAGGGGGCGTCGCTGTTTTTCCTAATCAGCTTACAAAAGCGTTAAGCGAGCCTCGCTAAAAGAAAAGGGGGCGTCGTTGTTTTTCCTAATCAGCTTACAAAAACGTTAAGCGAGCCTCGCTAAAAGAAAAGGGGGTGTCGTTGTTTTTCCTAATCAGCTTACAAAAGCGTTAAGCGAGCCTCGCTAAAAGAAAAGGGGGCGTCGCTGTTTTTGCTAATTAGCTTATAAAAACGTTAAGCGAGCCTCGCTAAGAAGGAAAGGGGGTGTCGCTGTTTTAGTAAACACCTCTCTCAGACGAAAAGCGAGCCTCGCTAAAAAGAAAAGGGGGCGTCGCTGTTTCAGTAAACACCTCTCTTAAATGAAAAGCGAGCCTCGAGGGTCAAATATCCTTTTCCTCAAATTGCAAAAAATGAATAGCGTCCGCACAAAAAAACCTTACAAATTGTGTGCTTCTGTACAAAGCAACCGCAGTATGATACACACTCAATAGAAAGTATAAAATTACAAGGAACCATCACCATCCTCAATCAACATTAAATCATCAAAACCCTCGCTACCCTCCTCAAATCCTATATCCACCGGAACTATGGGTCCCCACAACAAAGGAGTCGCAGGAATAATTAGCAATTCCCCAGGCAAAACCCTCGCCCTATACATATATCTCTGGTCTGTATCACTAACTTCCGAAGGCTCCTCCTTCGGAATTACAAGTGAACCGTCTGAACCTAGTTCAAGGTTGCTTCATCCAAACAAAAAATCCAAAGCCGTTCTCTCAACAATGTCATCGTCGACAACAGATTGCGCAGAAGAAGAAGAAGAACCAAACAAAAATCGTGTAGCTTGCCGATCAGTATAATCTGCATCGCGCCAAAAACAACTCGATCGACTATTCTTCAGATCATACCTTCGCACCTTTGACCACCAAAAACGTTCAAAAGGCAGCGAAGGATGTTTAAACTTAGCTCGAGCCCATGATTCACCAGTTATAAAAATATCCTGATAATTTAGCGTCAGTGGCATCACATCAAATACTTCTAGCACGGTTCCATCAGGAACCTGCATTTTCACAGAGTTAAAAAAAATATCTCAGTGTCACTAAGTCATTTCCACCACCCAACATATTACAAAATGACCCTCGCTTGAGCTATCCCTATTTTTCACACCTGCTCGGCACCACCATGCTCCCCCGCATCAGCTTCGCCAGCTGGAGCATCCAAATCATCGCCGGCCGCAGCGTCCTGACTCTCCACAGTTGTAGCAGTTTCAGCAGCAGGCACTTTGACCGTCGCCACCTCCTCTACATTAGCATCTCCAGTGACAGGGATCTCCTCGGCCGAGGCTACTACCCCGACTAGTGGGACCTCCGCAGAACCGTGCGTAGGTGCAGACTTGGAGCAACCCGCGACGTCATCGGTTGCAGTTGGCGAGGGCAGCGCATCATTCCGAGCCTGCAAAAAAGAACACACAAATAAATACTAACGCCCCCATCAACAAACATACAAATCAAAAAACGAAACTCTCTGCGTTATAACAACCTGACGTGTGGCTTCAGCGGCTTCTTCAAAGGCAAGAGCTCGACCCCCCCCAGAAATCCAGAATTTGCGAAGCAAACGCATCGCACAATTCCGAACCTCCGCGTCATCGACTTTCATTTGACGCACCTCGTCAACTATTAGGAAAACGTGATTTGGCTTTCTAATCTTGCGAAGGTGCTCGCAATCTGCCTGGCGAAGTGTTCCAGCCATTGCTAAAGCCCCGGCATAGCCCCTAAAGTCGGCTGCGTTACCAACCAATGAGCTAAAGACATCAAGCTCATTACAGAGCCAACCTTCGAAAGCCTCCGCAGTAGCATCAGGCAGTGGCTGCCCGGCAGAGCCGCCGGCTTCAGTCAAGCACACATCAACCTTGTCCTTAATTTTACCAATGCTCTTCTGCCATGATTCTGTCCGAGAAGCCAACTCCGATGTTAGCTCATTTATACGACCCCTTGCAGAGGCCAAGTCTCTGTCCTTATCACGACAAGCTGTCCACAGTTCCGCATTACGGTTTGCGACCCCCTGCGCTTCCTCTCGGGTTTTCTTAACCTTCTCAAGAGCTCCTTTAAGCTCAATTTCTTTGTTTTCTAAACTTCGCCGAAGGTCTTTGTTTTCTTTCTCAACCTTGGCCAACCGTCTCCTTAAAAAATCATCGTTTATACCAGCCCTTCGGCGCGCTGAGCGACTGAGAAGCATCAACTCAGCCAACTTAACATCAATATCATCGTGAAGCTCATCCAAGGGTTGGTTGACTAATCGAAGCTCAGCTTCCGACACACAAACCCGACCAAACACTCGTCCAAGGAAACGCCTTTCCTCCGGAGCGCATTGCAAATGGCACTCTCGAAGGTCCGGACTCGTGAAAAGTTCCGTCGCCGGATCCGAAACTCCATCCTTTTTGGCAAAATAAGGAAGGCTGGACCGGCTAGCTTCGCCATATGGCCTTTTACCAGGGTTTCTCTCTGATTCAAGCTCACCCCTCACCTCAAAACCATCAACCCAAATGTTTGACCCCGCAAACTCGGGCACTAACCCTCGCTCGGGGCTCTCAGACTCGAGGTCCCGCATGAGCTCATCAATGCTACGGGCAGCTTCAGCGTCAGCGCTCGATGAGACTATCGCTTTACCACGGTCATCATCAATCAACACTTCTTCGTCCATGTCGCCCTCGTTGCCGGAGGTGTCACTAGTTTCTTCAGTAGAATCATCCTCAGAGCCGGCCTCTTTCTCTGCCTCTTTCTCTTTCTCCTTTTCATCTTCATCGGAGAAAGCTTCGTCATCAGATATCTGGATCAAAGCTCCAATCCCGCCGACGCGCGGTACACGCCCCCCGGCCTTAGCAACACCTCGGTCGCCCGTCACCGGCATGATGGCCGAGGAAGTGGAAGTGCCGACAGCGCCTGACGCCATAGCAACCTTCGTCGCCAGTGTTTTGGTTCGACCGCCAGCGCTGCCACGGCCCCGACCACGACCCCTCTTAGGCCGCGAGACAACCCCCTTCTCCTCCGCGGACGTGCGCTTTCTCTTTTTTGGCGCATCCTCGCTCGAAGGTGCGGGCCAATCAGGATACGAAATCCCAAGTATATCAAACAGTCTGTTAACTCGACCTCCACTACCCACCGAGCTATGGATAGCATTAACTTCTAGTGTAGAGAGCTTACCAACAAGGTCCTCCACTCTCTGTTGAACCCACTTATAAATCACTTCGACACCATCTTCATGTTTGGGAAACTTCTTGAGGACAGCCTCCCAAACCCTGTTCAACTCCAACTTAGGCTTCTTCAAACACCTACCTTCGTACTTCGGGTCATCCTCAACAGCAAACCATACTTGTCTCCGGCTAAGGGGCCACACCTTAGCACAACAATACTCCTCGACCAAGTCGCGAGCACACTGAGAACGCGCAACCACCCTCAGACAATCAACCGCGGCATGCGCCTCGGCACTCATTTTAGCTTCGGCACTAACGTCTCCAAGAGGCGGAAGCTCGCCGCAAAGCTCGGTAGCGCCGCTAAGCTTGTAGTAGAACCAGAACTCTTGCCACCCACTGGCCCACTTATTCTTCTGAGCTTGCACCGGCAACTCCGATCCGGCACGATGGCAAAAGGTGTACACCGCGTACTGACCGACACTGGTGTTACCTTCGCCATCCACAATCTTGCGAGGCTGCATATGCACTCGATGAGTTCGAACAAAACCCTCGACATGAGGGACAACGCCCTGAGAACGGCACGCCCACACATATACTGAAAGCTTCGTAAAGCATGATGGTGTGAGCTGATGAAACCTCAAATGGAACCTCTCCAGAACAGAAGACACAAAGGAAGCAACCGGAAAACGCAGACCAACTGCAAAAAACTCCTCGAATAAAACAACCTCGTCAGCCTCCGGCTTCGGAACAGTCTCTCCAGCGCTGCTCCTCGCCTTTCCATCCTCAATCCAACCCCGCTTGACATAAGATGCCAGATCCGAACTACAGACTCGACTAAGTCCAAACTCGAAGGTTATCCCCTCATCCAAGGCAGTCGGAGACGCAACGCGAGCAGTCTGTTTCAACCTAGCCATCTCTCCAGCTCACAACCTTCGCATGACAAGCAAATCACCCAACCCTCGCAAACAAAACAAGATAACCCTCGCAACAAGCAAAACGCAGCAGCAGGACGGCTATAGCAAGAGAATGGCACAGTTTCAAACCATCCACCAACCCCACCTATTTATAGGCCAAGGCACGATGCATCATGCCCGACAAAATCGGCTCGGACCCCGAAAACCACGGCGCAAAAAACAAGACGAACCCCAAATAAAATACAACGACCCGGCCCACAAGCAGCAGCGGGCGTCGCTGCTTGGGCCTAAAGATCGTTTTTTAGATCCAAGCCATCGAGGGGCTACTGTTGGGGGAAGGGACCCTCGGCAGTGACGTCGTGCAGGCTGAATCAGGAAATGACCCTCGAATCTCGTTTGATTGGACCCTCGAGTGCCCCGCACACCTTCGTGAACGCCATTGATCATTTTGTTACGTCCCTCGAGTCACCTTTCTAACCCTCGAGCGCTGGCCCGACCCTCGGAATGTTTAAACAATTCTTGCAGGCAAAAGGCGTGAAGGACACTGGAAACTACCCTCGCGTGTCCCGCACACCTTCGCCAGGAGGCTTAGGCTCAACGGGTGGCGAGCGGGCGCAGACCTCGTGACTGGAGGGATGGTTTCATGAGACGAAAGTCAACCCTCGCGTTCTCGCGAGGGTGAGCGCGAGCCGGGTGGCGGCAGACATTTGGAGGGCTAGCTAGGGTTTTTGTACCGTCTGTGTTTGTACGATTCTGCCCTTACGTTGTACAGCGTAAAGGAATCTTTCTTGTACCTTTTTGTAATTTGGTCAGTGTCCCCTGGTATTCCCTATAAATACCAGGGGATGAACAGTGTAATACGGACGGTTTTTGGGGAATAGAGCTACAACACCACTGTTCTTGTTTCCCTGTACCCTCACGCTTAGTTTTGACGATCGGCCACCTTCGCCGCTCCCCTGCGCGTGAGCGGGGATAAGGCAAGTGTGCTCCCAACAATCCCATCATCTTTCATTTTGAACTTCTTTCCATGAGTATCAAACCAATCACATCGAAATAGGACCACTGTTCGGCGATCACTTGACTCTGAGTTGTACCTCAGTTCAATTATGTCCTTCAAGCAACCATAAAAGTCAATATCCTCGCCATTATGTGTACCATGAGTCAAAATCCCACTATTTTGTGATTTTCTATTTTTTTCATGGTCTACGGTGTGGTATCGGACACCATTGACAAGACATGCTGAAAAAATCCGAACTCGCAAATCAGGCTCACGTGACAATGCAAATAGATCATCATCTATCTCTTTTCCATCCACATAACGGAGTCTTGCAATCTGCAAAAAATAAAAACTAACTTTACTAAAACCAAAACAACTTATACTGATCAAATAAATTAGTGGAAGAAAACCCACATGCTTCTTAAACCAAGAAGAAAATTGCTTCTCAAGAGTTTTTTCAACATCACGACATCCTTCATTCTCCAACTCTTTCCTATATATCCTGAAAATGATAGTTAATTCAAATATTAGGGACAAACTATTAATTTGGTTATATGGAACAACTAAAATAGTAAATGTGATGACATACTCAATATATGGCTCAACCTCCTCACAGTTGTTTAGCATAAACCAAACCATTTTTTCGTAATCACATTCAAGATACGTAAACCTCGCTGCTCCAAGAACCTCGACTCCATGCTTGAAAATAGACATGTCACCTTTTCTCATCATATCAACACGCTCTCTATTCCTGCCCTCTCGGTTGTGTCGTGTCTCAACATCATCATTGAAGTACCTCGAGCAAGTGGTCAAGCACTCAGCAGCGACATATGCTTCTGCAATGGACCCTTCAGGCCTTGCCATGTTCCTCACAAATCGTTTCAATGTCAACAACCTTCTTTCTACTGGGTACATCCATCCATACTGTACTGGACCTCTAAGAATTGCCTCTTCACGTAAATGAACAGCCAAGTGCAACATCACATCAAAGAAAGAAGGAGGAAATATTTTCTCAAGTTTACACAGAATGATTGGGATATTAGCTTTCAATGTTTCCAACACATCTAACTTCAAAGTTCTCGCACAAAGTTGCTGAAAGAAGTTACCTAATTCTGCAAATGCTTCATATATGTCCTTGTGCATGATTCCTCGGATAGCAGCAAGTATAATCCTCTGAAGAAGAATATGTCAGTCATGCGTTTTCAGTCCTTGGAGGTTGCATCCATCAGCAGTAACACATTTTCCTAAGTTGGAAGCATATCCATCTGGAAATTTTACACTTTTCAAAAAATCACAGAAGTCACTACTGCACAAAGCTATAACCTCAGCGGGCGTTTTAGCTTTACCGCAGCGGGCAACGGCGTCCGCTGCGGTGCTAAGGCCACGGTTAATCGTAGCCATTACCACAGCGGACGCTGTTGCTCGCTGCGGTAAAAGCCTTAACCGCAGCGGGCAACATAAATAGCCCGCTGCGGTTAATATCATGTACCGCAGCGGGCAACCTAAATCGCCCGCTGCGGTAAATTATTAACCGCAGTGGCCGATTTAGGTTACCCGCTGCGGTAGTTGCGTTTAACCGTAGCGGGCTCGTTATGTTGCCCGCCATGGTTATTAATTTTGGAATAAAAAAAATAAATGATGCAGCCAGCAGAAACAGCAGCCGAAACAGCAGGATATGAATTCAAATCAATTGCAGATTTCAAATCAATTCTAGAATTCCAGATTTCAAACAGACATATATATATGCACATATAAACCATCTTGACATAACATACAAAGTCACTTAGTTGTTTGTTGTCATCATATACACATTGACTTACTTGATTTCAAATTCAAATTACAAACTGTCGGACAAAGCATTGTGTTCCATTCGCGGAGCTTCTCGTATTGAGGTAGCAACGCCAGCTCGGATTCATTGTCGAAGAACGTTTCTCCTTCGAGAATGCATTTCTCCATTACAAACTTGTATATGTCTGCCTTGACTTGTTTAAAGCATATCCTGTGGCTTTGCTGCTCTCCCCAATACTTGACACTTTCCTTGAGCTTCTTCTAGCTATTGGTGTGCTCCTTGCTTTCCCTTAGAAACTCGCATGTGTACAAGCCACATGTCTTCGATCCTAGTGGTTGTTTGGCGCACTGCACGATTGATACACAAGCATTAGAACCCATATATATGTATGAAACATGAATTGAACCTTTGAAATACTTACCGGGAAATCTCGTCGGATTTTGAGGTGGTACCTATGCTTGTCCTTGAACTTTTGAGTTCTTCGGTCCCAGAATCCGGGCACCTTTTGGTATTCCTTATAAGCGTTGTACGAAATATAACAGTTTTAGCCACCATTTAAAAACGTATGGTAACCGTAACTAATGAAAAACCTGGATGACTTACTTTTTCAGGCAATCTTCGAATGCCTTGTACCCTTGCTTGTTTGGTACGCTCAAGGAGTCAAACACACAGGCCCTGCCATCTTGAGGGTATATGATAAAAGCGACCCAGTGGCCACCCACGAGGCCCTGACTGCACCATTGCAACAAAATAGAGTTTATGACGACGAGAAGGCATGATATGCTAGCGACTTAGGTGTACGTACATGTATTTGACTTACCCAAAGTGATAGGCAGCCATTATACACTCTGGCCCATCCGGCTTGATCTTCTTCATGCATTCTAGTATGTAATTTTTCAACTTAGTCTTCTCGGCTTTCATATTTTCTTCATATTTCTTCTCTCGCTATTGAACTGTCATCTCCAGATCAGTGATCTCGAAACCCTTGATGACTCTTTCGGCAATATGTGCTGGAGAGAGGTAGTACAGGACGTGTCTTTTTATTACTTACAATGACCGTCATGCTGCACGGACAAGTCATCGTGACATAATAAGTATATAACTATGGAAAATACGAATGTAGTTATCTGTGGAAGTTGCATTCATCGCTTACAGTGTGAATAGGGTGATTTGAATGATGTCTAGGTCTTCTTTCCGCATCAGGTTGTACATGTCGCTAAAGTCGACGGGTAGGTGCATTTCGTTACCAGCGGGCAAGTGGAAGTACTCCATGGGAATCTTGACGTTAAAACTTGACATCTCGGCTTTTGCAGCTTCCATGTACCATAGATGGAACCTCCTTGTATCCCACTTTTCCTCGTCGATGAGCTGGGCCTTGGGAATCATGAACTTCCCGCACACATAGTGGCCAAGGCAGTCTTCGGCTTCATAAAATAGTTGACGGGTAGTTTCAGGCCTGGCAAACGATGGATAGGGATGTTAGTAGCATATATACTATGGACGTGGTATTATGCTCAATGTTACCATACCTTTCGAACATGAGCGTGTACGGGAGCTTGTCGGTGGACGTTCTTGGATTCTTGGTGGGCGGGGGAGGACATTGGCTTGTGCTTGACGGGGGAGGTGTCTTCGTCCCTGTTGCCTCCCCCGTTGTGCCTCCCTGTTGCTCGTTCGTGCTTGGCTGGCTTGTTGTTGTCATGTTGTCGCCCTTACCGGCCTTTGAGCTTCTTGCCTCATTGTCTGGGCCGATCGGTGGACTATTTGGAGGCGGGGGAGACATGGGTCCCATGTCAGTGCCCTTTTCCTTTTCCCCGCCATCACCTTCTACCTTTTCCTTGTCCCCGCCTTCACTACCGCCTTCTCCTTTGTCCTTTCCCTTGCCCTTGTCCCCGCCCTTTTCTTCGTCCCTCGCTGTCGTGATTTGGATCTTCCGGAGGACAAGATCTGGCGGCTGATGGTTGTGATGCTGGTGTCGGCGTTGGAGTTGGCGTCCGAGCAATGATCTCGATGTCCTCGCGGTTCCATAGAACTTCCAATCCAAGTGCCTGCCCTAGGTGCCTGGCCGGTTGTAGGTTGGGATGGTCCAATTCAAAATGTTCCTGGTCGAGAACGTGCCATAACGGGCTCACGACCACATAGTCTTCAGGTATGTGTTCTTTGTTGAAGTCGTGGATATCGTGGGGTGCAAGAATGCATCCCTCGGCCACGCACATCTTCTTGGACCTTCCGAACAGGATGAGGAGTTGGACGTGCTGGTTTTCCTGGAAGTCCTCGTTCGAGACCCTTGGGCGATCCTCGTTCATCGGCAGTAAGCCTTTCTTTTCCTTTGCTTGCGGATTGGGCAGGCCATGGTGATCAAACATCTTCGACCTCATCGCGACCATCTCCGGGTCGTTGCTCGTGAAGGCTTCCTTTATTGAGCTTTTGATCATTTCAGCAATGCCTTCATTGAAGCCCTTCTTATATAGCTCATCTTTATACCTCTGCCTGGACTTGTAGGTGGTCGCGTCGGATTGCCACGACTCAACCGACTTCCAGCTCATCTTCGTCCCTACACCACGAACGCGGCCGCGGTGCTCGGGGGTTCCCAGGACCTCGGTGAGCAAGTCGTGGCCCCGATGGACCACGATGTTGTCCTTAAGCTTTGCTTTCTCCATCAAAGTCTTCTCGACGTCCTCGAGGTGGGGCTCGTTAAACTTGGTCGCCCCGGGCTTCAGCCTCTTTGGAATGCGGGCCCTCATATAGTACTTTGCCCTTGGGTCGATGCCCTCATACGGATCTGGAACCCCGGCAGCCTGTCTTGCTTGTTCTTCTTGCTGCCACTTGGTCCTCTGACCGGCAAAGCCAGTCATGCCCAAGTGGTGAGGATTCTTGTTCCTCTTCGCGAGCTCACTGAACTTAGCACTCTTTTCCTCTGCTTCTTGCGTCTTTCTCATTTCGCAGAAATCGTCCCACATGTGTGCCTTGACCATATTGTACTTCAGCAGTGGCGACTTCCCCTTCTTCAGGTAATTTCTAGTCAGCATGGACCTGAAGTTGCGAAGCGCAGTCGACGCCACGTGCAAAGCCCACTCCTGGCACTTCTCCATGTCAGCTGAGGGCGGATATCTGAATCTCCTTGTCACCTCACCCCATACATTGTTTTTTATGTCAGCATGGACGTCGTGCCAGTTGGGCCAAGTGATCTCCACCTTCTCCTTGGCTATACACGCCACTTGATTGCTGAACTTGCCAATGACTGTATCTGGAGCTATTGGGTTTCCCTCTGGCCCCACCGCATCGATGACATGCACCTCATTTGCTTTGTCCAACTGGTGCCTCCCGTGTTGTCCCCTCACCCTCTTCTGGCCCTTAGATTTGGACGAAGAGGTTGCCGTAGAGGGAGCGGGGGCTTCTTCCTCCCTGACCGCTTCTTCGTCCCTGAACTCGAGCTGACGAGGCACAATCGGCAGCTGTTGACAAGAGTCTCTTGCCTTTAGTTTTTCGCTAATGATGGACAACGCATCATTGTACATGTTAGAAAGCCAGCGTGTTGCGTAAACCTCGAGGTCGTGACTATGTGCTTCGTCCGCCCCTGGTTCGTACGTCGGATCGTTGTCCACCTCTGTACGCTGCTTCTTCGGGGGTGGAGTCACGGACGCCCCACTCATCAAGCTGGTTGACGAGGAGCTAGGGGTAGGGTCCCTCCATTCGTTTGTTTTGTCTTCCGCCATTTCAGTTCTACATATACACAGACGCGTATATAATATGATCAGTTCAAAGCTTTTGAATAAAAAATGACACGTATAAGTTTTTGGCTCAGATTTGCCCCTAGGTCAACATGTCACTGCTAAACTGGTTACTTGTAAAATACAAGCCATCCTAGTCTAGCAGCTGACTCAGCATAGAAAGTAGGGGGCAATTGATCATCATCGCCGCTGCCTCAGCATAGATAGAAGGGGTCACATCATCGCATTTGCCACTACCTCAGCTTACAAGTTCGAAAAAAATCATCAATGCAAATGCCATAGTAGGGAGTAGGGAGAGTAGTAACAGAGAGTAGTAGTAGGGAGAGGAGTATAAAGAGAGGAGTAGGGATAGTAGTAACAGAGGACTAGTAGGGAGAGTTGTATAGAGAGTAGTATAGAGAGGACTAGTACAGAGACTAGGTAGAGAGTAGGGAGAGGAGGAGTACAGTAGTATAGAGTAGTAACAGAGAGGAGTAGTAGGGAGAGGAGTATAGAGAGGAGTATAGAGAGGAGTAGGGGGAGTAGTAACAGAGAGGAGTAGTAGGGAGAGGAGTAGTAGGGGGAGTAGGGCATTTGCATAGTGTAAAAAAACATCACAGGGCATCATAGGCCGCAAATAAAAAAGCATCAGATGGCATCATAGGTAGTGGCATTTGCATAGTATGGTAAAAAGGCATCAAAGTGCATCATAGGCAGCAAATAAACTCTGAATTAAAGCATCACGAGACATAAGATAGGGGAGAAGTAGTGGAGAAGTAGTGGAGGCAGCAAATAAACTTTGAATTAAATAGTATGGTGCCATGGTTACTAAAACTGCCTAAGTAGTGGAGAAGTAGTAGAGAAGCACAACTAGAAGAAGTACAACTAGGCTAGTTAGTAGACAACAGTAGTAACCAGTAGTAAGGAGACAGTAGTAACCAGTAGTAAGTAGCAAGTAGACAGAAGATCAGTAGATAGGAGTACTAGCAATAGAGAAGCACAACTAGAAGAAGTACAACTAGGCTAGTTAGTAAACAACAGTAGTAACCAGTAGTAAGGAGACAGTAGTAACCAGTAGTAAGTAACAAGTAGACAGAAGATCAGTAGATAGGAGTACTAGCAATAGAGAAGTAGTAGAGAAGTAGTAAGTAGCAGTAGTAAGTAGGAAGTAGTAGATAAAGGTAAGTAGTAGAGAAGTAGTAGATAAAGGTAAGTAGCAGTAGCAATAGTAGTAGTAAGTAGTAGAGAAGTAGTAAGTAGCAGTAATAGTTAGCAGTAGTAAGTAGTAAGTAGCAGTAGTAGATAGAGGTGTAGTAGACAGTAGATGGCATTAGAACAAATTCAGAAGTAATAGTTAGCATAACAAACTGAGTAATGCATCAGGGGCATAACAAACTGAGTAAAGGATCAAGTTAATTTAAGCATCAGTATAGGGAGAGAGGAGTATAGGGAGAGCACAAACTAATAATTAAGAAATGAATAACCCAAAGCATAACTAAATAATCATATACAGGGAGAGAGTAGTGACTAATAATTAAGAAATGATAGAACCATAGATCATATCAGATAGTTATGATAGGACAGATTTGAACTGAGTCTAACAAATCCATTGACTAGAGGAGTTTGCTGAACTACCCATTGACCTGAGTCTAACATATCAGATTATGCCAAAATAATGAAACAACACATATTGTAGTCATATCAGAGATTATGCCAAAATAATGAAACAACACATACTGTAGTCATATGAGAGAAGTTAATAAGGATAGAGCATATCAGATTATGCCAAAATAATGAAACAACACATATTGTAGTCATATCAGAGAAGTTAATAAGGACAGAGCATATCAGATTATGCCAAAATAATGAAACAACACATATTGTAGTCATATCAGAGTAAAGCATATGGACTAAACATTTGGACTGAACATATGGACTGAACATATGAGATTAAAAAGCATATGAGATTGCATCATATCAAATTGCAACATATGGACTGAACATATGAGAATAAAAAGCATATGAGATCTCCATCGGTGGACGCCAACTCAATCGGAGCTTATGGAACGAGAAAGGGGGTCTTGGCGTGGGTCAAGGCGAGAGGTTGGAGCGAGCAAGGAAGAGAACGAGTACCCGGTGGTGGTGGAGGTCGGAGCTAGGGTTCCCGGCGGGGGTCGAGGTCGAAGCTAGGGTTCCCGGTTCTGGCTTCGGTGGCGTTGCGTCGCTCCGGCTCTGACTTCGGCGGTGTGGTCAAGGTCTCGTGGCTCCGGTGTGGTTGTGGCGTGCTCGACGCGTGGCTCTGACTCCGGCTCCGGCTCCGGCTCCGGCGGCGCTAGGGCACCAGCAGCAGAGGCGTCGCTAGGGCTTCAGGGGCGTGGCTCCGATGATGTGGAGGAAGGAGGCGGCGATGTGGAGGAAGGCGGCGGCTAGGGCATGGGGGTGGAGGACGGTGGCGCGCGCAGGAGATTTGGGCAGCCCTTCGGGGTCAGCGCGGGAGAAGAGGACGACTTGCCCACTTTGGCCGGGGGGCTTTGTATATATAGGGTAGCAATAACCGCAGCGGGCATCTTAAGGGTCCGCTGCGGTAAATATTAACCACAGCGAGCATCTTATGATGCCCGCTGCGGCAAATAGGTATGACCGCAGCGGGCACTTACGTTGCCCGCTGCGGTTAATACTTGTAGAGTTTAAGTTAATTTAATAACAATATAATAACAAATATTACTAAATTGCAGAACAAATAATTTACTTTTTGATAATTATTTCCAGAACAATTATTGCAGAACAATTATTTCTAGGCTCACTATTTTATTACAAAACTTGTCTCCAATACTATTACAAAACTTGTCTCCAATACTATTATATAACTTTTCCCATGTACATCCTATTTTGGTGCTGGCGCTTTCACGGACCGCTTCTCACCATCAGGACGGGCCCAGGGCTTCATACCGCTCTTGTTGCAACGGTCCTCGATGGCCTTGATCTTCTTTGCAAAATCGGTAAAAAGTTGGAGCTCTGCATAGTTGTTGTATTGTTCTGGGCATTGGACCCCATCAGCTCCAATAATCCGCTGCTTTCCTGACACGATCACATGCCTCTTTGGGTCCTCCGGATAGATATAGTAGGCCAATTGCGCGACATTGGTTGCAAGTACCCATTGGTCATCTTTGTACCCGATACTTTTGAGGTTCACTGTGGTTAGCCCAAAACTGTCGACCGCAACCGCTTTGGGGTTTACCCAGTGGCACCGGAAGACGGTTACGCATACGTCCTTGCCATAGTCAAGTTCCCATATTTCTTCGATCTGGCCATAGTATTGCGTCCTCGTGTTTGTGGCCTCGTCGACGCCCTCACATCGAACACCACAGTTCTGTGTCACGCTCTTCTTGTCCTTGTCTTTCGTGTGGAACCTGTACCCCTTCACATCGTACCCTTGCCATGTCGTGATTTGGCTTGACGGGCCTTGCAGAAGCTTCTGCACGGTCTGCGTATCTTCATCATCAGGGCATCTTTCTAGGGGTACGTGTTGCTCTTTGAGCCAATCTATGAAACTGTTCCTGTGCTCATTCTGGACCCATGCCTCTGTGCGTTGTCCCTCATTAGCGACGCGGATCTCTTCTATGTGCCTCTCGACATATTTCACCATGCTCACAAACTGATGAAGGATGTTGTAATGAGCTTGTTCAATCTCCTTGTATGGTATATCTGTGCGAACTTTTCGGCCCGTGCACCCCATGCCCGTGGTTCTGCCCTCATACTAATGGACAGGCAACCCAATCGCCCTCCCATCTTTTATGTACCTCATACACCAGTTCACTGCCTCTTCGGTTGTGTACGCCTCGATCATAGAGTGAAGGACCGAGAAGCAACCAGAAAGCGACCAGAGGGGGGGGTGAATGGGAGCTTCAAAATTTTCTTTCAGAAACTAGTAGCCACTGTCCCGAGAATCACCCCGAAAGACAAACCTTAGAGCTTGCTAATGTCCACGACCCTAGATGTAGGGTGGATGCTTCCAAGAAGCACAGCGGGACACTACACAACTCTAGAAAGCCAACGCAAAAACCCAAAACCAAATCCGAGATCGCACGAACGAACAGCGAATGAAACTGCGCAGTCACAGCAGCATCGGACGCTGGCAGCGTCCGATGCCTAACCAACGGACGCGTCCGATGCGAAAAGTGCAAAGTAGAAACCTTACTGGACACCCATCGGACGCTATGAACAGTAGACTCTCAGCGTCCGATGGTCTCACTCCGGCGCGTCCGATGCACAACGGAGCGTCCGGTGGCAGCGTCCGATGCCCCTTTGAAAATGTCAGAGACTGACACGTGGCAACGGAGCGTCCGATGCCAAAGGGGTCAGCGTCCGATGCCAAGAACTCGAGCGTCCGATGCCCCCGACGCAGTGCTGTTCTTCCGCGAAATCCACTCGATCTCCTCCGAATCGAAAGCACTAAGGCTTAGACTTGGTGTGAGGAGTTCCAAGGATGTTAGTGAGCTATCCCACGGGAATCATGGCTCGAACCTAACTCCTAATCGAGGAATCGGAAGGATTCGTGGCAAGGGAGCAAAAACCGATCCAAAAACTAAAATCGCTCGATCTCCTAGACCGTGAGGTTAGAGGAGATTTCCTTTGGTGGAAAGAAGTGCCTCACGATCTAGAACAACTCTATTCAAACGGATTTGCAAGAGATGCACTGAGCAAAGAGATCGATCGACGAGAAAAACGTGGAGAAAAACAACCCGCGAAGAACACGAACAAAACGCAAATCACAACCACGAATTGCAACCGTGTGGCTACCACACGCTACAACAGTGAGGATACGGCCTCACTTCCTCAGAATCAACAGTACACAGAGGCAAGTCTCTCTACGGATCTCAGCTAGCTACAGCAAGGGATGGGAGAGCAGGAAACCCTAAGTGCGAAAGAGCAAATGACTGAGATGGATGGGAGGAGGGTGTCTCCCGACTACTTATCCTACTACTAGCCTAAGTCTATTTCCTACTCTACCCCTCTCTATTCCAATTACAGAGCGAACCAGCTAAACCCTAGGGTTATTCTGGACCAACTCGGTGGTAGGTGTATCCGACGGTCACGCCCGCACAAACCGAAGCGTTGCCTCGACGCAACCTCCGGATCGCCGCCACGTGCCGCCCTCGCTCTGCACCCCCAGTTTTGTGGCCCAAACCGGGAAACCAGCCTTTTCCAGCCAACCCCCAGTTTTGAGGCCCAAACCGGGAAACCAGCCCACCAGCTTCTGAGTTTTGAGGCCAAACTCAGCAAACCCTCAGCGCCCAGGTTTTGAGGCCCAAACCTGGAAACCGTCCTCAGCCCGAGTTTTGTGGCCAAACTCAGAAACCCTCAGCCCGAGTTTTGTGGCCAAACTCGGAAACCGTCCACGCCCAGGTTTTGAGGCCCAAACCTGGAAACTGTCCATCCGATGGTTTTTCCCTGGCTCTACCACCAAACCGACGTCGTAGAGGGGATGCACCTCCCGTGCACCCCGTCCACCGACACGTGTCCCCGAGTCCACGACTCAGGCAACACCGTGGCCCGCAAGTCTTCGCTCGTCGCTGTCCCAGGCTGTCAGCCACCACAGCTGATCCTCAGGCACTCTGGTCCCTCAGTCCAAGCCTCACGTCCGCCCTTCACCGCTCGATCCATCGTCATGGCACGTCCGCCGCACGGCACGCCCATCCTTCATCGCACCCGGTCCATCGGCACGACCCGTCTTAACTTGACCTTCACCTCGCCTTCGATCACTGCATCCGTGCTCGACACCTGCACAACACAAGCCAAAGAACATGCGCATCATCCTAGTTGACAATCACTCATCACTCAGAGACCCGGCATACACCTATGTATCCGCATAGAGCCCTCCGGGTGAGCACGGTTATGAACATATCTGTTGAGGGTGGACATGAACCGCTCGTACGTCCACATCTCGTGTAGGTACACGGGGCCTTGTTGCTCGATCTGATCCACCATGTGCATCATCAGGTGTACCATAATATCAAAATATGATGGGGGAAAGCACATCTCAAGCTGGCAAAGGGTCTCCGCGATGAAGTCCTTAAGGGCAGGGAGGTCAGCCTTACCGATGACCTTCTGCGTGATGCGGTTAAAGAAGTATGATATCCGAGTGACCACCATCTTCACGTACTCTGGACCGATAACTCTTATCACAATTGGAAGGAACACTGTCAGCATGATGTGGCAGTCATGTGCGTTGTAGCCAGTCAATGTGAGGTCTTTCAAGGAGACGAGGCTCTTAATGTTTGAAGAGAAACCGGTCGGCACCTTGATACCCCTAAGAAGGTTGAGCATAGCAGTCTTCTCGCAATGCCTTAGGTTGTAGGCCGGACCTGGAAGATCGACTTTACCATTATGAGGTGACCCAGGGTGAAGGTCCTGCCTGATGCCTTGGTTCAGAAGATCCATCCGTGACTTCAGACCATCCTTCGTCTTTCCCGGGATGTCCAACATGACACCAATCGTGCTATCAAAGACGTTCTTCTCGAGATGCATACAATCGATGGCTTAAGGTGTTTTCAGTGTCTTCCAATATGACAGGTACTCGAAGAAAATCGACCTCTTCTTGAAAGGAATAGAGGGGACCTGCGACCCTTCCTCCGTCGTGTCTCGCTTTCGCTTCCTTGTTTGTTTTGTCCCCTCCTCTGGTGGCTTCTTCTTCCCAAACTCGATCTGATCAATATCCTTCACCATCTCATACACCTTTGGCCCCCAACTAGTCTGCGCCGGTGGTTCACCCTGTGGCTCGCCCTGATCATCGAACAATTGATTCATGACACTTCTTCTATATCTGTGCCTTTTCGGAAGGAACCGCCTGTGCCTCATGTAGACCATCTTGTTCGATCCCTTGAGGTAAGTGTAGCATGTCACGTCGATGCACATTACGCAGCCGGTCTTCCCTTTGATCTGCCCCGACAGTGAGAAGAGGCCGGGGTAGTGACAAAGATGATGGCTTTTAGGGTGAACTTCTCCTTGAGGGACGCATTGTAACACCTCGGGTGTTTAGCATGTAATTAACTTGACATATCATCATTATCATCTTTAAACATCTGGATCATGATTTCATGTGTATGCATTTTGCTAAGTGTATCATTTTATGTGAAGTACCTCTATTGCAAAAACCCTAATTAGCCCACTTCTCTCTACTAGGGCAAAATGGTAATTTCACCTCTGTGACTAGCTTTGTGTAATTCTTGTTCCTTTGATGTCTTGAAGTTTTGTTGTGTTGGCCAAAGTTCAAAAATCAGAATTTGATTTCAAATCCCTTTGCAAAACCCTGATTTCCAAACCTTGGATTTTATCCCTCTTGTTGTGATTCAAAAATTATTCAAAATTTGGGATTGGTCTAAAAACCAAAGTTGTAGATCTGTCAAAGAGAAACAACTTTGGTATTCACAAATTTTCAAGTTGCAGTACAAAGTTTTGAGTTATTTCAAATTCATTCAAACCTTAACTTTTGTTCCCTTTTCAGTTTTCAAAATTAGTTCAAAAACTAATGAGTTTCTGGAAAAGTGTATTTTAGCAAAGTTGTAGGTTTTGATAAAAGGAACAACTTTCATATTTGCAGATTTTCAAGTTTCTGTATAAAATCCAAAGTAATTTTGAATTGATTCAAATTTGAAAAGTGTCCCCTTTTCTGTTTTTGAATATAGTTCAAAAACTATTTGGAATTTGAAAATGTTCATATTGACAAAGTTGTAGATCTTTTTTTTCTGAGCAACTTTGGTATTTGGAGTTTTTGTCGCACAGTTCAAATTTTGGGAGCAATTTGCAAAATTCAGAAACTAGCCAAAAGTCAAACCCTAGCCCCTACACTGTTCTTCTTCCCATAGAGCCAGGGGGAGGGGGGGGGGCCCGGCCATGGCGCCGGCGCTACGCCTGCAGCGCATACGGCTGCTCCCCACGCGCCCTTATCCTGCCGCCGCTGTCTCCCTGTTCCCTCCGCGCCCGCACGCGAGCGCTGACCCTCGCTCCCGTCCCCTACAGTCCTCTGCGCGTCGCCGCCGCGTGGCCATCGCCGGCGAGCTTGCGCCCGAGCCCCGGCTGCACGCCAGCTTATCCGCCAGAGCGCAATCGCGTGCGCACGCCCCCGCAAACCTTACCCGCGCAACCCCGAGGTCTCTACCGGCCCCTGGCCGTGCCTATAAAAGCCCCGCCGGAGCCCGACCTCCGCACTCATCTCCGCCACCGTGGCCAGGCCAGTCCAGTGCCTCCGCCGCTCCACCACCTAGCTCAGAAGCTCCGCCTTGAGCTCGTGAAGCTTTCCCACCCTTCAATTTCATCTCTACCGCCCTCAATCGCCCGGCGTAAGCTCGCCGTTCCCTTCTCCGGCAGAAACCCGGCGAGCTCGGGTTCGTGAAATTCGCCGTCTCCGGCCATGATCATCCCTCACCGACCCCCGTGTCGTGTTCCTTGGTTCCGTGCGACTCTGACCAGGCCCTTGCGGTCTCGTGTGTTGCGCAGGGTCGCCGGAGCGCCGCTCGCCCTCGCCGCCGAAGGAGCTCCACCGAACCACCGCCCCTCGAGCACGTGTCGAGCCCTGCCTCCTTCCTCGAGCCTCACCCTCGGGCACGTGCCGAGCCACACCCTCGAGCCCTGCCTCCAATCCGTGGTAAGCACCCGAGGCCTCCGGCCTCTGCTTCCACTCCGTCTCGCCCGAGCCCAAGCCTCGGCGAGCGCATGCTCTCCGCTTCGCCCGAGTCAGGCCTCGGACGGAGGCTTACTTCTCCGTCTCGCCCGAGCCTCCGGGCCAGGCCTCGGACGAAGCTGTCGCTTCCGTCTCGACCGAGCCCGTCTTGACCGAGCCCCGCGCGATTCGCCCGAGCCCCCGCGATTCGCCGAGCCCGGCCTAGAAGGAGCACAGTGCTCTTCTCTTTTTCTGAGAGATGTGAATAGTGTTCTGTTTTCTCTTTTTTGTATGATTTTCTGTGTTGATCCAAAAACTCTGAAATTTTGATGGTAGACTCTTTACACCTTGAAGTATTTTATAAAAATATAAAACTTGACTTTTCTGCAAAACTTTGAAAATGAAAAATCTCCCTTTTAATTAATAAATGATGGTTTTGGATTTTTAGAAAAAGAGTAACTCCAAAAATTATGAGATCACTGTTTGTGAGCTAGTTTTGCCATGACAAGTCTCTGGTGAAATTTTGAAGTCTTTTGAAACAAGTTGATTTTTGGGCATTTATTTTAATTCCTAAATAGTGCCTTTTGTTAATTAATGCCTAGATTTAATTGAGCACCTTAATGACCTCCAAAAATTATGAAATTTGTTTTGCCATCTGTTTATGCCATAATGAACTTATGTGATTAATTTGGTAATTTTTGGAGCAACTTCATAAAATGACCTTTTAAATAAAATAAGAAAAATAGAAAAGATGGATTAGGGTTGGTAATAAGTGTTTAATGATGTGATCTTTGGATTGATTGATGTTCATAGACCCCTACCCCTCTGGTCTATGATGTTTGTGATGCCTTATGATGTTTATGCTTAGGTTTAATAAAAGTTGCTTAATTAATTTTGTTAATATTGCTAAAAAGGGATAAGTAATCTATTGTCCACTTAACAACCACTTATATTTTGCAAGGCTATACTCTAGTTTTGTCCTGTGCACTTTGTTCATACTAGCATACTCATGTGCATGCATCATTGCATACGTATAGTGACCGAGGAAGAAAGCCCTGAAGTCGAGGTAGCCACCGAAGGATCTGTTCCCGAGGCGACCCCGAGCCCCGTCAACTGCGCTGCTTAGCCCGAGTCTGCTCTCTTTGCCATCCAAGGCAAGCCCCGGTGCATTTAACCCTTTCCTTGAATTTATAAATGTTTCCTTAAATGTCTTTGAGTAAATTATTGCATTAGGTTGATAGGAGTTGAGTGAAATCCTATCTGATGCATTATCTACCTTGACCAATGATACACCCGATCCCTGTTTTTCAAAAACTATTCGCAAAATGCTTAGCAATGCTATATGATAGATTTGCAATAAAAATGCCAATTTCAAAAGTGTGATCACTTAAAGAATATTTATGGGAATTTCTGGTTTACTCCCACTATTGGCTAAGTATCTGATCCGTACTTAGTCAATGGGAAGGAGAGGTTGTCCTTGAGTACGGTGCCGTCATGTTGTAGTCCGGGACTCAACAGTTGACACCGACCGGGACAGGGTTGAAAAACTGACAGGACCTGTACTCTTGGGTTAGAGTCCCGAGGTGCTTGTCGCTGGCTGGAAAAACTTAGGGACCACCTGTATGGGGGCCTGATTGACTAAGACTTGCAACTATTCACATACTACGGAAAGCTTCGGCTCCGAGGAATCCTTGATTGGACCGACAACCGCGCACTGGGAGTGGAGAGATGGCGGAAGTAGCATGTACCCACGTGGGTTAGAGTCCCGGATTGGAGTGGTGTACTGTACTTCCGGGAGGCGTAGGACCGGGCCCAATCTTGGAGGAATCGTGGTAGACGAGTTGGCATATGCAAGCTTTGGTGCTACATATGCAGTGTGGATAGGGACCCTCAGCTGAGTATTATTTATCCGGATTAACGCTGCTCCTCGGTTATGGAGACTTAGTCACTGACTGTCAACAGGGAGTGGTTCTCAACTAGATCTGTTTTTGGAAAGTAAAATGAATCAAGGATTATGATGGAACAAGAAATTTTTGAGTCTTTTCAAAATAAGGATAGAAAAATGCTTTTCTGCAAAAGGCTTGAACTTGCTTAAAGCCTTACCTTGACTACCCTAAGCCTCTCATACCTGAGTCTTCTCCCTTTTTCTTTAGTCGGGTAAGTCTTGTTGAGTACCTTTGTACTCAGGGTTCTATTACCCTTGTTGCAGGTATGGCAGATTCCTCAGTGTGCCTTGGACCCTGCTGTGTGACTGTTGTTCAGGATGAGGCCGATGAGGCCGATGAGTGATTATTCACCCTCGGGCGGGGTGAAGTATCTTTATCTTTTAGTTGTTGTCATATGCTACTCTGCCAACTCTTCTATTTGAACTATGGTCTGTAATAACTTCACTTTAATTTTATGTTAAACCCTGGTTTGTAAAACTATTGTTATCTAAGTCTTCCGCTATTTACTCCGATGTTATTTGTCAATATGTTCAAGAGATTGTAACTGAATTGTGAGATGATCCTGCGGACATCGGGCACTGATGTAGCCCCGTGGCAGAACCGGTCTTAATCTCTTGGCTGTACGGATCAACTGTCAGTGGTTGACAATGATCAGTGGGTCATGGGATTAGGGCGGTTACGTCACAGAGTGGTATCGGAGCATCTCACTACGACGTTGCAATCTTTTTGCGAAAAACTTCAAAAGGTTTTTAAGTCCAAAAACTAAACTTGACTATTTTGAGTCCAAATTGCTTCTCTCATCTCATCTTGTCTTTGGCAACTAGTAGCAAGACAACTTGTATAAGCCCTATGTACCTTACCTTAATAGTTGCATTGCCTTGTTCTGTAGGAACGAATCATGCATCATGCCATAATCACTTGAGATAATAACTTCCTCTCTAAGTCTGTTGGGTTAGTATGCCTTTACCTTTTCTTGCTAGCCTTTCTCATCTATAACCTCTTGTCCAGATATGGCCATTATCAAGCGGACTGCTCGCAAGTCGACTGGACCGCATGGCGTGCCGCGTCACCAGCTGGCACCACGCACCGGAGAAGAGACTGGAGAATCCTCCAATGGTCGTCGTTTTCCCCGTCGTACCCGCAAACAGCTGAAGGAGGAAATCAAGAATCTGAAGGCTGAGATAGAGAACATGGAGCATGACTTCTATCTTTCCCGCCTGGAGTTCTACGAGGCACGAGCCGCTCTTGAGGAAGCTAACCAGAATGTGGTTCGCGCTATCCAGCAGCGTGATGCAACATGGATCCGAGAAGATGTCACCAGAGCCCAGCTCCATGGACTGCAGCAGTACACTGCCCAGATTGAGCAGTTCAATGATATGCTTCATGAGGAAGTACATCAACTGCACAACCAACTTCACCCCGTGGCTCCACCTGTTGCTGAGGATCCAGAAGATGGAGTCGTGGAGGAACCTGAAGTAGAACATGAGCCCGATCAGAATGAGGAAGTGGAACCTGCTGAAGATGTCCACGTTGAAGATGAAGATGAGGAGGAAGAGCCTGAGCTTATCATCGAGGATGATGATGATGACGAAGAGTTGATCTTCATCGATGACGACTAGACTCCTTGTGTCTGTACCATCTGCTTACCTAAAACCTTAGACTAGGTTTGGGGGCGTTAGTCTGTCTGTTGCCAAGTCTGGCATGTATCTTTCTTTTCATATCTTTTCCCCTTATCAGTCTGTTGTCATCTTTATCAAGCCAGCTATCTTTGTATCAGTGAAGTTATCAATCAAGTCGTTTCAGAACCTTTGTCCATATATGCTGAGTTCCGAGTTCCATATACAGATGCCTGTGAACACCCGTACTGGAGCCGGAAGTTCCGGAGATGCCAACCTTCCAAACCCTCCACCAGTTCCTGCTACCCTGGCAGATGCCATTGCAGCCTTGGCCGCCGCTGCCAACCTGATGGCTCAGAACCAAGGGCAGCAGAACAACGGCAACCGTGGTCGTCGCAACAACCAAGAGACAACCTACGTGGACTTCACTGAAACCCGACCACCGGTCTTCACGAAGGCCGATGAACCTCTCGAGGCTGACGACTGGTTACGCACCATGGAACAGAAGTTCAGTCTTCTGTACTGCACAGGGATCCAGAAGCCTCGGTTCGCTTCTCAGCAGCTCCGTGGTCCCGCAAGTGCCTGGTACGCCAACCTGTTGGCTGCCCAGCCTGAAGGTCACCAACTGACCTGGGAAGAGTTCCGCACCGCTTTCAGGGCACATCACATCCCTTCAGGATTGATGAAAATGAAGTTGGATCAGTTCTTGGCCCTGCAACAGAAAGATTCCACCGTTATGCAGTACGTGGGACAGTTCAACCACCTGAGTCAGTATGCCTCCGACTATGTCAACACAGAGGAAAAGAAGAGAGATTGTTTTCTCAGGGGTCTGCACCCTAAGATTCGCAGAGGTCTATCCAACAATCTGAACGGATCCTATCATGATGTCGTTGACCGTGCTGTCGCTTTCGAGGAAAGTAACCGCCAGTATCAGGAGGAGAAGAAGAAGAAGAAGGCTGGGTCTAGCAGTTTCTCCAGCAACCATAAGCGCCCAAGAATCATCTATCACCCCAGCCACCACCAAAACCGTGCCCCATACCCCCATCAGCAAGTGGTCGTTCGTACCGCGGCCACCACCCATAATGCCAACCAGCAAAGTGCCACTCAGCCGAACGCCCCAGGTGTTCGTGTCACCACCCCTCAAACAGCTTACAACCATCCATGCTACAACTGTGGCCAAGTTGGTCACTGGTCTCGCGAGTGCCCAAAACCCAAGAAGAATGCCCAGCATGCACAGAAAGGCCCTGGAGGATCACAGCAGCAGCACCGTGCACCGCAGCAGCACGTCCAGAAGGGCAAGTTTGTCAAGAAGCACGGGCAAGTCTACTTCACCACCGTCAGTAACATCCCAGAAGGAGAGCCCGTCATGCTCGGTAGGTTCCCTGTTGCCAATCATCCAGCAGTCGTCTTGTTCGATTCTGGTGCATGGCATTCTTCATCAGTCGCACTTTTTGTCATCAAGCATAAGTTACCCATGGGGGAGTTAAAAGAAAGTTTTTGTATACTTTCGCCTGGAGGGCGGATAAATATAAGGAAGTGGTCCGCAGTATACCAGTAATGTTGGGGGAACATGTCTTTCCTACCACCATGATAGTACTGCGCAATCAAGAGATAGATGTCATCTTAGGCATGAATTGGATGTGTCAGTATAAAGCCATGATAGACATCTTGAATAGAGTTGTGAGAGTGGATATTCCTAACAGCACCTCCAAACTCCTTCTCCAACTTCCTATGCCTCAAAAACCAGCAACCACCCAGTTGAATACCGCCTGTGTTCCGGAAGTCAGGGATATTCCCGTGGTCTGTGAGTTCCCTGATGTCTTCCTAGAAGATCTACCTGGTCTGCCTCCCGACCGTGATGTTGAGTTTGCCATAGAGCTAAAGCCCGGGACTGCTCCTATATCCCGTAGAGCTTATCGAATGCCTCCCAAAGAGTGGCAGAGCTGAAGATCCAATTGCAAGAGCTATTGGATAAGGGTCTCATTCGCCCAAGTTCATCTCCTTGGGGCTGTCCTGCTATCTTTGTGAAGAAGAAGGACAAAAGTCTTCGTCTGTGCGTTGACTATCGCCCGCTCAACGAGGTCACCATCAAAAATAAATATCCTTGCCTCGCATTGACCTTCTTTTTGACCAGTTATCTGGAGCCAGAGTGTTCTCAAGATTGATCTCAGATCTGGCTATCATCAAATAAAAATCCGTCCAGAAGACATTCCTAAAACAGCTTTCACCACCAGATACGTCCTATATGAGTACTTGGTCATGTCCTTTGGCTTGACCAATGCCCCCGCTCATTTCATGTATCTCATGAACTCTGTGTTCATGCCAGAGCTCGATAAATTGTAGTCGTGTTCATTGACGACATCCTTGTCTATTCAAGAACTCCTGAAGATCACACCAAGCATCTTCGAATCGTTCTCTCTCGTCTCAGAGATCACCAGCTGTATGCCAAGTTCAGTAAATGTGAATTCTGGCTAGATCGAATTCAATTCCTTGGTCATGTCCTGTCCGCTGAAGGTGTGTCAGTTGACCCTGAAAAAGTGGCAGATATCTTGGATTGGAAGCCACCTACCTCTCCGCGAAGTTCGCAGCTTCATGGGAATGGCTGGATACTATCGTCGTTTCATCCCAGATTTCTCCAGAGTCGCCAAGCCTATCACAGAGTTGTTGAAGAATTCCGTAGATTTCGTTTGGTCACCGGCCTGTGAGCAAGCCTTTCAAGCCTGAAGAAACTGCTAACTACATCACCAGTCCTAGCTCAACCAGATATCGAGAAACCCTTCGATGTATACTGTGATGCATCTGGTACTGGTTTGGGCTGTGTTTTGATGCAAGAAGGACGAGTAATCGCTTATGCCTCACGACAGCTTAAGCGACATGAGGAAAACTACCCAACCCATGATCTTGAGCTAGCTGCAGTCGTGCATGCCTTGAAGATTTGGCGTCACTATCTGTTGGGCAGCACCTGTATATGTATACGGATCACAAGAGCCTAAAGTATATCTTCACTCAAGAAGAATTGAATATGAGGCAGAGAAGATGGCTTGAGTTGATTAAAGATTATGATCTCGAAGTACATTACCATCCTGGTAAGGCAAATGTAGTTGCCGATGCCCTCAGTCGCAAGTCATACTGCAACTGTCTGACGACGAAGCCCTATGATCTTTCCTTGTGCCATGATCTTGAAAGAATGGGTATCGAAATGATTCGCAAGGAAGCTTGAACAATGTCAGCATAGAAACATCCATCAAGGATCAAGTCATTGCTGCTCAGAAGGATAACCCTGGAATCAAGCACATCATCGAAAAGGTCCAGACCGGAAAGGCTGATTGTTTCAGGATCGATGATGTAGGAGTTGTTTGGTTCAAGAACCGTCTAGTAGTTCCCAAGGTGCCTGAATTGAGACAGTTAATCCTTGATGAAGCACACTTGACCAGATTCTCTATTCACCCCGGCAGTAACAAGATGTACCAAGACTTAAAGCAGAGATTCTGGTGGACTAAAATGAAGATTGAGATTGCCCGGTATGTCGCTCAGTGTGATACCTGCCAAAGAGTCAAGGCAGTACACATGAAGCCTGGAGGAGAATTGCAACCTTTGTCAGTACCTGCTTGGAAATGGGACGACATTAGTATGGATTTTGTCAATGGACTACCCAAGACCCAGAAAGGTTTTGATTCCATTTGGGTAATCGTGGACCGACTCACCAAACAAGCTCACTTTCTGCCAGTGAAGACCAGCTACACCGTCCCATGTATGCCGCCTTGTACAAAAAACAACATAGTGAAAGCTTCATGGCATACCCAAGACCATTGTCTCTGACCGTGGTACCCAGTTTGTTGCTAAGTTTTGGAAAGCGTTCCATACCTCACTTGGAACCAAGCTCTTGCATAGTACGGCATATCATCCGCAAACAGATGGACAAACTGAGCGAGTCAACCAAGTGTTAGAGGATATGTTGAGAGCATGTGTGCTCACCTCGCAGATACTTGGGATGACTGTTTGCCCTTGGCAGAGTTCTCTTATAATAACAGTTACCAAGAGAGCATCAAAATGGCACCCTTTGAAGCACTGTACGGTCGTCGTTGTCGTACCCCCTCAGTGGTCTGAGCCCGGAGAAAGAGAATTCTTTGGAGTTGACCTGGTCAAAGATATGGAAGAGAAAGTCAAGCAGATACAAGAGAATATGAAGATTGCCCAATCTCGACAGAAAAGCTACGCTGACAAGAGACGTCGACCTCTGAAGTTTCAAGTTGGAGATTATGTATATCTCAAGGTCTCACCAACCAAAGGAGTCACTCGTTTTGGAGTCAAGGGAAAGTTAGCACCCCGCTACATTGGTCCGTTTGAGATTTTGGAATGTTGTGGCAAGGTAGCTTACAAGCTGAAGTTGCCCGATCATCTCTCCGCTGTCCACAATGTTTTCCATGTCTCCCAACTCAAGAAGTGTCTCAGAGTACCAGAACATGTCGTGGAAGTTGAAGGTGTCGAGCTAGAGCCTGATCTATCCTACTCGGAATATCCAGTTCGCGTGTTGGACCACAAGGATCGCGTTACTCGAAGAACTACCACGAGATGGTACAAAATCCAGTGGAACCAGCACTGAAGAAGAAGCTACTTGGGAATCCGAAGACTTCTTAGCAGAAGAAACTACCCGACTTTCTCGAATCTCTGTCTATGTAAAGTTTGCCTTTATCCCTTCTTTGTCCTTTCGTAAGACGTGGAATCTCGGGGCGAGATTTCTTTTAGGGGAAAGGCTGTAACACCTCTGGTGTTTAGCATGTAATTAACTTGACATATCATCATTATCATCTTTAAGCATCTGGATCATGATTTCATGTGTATGCATTTTGCTAAGTGTATCATTTTATGTGAAGTACCTCTATTGCAAAAACCCTAATTAGCCCACTTCTCTCTACTAGGGCAAAATGGTAATTTCACCTCTGTGACTAGCTTTGTGTAATTCTTGTTCCTTTGGTGTCTTGAAGTTTGTTGTGTTGGCCAAAGTTCAAAAATCAGAATTTGATTTCAAATCCCTTTGCAAAACCCTGATTTCCAAACCTGGATTTTATCCCTCTTGTTGTGATTCAAAAATTATTCAAAATTTGGGATTGGTCCAAAAAGCAAAGTTGTAGATCTGTCAAAGAGAAACAACTTTGGTATTCACAAATTTTCAAGTTGCAGTACAAAGTTTTGAGTTATTTCAAATTCATTCAAACCTTAACTTTTGTTCCCTTTTCAGTTTTCAAAATAGTTCAAAAACTAATGAGTTTCTGGAAAAGTGTTATTTTAGCAAAGTTGTAGGTTTTGATAAAAGGAACAACTTTCATATTTGCAGATTTTCAAGTTTCTGTATAAAATCCAAAGTAATTTTGATTTGATTCAAATTTGAAAAGTGTCCCCTTTTCTGTTTTTGAATATAGTTCAAAAACTATTTGGAATTTGAAAATGTTCATATTGACAAAGTTGTAGATCTTTTTTCTGAGCAACTTGGTATTTGGAGTTTTTGTCGCACAGTTCAAATTTTGGGAGCAATTTGCAAATCATTCAGAAACTAGCCAAAAGTCAAACCCTAGCCCCTACACTGTTCTTCTTCCCGTAGAGCCAGGGGGAGGGGGGGGCCCGGCCATGGCGCCGGCGCTGCGCCTGCAGCGCATACGGCTGCTACTCCCCACGCGCCCTTATCCTGCCGCCGCTGTCTCCCTGTTCCCTCCGCGCCCGCACGCGAGCGCTGACCCTCGCTCCCGTCCCCTACAGTCCTCTGCGCGTCGCCGCCGCGTGGCCATCGCCGGCGAGCTTGCGCCCGAGCCCCGGCTGCACGCCAGCTTATCCGCCAGAGCGCAATCGAGTGCGCACGCCCCCGCAAACCTTACCCGCGCAACCCGAGGTCTCTACGGCCCCTGGCCGTGCCTATAAAAGCCCGCCGGAGCCCGACCTCCGCACTCATCTCCGCCACCGTGGCCAGGCCAGTCCAGTGCCTCCGCGCTCCACCACCTAGCTCAGAACCTCCGCCTTGAGCTCGTGAAGCTTTCCCACCCTTCAATTTCATCTCTACCGCCCTCAATCGCCCGGCGTAAGCTCGCCGTTCCTTCTCCGGCAGAAACCCGGCGAGCTCGGGTTCGTGAAATCGCCGTCTCCGGCCATGATCATCCCTCACCGACCCCCGTGTCGTGTTCCTTGGTTCCGTGCGACTCTGACCAGGCCCTTGCGGTCTCGTGTGTTGCGCAGGGTTGCCGGAGCGCCGCTCGCCCTCGCCGCCGAAGGAGCTCCACCGAACCACCGCCCCTCGAGCACGTGTCGAGCCCTGCCTCCTTCCTCGAGCCTCACCCTCGGGCACGTGCCGAGCCACACCCTCGAGCCCTGCCTCCAATCCGTGGTAAGCACCCGAGGCCTCCGGCCTCTGCTTCCACTCCGTCTCGCCCGAGCCCAAGCCTCGGCGAGCGCATGCTCTCCGCTTCGCCCGAGTCAGGCCTCGGACGGAGGCTTACTTCTCCGTCTCGCCCGAGCTCCGGGCCAGGCCTCGGACGAAGCTGTCGCTTCCGTCTCGACCGAGCCCGTCTCGACCGAGCCCCGCGCGATTCGCCGAGCCCCCGCGATTCGCCGAGCCCGGCCTAGAAGGAGCACAGTGCTCTTCTCTTTTTCTGAGAGATGTGAATAGTGTTCTGTTTTCTCTTTTTTGTATGATTTTCTGTGTTGATCCAAAAACTCTGAAATTTTGATGGTAGACTCTTTACACCTGAAGTATTTTATAAAAATATAAAACTTGACTTTTCTGCAAAACTTTGAAAATGAAAAATCTCCCTTTAATTAATAAATGATGGTTTGGATTTTTAGAAAAAGATTTATAACTCCAAAAATTATGAGATCACTGTTTGTGAGCTAGTTTGTGCCATGACAAGTCTCTGGTGAAATTTTGAAGTCTTTTGAAACAAGTTGATTTTTGGGCATTTATTTTAATTCCTAAATAGTGCCTTTTGTTAATTAATGCCTAGATTTAATTGAGCACCTTAATGACCTCCAAAAATTATGAAATTTGTTTTGCCATCTGTTTATGCCATAATGAACTTATGCGATTAATTTGGTAATTTCTGGAGCAACTTCATAAAATGACCTTTTAAATAAAATAAGAAAAATAGAAAAGATGGATTATGGTTGGTAATAAGTGTTTAATGATGTGATCTTTGGATTGATTGATGTTCATAGACCCCTACCCCTCTGGTCTATGATGTTTGTGATGCCTTATGATGTTTATGCTTAGGTTTAATAAAAGTTGCTTAATTAATTTTGTTATATTGCTAAAAAGGATAAGTAATCTATTGTCCACTTAACAACCACTTATATTTTGCAAGGCTATACTCTAGTTTTTGTCCTGTGCACTTTGTTCATACTAGCATACTCATGTGCATGCATCATTGCATACGTATAGTGACCGAGGAAGAAAGCCCTGAAGTCGAGGTAGCCACCGAAGGATCTGTTCCCGAGGCGACCCCGAGCCCCGTCAACTGCGCTGCTTAGCCCGAGTCTGCTCTCTTTGCCATCCAAGGCAAGCCCCGGTGCATTTAACCCTTTCCTTGAATTTATAAATGTTTCCTTAAATGTCTTTGAGTAAATTATTGCATTAGGTTGATAGGAGTTGAGTGAAATCCTATCTGATGCATTATCTACCTTGACCAATGATACACCCGATCCCTGTTTTTCAAAAACTATTCGCAAAATGCTTAGCAATGCTATATGATAGATTTGCAATAAAAATGCCAATTTCAAAAGTGTGATCACTTAAAGAATATTTATGGGTATTTCTGGTTTACTCCCACTATTGGCTAAGTATCTGATCCGTACTTAGTCAATGGGAAGGAGAGGTTGTCCTTGAGTACGGTGCCGTCATGTTGTAGTCCGGGACTCAACAGTTGACACCGACCGGGACAGGGTTGAAAAACTGACAGGACCTGTACTCTTGGGTTAGAGTCCCGAGGTGCTTGTCGCTGGCTGGAAAAACTTAGGGACCACCTGTATGGGGGCCTGATTGACTAAGACTTGCAACTATTCACATACTACGGAAAGCTTCGGCTCCGAGGAATCCTTGATTGGACCGACAACCGCGCACTGGGAGTGGAGAGATGGCGGAAGTAGCATGTACCCACGTGGGTTAGAGTCCCGGATTGGAGTGGTGTACTGTACTTCCGGGTGGCGTAGGACCGGGCCCAATCTTGGAGGAATCATGGTAGACGAGTTGGCATATGCAAGCTTTGGTGCTACATATGCAGTGTGGATAGGGACCCTCAGCTGAGTATTATTTATCCGGATTAACGCTGCTCCTCGGTTATGGAGACTTAGTCACTGACTGTCAACAGGGAGGGGTGTTCTCAACTAGATCTGTTTTTGGAAAGTAAAATGAATCAAGGATTATGATGGAACAAGAAATTTTTGAGTCTTTTCAAAATAAGGATAGAAAAATGCTTTTCTGCAAAAGGCTTGAACTTGCTTAAAGCCTTACCTTGACTACCCTAAGCCTCTCATACCTGAGTCTTCTCCCTTTTTCTTTAGTCGGGTAAGTCTTGTTGAGTACCTTTGTACTCAGGGTTTATTACCCTTGTTGCAGGTATGGCAGATTCCTCAGTGTGCCTTGGACCCTGCTGTGTGACTGTTGTTCAGGATGAGGCCGATGAGGCCGATGAGTGATTATTCACCCTCGGGCGGGGTGAAGTATCTTTATCTTTTAGTTGTTGTCATATGCTACTCTGCCAACTCTATCTATTTGAACTATGGTCTGTAATAACTTCACTTTAATTTTATGTTAAACCCTGGTTGTGTAAACTATTGTTATCTAAGTCTTCCGCTATTTACTCCGATGTTATTTGTCAATATGTTCAAGAGATTGTAACTGAATTGTGAGATGATCCTGCGGACATCGGGCACTGATGTAGCCCCGTGGCAGAACCGGTCTTAATCTCTTGGCTGTACGGATCAACTGTCAGTGGTTGACAATGATCAGTGGGCCATGGGATTAGGGCAGTTACGTCACACGCATCCACCATCTCGACCCCAACATCAAATAACTCCTTCATTTCCTCCATTACCGGCTCGAGGAAAACATCGATATCGTTGCCGGGCTGCTTCGGTCCCGAGATAAGCATGGTCAACAGAAGATACCTGCGCCTTGGACATAGATGGGGAGGTAGGTTGTAGATGGTCAGTACGACCGGCCAGGTGCTGTGGGAGCTGCTCAGCTCGCCGAACGGATTCATCCCATCGGTGCTCAGCGCGAACCGAACGTTCCTGGGATCTTTGCCAAATTGCGGGTACGCCTTGTTGAAATATTTCCACTGCTGGCCATCGAAGGGGTGCCGCAGCATGCCATCGTCCTTCAAGCGGTCAGCTGATGCATGCCTGGACATGAGCTTCGCGTCCTCTGGGTTCCCAAATAGCGCACGGAGGCGGTTGATCACTGGCATGTACCACACTGACAGTGTCGGACTTCTCCTCAACGTGTAACCCTCTTCTTCTCGTACTGCTGATGAGCCGATATGCGATTGGCTGCAACACTGCTCTTCTTGACACCCTTCTTCTTCCTCTGACCACCTCGCAAGGCCTCATCGTCATCTGCATCCACGCGACAGCCAGCATTTCTCTTGTACCGACTGGCGCCACAGTGCGGACAGCTCGTCAAATTCTCATATTTGTGCCCCGATAGAGGATGCAGTGGTTAGGGCAGGCATCGAACTTTCTAAGCTTCATCGCCACTGGCCAGATAAGCTTCTTCGCCCGATACGTATTAGCTGGGATCTTGTTACTCGTCGGGAATGTTTTAGCAAGGTAAACTAACAGCTCATCAAAGCTAGTGTCTAACCACCCATGCCGAGCCTTCATCATCAACATGTGGAGGTTGAAACGGAGCACCGTGCAATCCTTCGGACATTCCTCGCCGTCCTTATATAAAGGATCAAGTGACGCCTGCTTCATCTCTCTGAAATTTTCCAGCCACTTCGGGGAGCCATACACGACGTCGTCTTCGTCGATGTGGTTGAGTAAATCCTGAAACAGCCGCACATCCATAGGGTCCTGCACCGTAGCGTCCTCAACATCTCCACCACCATCATCATCTGTCATATCCTGGAGTACATCCTCCACAGCGATGTGGTCACGAGCACTACTGTCACTGAAGGCAGGCGCTACTGTTGCTAATGAGACGTGCGCTCTAGGATCTTGGTTCACCATCGTCGTCGACGCTGAGCTTACTCCAGATGCCGCCCCGACACTCGGATCGAATCTCTCGTCGTGATGAGTCCACACCGTGTAATCATCCATGAAACCAAAACGAATCAAATGAGATTGCACTATGCCTTCGTCTTTGAAGGCGGTCAGATTCTTGCAACGATGACATGGAATATGATTGTCGTCTGGTTCGATCTCTCACGGTCAGCTTTCGCAGCGGCAATAAACTTTCTCACTTCAACGAGATACCGCACATCAAGTACTCTATTGATATTATACATCCATTCCGACCGTCCATCATACCTGCGATCCTTAATTAATTACGCACATCATGAATCACAAAACAAAGATGAATTAGAAAAAATAATAATTTATTATATTTATGTTAAATCTAGGGACAGAATTAATAACGACGGCAAATAAAATTAATGCATCCATGATGAACTTAGAAAAACAAAAACTAGTTTTCTCTCTCCTACATGAAACTAGATCTAAAAGGGAGGCTAAAAAGAGAGAAAAGAGAGGGGAAAGAGGGTGGAGATCATTTAGATACCTCTTGTGGAGTACTTCTCCTCCAAATCAAACAAATAAACCTCAAAAACAAGTTATTTGGGACAAAAATTCGGCAAAACTTCTTCCCCCGTTTTTGGTCTAGAGGAAGAAGATGATCGCGTTCTTTTCTGCTGGCGGCGGCTTAAGAGCCAGGAATAACCGCAGCGGGCAACGTAAGGAGCCCGCTGCGGTTAATCATCTTTAACCGCAGCGGGCGTCTTTACCAGCCCGCTGCGGTTAATCATTAACCGAAGCGGGCATATAAGGAAGCCCGCTGCGGTTAAAGATGATTAACCGCAGCGAGCTCCTTACGTTGCCCGCTGCGGTTAATTATTAACCGCAGCGGGCGCTTTGGCGGCCGGCCGCTGTAGGCCGGCCATCAAATAACCGTGGCGGGCAAAAAGAGTGCCCGCCACGGAGGTCTTTTAGGCAACGCTGCGCAAGTTCTTTTTTGTAGTAGTGAGTCAGTCTTTGTTTTTTTGTCATTGTGTAGGGGGCATGAGGAACACTATATAAATTCCCATGACGGATCAAGTGTAAATGCTTCCTAATGCCCATGTCTTCTAAATCAAGCCTAGAATTTATGGAATCCTTTGACTTCCCAGCCATGCCTAGAAAGGTACCAAGGATGTACTCACATATGTTTTTTTTCAATGTGCATCACATCAAGATTATGCCGTAGCTTTAAACTTGACCAATATGGCAAATCCCACAAACATGATCTTCGCTTCCAACATTGACCCTTTTCATCCCGTTTTCTCTTTTTGCTTCCAGGATGCATTCCTGGTCTAACATCCTTGACCCTCTCTAGTTGCTACATCAGCTCATTCATAGTAAATTCCTCTGGGTTCTCACGATTCTCAACATTACCATCAAACACCTTACTCCTCCATGGATGGTCCCTAGCAAGAAAACGACGATGGCCAATATAACATATCTTATTCCTTATCATTTTGGAGCAAGGATTTTTGTCGCAATACACACAAGCATAATAACCTCTTGTGACTCTACCTGACAACGTGCTCAAACCAGGATAATCATGAATGCACCATATTACAACAGCATGTAGATCAAACTTCTTCTCACTAAGTGCATCATAAGTAGAGACACCTTTCCAAAGTTCTAGTAACTCCTCAACAAGTGGCTCTAAGAAGACATCAATATCCTTTCCCGGGCATTCTCGACCAGGGATAAGTAGGCCCATGATGAAGTTGGATTGCTCCACACAATCCCACGGAGGGAAGTTGTACGAGATAAGAAAACACTGGCCACATGCTATATGAGGAGCTCATTTTGCCAAATGGATTGAAACCATAGTAGCAAGGCCAAGTCTGATGTTCCTTGCATCTCTGGCAAACCACCCATACTTTCGGTCAAAGTCGTTCCATGCCTCGCCATCAGCTGGATGGTTGAGCTCATTCTCCACAACTTTCCTCTTCAACTTGTGCCATTGTGCCTCCTCTGACATTTTCTTGGAAGAAAATATCCTCTTTAGCCTTGGAATCAACGGAAAATGTCGCAATACCTTCTCAGGAATCTTCTTTCTTGCATCATTGTCTTTCCATCTAGATGCACCACAAACTGGACAAACATCTTTTTTTGCTAACTCCTTTCGAAACAAAACACAATTATTCGGGCACACATGGATTGAATTGTATCCGAGCCCCAATGCATGAATAAGCCTCTTCGCTTCCTCGTATGATGCAAGAATAGAGCAATTTTTGAATGATGATGATAACAACTTCAGTAGTGCTGTGAATGCAACATTAGAAATCCGGTAATAAGACTTGATATGAAGCAATTTCACCACAAAAGAAAATCTTGAACAATGGGCATTAGGGTAGAGTTCCCGCTTCATCTCTTCCAATAGAATTGGAAACATAGACTTCTTTCCTTTCCTTCATCTTCAAAGGTGTACAATTCCTCTACCATACCACAAATTCCATCATCAGGGTCATCTTCTTCATCCACATTCATGACAAAATCCTCATTGAGACTAGCATGCTCATCAACATGGCCCTCATTTTCATGTAATACAACCTCAGATGGTTCTCCATGATCTATCCATCTAGTGTATAGCCATGCCATTAATATACAAGTGATCCTCCACTTGTCCTTTAGGTTCGCGAACCTGATTCAAACACCGACGACATGGACATAGAATCTCTTCATCATCGTTAAATCGCTCGGAAACAAAGGTCATGAAATCGTGCACACCATCCACATGTTCCTTGCTGAACATCCTACTATTGACCCAAGATCTGTCCATCTGCATAAAATCATGAGATACATTTGCTCAAAAAATACATAGGATGATTGAGACAAAAGCTAAACATTTAACTGTCATGTATTTATTTGAAACTTGTATATAGTATGTCAACATAGCCTCTTTCAAGTAATGGAAAAAATAAATTTAGATCAAACTCTGTAATCCAAATGACCAATTTATTCTCTATTTTATTTCTTGCCAAGGAATATACAGAGAGACCAAAATTATATATGGTACACTATCTACTGAACCAAGTATGCTGCTGCTATATTCTGTTCAACCAAACCACACACATGTTGTCATGCACGTTAGCTCTGCTTTGTGTATTGCTGATCTGACACAATGAATTGGAGAGCTATAAACATTTTCACAAATAAGTGGAAAAATCAGTCTTTGTTGGTCACTACGAATTTACTAAGTGAACTGACAAGATTTAGTGCATTTCAGACAACTCAAAAAAAATCCATACCTTCCCAGCAGGCAAACACAATGAGGAAATCCAAATCGAGCTTCTTTAGAATAACGGATCAGAGATCCCACATTGCAAACGAACTTGTTGCTGGTGGTGCTCTTCAGCACGTGCAGCAACAGGCAATAGGCAGTCAGCGTGCAACAACAAGATGGACGTTCAGCTGCTGGTGGCGCTCCTCAAGCTCTCGGTGCTCCTCGATCAATTGCTCTGGCCGTCGGTGGCGCTTGGCCCGGGGCGCTCCTCAGCTCTCGGCCGGCGCCGGCGCTCGTTTTTTTTTACAAGTCAGCGGCGCTGGTTCTATCTGAAATCGACCAAGCCAAGCTGCGAGTCCGTGTACTTATCCCAGCAACTAGCGCATACATCTATATAGAAATATACTGAAGCTTTGACCAAACTTGTCGTCGTAGCTAAGTTGGTATACAACCTGATTTTAGATCCCGGCAACCTGGTTCGAATCTCCGAAGTTGCCCTTTTTTTGAGTTTCGAGTTTCGTAATTAAATTACACAGAATTATAATAAAAAAATACACGGTAACATACAAGCAGCATGCTCTAGCTTAGTGGTTAAGCCATCGAGTTATGTTTTAAGTGCCCTGAGTTTGAGTCCTTTTGAATGCGCTTTTTTTGCGAGTTTTGTAATTAAATTACACAGATATAATATAAAACAAAGCACCGAACAAACAACCTGCTCTAATTCAATGGTTAAGTCAAAAAGGTGTATACCTACTACCGTAAGTACGATTCCTCTTTTACACATTTTTTTATATTTTCGAATGGGCTGGTAGTACTGGGGCTGAGCTGATATTTTGAATGGGCTGCCTGAATACAATATGATGGGCTGAATACATATATGAGAAAGTATATGGAACCCAAGTGGACTCATGTGCCACCTTAGATTCTCTACAACTAAAAAGAGTCCAATGTTATCGTCACCGCAGTTAATCGGACCGCCTCCCTCTCTAATCGCGTCACCCCGCGCGAAAAAATCAGCCCGATCCGATCCCTCTATCGCCTCCACTCATGAGTCGTGAGGTCTGTAGATCTCAACCTCACGCGGCGTTGAGAAGGTTGGGAGACGGGATGCCGGACGAGTCTCCGTCGCAGCACACCGGCCGCGGACGGCGCTCCTCCATCCGCCGCGTGAGGTCCGCGCGTCTCCTCCTACGTCTCCACGGACCGGCCGCGGGAGGGCGCCTCCCTTGACTCGCAGCTGCCGCAGGCGAGCCGCGCCGCACGAGCCCCGCCGGGCCACCACGCGAGGCCTGCGCGCGCGCTGCCGGCCACGGAGCGGCGCGTAGCCTCCGCGGCCACGGCCACGAGAGGGGCGCAGCAGCCTCCGCGGCACGGGTCCCTCGGCCATGGGAGCAGGCGAGGTCGCGGTGGCCTTCTCCTCCGGCGCGGTCGCGGGAGGGGCTCCTCCACCGCCGCGCGAGGTCCGCGCGCCTCCGCCTCCGCTCCGCGGGCCGGCCGCGGGAGGGGCACCTCCATCCGCCGCGCGAGGTCGCGTTGCGGGGCGCGGAGGCGGGCCGCGTGCGACGTTCTCCGTCGGCCGGACGGCTTCGGTCGGCGGGAACAGCGGCGGCGGCGGCAAGACGCCGCCTGTCGCTGGCACCACCGGCGACGGCCGGTCGGACGAGTCCTTGTATCGGCTAAGCCGTGTGGCGTCGCGCAGCAGCCGTCGGCGGTCCCTGGGGCTGAGGCCGCCGGCCCAGACGCTGCGAACGCGGACGAGCAGGCCATTTGGGAAATGATGCTCGCGGAGGCCTCCAAGATGCAGGCCAGCGCGCGCGCCGAGGAGCTGAACGACTCGGACGTGCTCAGAAGCCTCGTCGCGCCGGTGGAGGCGGAGCTGGAGACTGAGGACCACGCCGAGCACACGCTGACGCGGCAGAGGTACGAGCAGGCCGTCGCCGCTGAGCCCAACAACTCGCTCATCCTCACCAACTTCGCGCAGTTCCTCTACCTCGTGCAGAACGACAACGACCGGTAGGTCCCCTCGTCCACGCCCACGCACCGTTCGACGAATTGCCAACGTAGCCGCAGTCATTCATGGATACCTCTCGTCTGTTTGCAGGGCGGAGCACTACTTCGAGAGGGCTGTGCGTGCTGAGCCGGTACGCTACCTTTCTGTGGAAGGCGCGGGACGACCTCGCCGGCGCGGAGGATACCTACCAGGAGGCCATCGCGGCCGATCCCGGGAACGCTGATGGTGTGTATGCCGTTATGATACGGTGGATGATCCCTAGCTTGTAAAGATATATACGGTGCATGTACAAACTCTGCTGACTAATTAATCCGGCCGGCTGAAGCCAGACATAGCCCTATAGCAATCTTGGTGGACTTCATATCCAAAAACAGCAAAATCTGATGTGCATCTCGGTCAGAGACACATGTATGCTGCTTTCAGTGCTTTCAGTGCGAGTAACAAATTGCAAATATATACATCGAGTCATTCTTAGAATAGCAAATAGTAAAGCTAATATTTGTTTATATACAGATCGATATGATAACTATAGCATGACTATTAACAGCAGTTGCCAAATAGCCCCACCGCACCGTCTTTCAACAAATCGATGACAAATGTGGTATCCCGCTTTGCGACAAACGCCTCTCTATGCCTGCAGCAGTTTTCGATATGAATTGTTGTATTAAAAATTATCGTTCAATCAATCAATATTATAATATAACAGGGTTTCTTCCATTTATGCGTAATCTTGTATCTGATATACTCACCTTGAAGTTGTTCGTTGCACGGTGACGTGGATTGAATGCTAAGGTCGGATAATCAGATGTTTCTAAGCACCCTGGATTAATTTTTGTTTTTTGTTTGAATCAAAATGAATGTCATTCGTCTTGGTTATATATATTTTAAATTAAAAAAACTAATCTGATATATTTGACATTCAATGGAATAAATTACTGTGTTTATGATTCACTCTGAGCATACTTGCAAGAATGACAGTATTATCAAGCGCTGCATTTTTCAACCTTATTGCATGCGAGCAAGAAGACTTTACACCAGATGCCGACAACAATCAGATCATGTCTACAAATTACAGATATATCTTTGTGTTACTATTGAAGGCGCGCATATATAATCCATATATTTATATACACATATTTCAGAAAAAAAATAGTTACAACTTATCAAATTTTACTTGTATCCATGAGAACAATCTCTCTAAACAGCCCTGAGCGTGTCTCTCTCAATTGACCCAGTGCACAACAATTCCTGCAATGTCTATATAAATACTGTATTAGTAGTATGTGTATTATTAAAGGCAAAGTAAGAGAGTTTACATTTACATTTTTATAATATACATATATGCTTTATGTGCTCGACCATGAGGATTTAAGTATGACTATACTTATACCACACAACTCCGAATCGAATGAAAGCGATATACCATTTAAGAGGTATGTCAAAACCAACGATGATCGAATGGAACATGACTATTTGATTGGTATGAATGCTCAAGGCTCTAGATGGAAAGCGATAGGTCTTTTTATTGGAAAAGTATAATCCAGACGATATTCCAGTCGATATAGATACGTAAGTACCTTTGAACTACTCCCATACAATGATATAATAACACTATATTTTAAATATAAAACATAATGAATAACTAACAATTCATTTATGTTACATAAGTTTATATCTGTTTCATATTCTAAACTAATGGCAGCCTGGAATAATGGACGACCCACACATTTCAACATCGTGAGTGCAAACACTATCTCTGATCATATACATATACACACACTTTGTAATTTATTATATTCTATTGATTGTACTTTTGCTCTTGTATTTCACTATGTATTTCACTTTGTACTTCGTGATCAGTCTATTGACTTACCAAGGAAATTCAAGACGTTTTTTAATTCCTAAAGAACTACGAGCTTATCTTTCGCGTATCGTACGCATGCAGTAATGAAATAAGTCTTACATCTAGACGATTAAAATATACTGTTTTAGTTTCGTATTTAATTTAATTTAGTTTAAATTTATTTAGAGTTCTATTATAACTATCTATCTTTCTTTAATACTTATATATGTAAGATTATACTTGCAACATAAGGATTGCTACATCTATATTTAGGTAACAGTAATAACACATGTTTATACATATTTATTATGGTATTAATTGTATATTCCCGTAGCACGCAGGAGCATTTAACTAGTATATTATAATATTTTAAAAAATCAATAAAATAATTTGTGACTTATTAAATTAGTCATAGATTTATGACAATAGTAAATTGGTTGTTATGACATGGCAAATATTGTCATGATATCATTCTACTAGACTAATGACATTTTTTATGACATACATTAATTAAAGTCACTAAGTTAAGCTGGCTCCATGAAAAAAGTCATAAACTGATTAAATTAGTGACTATTTCGTCAGATGTCATGGCGTATTGTCATAAGATGACACATTTCTTGTAGTGTATTGAGCGCATTTGCAGCATCTAGCACACAGATTGTTGAGCACTGTTTTAGTTTTGCCAAAGTGCAGTTTCAGCAGCTATTGGTTTCTTCGTTTTCTGTTTTTTTTGAAACACTAGCAGACAACGGTTAGGCAGCATGGCCAGCAGTTTGGCCGTTTAACTGTTGAATACCGTGCATAGTGCAGAGCTGCTACAGTACTCGTGATTACTGTAGCAATTCAGCACAATTGGTTTTGAGCTATTGCAGTTTTATCTCTTGCGTGGTGTTTTCAGCAGCTAGAAATTCTAGTCCTTTTATTTTGTGCTAATTGTGTTGTGTTCATTTGAGCTCCGTTTCGCATATACCGGTTTTTGCATTGGCTTCATACCGTTTCAAGGATTTTATCTAGTTACTCTCGTCACCAGTTGACTTTGGTATTTTACATTCAGGAACTCGCTTCTTCCACATAGGAGTGGAGTGGTCGTGGACACCACATTCTTCGGATTTGCTTTTAGATGATTTTCTGGGACAAGGGACATCGTTTCACAAGTTGAAATTTGAGGCTCCCATTCACCAACCCTCTCTGGGCGCCAATTCGGTCCTTCAGATGACAGCGACCCTCGGCGACTACGGTGATCCGATCGGGATCGCACCCTGGTCCTCACTCTTCTTCGTGGGCTCAATGGCAAGTTCCGGCCCATGGTCTCCAACCTCAAGATGTGGCAGCCCTTCGCTACATTTGAGGAGGCTCGTACGCTTCTTCTGCTCGAGGAGTTTGACATCGACAACATCACCGCCAGCGAGGCAGCCGAGGCCTCCGATCCGCCGCCCTCCTCCACGTCGACCGCCCTTGTTGCTGCTCCACGCCCTCCCGTCGACTCCCCCACGGTGGCCATCAGGTCGGTCACGACCTGGGTAGGCCACCTACGGCTAGCCCGGCCAGGTGCTGGTATTAATTAACGCACACAGAAGCGTCATCAACAGGAGGTCCATCTGCCGATAATTTGGAGTGGAGATCAACAGGTGTGCTACATTGCTTGCACGCACTCATCCCGCTCGCTCCAAAATATCCTGAGTGTACTGCCGCTGAGAGAGGAACAGGCTATCTGCAGATCGTGTCATAGAAATGCCCACGAAGTGATGCAGCTGACCATGTCCCTCATGGCAAATTCACGCTGGAGAGCCTCAATGATGTGTTTGAGAAATCCGGCAGAGGAGGCGGTGAGTAGAATATCATCCACATAGAGCAGTAAGTAGGTTGTGTCTGGACCGTGGTGGTATTTAAAGAGCCAAGTGTCTGGCTTTGTTTCAACAAATCTGAGTGACACACGAGTGAGAGGTGAACCTGTGATGCCAAGCACGAGGAGCCTGCTTCAAGCCATATAAGGACTTGTTGAGACAAAATTTGAGCGATAAGAATCCACAAAACCAGAGGGCTACACGTAGTACATAGTCTCTGTAGAGTGCCATAAAGAAATGCATTCTTCACATCGAGCTGATGAATGGGCCAGTTCTGAGATAATGCCAAGGAGAGAACAACTCGGATAGTGGCTGGCTCGACAACCGGATTGAAGGTTTCATCGTATCAACACCCTGGCCACTTGGGTGAAACCCCGAGAACCCAATGAGCCTTGTAGCGATCGAGAGACCTATCAGCACGCAATTTGTGTCAATAAATCCACTTCCCAGTCACAACATTGACTCCGAGAGGGCGAGGCATAAGACTCCAGGTGTCATTGGCAATGAGGGCGTCATACTCGGCCTGCATAGCGGAGCGCCAATTGGGATCGGCCAATGCATCACGAACGGAGCGGGGAATTGGCGACATGGCACAACATGGAGATTGATGCGATCCATGGGTTGTGCAAAGTTGGCCTTGCCACGCGTGCGCATAGAGTGCGCATTGGTGACCGCTGGATGGCGATCGGGCAAGTAGCGGTCGTGCGACCGATACCACTGGCAGCAACCTGTGCGCGAGCAGCAGGGGCAGTAGGACTGGCAGCACTCGAGGACGTCGTGGCTCCACTGGCAGCGGCTTGTGCAGGGTGCACAAGGGCAATTGGCGCCCGGAGTGGAGGCGCTAGGGGCAGCAACATTGTTGGCCATGCTGCTTCCTGGTGACCGCGATCCTGCTCTGGGCTCGGAAGCGCAAGGGACAATGGGCCCCACCGGGACTGGGCGGCGCCGTGGCGGCCTCGGGCAAAGCGTGTGTCACCAAGGGAGCGGGGGTACCTGCACGCACAGAACGGGTTCCAGGAACTGGGGCGGTAAAATCATTATCATTAGTGAGAAAATCCAAGGGGATGGTGTCATGGGTGTGGTGGACATGTCGGAGAAAGGAAGGGAAAAAGGATTCATCAAAGACGACATGTCGGAGATGCGAATGCGATTCGACTGAAGTTCAAGTCAGCAGCGGTAGCCCTTGTGCTCCGAGGAGTAGCCGAGGAAAACGCATAAAGAGGAACAGGAGCAAGTTTGTGAGGCGCTATGGAAAACATATTGGGATAGCACGCGCACCCAAAAAACTTTGAGGTGGTCATAAGAGGGTGGGGTGGAAAAGAGGGCGCTTTAAGGTGTGAAGAAGGCAAGGGTTTTAGTGGGAGGCGATTCACGAGATAGGTCGCAGTGTGAAGGACCTCAACCCAATAAGCCGGAGGGAGGCTTGCCTAAAACTAAAGGGAGCGCACAACGTCATTTATAGTGCAAAGAGAGTGTGCTGCTTTCCCATTTTTGGAGAAGTATATGGACACGACATGCAAAGTGCACACACCATGGGAGAGAAAGAACGTGCAGGCCGAAGAATTGTCAAATTCTCAGCCATTGTCGCATTGGACGCTCTTGATGGTGATGCCAAACTACGCGCGGACATAGGCAAAGAAATTAGAAAGAGTGGAAAATGTCTCGGATTTTAGGCGGAGTGGAAAGGTTCAAATGTAGTGAGAGCAATCATCAAGAATAACTAGATAATATTTGTAGCCCGACACAATAACAATTGGAGATGTCCATAAATCATAGTGTATTAAATAAAAATTATGAGTAGCTCGAGAGTTGGATGAATTGAAAGGCAAACATGCATGGCGACCTGGCACGCATGACAGACATGACTGATATCATCTTTATTACATGAAATGACACTGGAGCTAATGAGCTTGGACAAAACTTCATGCCCAAGGTGATGCCAAATGGAGGTGGGTGCAATGAGGAACACGGTGTGCTGGTGGGAGGGGCACAAAACAGGTAGAGATCGCCGGAGCTATTGCACCTTCTGATCACGTTCTTGGTTTACAAATCCTTCACAGAAAGGCCAAAGGGATCAAACTCGATGGAGCAGTTATTGTCGTGGTAAAATGATGAATGAAAATCAAATTCTTAATAATGTTAGGTGACACTAAAACATTGTTAAGAACAAGATTGCATGGTGGTAGAGAAAAAGTGTGTGATCCAATGGCTGTGACAGGAAGTGTAAGGAAAATGGACCTCGAAACAACATAACCAAATTGGACTAATGATTTTGCAAGTGTTTGTTTGTAGTCCAATAGGTTGCAAATGTGACTTGGACAAAGGCTACGTGGTGATCCGATGATCAACACCGCAAGCAAGACATTTGAAGCTCAAAGAAGACTCTCCAGATCAAGCATAGTCCAAGGCACAAGAATGGAACCAAGAATCGCGAAGAAACGAAGCAAGGAGGCACATCGGACGCTGCATCGGACGCTGCCCACGCAGGCATCGGACACTCCGTTGGTAACCCTAGCTCGTGTCAGCGCCAGCAGAGCATCGGACGCTGAAGACCGAGGCATCGGACGCGACTGTGACACTGTGCAAACCTGCACACAGCGAACATCGGACGCTCCGTTGCTAACATCGGACGCTACAGGACCCTGCGTCCGATGACCATGCAGAGAGGTTCCAAGAGAGGCTCTGTGAGCATCGGACGCGTCCGTTGATCAACCATCAGACGCTGATATAGCCGTTGCGACGCAGTGCCAGGCTGGCATCTAGCCGTTAAAGGAGCATCGGACGCGTCCGATGGTCGCGACTGCAGCGTCCGATGCTGCGCAGTCAGACCACCTTTTGTGCTCAACGGCTCTATTTGCTTGGGGCTCTATATATACCCCATGGCCAGCCAAAACAAGTGTGTTGAGCTCAAGGAAGTGTACCAAGTGTATAGACACATATTTAGTTGCTCTAGCCACCAAAGTGCTCAAGTGATATACTAGGTGATTAGTGTATGTGCTTTGCGAAGTGCTTAAGCTAGTTTAGACCACCGACCACCGCTTTGCGCTTGCTCTAGCTGTTTGGCCTAGTGTTTAGTGAGGTTGAAAACCTCTCATCTACCGTGCTTGCGCGCACCGTTGTTGTACATCGGCGGGGCTTGTAGTCTTGCGAGACCACACCAACCGAGCTTGTGGTGTGGCCGCCTCCGTGTACCGAACGAACAAGGCCCGCGGCGCTTCGGCCAGAAACTTGATAGTGAAGACGGCGGGGAGCATCCGGGAGAGGCTTTGCCACGAGTGCTTAACCGGAGACCCACTTGCGTGTGGGGAAGGCCCGGAGCTATCCACGGAGTTTATCCGACCGGGAGCTTGGCCCTTGCGAGGGATTCCTTGCGAGGGGCTCCAACGAGGACTAGGGGAAGCTTGCGCGCTTCTCGATACCTCGGGTAAAATAACCGGAGTCGTCGACGGGAGTTTGCATCTCTATCACTCTCTTTAGCTTCCGCATTTATATTGCTACCTGTTTTGTTTATGTGCTTTACTACCTTCCTAGCTTACTCATGCTAGTTGATTGGTTTTGGAAACTAGATAGCATAACTCCTTTTGCGATAGAGATAGCAAACCACTAGCAAAACCTTAGTTGTACTTTATATAGTTACTTTCTTGCATAGGTTTTGACTAGGTGGAAATGAGAGGCCTTAGTTTAGAGTAGAAGTTTTAAGTTGCCTAATTCACCTCCCCTCTTAGGCGTCACGGTCCTTTCATGAAGCAAGGCACCATTTCCCACTATGATAGATGAAGGAGTAGATGAAGAAGGTCCGAAAATGGTGGAGAGTTTACTAGCGTCCGATGTCATGTGCGACCCAGCACCAGAATCGGTGTACCACTCAGAAGTTGAACCCGGCGGAGTCAAGTCATGGTGTTGAAGGAGTGCGCCAGGAGTCCTAATTCCATGATCCGTCGAGCATGGGGTTCAAGGCGCCGCTTGATACGCCGGGCGGGTGCCTGGAATGGTGGTGGTGGAGCTCTCCCGTAGTGGACGATGTCATACGGAGGGGGTGGGGCCCGTAGACGTCACCGTAGGTGGGGCCGAACCCACGTGTGTTGTGGCACAGCATGGAACGCGGGCGGTGGTGTCGGGTGCCCGGGCTCGTATGGCCACAAGCGGACGGTGCCGGCCCAGGGGTAGGAGAACGACGGGTGCAGGCCATGGTTGGTGCCCTAGCCTCCAGGGAACGTGCCAGGGGAGGGCACCGCAGGGGCGCCACTAGCAGCCGATGAGGGGCCGTCGCGACCACAACGTCCGCGACGGCGCCCATTGCGCTGCCAGTGGCGGGCGCGGCGGAGGAGGGGCACGCCCTAGACGCGGGGGCGTGGGTGCGCTGGGGGGGCGGGACATGACGCCACAGTGACAAGCGCGACTGGCGATGACGACGGCTGGGCGTCGAGTTCCATCTCCTCGAGCAGGAGGTGCGTCCGAGCCTCCGCGAAGTCGGGAACGGCCTGTGCATTTGAGAAGGGAGACCATGTGGCGGAACTTAGCACTGAGCCCGCGAAGGAGCACGAACACCATCTATCGGTCGCCGATAGGATCGCCGATCTCGGCGAGGGAGGCAGCCATGGACTCGAGACGACGACAGTAGTCAGTGATGTTCAGCGACTCCTGGCAAAAGTTGCAGAACTGCGTCTCGAGGACAAGGGCATGTGACTCCTTTTGGCCGAGGGAACTCATCCTCGAGATAGCACTAGGCGGTACGTGCTGGTCGTTGGCGCATCATCAGGGACTGCTGCAGGTCATCGAAGACGGTGTCGTAGATCCACGTGAGGACGCAGCAGTCCGCCTGAACCCACGCAGGGCGCACGGGAAAGGCCTCATCCTCGAGGACGTGGCGGGTTAGGGCATATTTGCCGAGCACAGTGAGGAACATGCCACACACTTGGTGTAGGTGTCTGTGGCCTTGTCGAGGACGATGGGGATGAGGGCTTTGACGTTGACGACGGCGGTGGCCTGCGCCAGAGGGCCTCGTGTGCCTGCTGGTACTCGTCGAGAGCGGCAGCGCGGAGGCGGGCCTCTTCGGCAAGGCGCGCTTCGTTGGCGCGGCGGGGTCGCCGCCTCCTCCTTGGCGAGATGGGGCGGCCTCCGCGGCAAGGCGTTGGTCCTCGGTGGCCTTGGCAGCAGCGGCCGCAGCAGTGTCGTCGTCGGCCGCCATCAACAAAGAGTGCGGCTGGGCTCAACGACCTGTTACTTGGCGAGTGGATCATGGTCTGCGATCGCGGGGAGCGGCTACCATGCACGCCGCTAGGTGCGCGTGATCGGTCAGCGTGAGATGAGCGGCAGTGGTGCACGCTTGATCTTGTCAGCTGAGGAACGGGAAAGGAAAGGCTAGCTACGAGGGTGGGTGCATGCGGAAGCAAGAATCACGCTCGATGTTGCAAGGAACTGTTAAAAAATGGAAAGAACCATGTAAGAATTAGAGAGTACGAGGATGGCCTCTCCTGGCTGCCTCGGTTCATGTTATAGTAAGATGGGGAAGAGCCCCTATAGGTGGCATGTACAAGTGTTGGGTGTACAGTAAATTTAGGAGTCAATTCTATCCTAAATACTAGGAGCTAGCAAGACGGGTACACACCCACACACGCGCTATGTATTATCTAACAATCTATAATTACAAGTCTAACAAAAGAGAGCTCATTCAAAGTCCAAAGTCAAGAAAAGCCAAAACAGGTTTCATTTGAAATGAGCAAAGTTGGTCCCCAAAGACATGGGCAATGGCTCGACGCAACCAAGCAAAGTTTGAACAAAAAACTCCCAAAAATAAGCAAAACACTTTATCTCCAAAGAAGACAGACACGGCTCGACGCAACCAAGTAAATCAAAGCTTGCCCTCAAGAAGTAGAGCATATCAACACCACTAGAAAAGCTCAAAGCACCGACCTGTCGGATCCTCTAGAAAGAGACAAAGGATAAACACATCCAACAGCAGAAAAAAAAATACTCATCTTATTGATCCAACCAAACAACCACTCTCAAAATCCATGCCATCAAACTGAACGCATCCTAGTTCGAAGCACATAGAGGACCTGAATACTCCATAGAACAGCCAGTCCTTATTTTCTTTTTACAGGACACATACACAGGACAGCTCCACACAGAACAAAAATTCTTCACCACCGTTACCTCTCCACCTACTTGTACTGTATATGTGTTGTTTCGGAGACCGAGATCCCGAAACAGCGGGTTGTCGCACGAACGAGAGCCCAAAGCGAAAGCGGAAAACGAACGGTAAAACGGGAAATGGTTGAAGTGAACAGTGTTCCTCCTCTCCCTCCCCTGGAGGTCGGGAGCTTTTTATATTAATCCAGATCAATTTGAAAGTACAAGAATGCCCTTCCAACCACTCTGCTACAATTACAATGATGCCCTGCTCAGCTACTCCATGGTTGTACGCCGCCTTTCCCGGCGCGAGGGGCATCATCGTAACTTCGCCCACTGGTGGGCCCAGCGTCCCCTGGCTCCTTTTCCTGGCCGGTGGGCGCTCCCTTTGACCGACCCGGGCTTCCGCCGACCTGCGAAAACCTAAAAAAACCAAAGTCATGAATGATGAAAAACTCTCGCCGAAACGCTGGGATCCTTTCGCGCGGATGCTTCCTTTCGCACGAAAACTCCGTCCTCCTCCGGTCATGCGGACCGGAGGCGAATGCCTGCTTCCGCGCGAATGCTTCCTTTCGCCCGAAAGCTCCGCCTTCCCTTGGTCCCAGCCGAAACGCGCGCTTCCGCGCGAATGCTTCCTTTCGCACGAAAGCTCCGCCTTCCTACTCCGGTCATGCGGACCGGAGGCAATTGCCTGCTTCCGCGCGAATGCTTCCTTTCGCACGAAAGCTCCGCCTCCCCTTGGTCCGCAGGCCGAAATGCGTGCTTCCGCGCGAATGCTCCCTCCGCACGAAAGCATCATCATCTTTCGGTAAACTGCGGGTCGGAGGCGCCTGCGGTCTGGGCGCCGCCCCAACAATAGCCCTTACCCCTACGGTTGACTGCAGCTTGTGAAGTTCGACCGTGTCCTTTCGCTAGGGCGCCTACGCCCGCCCAAAAACCTTTGTTTCGTCCCGAGCTGAGGTTTTTTTTTCGAATAAGAGGTATGTATTTTTCTTATTATTATTATTTATATTTTTGTTTTTAAGTCGCGTCGCAACGTCTTTTCGTCTTCCTCGAAAACTGTGTGCCATGATGTAAACCTCTGCGACGCTTCGAATCTTGTGCTCTCGGGCGCCTCTTCGTCTCCCTCGGAAATCGTGTCGAGTTTTATCGTATATAAAAGCTGAGGCTTCAGCTGGGGGGGCTTGATCATTGAACGCCTCCCTTCACTCGCCGCCTCTTTCGCGAAGCCTTTCGCTATTCGCTTGACGCCATTCGCTCTGTTGGCGATAGCTGCTTGCTGTTGGAGTTTCACCATTCGCCTGGCGATAGTTCGTGGTACGCGTGTCACTTCCCTTGTCTTTGTTTCCTTTAGACTTAAGCCTTGCGAATTTGGTTGTTTGAGGTTGCTTAATTTCGCTTCTATTTTCTCGTTTTTTCTCTTTTTTTTTTTGCTTTCGCTTGCCTTGTTTATTTATTTTATCTTTCGCGCCAATGCTAGATGGCGTCTTCCAGCTCGACGTCGACCTCGACTCAACTAGCGAAAGTACCGATGCCACCCCGGGTCGTCCATCGCAGCCTAGCGTGGAAGTGTCCATCGGATCGGGGGTTGCTCCACGAGTTCCAGAGCGCAGCGGGCGTGTCGAATGATGGGGACTCCGTTTGATTTCGGTCCCCGACGGATTGTTCTTTTTTACCTTGGCGTATCGCGAATGACGGCTGCACGCTTGCAAACAATGGCTGAAGAAGGGCCTTTAAGAAGAGATCATCTTGCGAATTGTCATGTCCCTGGAGACGAGGAGGTTCCTATTCCTCGCCGAACGAGGCCGTTGTCTTTCGCGACTACTTTGTAGCTGGCCTTGATTTCCCCTCAAAGAATTCGTCTCGGATGTTTTGTTGGGGTTTGAGATACAACTTCATCAGCTGACGCCGAATGCAGTCGCTAGACTAAGTATTTTCGCGCATGCTATGAAGATGTTGGGCTGCGCCCCGCGGGCGGATGTCTTTGTGGATTTTTATGACATTCATTCACCGCCGTCCGACGAAAGTTAACGACCCGCTTCTCGGGAGCGAACTGCCCAGCGAGATTGGCTGCATCAATTTCGTTCCGCGGAAAACACGAGGGACTGTTTCAATTTCGCTTACATATCGGAACAAATGGCGGACTGGAACCGCTATTGGTTTACTATCGTGTCTGTACGGAGACCGTTGCTATCGAATTGAGACAAGGGTCGAAAAAAGGGTGTCCGCTCGTGTCAGTGTTGGAGAAATATCCAGGGAGGCATCTTCCGCCCGTCGTTCTTAGCGACCCGAATGCTATTCGGTGTGGCGATGCTTTTGCGCTCACTGCTCGGGTTCAGATTAGCCGGGACTTGGTTGAGGAGTGGATGGCCATTGGCGTGAATCCACTATGCGGCGCCACTTCGTTTGAGGGTTTCGTTGAAAGAGAAGGTATTGGGGGCCACGCTGCTGCTGGAGAGGCCCGCGGATTACCATGATGACAGCGAATATGTCAAACATATCGAAAAGGAGACCAGAAAGATTTGTGGGCCGTACTTACGCAAGAGAGCGAGTTTCAACTCGGCAATCTCGGCCGTAATCGGCGTCTGAACCGAGCTTTCGATGCAATGGGCGTTGAATATGCCGAAAGACCGTTAGTTGACGAAAGCAAAGATGAGGCCGAAAGCTCGAAAGGTAAGGGGAAGAGATGGTTCGCCGTGGCGGTCGGAGTGGTGTGATCTCCCGCGAAAAGTCGCTGAAGCCGGGGACTTCGCATTGGGCGGTTGATTGCCAACCTTTGCTTGCAAGCCGAGGGGGGGCATTGGAGTCGGCCCCACGTTGATCCTTTCGATCATTCGAGGGTGGTTAGTTTTCTGCCTTTTTCTAATTTTGTTTGCTTTGGCCGTTGCTTTCTTTTTTCTTTTATGGAATTCTTTACTATTATTTCTATCTATGAATGACTTTTTTTTTTGACTTGTCTTTGTTTTGCTGTTTTGTTTTGCAGAGCGCCAGTTTCGCTGCTGAGATGGCGCCGCCGAAACCGCAGGCGCGCCTTTCGACATCGGCTTTCGACGACGAGGTGTCGGTTGCTGACCTTCCGACCTTCGCTAAACCTGGTTCGCGAAAGGCCCTTGCGGATACCGATCGGCCAATGAAAGAGACCGAAAGCGCCTCGCGTTGAGCCCGCGGCTCGGAACTCCGCCGAAACTGCTACTCGCATCTCCACCGGAGGGGCTGCCACACGCGAGAGGAGGGCCGGATCCGAGGGAGTGTCGGCTCCTACTGTGGATAAAGGTAAGTCACACCTTTCGCCGAGACGCATTCGTCTATCACAGGAGATGGTGGAAGGTCAGCTTCTTGGCTACGGGCGATTGATTATCGATGGAGTGCCGTCGGACTACAGGAACCCTTGTTTTTACACTGGCTTGAGCTCGTCGGGCGAGACTGACGAAGCAAGAGAAGAGTCTTATCGGATTGCACGTTCTTTGGGTGCAGCTTCCGAAGCTCAGCTTGCGTGTCGGATAGACTTTCGCCGCGCAGGAATCCTCCCCGGCGCAAGCGATGACGCCAGCAAGCTTGTGGAGTTTTCACACAAGGCTTTCGCTGCGCCGGAGGTCGAAAGGGACCTGCTCAAGGTCGACAGCGTAAAGCTTGATGACGCTCTGTCGTTCCACTTAGCTAGCGTGAGTTGCTCAGATTGCTTTTTGTCGCGTGTTTGGTGTTCGCTTTTCCGCAACTGGGGTATGGGTCTTTCGGAGTGTACTGACTTTCGACGTTTGATTTAATGCAATTCGCAGGCTGCCATTCTCGCCCGCAGCCGACACAATCAAATGACCTTTATGTTCGCAAGATCGAGCGTGAGAAGGAGATCTCGACATTCTGGCAAAGAAGCTTACAACCGACCTGGGGGTTCAGACGAAGAAAACCGAGGACGAGCGCGCCTCGCGGAGAGCAAGCCAAAAGGAGGCTGAAAAGCTTAGACGCGAAGCAGAAGATCTCAACGGGAGCTTTCGCAGCTGCGAAATGCCCAGGCCGAGAAAGACGAGGCCCTGAAGACGTCTGCTGAAGAAGCTGTCACTCGCTTCCGCGAAAGAAGCCTTCGCAGCATTGGCGTCGAAACGGATGGTCCTTCGGAGCGAACTGCTAACGGTCTTGTCCGCTGGCTTTGTTCCGAAATGGAGTCACTTGAAAAACCACATGGCTCTAGGCCGAGACTACGCTGCCGTGACCGGTATCAAGTCGATCGGCCACAGCCTGGTCGACGCCGGAGGCTCCCACATGGCTGACCTTTCGTCAAAGAGGGTGGATTATTATTGGCGAAACTCCGGAGGCGGCAAAAGCTCTGGGCAAAAGATTTTTTGAAGAATTCTGGCTTGCGGGGGGGGTGGGAATGACATGTCACTGATGCAGTCCGCCGTGGGTCGCGGAAAGTTATTTGCGTCCTTCTGCGGAGGTATCGCTTTTTTATGCGGTGCCTTGTGGTTTTAGTAAATTTCCTGGGCTATCGCTTTTTGTGCAGACTCCTGAGGAGAAACGCGCATCCGGCAGTTGTTTTTGGAGTATATCTCCGCAAAGCAGGCGCGCGAAAACGAGCCGAAGACGAGGCGAGTCTGCCCGAGCCGAATGACGGGGCACCCGAAAGCTCGGCCGCTGCTGCTGCCCGCGACGCGAACGCCCCCCAAGATGCAGCGGTAGACGAGTGACCTTCTTAGGGCCCGCTTTTAATGTGTTGGCAACTTGTTTGTTTGGACCTCGTGTAATGCTCTGGAACTTAAATTCGGATGTTGTATCTTGAACAGGGCGCGGATGCGGGAACGCCGGACGTTCTCGACATCTGCCCGTTAATGATTAGATCTGGCGGTATCTGTGTTGGTGGTGATTTGTGGAGGAGCTATCGCTCTAGATTTCCGATGGCGTCGCTTTCGGCTTATGTGAGAAAACGTGCTAAAAAACTTAGACGCACGGAAGAAAGATTACGAGCTTTTTATGAAAGCTTCGACCCGCGCGAACTTGAGTCGAGGCGAATGAGGCGTGAAGCTTCGCGCGCGCCACAGGCTTCGAGGGTTCCACATTCGTTAAGTTGGAGCCCGAAGATGCCGTGCCTTCGCCGGACGAAAGGCGCTATAGCATTTTCCTTGGCCGCGAAAATAGTTCGCGGCCCTGAATTGCAATGTACAACCTGGTGTAATGAGAAGTGTCGCAGTGTGTTCTACCTTTCGGTGTTAATCGTTATTTGCGAATGTACATTTTTTTATTATTTCGCTTGACGGTTGAAGTTAGTCGGTCGAATGATTTAGCTGTTGTCGGTTTGCTAGTTTGCGCGATAGTTCTTTTTGATGCGGGCCTCTCGGCTGGTATTCGCGCGATGGAGCTTTCGTTCCGAGTCCCTCGGCCGATAGCAATGACGCGCCCGCCTCCACTTACTTAGGTGAGGGGCGGTAGCATTCGCGCGAGGTAGGTTTTGATGCGAGCCCCTCGCCGATAGCAAAGAAACGCCCGCCCCCACTTACTTAGGCGAGGGGCGGTAACATTCGTGCGAGGGAGCTTTCGGTGCGAGCCCCTCGGCCGATAGCAAAGAAACGCCCGCCCCCACTTACTTAGGCGAGGGGCGGTAGCATTCGCGCGAGGGAGCTTTCGCTGCGAGCCCCTCAGCCGCCGATAGCAAAGAATCGCCCGCCCCCACACACTTAGGCGAGGGGCGGTAGCATTCGCGCGAGGGAGCTTTCGGTGCGAGCCCCTCGGCCGATAGCAAGGACGCGCCCGCCCCCACACACTTAGGCGAGGGCGTTAGCATTCGCGCGAAGGAGCTTTCGGTGCGAGCCCCTCGGCCGATAGCAAAGACGCGCCCGCCCCCACACACTTAGGCGAGGGGCGTTAGCATTCGCGCGAAGGAGCTTTCGGTGCGAGCCCCTCGGCCGATAGCAAAGAAACGCCCGCCCCCACTCACTTAGGCAAGGGCGGTAGCATTCGCGCGAGGGAGCCTTCTTTGCGAGCCCCTCGGCCGATAGCAAAGAAACGCCCGCCCCCACTCACTTAGGCAAGGGGCGGTAGCATTCGCGCGAGGGAGCTTTCGGTGCGAGCCCCTCGGCCGATAGCAAGGACGCGCCCGCCCCCACACACTTAGGCGAGGGGCGTTAGCAATTGCGCGAGGGAGCTTTCGGTGCGAGCCCCTCGGCCGATAGCAAAGACGCGCCCGCCCCCACACACTTAGGCAAGGGGCGGTAGCAGTCGCGCGAAGGCGCTTGATAATTCGGTTGACGAAAGTGTCTTTATGAACGCAACATGGGGAGCATACAATCGACTATTATGATGTATTGCTCGTATTGCTGTCCAGCCGCATGCACGGCTTGGTTCATCTCCTATCTTTGGTTTGAGATGGGAGAGCCACTCGATAGTACTACCGCCTACAGTTACCAGATTGGTGACGATAGGTGGACGCGATGCCGATGACACGATCATAAAAGCGAAAGCGTAGCTCCTGATGCTTCCTACTCGCATTTTCGATAATGAGCTGACTACCTGGAACTAACATTTTGAAGAGCCTCGGTAGCTTAGGATGGATGGGAGGCTTGCACTTTGTCGCCTATTTATACTGCCTTGCCCATGGTACAGGACGGCCGCATTTACTCACCTGGCTGTATTTGTGATCACTTGGTAGGTGAAAGGTTAATACAACATTTACGTTTTAGCGGCTGTAAATGCTTGCCAGCTGTCGTTTGTTTTGCCCTACTAGGGCTGATGGACTTGGCCTCCGCTACCATTTCTCCCCTTTCGGTGATGGGGGGCTGGTTTTGCATAGCCCGCAAGCTTTCGTTCAGCCCTCGTTTTGTCGAGGGTCGGTTTGTTCGTGGCCCGCAGGCCTTCGTTCCGCCCTCGCATTTTGTCGGAGGGTCGGCTTTTTGATAGCCCGCAGGCTTTCGTTCCGCCCTCTCGTTTTGTCGGAGGGTCGGTTTTTTTCATAGCCCGCAGGCTTTCGTTCCGCCCTCGCATTTTGTCGAGGGTCGGTTTATTTCATGGCCCGCAGGCTTTCGTCCCGCCCTCGTTTTGTCGGACGGTCGGTGTTTTCATATAGCCCGCAGGCTTTCGTTTCGCCCTCTCGTTTTGTCGGAGGGTCGGTTTTCACATAGCCCGCAGGCTTTCGTTCCGCCCTCGCATTTTGTCGGAGGGTCGGTTTTTTTTTCATAGCCCGCAGGCTTTCGTCCCGCCCTCTCGTTTTGTCGGAGGGTCGGTGTTTTCATATAGCCCGCAGGCTTTCGAGATTGTCGTTGGATGGATGGGGTTTCTTTTGCCCTACCTCCTCGACATTCTCTTTTTATCACATTTTGTTGACGAATGTCTCAACCTTATGTTTGGTTGATTTCGTCTTCTACCGAGTCGCGTGACTCTTTTTTTTTTTGGGGGGGGGGGAATTACGTCTACTTTAGTAATGTAGCGGTTACATTCGGCTGCCTCGTTAAAAAACCTCGCACCCCGATGAAGGGCTTCCCCGGCGAGAAAAAGAGCGCAGCCGACCTTTGGTTACAAAAATGGTGAAAGAGAAAGAGAAATTACACCAAAGTTGAAAAAGGGAAATCACGGGTAGAAACGGCGCAGATTGTTCGCGTTCCATGTGTGGGCTGATTCTTCGCCCTTGTCATTCATCAACCGGAATACACCTGGCGCTGCCATGCTTGCCACGACGAAAGGTCCTTGCCACTGCGATTGCAGCTTGCCTTGCTTGTCTGGCTGCCGAATGGTGACCAAGTCTCCAGGCTTGATGTCCTTTCGGACTATCGTCTTGTCCCTGTGATGCTTCGTTTCGGCGTGGTACTTGTCGAGGTTTTCTGCAGCCTGCGATCTTATTTCTTCGATAGTGTCGAGCTCGAGTTGTCTTTTCTCTTCGGTGTTTGGAGCCATTTCAGTTCGAAAGGAACCCAGCTTTACCTCTTCCGGGGTGACTGCTTCCTCACCGTAAAGCAATCGGAACGGAGTGAAGCCGGTAGCTCTGGATCGTGAAATATTGTGTCCCCATACAGCTGTTGTTAGGGTGTTGGCCCACTTACCTTTCGGCGAATCATACAAGGTTTTTGATATTGCCGAAAAGATTAAACCATTCGCTCTCTCGACGGCCCCGTTTGCTTGCGGGTAGTTTACTGAGGCGAAATTAAGCTGGATGCTGAGCTCATCGCAGAAGCTCCTGAATTCGGCACAGTCAAACTGCTTCCCGTTGTCGCAGGTGATAGAGGAAGGAACGCCGAAACGGCAAACTATCCTCTGCCAGACGAACTTGGTTAAAGAGGTGGAAGTTATGCTTGCGAGGGCCTTTGCTTCCACCCACTTGTGAAATACTCGAGGGCGACCGCTGCAAAACGCAGGTTGCCCGGAGCTGCTGGTAACGGACCTACTATGTCGATGCCCCATCTCTGCAAGGGCCAAGTTGGCACTATCGGCGTGGTTTCATTTGCTGGGGCTTTCTGGTTTTTGGCGAACATCTGGCAACCTTTGCAACATTTGACCAGCGCTCTGGCGTCTGACGCGGCGACGGCCAGTAGAAACCTTGCCTCATTGCTCTGTGTGCTATTTCGTGGGGCCCCCTGTGCGCTCCGCACATTCCGGCGTGCATTTCTTCGAGTAGCTGAATGCCTTCACGCTTGCTTATGCATTTCAGAAGAGGGGCTGTTATCCCATTTTTGAACAGTTGATCTCCGATGATCGAGTAACCTTTCGCTCTACTGGCCATCCTTTCGGCATCCTTCCTGGACTCCGGTCGTAGGTCCCGGCCAGATATGCGAATATCTGCGACCTCCAGTCGTCACTGACGATAGCGTGTACCGAACTTGGATGATCTTCCTCCTCTTTCACTGCCTTGGCTGAAAGGACTTTATAAAACACGTCTGGTGGAAGTGGTAAATTTTGTGCTGCGGCTTTGGCCAGTTCGTCTGCCTCTGCGTTTTCGGCCCTTGGAATGTGACGCAGGGTGAAACCAGTGAAATACTTCTCCATTCTTCTGATTGCTGTCAGATACTTGGCTAACTCTGGCTCTCTCTGCTGTGAAATCCTTTTCGGCGTGACCAACAACGACTTGGGAATCCGACTTGACTATGCACCTTCTCGCTCCGATTGCTCGGAGCTTTCGTAAACCTAGAAGCACGGCCTCGTATTCGGCAGTGTTGTTGGTTGTGAGGAACTGCAGCCTGCGCCTCGCGGCGAACCTGACCTTCGGTCCTCTTGGTGGCGTAAGGATCGCTGAGATTCCGGCTCCGGCCATTCCCCATGCGCCGTCACAATTCACTGTCCACACGGCTCCTCGAATTCGAGCGTTGTGTCGAAAGCGGCAGGAGTCCAGTCTGCGATGAAATCCGCCAATGCCTGCGACTTGATTGCGGATCGGTGCTGGAAGTCGATCACGTATTCGTTCAGCTCCGCCGCCCACTTGCCGATTCGGCCGATAGCTTCGTTGTTGCGGAACAGGGCTTCCAATGGCTGAGCCGAAAGTACTATGATGTGATGGGACTGAAAGTAGTGCTTCAGTTTTCTAGAGGCCATTACTACTGTGTAAGCTATCTTCTCCAGCTCTGAGTAGTTCAGTTTTGCACCCGAAAGGGCCTCGGAGACGAAATAGATTGGGAACTGCGTCATCCTGTTTTCATGCTCCTTCTCTTCCACCAGTGCTGCACTTACGGTGGTGTGCGATGCTGCGAGATACAGCAAGAGTGTCGCTTCCGGCGAAGGTTTGGATAGCGTGGTCAGTTTTGTCAAATACTCCTTTAGTTGCTGAAAGGCCTGCCGCTGCTCGTCCCCCCAATCGAAAGGGTCGGAGCTACGCAGAGTTCGGAAGAAAGGCAGTCCTTTTTCAGCGGACCTTGCGATAAATCTGTTCAAAGAAGCCAGCCTTCCTGTCAATCTTTGCACTTGCTTTCGGCTTGAGGGCGGTTGCATGTTGATGATTGCCGCTATCTTGTCGGGATTAGCTTCAATTCCTCTTGCCGATACCAGGCAACCGAGGAGCTTGCCTTTCTTGATGCCGAAAATGCACTTGTCAGGGTTTAGCTTTAAACCGCTCTTCCGGAGATTGCCGAAAGTCTCGAGCAAATCTGCCTGATGATCTTCGTGTCTATCGCTCTTGACCACTATATCGTCAACGTAAGCCAACAAGTTTTTCTTTTGCTTCTGGCTTTCGAACACTTTGTCAGTCATTCGCGAGAAAGTAGGGCCTGCATTCCGCAGCCCTTCCGGCATTCGCCGGTAGCAGTATGTGCCTGTAGGGGTGATGAAACTGGTTTTCTCCTCATCGTCGGGATGAAGCCAATCTGGTGATAGCCTGAAAACAATCTAGCAAGCTCATTATTTCACAACCAGATGCAATGTCGACAAGCTTGTCGATACGAGGCAAAGGATACGGATCCTTTGGGCAGCATTTGTTGAGGTCGGTGAAATCGACGCACATTCGCCATTTTCCATTTTTCTTTTTCACCAAGACGACATTGGCCAGCCATTCGGGATACTGGACTGGCCGAATTACTCCAGCGTCGAGTAATCTTTGTACTTCGGCTTTCGCCGCGTCAGCCCTTTCGTTTGACATCTTTCTCAGTTTTTGCTTTCTGGGTTTAGCGCCGCTTGCAATGTTCAAACTGTGCTGGGCGAGATCCCTGCTAACGCCTTGCAAGTCGCTTGCGGACCAAGCGAAAATGTCATCGTTGTTCGCGAGGAAGGATGCCAAAGCGTTCCTTTCTTCCCTCCGGCATGCTTGACCCAATGTGCACGGCTCTTTCGGGGCCTGGAGGCCGCGAGCGGAATTCTTGTCGTTTCTTCGGCTGCCCCAGCCTTGCATTCCGACGGGCTGACGATAGCGTGCTCTTCGGTGGTTGCTTGCGATTCGTTTTTATTCGCCACCTCGTTGATAAGGCTGTAGCCTGGGGTTGGCCTTCCCTCTATTCTTCTAGAGGCTTGCTGGTCTCCGTGTACAGTGATGATGCCGAAAGGAGATGGCATTTTCATGCACAGGTAGCTTTGCTTAATGACGACGTCAAACCTGTTGGTGAAGCCTCTGCCGAAAATGGCAGTGTATGGATAGTCCATGTTTACTATGTCGAATGTCAGTGTTTCGGTGCGGACTCTTTCTCCTTCGCGAAAGATCAGGGACTTGCTTTTGCTCCTATAGTCAATTTTCTTCCTCCACATGACCCAATTCCAACCCAGTGAATTGCCGGCGGGGTCCAGACTGCGCCTGACGAATCCCATTGCTTCGAAAGCTTAACGAATAAGATGTCAGCTGAGCTTCCGGTGTCAATCAGAATGTTGTGCAAGGTGAAACCGGCCACATTGGCCGTGGCGACGAAAGCGTCACAATGTGGGTAGTCGCGGACTTTGAAATCGGACTCATCAAAACATATCGGCGCTAGCGACCAAGTTGGCCTGTTCAATGGAAGCCTTGGTGATACCGTCTGGACCCTTCGATGATAGTCCTTTCTCGCCCTTTTGCTTTCGTGCTCCAAGTTGGATCCGCCCATGATAGCGAAAATGTGCCCTCTTGACGGAAGGATGTTGTTGATTGCGCTAGTTTTCATTTTCCATCTCCTGCACCTGCTGGAAACCCGGCTGTGCTTGCTGCCCCTGAGGTTGGGTCTGAGCCGGAAGCGCTGGCGGCGGCGTTGGCTGACGCTGGTAGTGCATAGGTGACGAAACTGCCACCGACTGTGGTGCGAAGACCGGAAGCTGGTAACTCTGATACGCCGGATTGTACCAATGCAAGTTTTGGGGATGCATGTACTGCGGGGGTGCACAGGCGTGCTTGCGTAATTGCCGCGTGTTGCTGCCGCTGCTGCCGGGTCTTGGGAATTGTGGAAGACATGCTTGGAGCTTTCGGCAGAGGCTGAGGCTTGGTCTTTGTCTTTCAGCTCTTTCGCCATCTTGCTGTATTTGCAGTCACGGGTGGTGTGACCAAAATTGCCATCGCAAATGACGCAATATGGTGGCCTGGGTCCTCTTCCGCGGCCTCTGCCGTCTCGACCGCCGCGTCCTATCCTTCCGCCGCGTCCTCCGCGGAAAGGCTGATCAAACCCTCTCTGGGGCTGAAAGTTGGCCACATCGGGCCTCCCCGTGCCTACCGCTGATTGTGCTGGTTCCTCCTGTAGAGTGTTGATTGACCGAAAGGGCCTAACAATTCTTTGATTTGGCACGGGCGGTGGTCGATTTGATTTTCGCTTGCCTCTCTGCATCATTCGGGCAGCCTTACGTCGCCGAAAGTCGTCATCCGACCTCGCGTACGCATTCATCACATCAAACAATTCCTTAACATCTTTCGGTGGCTCTCTGGATAGGTGAGCGGCGCACTGTCCGGTCCCCAAGCCTTCGATGGCTGCTGCGATCACCGCGGCTTCCGGCACATTCGCGCTTGGGCCTTCAGTTGGATGAAGCGTTTGAGGTACTTAGATAGGGGCTCGTCGTCTGCTGGGTGCAATTCATGAGGTCCCTCGTGGTCTTGATATCCAACGGACGGAATCCTGGAAGGTAGCAAGCAATTCGGCTTTCAACTGGGCCCACGAATAGATGGACAGTGGCTTGAGAGTGGTGTACCAATCATGAGCCACATCGTCGACCGCCAAGATGAGAGATTTTGCTAGAGCCTGATTGTCCCGCCTGCCGAAAAGACAGCCGTCTCATAGCTTGCCAAGAACTTGCGCGGGTTCGCTTTACCGTCGAAAGTCGGAATACGCGGCTTATAGCTGAGCGCCACGGATGGCTTGCAACTCCCCGAGAGCGGAGAGGTTCGTCGATGGCGTTGCCGAAAGTTGGCGGTTGCTCTCGCCTCGGCATGAATACGTCTTCTTGTGCTATCGGATCGGGGTCCGCCTGGCCCTCTGTAGCTCCTGAATTCCTTCTCGAGTTGCTCTTTTGCGACTCAGCTCGCCGAATGGCGTGCGAGTCTCGTCTTCTCTTGCTTTCGCCACCAAGGAAAGCGCCGAAAGCGGTCGACAATCTGGAGACTATCGCCGCGAGAAAGGATGCTTCGGCACGTCGCGGTTTCAGTCCCAGCTAGCCAGGTTCCACCAAACGCAGCCGCAGAGCCGCCACCTTTCGGCGGCGCTCTGTCGATAGAAGCGGGCCACCGCCGGGAGCATCGACGAGCCAGGGCGGCGGCCTCCGGATCAGCGGAATTCGGGCAGAGACGGCACGCCGGATGGGCACGTCGAGGACGAGTTCGATGATGGGATGATGACGATGACGAAATCACAAGAACGCCCAAGCATCAAGACGCTGGCCCAGCAGCAAGGGAAATCGAAAGGCTGTTATTGCAAAGAGACCAGCTGCAACAGCAGTTGGCGGCGAAAGCAAGAGAAGACGAGACTCGCAACGCCATTCGGCGAGCTGAGTCGCAAAAGAGGCAACTCGAGAAGGAAATTCAGGAGCTACAGAGGGCAGGGCGGACCCCGATCCGATAGCACAAGAAGACGTATTCATGCCGAGGGAGAGCAACCGCCAACTTTCGGCAACGCCATCGACGAAAACCTCTCCGCTCTCGAGGGAGTTGCAACCCATCCGTGGCTCCGCAGCTATAAGCCGCGTATTCCGACTTTCGACGGTAAAGCGAACCCGCGCAAGTTCTTGGCAAGCTATGAGACGGCTGTCTTTTCGGCAGGCGGGGACAATCAGGCTCTAGCAAAATCTCTCATCTTGGCGGTCGACGACGTGGCTCATGATTGGTACACCACTCTCAAGCCACTGTCCATCTATTCGTGGGCCCAGTTGAAAGCCGAATTGCTTGCTACCTTCCAAGGATTCCGTCCGGATATCAAGACCACGAGGGACCTCATGAATTGCACCCAGCAAGACGACGAGCCCCTATCTGAGTACGTCAAACGCTTCATCCAACTGAAGGCCCAAGCGCCGAATGTGCGGAAGCCGCGGTGATCGCAGCAGCCATCGAAGGCTTGGGGACCGGACAGTGCGCCGCTCACCTATCCAGAGAGCCACCGAAAGATGTTAAGGAATTGTTTGATGTGATGAATGCGTACGCGAGGTCGGATGACGACTTTCGGCGACGTAAGGCTGCCCGAATGATGCAGAGGCAAGCGACGAAATCAAATCGACCACCGCCCGTGCCAAATCAAAGAATTGTTAGGCCCTTTCGGTCAATCAACACTCTACAGGAGGAACCAGCACAATCAGCGGTAGGCACGGGGAGGCCCGATGTGGCCAACTTTCAGCCCCAGAGAGGGTTTGATCAGCCTTTCCGCGGAGGACGCGGCGGAAGGACAGGACGCGGCGGTCGAGACGGCAGAGGCCGCGGAAGAGGACCCAGGCCACCATATTGCGTCATTGCGATGGCAATTTGGTCACACCACCCGTGACTGCAAATACAGCAAGATGGCGAAAGAGCTGAAAGACAAAGACCAAGCCTCAGCCTCTGCCGAAAGCTCCAAGCATGTCTTCCACAATTCCCAAGACCCGGCAGCAGCGGCGCAGCAACACGCGGCAATTACGCAAGCACGCCTGTGCACCCCCGCAGTACATGCATCCCCAAAACTTGCATTGGTACAATCCGGCGTATCAGAGTTACCAGCTTCCGGTCTTCGCACCACAGTCGGTGGCAGTTTCGTCACCTATGCACTACCAGCGTCAGCCAACGCCGCCGCCAGCGCTTCCGCTCAGACCAACCTCAGGGGCAGCAAGCACAGCCGGGTTTCCAGCAGGTGCAGGAGATGGAAAATGAAACTAGCGCAATCAACAACATCCTTCGTCAAGAGGGCACATTTTCGCTATCACGGGCGGATCCAACTTGGAGCACGAAAGCAAAAGGGCGAGAAAGGACTATCATCGAAGGGTCCAGACGGTATCACCAAGGCTTCCATTGAACAGGCCAGCTTGGTCGCTAGCGCCGATATGTTTTGATGAGTCCGATTTCAAAGTCCGCGACTACCCACATTGTGACGCTTTCGTCGCCACGGCCAATGTGGCCGGTTTCACCTTGCACAACATTCTGATTGACACCGGAAGCTCAGCTGACATCTTATTCGTTAAAGCTTTCGAAGCAATGGGATTCGTCAGGCGCAGTCTGGACCCCGCCGGCAATTCACTGTATGGGTTCGGAGGAAGGAAAATTGACGCTATCGGCAAAAAGCAAGTCCCTGTATCTTTCGCCGAAGGAGAAAGAGTCCGCACCGAAACACTGACATTCGACATAGTAAACATGGACTATCCATACACTGCCATTTTCGGCAGAGGCTTCACCAACAGGTTTGACGTCGTCATTAAGCAAAGCTACCTGTGCATGAAAATGCCATCTCCTTTCGGCATCATCACTGTACACGGAGACCAGCAAGCCTCTAGAAGAATAGAGGGAAGGCCAACCCCAGGCTACAGCCTTATCAATGAGGTGGCGAATAAAAACGAATCGCAAGCAACCACCGAAGAGCACGCTATCGTCAGCCCGTCGGAATGCAAGGCTGGGGCAGCCGAAGAAACGACAAGAATTCCGCTCGCGGCCTCCAGGCCCGAAAGAGCCGTGCACATTGGGTCAAGCATGCCGGAGGAAGAAAGGAACGCTTTGGCATCCTTCCTCGCGAACAACGATGACATTTTCGCTTGGTCCGCAAGCGACTTGCAAGGCGTTAGCAGGGATCTCGCCCAGCACAGTTTGAACATTGCAAGCGGCGCTAAACCCAGAAAGCAAAAACTGAGAAAGATGTCAAACGAAAGGGCTGACGCGGCGAAAGCCGAAGTACAAAGATTACTGACGCTGGAGTAATTCGGCCAGTCCAGTATCCCGAATGGCTGGCCAATGTCGTCTTGGTGAAAAAGAAAAATGGAAAATGGCGAATGTGCGTCGATTTCACCGACCTCAACAAATGCTGCCCAAAGGATCCGTATCCTTTGCCTCGTATCGACAAGCTTGTCGACATTGCATCTGGTTGTGAAATAATGAGCTTGCTAGATTGTTTTTCAGGCTATCACCAGATTTGGCTTCATCCCGACGATGAGGAGAAAACCAGTTTCATCACCCCTACAGGCACATACTGCTACCGGCGAATGCCGGAAGGGCTGCGGAATGCAGGCCCTACTTTCTCGCGAATGACTGACAAAGTGTTCGAAAGCCAGAAGCAAAAGAAAAACTTGTTGGCTTACGTTGACGATATAGTGGTCAAGAGCGATAGACACGAAGATCATCAGGCAGATTTGCTCGAGACTTTCGGCAATCTCCGGAAGAGCGGTTTAAAGCTAAACCCTGACAAGTGCATTTTCGGCATCAAGAAAGGCAAGCTCCTCGGTTGCCTGGTATCGGCAAGAGGAATTGAAGCTAATCCCGACAAGATAGCGGCAATCATCAACATGCAACCGCCCTCAAGCCGAAAGCAAGTGCAAAGATTGACAGGAAGGCTGGCTTCTTTGAACAGATTTATCGCAAGGTCCGCTGAAAAAGGACTGCCTTTCTTCCGAACTCTGCGTAGCTCCGACCCTTTCGATTGGGGGGACGAGCAGCGGCAGGCCTTTCAGCAACTAAAGGAGTATTTGACAAAACTGACCACGCTATCCAAACCTTCGCCGGAAGCGACACTCTTGCTGTATCTCGCAGCATCGCACACCACCGTAAGTGCAGCACTGGTGGAAGAGAAGGAGCATGAAAACAGGATGACGCAAGTTCCCAATCTATTTCGTCAGGCTTCTCCGAGGCCCTTTCGGGTGCAAAACTGAACTACTCAGAGCTGGAGAAGATAGCTTACACAGTAGTAATGGCCTCTAGAAAACTGAAGCACTACTTTCAGTCCCATCACATCATAGTACTTTCGGCTCAGCCATTGGAAGCCCTGTTCCGCAACAACGAAGCTATCGGCCGAATCGGCAAGTGGGCGGCGGAGCTGAACGAATACGTGATCGACTTCCAGCACCGATCCGCAATCAAGTCGCAGGCATTGGCGGATTTCATCGCAGACTGGACTCCTGCCGCTTTCGACACAACGCTCGAATTCGAGGAGCCCGTGTGGACAGTGAATTGTGACGGCGCATGGGGAATGGCCGGAGCCGGAATCTCAGCGATCCTTACGCCACCAAGAGGACCGAAGGTCAGGTTCGCCGCGAGGCTGCAGTTCCTCACAACCAACAACACTGCCGAATACGAGGCCGTGCTTCTAGGTTTACGAAAGCTCCGAGCAATCGGAGCGAGAAGGTGCATAGTCAAGTCGGATTCCCAAGTCGTTGTTGGTCACGCCGAAAAGGATTTCACAGCAAGAGAGCCAGAGTTAGCCAAGTATCTGACAGCAATCAGAAGAATGGAGAAGTATTTCACTGGTTTCACCCTGCGTCACATTCCAAGGGCCGAAAACGCAGAGGCAGACGAACTGGCCAAAGCCGCAGCACAAAATTTACCACTTCCACCAGACGTGTTTTATCAAGTCCTTTCAGCCAAGGCAGTGAAAGAGGAGGAAGATCATCCAAGTTCGGTACACGCTATCGTCAGTGACGACTGGAGGTCGCAGATATTCGCATATCTGGCCGGGACCTACGACCCGGAGTCCAGGAAGGATGCCGAAAGGATGGCCAGTAGAGCGAAAGGTTACTCGATCATCGGAGATCAACTGTTCAAAAATGGGATAACAGCCCCTCTTCTGAAATGCATAAGCAAGCGTGAAGGCATTCAGCTACTCGAAGAAATGCACGCCGGAATGTGCGGAGCGCACAGGGGGCCCCACGAAATAGCACACAGAGCAATGAGGCAAGGTTTCTACTGGCCGTCCGCCGCGTCAGACGCCAGAGCGCTGGTCAAATGTTGCAAAGGTTGCCAGATGTTCGCCAAAAACCAGAAAGCCCCAGCAAATGAAACCACGCCGATAGTGCCAACTTGGCCCTTGCAGAGATGGGGCATCGACATAGTAGGTCCGCTACCAGCAGCTCCGGGCAACCTGCGTTTTGCAGCGGTCGCCCTCGAGTATTTCACCAAGTGGGTGGAAGCAAAGGCCCTCGCAAGCATAACTTCCACCTCTTTAACCAAGTTCGTCTGGCAGAGGATAGTTTGCCGTTTCGGCGTTCCTTCCTCTATCACCTGCGACAACGGGAAGCAGTTTGACTGTGCCGAATTCAGGAGCTTCTGCGATGAGCTCAGCATCCAGCTTAATTTCGCCTCAGTAAACTACCCGCAAGCAAACGGGGCCGTCGAGAGAGCGAATGGTTTAATCTTTTCGGCAATATCAAAAACCTGTATGATTCGCCGAAAGGTAAGTGGGCCAACACCCTAACAACAGCTGTATGGGGACACAAAATTTCACGATCCAGAGCTACCGGCTTCACTCCGTTCCGATTGCTTTACGGTGAGGAAGCAGTCACCCCGGAAGAGGTAAAGCTGGGTTCCTTTCGAACTGAAATGGCTCCAAACACCGAAGAGAAAAGACAACTCGAGCTCGACACTATCGAAGAAATAAGATCGCAGGCTGCAGAAACCTCGACAAGTACCACGCCGAAACGAAGCATCACAGGGACAAGACGATAGTCCGAAAGGACATCAAGCCTGGAGACTTGGTCACCATTCGGCAGCCAGACAAGCAAGGCAAGCTGCAATCGCAGTGGCAAGGACCTTTCGTCGTGGCAAGCATGGCAGCGCCAGGTGTATTCCGGTTGATGAATGACAAGGGCGAAGAATCAGCCCACACATGGAACGCGAGCAATCTGCGCCGTTTCTACCCGTGATTTCCCTTTTTCAACTTTGGTGTAATTTCTCTTTCTCTTTCACCATTTTTGTAACCAAAGGTCGGCTGCGCTCTTTTTCCTCGCCGGGGAAGCCCTTCATCGGGGTGCGAGGTTTTTTAACGAGGCAGCCGAATGTAACCGCTACATTACTAAAGTAGACGTAATTCCCCCCCCCAAAAAAAAAGAGTCACGCGACTCGGTAGAAGACGAAATCAACCAAACATAAGGTTGAGACATTCGTCAACAAAATGTGATAAAAAGAGAATGTCGAGGAGGTAGGGCAAAAGAAACCCCCCATCATCCAACGACAATCTCGAAAGCCTGCGGGCTATATGAAAACCGACCCTCCGACAAAACGAGAGGGCGGGACGAAAGCCTGCGGGCTATGAAAAAAAAACCGACCCTCCGACAAAATGCGAGGGCGGAACGAAAGCCGCGGGCTATGTGAAAACCGACCCTCCGACAAAACGAGAGGGCGGAACGAAAGCCTGCGGGCTATATGAAAACACCGACCGTCCGACAAAACGAGGGCGGGACGAAAGCCTGCGGGCCATGAAATAAACCGACCCTCCGACAAAATGCGAGGGCGGAACGAAAGCCTGCGGGCTATGAAAAAAACCGACCCTCCGACAAAATGAGAGGCGGAACGAAAGCCTGCGGGCTATCAAAAGCCGACCCTCCGACAAAATGCGAGGGCGGAACGAAGGCCTGCGGGCCACGAACAAACCGACCCTCCGACAAAACGAGGGCTGAACGAAAGCTTGCGGGCTATGCAAAACCAGCCCCCCATCACCGAAAGGGGAGAATGGTAGCGGAGGCCAAGCCATCAGCCCTAGTAGGGCAAAACAAACGACAGCTGGCAAGCATTTACAGCCGCTAAAACGTAAATGTTGTATTAACCTTTCACCTACCAAGTGATCACAAATACAGCCAGGTGAGTAAATGCGGCCGTCCTGTACCATGGGCAAGGCAGTATAAATAGGCGACAAAGTGCAAGCCTCCCATCCATCCTAAGCTACCGAGGCTCTTCAAAATGTTAGTTCCAGGTAGTCAGCTCATTATCGAAAATGCGAGTAGGAAGCATCAGGAGCTACGCTTTCGCTTTTATGATCGTGTCATCGGCATCGCGTCCACCTATCGTCACCAATCTGGTAACTGTAGGCGGTAGTACTATCGAGTGGCTCTCCCATCTCAAACCAAAGATAGGAGATGAACCAAGCCGTGCATGCGGCTGGACAGCAATACGAGCAATATCATAATCATAGTCGATTGTATGCTCCCCATGTTGCGTTCATAAAGACACTTTCGTCAACCGAATTATCAAGCGCCTTCGCGCGACTGCTACCGCCCCTTGCCTAAGTGTGTGGGGGCGGGCGCGTCTTTGCTATCGGCCGAGGGGCTCGCACCGAAAGCTCCCTCGCGCAATTGCTAACGCCCCTCGCCTAAGTGTGTGGGGGCGGGCGCGTCCTTGCTATCGGCCGAGGGGCTCGCACCGAAAGCTCCCTCGCGCGAATGCTACCGCCCCTTGCCTAAGTGAGTGGGGGCGGGCGTTTCTTTGCTATCGGCCGAGGGGCTCGCAAAGAAGGCTCCCTCGCGCGAATGCTACCGCCCCTTGCCTAAGTGAGTGGGGGCGGGCGTTTCTTTGCTATCGGCCGAGGGGCTCGCACCGAAAGCTCCTTCGCGCGAATGCTAACGCCCCTCGCCTAAGTGTGTGGGGGCGGGCGCGTCTTTGCTATCGGCCGAGGGGCTCGCACCGAAAGCTCCTTCGCGCGAATGCTAACGCCCCTCGCCTAAGTGTGTGGGGGCGGGCGCGTCCTTGCTATCGGCCGAGGGGCTCGCACCGAAAGCTCCCTCGCGCGAATGCTACCGCCCCTCGCCTAAGTGTGTGGGGGCGGGCGATTCTTTGCTATCGGCCTGAGGGGCTCGCAGCGAAAGCTCCCTCGCGCGAATGCTACCGTCCCCTCGCCTAAGTAAGTGGGGGCGGGCGTTTCTTTGCTATCGGCCGAGGGGCTCGCACCGAAAGCTCCCTCGCACGAATGTTACCGCCCCTCGCCTAAGTAAGTGGGGGCGGGCGTTTCTTTGCTATCGGCCGAGGGGCTCGCATCAAAACCTACCTCGCGCGAATGCTACCGCCCCTCACCTAAGTAAGTGGAGGCGGGCGCGTCATTGCTATCGGCCGAGGGACTCGGAACGAAAGCTCCATCGCGCGAATACCAGCCGAGAGGCCCGCATCAAAAAGAACTATCGCGCAAACTAGCAAACCGACAACAGCTAAATCATTCGACCGACTAACTTCAACCGTCAAGCGAAATAATAAAAAAATGTACATTCGCAAATAACGATTAACACCGAAAGGTAGAACACACTGCGACACTTCTCATTACACCAGGTTGTACATTGCAATTCAGGGCCGCGAACTATTTTCGCGGCCAAGGAAAATGCTATAGCGCCTTTTGTCCGGCGAAGGCACGGCATCTTCGGGCTCCAACTTAACGAATGTGGCACCCTCGAAGCCTGGTGGCGCGCGCGAAGCTTCACGCCTCATTCGCCTCGACTCAAGTTCGCGCGGGTCGAAGCTTTCATAAAAAGCTCGTAATCTTTCTTCCGTGCGTCTAAGTTTTTTAGCACGTTTTCTCATATAAGCCGAAAGCGACGCCATCGGAAATCTAGAGCGATAGCTCCTCCACAAATCACCACCAACACAGATACCGCCAGATCTAATCATTAACGGGCAGATGTCGAGAACGTCCGGCGTTCCCGCATCCGCGCCCTGTTCAAGATACAACATCCGAATTTAAGTTCCAGAGCATTACACGAGGTCCAAACAACAAGTTGCCAACACATTAAAAGCGGGCCCTAAGAAGGTCACTCGTCTACCGCTGCATCTTGGGGGGCGTTCGCGTCGCGGGCAGCAGCAGCGGCCGAGCTTTCGGGTGCCCCGTCATTCGGCTCGGGCGGACTCGCCTCGTCTTCCGGCTCGTTTTCGCGCGCCTGCTTTGCGGAGATATACTCCGAAAACAACTGCCGGATGCGCGTTTTCTCCTCAGGAGTCTGCACAAAAAAGCGATAGCCCAGGAAATTTACTAAAACCACAAGGCACCGCATAAAAAAGCGATACCTCCAGCAGAAGGACGCAAATACCTTTCCGCGACCCACGGCGGATTGCATCAGTGACATGTCATTCCCACCCGCAAGCCAGAATTCTTCAAAAAATCTTTTGCCCAGAGCTTTCGCCGCCTCCGGAGTTCGCCAATAATAATCCACCTCTTTGACCGAAAGGTCAGCCATGTGGGAGCATCCGGCGTCGACCAGGCTGTGGCCGATCGCCTTGATACCGGTCACGGCAGCGTAGTCTCGGCCTAGAGCCATGTGGTTTTCAAGTGACTCCATTTCGGAACAAAGCCAGCGGACAAGACCGTTAGCAGTTCGCTCCGAAGGACCATCCGTTTCGACGCCAATGCTGCGAAGGCTTTCGCGGAAGCAAGTGACAGCTTCTTCAGCAGACGTCTTCAGGGCCTCGTCTTTCTCGGCCTGGGCATTTCGCAGCTGCGAAAGCTCCCACTTGAGATCTTCTGCTTCGCGTCTAAGCTTTTCAGCCTCCTTTTGGCTTGCTCTCCGCGAGGCGCGCTCGTCCTCGGCTTTCTTCGTCTGAACCCCCAGGTCGGTTGTAAGCTTCTTTGCCAGAATGTCGAGATCCTCCTTCTCACGCTCGATCTTGCGAACATAAAGGTCGTTTTGATTGTGTCGGCTGCGGGCAAGAATGGCAGCCTGCGAATTGCATTAAATCAAACGTCGAAAGTCAGTACACTCCGAAAGACCCATACCCCAGTTGCGGAAAAGCGAACACCAAACACGCGACAAAAAGCAATCTGAGCAACTCACGCTACCTAAGTGGAACGACAGAGCGTCATCAAGCTTTACGCTGTCGACCTTGAGCAGGTCCCTTTCGACCTCCAGCGCAGCGAAAGCCTTGTGTGAAAACTCCACAAGCTTGCTGGCGTCATCGCTTGCGCCGGGGAGGATTCCTGCGCGGCGAAAGTCTATCCGACACGCAAGTTGAGCTTCGGAAGCTGCACCCAAAGAACATGCAATCCGATAAGACTCTTCTCTTGCTTCGTCAGTCTCGCCCGACGAGCTCAAGCCAGTGTAAAAACAAGGGTTCCTGTAGTCCGACGGCACTCCATCGATAATCAATCGCCCGTAGCCAAGAAGCTGACCTTCCACCATCTCCTGTGATAGACGAATGCGTCTCGGCGAAAGGTGTGACTTACCTTTATCCACAGTAGGAGCCGACACTCCCTCGGATCCGGCCCTCCTCTCGCGTGTGGCAGCCCCTCCGGTGGAGACGCGAGTAGCAGTTTCGTCGGAGTTCCGAGCCGCGGGCTCAACGCGAGGCGCTTTCGGTCTCTTCATCGTCCGATCGGTATCCGCAAGGGCCTTTCGCGAACCAGGTTTAGCGAAGGTCGGAAGGTCAGCAACCGACACCTTGTCGTCGAAAGCCGATGTCGAAAGGCGCGCCTGCGGTTTCGGCGGCGCCATCTCAGCAGCGAAACTGGCGCTCTGCAAAACAAAACAGCAAAACAAAGACAAGTCAAAAAAAAAACGTCATTACCATAGAAATAATAGTAAAGAATTCCATAAAAGGAAAAAAGAAAGCAACGGCCAAAGCAAACAAAATTAGAAAAAGGCAGAAACTAACCACCCTCGAATGATCGAAAGGATCAACGTCGGGGGCCGACTCCAATGCCCCCCCTCGGCTTGCAAGCAAAGGTTTGGCAATCAACCGCCCAATGCGAATGTCCCCGGCTTCAGCGACTTTTCGCCGGGAGATCACACCACTCCGACCGCCACGGCGAACCATCTCTTTCCCCTTACCTTTCGAGCTTTCGGCCTCATCTTTGCTTTCGTCAACTAACGGTCTTTCGGCATATTCAACGCCCATTGCATCGAAAGCTCGGTTCAGACGCCGATTACGGCCGAGATTGCCGAGTTGAAACTCGCTCTCCTTGCGTAAGTACGGCCCACAAATCTTTCTGGTCTCCTTTTCGATATGTTTGACATATTCGCTGTCATCATGGTAATCCGCGGGCCTCTCCAGCAGCAGCGTGGGCCCCCAATACCCTTCTCTTTCAACGAAACCCTCAAACGAAGTGGCGCCGCATAGTGGATTCACGCCAATGGCCATCCACTCCTCAACCAAGTCCCGGCTAATCTGAAACCGAGCAGTGAGCGCAAAAGCATCGCCACACCGAATAGCATTCGGGTCGCTAAGAACGACGGGCGGAAGATGCCTCCCTGGATATTTCTCCAACACTGACACGAGCGGACACCCTTTTTTCGACCCTTGGCTCAATTCGATAGCAACGGTCTCGTCCGTACAGACACGATAGTAAAACCAATAGCGGTTCCAGTCCGGCCATTTGTTCCGATATGTAAGCGAAATTGAAACAGTCCCTCGTGTTTTCCGCGGAACGAAATTGATGCAGCCAATCTCGCTGGGCAGTTCGCTCCCGAGAAGCGGGTCGTTAACTTTCGTCGGACGGCGGTGAATGTCATAAAATCGCACAAAGACATCCGCCCGCGGGGCGCAGCCCAACATCTTCATAGCATGCGCGAAAATACTTAGTCTGGCGACTGCATTCGGCGTCAGCTGATGAAGTTGTATCTCAAACCCCAACAAAACATCCGAGACGAATTCTTCGAGGGGAAAATCAAGGCCAGCTACAAAGTAGTCGCGAAAGACAACGGCCTCGTTCGGCCGAGGAATAGGAACCTCCTCGTCTCCAGGGACACGACAATTCGCAAGATGATCTCTTCTTAAAGGCCCTTCTTCAGCCATTGTTTGCAAGCGTGCAGCCGTCATTCGCGATACGCCAAGGTAAAAAGAACAATCCGTCGGGACCGAAATCAAACCGGAGTCCCCATCATTCGACACGCTCCCGCTGCGCTCTGGAACTCGTGGAGCAACCCCCGATCCGATGGACACTTCCACGCTAGGCTCGCGATGGGACGACCCGGTGGCATCGGTACTTTCGCTAGTTGAGCTCGAGGTCGACGTCGAGCTGGAAGACGCCATCTAGCATTGGCGCGAAAGATAAAATAAACAAACAAGGCAAGCGAAAGCAAAAAAAAAAAGAAGAAAAAACGAGAAAATAGAAGCGAAATTAAGCAACCTCAAACAACCAAATTCGCAAGGCTTAAGTCTAAAGGAAACAAAGACAAGGGAAGTGACACGCGTACCACGAACTATCGCCAGGCGAATGGTGAAACTCCAACAGCAAGCAGCTATCGCCAACAAGAGCGAATGGCGTCAAGCGAATAGCGAAAGGCTTCGCGAAAGAGGCGGCGAGTGAAGGGAGGCGTTCAATGATCAAGCCCCCCCAGCTGAAGCCTCAGCTTTTATATACGATAAAACTCGACACGATTTCCGAGGGAGACGAAGAGGCGCCCGAGCACAAGATTCGAAGCGTCGCAGAGGTTTTACATCATGGCACACAGTTTTCGAGGAAGACGAAAAGACGTTTGCGACGCGACTTAAAACAAAAATATAAATAATAATAATAATAAAAAATACATACCTCTATATTCGGGAAAAAAAACTCAGCTTCGGGACGAAACGAAGGTTTTTTGGGCGGGCGTAGGCGCCTAGCGAAAGGACACGGTCGAACTTCACAAGCTGCAGATTCAACCGTAAGGGGCTATTGTTGGGGCGGCGCCCAGACCGCAGGCGCCTCCGACCCGCAGTTTACCGAAAGATGATGATGCTTTCGTGCGGAAGGGAGCATTCGCGCGGAAGCACGCATTTCGGCCTGCGGACCAAGGGGAGGCGGAGCTTTCGTGCGAAAGGAAGCATTCGCGCGGAAGCAGGCAATTGCCTCCGGTCCGCATGACCGGAGTAGGAAGGCGGAGCTTTCGTGCGAAAGGAAGCATTCGCGCGGAAGCGCGCGTTTCGGCTTGCGGACCAAGGGAAGGCGGAGCTTTCGGGCGAAAGGAAGCATTCGCGCGGAAGCAGGCATTCGCCTCCGGTCCGCATGACCGGAGTAGGACGGAGTTTTCGTGCGAAAGGAAGCATCCGCGCGAAAGGATCCCAGCGTTTCCGGCGAGAGTTTTCGTCATTCATGACTTTGGTTTTTTTAGGTTTTCGCAGGTCGACGGAAGCCCGGGTCAAAGGGAGCGGGCCCACCGGCCAGGAAAAGGAGCCGGGGGACGCTGGGCCCACCAGTGGGCGAAGTTACGATGATGCCCCTCGCGCCGGGAAAGGCGGCGTACAACCATGGAGTAGCTGAGCAGGGCATCATTGTAATTGTAGCAGAGTGGTTGGAAGGGCATTCTTGTACTTTCAAATTGATCTGGATTAATATAAAAAGCTCCCGACCTCCCAGGGGAGGGAGAGGAGGAACACTGTTCACTTCAACCATTTTCCCGTTTTACCGTTCGTTTTCCGCTTTCGCTTTGGGCTCTCGTTCGTGCGACAACCCGCTGTTTCGGGATCTCGGTCCCCGAAACAACATTAGCTGAGCAGGGCATCATTGTAATTGTAGCAGAGTGGTTGGGCCCAGCGTCCCCCGGCTCCTTTTCCTGGCCGGTGGGCCCGCTCCCTTTGACCCGGGCTTCCGTCGACCTGCGAAAACCTAAAAAAAACCAAAGTCATGAATGACGAAAACTCTCGCCGGAAACGCTGGGATCCTTTCGCGCGGATGCTTCCTTTCGCACGAAAACTCCGTCCTACTCCGGTCATGCGGACCGGAGGCGAATGCCTGCTTCCGCGCGAATGCTTCCTTTCGCCCGAAAGCTCCGCCTTCCCTTGGTCCGCAAGCCGAAACGCGCGCTTCCGCGCGAATGCTTCCTTTCGCACGAAAGCTCCGCCTTCCTACTCCGGTCATGCGGACCGGAGGCAATTGCCTGCTTCCGCGCGAATGCTTCCTTTCGCACGAAAGCTCCGCCTCCCCTTGGTCCGCAGGCCGAAATGCGTGCTTCCGCGCGAATGCTCCCTTCCGCACGAAAGCATCATCATCTTTCGATAAACTGCGGGTCGGAGGCGCCTGCGGTCTGGGCGCCGCCCCAACAATATGCAATATATATGGTTCAGAAAAGTGTCACAGAAATGCGATTTGGCATAAAGCTGCTCCTTATTTTCTTTACACATGTTAAAACTAGACATGCCAGAGTCATTGCCTCATATGCGTGCATCAGCTTCCAGTTCTATGTACCATTAGCTGTGCCTCACTGTCCAGTTGTCGCTAAAACGATAATTGGTTGCTTCAACTGCTCTAAACGCGAGCAGAAGCAAACAAATACAAGTTTAGAGTAAAAGACAGTGAGAGAGACAACCAACTAATGAAGGCCGTTGCTACTGCAATCTCTAAACTTGCACAGGGGTTGTCTTCTGAGCATAATTTCAGATCGAGGCGCATCGTATAGGTGATTCCTGCAGCACCACACGCTCCTATGAATGTTATTACCCATGCGATCTGCAACCAAACAACTGTAGTCACTAAAACAGAGGACATGAATAATAAATAGAGAAGTGCACTTCTAGGCCTAGCCGCCCAAAGCAGATCTACAGTTCATGACAAGCAATTTCATTCAGCTGTATGATCTGCACTTATATTTGTCCTATTAGCACTGCACAGTTAATATTCTACATCACATCACTACATCCTTAGAGAATGTTGGAATAATCCCTGTTAGGCCTTGTTTGGCTGCACACAAATACATCTCAATCCACGTGGTTTGGGAGGGATTGAGGTGTAATTTAGTTCAAGTTCCCCTCTAATCCACTCTCACCTATGTGGATTGAGGTGTATTTAGGTGCAGCCAAACAAGGCCTTATGTGGTACTTTTGTAGGTTTTCGGGAAAAAAACATATGGTACTTTTGTATGCCGTGGGAGGCCCAATGAAGAGGACACTTGAGATTGCCTTGATGAGTTTTATCAGCTTGAAGAACAAGGACAGTGTCTTACATACCCCATCTCCAATCGCCAAGACCGCAAGAACCCAACGCTTTCGTAAAGATCGTTCGACAAGCATGACATATATGTCCGTCATGACAACCAACAAAGTCCATACAGATTGAAATACAGCTGTGGCAATGAGACACCTGGTGAAAAGAGCAACTCCTCTGTTTGTTAGACGCAAAAGTAAGCCAAATTTAAAGGGATTTTGATCATGCCAAAGTTGCAGAATGCAGCATACAGGAGACATGAGAGTGCTTAAACAATCGCAAATAATAATAATACCCAAAAGGTCGGGCTTCCAGGTGCTGAACATGAACAGATATACTCTTCATTCGGTATGCTCAATTCATAACCTTGGCACTTGCCAGTCTAAAGAAAATTTAAACCCAAATAAACAGGCATATGTCTCATATACATTGAGCAGGAACCAGAGATTAGGAAATGGACGGTATAAGACGTGGGTGTCATGTAGCCAACTGGAACCTTTCATATTAAGTTTGGTGAAAAACTGAAGATAAAACACAAAGGTTGGGCACTGTTTTGTGTTTTACACTAACTACTGATCTGAGATGAGATTATAGATTCCCTTGTCCAAATTCCTGATCTACATCTAAAATTAATTCCTCAATTACGCTCTCACAATGATAAAGCGTACTAGTAACTGCAATAGAAAGAGGAGCTTGATAATATAACTTACCAAAAGGCCTTAATCGAACCGAAGTTCGTGCTGGACAGGACGGCAAACGAGACGGTAGCCAAGAATGTCTGGGTGACGCGGAGTCCGAGGTCGCCTGGCGTCCCTGGCATCCCAGGCAGATCGTTCCTGCGCACGCCCGGCGGCAGATCCCCGGTCCCCTCGACCTCGACCTCCATCGGATGGATAACCGGATGGCTCGCAAACATACTTCCTATTTGTATAGCCAATCAACTCAATTGTTTTCTTAGTTTGTTTTTTCTGCACACACGACACGGCGAGGAGAAAACGTGCGAGGCAATGAAGCAAGAGGCGGCCGCGATGCAGTGCAAATGTGCAATGACGCCTGTGGCTACTGACTCACCGGCTCGCAATCCGGCCGGTCGATCGTTGCTCGACAGCTGGGCTGGCTGAGGATTCCGCTCCTTCGTCACGCAACTTTACTAAAGGCACGCGGTTAACGATTTTAACAACAGAAACTCGCCCAAGCCACTCTCGTCCCTAGCTAGTGCTATTGCCAGGAACAGCAAACATATACTTGGAACAGACATTCGGCAAAGTAGACACCGCCAAACAACACTAGGCAGCATTAGGTAGGGAAAAATCTGTGTTTCAGCAAACTGTGCTACCTGTGTTTCAATTCAACTCGGCTAACCTGTTAAATATAATTTTGAGTAAAGTCCATCACCGGTCCCTAAACTCGCAAATCGACCGTCTAGGTCCTCAAACTTGTTCGGTTGTGTCATCCCGGTCCATAAACTTACAAATCGTTTATTTAGGTCCTCAAACTTAGTCAGTTGTGTCATCCTGGTCCCTAAACTTTGTTTTGAATCTCATCTAGATCTAAACATGACAATTTTAAAACTTTATATCAACAAATAATTCATAATTTTTTCATACAAACTCGAACAAAGACAAACTTTATATCAAAATTGTAGCCCTCGATGTGATCTAGAACTTTGTAGTTGAAAAGTTTTTGATTTAAAACTGTTTAGGGTCCCAAAATATTATTGTATATTTATAGATTTTGAAATTTTAAATTAAATTTTTTTTTTGATACTAAATAACTTTAATAAAAATAATTTATCTACAACGTTGTAGATTGCATTGAGAACTATAACTTTTATATAGATTATATCAATATTCAAGATGACGCATCGAGGGCTATAATTTTGATATAAAGTTTATCTTCGTTTGAGTTTGTATGAAAAAGTTATGAATTATTTGTTGATATAAGATTTTTAAAATGTCATGTTTAAATCTAGATGAGACTCAAAACAAAGTTTAGGGACCAAGATGACACAACTGCCTAAGTTTGAGGACCTAAACGAGTGATTTGTAAGTTTGTGGACCGGGATGACACAACCGAACAAGTTTAGGGACCGGGATGACACAACCGAACAAGTTTGAGGACATAGACGGTCGATTTGCGAGTTTAGGGACCGGGATGACACAACGATACAAGTTTAGGGACCGGTAATGGACTTTAATTTTTATGTCTGCTGGTTTTTTCTTAAAAAGTTATGGAAATGCTTGTCCGGACTCCGGTATAAGTACAATAAATCTCCCAGGGAATCGATTAAGTTGCCATGTATTCACTTATTTAGATAGCAAGCTTTCCACTACAGTTAATTAAATCCTAAGTTAATATTTTAGAGGTGTAATATTTGTTTAGCGTCTTAAATTAAAGTGGGATTCCTTTCTCCAGCATGTTTAAGGTAATCACACAATAAAGCAGGGGCGGAGCTACAGGGTCGGCATACCGTGCAAATTCTGGCAAGCCAGCATACGTATCTTTAATTGCTATATACTATGTATGCAATTCTGGTAATCATATCCACTTTAATTGCAAGATTTGCTAAGCGCTACCATCATAAAATCGTCTACCACACAACGAGATCAAAGATTGCCGCCCTAGACGCCGCCAAAAGAAAAAGGCCGCTGCCGCCGCCGCCGCCGCCCTTCCGTTTGGTCCCCCTCTCTCCTCCCTTCGGCATATCGCCGGAGGCCGGAGGGAGTGGGGATCCATCGTTTTTTATAATTTTTCCTCAACAGATCGAGTTCTTAGAGTTTGAGTTTCTTCATGCCACGTATTGTGGTATTGGAGATTTATCTCCTCCTTTTCTTCGGCGACGGTGAAGGAGAAGGATAAAATTGTCTTCTCCATGGCGGCTCCGTTGAAGATGAGGGTGACAACTACGGCGTCAGTATCTTCACCGACACGACGACATGGAGACTTTTGTTTCTGGACAACGACATCAAGACGGAGATGATCTCGCTGCCATGGAATAATTTTCTCCGGTCCCTTCTTTATTTTGTTGTGGTTAGATCTGGCCACAATGAAGGACTAAGGAGAATAAGTTTCAGATCAGTCTTCCTCACTCTTCGGTGGCAGAAAGAAGAAGAAGGAAGACACAAGAAAGAAGAAGTTTCTCAACTCCACCTGCAGGAATGTTGGCCGTCCGTTGGGCATCTATTGTCTGGTCTAAAACAATTGTTGCCGAGTATTTGCCTGTGCGGTCATCCATATGAAGCGTCAAATAGGTTTGGTTTTGAGAGTTTGAGCTATTCACAGTGTGGATGCAATATAGATGAATATCAGTTTCTGGATATATGTTTTTTTCCAGATTACTTGTAATGTAATGATGTACCCAACTATATTTTAATACAATTCTTCTTTCGTCTCAAAAAAAAAACGAGATCAAAGATTTATCAGTTGATCGAGATTGATCTGTTGTTCAGTATATATCAAGTGAGTGTTCTATACATGTGAGTGCAATCGTGTGTAAGTGCAATTTATTTAGTAATTTGGCATTGTGTTCTTTGTAATTATTATGGCTTTTGAATTATTTATACTGTACGTTTTGAATGATTTCAACTTGCTCCTTCCTTCCTAAAATAAATGAAATTCTAGAGTTCAAAATTTGTTCTTAAATAAATGCAATTCTACATATAACACAAGGTAACTCTATCTCTTTTTGTACTTTTTTCGTTTTCCAGTACGTAATAATTACAACTTTATAGGGGCATTTTGGTAATTTTACTGGAGTATTAAGTGTCTAGTCCTATACTTACATTTATTTTGGCACGAGGGAGTAGTTCTTACCATGTTACTTAGTACATGTTTTAATTATCAAATCATATTGTAAATTTTATAATAGTTACCGAATTGCTAAAAATAATTTACAAAGTTATATATAAAATTTTTTTAGGCCCATACCCTAAAATAAAAGAGTTTTTTACCTATATGGCCTTACAAATAATGGCTCTTTCTTGTATGGCCCTTTTTTATTTGAACTTACTTCTATGACCCTGAAATGAATTTTTATGCCTTCTATGGCCTTCCATCTGTTTTTGCTACTTAACGGTGTTAAGTCAAGGGTGAAAAGACAATTTTAGCTTTAGCATAAATTTTTTTTGCAGAGTTATATTTTTGTTGTATATTAAAATTAATATTAAAAAAAATAAATTCACACATGACAATATTTCACATAAAATAAATATTGTTACGTATAAATTTATTTATTTAATATTATTCTAAATATACAACAAACAAACAAAATTGTAATTTTTTATGTCAGGGGCCAAACAGTCTTTTTACCCTTGAATTAACACCGTCAAGTGGCAAAAACGGACGGAAGGCCATAGAAAGAATGAAAGTTTATTTGAGGGCCATAGAGGTAAGTTCAAAAGAAAAAAAGGTCACACAAGGAAGAGTCATCTTTTACAAGACCATATAGGTAAAAAGCTCAAAATAAAATCGTAGATCCGTCGCTGCATTAAAGTGCAACACTTGCACCAACTCTAATGGTCAAACCAATGTCGGCTGCAATCCTATAAGAAAGCTCCTCGTGGTATAGATACCGAGCTCCAGGTTAGGAAGCAAAATCTCGGTACTCATACCCCGATACATCATGGGTATAACGTTGTTGTTCTTCTTTACGATCTGGGCTTGTCTACGAGTATCTCCAATAGTTTGGAAAAAAATGACTTGCTATCCTTGTTTTATTGCCAACAGATTGGTATATGACTTGCTATATTTACCAAGTCGGCTTCACTTGCTATCCGGTGTTTCTATGTTTTTTTTACCAAGTTAGAATATTTTTCTATATTATTTTTACCAAACTATTGGAGATACATGAAAAATTTATTTGCCAAAAGTTTTAGCAAGTTGCTAAATGATAACTTTTTCTAAGTCAATTTTTTCAAACAATTGGAGATGCTCTAAGACAATCGAAAGTCAAGTAGGTACGACCTTCAGAAATGTATTCTATGAAACAAGTGTGTGTTAGCCCCAAATTAGTGGCCAGCCGGTATACTAAAGATGTGAATTCGATATCTGCGGGGATATTACCTCCGTATACCCCCATGGACCTACTTGGGTCCTTCGTCAAGGACAGCCCAGCTCGAAGGCCCTGCGACACGCGACCAGGCTGGCGTGCTCGCCAGGGACCCTTACGAAGCCTTGCCCACCAAGGAAGATCCTAGAGTTAGATCCGGATTCCTTCCCTTAAGGAACCGTTTGTAATTTATTACGAACTGTACCTCTGCTACCCGACTATAAAAGGCTAGCAGGGACCCCCTCTCATCACACCTCGTCTCATCCGATCTCACCCGAGATCACCTCAGACCATCCGATCTCATTAGATTGTAACACATCTCACCAGATAATCCAGCCACCAAAACACATGACGTAGGGTATTACGGCGACTTGCCGACCCGAACCTGTCTGAATTGTCGTGTCTCGTCCCTGTGTTTATGCTTGAGCAGTCGTCTCCACACCTCCTCATTCTAATCTACTACCTTGGGCATACCCCTCGGTAGACTATCAACTATATTTTGTCGACAGTTGGCGCGCCAGGTAGGGGGTGTGTGCTACGACACCATGATCTGCCAAGCGGTCATCTTCCTCGAATTCAAGATCCTCCCGAGCCCGGCGTCTCCTTCCAGATCGGATCTATCTGGACCGTTGGCGACGCCGTCCTCGCTCCAGAGATCGTGGAACCCGCGCAGCTTCCTGCGCCGGACGCCTCGCCGTCCACCCATCGCGCCGGTGCCATGCGCGCCAAGATCCATCCGCCGTGACGACCTGGTCGAGGCCATTGACCGGGCCAACAAGAGGATCACCGACTGCATCAATGTCGCCGCCTTCGCTCATCGTCGACCAGGATCATCGCCGCCTTCGTCGCTGCCGTCGTTCGACGTCGACCAGGATCGTTGTCGCCTTCGTCGCTGCCGTCGTTCGTCGTCGACCAGGCTCGTCGCCGCCTTCGCCAGTCGCCACCTTCGCCCGTCACCGCCGTCGACCGGGCTCATCGCCGCCTTTGCCCGTCGCTCGTCGTCGACCAGGCTCGTCGCCTTCATCGTCGCATTCGTCGCTGCCGTCGTTCGTCGTCGACCAGGCTCGTCGCCTTCGCTCGTCGCCGCCTTCGCCAGTCGCCACCTTTGCCCGTCGCCACTATCGCTCATCATCGACCGGGCTCATCGCCGCCTTTGCCCGTCGCCACCGTCGCTCGTCGCCGCCTTCGCTCATCGTTGACCAGGCTCCTCGCCGCCTTCCCTCGTCGCCACCTTCACTCGTCGTCGACCAGGCTCGTCACCGCCTTCGCTCGTCGTTGACTGGACTCGTCGCCGCCATCGTTCATAGCCGCCTTCAACCATCGTCGACCAACCTCGTCACCGCCTTCACTCGTCGCCGCCATCGTTCATCGCCTCCTTCGACCGTCGTCGACCAGGCTCGTCGCCGCCTTCGCTCATCATCGACCGGACTCATCGCCGCCTTCACTCGTCGTCGACCGGACTCGTCGTTGCCTTCACTCATCGTCGACCGGACTCGTCGCCACCTTCACTCGTCGTAGCCATCGTTCTTCGCCACCTTCGACTGTCGTCGACCAGGCTCATCGCCGCCTTTGCTCGTCATTGACTGGACTCGTTGTCGCCTTCACTCGTCGTCGCCATCGTTCGTCGCCGCCTTCGACCATCGTTGACCAGGCTTGTCACCGCCTTCACTTGTCGCCGCCAACGTTCGTCGCCGTCTTCGAACGTCGTCGACCAGGCTCGACGCCACCTTCGCTCGTCGTCGACCAGGATCGTCGCCACCTTCACTCGTTGCCGCCTTCCCTCCTCACCGACCCGACTCCTCGCCGCCTTCACTCGTCGCCGCCTTCGCTCGTCGTCGACCAGGATCATCGCTACCTTCGCTCGTCGTCAACCAAGCTCGTCGCCGACCTGGCTTGAGGACTTCGTCTTTGCCCATCGCCATCATGAGCACCCACATCGCCAATCACGATCCTAGGAGCACTGTCGCAAAGATGAACGCCACGATGAACGGCGCAATGAAGGACGCGACCACTGCTCCGGACACCGTGACAGTCGCGATGATCGGGACCGCTGCCATGATCGCCCTGAGTCTTCTCGCCAGAGGTCAGATCAGCATCAGCGTCATCACCGCTACATCGCCAACACCAACGCTCATCCAAAGCGCACGCACGACAACGAGTACGAGAAGCTCGTCATCGTTTGGGCTCGTCGCCGACCAGGATCATCGTCGTTGCTCGTCGTCGTCTTTGCCCGTTGCCGACCGAGCTCGTCGCCGCCTTTGCTCGTCGCCGCCGTCGCTCGTCGCCACCTTCGCTCATCGTCGTCTTCACTCATCATCGTCTAGGCTCGCCACCGTCACTCGTTGCCGCCATCAGTCATTGTCGCTATTACCCGTCGTTGACCGGGCTCGTCGCCGCCTTCGCTCGTCGTCGACCAGGCTCGTCGCTGCCTTTTCTCTTCGTCAACCGGACTCGTCGCCGCCTTCACTCATCATCTTCTTTGCCCGTCGCCGACCCGGCTTGTCACTGCCTTCGCTCGTCGTCGGCCATCCACGAGATCTCCGACGACACCGTCTCGACGACCTCCGTGTCTACATCAACTTCATCATCGTCGACCTCTCCAAACGACCGTCGACCACTCCAGACGTTCGCCGACCTCTCCATACGATTCACTGACCTCTCCAGACAGCCTGGTTGACGCTGAAGGAGTTTTAGAGCAGGGGCTACTGCCACCGCCAGACGCGTGCATGAGCGCCTGCCCTCTGCGCTATGACGTCCAGTAGTCCTCCCAAGTGACGTCCTGACCTCTCTACGCGTGCATGGGTGTCTGCCCTGTGCGCTATGAAGGGAAGGCTAAGTTTGGGCTGAGACCTCCAAGGCTATACGTCCAGTGCCTGCATACGCGTCGTTACACGCTCGTTCTCCATGCGGTCTCCAAGCATCCTGACTCTGACGCCGATGAAAACTCAGAGCTGGGGCTGTTGTCACCACCGGACGCGTGCATGAGCGCCTGCCCTCTGCGCTACGGTGGCTAGCAGCTCTCCCGAGCGACGTCCCGATCTCTCTACGCGTGCATGGGCATCTGCCCTCTATGCTATGAAGGAAAGGCTAACTCGGGCTGAAAATTCTAAGGCTACACGCTCAGTGCCTGTATCTGCGCTACCCACGCGCTCGACAAACGGTCTCCATTTGCCCAGGTCACGCCACGATCGAGCCTCTCGGAAAAGACACTTTCCGTGGTACCTCCCTACACGTGCACAAGCGTCTGCCCTCTGCGCTATGGGATGCCAGCAGCGGTTCCTTGGGCGACTCCCTTGACTACTACGTGCAAACGAGCTCTGTGCTCTACGCTACAGATCATGGGATAACCCAAGGCCGAACTGTTCATCGCTTTGGCTCACGGCTATTAGGTCTGCGGAATTCGGGGATATGCAAAACGCGCTGACTTGCTACAAGTTTTGCCTCTATTCGCCCAAGAGTCTACTTACAAATTATCTCCCTATTACACACACTCCATGGCTACCACGCAGCGAAAGGATCTACATCGGTGACCAGGGCCTCCGCGGCCGGCTCCATCTCCGTCTCCAGACCTCCATGTCGGCATGACGCCTCCAGGCTCGGGGACTTCATCAAGCTGCAGTCATCCTTCGCCACTGGTTTTTCTCCATATTTTATTCGTACATCATGATGTACTACTGCTCTCCATATTCATTTTTCAGGGACTTTGCCTTCGCTCGTCGCTGGTCACGCTTAGGGACTTCGCCTTCGCTCGTCGCCGACCAGGCCTGGGGACTTCGCCTTCGCTCATTGCCGACTAGGCCCGGGGACTTCTCCTTCATTCGTCGCCGACCAGGCTCGGGAACTTTGCCTTTGCCCATCGCCGTCCAGGCTCAGGGACTTCGTTCATCGCCGCCTTCGCTCATCGTTGTCTTCGCCCGTCACCGACCGGGCTCATCGCCGCCTTCGGTTGTCGTTGCCTTCGCTCGTCGCCGCCGTCGCACATCGCCGCCTTCACTCATCACCGCTGTCGCCCGTCGTCGCCTTCGCTCGTCGTTGACCGGGCTCCTTGCCGCCTTCACTCGTCTCCGACCAGGCTCGTCACCGCCTTCGTTCGTCGCCGACCGGGCTCGTTGCCGCCTTCGCTCGTGGTCGCCTTTGCTCCTCGCCGTCGTCGCTCATCGCCGCCTTCACTCGTCGCCGCCGTCGCTCATCGTCGTCTTCGCCCGTTGTCGACCGGGCTTGTTGCCGCCTTCGCTCGTCGTCAACCCGGCTCGACGCCGCCTTCGTTCGTCATCGACCAGGATTGTCAGTGCCTTCACACGTTGCCAACCAGGTTCATCGACCTGGCCTTTTCCCATCGCGGGCCAGGCTCGGGGACTTCTCCTTCGCTCGTCAATGACCAGGCTCGGGGGCTTTGCCTTCGCTCGTCGCTGCCTTTGCTCCTCGCCATCTTTGCTCGCCGCCGCCATCATTTGTCGCCGCCTTCGCTCGCCACCACCATCATTCGTCGTCGTCTTCTGTTTCCTAAGCAGAAGGTCGTAGGTTCATCAACCAGTCGTCGACCAGGTTCATCGACCTAATCTTCGCCCGTCGCCCAGGCTCGTTGGCCTGGCCTTCGCTCGTCGCCGGTGTGCATCAAGTCGCTCCATGCTGTTCGGATAAGGGTGCTGATTTTGGGCAGCTCATCGGGTGTGACACCCCAATTTTAAGAACAAAATTGGAGCACAATATATGTATGCCAGGATCAATTTTCATACATATATCGACATCAAAGTAAATATCAAAATAATGCTTTATTAATATATCGAACTTTATTACAAAAAATGACCCTCGGGTCTAAAAGAAAAGTACCGACTCTCAACAGACTCTGATGTAGACTCGCGGAAACTGGACGCCATCTCCACAGGAAGGTCGACCGGGGGCTGCGCCATCCTAGTACAGGTCGTCTGGGTCAAAGCCATCATCTTCGGGGTACAGGTAGTCGGGGTCGTATCCACCGGCTTCTGGGTACTCCTGCTCTGCGTCGTAGACTCCAACGTCTGGGTGGGGTAGCAGGGGGTTCAAAGAGGAAGGGTGAGTACATCAAAATGTACTCCGCAAGTGTAGGAAATATATGCTTATGAGGCTATTAACAAAGGTAGGCCGACTCTGTTTGACTCAAGCACCTAAAGCAACACATCCTATTAAATCCTATTTCCTATGCACCTATTTACTAGGTTATAACCATAGTCTCCATCTGTAACAGTAACCACACTTAGAGTCTCACCGAGCAAATCACACTCGGAGTCACACCGAGCAACCAACACTTGGAGTCCACCAAGCAACCACACTTGGAGTCACACCAAGCAACCACACCTGAAGTCCATCAGGAAAACCACACTTGAAGTCCATCAGATGACCCGAACCAGTAACCAACCACCAACTAATCTCGAAGAAGTCCAAGCCCGCTCTTGACCATGAGCACGGCTGATATATCAGTTCATTACTCTACAGAGTTTGCGCATCTTTACCCATGAGTCGTGTTGCCCTTGTGGCCGAGGTAGCTAGCCTCTTGACCCACTTCCAAGGTGAGTCGGCAGGGTTCACTACAAGGCCGTTACAAAGAGTCCTCCTATGCGTATTAGTTCCATATGTCGCGACGTGGAGCTACCTTCCATAATAACACTAGGTCTGGAGCCCGAGCCTGGGTGCCAGTCTCCCGTACCAAGCACTATCCTACGTAGAAGAAGCCCTGTCCCATGTCCATATGTAACTAATAACGACATAAGGCTTCTCTAATTAATTAGCTAGTCTCAGAGCCATATAGGACTCATGGTTTGCGCTGTTTTGCCGGGTTACATGCTCCAAGAACCGGGTCCTCAGGATCCAGGCAGGATAGCAAACCACAAACCCAAACCAACGCCAAGTCCCATGGCAAACCGTAACGCCCAGTCACACGACAACTGTACACCAAGTCACATGGCACCACACCACCAACGGTCCATCCTGCCAGATTTACCTACTCACCATACTACAACATTACCAGCCACATGTTTCATAGATCATTAATCAGAATTAATTATTAACCATCCCATCCCAAGACAGCAGGGCTAAGAATGACTTCTACCCAACACATCCCAAACCAGGTGTCAAGGAAAATATAATCAAGTACTAGTAAACCATAACATGGGATTCAAAATTAAGACATTGCATGCATCTACATGATCTACTCTACTCTAAACTCAAAGTAAAATAAATACGGGTGCATGTTCAAGGACACTTGCCTGCGGGTTGGGTCGGAGCGACGAAAGCAAGGTTGATCCAAGGGTTCCACGTAGCTCGCACTCGCGGGGATCAAACATCAAACGTGGCCCAAAAAACATAATAAATAATAGTACATCAACAGTAATAGAACAGAACGTAAACTGATCTATCGCGTAGAGCTCGACGAGACGAATCTAACGCAAGTTGAATGGGTTAAATCGGAGTTAAAACGAGCGAGTTATAAGCTTTTGAATGTCGTGGCAAAACTGTAAATAAACTGAAGTTGATTTTGCAGTTTCTGGAAAAGAACGGTGTTAGGACTGCGCCTCCATTCGGGGAAACCCTAGGGTCTAAGCTACAAGTGCTCGGCTGACTCAGAGTGCTGCTCATAGGACTGTGGGTTAGTTTCGAGGAAAAGCGAGGGCTTCTGCGCAAAAGGTCCAGCACCGGTCGGTCGTACGACACGTGGCGTGCAGTGCACGACTCTGCGGTGGACGGCGCCTCATTTTCCAGGGACTACAGGGGCTAAAAGGCAAGTATCCCTAGACTTAGAGAATAGTGCAACCTGGAGCGCGGGTTTATTCTCTTAAGGTTCAAGGGCTCTTCTACAAAACGGTCGAGGCCGGTGGGTGGAGCTTGCGTGGCCGCCGCGTGGCTCTGCGTGGCGACACGTGTTGCGTGAGGATAGGTGTGGTGCACCACGGGGTTGTGGATGTGATGGCGTGGTGCGGTGGGCTGAGTCCACCGGCTTGTGGACTTGGTCCATACCGGTTCGAACGACGAGATCTAATCTCAACCGATCGGTCAAGATCGGATGGTGCAGGCGCGGTTTGGGTGGTGTGACGGCCGCCGGTGGCTTTTCGCACGGCGGTGCTTCAAGCAGGCGCGGCGGTGCGCAATGGGTGACCTCTGGAACTCGCTAGGGTGGTGTTGTGGTGCACGAGGGGCAAGGCGAGGGCACCGGTGAACAACGCACGACTTGGTGACCCTGCTGGAACCCTTGTCGGCGGCGTGGGGTGGATGGGATGGTGCCTGGCTATGCAGTGTATGGTGGTGCCATGGGACATGGCGGGAGCGCGCCAGCGTGAGTGTAAACCGGCCCACGGCCATGGTGGAACCTACCAGGGCACTAGAAGGGGGTGGAGAAAATGGGGAGCTCACCATAGTTCTCGTTACGGTCGGAGATGGCTCGGTTCGGGTAGACATCGGGGAAGATGGTGTGCGTTGCAGTCTGACCCCCGGCGTAGTCGATGTTGTGGAGTTTCTCAGTGTCGATTCACGCCGGGTTCGAGTCCCTTAGAGGCACCGTGCGACTGCGACGCCGACGATGGCGAGGTCGTGCCCGGGGTGGCTCGCCCAGGCGGCGACGAGCTCGAACCAAGCCACTTAATGGCGATGCATTGGCGCTCGAAGAAAAGGGGGAGGTCAGGGTGCGAGCAGGGCCTTATGTAGGCAGAGAGGAGGGCGGCAGCGCGATCCTGCTCTGCAGATCGATCGACCATGTGGTTCGGGGATGGGCGCTGCGTGAAGGGTGGGCGGGGGAGTTGGAGGCGACGCCTTATAGGCGGGACCCGTGATGCAGAGAGAGGGAGGGGAGCGTGCTTGGTGGGGTGGGAGGAGCAGCTGGGCCGCTTGGCCACTTGGGCCTGAGCGGGAGAAGGGAGAGCCTAGGAGGAGGGTCGTTCGGGCCGAGCCCAGGGAAGAGAAGGGAGAGGGTGGGCGTGACCGAGGGAAGGAATGGGAGGAGGCTGGCGACTGGGCTGGGCCGGAGAAGCTAGAGGGGAGGATAGGGCAGTGGGCTGGGCCAAGGGAGGAATGGGTGAGGGGTTTTGGGTCCAGTCCTCTTGCCAACCTTTGCTTTTTCTTTTAGCTTTCTTTTGCAAAACTCTTTCGAAATCAAAATTCAAATCAATTTGAAACAAAAATAAGTTTGAAATTTTTTGTAACATTTTTCCTAGGTTTTGGAAATAAAAACTTGACTTTGATTTTGTAAACTTTTGTAAATCTTTTATTTATTTTCTAAATAGAATAAAATCGATTCGCCCTATTCGGGTTTAATAAATTCTTTTTCACCCAATAAAATTATGCAACAACATGAATGCAACAAACATCTAGTTAGGATTTTCCTCCATCTAGGATTTTAGCCATTTCCTAATTAAATTCTAATTTATTTAATTAATTAAACACCCGGGGTGTTACAAACTTACCCCCTTAACTTGAATCTCGTCCTGAGATTCGGGCTAGAAAGAAAAGGTGGGTGGGGAGCTCGTGGGACATACCAAGGTACTTTGGGCGTTTGGCGTTTTGCTTGTTCATCACCCGATTGGCATCTTTGGTTTCGAGGTGTTGTCCTAGAGCTTTCCTCTTGGCTCGACCTTTGCGATCCTCACGCTTCTTCGGGCATTTGCTGATGAAGTGTCCAGCTTGCTTGCAGTAGAAACATAGTCCTTTTGCCTTGACATCTCTTCGGGTGGATATGACTTGATTGTCTTCTTGTGGAACTTGTGGAGGTGCTTCTGTTTGGTGGAGTTGAGGAGGAGCTTCACTTGAGCTTGCAGGTGGTACCTCAGGGGGCTTCTGGACTGAGTTTGCGACATACTTTTGATATTTGTTCTTGCCTTTGTAAGGTGATATCTGGAAGAGTTGATAAGCCTTGTCGCTCAAGTTGCAGTCTTCATCTTCCCATGGATCCATCAGCTGATATGGGTGAATAGAGGGTGGAGATGGGAGAGAGAGACCCCAAGTTAGTTAATTTTATTAATAAAACTTTTGACAAATGGTGTCGTTGCAACCTGACAGTCGCGACACACCAATAATCATTACCAAGAACCAAATCAAAGCATGTGCACAAATACATATCATACAACGTACTACGAGATCAAACAATTATGGTGGGCACCCTAGGATTGGAGGACCTACTTTGAAACAAAGTTTGAATCTTCAGCAAAGAGAGACTACAAAAGTGGAAAAATAGGGTGAGGCTTTTAAAAATAGTTTTGTAAACTCGACGACTGACTAGGTTAGCGTCCTACGGTCAACACGGCTTTGATACCACTCTGTGACACCCCAATTTTAAGAACAAAATTGGAGCACAATATATGTATGTCAGGATCAATTTTCATACATATATCGACATCAAAGTAAATATCAAAATAATGCTTTATTAATATATCGAACTTTATTTCAAAAAATGACCCTCGGGTCTAAAAGAAAAGTATAGACTCTCAACAGACTTTGATGTAGACTCGCGAAAACTGGACGCCATCAACACAGGAAGGTCGACCGGGGGCTATGCCATCCTAGTACAGGTCGTCTGGGTCGAAGCCATCGTCTTCGGGGTACAGGATGTCGGGGTCGTATCCACCGGCTTCTGGGTACTCCTGCTCTGCGTCGTAGACTCCAACGTCTGGGTGGGGTAGCAGGGGGTTCAAAGAGGAAGGGTGAGTACATCGAAATATACTCCGCAAGTGTAGGAAATATATGCTTATGAGGCTATTAACAAAGGTAGGCTGACTCTGTTTGACTCAAGCGCCTAAGGCAACACATCCTATTAAATCCTATTTCCTATGCACCTATTTACTAGGTTATAATCACAGTCTCCATCTGTAACAGTAACCACACGCGGAGTCGCACCGAGCAAATCACACTCGGAGTCACACCGAGCATCCAACACTTGGAGTCCACCAAGCAACCACACTTGGAGTCACACCAAGCAACCACACCTGAAGTCCATCAGGGAAACCACACCTGAAGTCCATCAGATGACCCGAACCAGTAACCAACCACCAACTAATCTCGAAGAAGTCCAAGCCCGCTCTTGACCATGAGCACTGCTGATATATCAATTCATTACTCTGCAGAGTTTGCGCATCTTTACCCATGAGTCGTGTTGCCCTTGTGCCCGAGGTAGCTATCCTCTTGACCCACTTCCAAGGTGAGTCGGCAGGGTTCACTACAAGGCCGTTACAAAGAGTCCTCCTGTGCGTATTAGTTCCATATGTCATGACGTAGAGATACCTTCTGTAATAACACCAGGTCTGGCGCCCGAGCCTAGGAGCCGGTCTCCCGTACCAAGCAGTATCCTGCGTAGAAGAAGCTTTGTCTCATGTCCATATGTAACTAATAACGACATAAGGCTTCTCTAATTAATTAGCCAGTCTTAGAGCCATATAGGCCTCATGGTTTGCGCTGTTTTGCCGGGTTACATGCTCCAAGAACCGGATTCTAGGGATCTAGGCAGGATAATAAACCACAAACCGAAACCAACGCCAAGTCTCATGGCAAACCGTAACGCCGAGTCACACGACAACCGTACGCCAAGTCACATGGCACCACACCACCAATGGTCCATCCTGCCGGATTTACCTACTCACCATACTACAACATTATCAGCCACATGTTTCATAGATCATTAATCAGAATTAATTATTAACCATCCCATCCCAAGACAGTAGGGCTAAGAATGACTTCTACCCAACACATCCCAAACCAGGTGTCAAGGAAAATATAATCAAGTACTAGTAAACCATAACATGGGATTCAAAATTAAGACATTGCATGCATCTACAGGATCTACTCTACTCTAAACTCAAAATGAAAATAAATACGGGTGCATGTTCAAGGACACTTGCTTGCGGGTTGGGTCGGAGCGACGAAAGCACAAGGTTGATCCAGGGGTTCCACGTAGCTCGCACTCGCTGGGATCAAACATCAAACGTGGCCCAAACAAACATAATAAATAACAGTACATCAACAGTAATAGAACAGAACGTAAACTGATCTATCGCGTAGAGCTCGATGAGACGAATCTAATGCAAGTTGAATGGGTTAAATCGGAGTTAAAACGAGCGAGTTATAAGCTTTTGAATGCCGTGGCAAAACTGTAAATAAACTGAAGTTGATTTTGCAGTTTCTAGAAAAGAACGGTGTTAGGACAGGGCCTCCATTCGGGGAAACCCTAGGGTCTAAGCTGCAAGTGTTCGGCTAACTCAGGGTGCTGCTCATAGGACTGCGGGTTAGTTTCGGGAAAAGCGAGGGCTTCTGCGCAAAAGGACCAGCACCGGTCGGCCGTTCAACACGTGGCATGTAGTGCACGACTCTGCGGTGGACGACGCCTCATTTTCCAGGGACTACAGGGGCTGAAAGGCAAGTATCCCTAGACTCAGAGAATAGTGCAACCTAGAGCACGGGTTTATTCTCGGAAGGTTCAGGGGCTCTTTTGCAAAACGGTCGAGGCCGGTGGGCGGAGCTTGCGTGGCCGCCGCGTGGCTCTGCGTGGCGACACGTGTCGCGTGAGGATAGGTGCGGTGCACCACGCGGCTGTGGATGTGCTGGCGTGGTGCGGTGGGCTGAGTCCACCGGCTTGTGGACTTGGTCCATATCGGTTCGAACGACGAGATCTAATCTCAGCCGATCGGTCAAGATCGGATGGTGCAGGCGCGGTTTGGGCGGTGTGACGGCCGCCGGTGGCTTTTCGCGCGGCAGCGCTTCGAGCAGGCGCGGCGGTGTGCCATGGGTGACCTGTGGAACTCAGTAGGGTGGTGTTGTGGTGCACGAGGGGCAAGGCGAGGGCACCGGTGAACAACGCACGACTTGGTGACCCTGCTGGAACTCTTGTCGGCGGTGTGGGGTGGATGGGATTGTGCCTGGCTATGCAGTGTACGGTGGTGCCATGGGACATGGCGGGAGCGCGCCAGCGTGAGTGTAAACCGGCCCACGGCCACGGTGGAACCTACCAGGGCACTAGAAGGGGGCGGAGAAAATGGGGAGCTCACCACAGTTCTCGTTACGGTCGGAGATGGCTCGGTTCGGGTAGACGTCGGGGAAGATGGTGTGCGTTGCAGTCGGAGCCTGGGCGTAGTCGATGTTGTGGAGTTTCTCGGTGTCGATTCACACCGGGTTCGAGTCCCTCAGAGGCATCGTGCGACTGCGACGTCGAAGGTGGCGAGGTCGTGCCCGGGGTGGCTCGAATCGTGTTGATTTGAAGCAGTGGTGTAACGGTTGCAGGGTTCGAGTCGTGTTGATTTCAAGCCGGATCGCCAACGTCGAGATCTCCACCAATCGAATTTACCAGCTACCTCACGGAAGATCGGGCCGTCCCTCATCAATTGGTATCGGATATTTCAGGTTTCCCGCGAGGTATAATCTCGTTTGCCCCTTAGATTCATATTTGTTCATTACCTACTGTCCACAAAATATTTCAATTTCCGCTGTCATATCGTCCTTTGTGCCTTTGCAATTTCGTTTAAGTTTCGCTTTGTTGAGTTTGTGTCTGTGGTCGAGTCTTGTTGCTGGTTTAGGTTGTGTTCGTCGTTGTAGTTCAACGTGCTCGTCGCTGTTTCTTTGTTTCCGCCGCTATCCCATCCACCGTTCCTAAACACCAAGTCGAAGCCACCACATTACTCGACTTGCCCGCTAGCCGCCTTGTGTAAATTCTCGCCGCTGCGCAAACCCTAGATAAGTTGCCAACCGCTCTAATTTTGCCCTGCATCGCAGCCCTCCTTACATCATCTGGCATCTACCTACTGCTGTTAGTCGCAAGGACACTTGCTCTTGTGATCGGTGTTGGAGTTTACGGTCGCTTTGCCCTAACTGCCGCTGCCGAGTTGCCCTAACTGCTGTTTTCGTGTTGTGCCTTTCGGAAAACATAACTTAAGATACCTTCAGTAAAACACGCATAACTTTTCGCTCGTTTGTCCGAAAAATCTGATTTTTTTTGTGGACCTTCTTGACACCGTTTGGAGCCGACATAAACTAGGCTTTGCCATGTTTGGTCCCCTCAAAATTGTCAAAAACATTCGGGAAAATAAAGGAAAAAAATTGTCAAGGTTTCTGCACGCTTTTCAGAGAACGTGCTATTTTTGTGTAGACCACATCCCACCTCAGTTGCAGGTGCCATTTTTTTTGGTTGCATCTTTTGTGATCCTTGTTCAGAGAAAAATATAAAAAAATAGTGAAAAAATAAAAAAAGTTTGATTCCTACCAGTACCTTTTTAGAAAATCAAGGGAAAATTGAGGAAAAAGGAAAAATCAGTGCTCTTTGCTTGTTCTGCGCGTTCTTTCCATCGTTCTTTGTTTCATCTTGTTGCGCTACGTCTACACACGTCTTAGCCAGCAATTGTGACTTGTGCTTTAGATACTTTTTGAACTTTGCTAATCTGCAATCGTTAATTGCTAATCCTTGCTGTCATATAGTGCCTACCTATAGCTGTACATATACTTCTGTCAGCACAGATTCCTCTTGCAACTGTTACCCACACCCAACAACAGATTGCTTCGTCACTTTGGTTTGATCTTGTTTGGCGTTGGTAAGAATACAAGCAAGACGGTGGTAAGCCGCTTGTGATTTTGCATTCCACTTTCACCACCAACACCAACACTATTTGGTTCCTTTTAGTTGATAGGGATAATACTTTGCTGTTGTCTTTTTCTATCTTCTAACAATGGCAGGAATTCCGACGGATTTCAATGAGTGCGTGTCCAAGGGCGAGCTTATGACATTCATGAATGAACAACGCAACCTTATGACCGAGCTGACGCGCAACGTGAACAATATCATCAACCGCATTGAACAGCTTGAGCAGCGACCTCAACCTCATCGTGATGACGACGACGCAAATGATTTTGGTGATGAAGATGCAGATGCTGATGCTGGTCCCCGTCGTCGTCTCAACTTCAATCGTCGTTGTATGGGAGGTAATAATCATAATAATGATCCTTTTGCTAAAATTAAATTTAGCCTACCTCCTTTTGCTGGTAATATGGATCCAAAGACATATTTAGATTGGGAACTTGCTATTCTGCAAAAAATTGATTCTCATAATGTCCCCGCTGAGCATAGAATTAGACTTGCTACTAGTGAGTTTACTAATTTTGCCTTGTTCTGGTGGAGTGATCTTTGCAATGCTAATAATGCTGCTGCTGTGCCTCAAACATGGAATGGTCTAAAACAACGTATGAAATCTCGTTTTGTTCCTCCTTATTACCAACGTGATTTACGTTTGAAACTACAAACTTTAAAACAAGGTGATAAAGGAGTAGAGGCATACTATCAAGAACTGCTTATTGGTTTAGCACGTTGTGGTATACATGAAGATGATAATGATGCTAGTGCTAGATTCTTTGATGGTTTGAATCGTGATATCTAGGATATTCTTGATTATAAAAATTGGAACAGGTTCAGCCAATTATATCATCTTGCTCTTAAAGCTGAAAGAGAAGTACAGGGACGCAAACAACAACACTAGCCTTTTCGGTATAACAATGGGAGGACTTTTCAGCAACGTTTCGAGCCGGAGACGCCCAAGCTTCCTGTCACGCCCTAGCCATCTACACCCTCCATTTCTTCCGGGGTAAGTAAATTGTCTAATGTGCAGATTCCACAGCTCAAGAAAGGTGCCACTCCGGGTCCTTCTACTAGCTCTTCCTCGTCTAGCTCTAAAATCATTTGCCACCGATGCAAAGGCATCAGACACGTCATGAAGGATTGCCCCAGTCATCGCGCTTTCATTGCTACCAAGGATGGATATGTAAGTGCTAGTGATGTTGAAGATGATTTAGCCCTTGTTGCTAACATTGATGCAGATTCCACCGAGGACGATCAAGACAGGGAGACCATCACCATTGACTCTTTGGCTGCTGCTGCGGACTATCCTAGTCTTCTTGTGCAGCGAGTGTTGAGTACACGTGTGGGACATGAAGAAGAAGAGATGAAGATCCAACGCCACAATTTGTTCCACATGTATCTCATTGTGCAGGGTTGTCGTGTTCTCACCATCATTGATAGCGGGAGTTGCAACAACTTGGTGAGTTCAGATTTGGTCGAGAAGCTTCGCTTGACCACATGACAACATTCGTATCCGTATAAACTTCAATGGTTCAATAATAATGGTATGACTAAGGTAACTAAATCAGCACGCATTAGCTTTTTCACAGGCTCTTATCATGATACTGCTGATTTTGATGTTGTTCCTATGCAAGCTTGTTTCATTTTGTTAGGTCGCCCATGGAAATTTGATAATGATGCTTTACACCATGGTATAACTAATACATACACTATCATACATAAGGATAAGAAAATTAATTTGCTGCCTTTGTCTCCTATGGATATTATTAAACATGCTAAAGAGATTAAAAATAAAAATAATCCCCCAACAGACACTACTAAAAATAATGGGATTAAGTTAAAAGGAGGTGCTTTTCTAGCTACAACTACTGAGCTATGTGATAATAATGATGCTCCATGTTATACTATGTTTTGTCGACATGTTAGTGTTGCTGCACATGATCCTATACCTTGTGTTTCGCATTGTGCTATCACTAACCTTTTGCAGGAGCTTGGACATGACATGGAGTCGCGAACGACTCCAATTCTAGAAGGAGGGGATGATGAGGACATCACCAAGATGGAGTCGAGGATGACTCCAATTCAAGAAGGGGAGGATGATGAGGACATCGCCACGCTGGACACACCGACGCCATGGTCTTCCCCAAGTTGCAATCCGTCTCCAACTCAGCTATCTCGTCACCCTCGGAATTCAGGAGCAGTCCCGGGTAAAATCAACGCCCCGGACGCATACGGACTCCGTTTTCGACGAACCAGATATGTTTGGAAAGATAATTTGAGAAGCTAACCAATGGCTTTGGAATCACGTCAAAATACGTCTAGAGTCAACGGGAATCGCCGAAACAATTCAGCGTCCAGAATCTGCCAGGGTGCTGCGACACCGTCTTTTGGTCCGATGGGCCGTGTATCGTCTTAGAGCCCATTAGGGGGCGCGTCCAGCAGGGGCGACGACCTAAACCCTATAATTAGCTGCCGCCGTCGTCGTTAGGTCTTGGGTTTTGTTTAGAGTTTAGTTTTCCATCGAGGAACTGAATCTTTCATTGTAAATGTGGTGTCGAATCCTTTTACAGTGATCCAGGGCCCCCGTTGTTGATCTCCTCCACTGTGTCGATTAGTCCTTTGGAACCGAGTTCTTGAACCCATCTATTGATATTCGCATAATTCATATTTGCAATTTCAGATTGCGTGTTTTTACCTTCTTGCTTGTGTTCTTCGGTTCGCTTGCAGGATTAGCCTTCTTGGCGAGGTCAATCAAGTTGTGCTTGGTTGATAACCAACGGAGCAGTGGTGTAACGGTTGCAGGGTTCGAATCATGTTGATTTGAAGCTGGATCGCCAACGTCGAGATCTCCACCAATCGAATTTACCAGCTACCTCACGGAAGATCGGGCCGTCCCTCATCAGCTAGGGGTAGGGTCCCTCCATTCGTTTATTTTGTCTTCTGCCATTTCAGTTCTACATATACACAGAGGTATATAATATGATCAGTTCAAAGCTTTTGAATAAAAAATGACGCAAATAAGTTCTTGGCTCAGATTTGGCCCTAGTTCAACACGTCACTACTAAACTGGTTACTTGTAAAATACAAGCCATCCTAGTCTAGCAGCTGACTCAGCATAGAAGTAGGGGCAATTTGATCATCATCGCCGCTGCCTCAGTATAGCAGGGGTCACATCATCACATTTTCCACTACCTCAGCTTACAAGTTTGAAAAGAATCATCAATGCAAATGTCATAGGAGGAGAGAGTAGTAGAGGGAGAGTAGTAGGAGGACAGAGTAGTAGAGGGAGAATAGTAAAGGGAGAGTAGTAGGAGGTGAGAGTAGTAGGTGAGTAGGGAGAGTAGTAGTATAGAGAGGAGTAGTATAGGGAGAGAGTAGTAGAGGAGAGTAGTATAGAGTAGTGTAGGAGAGAGAGGAGTAGGTAGAGGAGTAGTATAGTAGTATAGAGTAGTAACAGAGAGTAGTAGGGAGAGTAGTATAGAGCAGTACAGGGAGAGAGGAAGAGGAATAGCAGAGAGTGATAGTAGAGTGATAGTATTGCATAGTGGCAAATGCATAGTGTATAAAAGCATCAAATTGCATCATAGGCAGGAAATAGAACACTGGAGTAGGGGACAGAGGAGTAGGCAAAGATCAGGAACACTGGAAAATAGTCTTGACTGAACACAGGGGAGAGAGGAGTAGGGAGAGGAGTAGGCAAAGATCAGAAACATAGTCTTGACTGAAACATACAAGAACACTGGACTAATATAACTGAAACACTGGACTGAAATATAGTTTCAGAAACATAACTGATCATACCCAAAGCAAAGTCGTATACTGAAACATATCTACTACCACTACCAAAGCAATTCAACAGCAAGGAGAGCAAAGATCAGATTTATCAGATTGTTGATGAATGAACACTAGACTAATATATGGTGATTAATCCTTAGTATATAGCTTATGGAAGACGATGATAATTCATTAACTGCTACCACTACCAAAACATATTGACATACACTAAAACATATAGCTTACTGAAAATGCTCAACATGTAGCTTGACATATACTAAAACATATGCTCAACATATAGCTTACTGAAAATGCAGGACATATAGCTTGACTAAAACATATAGCTTACTGAAAATGCTCAACATATAGCTTGACATATACTAAAACATATGCTCAACATATAGCTTACTGAAAATGCAGGACATATAGCTTACTAGTCTAGTGTTCATTCAGTCGAGCTATATATTCGACAACAAGGAGAGCTTGACTGAATATAACTAAAACATAACTTGACTGAATATAGCTTGACTGAATTAAAATGCTCAACATATAGCTTACTAAAAATGACCATGCAATTTGACAGCAAGGAGGGCTGAAATCAATATAACTAAAACATAACTTGACCGAATATAGCTTGACTGAATGAACACTGGACTAGTATATAGCTTACTAGACTAATATAACTGATCAGATTAACTTGACTGAATATAGCTTGACTGAATGAACACTGGACTAGTATATAGCTTACTTGACTGAATATAGCTTGACTGAATGAACACTGGACTCAGTATCATAACTGAAACATAACAGCTACCACTACTAAAACATTACTGATCAACTAATGAGCAAAGTTGTTGATTATGATTCAGTCAGTGATCATGAGATGAGAAGGAGCTAGGGTTACCATGGTCACGAGATGAGGTAAGGGGAGGATCGAGGGAGCAAGTTACTCACTGGTCGGAGCTAGGGTTCCCGGCAGAGGTCGATACTAAGGATTAGGGCACCAGAAAGGACCGGCTCCACTGACAGACAGGGGCAGTGGCTCCACCAGTGGACTAGGGCACCGGCTCCACTGGCGAGGTCGACGTCGACATCGGCGGACAGGGGCACCGACGGCTCCACCAGCGGACAAGGGTGCTGGCTCCACCGGCGGACTAGGGCACCGGCTCCACTGGCGAGGTCGAGGTCGAGGTCGAGATCGAGGTCGACGCCGGCGGACAGGGGCACCGGTGACTCCACCAGCGGACAGGGGCGCTGGCTCCACTGGCGGACTAGGGCACCGGCTCCACCGTCGAGGTCAAGGTCGAGGTTCTGGCCTGGCGGATTGGAGCTTGGGTTCCGGCGGAGGGGTTGTGGCGGAGGCGGAGGCGCGAAAACTGGGCAGCCCTTCGGGGTGGAACTGGCCGAGGCGCGAGAAGAGATAGACATTTTGGCGGGGGTGGTGGTATATGTAGGAAACTATTAACCGCAGCGGGCACTGTAAGAGCCCGTAGCAGGCACTGTAAGAGCCCGCTGCGGTTAATAATTTACCGCAGCGGGCCCTTACAATGCCCGATGCAGTTCATATTTACCATAGCAGGCTCTTACAATGCCCGTTGCGGTTAATATTTTCAATATTAATAAATTGCAAAACTTATTAATAATATTGCTTCACTTATTGTTAACATTTGTGAACTCATTAATAATAACTAATTAATATCAATAATGGTTAATAATGATAACTAATTAATAAATCTTGCTACTAACAAATATTTTACTTTTTGATAACAAATATTGGCTCACTTTTTTATTACAAAACTTGTCTCCAATGTTATTACATAACTTTTGTCCACTACTTTATTACATAAATGTGTGGCATATACATCTCATTTTGGTGTCGGTGCTTTCACGAACCGCTTCTCACCATCAGGACGGGCCCAGGGCTTCATACCACTCTTGTTGCAACGGTCCTCGACGGCCTTGATCTTCTTTGCAAAATTGGTAAAAATCTTGAGCTCTGCAATTGTTGTATTGTTCTAGGCTTTGGACCCCATCAGCTCCAACAATCCGCTGCTTTCCTGACGCGACCACATGCCTCTTTGGGTCCTCCGGATAGATATGCAGGCCACTTGCGCGACATTGGTTGCAAGTACCCATTAGTCACCTTTGTACCCGATACTTTTGAGGTTCACGGTGGTTAGCCTGAAACTGTCGACCACAATAGCTTTGGGGTTGACCCAGTGACACCGGAAGACGGTTACACATACGTCCTTGTCGTAGTCAAGTTCCCATATTTCTTCGATCTGCCCATAGTATTGCGTCCTCATGTTTGTGGCCTCATCGACGCCCTCATATCGAACATTGCAGTTCTGTGTCGCGCTCTTCTTGTCCTTTTCTTTCATGTGGAACCTGTACCCCTTGACATCGTACCCGTGCCACGTCGTGACTTGGCTAGACGGGCCTAGCACAAGTGTCGGGTACATAGAAAAGGGGTACCCCAAAGCCTCGATTTCAAAAAAGTAAACCACGGCAAAATCCACAATCATCCCTCAACCTTAACATGCAAACCAGCCCAAATACCGATCCATACTGGGTCGGCCTACGAATGGACTTTAGCAACCCAACGCACCCTCGAGGAACCCCTCCTTGAGACCGCGCCAAAGACCGCCCGAGGCACACCACAGTGACGGAAACTCCCCGAGCGAATGGTGCAGGCCTCGACAGCCTTGCCTCATCCCCTCTCACTCCTCGGGTACCCCTCGAGGGGCACTTCCCCGAGCACTCCAAGGGCAGGCTTCGACCGCCTCACTGCATATCCCTCGAGGGGGATCCCTCGAACATCCCTTGATTACGGAACCCTTCCGAGCGAAGGAAGAAGGTCTCGACCACCTCACCGCACACCCCCTCAGACACCTACCTCTTGTACGATTCCAGGAGCATTAAATGCACTCCACCTGCTCCAGTCTAACTCGTATGGCTACAGCGAGCACCACAGTGGATCGTACCTCAGTTAAATCCGACTTTAACTGCTCATACCCAGGAAACAAGCATGTTGTGCAATGCAGTTGCGTCATGTCACGCACTGTACCCCATCAGGCGTCCCCTCGAGGCACGTTCGTCAATACCATTCCCTTAATATTCGGGGTTCGACCCCATCCACGCAGGCCTCGCACTGCCTTGTACCACTAGAAGCACCCCTCGAGCGCCCTTCGGGTACTCCTTGGATACCTCCTGGCTGACTTCAGGGGCATTTAATGCACTCCACCTGCTCTAGTCTAACACGTAAGGCTACAACAAGCACCACAGTGGATCGTACCTCGGTTAAATCCAACTTTAACCGCCCGTACCCAGAAAAGGGGCAGCTCGTATGATGCTGTTACTCCATACCGCGCACTGTGCCACGTCAGACATCTCCTTGAGGCACGTTTGTCAACGCATTTCCCGCATACTCCGGGGCTCGACCCTGTTCGCCTAGGGCTCGACCCCGCTCAAGGGATCCTCGACCGCCTCGACCGCCCCCTCAAGCATGACTCTACCAGGACCGGTCAGTACTCCAACAACTCCCGACGCGACGTCTCCACATACGCCTACACATGGGCGTCGTCCTTCACCGACATCACCGAGTACATCGTCACGGGACGAAGCACGACAATACAGCGGCACCAACATGACCGGCATCATCATAACCAATGTCACCACCTACGACATCCCTAGAACTATATAACCCTCTGCCTCCTCTTCGTCTATAAAAGGGGACGCCACGGCATAGGGAAGGGCAACCAACACGAGAAGTTCGCACAACAAACTCACAACGCTCTAGCGCTCAAGCCCTCCACCATAGCCTAGGACTCTAGAGCCCGGATCTCTCTAGTTCTAGCTCCATCCTTCACATCCCCCGTTCTCTCGCTCACACTTGTATTCACCCCTGTACAAGCACTTCGGTGCAAGATAATACAAACTCTCTCCCCCCGCTGGACGTAGGGCCTTCTTTTGCCTGAACCAGGATAAGTCGTTGTATTATTCTTGCATCACCATCCGGATTAGGGAGCACGCACATACAAATTCACTCGTTGGTGTAGACCCCCGGGTTCCGAACACCGACAGTTGGCGCGCCAGGTAGGGGCCTCTGCTGCTTGGTAGCCACACTCCGCAAGAGAAAAACCCGGGGGCTCGGCATGGCCCCAACGCGGTTCTCGACTCCTCTCGGGCCCTGTGAAAGGTCCGGGATGCAGTTCTAGACTCCTCTTGGGACCTGCCAAAGGTCCGGGAAGGGTCTGCATTAGTGAACACATCCGTTCACTGATGTTACGTCACACCCTGTTTCGCCTCCTCGCACTGGTCGACCTCTCCGTTCACTGATGTCACGTCAAGCGGAGAGGGGGAACAAGGGTCAGGAGAAGAAACTGGGGGCACGGGGGGAAAGCTGGCGCCATACCTGCTAAAACCCACCTCTGAGCTCACTGGGCCTGTCGACGACTCTTTCGTCCGCCATGAACCAGCGTAGCAAAAGAGGATGTTTAGTGGAATGGAACCAGATGCCTCCCCCCACGGGCTGCCGCGGTAGGCTGAAGAGGCTTTTTGGAGGACCGACAATCCGAAAACGCCTCCCACGCCCACGGCGGTTCAATCGGGCGAGCCGAAGAACTTGCTGCCACCGGCAAGTTCGCCCGGCCTGCGTCACCACCAGCAGACAGGCGCTGCGACCCCAGTTCTCAAGGTCGCCGGCTTTGCCGGGATCGGCAGAAAGGTGGCACACAGCGGAGCAAGGCAAGCCCAGCAGCCTCGTCTCTCCCTTCCTCGAACAATGAGGAAATCATTCGCGGCAGTGCCGAGTCCTTGGGACGGCATCACGTTCGCCGCGAACGACATTCCGACACATTTAGAACACCATCCTGGAGAGGGCATGATGAATGAGTTGAAGAAGGGAAGGGAAGGAGCTGTGCCTAAGCAAGAAACAGACGTCAACCTTGATGGCCCACCGTCTGTCCCAGGGGAGTTGGGATCTCGTGGATTGAACCCTGGGGTTCCATTGATTCTTCCTCTTGTTCTTTTATTTTCCTCTAGCGTCCATCCTAAGAACGCTAGATCTTTACCACTGTAATCCGAGAAAGGAAATAAAAGAGCTCCCTTCTTTCCAAAAAGGGCATCGCTTAAACAAAACTAGAAAAATCACCTCGACCCACTAAGCAAAGGCAATAAAACGTCGGGCCACTGACCCAAGAGCCCGAAAGAGTGGGACAAAACAGCCCCGAGCGTCAAACTCCATTCCAACCGAGGCTTTAGTGATAGGCCTCAGGTGGACGCGGCATTCCCCAGGCCTCGAACCGAAACTCTAAGCGCAGACTCCTTCGAAAGATTTCTTCACCAAGGCGCCCCGTCAAGAGGCCGAAACTTCTAACAAATCGTTGCGACAAGGACACGCGCGCCGAAGGAGTACAACAATAATGATTCGCCCCGCAAAAAAGAAGCTATGTTTCTTTCTTCCTAAGATTGCTCTTTCGTTTCAATAATAGGAGAAGACAACATTTTGCGAAAACTAAACAGAAATCCTATCGTCGCACCCATGTTCAGCGCGTCCTTGTTTTCGAACCCAACGAACGACGTCGGCAACCGTGCCTTCTAGGGAAGCTGGTCGGGACTCGGCCGCCAACGCCCTCGACGGCTAACGGCACCGGTCCCCCGGTTGAACCAGAACACGGACGACAGACCGAGTTCCCGAAAGTTCAAGCAAGCGGATAAGCAAACATGGGCGGGTCGACGGGAGTGTGCAGGCCTCTACACCCTCGTTCTTGTCCCTCAAGGCAACAGGAAGTCACGTGAAAAGGCAGAACGAAGCCGCGAGGCGAGGACATGGGGGGAGCGCTTACATAATAACTTTTTCAACTAAAAAATGAAAAGATACAACAGTCCTAAAAAAGGACCGCCCAATAGCATGCTAATGCACCTCTTTTGCAGGTAAAAGACAAAGGGCATCGCAGCATGATGGAGCACGTCTACGGATCCCCTATGCCATGGAAAAGAACGATGCTTGCCAAGGCCACGACCAACGCGAGACCCCACAGCAAAGGGGAAGCTGTACCTAAAGAATTCCCGCTGCAAGAGGGCATCCAAATGACGATGACTCCATGATCAGTGACCCCTCCGTCTTGGTCACCGAGGGCATCGAGACTCGCCCAATCACGGGTAGTACGATGCTCCTCACCTCGTGCCCAATTGAAAGAGTAAGGGGTACACCGAGCGGCCTGGCAAAGGCAAAGCCAGGTCTGTTGGTTGATTCTGGCCCGACCAGAATCGCCTTCGGCTACGAACCCCACGCTCAGCCATCCAGGGTTCACCTCCAAGAGTGAGGGCCCGTCACTCGGACAGACCTAATGGCAAAGGGCCCCGACCTAAGGGCGAACCACGACCTGGGGTCAGAGCAGAAAACGCTAGGCCATCCCAACCACCAACGCAAACCCGGGCAGGAATCGTCCCGTACAGGGACGGTGCCATCACCGGGCAGAGCGCTTCACTTCAACGAGGATGGAGGGCCTCCAGAGTCTGCATTCTTATCTGTGCCACCATAAGGACCCGGTATCCGGGCAATCCGGGGCACCTCACCATGCGAACTGGCAGCCTAATGACTGTGCCCTCTGAGAGGTCTTTTCAGACCACTGACAATACAAGTGACCTGCCACCACGCCCCGCTGATCGTGCACCACAGGGTCCTCAAAAGGAGGACTCAGCAGTGGTTCAAATCCAACGAATCCAGTAACAGTATCACGCATTCAAAAACATTGTGCCAACTACCTCACGTGCTAAAAAAGACCATGGCACGCAAGTACACGCTCCACGAAGCATGCAATAGGTGCACGTGTCGCCCCCTCTGTTTCCTTTCATCGCACGGGCCCGCCATGATCACTGCTTCGCAACAGTGCACGCCTAAAAAGATGCACCCACGGACGGAGTCGTCTCCGCGAAGGATCCTTCCACGAGAGGTAAAAACGGGCCCCGGCCCATACAAAAATCTCGAGGTAGTGAAGGCTGACCCTCCAAAGGTTCGAACAGCCGGCCTCGAGTACCCGAGTCAGGGACGCACAAGGGGATCTCACTCAAAGCCTAGCTCGAGAACGAACTCTCGAGACCCCTTCACGCGTATCCAAGGCAAGACAAATGAGTCACCACGGAATCTCTTCGATGAGAGACATCGAGCCGCCAGCTCCTATCGAATGGAGCCGGTATCCGGGCAACCGCGCGTCTTGCTACGATGACACCGCCTCCGGGCCACTAGTCGACCCCTATTGAACGGGGCATGAGCTCTCACTTGTATCCCCCGTTACCAGCACACCAAGGACGTCAAGACTCGCCAATCGAGGGTAGTACGATGCTCCTCACCTCGCACCCGATCGAAAGGGCTCACGGGAAGGGCGCTGGAGCTAGCAATGCCCCAAGCTGCACGAGGCTCGGGGGCTCGACTACGCCCGGCAACCCTCAACGAAAGAGGGTCAAATTCACACGGGGGCTCGACTACGCCCGACTACCCTCGACGAAAAAGGGTCGAATTCACACAGGGGCTCGACTACGACTGACAACCCTCAACAAGGAGGGTCAAACTCAACCAGGGACTCGACAGCCCAGAGGCCATCGCAAGTAAGTGTCGTCACCCAATTCAATCTGGATTAATCTTGCAGGAGCATTAGTCACGTTCAAAGGAGTCTTACTCCTCCGAGGCCTCGAGGGCTACCCCCGCGGGGAACGCTAGCGTGTCCCCCACAGAAAAGTTATGAATCACTGTTCTCCCCCGATTTCTGACCCCCGGCTCGAGTGCCAACACTCGAACCAGGGCTCGGGCGCTACTGTCGGGTAGAAAAGGGGTACCCCAAATCCTCGATTTCAAAGAACTAAACCACGGGAAAATCCACAATCATCCCTCAACCTCAACACGCAAACTAGCACAAATACCGATCCATACTGGGTCGGCCCACGAATGAACTTCAGCAACCCAACGCACCCTCGATGAACCCCTCCTTGAGACCGCGCCAAAGACTGCTCAAGGCACACCACAATGACGAAAACTCCCCGAGCGAACGGGGCAAGCCTCGACAGCCTTGCCTCATCCCCTCTCACTCCTCGGGTACCCCTCGAGGGGCACTTCCCCGAGCACTCCCAGGGCAAGCTTCGACCGCCTCGCCGCATATCCCTCGAGGGGGATCCCTCGAACATCCCTCGATTATGGAACCCTTCTGAGCGACGGAAGAAGGCCTCGACCGCCTCACCGCACACCCCCTCAGACACCTACCTCCTATATGATTATAGGAGCATTAAATGCACTCCACCTGCTCCAGTCTAACTCGTATGGCTATAGCGAGCACCATAGTGAATCGTACCCCGGTTAAATCCGACTTTAACTGCCCATACCAGGGAAACAAGCATGTCGTGCAGCACAGTTGCTCATGTCATGCACTGTACCTCATCAGGCATCCCCTCGAGGCACGTTCGTCAAAGCCCTTCCCGTAATATCCGGGGTTTGACCCCATCCATGTAGGCCTCGCACCGCCTCGTACCATCACAAGCACCCCTCGAGCGCCCTTCGGGTACTCAACGGATACCTCCTGGCCGACTTTAGGGGCATTTAATGCACTCCACCTACTCCAGTCTAACTCGTATGGCTACAGCGAGCACCACAGTGGATCGTACCCCGGTTAAATCCATCTTTGACCGCCTGTACCTAGAAAAACGGCCAGCTCGTACGATGCTGTTACTCCATATCGCGCATTGTGCCACGTCAGACATCTCCTCGAGGCACGTTTGTCAACGCATTTCCCGCATACTTCGGGGCTCGACCCTGTTCGCCTAGGGCTCGACCATGCTCAAGGGAGCCTCGACCACCCCCTCGAGAATGACCCCGCCAGGACCTGTCAGTACTCCAACAACTCCCAACACGACTTCTTCACATACGCCTGCGCATGGTTATCTTCCTTCACTGACATCACTGAGTACGTCATCATGGGACGACGCACGACGCTACAGCGGCACCAACATGACCCTAGAACTATGTAACCAACGTCACCGCTTACGACAGCCCTAGAACTATGTAACCCTGTGCCTCCTCTTCGTCTATAAAAGGGGACGCCAGGGCTTAGGGAAGGGCAACCAACACGAGAAGTTCGCACAAGCAACTCACAATGCTCTAGCGCTCAAGCCCTCCACCATAGCCTAGGACTCTAGAGCCCGGATCTCTCTAGTTCTAGCTCCATCCTTCACACCCCCGTTCTCTCGCTCACGCTTGTATTCACCCCTGTACAAGCACTTCGGTGCAAGATAATACAAACTCTCTCTCCCCCGCTAGACGTAGGGCCTTCTTTTGCCCGAACCAGGATAAGTCGCTGTATTCTTCTTGCATCACCATCCGGATTAGGGAGCACACACATACAAATTCACTAGTTGGTGTAGACCCCCAGGTTCCGAACACCGACAACAAGCCTCTGCACAGTCTCCGTATCTTCATCATCAGGGCATCTTTCTGGGGGTACGTGCGGCTCTTTGAGCCAGTCTATGAAACTGCTCTTGTGCTCATTCTGGACCCATGCATCTATGCCTTGTCCGTCATTAGCGGTGCAGATCTCTTCTATGTGCCTCTCGACATATTTATCCATGCTCACCAACTGATGAAGGATGTGGTAATGAGCTTGTTCAACCTCCTTGTATGGTATATCAGTGCGTACTTTTCAGCCCGTGCGCCCCATCCCCACGGTTCTGCCCTCGTGCTGAGGGACAGGCAACCCAATCGCCCTCCGTCTTTTATGTACCTCATACACTAGTTCACTGCCTCCTCGGTTGTGTATGCCTCGATCATAGAGCCCTCCGGGTAAGCACGGTTATAAACATATCTGTTGAGGGTGGACATGAACCGCTCATACGTCCACATCTCGTGCAGGTACACGGGGCCCAGTTGCTCGATCTGATCCACCATGTGCATCATCAGGTGTACTATAATATCAAAGTATGATGGGGGAAAGCACATCTCGAGCTGGCAAAGGGTCTTTGCGATGAACTCCTTCAGGGCAGGGAGGTTAGCCTTACCGATGACCTTCTGCATGATGCGGTTAAAGAAGTATGATATCCGAGTGACCACCATCTTCACGTACTCTGGACAGATACCCCTTATCCGAGGGGGATCTCATCTCACCTCGTCTCATCTGATCTCATCCGAGATCATGAGATATCACGCGATATTCCAATCTGCAATATAAACCAGCCACCAAAACATAGGACGTAGGGTTTTACGACGACTTGCCGGCCCAAACCTGTCTAAATTGCCGTGTCTCGTCCCTATGTTTATGCTTGAGCAGTCGTCTCTACACCTCCTCAATCTAATCTACTACCTTGGGCGCCCTCGCTAAACTATCGACCATATTTCGTCGACAGGAACACCGTCAGCATGACATGGCAATCATGTGCGTTGTAGCCGGTCAATGTGAGGTCTTTCAAGGAGACGAGGCTCTTGATGTTAGAAGAGAAACCGGTTGGCACCTTGATACCCCTAAGAAGCTTGAACATAGCAGTCTTCTCGTCATGCCATAGGTTGTAGGCCGCACCTGGAAGATTGACTTTACCATTATGAGGTGACCTAGGGTAAAGGTCCTACCTGATGCCCTGGTTGAGAAGATCCGTTTGTGACTTCAGACAATCCTTCGTCTTGCCCGGGATGTCCAGCAGGACATTGATCGTGCTATCGAAGACGTTCTTCTCGAGATGCATGCAGTCGATGGCATGGGGTGTTTTCAGTGTCTTCCAATATGACAGGTACTCAAAGAAAATCGACCTCTTCTTGAAAGGAATAGTGGGGACAGCCTGTGATGCTTCCTCCGTCATGTCTCGCTTCCGCTTCCTCATTTGTTTTGTCCCCTCCTCTGGTGGCTCCTTCTTCTTGCCGAACTTGATCTAATCAATGTCCTTCACCATCTCATACACCTTTGGCCGCCAACTAGTCTGCGCCGGTGGTTCACCCTGTGGCTCGCCCTGATCATCGAACAATTGATTCATGACACTTCTTTTATATCTATGGCTTTTTGGAAGGAACCGCTTGTGCCTCATGTAGACCATCTTGTTCGATCCATTCAGGTAAGTGTAGCATGTCCCGTTGATGCATATTACGCAGCCGGTCTTCCCTTTGATCTGCCCCGACAGTGAGAAGAGGTTGGGGTAGTCGGCGATGGTGACAAAGATGATGGCTTTTAGGGTGAACTTCTCTTTGAGGGACGCATCCACCATCTCGACCCCAACATCAAATAATTCCTTCATTTCTTCCATTATCGGCTCCAGGAAAACATCGATACCATTGCTGGGCTGCTTTGGCCCCGAGATAATCAAGGTCAGCGAAAGATACTTGCACCTTTGACAGAGACGGGGGGGTAGGTTGTAGATGGTGAGTATGACCGGCCAGGTGTTGTGGGAGCTACTGAGCTCACCGAACGGATTCATCCCATCGGTGCTCAACCTGAACCGAATGTTCCCGATCTTTGCCAAATTGCGGGTAGGCCTTGTTGAAATCTTTCCACTATTGGGCATCGGAGGGGTGTCACAGCATGCCATCATCCTTCAAGCGGTCAGCTGATGCATGCCAGGACATGAGCTTCGTGTCCTCTGGGTTCCAAAATAGTGCACGCAGGCGGTCGATCACTGGCATGTACCACACCGACAGTGCCGGACTTCTCCTCAGCATGTAACCCTCTTCTTCCTCGTCCTACTGATGAGCTGAGATGCGATTGGCTGTAGCACTGCTCTTCTTGGCACCCTTCTTCTTCTTCCTCTAACCACCTCTCAAGGCCTCATCATCGTCTGCATCCACGCGACAGCCAACATTCCTCTTGTAGCGACTGGCGCCATAGTGTAGATAGCTCGTCAAATTCTCATACTTTGTGCCCCGATAGAGGATGCAGTGGTTAGGGCAGGCATCGAACATTCTAAGCTTCATCACCCCTGGCTGACTAAGCTTCTTCGCTCGATAGGTATTTGCTGGAAGCTTGTTACTCGTCGGAAACATTTTAGCAAGGTAACCTAACATCTCATCAAAGCTATTGTCTGACCACCCATGCCGAGCCTTCATCATCAACATGTGGAGGTTGAAACGGAGCACCGTGCACTCCTTCGGACATTCCCCGCCGTTCTTATATAAAGGATCAAGTGACGCCTGTGAAAGGATCAAGATGCCCAAGAGGGGGGGGGTGAATTGGGCTTTTCTAAAACTTCTTTCAAGAATTAAAACCTATCAAGCCCAATTAACCCCCTAGTGCCTAGAAGTGTGTATGACAAGAATTAACCGCACAAAAGACAATCGCTAAACCATTTCTACTCTAGCATGGCAATTCAATTTGAATGAACAACAAGTAAATGCGGAATTGAATTGCTCAAAGGTAAATGCGTAGTAAAGAGAGTAGAGATGACACGACGATCTTTTTGCCAAGGTATCGAGGTGTCGGCACACCCCCCTTGTCCTCGTTGGAGCACCCGCGCAAGGGTATCGCTCCCCCTTGATCCGCGCAAGGATCAAGTGCTCACTATGAGCTGATTCTTCGCCACTCTGGCCAGGTGAATCGCTCGCTACCGGTCACAACTTGACTTGGGTCATCCACAAAGCCTCCGGATGATCACCAAGCTCTCCGATCGCCACCAAGCCGTCTAGGTGATGCCGATCGCCAAGAGTAACAAGCTAGAACTCTCACTTGACCAACACAAGGCCAAAGAGATGGATGGATGCACACTTGCTACTCAATTCTCACTAGGAGGTGTCTAATTCTCACAATTAGCAAATCACTCAACCTCACTAGGGCTCTTGCACTCACTCACTCTCACAATGTGTTTCTCAGCAGATGGAAGTGGCAAGAACACTCAAATGGATGGAGGGAAGGAAGTATATATACTCCCCCAACCGGCCATCCAAAAACAGCACAAGACAGGCACTCTGCGGGGGCATCGGACGCTCCGATGCCTGGCATCGGACGCGCCGATGACCTCGACCAACGGTCGACTATACCAGCCTGTCAGACGTGTTAAAGGAGCATCAGACGCTGGGCAGCATCCGATGCCCCTGCATCGGACGCGTCCGATGCCATTTGTACCTCTCTGGAACCTCTCTGGACGGCCATTGGACGCTGGCCCTTAGCGTCCGATGCCAGCGTCCGATGCCTCCCAAAGTTCACTCCCAAGTGAACAGTGACAATGGAGCATCCGATGTGACACCATCGGAGCCTCCGATGCCACGCACCAGACCAAACCCTAAGTCGGGGTGGGCATCGGAGCCTCTGATGCCCCCACAGCCAGCGTCCGATGCCTCTTACAAGGCCAAAACGAACTCGGATCGCGACGCGGCCTTAACGACTTTTGATCCTCTCGACATAAGGCATCTCTCTGAGCTACCTAGGGCTATGAAATAACAAGTGTGCACCACACCTACCTCAATAGACTCATCTAGGTCAAGCTACTGATTCACGCTCCCCTTTATAGTACGGCCAAAGGAAAAACAAAGACCTAAGACTACCTAAGTGTCCTCCAACACCATGTGACACTTAGCCTAGTCTACCACCGTCTTCGTCGTCCGTCCTTTGAGAACCGAAACGATTTCCATCGCCAGGGGACATGAACTCCATATGCCCGTATCGTCGCCATTACCGTGACCTAACTCATCTCTGTTTCTGCAAAACACACGTTAGTCACAGTAATCTTGTGTTTCATCCAATCACCGAAACCACTAGGGGCCAAGATGCGTTCAATCTCCCCCTTTTTGGTGATTGATGACAACACGAGATCGAGTATAGAAAGAAGAGGTTTTTAAATCATGACATGTATGAACTTGCAATGAATAAGAGAAATTGATTAGGGGCAAGTTCAAACATGTCATGCCATCATCCTGCACTCAACAAGTTAGAGTGAATAACAAGTGCAAGAGTAAAGAGCTCGAATACATAACAAATGAGAATTGAGCAGAAGTACACGAGTAAGGCGAAATGACATGTCACAACATATATCATAGTGAGCACATACATGTCATAAAGATCCATAGCATAAGTATATCACATAAACATGCACAAAAGATACGATAAGCAAAGAGCGTATGTGAATGTAACACAACATAAGACATCAAATCCCTCTCACATCGCTCCCCCTATCGCTATACTCATCCACTCTCCCCCTTTGGCATCAAGCGCCAAACTAAGCGTCGGAGGGCGGAGGTGGCGCAGACGAGTCAGGAGCAGTCTCTGGAGTACGCTGAGAGAACTCAAACTGCTGAAGGTACTCCTCGGAGTCAGAAGAAGAGGTGCCGGTAGCCTGCTGACCCTCTGAAGCTGGAAGCTGCTGTGTAGCGGTCTGGGTCAGCTCTGGCACTGACTTCTCTGCCTGCTCTATCTCGGTCGCAGTCTCAGTCGTGGTGTCAACCTGAGTATCGGAGTGCGGAAGCTCTGGAATAGCTGACAACTCAGGCTGCACTGACGTGGTCGTCTCGGACTGGACTGGCTCTGCCTGCTCGGAAGACGTGACGGAGCTCGGTAGGGTCTCTGTGGTGGAGGTCACTGGAGCCGTCGTCGTCTGCACTGGATCCGGAAGATCTGGAGTGGGGAATCCGGTAAGCTCACTGAAGCTGGGAGACAAGTCCCGCGTTACGGTGGTGGTCGTCGTGAACAGAGACTCTGTCGGACGTGGCGTGAAACCAGTACGCAAGGGACTGAACACAGGGGCTCCTCGAGGTGGCGTGGTGAAAGAGAGGAACTGGGAGGAGCTCTGCGGAAACTGTTGTTGCTGCCCAAACTGCTGGGGAGGGACAGGTGGCTGCCACTGGATCTGCTGTTGAGGGGGAGGCTGCTGCCACTGCCACTGAGGAGGACCGCTGGCTAGTCGCTCCATGAAACTCAGGGTCTGCTGCTGTAGTGCCATCATCTGACGCTGCAGGGCGTCTGAGCGCTCCTGAGCCTGCTGCTGTGCCAGGGCCTGCTGCTGTGCTAGACGCTGCTGCTCCTGGGCTAAACGCTGTATGTCCTGTGTCATGGTCCTCTGCTGCTCCTCCATCCGTGCAAGTATAGCAAGGAGTGCGGGATCGGAGGAGCTGGACGGCCCGGCCTCGGTGTCGTGAGCTCGAGGCTGGTAGCGGGGCGGGAGCTGGTAGTCCTCGTCCGAGCTGTGGGGTCCTCGGCAACAAAGGTGGCCTCGCCCTCTAACTCTGCAAGCTCCTGCTCGGTGAGTGCCCGGACAGCCTCGTCCTGCTCCTGGGCTGACTCTGGGACCTCTGGTCTCTGACGCGAACTAGACGGGGCGTCCTGCTGCTGCGGCGGCTGCCTGCGATCCCGACCGTGTCCCAACAACTGACTCATGTTATACTCAGGGAATACGGTCGCGGACCCAGTGAGAGACTGACTAAGACGAGCACCAGTGGTGGCAGCTACCTTCCAAAGAATATAGGAGATCCAATGCGCATAAGGGAGCTGCCTGCGGGCCTTGATGCCCTTTGCAACGGTGTCCTCTATCTCACACAAGATGACGTCCCAGACGTGGAACTCCTGCTGCCTGACCATATAAGCGAGTAACCACAGCTGCAGCCTAGAGAGTCCATCTCCGAAACCCACCCTGGGAAGCAAGGTCCGCCTAAGGATCGCGTTGAGGATCCGAGCCGTAGGGGTAAGGTCCCTAGGAGTGCGACTCGAACCCTCACCGAAAGGCTCAGTGAAGCACGGGCGAACCAAGTCCGTCGAAGGCTGTGCACCACCGTGAGGGCGGCGGGGTGGCTCCGTCCTGTCGTAACACAAGTCGTGGATCCGGGTCTGTGAGCGTGTCAATCCAAACCAACCCCGGATCTCTGACAAAAACAGTCTGTAGTGCTCCCCCTCAAGTGCGAACTCGATGGTCTCTCTGTCCGGGTGCACCCATAGTGAAGCATAAAACTGAAAGACCCAATCCTCAACATATGAGCCAGAGCGCCCCAAAAGGTCCGCTAGACCAGGTACGTAAGTGAGAATAGGGCGGATCTGCTCACCAACTGCCGTGACTATCGCCTCCAGTGGACAAACACGCTGGGGTCGCAGGGAGATGCCGGCGTTCCTGTAACCCTGGTAAAAATCCTCCTGCAGCACTGTATAGAACGCTGGGCCTGCCTGCGGCTGTCGCTCCCTCGGGAACCACTGCTCGACTGGGACGAGCCGGAGCGTCTGGATCTGAGAACAAGTAGCCCCCTGGAGGTCTAGTCGCGGAATCGGCGGGGGCGCATGCCTCGATGGAGCACGTGCTCCCCGCAGAGGGACATCGGGCCGAGGTGGCACCGCTGTCCTGCGACGAGAGGACCGGCGCCGGGGAACCTCCTCGGGAACCTCCTCCTCAGCCTCTGCCTCTGGGGCCTCAGCCTCTGGTGGCTCTGCCTCTGTTGCCTCTGCCTGTGCTGCCTCGGCCTCTGCTTGGCCCTGCTGCGAGCTCTGGGGCTCGACTCCTGGGGAGGTGAATGTCGTGCGACGACCGGCAGCCATAAGCGTGCCAGTCGGTGAGTGGTGGAACCGTTCGACCTCCTCAACTGCTCTGCGCTGGTCGGGGGACAACTGGTCCTCAATCCGGAGTCCGCCCGTACGACCACCCTGCTCGGCACGCTCTGCGGCGGCCGCAACCTCTCGGGCCTGGTCTGCCTCTCGCTGCTCCCTGGAGCGCTTCCTGCGCGTAATCAACTTCGCCTTCCCGGGCTGCTGACCGGGAGGGGGACGAGGAGGGGAGTCCCCCGGGCCACCTCCGACGTTCTTGCAGCGCGGCATGGCTGACAAGAACGAAGAAACTGACGCTGAAAGAGGTAACTGCCACTGAAAGATCTGCTGACACTGAAAAACCTGACAAAGAAACCCCAAGTGTCACTGATCCTCTGGCGCTGTCACTCGCGAGGCTTGGCCTCGATCCGTACCCGCGGGCTTGGCCCCGGGTGAAGTGCCACTGCCAACTGACAACTGACGAGCTGACAACTGCCACGGACTCTGACGCGCTGCGAGAATAGATAGGATATATAAGAAACATATAATCTAGAGATGAGGAGGCCTATCGGAAGCAAAGCATAGAGGATAAGAAGGTAGAAGGCTTCGCTACCTGACAAACCGACGAAATGACCCAAGCAATAGGGAAGCACAGACGTTCCGACACCCACACGTCACGCCAAGGAGGTCTGCACGAACAACGGGCGAAAACGGGGTTAAAACAGTGAAGGAACGGACTCTGGGACATTTCATCGAGCACCTTGTGGACAGGGTATATGAATGGGATGGAGATGCTCACTGCTGCGGTCGGGCTGGCCGGGGAGGAAGCCGAGGAAGTCGCCGGAGAGGTGGTCTGCTCGAGGACGAGGAAGGAGCTCCGGCGAGAAGGACGCGAGCGCCGGCGAGCCTTTTGCGGCGAGTTCCGGCGAGCTCGGAGGGGAACGGGCGCGCGCGTGGGTGCGGTTGCGGGTGGCGGCGCGGCAAAGCTATGGCAGCCGACGAAGAGAGGCACGGCGGCCGGCGGCGAGGGCGCGCGGTAGGGGCGGTTAGGGTTAGGGCGTGGTCGCGGCGAGGAGCTGCGTGGGTCGGGCGGGTGGGAGCAAGGAAGAAGACGACTGAGTAAGGACGCGTGGGACCGGATAGCCAGTGAGAAAACCTTACTGCGTCGCTTAAAGGGGCATCAGACGCGCCGATGGATTCGCATCGGACGCTCCGATGCCTGTCCAGAGAGCTCCAAAACTGCCAAAAACACATCGGAAGCTTTCGTTGCCATGGCATCGGATGCTGGGTAGCGTCCGATGGTCCATCGGAGGCTCCGATGGTGACACATCGGATGCTCACCTGACACTGTTCCAGCCAGAGCTGTCTACAGTGCAGGGCATCGGACGCTGGGGGAGCGTCCGATGCAGCTTCCGATGCCCCATTTTGGGCTGTTTTGAAGATTTCTGTTGCGGCTCCCTCTCCCAACCAAGTTCGAACTCAAATAAGAGGCAAATAAACACCAGTTGGAACCTAGTATGAGCATCCTCACATAAACCCTCAATTTTGTAAATATTTTGACATAGGCTATGTATCATTTTTAGATAAAATAGGCGATAAAACCCAAGGAGACAACATGTGGCCACCAAAACTAGGGGACTCAACCATTAGGAGCCTCAAATGCTCCCCCTAGCGGTGGACGAACACAGCGGTTGCTCAAAGCAAAACTAAAAAGAAACGACAAAGCAACAACCATGCATATGCAATGCAATACGGAATTTGAATCTAGGTTGCTTGTCAAGTTTGCTCATGGGTAAGCTTCTTCACACGCTTTTTAGGGCGGTTATCTTAACCACGTCTGACAAGCCTATGTGCATAGCATAAATTGAACATGGCATATGATACAATGCAATGCAAAGACAACCCCTTTCACCTTTTGACAAAGTTACTTAGATCAAGCACATTAAGCTCACTTCGCAATCTACAAAGGGTGTTCTCATCTAGGGGTTTTGTGAAGATATCCGCCAATTGATCTTCGGTTCTAACTCCCTCTAAGGATATATCTTTCTTTGAAACATGATCTCTAAGGAAGTGATGGCGAATATCTATGTGCTTTGTGCGAGAGTGTTGAACCGGGTTGTTAGCAAGCTTAACCGCGCTCTCATTGTCACACAACAAAGGTACCCTTTCTAGAACTACACCATAGTCTAAAAGGGTTTGTTTCATGTAGAGGATTTGTGCACAACAAGCACCCGCGGCTATGTATTCCGCCTCGGCGGTAGACAAGGCCACACTATTTTGCTTTTTAGAACTCCATGAAACTAGTGATCTCCCAAGCAAATGGCACCCTCCGGATGTGCTTTTTCTATCTACTTTGCAACCCGCGTAATCCGAATCGGAATACCCAACGAGTTGGAAGTTAGCTCCTTTGGGATACCAAAGGCCAAAACTTGGGGTGTGCTTTAGGTACCTAAGGATTCTCTTCACCGCTATGAGATGTGATTCCCTAGGATCGGCTTGAAAGCGAGCACACATGCACACACTAAACATGATGTCGGGCCTAGATGCGGTCAAATATAACAAGCTACCAATCATAGAACGGTAGAGAGTTTGGTCAACCGGGTTACCTCCCACATCTAGGTCGAGATGTCCATTTATTGGCATTGGAGTCTTGATAGGCTTGCAATCATCCATGTTGAAGCGCTTGAGGAGGTCTTTTGTATACTTCTCTTGAGATATGAAAGTCCCCTCCTTCAATTGCTTGACTTGGAAGCCTAGGAAGAATGTGAGCTCTCCAATCATGGACATTTCGAACTCCTTCGACATCAAGTCACCAAATTCCTTGCAATAGGCTTCATTTGTTGACCCGAAGATGATATCATCAACGTAGACTTGACAAATGAAGATTTCTCCATCAAGCTTCTTGGTGAATAGTGTGGTGTCGACCATCCCAATGGTGAAGCCCTTCTCAATAAGGAAGTCCCGGAGGCGCTCGTACCAAGCTCTTGGGGCTTGCTTGAGCCCATATAGCGCCTTGGACAACCTATAAACATGATTAGGATATCTTGGGTCTTCAAACCCGGGAGGTTGATCAACATAGACTAGTTCATTTATGAAGCCATTTAAAAATGCACTTTTCACATCCATTTGATATAATTTAATGTCATGATGTGATGCATATGCAAGGAGGATACGAATGGCTTCGAGTCTTGCAACCGGTGCAAAGGTCTCTCCAAAATCCAAACCTTCAACTTGAGAGAACCCCTTTGCTACTAGCCTTGCCTTGTTTCTAACAACCTTGCCTTGATCATCTTGCTTGTTCCTAAACACCCATTTTGTTCCAATGACTCTTGCGCCTTTGGGTCGCTCTTCAAGTGTCCAAACATGGTTGCGGGTGAAGTTGTTTAATTCTTCATGCATAGCATTCACCCAATTCGGATCACCTAGAGCTTCATCTACAATGGTAGGCTCAACAAGAGACACAAAGGAGTGATGTTCAATAAATAAAGCAAGTTTTTGAGATCGAGTCATTACACCCCTTGTTGGACTCCCTATGATGAGATCTTGAGGATGAGCTTGTAGTAGAGGAGTAGTCCTTTGATCAACCACTTGAGGGGCCGCTTGTGGAGCATCAACATCTTGAGCTTGTACCACCATTTGATCATGGGATACATGAGTATCTTCAAATGGATCCTTCCCATCTTTGTCATCAACAAGTGGTACATTGGATGAGGATGGCTTGTCAATGACTTGCACATCATCATCATCATCTTTAGGCTTGATGGCTCCAACCGGCATGTTCTTCATTGCTTCCCTCAATGGTTCATCACCTACATCATCAAGATTTTCATGCTCTCCTTGAGAGCCATTAGATTCATCGAATTCCACATCATATGTTTCTTCTACCATCCCGGTGGCATGGTTGAATACTCGATATGCTTTGGACTTCAATGAGTAACCAACAAGAAAACCAATATCACACCGGCGTTGAAACTTCCCTAGGTGTTGGCGCTTCTTGTAGATGTAGCATTTGCACCCAAACACTCTAAAGAAGGATACATTCGGCTTCTTGTTGTTGAGTAGCTCATAGGGGGTCTTGCCAAGTAGACGATGGGGGAACAATCGATTTGATGCATAGCAAGCGGTGTTGATTGCTTCCGCCCAAAATCTCTCCGGTGTAGTGTACTCATCTAGCATTGTCCTTGCTAGGGTGATTAGATTCTGGTTCTTCCTCTCAACTACCCCATTTTGTTGTGGTGTGTAGGTTGCGGAAACTTCATGCTTGATCCCAACTTCATCACAATATTTCTCAATGTGGGTGTTGTCAAACTCTCTTCCATTGTCACTTCTTATCTTTTTGATCTTCAAATCAAACTCATTTTGGGCTCTCTTGGCAAACTTCTTGAATGAAGGGGTTGCTTCGGATTTGTCATGAAGAAAGAATACCCAAGTGTATCTATTGTAGTCATCAACAATCACTAGGCAATAGAGGTTTCCACCCAAGCTAGCATATGTTGTTGGTCCAAATAGATCCATGTGAAGTAGCTCCAACTCTCTTGATGTTGACACAAAGGCTTTGGTTGGATGTGTATTTGCAACTTGCTTGCTGGCTTGACATGCACTACACAATTTGTCCTTCTCAAATTTGACATCCTTCAAGCCTCTAACCAAATCCTTCTTCAATAGCTTGTTGAGAGTGTTCATTCCAACATGAGCCAATCTTCTATGCCATAGCCAACCAAGTGATTGCTTAGTGAACAAACAAGTCTTCAAGTTGGCATCTTCGGAGGTGAAATCCACTAGATAGAGATTGTTGTATCTAAAGCCTTTGAATATCACTTGTGTATCATCTTTCTTGGTCACAACCACTTCCTTGTCGGTGAACAAACATTGAAAGCCAAGATCACATAGTTGCCCAACGGATAGCAAGTTGAAGCTCAAAGATGCAACTAGTAGCACATTGGAGATGGTATGATCATTTGATATAGCCACTTTGCCCAATCCCTTGACATTGCCCTTTGAGTTGTCACCAAATGTAATCTTTTCTTGGTCATTGACATTCTCTTCTAGTGAGGTGAACATCCGGGGATCACCGGTCATATGTTGTGTTCAACCACTATCAATCACCCAATGAGATCCACCGGTCTTGTAGTTCACCTACACACACAAGAAATCAAGCTTGAGCTTTTGGGACCCAAACTTGTTGCGGTCCCTTAACCTTCTCTACTAGTGACTTTGCAACCCAAATTTGCTTTGGCCTACTCTTGTTAGGTGGCCCCATAAACATGACCTTCACTTTGCCACTAGAATCTTGTCTAAGCATGTAGTGAGCATTGAAAGCAAAGGGCCTAGCATGCTTGGGCAAGGGTGTGGGCTTTGGCTCTTCACAATCATGAGCAAAGTGACCTTCCTTTCCACACTCATAGCATCTTCCAATCTTCTTCTTCTTTGGCTTAGTGATGCTCTTGCGTTGCTTCATCTTCTCTTCAAGAAAGCCAATGCCATTTCTATTTGTCTTCATGACGGTGTTCATGAGAAGCTCACTTTGAAGACATTGACCTTTTGTGAAGTTCCTCAATCCGGTGGTGATGTGTTCCTTTTCTCTCTTGAGCTTGTCATTCTCTTGTTGGAGTTCTAATTGAGATGGTGTCATCTTGTAATCCCTCTCCATCTTCAATCTCTTGTTCTCTTCTTTTAGCATGTCAAGCTCAAGTGTCATGCTATACTCATCATCTTGGGTCTCAACAATGACTTGCTTTGTGGTTGCAAGCTTCTCTAGATCAACCTTGAGCTTTGCATTCTCATTCTTGATCTTGATGTAATCATCATAGTGATCGGCCACAACCACACTCTTGCCTTTGCCACTAGCTCTTTGCTCATCATGCTCACTAACCAAGTCCTCACAAGATGTTGCTATGTCACACTTAACAACAAGGTTAGAAGCATCATGTGTCTCATGTGAAAGCATATCATAAGAGATGGTGAGAGCATCATAGTCAACTTTCACTTGAGTGTATTGTTCTTTTAGCAAAGCATAACTAGTGGTAAAGTCACTATGCATCTTATCAAGTTTTTCATTTTTAGCTTTGAGCTCCTTGTTAGAGGACTTGAGCTCCTTGATAGTGGATGACATAGTTGCAAGTTCATCTTTTAGTTCATCACTAGCATGAATAGCATGATCACATTTCTCAACAAGAGATTCATTTTCATCAACAAGCTTTTCATTTTTAGCTCTAGTCTTTCTTATGATTTTAGAGTAGTCGTTTAGCAATTTGACAAGCTCATCATAAGTAGGTGCCTCAAATTCACCATCACTATCACTATCACTAGAGTCATCATCGTTTTGTACCTTCCGGTCACCCTTGGCCATAAGGCATAGGTGTGTAGATGATAATGGCGATGGTGGTGGTGGTGGTGTAGAGGATCCAATGACTAGAGCGGCCACCTTCTCCTTCTCATCATCACTATCTTCATTTGATGAGCCACCGGAGGAGTCAATGTCGGTGAGCCAATCACCAACAATGTAAGCCTTTCCACCTTTCTTGTGGTATTGCTTCTTCTTCTTGCCATCCTTCTTGTAGTAGGGCTTTTCATCCTTCTTCTCATCTTCACTTGATGAGTCATACTTCTTGCCCTTGTTCTTGTTCTTGTAGCTCTCTTTCTTGGGCTTGGTGCATTGATGAGCAAGATGGCCAAGCTCACCGCAATTGTAGCAATCCATTTTGGAGATTGGCCTCCTCTTGCTACTTGTGAAGAACTTCTTCTTTCTTGAGTCAAAGTTGACTCCATTCTTGTGAAGCTTCTTCAACATCTTGGTGGTTCTTCTCACCATGAGAGCAATGTTGGAGTCATCTTCTTCATCACTTGTGCTCTCATGATGCACCACAATAGCCTTGGGCTTGCCCTTCTTGTCATGGCTAGCTTTGAAGGCCAAGTCCTTCTTCTTGTCGGTGGAGGAGCCACCACTCGGTGTGATGTGCATGTACATCTCATGCGCATTGATCTTTCCCAAGATTTGAGTTGGTGTAGCAGTGGAAAGATCACCTTGATGTAGCACCGTCACGATGTGTCCATACTTCTCAATTGGAAGGACACAAAGAATCTTCCTCACAACATCGGATGGTTGCATTTGTGTGAGGCCAAGTCCATTGAGTTCCTCTACAAGAACATTCAACCGTGAGTACATTTCATTTGCACTTTCATTAGCATGCATATCAAAAGAGTGAAGCTTTTGCATAACCAAATGATAGCATTCCTCACGCTCACTCTTTGTTCCCTCATGAAGCGCACAAATGTTGTCCCATAGATCATGGGCATTTTTGTGGTTCCGAACACGGTTGAACACATCCTTGCAAATGCCTCTAAAAAGAATATTTTTGGCTTTTGCATTCCATTTCTCATTTTCCTCCTCATTAGGAGTAAGGCTTGTGCCTTCTTTGGGCTTGGCAAAGCCGGTGATCGCGGCATTGAGGCATTTAACATCAACCGCTTCTAGGTACGACTCCATACGGACTTTCCAATATGGGAAGTCGTCTCCCTCGAACATGGGAGGTGGTCCATCACCTCCGGACATCTTAACTCTAGGCGGTTAAGCCTAAATCGAGAGCACGAGGCTCCGATACCAATTGAAAGGATCAAGATGCCCAAGAGGGGGGGTGAATTGGGCTTTTCTAAAACTTCTTTCAAGAATTAAAACCTATCAAGCCCAATTAACCCCCTAGTGCCTAGAAGTGTGTATGACAAGAATTAACCGCACAAAAGACAATCGCTAAACCATTTCTACTCTAGCATGGCAATACAATTTGAATGAACAACAAGTAAATGCGGAATTGAATTGCTCAAAGGTAAATGCGTAGTAAAGAGAGTAGAGATGACACGACGATCTTTTTGTCGAGGTATCGAGGTGTCGGCACACCCCCCTAGTCCTTGTTGGAGCACCCGCGCAAGGGTATCGCTCCCCCTTGATCCACGCAAGGATCAAGTGCTCACTACGAGCTGATTCTTCGCCACTCCGGCCCGGTGAATCGCTCGCTACCGGTCACAACTTGACTTGGGTCATCCACAAAGCCTCCGGATGATCACCAAGCTCTCTGATCGCCACCAAGCCGTCTAGGTGATGCCGATCACCAAGAGTAACAAGCTAGAACTCTCACTTGACCAACACAAGGCCAAAGAGATGGATGGATGCACACTTGCTACTCAATTCTCACTAGGAGGTGTCTAATTCTCACAATTAGCAAATCACTCAACCTCACTAGGGCTCTTGCACTCACTCACTCTCACAATGTGTTTCTCAGCAGATGGAAGTGGCAAGAACACTCAAATAGATGGAGGGAAGGAAGTATATATACTCCCCCAACCGGCCATCCAAAAACAGCACAAGACAGGCACTCTGCGGGGGCATCGGACGCTCCGATGCCTGGCATCGGACGCGCCGATGACCTCGACCAACGATCGATTGTACCAGCCTGTCAGACGTGTTAAAGGAGCATCGGACGCTGGGCAGCATCCGATGCCCCTGCATCGGACGCGTCTGATACCATTTGTACCTCTCTAGAACCTCTATGGACGGCCATCGGACGCTGGCCCTCAGCGTCCGATGCCAGCGTCCGATGCCTCCCAAAGTTCACTCCCAAGTGAACAGTGACAACGGAGCATCCGATGTGACACCATCGGAGCCTCCGATGCCACGCACCAGACCAAACCCTAAGTCGGGGTGGGCATCGGAGCCTCCGATGCCCCCACAGCCAGCGTCCGATGCCTCTTACAAGGCCAAAACGAACTCGGATTGCGACGCGGCCTTAACGACTTTTGATCCTCTCGACATAAGGCATCTCTCTGAGCTACCTAGGGCTATGAAATAACAAGTGTGCACCACACCTACCTCAATAGACTCATCTAGGTCAAGCTACTGATTCACGCTCCCCTTTATAGTACGGCCAAAGGAAAAACAAAGACCTAAGACTACCTAAGTGTCCTCCAACACCATGTGACACTTAGCCTAGTCTACCACCGTCTTCGTCGTCCGTCCTTTGAGAACCGAAACGATTTCCATCGCCAGGGGACATGAACTCCATATGCCCGTTTCGTCGCCATTACCGTGACCTAACTCATCTCTGTTTGTGCAAAACACACGTTAGTCACAGTAATCTTGTGTTTCATCCAATCACCGAAACCACTAGGGGCCAAGATGCGTTCAGCCTGCTTCATCTCTCTGAAATTTTCTAACCACTTCGGGGAGCCATACACGATGTCATCTTCGTCTATGTGATTGAGTAAATCCTGAAACAGCTGCACATCCGCAGGGTCCTGCACCGTAGCGTCCTCAACATCTCCACCACCATCATCATCTGTCATATCCTGGAGTACATCCTCAGCACTACTGTCACTCAAGGCTGGCGCTACTGTTGTTGATGAGATGTGTGCTCTAGGATCTTGGTTCACCATCGTCGTCGACGCTGAGGCTTACTCTAGATACCGCCCCGACACTCGGATCGACTCTCTCGCCATGATGAGTCCACACAGTGTAATCCTCAGTGAAACCAAAATGAATCAAATGAGATTGCACCGTGCCTTCGTCTTTGAAGGCTGTCAGATTCTTGCAGCAATGACATGGACATATGATTGTCGTCTGGTTCGATCTCTCACGGTTAGCTTTCGCAGCGGCAATAAACTTTCTCACTTCAGCGAGATACCGTACATCAAGTACTCTATTGATCTTATACATCCATTCCGACCGGTCCATCGTACCTGCGAACCTTAATTACACACATCGATCACAAAACAAAGATGAATTAGAAAAATAATAAGAATTTATTATATCTATGTTAAATCTAGGGATAGAAATAAGAACGAGAAATAAAATTAATGCATCCATGATGAACTTAGAGAAAAAAATACAAGTTTTCTCTCTCCTCCATGAAACTAGATCTAGAAACAGGGGCTAAAAAGAGAGGAAAAGAGAGGGGAAAGAGGGTGAAGATCATGTGGGTATCTCTTGTGGAGTACTTCTCCTCCAAATTAAACAAAGAAACCTCAAAAACAAGTTATTTTGTGCAAAAATTCAGCAAAACTTCTCCTCCCATTTTTGTGAAAGGAGGAAGAAGAGATCGGGTTGCGATGGTGCAGGTCGGGGGCTCAAATAGCCGGTAATAACCGAAGTGGACAACTTTATTAGCTCGCTGCGGTTAATTTGTTTTAACCGTAGCGGGCATCCTTAGGCGCCCGCTGCGGTAAAACGATTAACCGCAACGGCCGCCTTAGGATGCCCGCTGTGGTTAAAACAGATTAACCGCAGCGGACGGTTTATGTTGCCCGTTGCGGTTAATTATTAATCGCATTGGGCCCTTCGGTGGCCGGCGCAGCGAGGTCGGCCACCGAATAACAATAGCGGGCAAACAGAGTGCCCGCCACGGAGGCCTTTTAAACAACGCTGCACAAGTTCTTTTTTAGCAGTGAATCATAATTAGAATATTATACCAATCATAATAAAACAAGATGAAAAGTTTATAAAATGAATCTATGTCTCGCTATAAACACATAGACGCGAAGGTCACGCTAAACAGAACTACGTTCGCTCAAACATAAAAAATAATTAAAAAAATACTAGAAACAAAACTATCGCCAAAAAAACATGTCTACCTAGAATTTTATATTATCAAAGGGACAAGTATAAGCTTGCTTTATTTTAATTAAACAAAACTATAAAAGTTACTATTTCATATTGGATAAAGACATATTTTAATTTTAGAAAAAAAAAATTAAAATAATCATCATCATCACATAATTTACTAAGTAAATTAACTTTACCTTTATGAAAGAAAATAAATATGTGAGAGCATCTAATCGAGCTATATACGATATGTTGTTAAACTAAGTAAATTATAATTTAATAAAGACAAATTCAAGTTGATACTAATTGAGTTAATATTTCATTATAAAACATCAGAGACAAAACCCTAGATTGATTTTATTTAGAAAAATAATTAAATAAATTTTAATCAAATTAGGGTTTACAAATCAACAAATTCATAATTGAGTGGCATGAAAAACATTAGTGATACTACATAGAGTTTGACGACGTAACTTGAATGGACTGAAACAGAGTTAAAACTAAGAAACGGCGGAGGATTAACTATTAATGATAAAATTGTAATTACCTCGTCTTCAACCTTGAGTCATCTTCTTTCTGGATGTGAAGCCATGAATAGAAGGGAAACTGTTATACTGTAGGCAGCGGTACAGCGCGGAAGGGAAGCAGAGGAGAAAGGCCAGGCCAAATGGCAGCTGTAGCATGTCGCGCTTGCTTGCCCTCGGTCACAGGCCTGTTGGACCGCGCCAATGCGGCCGACAGCGGTGGTGCCCTCCCTGCTCAGCAAACCGAGCAGAGGGAGGAGGTCGGAGCAGCAGGGATGCGCGGGAAGTAGGCCACGCGACCACTGGAAGGTGGCATGGGGCGCAGGAGGGACACTGGTAGCAGCTGGTGGAGGATGGTGGCTGGAAACAGAGAGAAAAATATGAGCCATGGTAGTTTACCAAAGTTCTCGTCATAAAAGAGGAAAAAGAGTTAGAGAACATATCAAATGGTGATGGATTTGTAAAACCACTGAATGTTGCTCGGAAAAAGAGTTAGAGAACATATCAAATGGTGATGGATTTATAAAAATAACATAGAGAAAGAAGAGAGCTACTTCGTGATGGTGGTGATTGTCGGAATGCGACGGTTTGACCGAAGAAGCTCACCTGAATGTTGCTCGGAGTTAGAGAGATCCAAAACTTCGGCTTTAGACGTAGAATGCTATGAGTGACGGATGAAAAAACAGGTTGTACTTTTGGAATCATTGTTTCAAGGAGATCATTGGCATATATTTGTGTCTAGAGTTTGAGTTGATATGAAAACAACATATTTTTATTATTTTTATAATTTTAGGATTAAATAATTCCAAAAAAAATGCAGATTTGATATTTAAGCGACGAAAACATTTCGGAAGCTCCAAACATTCGGGAAAAATTCATAGACTCTTTGGAACAGGAACCCAAATAAAATATTTGAAGTTCATGAATGGGATATTTAAAAATTTGATTACACTCCTAGAAAAATAGGAAAATATTTCGAGAAATATTAGAAAAATTCCCAAAAAGCTTTTAGAGATATGATGGTGAATGATGAGCACCAAGGTATAATTTATAGTGAGGTTACATTTTGTTATGTTTTCAGATTCATGTGCCTATTCACCTAAAAACAGGGGGCACATGTTGACATGCAAAAGTGTCCCGACATGTGGTTTGGATTACGCCATCGTGTTCAGATATAAAGGACGTGGTAGAAGAATATTTGGTACAACATAATTAGAAGCACAAGGTGAAAAGAAGAAAAAGAACCCGACCAGGCCGCCATCACATGCCGGCTAGGCCAGGTTGACATGCTGGCCAGGCCGGGTTGCCTGTGCACCCCGTGAATCCCGACTAGGTCGGGTTGCAAACCCGGCTAGGTCGACTTTTGCAGAATCCGAAGCGATTTAATTTAGATCGTTTTTGACATGGGAAACATGCAAAAAAAAGTGTCCTAGAGTTGTTTACTAGGGCAGCCTGTTTACTACTGGGATAAGAGTTTTCTATACTTCCAGGAGTAATTACCGTCATCTTCAATAAACCGTATTATGTATGGGTACATTCTGATTTATCACTTTAAGTATATTACATACTTATGTTAAGATACTCTAAATCTTAATATGCAAAAAATAAAAGAGTATATATTTTTTAATATATTAATATAACAACATTATAATAGTATATAAAATAAGTATAACCATATAATCTATGTATACATGCATACTCAACAATATACTACCGTAGATGTTCTAGTATGATCATATACTCCGCGTACATATATTTTGTCAGACTATATATACTACAAATATTGAGATATACACATGGGAGTAATTACTCCCTGAGAGCACGATCGATTGAGGAGCCCAACTCACAATCGTAAAAAAAACACTACCAAAACCTTTTTTTCCCCTTTTTTCCACTCTACCTAGTTGTTCGTCGTGTCTCCTGGCGAGATTTGACAGCGTTCTAGGCGGTCTTACTTGTCCTAGGACATTCTCCATGTGCTCCTCCCCGATGGGTCTTCCCGGGAGATGTTCAAAAGTTTTACCAGGCAAAGAATGAGCTCTACATGGGCCTAACCCGATCTATAGATTGGTTTTGTCGATCTGTCACTTTCTATACTGCGTTAAGGGTTGATCGTAATCTATTGGGCATTTTAGCCCTTGCCTCTTTCGCATTCCGGCTAGGCCGGGAACTGGTCGCGCCGTCTTCATATCCCGACTAGGCCGGTCCTACATCCCGACTAGACCGGATTGTCGGCTTTGCTTCAAACGAACTAGATCTTTGTTGGTGTGTGATCCGGAAACCCTTTGGCATCAATAAATTCTTTGTAATTCTCTCTACCATTTTAATCAAATTTTAGATGTTTTGACTTTTCAAAATTCTTAAAATGATTTACAAATTGGAATTGACGGAACATATGATTATTAGAGTTGAACGTAAGGATGCAAACAGACATTTCACGAGTTCGCAAATAGGTTTAGTTTTTGCGGATTCTACGAAACCCGCAAAAATTATGCCTTTACATCCCAAGTTAGGAACAGGATCCCAGGTGCTGTTTGGTTCAATTGGAAGCACCGGAACGGTAATGCAATCAGATGACACGGGTAACTGTTCCAGGGAAATTAAAAACGCTATCTGCTTGGTTCAACTCTGGTACGCACGCAGGAGCATGCAGGGGGGCGGCGGTGCTAGCGGAAGTCTGTAAACGGAGCGGGTAACACTGGTACGAGAGGGGCAATGGAGTTCAACCAGGTCGGATCGATTTACGCTGCGATCGGTTACTAACCAATCCATCCAAACATAAAACAACGATATCCATTCACGCGGGGAATCCTTGGCGGTCTAAAAACGTCGAACCAAACAGCTCCCCAGTGGGTACTAGTATGTATGAGTTTGATTCGTTGGAGAAGGCGGGCGGGGTCACATTCAGCTATACATTCATGGCATTACGTGCAGCTACCGTTATAATTCATTCTGCACAGATCATCGTAAATAGGCATGCATGCATACACACCAAAAAAAAAAAAGGTTGGCGCCCGCTGGCTGCACCATGGATGGAGCAGAACAGATACGGCCGCCGTATGTCATTGCCATTTATGTTACCGGCCATGGATGGATCAGAACAGAACTGCCGAGCATCAGGTTGCTAACTTCTAGCACCCTCGCCTCCACTTTAGCCTCCGTCTCTTGCAAGGTATCGTTTCTTCTCGGCCCATCCTCTCTCGCTCGATCTCTGTTCTTGATGCTATATAGCGAGTTAGCGACTGGATCAAAGTTGTACTCTGATGCATCAGGTTGCCAACTTCTCTCTCGTCTCCCCGCCGTCGTCTGCGGCGGACGTACTGCGACTCCACTTTGGCCTAGCTCTGTCTCTTATTGCAAGGTATCGTTTCTTCTCGGATCTGTTAGAATTGATATCCCTAGTTACTGGGCCCAACGGCCCAGATCTAACTTGATCCGCTCCTGATCGGGGAGCCCAACCCACTAATGGTTGGAGGGCCCCTGTCACACTGCGGTATATAAAAGGGAGGTGGGGGCCGGGGCACTTGACACGAGGTTCGTCTGAGCCGCCAGAGACCCCCACCGACATCCCCAACCCTAATCCGATCTAGGGTCTCGCAGCCAGTGACGGGAAGCCCTCCTCGCCGCCGCTGCGTCGACTCCAACCGCGCGACCTTCACTGCACCGAGCGCCTCCCCACGCCGGCTTCTTCCTCCTCATCCGGACCCGCAAGAACGACGAGAGAGGCCTATGGCGGACGCCGGATCAAGTTCCAAGCCCACCGGAGATGGTCGATTCTCTAACCCTATTGTTCTTTACTTTCACTGTCTTGCACATTAAGCATTTGTTCATCCACTGTTTAACCTAATCCCGAGCCTATTAACACTAAGTGATCCGATTGGATATAACAATGGTATCGGAGGACTAAGAAACAATAGATCGGGATTTTCAGAATAAGAAATCAACTAAGAAACCGTTGTTTTGGCCGCCGAGCGACATACCATGAGTATCGTCCCGGGTCAGATGGGAAAGAATCAGAAAGGGGAAGAATCGTTTTCGCCCAAACCCTAACCCTAAGAATCAGAGGTTTCAGATCGGCGGGAGGAGGGGTTCCAACCTGGTTTTGGCTCCGCGCCGCCGTCACCGGGGCAAGGACTCACTGGCGCGCGGTGAGCTCCACCTCGGGCCTTTAGAACACCACCGCAGTGCTACTCGACGGCACCGCGCGCGGCTCCGGCCGCACGCGTGCGCCGGCGAGGGGCACCACGGCAGCGCCGTTAGCGCCGTCTTGCTGAAGTCGGCGGTGGCCGTGTGGCAGAAACAATCGGGGGAGAAAGAGGGTTGTCGCCGGTGGACGGCGGCCGGCTCCAGGGTGACCACGGCGTCACCACCGCCATCCTCTCTCTCGGCTTGTCGCGGCGGCTAGAGAAGGAAGCAAATGAGTCTAGGGTTTTGGGGTTCCCCGGCGCCGTCCGGTTTTGCTGTCGCGAGATCAAAGGGCGACCGTCCGATCTTCATCGACGGCCGAGAGCGGCCGGGCCGTTTTTTGGCCCATGCGGGCGCGAGCGCATCCGCGCTTTCCCGGCCCAGGCCCAGGTTATGGCCTGGGTGCGGGGAGCCTGGCCAGGGCGTGGGAAAGGCCGTCGTGGGCCGTTTTTTTCCCTCCCTGGTGGCCCATTACGATTAAGAGAAATGTTTTTACAATTTCAGACAATTTCAGATGATTTTTTAAGTTGCAATCTCTGTAAATTTTGAACCAACGTAATAAATTTTCAGAGAATATCAGAAAATAAGTATAAGTTTATTCAATCACGTTTTCCGCTGCAAAGTTTATTTTTGTTCTTTAATTAAATTCGAACCAACGGGAGAATTTAATTGTTAGAACAATTATTAAATTTAGATATTCAGAAAATTTGTAATATTGTTATATTCTGACCAACGTTGATTATATCAATATTATAAATGTTTTAGTTTTATCAGTTTTATGCATTATTTTTATTTTCTGCCCAACGGTGATGTAAAAATAATGCAGAAGGAATTGTATGTTTTAATACTGACCAACGTTGTTTTAAAACATGCAATTTTTATGGATAAGATATTATTTGTGTTAAAATATCTCACTATTCTGTAAATGGTTTTCAGGAATTAACTGGATCGCTCAGATTCCACCTCTGACTGGGAACAACTATAAGAAGTGGCGCGAGCAGCTTGAGTTAGCCTTGGTCATGACGAACAATGACCTTGCTCTCTCATCACCGTGTCCCGTTGCTCCAGAGGAGCCAGTGAGAGAGGAGAATGAGGAAGATGCCGCTTTTGCGACACGCAAAAGGGATCATGCTGATAAGAGGATGTCCTATGACCTTGAGAAAAGGCAATGGGATAGTTCCAATAAGAAATGTCTCACTTTAGCTAAGGCAACTATTTCAGAGCCCATCAGAGGGTCCATCCCTGAGACACCCACCATTGCTGAGTATTTAGAACATATTAAGAATCAGTTCCATGCAACTACTAAGTCTCAGGCAAGTGCTCTTATCAAAGAGCTTTGCAATAAGAAATACAATGGTGGTGGCGTTAGAGGCCACATACTAAGAATGAGCACCATAGCTGCTAAGCTTGAGTCCATGAAAATTAAGTTACCTGATCCTTTTGTCATTCACATGATCTTTGCCTCACTGCCAAGTGAGTTTGACACTTTTAGTGTCAACTATGACATGTTGCCTGATGACTGGAACATGGACAAGCTCATTAGTATGTGCGTTCAAGAGGAAGAGCGCATTAAGGCTTCACGTGGGGACTCTGCTCTCTATGTGAAGGATAATAAGAGAAAGTTTTTTAATAAGAATGCTAAACCACAAGGGAAACCAAAGTGGGATGGCAGCTCATCCTCTAATGCTAATGCCAAGGGATAGGCACCTCAGTTCCAACCTCAGCCTCAGTTCCCTCCTCAGCCTCAGTTCCCAGCTCAGTCTCAGTCCCAGCAGGGAAAGAAGATCATTGTAGACAAAGATCAGTGCATGTATTGCAAGGAAAGGGGCCATTGGATGAAAGATTGTCCTGGGTTCCTGAAGTTCCTGAGTAAGAATGGTGAGGATATTATTACATTTGTAGATGAATCCTTGTTTCTAAGTTATGACAAATCCACATGGTGGGTTGATTCAGGTGCAACTACTCATGTTGCTAATTCTTTTCAGGGGTTCGCTACGAGGAAGATCCTGCAAAGAGGAGAAAGAACCATTAAGGTGGCTAATGGAGTACAAGCCGACGTCCAAGCCATTGGAGACGTATCATTAGAATTAGTAAATGGTTTTGTACTTAGGCTTCATGATGTACTCTATGTTCCTTCTTTGCATCGAAACTTAATAAGTGTGTCTAAGTTAGATGATGATGGATTGGCTTGCCATTTTGGAGATGGCAAGTGTAAGATATTTTTTAATAATCAGTGTGTTGGTCTTGCCTTCCAACAAGACAAACTTTATTTGTTATCCATCTCTGAGAATGTTAATGTTATAAGTTCTGAGAATAAGATTGCTTCCTCGTCTATGAATGTAAGTAAAAAGCGTAAGAATATTCAGGTTGACTCTTCGAAATTGTGGCATTGTCGATTAGGCCACATTTCGAGGGGGAGAATTGATAGATTAGTCAAAACTGAAATTCTTCCGCCAATAGAACTATCAGAATTAGACCAATGTGTTGATTGCATTAAAGGTAAGTACGTTAAGAAAATTAAGAAAAATGCCAAACGAAGTGCGGGGATTTTAGAAATAATCCACACCGACATATGTGGACCGTTTCCCGTCATGAGTGTGGATGGTTATGACTCGTTTATAACATTGACTGATGACTACTCGCGTTATGGCTACATCTATCCGATTAAAGAAAGATCAGAAGCTTTAGATAAGTTTAAGATATTTAAGGCAGAAGTAGAAAATCAACACAACAAGAAAATTAAGATAGTAAGATCAGATCGTGGTGGAGAATACTATGGGCGACATACCCCGTATGGTCAAGTTCCAGGACCTTTTGCAAAGTTCCTTCAGGAGCATGGCATAGTTGCTCAGTATTCAATGCCAGGAGAACCTCAGCAAAATGGAGTGGCTGAAAGAAGAAACCGTACCCTGATGGATATGGTAAGAAGCATGGTCAGTTACTCCACTTTACCGATAAGTCTGTGGATGGAGGCGTTAAAAACCGCCATTCATATCCTTAATCGTGTACCCAGTAAGTCGGTGCCTAAAACACCGTATGAGTCATGGACAGACAGAGTACCCTCACTTAAGCATTTAAGGATGTGGGGCTGTCCAGCTGAGGCTAAAGTCTTTAACCCAAATTTAGGAAAATTAGATCCTAAGACTGTTAGTTGCCATTTTATTGGCTACCCAGATAAATCAAAAGGCTACCGCTTTTATTGCCCTGACAGGCATACAAAGTTTGTAGAGACAAGACATGCTGAGTTTTTAGAACATGATGTGATCAGGGGGAGCAAGGTGGTTCAAGAAGTTAACTTAGAGGAGAAACGGGTTCACGCCCCTACTCCAATGTTTCAGGAACCATACTTCATGCTACCTGTTGTTGCTGTGCCAACGGTGTCAAGCACTGTAGTGTCAGTGCCTGTTGTTGAGCCTCCCTTGCCGACAGGAAATCTGGAACCTGTCCTTCAGGAGCCATTAGAACCACCTGTCGTGCATGGGGAAGAACAACAACAGCCCCAAATGGCGCCAAATAATGAGAACATTAGAAGGTCACGTAGAGTTCGAAGATCAGCTATCTCAGATGATTATGAAGTCTATGAGGCCGAAGAGTTTCATATGGAGGATGATCCCACTACATATGAACAAGCCATGAGAAGCGAGCACTCAGATAAGTGGTTAGAAGCCATGAAAGATGAGCTAAGATCCATGGATTCCAACAATGTTTGGGATTTAGTGGAAATTCCTAAAGGAGCCAAAACAGTAGGCTGTAAATGGGTCTACAAAACCAAATGTGACTCCCAAGGGAACATTGAGAGATATAAGGCGCGACTTGTGGCAAAGGGTTTTACCCAAAGAGAAGGAATTGATTACAATGAGACTTTTTCTCCTGTCTCATGTAAGGATTCTTTTAGAATTATAATGGCGCTAGTGGCACATTATGACTTAGAGTTACATCAAATGGATGTTAAGACGGCATTCCTTAATGGGGATCTAGAAGAAGATGTTTACATGGCACAACCGAAAGGTTTTGTTGTGGAAGGAAAAGAAAAGATGGGATGTCGACTAAGAAAGTCCATTTATGGGTTAAAACAAGCTTCGAGACAGTGGTACTTGAAGTTTGATAACACCATAAGACGTTTTGGGTTTAAGGCTAATGTTGAGGACAATTGTGTGTATGCAAAGTTTAAGAATAGTAAGTTCATCTTTTTGGTTCTATATGTGGACGATATTTTGCTGGCAAGCAATGATGTCGGTCTGCTAATGGAAACAAAGAAGTTCTTGTCCTCGCATTTTGATATGAAGGATCTCGGTGAAGCCTCTTTTGTTCTGGGGATAGAGATTCACCGTGATAGAAGCAAAGGGGTATTAGGTTTGTCTCAGAATGCATACATAGATAAGATTCTTAAGAAATATAGTATGCATAAATGCAGCCCATCACCTGCACCCATAGTCAAGGGCGATAAGTATGGGGAACATCAGTGTCCCAAGAATCAGATAGAGCTCGAGCAAATGAGATCAGTTCCTTATGCATCCGCTGTCGGAAGTTTACAATATGCTCAAATTTGTACTCGCCCTGACATAGCTTTTGTTACCGGGTTACTTGGCAGATATCAGAAAAATCCAGGCATAGAGCACTGGAAATTAGTAAAGAAAGTCTTGCGTTATTTGCAGGGCACAAAAGGCTTCATGCTAACCTATAAGAGATCAGTTTCCCTTGAGATAGTAGGGTTCTCAGATTCAGATTATGCGGGGGAGGAAAGAAAATCCACTTCGGGTTATATTTTCACCCTTGCAGGTGGGGCTATATCGTGGAAAAGCTCCAAACAAACTCTCGTTACATCATCCACAATGTATGCGGAGTTTGTAGCATGTTATGAGGCCTCGGGGCAGGTGAACTGGCTTAAGAAATTCTTACCCGGATTAGCAGTGGTAGACAGCATTCAGAAACCACTTAAGTTATACTGCGATAATAATCCTGCAGTTGAATATGCTCACAACAATAGGTCAAGTGGTGCTGCCAAACACATTGACATTAAGTACTATGTTGTGAAAGAAAAAGTTCGGGATCATGTCATTAGTCTTGAGCATATAAGTACAGATAAGATGTTAGCGGATCCGTTGACAAAAGGCTTACCACCCAACGTGTTTAGAAGACACGTAGCCGGCATGGGGTTAAGGGAAAGCCTATGATTCCTGAACACTTAGGGCCCAGTTAGAACTCTGTTTCAAATTAGAGAGATGTATTGTAGCCGTCAAGTCCAACGACGTTTTTGTCGTGACGACAAGACGCGCTCGACGCATTTCTCTATAATGGGATAGAGCCAAATAAGTTGAGTATTTGAGTTAAGAGTAAGATAAGTTATTAGGAGATCAAGGGGGAGAATGTTAGAATTGATCTCCCTAGTTACTGGGCCCAACGGCCCAGATCTAACTTGATCCGCTCCTGATCGGGGAGCCCAACCCACTAATGGTTGGAGGGCCCCTGTCACACTGCGGTATATAAAAGGGAGGTGGGGGCCGGGGCACTTGACACGAGGTTCGTCTGAGCCGCCAGAGACCCCCCACCGACATCCCCAACCCTAATCCGATCTAGGGTCTCGCAGCCAGTGACGGGAAGCCCTCCCCGCCGCCGCTGCGTCGACTCCAACCGCGCGACCTTCACTGCACCGAGCGCCTCCCCACGCCGGCTTCTTCCTCCTCATCCGGACCCGCAAGAACGACGAGAGAGGCCTATGGCGGACGCCGGATCAAGTTCCAAGCCCACCGGAGATGGTCGATTCTCTAACCCTATTGTTCTTTACTTTCACTGTCTTGCACATTAAGCATTTGTTCATCCACTGTTTAACCTAATCCCGAGCCTATTAACACTAAGTGATCCGATTGGATATAACAGGATCATCCTCTCTCGCTCGACCTCTGTCTTGAACTCTTGATGCGGTAGCGACTGGATCGAAGTTGTACTTTGTTGCCTCCCCGTGACCATAGTGATTCGCTCCTCTGCTTGCGATTTATGGTAGCTACTGCACCTCCATTCCCTTACGGCCTTACGGGTAGCTTTGGGGGTTTTGATTGCTTTCGTGTTTCGATGACCTGATTCTTACAGATGGTTTCTTCTGGGCGTACCGATTCTATTCTAACGGATAGTTCCTTCTGGATCCGATGAATAACTTACGTACCGACGACTTACTGATTGTGCTTATGCTCGTGTTACCTGGTCTTCATGAAAGTCAGATCGAAGTTTTTGAGGTGTAGAGCTGCTGTGGTTTCTGTTTTACAGAGATAATTTGCTGTGGATCTGTCTTTCTAGATCTAGTTCATGTGCGGTAATAGTTTCAGTTTCAACCTCGTCACATGACCAAAATTTCTGATCTGGTTTACAGAGTTTTGTGTCCAATTTTGAATTCATGCGTAGTTTTTTTTTTCTTTCGGCATTATTTGACATCTTTAAATTGGTGACCGTGCATGGTTGAGGCAGATCATGGCCCTGTACAAGGCTTCGTTGGTGCTGTTTGTGGCTCGCCTCTCCGCGCTTTGCTTCGCAGTGGCTGCGCTCACGACATTCCTCTACGATCCTGACCACTTCGGCTTGCGTGTCTGCCTTCGGGTACGTTGGTCTCACTTCCTCTTCCTCCAATCGAAAATATGAGTCACGGGCTTGTTTAGTTCTCACGCCAAAAATTTTTCAATGATCACATTAAATATTAGGAACACACGTATGAAGTATTAAATGTAGACTAAAAATAACTAATTATACAAATTATAATAACTTCGCGAGACGATTTTTTTAAACCTAATAGTTCATGATTTGATAATGTTGTGCTACAGTAAATACTCCCTCCATCCACGAATAAATAGATTTCTAGAGTTGTCTTAAGTCAAACTTTTTAAACTTTGACCCAATTTCTAGAAAAAACTATCAAGATTGATGATCTTAAATTCGTATCATTAGATATAGCGTAGAGTATATTTTCATAATGTGTTCCTTTTACATCATAGATGTTATTACTTTTTTTCTATAAAGTTAGTCAAAGTTTAAAAAGTTTGACTGACACGAATTCTAGAAATCCATTCTTTTATGGACAGAGGGAGTATATGCTAATAGCGGATTAATTAACCTTAATAAATTTATCTAACTGTTTTCAAACGGAATAGGTATTGTTTTCTTATTAGTCTATTTTTAATAAACTAAATTAGTGCCGAAACATCCGATATGACACGTACAAACTTTTCACCCTAACTAAACAAGTCATATTGGGTTGAATAAATGCATAGGGTTACCAAAACAAGCTGTCAAACAGTACCACCCATTGATTATATACTTCTATTCCGCCCTACGTGTAATGACTTGTGATGATAAGAGAAATACGTTTTTTTTTTCATTTGCATTATAGTAATGTACTGGTTATTTTCAGTTGAGATCCATTTATTTGACTTCTCTTAGGGCCCGTTTGGATCCCTTCATTTTGGTCGAATTGGAATTTACTCAATAAATTAGTCTATTTGTCTTAGAATTTGACATTCCACCACTTTCCAAGGTTCACATATATGTCTAGTTCAAATTCTTAGGGTGGGAGAGGGAAATGAATTCCGTACATCACCATACTATATTTCTACTTTACAACTTTTAACATTCTCTTCAACTCACTCTCCTACGATAGAAATGCAACACATAACTATCTCTCGTATAAGCAACAATAATAAATATACTTCATATATAATCATATTAGCTTAATTAATATATATCTAAATTATCATTCTTAAAATGAATTCAATTCGAAGCATCCAAACGGACCCTTATATTCTTTTCAGCTACCTGGGCTTTTTGCTTGGCTGGCTCATCACTGCGAGCTTTCTGGAGCTGATCGGGCAGTTGGTGGGCCTGAAGAACGATTGGATGCCAATTCCATCAGACATTGGCATGCGCTTTTTCCTCAACTTCGCGGACTTGATACGTTTGTTCTGTTGCTTTGTTGCTTCTCTTTGGCTATGATGCTTACTTGCTTGTGACAGAAATTTATTAATGTTTGCAGGTGCTCAGCGTATGCACCTTGGGGACTGCTTGCGCCACAGTCGGTGCAGCTGACTGGTTGATGAGCTTGCAGGTTCTCGTACCCATAAGGCCGCGTCCCGTGCACACACGGGGGGTGCCCCGCCCCCCGCGGTACGGTACATATACCCTTGCTAGGGTTTCGTGGAGACTCGATTGTCTTGTAAGTCCCATAGACGTGTAACCCAAAACTCTTGAGATAGTGAGATTGTTGTCGGCTGGTGTCCGTGGTTTTTCCCTTTCACATTGAAAGGGTTTTTCACGTAAATCGTGTGTCTTCTGTGTTTGGTTTGTCGATTACTTCATATTCTATACGTTGATCATAACACAGCCGACGGCTAGGCGGGTTATGTGGCACGGGGGGCTCGCGTGCGCGCCGGACTTTCAGGTATATTTTCTACAGTGTCTAGCTTCTAGATCGCCTTCAACCTGCCGTTGCCGCCGCAGCCATAGATTGGTCTTATTGACAATTATGTGTGTGTTTACAAGGCACTATGCCAATAGAGTATTAAACTGCAGTTTGTGATGAACTGATGGTGAACAAAGTAATGTAATGATCTACGTTGAGTTTGAAGCTATGTGATTAGCTGTGTTGTGATATACTATATCTAGCAGAGTATTATATATGGAGGCAACTACTCATGGCATGAATTCTAACCAAAGAAATACAGGCTTAGACTCTATTTGGTAGGACTTAAAACATCTTCTGCTTATTTATACAGCTGATTTATTGTAAAAGAAAAATATTATTCTACACTGATTTGTATCCATTAAAGCCACCTTGTAGCTCAAACGAAAAGTTTAAAAATAACGTAGGGCGGTAGGAACCTACAAAGCAGATCAGCTACAGCATTGTCCTCTTCACATTAAGTGAGGCTCAACCTGAAACAAAACACCACACGATCCCAATGTGCTAGTAAGCAGCAGCAACAGAGCAAGGTTCAACTGCTGGAAGCTGAAGAAGGGCGTCACGCCACCATCCTGCGACACCTGCGCAGGCTAAGGTAGGTGCACGCGCAGCGGCACTAGCGGTGGATCGAGTGTGAGTGGCATCGGCGAGCATGGAAGCAGGGGAAGAGGTCAGCGATGGCAGCGGCAGCGGATCAAGCGAAAGTGTTTTATATGGTCGGCACAACAGTGGGGAGATGGAGGGCGAGAATGTTGGATTGATAACGATCGAAAGGAGTTAGCAACGAAAAAGCCACCTACACCTTGATCGGAGTCAAATAACCAAACCTTTTTCTATAACAAAATAACCGAACCTTTGAACTCAAAATAAAATAAAAAAGATCTGTCTAGATGACATTCAGTTGTTTTGGCCTCTTCTATCAACTGAATTTTTCTCGTACACTTATATTGTCTTCTAACTATATTTGCACTGTCTTATTACTATATTTCAATAATTACAGTAGGACCCAACCTTCAACTTATTTCTTTTTTGTTCCCTTCCCTTCCCCCTGATCCGCAGCCATCACGCCCTCCTTGTCGCCGAGCGTCAGCCATCCTCGTCGCCCTCCTCATTGTCGGCTATTGGCCTTATGCGCCTGGCACCACGCCTGCGGGGCCACGACCTTCGAGGTCGGCTGCTTACTAGGGTGGAAATGACGGCAGCGGCACGACAAACAAGGAATGTGAGGGGTGGCCTAACAAAAAGAAGATTGGACACCAAACAACTGGCCTCTATTGTTCATTCGATGCTGCAGATTCGGATCATACATGGAGCTAAAACAACCGACAGATGTTTAGCGTCTCGCAAAAATAACCAAACCTTTGGTTGTCGTCCCGTTACACACCTCTTATATATAAAATAGAGCTCCTAAACCCTCTCATTAGCCATTGCGATAGAGAGATGTTAGCAACATCAAACTCTAAGCATCTGACCTAACCGAGCGCTAGAGTAACGGGAAAGCCAATGTTGCATCTCTCCTTCGCCAATCCAGTTAGGGGCTTAGGGCCATCAACCACCACTTAGCAAATCGACCAGCGGAAGGAGGGAGAGGTCGTCGCTAGGACTACTCTGGCGACAGGTATGACCACAAGATCAACTCCACCAATCTAATTGCATCGGCGTCCTACATCACATATGCACGGGTTGGCTCGCATGTAAAGCCTAATGGCTTCCTTTTCTGCTAATAAAAGTGCCCCAAAAAACATAATCTAAGTTTAAAATTAATTAGATATCCTAATTGTACCTTAACCCTAAATAAATTCTAACAAATTAATGTCTCTCCTGCACAGGATTGCGAGATTAAGCCTTCGCTTTTGGCTCTATTCGCTGGGCTTTATTGGTTTTAATATATATAAATCAGCTAAGAAATAATATTTTTTCTTTCATAAAAAAATTAGTCATACGAATCAGTCGAACCAATTTATAGCTCAAGCAAAGAGGCGTTCTCTCCTACAATCACATGTTTTTTCCTAAAATACAAAGCTAGCCACGTCATCACCAACAGTACTCCGAAGAAAAAAAAAAACGCTCCGAAGAAAAAACGAAACCCCGCGCGCTGCCTCCGTTGGCACACTGCTGCGCCTTCGAGAAAAAAAGGGGGAACCAAAGGGCCACGGACCGGCTATCCATCTTCGTCCTCGCTCGCGCCCCTTCGCGGGGCTTCCGTCGCCGAAGAAATCCCTCGCCTTCGTCGACGATTTCCGTCGCTCCAACTCTCCTCTTGAACTCCTGCAGGCATCACCTTCCCGTCCCTTCTCTTCTCTTCCCTTCCCTGCTCTCTCCCTCTCCATCTCTCCCGACGTGGTGGCGTGCCTGTCGAGCTCAGCGCCCCGAGATGGCCGCGCGGCGCGCTGGCGGGGCGACGGCACCGTCGGCCTGCGGCGCGGCGATGGCCTTCCCTGGCCAAGAATCGGCACGATCGGTCCCCGCCAGTGGTTGCCTCTCGGCGTTACCTGCTTCCACCGGTCCGTGTGTGCTCGACGAAACCCTAGCTGTGGTTACTTCTTCATCGCTGGCGGCGGCGGCGAATCAACTCGATGCCTGGATCTGCCGGTACGTCACCCTCTTCTCCTCCTTTGTCTAGTGGCTCCTCCCTTACCCTCGCAGACGCGCGGTGGTCGACGTGTGTGTTGTGACAGGCAGTGGTTCTCCTTCGGTTCCTGTGGTCTTAAATCCCGGCGACCTGTAGCGGGTGCCTGCTTGCGCTGCGCGCCTGCAACTGACCGCTATGCTACATCCGTTGGAGCGCCGTTGACAACTGGTCAGTGCGTCCAGTTTCAACCAGACGGCAACAACCGCGCATGATGCCTCCGGCCGCTACAGTTTGTTGTCCGTTGCTCTGTTGGCCTGCCCCTGTTGTGGGGATTTCTTTGGGATTTTTTATTTTTTGGTCAACTAGAGAATCTGGATTATGGCAACTTTTCTTGATATTTTTTTATGAAGTATCTGGATTGTATCTAAATTGTGTGTGCTCATGGATGGGGAACGAGATAAACCGTGGGTACACGATATAAAGTTCAAGCCGGCAATGGGTCAAGCAGAGGTGTGCTTGGGGAACGAAATGATGCCTATCAGGTTCTCAAACTTGCCTTTCTTTATCAGCTTTACTTTTACACGCTCTTCCTTCTACTTTTGATAACACAATTTTTGTTCCAATAAATTTTATGGCAAATTATTCTTAGACAAATAAATATAATGGAAACGACCCAACAAGAATGTATTAGAATTTAGATGGTTCCTCGAATAGTTCATGCTCTAATGCAATTTAGTATTCCCATTTCACATGAGTTGGTACTATTATTTTCTATTAGTGTTGCGGCATAATTCTTATCTGCTCAGTATGAATATTGCAGTACTACCTGCAATGTTGTCATCAAAACTGTTGCGCAACTTCAAAAATTCAATGTGAACAATTTAGTATGCGCAAAGAAAATCTATGACATGTGTTCCTACCTTGATTTGTTGCCTATCAATTAACTAGAATAGACCTGATATCATTTCTTTCAGGTTAGAATAGGCATGATTAGGAGTGCATGTCAAAAATCTGAGAAGATAATTGTTGAATGTCATAAGAGCTATGACCTGAGATCCGTGAGAGGACAAATCTTGGCCTTAACATTGGACATAGCACAAGCTGCGTGAGAGGACAAATCTTGGCCAAACATTGGACAAGCACAAGCTGCAAAGATACAGGAGCAGAGAGGCCTACTTAGTGCAGCAGTAAATCATGGAGAAGGTGAAAGACATAGTGTTTTCTCGGTGCTGACAAATAAATTTGTGATTAGGTTTTCTAAAAGAAATAGTCCTTTTACTTCTATTTTGTGTTACAGTTTCAGTACTTATAGCTTTTCTAAAATTATTTGATTGTCAGGATTACAGCCACCTGTAGTTCAAAGGCAGCCACAGTCTCTTCCTAGCCATCTAATAGAGCACTTCCTTAAGAACACAGTGCACATAATTTGGGTGATAGTTCTGGTATGTAGATTTCTATGTTTTCTAGCTCCCTAAAAATAGCCAGTGAGATTACATAATATTAATCAGCAAAATGTGGTTTACCGATGCAGAATAGTGTTGTTGCCTTACCTTGGCAACAACCATTAGCTAAGTAGTGGATGCTTCATGCACTTTTAGTTACAGTGCTTCTCTTGATATTTAGTTGAGCTTATACATATATATATAATATATGGCAGATTGCTTTGTAGGTTGTATTCATAATTGCAGAACATATGGCCCTGTTTGCTTCAACTTATCACATGTACTTCGACTTATTCTCTCTCACATAACACTCTTGAAACAGCCGAAATCAACCGTGAATAGGTTTAGGCAAACAAAGCCATGGTTTTATTTATTTTCTAGGAACCTTTGATCTTAAAAGCACACACTATGGTCACATAGAATTATTTTGGAAAATCTAAGCCTGCTTACTTTATTGTGCATATTGATATTTGACAGGTGATGCAGCTTCCAATGGAATGGTTCATACTTCCTGCCTTTTTTGTTTTGAACCATAAATTTTAAGTTATAAAAATTATGAAACCATCAATTACTTTCCAAAGATGAATCTTGCTTAGCATAACCTAATACATAATTTAGTAATGCTCATAATTGCTTGGATCTCATTATCTAAGACATTTGGTTCGAGTTGTGGTGTCATATTAGACATATAATATTTACTGTTTTGCCAGGATTAAGGCACCTACATACTATTTTATGCATAGGCTATTTTGCTACTTTTCTATGTCTATGCTAACTATTATTGATTCCATTGATGCTATTTCCTTAAAGCAAATCTTCTTCTCTATTGTTGGCAGAGATGACCTATGCCACTACATGTAGCTTGATGAGGTTGATAGGTTTCAAACTGTAATGCTTGCCGGTAATTAGCACCGCTTGTTCTCTATCGCTGCCAGTCTTCTTATCGGATGTTATATATCATAATATATTTTGCATCTTCCAGAATTCAAATACTCGAAGGATTCTTTATGATTCTGAACAATCAGGTTATCATTGTAATACTGCCATACATGTAAGTACACGTTTGGCCCAATGTTTCCATGTATTTTTAAATCCTTTTTAGTTTTTGCAGTAGGACCTACATATACAAACTGAATCAAAATCTCTTCCATGCACATCTTCAGCCATTCTTATTCTTATGGCAGGCCATTTACTCATCTGATGTTTTATATTTGTTACAAATAAAAATGTATGATCATACATTTTTTATCAGCTCACCTTATGATTAGCACTGATTTGATGTTGTGTGAGAGATTTTATAACTTCTCCACACTAGATGAAATGGATCCTTCATTAGGATATTATATTAATGAACCTATAGGTTGCACTATATACATTTCTATGCTATATCGCCATACACCAATGAACTTTTTTTTCTTGAATTATACATCAATGAAGACAAAGACTTATTGCATGCTACATTGTTCACATCAATGATTTGCTCTTTCACAGCCCCGACTGAAGCAGAAACAGACAATGACGGTCTACTGGTGCAGAGAGAAGTGATGATGCTAACCAGAGCATATTTCATCGATAGATGGGGTATTGATTCTTTTTGGGTTTTGTCTCACCTCATTGTACCTACGTGCCTTTTTAAAATCTTGATCTTTGATTACTAATATTCTGTTCTTAAAATATGCTTATTTGTATATAAAAAATCTCCATTTTAGAAATATAAGCGGTGAAACGAAAAAACAATCAACTGCATAAGTTTGGTTTGTACTGTCCTTTTTCTATATTATTACACTGAGATCATACTGATTTTTCCTTTAAGAGGACCATGAATGTCCAGGAGATGTTGTCCTTTTTCTGCCTTGACATGTTGCATATGTTGGAATTTAAGAGATCCTATACGAAGAACAGGAATATAGATGCTAACATTATTTTTCTTTTCCTAAGCTTTCATCATTGTCGAAAAAAGAAATCAACTGTCACAGTTGTTCAATAGGAGCTTTTTTTGGGGTACAGATGTGGATTCAATTTTTGCTGTTGCTTTTCATTCTTTACTTATGCCTTTGCTTAATCAACTTTAGTGCTATGTGCCTTTGGCTAATCAATATTTCATTTTACAGATTCAGCAACCATACATAGTCCCAACAAGTAATAAAACGACTTTAGTACAACAAATTTCTCCTATTACGGTGAGTAGTTTCTTTTATTCTCCATCTCCATCGGCATATCTATATTCTTTCTTATTCATTCTTAAATCTTAATCATGCGTACATAATAGAGATGCACCATTGTGAAATTTTTTTAAACAGTCAACCAACTACCAAAAACTCAAAATAGTTGTTCCATCTATCTATATACTGCCAATACATGGAAGGAATAGATTATGTAGCTACACTGTGTTGTCTCGATTATTGTGTATAGATTATTTATTTGATCTACCGCTTCCTTTTGTTGTTTGGGGACTAAAGCAGATTCAGGTTCTGACTTCTGATAGTGGAGGGTTTATGTCCATTTATTGCATTGACATGCTAATTTACATAAAGGTTTTAATTGCAAACTCTTTGTTAATTGTCAAAGTAAGGTGGAGCTGCTGCCACCTTGAGAATCATATCGTGGTAAGTTCAGCCTATACATCTTAGTTATTACTTACTGTTGTTTACACATTCATTTGATATAACACACATTTTCTTGCTTAATTGAATTGTTCAGTCTGACCGGCAATCTTCTGTACATGTTCTAAAATTATATAGGTCGTGGTTACCTAATATTATTTAGAACAAGTAACTTATGAGTTTATTTTCCAAAAAAAATCCACAAATTTATCCTAATAAACATGTAACTTTATATTACATAACTATTACGCTTTATCACCAAATCATTTCATTGTTTTACCTTCATTATTCCAGTTCTATTTACAAAGAACGTTTATCAAATTCTCTACTCCTATCTAGGAACCAACACCTGTCCATTAACACCGTTGTGTCATTATGGCGCTTGCGATGGCATCTCAAAGATAGAAGTACATGCAGTTCACAATGATAACGTCGAACTGCCTCAGTTCCTTCGGAACTACGTGACGTCCATATGTGAGGACTTAGAGTGGTTTGCATACTCAAGTTGAGTGTTTCTTATTTTTTTGTGACATTGTTTCTTACTAATCAGATGATGTCGAGAAAGGGCATTGTATCGATGTTAATGCTTCAACATAAAGTCTAGGGACTATTAACACAGCCCTAGGACTATTATATCATCTATCATGGTTAATAGCTGCTAAAAAAATATCAGTACCAGATTGTGTGATAAATGTTTATGCACTGCTATTAGTCATTAGACAAATTAATTATGTTTCATGACACATTATGCATTGTAAAGCAAAAAATTTTGCGACGCGCGCGGGGGCGCGCGCCTTCTACTAGTTTAACTAAAAATGCAAGCAGATTTATCAATCCATAGAGATCCGACCATATCGTACCACCCGGTGGGTGTATGATGGATTTTAGCTACTAAGGCATCCTTTATGTTAAGCTAATCCTCGTCTTTTGTTTCCTAGTTAGGAGGAGTATAATTTTTGTGTAGACTCCAAGCCAAGCTAAACACAGATTGGCGGCTCAAGATCACCAGCATGCTGCATGCTGGCGTCAGCCTACTTAGCAAGCCCGGCGCAGCAGTGACCAGATTTTTCTCTTCACTTCAGCTGGGGGTACCGGAGGCGTTTAGTTGAAGTGCGAAAAGGTTTTGAGTGTCATGTGACACTAATTTAGTATAAAAAAATAAATTACATATTTTGTCTAAAAACCCTTAGACGAATTTATTAAGACTAATTAATTCATCATTAGCATATACTCCCTCCGTATCACAAATAGAGTTCGTTTTGGACAGCGACACGGTCTCCAAAGCATAACTTTGACCATTTATTTTCTTTAAAAATATTTGTTATAAAGTGGTATATATATACTTTTATGAAAGTGTTTTTCAAGATAAATTTATTTATATGTTTTTTACATTTCTAAACTCAATAATTTAAAAGTTATTTATGATTTATATTCCTAATATTTGACCGAAAGCTTTTCCAAAACGAACTCTATTTGTGATACAGAGGGAGTATTTACCATAGCACAATATTGTCAAATCATGAATTAATTAGACTTGACATTTAATAATTATTTTTAATCTACATTTAATAAGTAGGATCAAAAGGTTCGCCTTGACATTTACAAATAAACTATGCAATTAGTTATTTTTTTACCTACATTTAATACTTTATACATACGTTTAAATATTCGATTTGACGGAAAATCTTAAAAAAATTGGAAACTTACATGGCCTAAACATTCAATGTCATAGGTGAAAAGTTTTTGAAAAGGGCATGTTCGTTTCCGGGGTAAAAAATTTTTGCCCTGTCACATCGAATATTGCAGTCCTAATTTAGCCTATTAAAAATATAGTAATTAAAAAACTAATTTGTCACCCGAAGACTAATTCACAAGACGAATCTATTAAACTTAATTAATTCATGATTTGATAATGTAGTGCTACAGTAAACATTCGCTAATAATAGATTAATTTACCTTGATAGATTCGCCTTAGTAATTAGCATATGGCCATGTAATTAGTTTTATAATTAGTTTATTTTTAATAGACTAAATTAGTACCGCAACGTCCCATGTGACAGGTAAAAAGCTTTTGTCACGAAAACGAACACCCCCTAAACACCCACAGCATGTGAGCTCTTTCTTCCCCTGCAGCCTGTAGTCCTGTACTGGGTCCACAAGTGTATGCCAACCCAAATACCAAAATGGACGGGGAATTCTACTGCTGCTTCAGTGACAGGTCGCCGTTTCTCTGTTGAACATTTCTACACTTCCATTCTACTATACTGTGCTGCTACACACACACGGCACTGGTCCGCCAATTCGACAACATTTCCCATTCCCATATGGAACCGAAAGAAAACTTATATTTGCGGGCGTCAAATTTGTCACAAAGCCCATTGGTTTTTTAGCTGTATTATTATATGAATAAGGAATTAATTTTTTAGTTCCACAGAGTTTTGAAGAGTCCAGAGTTAAACAGAACTCCGTTCCAAGGATAAAAATAGACGGTAAAACTGTAGCAGTGACACGAGTAGACGACAACTAGAAAATCTGGGTTTCTTTTTCTGAGGGAAGACTGGAAAATCTGGTAGCACCCACTGGTCCGTCCTTTCACCTGTGAATACGGGGCCCACAAGCGCAGAGGTCTACTCCCTCCGTTTCATTGAGAGTGTTGTTAGAAAACCGTGTCCCCCTCACAGAGACGCTTCCCGCGCGACACTCTTGTTGGGACGGAGGGAGTACTCCTATACCACCGTCGGCCCACAACCACAAGCAGGGCACGCGCGGGTGGGCGTTAAATTGGCGCCATCGCGTCGCCTCCATTTACTGCCTCCTCCTTCCTCGCCGCTCCAGCCCGCTTCCAGATTGGCAGATTTTACCAGCTCGTCACCAGCCGGGCCATCGGCCATCGCCCGTCGCGCGGGCAGGCATGGGAAAGAAGCACGCGGCAGGTGGCGGCGGCGGCTGGTTCGCCGCCGTCAGGAAGGTGTTCCGGCCGTCGGCCTCCTCCTCGTCGTCGTCCAAGGACAAGGACAAGGATGCCCTGCAGCACGGGAAACAGGTAGGCGCCCCCCGGCACCGGCCAATACGATTTACCGTTCTGATAGCCACAATTCTTGACGAGCTAGCTAGCATTTCGATCGGCTGGCACGCCATGCCACGGTGCTGCGAGCGCGCGCGATGGTTATGTTCATGGCGAGCGTAGTGCGGTGCGTGATGCATTTTGCATGGTGTGCGTGTCAGGACGGCGCCGGCGAGGAGGAGGCCGCCGAGGAGCCGGAGGTGCTGCTGCTGGAGCACTTCCCGGCGTCCGAGACGTCGGCGGAGGCGAGCAACGACAACGAGGGCGGCGATACGGAGGTGGCACTGGCAGCAGTGAGGATGAATGGTCGTCGTGAGGAGGAGGAGGAGGAGGAAGAGGAGGAGGAACTGGCGGACGACATGGAGCGCGCGAGGGCGCTGGCGGCCGCGGCCGAGGCTGCCGTGGCCGCGGCGGAGGCGGCAGCCAGAGTGGTGCGCCTAGCGGCGCTCCGGCGCTTGTCGCGGGAGGAGCGCGCCGCCGTGCGCATCCAGGCCTACTACCGCGGATACCTGGTACGTACGTGCCCTGCCCCCAAGCTAAACAGAACAGGTAGCCGTAGATTACTATTACTATTACTAGTAATAATTATTTATCTTGTTACCTGAACCTTGAACGCTACTAGATCCGCTGATGGAACATAGAGTTGATCAATGCCAAGCAGCATATATATATATAAACAGAAATCCCCACTCTTGTCAATTGCGTGGTTTGATGCATATGAGCCGTGCCGATCGAGTGCTCAGATACAGGCATAAAGCCACTGCACCGGCTCGATACCACTGTACTTACCGTATACTCCCTCCGTTCTAAAATAGAAATCGTTTTCGTTTTCCGAGAAACAACTGCCGGCAATTGTTATAAATAATAATATCAATAATTAATATCATCAAAAATGTCTTTGAATCTAGTTTTTTATTAACAAAATTATTTGGAGAAACAAATATTGCACGTATTTTCTACAAATCTAGTCAAACTTGTGGCACGAACACCTAAAACGTCTTCTATTTTGGGACGGAGAGAGTACTTCGTAGATCAGGGCTGCTAAACATATACAACTTCAGTTTCCCTTCCAATCCGTATTATACATGTTCAAAATTTCAATGCGTTGTGCCGTGTGTACGTGCTAATCTGCATGGTATATCCCTTCGATCTGGATGGGCCGGAGAGTACACATTTGCATCGTAATCAAGGACTTGCAGTTAGGGACGTCCTTATACTGTCAGATGGTCAATCAGTTATATATGGAGTATTCAGGAAAGAGGGTGTGGAACATAAAAGGTCCAGTGAATAGTACGTAGTAGGTAGGGAGCCCTTGTTTAATTTTTGACACAATACTACTAATGATGGGGCAAGCTAAGATCGGGCGTTAAAATCAGGCGATGACTTTTTAAGGTGGCAGGTCTCTGGAGGCAGCCAAAGGGAATGATCAAGCAGATCGCTTGCTTACAGCACAAGTAGATGGGAGATTTGGCGAGAATGACAAGGGTGACTTGCTGTGGAATCATACATCAATTCCACCGGTGGCGATTAGGTTTGCGTGTACTGGCAGTAGTACTCCCTCCGTCCCTGAATAAATAGTTTCCTAGATTTGTCCTAAGTCAAACTTTTTAAACATTGACCGAAATTTTAGAATAGTACGTCAAGATTTATGATATCAAATTAGTATCATTAGATGCATCATAGAATATGTTTTCATAATATGTTCATTTTATATCATAGATACTTTTACTTTTTTCTATAAATTTGGTCAAACTTTAAAAAGTTTGACCGACACGGATTCTATGAATCGATTTATTTAAGGACAGAGGGAGTATAGTAGTAGCAGTGCCTGCATCTACATGTCTAACGGATGGTCAATAAGAGCCAAATATTTGGCTATAAGAGCAAGTATTATAATACAGCCGACTTGCTGGCTGTAAGAGTCCTTGCAGTCTTCTCTCAGCCCACTCATACAGTGGTTGAGCTTTTACTATTAATATAGGACTCACTTATCTCTCTCACAGTTTTTCTTAGTTGTTGTGCCCAAAACGGCTGTAAGCTTACAACTAAGCCTGGATATCGAGTTAGCTCGGCTCGTTACAGCTCGACTCATTATAACTCGGCTCGTTAGCAGGCTGGCTCGACTCGACTCGTTATACTAACGAGCTAGAAGAGCAGCTCGGCTCGGCTCGTTATAGAGCTCGAGCTGGCTCGTTTGGCTCGCGAGCCAAATCATAAAAACACAATTTCTCAAAGTACATGTAAATTTAACAAAGAATAATATCTACATATAAAAACATAATTTTTCTTATAGGATTATATCTTCTTACCTGCATGTGAACAACACGTAAGAACAAATATGATTTCCACCACATTGCTGGACGCCTGGACATTCTACAAAAGCTAATTTGAGTTTGTTGGCTTGTGAATTAATTGGCTCGTACGAGCTAACGAGCAGCTCGCGAGCCAGCTCGTTATAAATCGAGCTGGCTCGTTATAAAACAAGCTGGCTCATTATAAAATGAGTCGAGCTCAAGCCGAGCCATTAACGAGCGAGCTAGCGAGTTTCGAGTTTTTCGTCCAGGCTTACTTACAATCCGCTTCTCCTCTCTCTCCTCGCTTCTCTCCTTCACGTCAGCATTTAGCCGGCTTTTAGCCTTTTATAATACTTGCTCTAAGCCAAATTCTAAGAGCCAAGTTATACAATACAGCAGTTAGTATTTTATTTATCAGTATTTGTTTGGCTATAAGCCAATTATTGTACCTACTGGGGTGGCAACGGGCAATGGCATCCACCTACCGGCTACCAGACCAGCCCTACCGAGCTCAGTAAGTGCGCTTTTATGGGGCGCACGGCCGGCCGGTTCCTTCTCTGGGTAGATTGTAGATGGGCGCTGCCATTAACATCCGCAGAATGTGTGTCCACAGTACACGTACGTACGTGCACCACCCAACCCACCGCAACTTTTGCTCGACTTCACATGGTCTCCGCTATATGTTTAATCTGGCCTCTTTTAACTGGCTCCTAACTGCCAAGTCTAGTCTAGAGTAATAGTTCTACGTAGTAGTACGTTCTTTGTCTACTAAGATTTGTGTTGGACCGCTACTACTGAAAAACAATTAGCAGTAGTAAATTTCTTCTGAAATACATTTAACCTCACAAACTTTAACAAATTAATTAAATAGGACCACGTATCGCCAGTGCCAAGTGTAGTATAGTACAGTATATGATGCCTACTGTTTCACACAAGAAGCCAGTATATATATGCCAGCGCGGTGGTGAAGTCATTATGACTTGTTCACCTGCCTCGCTCTCAGACTTTGTTTCGTAAATGACACGATGTTTTTACGCGCTAATGAGTGGCCAAGCTGGTGCGGTGTTCACGTCTCCTCAATTATATTACAGTAAAATTGCCCAATGTGACTATAGCCCTGTTTAGTTCTCTAAAATTTTCCAAAAATTTTCTAGATTCCATATCTGAATTTGGTAGAAGAAACTCTACCATCACATCAGACTCGTACTACCAGCGCCGATCACTCTGTTGCCGCAATTATTTATATCTGAATTTGGTAGTACATGGCATTAAAAGTTTTGTTTAAACTTTAGTAAATACCCTCTTGAGCTTTGTACTATAGTAGCTCTCATTATTTTCGTGTAATTTCTAGATAGAATTGTTGTAACAAAAAATTCAAGTGTGGTGATGAAATAGGTGCCAACTGACAATACAACATCGAAAATAAGACCAGCCTAGCAGGACTTATCTGGTTTTTCAATAAGAAAAGAAAAAGAAAAATAGAGATACACATCGGGTTTAGGTTTTAGTCTCAGTAATTTTTTTTTGGTGGGAACTAAAGGATTTTTAGCCCCGGGCCGAGTTACCAATCGGGACTAAAAGTCGGTTTTTAGTCTCAGTTGGTGTCCCCAACCCCCTTTAGTCCCAGTTGATAACACCAACTCGAACTAAAGGGTGACCTTTTAGTCCCGGTTGATGTTACCAACCAGGACTAAAGGTCTTCCACCCGGGACTAAAGTTCCTCCATGGATCAATTCAAAAGGAGAGTATACAGGACTCTGTCACATGTGGTGTTATTTTTTTTTGTCTTGAGGATGACCTTTAGTCCCGGTTTGTGTACCCGGGACTAAAGGCAGGACCTATTCAGTCCCGAATTCGTAGTCTCGATTGGGAAAACCAAGACTAAAGCCTCTTTCCATCCGGGACTAAAGTAATCTCTCTAGTAGTGATAATTAGGTGTGTGGCCACACATTCCACCCAATTAGTTGAATTGAGCTAGACTCACTACCTAATGTAACTAGATGAATACCGTGGGAACTTTTATAGTGATATCTTGTGAATGACAAATAAATTGACCATGCAAGAAACACGAACATGTAGAAAAGTGAAATAAAAATATGGTATTGTTCACTAGTAGAAAGATGATTTTTCTCAGCATCTTTTTTAGTGACGGTTTTAGTTACCACACGCCTGTAGAAATGAAACGGTGGGCCTCAAGTCTAGAACTGCCTGTAGAAATGGATTTCTACAGGTAGTTTGTTAAGATAACCTCCTGTAGAAATGTCTTATATCTACAAGCGATTCGTTAAGACAACTGTCTGTAGAAATACATGTGTTTTTTAAAATTTGATTTTTTTCAAACAGTCTCGAATGAGAAAACACCCAAAATAAAAGTTGTTCGTCTCGAAAAGTTACGAAACTTTGTAAATTACAACCTTTTGATTTGAAGTCATCTTGTCAATAAAAAATATGTTTGAATAGTCTCATATTTAAAATTCAAATTTTGTAAATGACCTCGGAGGGAGAAATGACCAATACAAAAGTTGTTCGTTTCGAAAAGTTATGAAACTTTGTAGTTGACAAATTTTCAAATTGAAATCGTTTAGGACCTCAAACAAGCAAATTACACTCGGATTTGTATAATCTTTGGGGAACCGAAAGGGCATATGGACATATGTGAGTGTGTGGTGCAGTGTTAGAGGAGGCTTCGCGCGAACCCGAGGTTGTGGGTTCGAATCCCACAGGCTGCGTTAGCCACGAATTTTGTGCGAAAAATGCCGTGACTTGCGACTGAGCGTCGGGCGCTGGGGTCCTCCCCCTAATTAAAATATTTTTTTCCTATTTATTTTCGGCTTTTTTCGAAAAAAATTTCTACAGGCGGTTCGTTAGGTCAACCGCCTGTGAAAATGTCCATTTTTATAGGTGGTTCGCTAAGTCAACCGCATGTGGAAATCCATTTCCACATGCGGTTCACAAGCAACCGCCTGTGCTATGGTCCTATTTCTACTGGCCCCCAGCGCAGGCGGTTGAGAAAAACGTCTGTAGAAATAGGTCTACAATCGCCTGTATAGTGAGTCTGTGTACTAGTGGTTGTGCCATCCAACAAAGTAGTATACATGAATATAAATGACAATTAATTTTTCGATAGGACAAAATGTGACTTAAGCTAATTATAATCATAAAAAAATGTTGGTTACAAGATTGATATCTAACATGATGTAAAAAGGAATGTCATAGCACTTATCAACCGTACTTCCGTTTATTCTCTCTTAAAGATACTATTAAAACAACCGAAATGAGTCATAAAAATGACCAACCGAACAACATCTAGTCTTCTCAATGTGCTGCAACATGTGAGAGTTTGGTATTTCTCCATATGCTAACTTTTGTCGTGGAAAATGATTGTGGATAAATTAGTCATCAAGCATAAGAGTAGATTGATCAATCTCATACCTTTAAATTCAATAACCAATTTGAAAGAAGAAGCATAAGCTCTCACTAGCGGTTTGTCTCCGTTATTTCTTGGTGTGTGGACTGTGGAGCACTGTATAGGGTCTATTTGAGACAGCTTCCTCGACTCCAGATTTAGCAAAAATAGCTCCACTCCATAAAAAGCTTGCCAAACAGTATAGCTCCACAAAATTTAGATCCACCAAAATAGTGGACATGAGGGCTAGATTTACTAAAATGGTGAAGCTGCTGAAGAGGTAGTCCACCAAACTCAAATCTACAGAGTTGAAGAAAATTATCCGCACTGCCACTGGTCACACACCCTATGGTACCGGTTCTTTTCTTTTCTTTTCTTCATCCTTCCGAGTCATCATGATTCCACTCGCACAAAGGCTGTGCACGCCTGCCTGCAACCGACGAGGCCGCACCCACCAGGCCAGCGAGGCCGGACTACCTGCCCATCCCCTAGCTTCCCCCTTTCGGCGAGGTGCAGCCATGACGCCGCATCTGCCCCTCCATGTCACCCCGCCGCTACGCCCGCCCCTTCTCTCCCTTGCGTCCGGTGATGTCATGGCCACCTGAGTCCAACCGCTCGTGCCCTGTATGCCACGGTCGGATCTGTCCGTGCTGACAACGAGATGTGTCGGTTGCGAGCTCCGTGCCAAGGTCGACCGGGCCCACTCCTGCGAGCCGCACCCGCCATGGCCGGCTGCACGCGTTGGGGAAGAAGATAAGCCGACGTTTTCCTTGACCCTGATATGTAGGGCCTATCCAAGGGCAAATCTGTCTAATTCAACAAAAATACCCTCGTATGGATCTCAAGCCGGTTGCAAGGCCAAACATAAAAGCAGTGGAATTGCATGTTGCATGCACGTAGTGGTGGAATAAGAAAAGATCAAACGTAAAGGACTAATACTAAAAGACATGATGGCCATGAATGTGAGTGGATGTTAGAATGGAGAGGCTATTTATGAAGGTGATTAGAATGAAAATTATTTAACCAAGGTCGTCGTGCATTAAGTAGTGGAATGTGAAATGATCCTACTGTATATCGTGCTTGCGTTAGGATCACATGGATAAACGAACTGATTTAGTGGGATCCACCTGATGACGTAGCTTAAGACGATGCTAGAGTAATAAGCCAGTGGAGTTAGGAGTTATAGATGTCCTTCCGATGTCATTATGGACGATATTTTATTTCTTAAACAACTGGTTGACTAATGTTTTCTTCGCGTTAGTATATAAAAAATTATTTTGATTCTTTTTACTGCACCCTCCAATTTACGTTTTTTACTCGACAACAGTCTCTGGCATGTACCTTTGGTTACTGATTTCGTCGTCAAAGAGTACAGGAGATTTTGTACATGCATGTTATATGTCTCCAATCCAAATTTTGGTTTGTTGCAGGCCCGGCGAGCCCTGCGCGCACTACGTGGCCTAGTGCGCCTGCAGGCGCTGGTGCGCGGTCACCAGGTGCGGCGGCAGGTGCACCTCACCATGCGCTGCATGCAGGCCCTCGTCCGAGCCCAGGCCCGCGTCCGCGCGCGCCGCCTCACCCACCACCCGCTCCTCCTCCTCCCGCCGCCGACGCCTCCAGCCAGCCGCTCCACCGTGCTAGGAGCAGGGCGTCCACCATGCGTCGAGCTGGCATTGCATGGCGACCACGACGTCAGTGACGATGGCGAGGTGGCAGATCTGCTGCTGCAGCAGACAAGCAGAAGCAGAGGCAGGGTCGGAAGAGGCGAGGATAATGGCTGCGGGAGGAGTCCGTCCGGCGCCTGGGACAGCAGTAGCCGCACCCTGGACGATGCCAGGGCCGAGGGCACACGCCGGCACGACGCCGCCGCACGCCGGGAGCGAGCGCTCGCCTACGCCTACGCCTACCAGCAGGTGCGCGTGTCTCTGCTACCAGCTAGTATACTAGCTGATGCCGGTGATTATTAAGCCTGCATTTACTTGGATTCGATCTGACAAATGGTTGGCGTGCATGAGCAGCGGCAGTGCCAGCGGCAGGAGGACGAGAAAGCCGGCCTGGGCTTCCACTGGCTGGAGCGCTGGATGGCCGCGACGCAGGCGCAGCAGCAGGAGCACGCGCCCGACCACGCCAAGACGCACCAGAGCACCACCACCAGCACCAGGACGACGTCCTACGTGACGGCGGCCGCTGCTTTCGCGAACGGCATGTCGGAGAAGGCGATGGAGATGGAGACGACGTCGCGGAGCCCACTGAACCAGGCCGCCACGGTTGCGCACGGGCGGCCGCCCGCGATCCCAGGCTACATGGCAGCGACAAGGTCTGCTCGAGCCAAGGCGCGTCCCGTGCCGCCGTCGGCTACACCGACGCACGCAAGGAGCCGGTCCGGCGGCGGGCTCGCCGGGGACACGTCGAGCTCGGTCCAGAACGGCAGTGCACTCGCCGGGTATAGCCCGGACTCGAGCTGCACAGGGGACTGGACCCCGCCGCGGCTCGGTGTCAGCACGCGCACCAGCAGGGTGGCCTATACTTGAGAGCTTGACTTGATCATGGCATTCAAGACAATATCAAATGCATCGTACGTCATGAGTGTGCTTGAGAGTTAGACGTGTTCGCGACTCATTTTTGAATGTTCTTGTTGTTCACAATGTATGTATAGCTTGCTATGTCAGATGCCACGGAGCCTGATGCCGCTGTAAACGATCTGAATACTCAAAACGATTGCGAATAAACACTCCAGAATTCGAAATGTGTTAAGCTTTTTAATCATTTCTCTAAAGAAAAAACCAAATTTATCCTTTGTATGCTAGTCCGATTTATGTTAAGTCCAATCAGATTTTGCAATGATTGAATTTGTTTGAACTTATTCGCATTTGATTTCATCTATTTCAATAGACTTCTGTGAGAGAGAATACGGTTGATAATCCCGTTGATAAGTTCCAGCGACATGTTCTTTTGGCTTATGACGACATACGGAAAGCATTCCGATGAGAAAGACATGTACTTCATTTTAGTGGCACTACAAATGTAACACCCCTGGTGTTAAGCAGTAATTAAAATCCTAAGTACGATGATTAGTATGTATAATCATCTAACGTCATGACATAAATGCATATCAAGTATGAATACAGTATTCTATAATTCATATATTTGAAATGAGTGTTGCATGATCACGATATGAATTACATGAAATCTTAACCAAGATTGTCACGTAAGAAACTTTGGTCAGTTATTAAACCAACATTCTTAAATAGAATTAATTTAACCATGTTCCATGGTTTGGTGTGATGTTTGTTTTTTTGAAGTTGTGACATTGATTGAGTGAATAGTTAATTAATTTACTATTAATTAATTGTTTTCTCAAATTTAGAGTAATACAACTAATGTTGGATCACTTTTTTTATCAACAGTGAAGTTGGTTGTTAATGACAATCGCTAATTAACCCCTATTTAAATCACCTAAAAAGTTAAAAAGTTTCTGAATTGGAAAAAAACCCTAATACAAATGCTTCCTTTTAGTCTCTTTTTCTTAGTCTAAAAATTAAGCAAAATTTCAATATGAGTCCAAAAGAAAAGTTGTAGATCTTTTTATAAAGAACAACTTTTATTTTGGCAAAATTTAAAGTTGCTATACAAATTAAAAATTAATTTTAAATAGAAGTGTGGGTTAAATTTAAATTCAAAAGTTGATTTTCATTTTTTCAATACCATCAAAAATTTCGAGATGGTTCTTAAATAAAAGTTGTAGATCCTAATTTTTGGAGCAACTTTCATTTTGGAACATTTTCAAGTGTTGCTTAATGATTTTTGGGGAATTTTAAGAAAGGAATTTAATAATATTTAATTGTATTCACAATCCTTTTTCAACTCATTTTAAAATACTGAAATTTTGACTTTCCAAAATATATAGAATTTGAACTTGAGCCTTAAATCAAAGTTGTAAATCTTTTTTATTCTGCACAACTCTCATGTTGGAAGAAATTTTTGAGTTCCTATGAAAAATCTAGAGAAAAATCAAGAGGAATGAAAGAGGAACCTGCTGCTACAAAAATAGGAGGGGGAAACAGAGTTGAGTCAGGCAGAGATAGCTTGCTCGCCGCCAACGACCGCCGCTCTCCAATTCCGCGCATTCGTTTGGCCATGCACCTGCTTGCGTGGCGACCCCGTGTTGTTGCTGGCACGTCAGCCGACGTAGTCGCCATCTTCTTAAGTGCCCGACACCGGTTAGCTCTCTCCCTCTCCCCTGTTTCGCGCAACCGGAAGCAGAGCACTTGCGCCGGCGAGTTTCATCACCGTGCTCACGGCTCTGCTAGGCGATTTACCTGGCCCTCAAACTCCACCCTACGCTTGAGCCTCTCCTTGGCCGGTTTGCGTTTGAGATCGTTGTCGGAGAAACCCTCCACGCCACCTCCCGTCGTGGCAGTCCAGAGCGCCGCTGCGAGGCACTTCGTCGTGGTCCGTCTTATCCGGTGAGGCTCGAGACCTTCTTCTTCTTTCTCTAGCTCCGACATGGTACCGTGATGCATATCGGCTTCGCTACTTTCTCAGGAGAGCTTCCGACGTGCCAGGACATGTGTTCGCCGCGGGGTCACGCCGGCAACCCCGCCCCATCGTATCCGCGTCGCAACCGTGTATTCTAAAGAAGTCGCGGTGAGTCTTTGGTGCTTTCTTGAGTCTCTGCGGGATCGCTATCACAGAGCGGACGCTGTGCCGTCACTGCGTCGTCGTGCCATGCGCCGCCGAGCTCCATTGTCCCATGGCCAAGACGCTCTGGCGTGCCCCCACACTTTCTTAATAGACGTCTGAGCTCTGCCGCATCACCTTGATGCCCATCGTCTAGCCCACGCAGTCGTACCACGTCCTGCCAGCCAGAGCACCATCGCTTTCCTCTGCTCGCGCCGCCGTTTGCCCCCTCGACGCCGGCAACCGCCGCTGAACTGTTTCTGCTCCAGCGGTCAGGTTCACCGAGTTTTGGAGAGGACCAATGACACACGTCTCACTCTTGCTAGGCTAGTCTGGCGCCGGAGCGACTTGCCGACTTGCCCGCCGTCGCGTTGTTTGCCGATGGACCGCCGTAGACGCGGCTGTGTCCCGTCCGAGTCTCAAACCGAAGATCCGACTCCTTCAGAAAGTTCGCTAGCACCTCCTGAGTACGCCTGTGACGTCCCCATCGTCGTCATCTTCGCCATCGGCGATCTGGGCGCTGCAGCCGCGGTCAAGGTTGGCCCGGGTCTGGTTGACCCCGGGTCCCACGCGTCAGTGATAGAGGGTTGGGAGAAAGACGGTGTAAATGTGTTGAATTTGAAATCCATGACTAAATAAATATTGACCCTAAAAATATGATTTTTTTTTGTGTTCCTGATGATGTGCTCTATCCATGAAAAATAAAAAATATAAAACTTGAAAGTTAAATACTTTTTGATGATGATTAAAACATGTCTTTTAGTCAATAAATGGGACTTTAATAATTCTTTAGACTAATTTATATGTCCAAAAATGATAAAACCAATTTTGGTACTATTTTTGTCATGTAACTAATATTCACAAAAAGTTTGAAGTCATTTATACAAAATAAATTTTATTCTTGTTTTATGCTTTGTTAATTAATTAAATAATGTATAAGGCTTAAATGATTTGTGCAGGCTAATATATTGAAATTTGGTTTACAACTGTTATTTGGTATAACCAACCATCACAAAAAGTTCATGGTCAATTTGACAAACTTTAATTAAACTTTAATTTCTATATTTAATTAATAAAGCCCTAATTAATTAATACCGATGTTGGTTAAGACTAATGTCAGGTTACCTTTTAATGCTCAACTTAAATACTTTGATGACCATTCATTAAGTGTAAATTATTGGTCACTTAAACACATAAAATAATAATAAAACTTAAACCTGAATCACCTTACTAGTAAGCAATTAGTTAATCAAGGTTGTTAGTAGAAGTTTAGGGTTAAACTTTGTTATCTAAGTGACCCTTTGATTGATGAGTTATACATCATGATTCTTTGGGTTGTCATGTATAGCTTTGAAATGCATCAAGTAATGCACTTGAAATCGCATGCATATGATGATATGGGCTTGATCCATGAGTAAAGACCATGGGACATCCCCACCTTGTTGCCCCATGGCTTGAGTGATGTTTTGATGAACCTTAGTCACTTTAGTTAACCCACCTAAGGTGTTTTGTGAGGTTTGCATGTTAAGTTAGAAACCCTAGTTAGTAAGTGTAAGGACCCGTGTGGCCTAGAGGGGGGGGTGAATAGGCCTGTCAAAAATCACAGCTCGAAACTCAATTAGTAATGCCCGGCACTACCGCCCTGAGCCCGGCACTGCCGGCCTCAGCCCGGTACTGCCGCGCAGACAACGAGACCAAGCCTGCAATTCGAAATCCAACCACAACAAACCAAATCTATATGAATGGAAATGTAGCACTTGGTTCTCTGAACCAACAGAACCAACTCTAACAAGCCTAATATGAGATAAGAAGTAGATCGGGCCAAACCCTAGAATCTATCACAAGCTCACAAGTATGAAGAAAGAAACTAAGCAAGCACAAGAGACATGTGATTTATCCCGTGGTTCAGCTCGCCACCAAGGCTTGCCTACCTCCACGTTGTTGAGGTTGACCACTTAGGTCATGAGCTTTGCAACTCTACCTCGTTCTCAAGTCAAGGAACCAAATCCTTGAAGTGAGGGGTAATAATACTAGCTGCACAAGTGGTTACAAACCTCCCTAGGCCGCCACACAAGTTGGCAAGGCTCTAGGGCGACGCCTAGCCGGCTAGGGTTCCAAGAACCCAAGAGTAATAGAAGCAAATCCACTGACTATGGCTCAAATCAAGTGCTCTAGGAAGTAGATCTCAGCTAGGGCTTCTCTTTGGTGAAGGTTTGAGGCTCTAACTCACTTGGAATCAATAGGAATCAAAGATTAGGTGAGAGAGAGCTTGGGGGCCTTCAATGGGGAGAGCAAGCCTTGTCTGGAGGTAGGAGAAGAGTTATGGTCGTGGGTGATCGTTGGGGTGGCAGGGAGATGGAGTAAATATCCCCTGCCTTCCAACGGTTACAACAAGTCGCGGCAGTGCCGGCCTTAGCCCGGCACTACCGCGTCCTGGGCAGCACTGCCGCGCCTACCAGTCAGACAGAGACAGATCTGAATTCAGTGCAGCTGTCTTTGGTTAGGAATAAGGATGGCTTGGGTTGGTTTGAGCAAATGTCATTCAGCCATAACAATGTATTTGCATTCCCCCTTGATAGTACGGCATTCCTATAACTCAAATTCAAATGAAAAAGCTTGATATAGCACTTTGAGTCCGGATCCGATGAAATATAGCATGAGGGGTCCACCATCACATATGCACCATCCTTTTTATCATTAACCTGCTTGTCATCTTCATAAATCTCGTTAGTTCTCCAATCGTGTGGTCATTATCACCAAAACCCACAATTAGGGCTTGATTGCATCCCCTTTTTGGTGATTGATGACAACACAACTGAAGCTTACAATAAAAGGGTACAATACTTGAGAGTTAGAAGCTTAGGTGTGAAACCTCCCCCTAAATGTGTGAATGAGAGCTGGAATCTCAAAATGGCATTAGAGGCCAACATTCACATATTCAAGAGTGAGAAATAGGTTCAGTTTCACATCTAATAGCTTTGTGGGGGTGCAACTAAACTGTGTCAAGAATAATACGTGATGCGAATGACAGTTTAAGCACATCAGAGTGGTTTACTGCCTGTCAGCCAGAGCGGCACTGCCGCTCAGACTTCCAGACAGCAAACGCAGCGGAAATTAAAACAGCCACAAAGCATGCTAAACAGAATAAAACAAGCTAGATAAGCAGGTAAAAGTACATGTCCACATCCAAGCCTAAGAAGTAGCAACATAGAGTATTACAAAATAGAGTTTTGATCGAATCAAACTCCCTCACAACTCACAACTACTAAAAGATGGGGACATGAACAAGAAGTGTTGTACCCCCTTCTCTTCGCCTAATTCTCCCCCTTTGGCAACAAGTCAACAAAAAGAGAGAAAGGAGAGAAGAGAAGAGTGTCCAAACACTCACTCATCATCAGACGCTATGGTGTCCCACTGAACCTCGCCCTCATCATCATCATCATCACCATCGTCGTCGTCGTCGTCGTCGTCGTCATCGTCGGACTCTACCACGGCCTTCCCATGGCGATGGGTAGTAATGGTGTAGCGGGTCGAGGCACGTGTAGACCGGCGAGACGGCTCAGGCACTATCTCCTCCTGCTCCTCGTCGTCATCTGAGTCTATATCATCTGAATCAAGACTGGAGAGGTCGAAGTGAGGTGGAGAGCGGGGTGGAGGTAACGGCGAACGACCCGCCCGCTCTCGCTCTGCTCGCTGCTCAACAAGTTCCTGGTGAGCTGTCTGGGCTGCGTAGGTGCAGGTGGAGAAGATGGCCTTGATCCATTTGGCCAGCTTGCTCTTCTTCTTCCTCTGATAGGAAGGGCGGGAGCTCTCTGGCCTGTCAATTGCTGTTGCTGACCCTGCTGCTGCTGCCCTCTTCTTCTCCGCCCTATATGGCTCATGCAGTCCATCCTTGGCAAAGGTGTAGCCGAAAACCATCTCTATCATGAACATGATGTAGGGGGCATAGAGTACTGCCTTCCTAGCATCCTCGGCTGCCACCTGTAGCTCAGTCCAAATGAAGCTGGAGATGGAGAAGTGGTTTGCCCCGGGGGCCATCCTAGCCAACATGTTCCTGCCATATCCATACAGGTTAGAATGGGAACCACTTTTGGGGTTAAGTGTCTGCCTGAATAGGTTGTTCAACATGTAATAGAAGCCTTTCAGCCCCTTGACCAACCCGTCTGCCTTCCGAGGGTCCTCATACATGAAAGCAATCTCACTATCAGTCAATGTCCTCTCCTGGTGCAGACTATCAAGCTCTCTATCCCCGCTGCCCAAACCGAGAATCCTAGCAAAGGTATCATAAGAGACCTTGTAGTGACGTCCCTCGGTCATCCAGTGCATCTGCTCAACCACATTATCAACATAGAGTGTTGCATGAAATTGATGGATGATCTCGGTATTCCAGTTGTAACTGAAACCCATCAAGTCATACATGTTCCTTGCTTTGCATGCAGCCACCACTCTGTTGATGTCACGATCAGCCTTGCTCTCAAGATGCTCCCAATCCACATACTTCATACTTAGAATCTTTTGCTTCTTGGCATTGTACAGGACTGAGCGATAGAAGTCAGAATGGAACTCATTCCAGAACCTGTAGTCAATGCCCATGTCCTTCTAATTGTTGTATGGATTGAGCTGGCGCTGTGTCTTTACTGAGTTGAACTGCTGATAATAAGACACGGGCTGTCTATCCTTGGTGTCCTGAGGAGGCCTCTCCTGCACATCCTCTGTGTATGGCTACAGGTGGGCTCGGCTGACCTCTGCCAGATGCTCTGGTGTGTTGGGATAAAGGTCATCCCGAATTTGTCGCCCTTGCATCTGCAGGCGAGCCTCATCACGGATCTGCTGCCGTGCTGAAGTATCTCCTTGGGAGCTAGAGCCACCTCGGCGAGATGGCTGCTTGCTCCTCCCCCTGAGCGGATCCATCCTCTACTTCACCCTTCTCTCATCTCCTCTTCCGCCCGACATCTAAAACATGGAAACTGTGAATTAGAAGACTGCATAAGGGCTGGTAGGTTATAGTGAGGCAGTAGGCTTTGATGGATAAGGTGTTACTTGGATCAAATTTCTGCTCATGGTCCGGCACTGCCGCTTGGAGAGCGGCACTGCCGGGGCCCGGCACTACCGCGCAAAGCGCGGCACTGCCGCGCGGGCAGACAGAACCTGAGCCAGGGAACACCACATCCATCATCTCTACTACCTCCCTATCATCTACAAACCCTTCTACAACCTCTAAATACAATAGCCATGACGCATTTTACAAATCGGGAAAAACTTAGGGTTAGGGATTTGGAAGCTTCACCTTGAGATGGAGAGGGGAAAGGAATGCCTTGGAGAAGGGAGACCGGAGCTGCAACGGAGGGGAGCACGGAGCTCGCCGCTGCAGGCCGGAAACGCCGGGAGGAGGCCTGGTGAGGAGGCGGTCGCCGGTCGCCCCTAGAGTCGCCCGTGAAGAGGAGAAAGGGATAGGGTCACGGGCTGGAAGAATGAGGGAGAGAGAGAGGGTGAAACCACAGGGTAAGAGTAGAAAAAGTTTTTCCCTTTGGTCCCACACGGTAACAGTCGATTCAGGCTGAAACGACAAGTCGCGGCACTACCGCGCACAGCGCGGCACTGCCGGACAGTTACCAACAGAAGGATTTATTCTCTAAGCTACTACAACTCATTCTTGGAGTGGACACGTACTACTTGCATGTTATGACCAGAGACAAACAATCAATTCAAAACAATGGTCATTTCAAGCAAGTTTCTTTCTCAAAGGTTTTGAAACACAATGTATGAAAGTTTTAAAATTGGTTTTGCCTAGGTCAAACTAGTAGATCAATCGAGCATGCTAGGTTTCAAACTACGTTACGAGAGTCAAGTATATTTAGTTCACTTCTCAAAGCACAAAACCTTGACTCATCGAGAGGCTTAGCGAAGATATCGGCTAGTTGTTTGTCGGTGCTCACATGATGAATTACGATATCTCCTTTGATTTCGTGATCTCTCCAGAAATGATGTCGGATGTCTATATGTTTGGTTCTTGAGTGACTCACTGGGTTGTTTGCAAGTTTTATGGCACTTTCATTGTCACACAAGAGTGGGATATGGGTGAAATGACATCCGAAGTCACGAAGGGTTTGCCTCATCCAAAGTAGTTGCGCACAACATGCACCTGCTGCAACATACTCGGCCTCGGCTGTGGATAGGGCTACACAATTTTGCTTTTTAGAACCCCAAGACACTAAGGAGCATCCAAGGAATTGACATGTCCCCGAAGTGCTTTTTCGATCTACTTTACAACCGGCATAATCGGAATCCGAATAGCTAAGTAGTTCGAACTTGGAGCCCTTAGGATACCACAAGCCAAGGTTTGGTGTGTGAACTAGATATCTCAAGATTCTCTTAACGGCCACTAGGTGACACTCTTTCGGGTTAGCTTGAAATCTAGCACACATGCACACGCTAAGCATAATATCGGGCCTAGATGCGCATAAGTAAAGTAGAGAGCCGATCATGGAGCGATATACCTTGATGTCCACGGCTTTCCCTTCCTCATTGAGATCAAGATGTCCATTGGTTGGCATGGGAGTTTTGATAGGCTTGGCGTTCACCATGTCGAACTTCCTCAACATATCATGTGTGTACTTGGTTTGGCAAAGAAAAGTCCCTTCCTTCAATTGCTTGATTTGAAAACCAAGGAAGAACTTGAGCTCACCCATCATATACATCTCAAATCTCTTAGTCATGATCCTACTAAACTCATCACAAAAGGATTTGTTAGTACTACCAAATATTATGTCATCGACATATATTTTGCACGCAAAGATATCTCCATTGACTTTATGAGTGAAGAGAGTAGGATCGACTTTGCCTATTTCAAAGCCTTGTTTAAGCAAGAATTCCTTAAGGCATTCATACCATGCTCTAGGTGCTTGTTTAAGCCCATAGAGCGCCTTTTGGAGCTTGAAGACATGGTTGGGGAACTTGGGATCTTCAAAACCCGGTGGTTGCTCAACATACACCAACTCTTGTATAGGGCCATTGAGAAATGCACTCTTCACATCCATTTGATATAGCTTGAAGTTGTGATGGGCTGCATAGGCTAAAAGAATCTGAATGGCCTCAAGCCTAGCAACCGGTGCATATGTTTCTTCAAAGTCCAAACCCTCTACTTGAGTGAACCCTTGAGCTACCAATCTTGCCTTGTTCCTTGTCACCACACCTTCTTCATCTTGCTTGTTGCGGAAGACCCATTTGGTTCCAATGACATTGGTGTTTGGTCTTTCCACAAGTGACCATACTTGATTGCGCTCGAAGTTGTTGAGCTCCTCTTGCATGGCCATCACCCAATCTGGATCTTCAAGAGCTTCTTCTACCTTGAGAGGTTCCAAAGAGGAAACAAACGAGTAATATTGATAGAAATTTGCCAAATGAGAGCGTGTCGTTACCCCCTTTCGAAGACTCCCAAGGATGTTGTCAACAGGATGATCCCGTTGAATAGTTTGCTTGAGCCTTGGATGATCTATGGGTTCTGCTACATCTTCGGCATCTTCTTCATCTTGCTCGAAGATGGGTTGTAGGTTCACTCCACGAAGTGGAGTGGCTGCAGCTCCCCTGGAAGGGTCCGGTACTGCTGGGCTCTGCCCGGCACTGCCGGGGCCCGGCACTGCCGGGGTTGTGGCCGGCACTGTCGGGGACTGTAAGTCATCTGTCCCAGCAGGGGCTTCAGCTTGAGAACCATCCTGATCAGTAGCCTGCTGTTCTTGTGGTCTAATATCACCAATGGCTAATTGCTTGATTGCTTCGCAAGGTGGTTCCTCATTTCCTACAACGATTTCATCAACTTGCTCTACTTGAGAGCCGTTAGTTTCATCAAACGTCACGTCTATCGCTATTTCAACCTTGCTGGAGGCCTTGTTGAAAACACGATAGGCATGCTCGTTTGATCCATAACCGAGAAGAAAACCTTCATCAACCTTAGATGCGAACTTAGAGGCTTTGGGCTTCTTGTTCAATATGAAGCATTTGCACTCAAAGACTCTAAAGTAAGACACCTTTGGCTTGTTACCGGTGAGCAGCTCATATGAGGTCTTCTTTCTTCTCTTGTGGAGGTAGAGGCGGTTGATTGCATGGCAAGCGGTATTGACAGCTTCGGCCCAAAAGATGTCCGGTGTTTTGTACTCATCAAGCATCGTCCTTGCCATGTCAATGAGAGTTCTATTCTTCCTCTCTACCACTCCATTTTGTTGAGGGGTGTATGGAACTGAAAACTTGTGCTTGATGCCCTCCTCATCAAGAAACTCATCCACTTGGGTGTTGCGGAATTCGGTTCCGTTGTCACTACGAACTTTCTTGATGTTGAAACCGAACTCCCTTTGAGATCTCCGTATGAACATCTTGACCTTCTCTTGCACTACACTCTTGTCATGCATAAAGAATACCCAAGTGAAACGAGAAAAGTCATCAACAATAACAAGACCATGTTTGTTACCGCCAATGCTAAGGTAGGCAACCGGTCCAAAGAGATCCATGTGGATCAACTCCAATGGATGAGTAGTAGTGTCATAGCTCTTTGGTGGGTGTGGTACGCCTACTTGTTTTCCGGCTTGGCAAGCTCCACATACTCTGTCTTTCTCAAAATCAACATTGGTTAGTCCTAGAATGTGGTTGTCCTTTTGAAGTTTGGCCAAGTTCCTCATCCCAACATGAGCTAGTCGGCGATGCCATAACCAACCCATGCTAGATTTTGCCACTAAACAAGTCTCAAGTTTGGCTTCACTTTTGTTGAAATCAACTAAGTAAAGCTTCCCTTTCAAACGACCCGTAAAGACAATAAAGGAATCCTCCCTTCTAAAGACTTCCACACCCTCATCCGTAAAGAGACAATTGAAACCCATCCCACACAATTGTGAAATGGATAACAAGTTGTAACTCAACGAATCAACATGCAAGACATTAATAATTGAATGCTCAAGTGTGATGGCAACTTTACCAAGTCCTAACACATCCCCCTTGGAGTTATCACCGAAAATGATGTTTTCACTCGCATTTGAAGTTGGGGAATATGATGAGAACATACTCCTTTCTCCAGTCATATGATTTGTACATCCGCTATCAAGCACCCAACTTGATCCACCGGAGGAGTATGCCTGCAAAACAAGTTTAGTTCCTAGGTTTAGGTCCCCAATTGATATTGGGGCCTTGCAAGTTAGTCACAAGTATCTTAGGAACCCAAATAAACTTGTCGGTTGTCCTCTTGTTATTACCAACATATTTCGCAACAACTTTACCACTGTTGTTGTGTTCCAATATGTAACAAGATGACATGCTCTTCCTTGGGGCTTCTATCTTGGGTTGATGTGCAAACTTGTTCTTGGTTATCCAAATTGATTCTTTGGTTTCTGAGATCCTTGCTTCGGGTTGGGCACCTGCTTGTACTGTGTGTGAGACTGAGCAGAAGGTAAACTGGTAGCCTTCCCTTTCTTGGGGCGCGGCACTGCCGCGGTCTGTGCAGGCTGAACTGTACCAATCTGACCCTTCTTCTCAAACCTCACACACTCATAGCCATTCACTGTCCTTCTTCCATTAGTCTTGGCTCCTTTTTCGTGCCCCAACCCATCTTTTATGGAAGGACGCCGTCCATTCTTGAACTTGGGCTTGCTCTTCTCTTGAGTCTTCTCATTTGAACTTGTGGGAGACTTGACACAACCATTTGCAATGATGTTTGTCAATCTTGCTATCTCCTTTCTCATGGCCTCCATGTTCACAAGGTTAGTGGAATAGACATTCAAATCAACATTATAGCATTTTCCACAACCTTCACTAGTGGAGGGAATAGAAGTGACATTTGCTTTAGGGAGAGTTGAGTTGCTTTCCCAAAGAAGATTATATTGCAGCTCAAGTTCTTTGTGCTTTTCATCCAAGCCACAATACTTTTCCTTGAGTGCAATATGAACCTTCTTTAGGGAAGCATGTTCATCTTGCTCTTTGGCCAAGGCCTCGTGCAAGACGTCCAACTCACTTCTCTCTAATGCAAGAGCTTCCTTGCAAGCAATGTAGAGGTCCTCTTGTTTGATGAGAGCATCCTCACTTATTGCTAGCAAGGCTTGTACACTTTCTAGTTCCTCCATTAGCTTAGTGATAAAGAGTTTGGTTTTCTTGTCCAACCTTTTAGTTATCATATTTATCTCTTCATCACTAAAATCATCATCACTAGAGGAATCACTAAGTTCACTACTAGAGATGTCACTAGGTGGAAGAGAAGGTTTAGGAGTGTGAGTCTTTTTCACCTTCTCTTTCTTGGCCATGAGACAAGTGTGGGAGTTGCAATCATCATCATCGGACAAGTTGTTGAATAGTCTTGGTGAAGGAGATGACTTTTGAAATGCTATTGTTGCTATCTTCTCATCTTCTTCACTTGAGGTTTGTGCGGTTGAATCCCATTCATGTCCAATGTGAGCTTCTCCCATGTATCTCTTGTTGTGTTTCTTGTAAGTGCCTTTGTCATCTTTCTTGCCCTTGTTGAAGTTGTTGTCCTTCTTCTCATGTGGGCAATGAGCTATGAAGTGTTCGGTGCTACCACAATTGTAGCAAGTTCTCTTCTTCTTGTTTGGAAACCTTCTTTTCACAAATTTGTAACCTTCCTTCTTGAGCCCCTTGCGGTATCTTCTCATGAATAGGGCTATATCACCAATTTCTTCAAATTCTTCACCATCACTTCCACTTCCACAAGAGGATGATGTGTTGTCCTCAACTTCAATTTTCTTCTTTTGTTGCTTGGGTTTGCTTGTAGAGGCTTGCTTGCTTGATTTTGCCTTGCTTGATGGCTTGCTAGCCTTAAGTGCCACATCTTTGATCTTCATTCCATCTAGTCTAGCTCGCAACTCTCCAAGCTTCCTTCTCTCATTTGCCTCTTCTCTTTGCATGTCAAAGGTGATAATCCTCCCAAGCACATCACTAGGTGTGAATTGCTCAAACTTCTTCTTGTCTCTAATCAATGTCACTACGGTCTCATTCCTAGGTGAGTATGCCTCCAACATGATCTTCACAACCTTGTGATCATTGATTTCATTTCCACCTAGCCCTCTAATCTTGCCAACAATGATCATCAATCTATCAAACATCTCTTGTGGGCCTTCACCATCACAAATCACAAACCGGTTGAGCTTAGCCATCAACAAGTCAATCTTGGATTGCCTCACTTTGTCCACTCCCTCATGAGCAATGTGCAAAGTATCCCAAATCTCTTTTGCAACCTCAACTCCCATGACCTTGTTGTACTCATCACCATCCAAGGCACTAAGTAACACACTAGTGGCTTGGGCATTGAGATGAATGTTGCGGAATTCATCTTGAGTGGGGCTCTTTGGATCAACCGGTGCTTCAAGTCCATTGTGCACTATCTCCCAAATACCTGGATGGAGACCAATAAGATAGGTCTTCTTAATTTGCTTCCACTTGGCAAAGTTAGTCCCGTCGAAACGAGGTAACTTGCCCGCGGGCACATTGATGAGAGGCCTAGAGTCATGGTTAGTCATAGAGGAATAGTTAAAGGACACTTCTCCATATGACTTGTTCATCTCCTCCTTCTTCTTCTTGTTGTCCTTGAGCATGTAGGAGAAGTGATCGTCTCCATCTTCGGTGCTACTTGAGTAATCACTCAAGTTCACACTCTTCTTTGCTTGGAGCTCTTCCTCCTTCTTCTTTTCTTCTCTTCTCTTGGCTCTTTCTTCTCTTCTAATCCTTCTCTCTTCTTTTCTTTGAGCCTTATCTTCTCTTGCTTTGTGAGCCGCTGCATCTTCTCTTGCTTTGGTTCTTGCTTCTCTTCTCAACCTTCTTTCCTCCTTTCTTCTTGAGAGCTCTCCTGCCGACACATCCATTTGAGGAAGTGCCTTCTCACTTGCTGTGGAGATGCTTTCATTGCTGCTAGCGGTGTGCATTTCCACTTCGCGTGTGGGTTGCACAATGCTAGCGTTACCCGTTCCTCCGTCGGTGGCCATTCTCTCGCACGGTGAAGTGCTGCGTGAGAGACCAGGCTCCGATACCACTTGTAAGGACCTGTGTGGCCTAGAGGGGGGGGGGGGTGAATAGGCCTGTCAAAAATCACAGCTCGAAACTCAATTAGTAATGCCCAGCACTACCGCCCTAAGCCCGGCACTGCCGCGCCCCGGCACTGCCGACCTCAGCCCGGTACTGCAGCGCAGACAACGAGACCAAGCCTGCAATTCGAAATCCAGCCACAACAAACCAAATCTATATGAATGGAAATGTAGCACTTGGTTCTCTGAACCAACAGAACCAACTCTAACAAGCCTAATATGAGATAAGAAGTAGATGGGGCCAAACCCTAGAATCTATCACAAGCTCACAAGTATGAAGAAAGAAACTAAGCAAGCACAAGAGACAAGTGATTTATCCCGTGGTTCAGCTCGCCACCAAGGTTTGCCTACCTCCACGTTGTTGAGGTTGACCACTTAGGACATGAGCTTTGCAACTCTACCTCGTTCTCAAGTCAAGGAACCAAATCCTTGAAGTGAGGGGTAATAATACTAGCTGCACAAGTGGTTACAAACCTCCCTAGGCCGCCACACAAGTTGGCAAGGCTCTAGGGCGACGCCTAGCCGGCTAGGGTTCCAAGAACCCAAGAGTAATAGAAGCAAATCCACCGGCTATGGCTGAAATCAAGTTCTCTAGGAAGTAGATCTCAGCTAGGGCTTCTCTTTGGTGAAGGTTTGAGGCTCTAACTCACTTGGAATCAATAGGAATCAAAGATTAGGTGAGAGAGAGCTTGGGGGCCTTCATTGGGGAGAGCAAGCCTTGTCTGGAGGTAGGAGAAGAGTTATGGTCGTGGGTGACCGTTGGGGTGGCAGGGAGATGGAGTAAATATCCCCTGCCTTCCAACGGTTACAACAAGTCGCGGTAGTGCCGGTCTTAGCCCAGCAGTGCCGCGGCCCGGCACTGCCGCGCCCTGGGCGGCACTGCCGCGCCTACCAGTCAGACAGAGACAGATCTGAATTCAGTGCAGCTGTCTTTGGTTAGGAATATGGCTTGGGTTGGTTTGAGCACATGTCATTCAGCCATAACAATGTATTTGCATTCCCCCTTGATAGTACGGCATTCCTATAACTCAAATTCAAATGAAAAAGCTTGATATAGCACTTTGAGTCCGGATCCGATGAAATATAGCATGAGGGGTCCACCAACACATATGCACCATCCTTTCTTATCATTAACCTGCTTGTCATCTTCATAAATCTCGTTAGTTCTCCAATCGTGTGGTCATTATCACCAAAACCCACAATTAGGGCTTGATTGCACTTACAGTAAGTTGCAAGTTGGTTTTGTTGGCTTGCAAATTTACCGTGAAGGAAAGTTGCACTTGACTTTCCTTATCTTGTGTTAACTTTTGTTATGTAATTGATTGTCCTGCATCTTAGGATGCATTGCATCATACTAAAGCATGCATCATGTATCTACGTGTAGTGTCCGAGAGTGAGAAGAATTGTGTTGATCAAGCTTCGGATCGAGAAGATCTTGTTGGACAAGCCCCAGAAGGAGAACCCTGTCGGACAAGCTTCCTCGTGAAGATTCAACCTCCAGTCGGAAAGGAACTAACTTTTGTGGATCCTTCGTGGAACCTGGTTGTCTCTGCAACACAGGCAAGCCCCGGTGCATTTAACCCCTTTCTTGTTTTTGAAAAGCTTTTATCACACTTTAAGTCTAGTGTATTGTGCATTACGTGATGTAGGAATATGATGTGAAACTCTTTTGATGCATATTATTCTATCCTTGCTACTCTTATCTCAAAGTACCCCTTTTGATGTGAACATAGGATAGATGATGCTTAGCCATGCTTAGATATAGATAAGAAGGTGATGAACTCGTCTTTGTGATGGCTTTATATGGAGTCATCCTATGGGATGACGATTCATCACTGAGTAGGGCACCTCTGCCAGGTATATCTTGTAAATGAACAGAAATGTTAAATCAAGACCGGGCGGGACATGGATTATATTGTGGTGGATAAGACGATAGGTTTGCCTGGTCGTGCCAATGGTAAAGTGAAGGACGGAGAATGTTACCAAAGGCGACCAGAGGGGGGGGGGGGGTTGAATGGGATCTTCAAATTTCTTTTCAGAAACTTTTAGCCTCTGTCCCGAGAATCAGCCCCAAGAGCAAACCTAGAGCTTGCTAGTGTCCACGACCCTAGATGTAGGGTGGATGCTTCCAAGAAGCACAGCGAGACACTACACAACTCGAGAAACCCACCGCAAAGGCCCGAAACCAAATCGGAAATCGGACGAACGAACTGCGGATGAAAACGTGCGAATATGCACTGACCGGACTCTAATGAGCGTCTGGTCAGGTTGGATCGGACGCATCCGGTCAGCCCAAGAGAGTTTTGGAAGCTCTCTGAGTTGGACCGGACTCACGGTACGGAGCGTCCGGTCACAACATGTAAAGCGTCCGGTCAGAGGAATCAAACGATGAACAGTACGAACGTCGAGTCCGGTCACAAAGACAAAGAGCGTCCGGTCAACTTTACGCAGAGTGGACAGTAGGGCCTTCAATGACCGGACTCACTGACCAGAGTCCGATCGCTTCGAGCAGTGCGTCCGGTCACCCCGACTATGTGCTGTTCGTCCACTGATTCGACTCAATCTCACTCAAAAATAAAACCACTAGGGCTCAAACTTGGTGAGAGGAGTCACAAGGAGGATAGTGAGCTACTCCTAGGAGATCATGGCTTGAACCTATCTCCAAATTGATGAATCAAAGAAATTCGGGGAAGAGAAGGGAAAAGTCGATCCGAAACGAAAACCAACCGATCTACTTGTTCGTGAGGTTTGAGTTGAATTCCTTCGGTGGAAATGATCTCCTCACTTCAAAGAACAAGTTGATTCAAGTGGATTCGAAAATGAAGTAGCGTAGAGGGAGATCGAGTGACGGGAAAATTGAGACGAAAAGCAAAACGCGAAGAACAACTCAAGAACGCGAATCACAATCTCAATTGCCAGCCAAAATTCATCCCCACGAGGAGACAACGGGAATCCTGTCCCATTTCCGCAAAATCCAAATACACAGAGGTATGATTAAGCCATCTCTGCGGATCTCAGTAGCTACAGCAGGGATGTGGGAGAATAGGAAACCCTAAGTGAAAGTAGCAAATGGCTGAGATAGTCTGGAGGGGGGGGGTGGCCTCTCCTTATATAGCCTAATACAATCATTCCCCTTCTACCCTTACAGCTAATGAGCAAGCAGGCTAACACTAAGGGTATTCCTGACAAACTCGAGGTTGATGTCGATCCGACGGCCACGCCCGCACATCAGGTAGCTTCGCCTTGACGCGACCTCACCGGATGCCACCACGTGCCGCCACGCGCCGTTCGTCCTTTTCACGGACCTCCTCCCGGTTTTGAGGCCGAAACCAGGAAACCAGTCGTCCATCAGCTGAGTTTTGTGGCCCAAACTTAGAAACCCGCCAGTGCCTAGGTTTTGAGGCCCAAACCTGGAAACCGTCCACTTGGTGGTTTTGCTGTGGCTCAACCACCAAACCGACACTGTAGAGGGATGCACCGCCCGTGCACCCCGTCCACCCGCAAGTCTTCACTTGTCGCTGTCCCAGACTATCAGCCACCACAGCTGATCCTCAGGCCACCAGTCCGTCAGTCCAAGCCTCACGTCCGCCCTTCACCACTCCGGGTCCATCGACACGGCACGTCTCTACTTGACCTTCACCTTGCCTTTGATCACTGTCTCCGAGCTCGACACCTGCACAACACAAGCCAAAGAACATGCGCATCATACCAGTTGACAATCACTCATCATCTCAAGATCCGGAATACAACCATGTATCCGCAATCTCCCCCTTATGAGTGCATTGTCAACTACCAACACAAATCATATGGAATAGAAGAAAGAGAAGAAGAAGGAAGCAAACTCAACCAATCGACCAGAAGCAACACAAAGCCAAAAGAAGTCGAATGGAGTGAGCGAAACAACTTGGTTCCCAAAGACATGGGCAACGACTTGACGCAACCAAGCAAAGCTAGCCCTCAAGAAGAGGCAAAACGGGCTCAACACCACTAGCAAGAAGTTCAGAGCAAAGAAGCCAAAACTGAGTAAGCCAGCTAGTCCCTCCAGAAAGAGGCAAAGGCTCAACACAACTAGCTGAACATCGCTCCAAACCGAATGAAAACTCATCGAATGAACAAACTCCCCCTAGACATGAACTCCCCCTTCAATATTTGAAGGACAGAGAATGCAATAGCAAGGCGACCAGAGGGGGGGGGGGGGTGAATGGGAGCACAAAAATTTCTCTCAAAACTTTGGCCTTTTGTTCCCAAAATCAACCCCAAGAGCTTCAATCAAAACCGTGATGCTCACGACCCTTGGAAGAGGGTGGATGATCCCTAGGATCACAGCGGAGCACCACAAAATGATAGCAAACCAAACGGCAAAAACACCGGAGCGAGTTCGACCCCCAAAAACCAAGTCCCAAACGTAGATAGATGGCTACGTCGAGAAATCCCCAAATACCTATGCTAACAAGTAGCAAAGATACCTAGAGAGGTTCCTTGGTCAACTCTAGGGCCAAACGAGAAGTCCGGAAACCAAGCGAAGAAGCCGGGAGAGCAAACGCACTCAACCGCAACAAACAGCACGATCCCGGACTGTCCGCCGGTACGGTCCCAGACTGTCCGGCCCTACTGCAGACTGTCCGCGAGCAGGTGGCGGACTGTCCGCCGGCTTAAAGTGCAAAACTGCACAGCTGCTGAAGTCCCCTGGTCGACTCGCGGACTGTTCGCGATCGACTACGGCGGACTGTCCGCCGGTCTAACAGCAGCAAAGCGACCGAGCCACGCAGCCACTGAACAGGCTGAAGCCCGACGCGCGGACTGTCCGCGCCCCTAGTGGCGGACTGTCCGCGGATGAACAGAGAGGGCGATTTCAGTCGCCCGTCTCACGAATCCTCTCAAATCCGAAACAAAACTCAATCCCACGTTCCCAAACTTGGAGAGGATGATCACGAGGTAGCTAGGAGACTATCCCCAAGAATTCATCCGCTCAAATCGATTCAATCACCGGGAAATCGAAAGGGGAGGAGTATGAACGAAAAAGCGCCACGAAAACGAAATCAACCCGATCTACTTGTTCGTGAGGAGTTAGATGAATTCCTTCGGTGGAAATGATCTCCTCACTATAAAGAACAAGTTGATTCAAACGGATTTCGCAAAGACGCACTAGAGAGGGAGATCGAGTGACGGGAAAATCGCGGAGAAACGAAGAACGCGAAGAACACGAACAAAACGCGAATCAAGTCATCGATCTGCAACCGTGTGGCTACCACACGCTACAACAGTGAGATTACGGTCTCACTTCCTCAAAATCTCCAGTACACAGAGGTATGGTTCTCTGCGGATCTCAGCTAGCTACAGCAGGGGATTGGGAGAGCAGGAAACCCTAGAAGCAAAGAGCAAACGACTGAGATAGAATGGGAGGAGGGTGTCTCCCTCTACTTATCCTAATTCTAATTCCTACTCTACCCCTCACTAATTACAGAGCAAACCAGCTAAACCCTAGGGTTATTCTGGATCAACTCATGGTAGGTGGTGATCCGACGGCCACGCCCGCACAACTGGTAGCGTTGCCTCGACGCAACCTCACCGATCGCCGCCACGTGCCGCCACTGCTCTGCTTGTCCTTTCCCGGACGTCGCACCCCCAGTTTTGTGGCCCAAACTGGGAAACCAGCCTTCACAGCCAACCCCTGGTTTTGAGGCCCAAACCGGGAAACCAGCCGACCAACACCTGAGTTTTGTGGCCCAAACTCAGCAAACCCGCAGCACCCAGGTTTTGAGGCCCAAACCTGGAAACCGTCCTCAGCCCGAGTTTTGTGGCCCAAACTCGGAAACCATCCGCGCCCAGGTTTTGAGGCCCAAACCTGGAAACCGTCCACTTGGTGTTTTTTCTGTGGCTCAACCACCAAACCGAGCCGTAGAGGGGATGCACCTCCCGTGCACCCCGTCCACCGACACGTGTCCCCAGGTCCTCGACCCGAGCAACACCGTGACCGCAAGTCTTTGCTCATCGCTGTCCCAGGCTGTCAGCCACCACAGCCGATCCTCGGGCCACCGGTCCCTCAGTCCAAGCCTCACGTCCGTCCTTCGCCACTCTCGGTCCATCGGCACGACACGTCTCTACTTGACCTTCACCTTGCCTTTGATCACTGTATCTGTGCTCGACACCTGCACAACACAAGCCAAAGAACATGCGCATCATCCCAGTTGACAATCACTCATCACTCAGAGACTCGGCATACACCCATGTATCCGCAATATTGCACACAACTAAGACATGATTTTTCAAATTTCTCCCCCTTAGTTGATAATGCACAAAAGTCACAAATGCAGGTTAGCAGCTTCAAATACATAGTCGATAGAATGAATAGATGCTCTAAAGAGTGCTGATCCGACGACTCAACAACAAGTATAAACGCCAGCAAAGGCTCAAACTGATCACAAAATACGAAATATGAACATTTGAGCATAGTGAGCAGTTTTAAAGCCATTCAGAAAAGGGTTTCACCATCAAAATAGCACCAATCATGTATAGACAGGAAGTTAAGCAAGTGCTAAACATGTATACAAGGTGAACTACCCCTAGCAAAGATCAATCATCATGCTATAGAATGAAACATAAACTTGTGCTTTCAAATTTTATCGGAGTTGCAGCGGCGATTGCACAAGTTCGAATTTTTAGCATGTGATTGCGAGAGGTTGAAAACTTGACATTGCCTAACTTTTCAACCGAGCTAAGCCTATGCATAAGCAATCAGATGCTTGAAGCAACGGTTTCGGTCTTACACTACACGGCTCAAGTTTAACTCAATGTGCAATGAGAAACAGTCTCGATACCGTGATGTGCTGTCAAGTAATCCCATCTCGATCTTTTCAAATTCACTTAGACTTGGTTCAAATTAAGCATAATATGAACATACCAAGAAAGTGAATGACTCAGAACTAGAGACATAGCAACCTAGCATATATGAAATAACACAAGTGTTGGTGTTTCGGATCGGGGGGTCTACACCGGCGAGTGAATTTGCGTGCGCATGTTCCCTGATCCGGATGGTGATGCAAGAAGAATACAGGCGGTTTATCCTGGTTCGGGCAAAGGAAGGCCCTACGTCCCGTGGGGAGAGAGAGATTGTATTATCTTGCACCGAAGTGCTTGTACAGGGGCGGATACAAGCGTGAACGAGAGAGAACAGGATGTATGGAGGAAGGAACTAGAGCTAGGGAACTAACTCTAGAGTTCTAGGCTATGATGGAGAGCTTGAGAGCTTGAGGGCTTCAGTCCTCTTGCCCTATCCTAAGCCCCGGCGTCCCCTTTTATAAGCGCAGAGGAGGCACAGGGTCACATAGTTCTAGGGCTGTCTTAGGTGATGATGTCAACAGTGACGTTGTTGATGACGATGCCGGTCATGTCGGTGCCGCTGTAGCGATGTACTTCATCCTGTGGCGACGTGCTTGACGATGGCGGTGAAGGACGAAGCCCATGCGCCGGCGTGCGCAGAGACATCGTATCGGGAGTTGTTGGAGGGCTGACCAGTCCCGGTGGAGCCGTGCCCGAGGGTGAGGTCGAGGCCCCCGCGAACGAGTCTGAGGTTGGCGTCGAAAGGGTCGAGCTCGGGGCTAAGCGCGATACGCGGAGACGAACATGCCTCGAGGGGGCCTTCGAGGGGGTACAGTGCGTGACATGGGATGTTAACTCTGCATGACGTGCTCGTTTCCCGGGTGTGGACAGTCAGAGTTTGATTTTACTGGGGTACGGTCGACTGTGGCACTCGCTGTAGCCACGCCGGTCTGACCGGAGTGGGTAGGATGCATTTAATGCTTCGGGGGTCGTACAAGTGGTAGATACGGGGTAGTCGAGGCTTGCTTCCTTTGCCAGGAAGTCTTGGTGGTTGGGTCTCGACCCCCTGTTGGTAGTTCTTAACTTCACTAAAGATAGAGCTTGGTAACTATCCCCGGTAACGGCCCAGAAATGCTTGTTGACACTTGCTAACGTCGTTACTAGGAGTAGACTATGGAATCTATCCCTGGCAACGGCGCCAGAAATGCTTGTAGCAAGTCCAGTCACTATACCTAAAGGAGTGAAGCTAAAGCAGCTATCTACTAATGTCAAATGGGGTTGTCAATCCCGACACTTGTAGGAGCTAGCTAGAGAGATTGCAATCTACCTAGAGGAGATTCTGCAAGCGCACAGAACTATCGTAGTAGCACTTCGCCTGGGAGTACTAGGTGTCGATTTATTTGATCCCAAAGGAAGACTAGGGTGGTGTATGAGTCGAGTCAAGGAGGGGATGAGAGTCGAAGAATAAGAAAGGGAAAATGAGAGAAGAGAAGAGAGGAGATGAAAGGCTAGAAAGAATTTATGAGTGAATAGGTAAGGATGAAATGAATGGTTAAGGTAAGGCGGATGGATAGGTAGATAGGGGAAAAGATAACTAAGGATAACTAATATAACTAACTAATAACTAATAACTACTCCTAGATAACTACGAAGCAAGATAGGAAATTGCCAAATAAGCAACCAAGTTAAGTATAGTTTTATTCCTATCTTGTCAAGTACTGAGGCGTACTAGCCTTTACTACTGACTTAGGTTGAACGCTAGCACAACGAGCCTTACTGTTAAACTAGACCAACTACGTGGTTGAATTCAAGGCGCACAGGGCTGTCACCACCTGCTTGCTACCACAGCTATCCGGGGGTCTAGCCGTATCTGAAGGTAAGTCTATAACTAAGCACCACGCCTAATTATATTCTAACTATCTCTATCCTGGCCTAGAATAGAGACACCCTTGCGGACGTCAGAGCAAATACTTGACTTAATAAGATAAACACTAAACTAACTAAGCAACCTATTGGCAAAGATCAAACACTAAGCACACTAGAGATTAACTACTATGGCTAAGTGAATTGAAATGTAGGATAGCTAGGTACTCAAGCAATCAATCAAGTATACTACTCAATACTGGTAAGTAGAATAAAGTAATACTTGAAATGATGAACTAGAATATAGTAAAGTGCTTGAGTTACAAGAGCAAAACCTGAACCGGATATGAAGGAAGACTCTTCCCAACTCCAGGACCGATTACTCGCACGCTTCTACTCTTGAGCTAAGCCTTGAGCAGCGCTTCCGCGAGGGCAATGAGGCAAGGATGCCTTGCTCTACTAGCTACCTACTTGCCTAAGCTTGGCTGCATCCTAAGCTATTAGCTCTCTAGCTTTAGCCTTGCTTTCTTCTTTGTTTCTCCTTGCTTTCCTTGCTTGCAGTGAAGTGACACCTCCAGGGGGGTATTTATAGCCCAAGTGAGTGAGGGGGGGTACTTATAGGAGGCAGCCAACCGACCTAGGGCAAACCCTAGTGGCGGTCGCCAGCCCTAGGTGGCGGCCGCCACCCCCTTTGCCCTTGGATGCACCGTCATTGATCCTACGGTCTCCAGGGACTCCTCCAAGGCGGTTCCAAGGTCGGTTGCATGTCCAAATAACCGTCACATGGGCAATTAGGTCATGATCCATGTGACATCTCTTCTTAGCCCTCCGATGGCACCGACCTAGTGACCAAGGGCTAAGATTTGGCCCTGGGGTGGTCACACGGATCAGTGACATGGCAGGGGAGAGTTTGGGCCTCTCCTTGGTGGCGGGCGCCACCTAGGGGTGGCGGGCGCCACCCCACTAGGGCCCAAATGGGCCCTGGTGACTGGGCTCGGCCCCTGGTGGGTCCTTTCTCCAAATTTGGTCCAAATCCTGCATTCAAATAAAAATCTATGGACATGTGGAATTTGGTTAGTTTGAAACCTATTTGACTACTTTTCATGCCTTTTTGTTGAATTTTTGGGTAAAATGTTGATGGTAAAATAAGTGTTTAAGGACCATCAACAAGATCCCCCAAGCTAACCTGTTGCTCGTCCTCGAGCAACAATGCGGTTTAAGCATTGAGCATGAAATAGATAGCAACTTAAGATGTATACAAGTGCATATTGTATAGTGAGAAATAACTTAGTGTATATCATTAATCATAGCAATGTGGGGCTTATAGCTTTTCACTTCAAACATGCAAGAGTGAAATAAAGCAGTAGATAGGAAACTTTTATCTTGCTTAGGTTTGACTAGGATTCTGTCTGGAGGTTTTTTAAGGTTTTCAAAAGATAAAAACTTGCTTAAGTCCTCCAAGATTCACTCAATCACTCAATGGTGTTTAAATCCTCACTTAGGCCAAAATGTAGCCTCTCCTATTTCTAAAGAATGATATGTGGAGTTATAGGTAGGCTAAGAATCATGAGCAAATTGCATAATGTTTATTGCTAAGCTAGACACTCAGATCATAAGGAGCAGCAAATCATAAATATTGATCAAGATGTGCATGTGTGGTTATGTGGAAGTGTATAGAGAGATATTTCATAATCCTTCCTAGTTAATTTCTGGGGTCTAAAGCTAATGATAACTCTCTCTCTCTCTCTTTTTTTTCGATACATAGTGAGTAGACAAAAATGTGTCCTCACATTTTCTTAGGACATAGTCCTCTCTTGAGCTACTTTGCTCACCTCTTTTTTTCATATCTCTCTTTTTTTTAGCTCTAGATTTCCCCAGATTGTTTATAGAAAAGGATTTTAGAAATGAAAAGGGGGAAGAGAGAGAAATGCTTATTCCCAGTGTAGGAATAGTATAAGGCTAGCAATGGAACGTTTGGCAAGGTATTGCATATCTCCAGTGTAGAGAATGAGCAATTTATTTGGTGGTTGCAAACTTCCAAAGTGGAGAGTAAGCAATTTATGGTGGGTGTGTGTATCTTGATCAAAAGAAATCATAAGCTTCTCTACTAAGATCTATGAGGTCTAACAAAGCTCAACACAAACAAATCTCTTTGTGGTTTTGACTAACAAACATTTGGCTAGTGGTGGGATGGGATAAAATCCAGGAGGAACTTTTAGCAAGGTTTTCATGATTTTTAAAAGAAATCCTCCAGATTAGGTCCTAATTTCACCTTAGCAAGTTTAAAGAATTACTCCATTTCCAACTAACTTTATTCACTAAGCATGATTTTAGTTAAAACATGTGCAACCCACAAAAGCTACAACTTAGATAAAACTAGTTATTCTAACTATAACAATAGCATTTGCATGGCATATTTTATTTCTTATTCAGGTTCCAACATTTTTAAGCAGATTTTATCATTTTTACTCATGGGATAATTACTTAGGCAAGTATATAACATTCAAAATTTTTTGAAAGATATAGAATTTAAGAACCGAACATAAAGAGTAAGGTTGAAACATACCTTATTGGCGCGAGGATCTCCCCCAAGCTGGCTTCTTGCTTGGTGAAGGGTCTTCATCTTTCTCGGTCGGAGCTCTTGTTCTTATTTTATTAAAAAGAAAACTATCCAATGTTGTGAAAAAGGGAAACTATCCTATTATGATATTTTATTATTCTAGCTAAGTTAACATATACTTATGCATATAACTAATGATAACTGATTTTTTTAGTTACATGCATGACATATGTTATTTATTTGAAAAAGGGAAATCTGAAGGGAAATTTAAAAGTAAATCCATACCTTAGATCCATGGAATTTCATCCTTATTGGGTGGATCTTCTTCCTTGGGTGCTTCTTCTTTAAGTACTTCATCGGCTTCTTCTTCTTTTGGCACCACTTCTTTGTCATGTGAATTACTCAACTCAGGAGAAGGTGGCTCTTTCTTTCTGTTCCACCTTATTCTTAGGCGTCTCTTCTTGGTACGAACGGGTTTTGCTTCCTGCATGTTAGCGGCATATGCGGGACCACAGGAAAAGGAGAATATTTCCTTCCTCCCTCCTAATGTCATTTGCATTTTACCACTCCCCACATATATGCAAGCATCAATAGTGTTCATGAAAGGTCTACCTAAGATTAGAGGCACAACTTTCCTATTTCCCATATCTAGTATTATGAAATCAGCAGGAACATATGAACCTCTAATATGAACAGGTAAATCAGTGACTATTCCTTCTACATAGCATGTTGATTGATCAGTTAGCACGACATAAGCAGATGTGGATGTCATGGGTGGAAAGAACGAGTTTTCATAGAAATCCTTAGATAAAATGTTTACACTCGATCCTAAATCACACATGACATTTTTAAAGACTTCACCAAAGATTGAGCATCTAATTATGGGACTACCAGGATCACCCTTTTTAATAGTCATAGTTTGATCTTCATAATAGTTAAAATATTTTATTTCAACCATATTTGCAGTTTCCACATTAGGTTTAGCCAGAATTTTGCCAGTTTCAAAAGATGGTATGATCACAGCAAGTTGAGCTAATTGGGTTTCTAACATCTTATTAAAGCTAAGTTGATTTTTCAGAGCAGATGAGAAATCTTCCAATTTAGCATTTATGTTCTCAAGCATTTTATCATTTGACATTAATTTCTTATTCAAAAATTTAGTAGTTCTACCTTGAGAGTAGACTAGATTCTTTAAGAACGAGAAATTGTCAGTACTTTGGAAATTAGAGCAAGGGAATGAATTATTACCTTGAGAGTTGGAGTGCTGATTCCATCCTTGATTTTATTGACGGAAACCGTTGTTGTTGTTGTTGTTGTTGTTGAAGTTTAAATCTTCATGTAACTCGGGGTAGTCGTTCCCAGAATATCCGGTTTCTCCACAGACTTCACAAGTCATGTAGGATTCCAGAGATTGAACACTCTCTTGTTGGTTCATCTTCTCACAGCTGTCCAGCTTCTTGGCCAGCAGTTCCATCTTGGCCACGATCATGTCGGCCTCCTTAAGGGAATGCATACCTCGCTTACGGGGCTGAAGTCTCTCGTCACTCCATCCTTGGCTCGACACCATCTTCTCTATGAGAGCCTTAGCATCTGCAACATTCAGAGAAAAGAATGCACCGCCGGTGGCGGCATCCAAATGGCTTCTAGAGAGTGGGGTTAGGCCATGGTAGAAGTTCTAGATCAACAACCAGTCCTTCATACCATGGTGTGGACAAGCAGTGACGTACTCTTGCATTCTCTCCCAAGCTTCGGGAATAGATTCCTCGGCTTGTTGCGTAAAGCTGGAGATTTTGTTGCGAAGAGCGTTCGTCTTGCCCATCGGAAAGAATTTGGCGAGAAAAATATTGGAACACTTGTCCCATGTGTCTACAGCGTTGCGATTGGTATAGAACCATTGCTTCGCTTTTCCTAGGAGAGAAAAGGGAAAGAGACGAAGACAGATGACTTCTTGGGTTATCCCCTTAATGGTGAAGGTGCCACAAATCTCCAAAAATTGTTGGAGGTGAGCATTGGCATCCTCATGAGCTTTGCCACAGAACGGGCTAGCTTGGACCATCGTGATCAGGGCCGGTTTCAACTCGAAATTGAGGTTGGCATCGATCACGGCTGGTCCTGTCGCTATATTGGCGGCAGAAGGAGCAGAAAACTCACGAATGGTCTTGCTGGCCATCGTGAAGGTAGAACGAGATAAGAAAGAAAGAAGTTGAAGAAGATGAAGGAAAAAGATAAGAAGGACTTGATGGCGGGAAAACGGGCGGCTACGACCCGCCTCCGCGTCAACAGAGACAAATTTAGTTTTGATTAAATTTAAATGGGACAAAAGTAAAAGAACAGGTATTGCGAGTCCATACTTCCATAATTCTTATATTTTCATAAAAATTATGTTAATTACATATCCGAAGAGAACACCCCTGATTAAGAGTTCCAACATAAGTACATGAAAAATAAGATTACATCATATGACTTTTTATTACAAACTACAAAAGAAAATAAGGTCTTCATCCTTGTAGTTGCCGATGGACGCATATGCATGCTTGACAGAAACTTGAACTTGATAATCCCCACTTCTTTTCAACACGACATGAATTCATTGGAGAGTAAATATATACTCTGATTTGGCTTTTTAGCAAGCCATGATATGCACACATTTAATTCATGCACATGAATATTTTATTATTAATTTAAACCATGGTATGGCGCCATGTTTAACTCTGTCATGGGACATCTTGATTATGCAGTGCGACATATATGCATGTCGACCAAGAGAAAATAATTTATTTGATCAACGTTCATTTGGATGGTACGTTATATTCATGTACATGCACCTAATTTACTTGAGAGACTAAATTTGATAATCTTGTTATGTTAGATGAGATGGTAGATCAACAAGTTCTGATATATATAATGCACTTATTATTTGGTGCAATATTTTATTTGGGTTGAGGTGAGATGTTTATTTTGCCATTGCTCTGGAAGATATATTGTAGCGCCGAACTTAGATGTCTTGCATGGGGACAATTTATTTTATCAAAATTAGCATGCGTGTTGATGATATAATATGCCACCATAATCTATAATTTAATATTCACAGTGTTATTTGTGTTAACCTGACTAGACACGACCTTTCATATATTGAATCTAACTAAGTCACAATATTTAATTTACTTGATGCATGACATTTTGAGTCGTAATTGGCATGCAGGTTTATGAGAATTTAGGATGGAGATGATTAAACTTACTTGGTTTAGCTAAATCTGTTTGTGGTATTTCGACTATTTTGACCATGGCACCATAGTAATTAAACTTAGCGTGAGCCGCCATGACTTGGCGATATTTAGCATGAATAAACTAAATTTGTTTAGTTTATTGTGTGGTTTGGCCATAATCTGGTATGACTAAACTAATTTTGTTTAGTTTAACCGGACATGAATTTAGATGTATGCCATCTTAAAGTATTATTTTATTTATTAATTATGGCTAGAACAATAGCCATCAGAGTAACCGTTTCACTCTATCTCTGCATGTATATCAGATTTAAATGCATTATTCATATTGACTTTGACGCAACACTAGATTAGCACATTTAATTTATCTCATGCAGGTGGTTTGATCTTACTGCCTCTCATGCAAACAGAGAAAACGGGGTGTACATATGTATGGCTTGGACCTGCCATGACATGAAGGCGCTAGTTGGTTTAGTGCAGATAAGATGCATGATCTCAATATACAGCACAATAGTATTTGTTTTACCCATCGTATATGCGCATACAACTATTTCCTTGATTTGATAATAACCTATATATGAATTTTCTTAATGGCCGTAACATGCAAGCTATTTGTTTTGTTTTAATGGATGATATGAATATAAACATGTTTGGCGCTACCGTGGCCAAATTTTACGTATGCAAATTTATTCGGATATAGAACCGATTCACATCTGTACCAATTTTACTATGAACCGGGTGGAGCCAAAGCGCATCCACCATTTTTTTTACACCATGAACCATAATTGAATGAAGCCAAAATCGCATCATGAACTATGATTGGATGAAGCCAACACGCGTCCACCAATTTACCACAAATTTCAACCAAGGAATGGAGCCATGACGCGTCCAAACCCAATTTACCATTAATTGGATGGAGCCAAAACCGCATCCACCAATTTTACATCATGAGCATAACCGGGGTGGAGCCCAATCGCGTCCGACCCAATTTCAACCGCGGGAAGGAGCCAACACGCATCCAAACCCGAATTTCACCGAGGCACATATGCTGGCCTTTTACACCTTTACCGGGGCATCAAGCCCATGCGCATAAGCGCAGCCATCACTGGCTCTTTTAATTACCTTTTGTTACCGGGGTATTATAACCCATGCATATGCGCCGATGTTGGCCCTTCTACCGGAACATGAGAAGGCCGTAGAGGCTGGATGATGACGTTGCCGCGCACTAGTACGAGAGGCACAGATGGGAGCAGGCCTCCTAGCTCCTTAATCTACCTCCGGTAACCAGAAGTAGCAGGGGCCAGAGGAGTCACCGCGGATGAACTTTCTCACCTTCTCACACTGCCTTCACAGGAAGTCCGACGTGCAGCGACCAGTTGCAGGACCTCCGGAGTTGGCTTCGGAGATCACGGCAGTACGCAGATTTGGAGATGGTGGTGGTTTGCTTTTCTCTCGTTGGCTCTCAGCACGGCAGGGCGCAGCCTGGCGATGTGGATGTTGATCGACGGCAAGAGCAGCATCCTGACGGCAGTGAATTAGGAAGCCGGAGTGAACGCTTGATATGGCCTTCTATTTATAGAACGGAGGCGACAGCAGTTGCAGCTCTAGGCGATTGGCGCTCTTTGATTTAATTTTTGTATTCGTATTTGATGCTAAGCGGCACCGGCGCCATTCTTTGAACGGACAGCGCGCGCAGTACGTGCAGACGTGCAGGGAGACTTAGGAGGTGTTTGGTTCCCACCCCCTAGAGTTTAGGCACTAAAGTTTAGTGGAGGTCACTAGAGTTGTAGTGTTAAAAATGACTTTTAGTGGTGGTATTTGGAACTTTAGTGACTAAAAGTGACTAAACTTTAGTGGCTAAACTCTAGGGGGTGGGAACCAAACACCCCCTTAGTCACGGCAGCGACTATACCTTGCCAGTTTCTCCTTTGTTTGAAAGTCATGTACGCCATTTAGTATTTTCTTTTCTATTTCTTTATTAATCGCAATAATTAATAAAATGTAGCCGCGATGCATTTTGTTGTCACGCTCATGATGTGTGGTTCTCTCTTTTTTTTTTGTTACATGTATATAGTTAACTAATTAAGCGAGACATATATAGTTAACCAGCTATATGCAAGAAAGGTAGCATGGACATGCATGCACCCTCTTTTCTAGTACTAATCACATGCACTTCTGTGTTATCAAAGTTATCAAATTATTACTTCACATAATTGATTTATCATTCCAATGATACCCCCATCTGCACAGAGCAATTGTCCGCCTGATCAAACACATGTTCAAGCAAGTGTGTGATACTTGCTTGTACAGGAGTATATACTCGTACATCTTTACTTGTTTCGTACTGTGATGTACTAAATTTCATAGCTAAATTCATATCATATTAATTTTATTTTTCTCTTCAAGCATTTATTATTTTTATCTAACATTTAAATAGAATATGACTGTCTGTATTTATTAATATGGCAAAAAGGATTTTCATATATTTTGGACGAGCCAAAAATCGTGTCAACAGATGCCCCCTCGAGGTCCGGGTGCGGAAAATATATGTTTAACGTATCCGGAGCTCGAAACTCAAAATATTCTGCTAAATTCACCATTTGTTTAATCTTGAATAGAAGAAATATATTTGATGTGTATGACGCCCTAGCAAATCTTTGCACTCCAGGTATGCACTAAATGGGGGCACACGTATCATTGTCGTGTATCCTGTTTCGTGATCACCTTCAGGTTGTTTACCACTCCTAGTTTTAAAATCCCGAACTTGCTGGGAAGTGGAGAAACTGCAGCCCGATATGGTAGGAACCCACCGGTTATCAATTGGTTAGCATTAAACAACACGGCAAGACGTCCTTGCGGCAGGATTCATTTGGAGACTCGTCATCAGGTAGTATTCTTGTCCTCCTACCTGATCTGGTGTTCTATCTTACTTTTTCCTTGCGCTTCACCTTTTTTCATTATTACTTCTGCGTCTTCATCTGGCAGAGATTGGGAAGCCACGCGATCCTGGTTTTGGTGCACAGATTTTATTTCGCCGTCACGGCAGGCGGCATAAAAAGAGGTATGATAGGGTTTAGTTTGTTTGGTCATTGATTCGGCGCAATCATCACTAGCTTTACGTGATCTTTGAATACTAGCTCCACATGATTCGTAAATATTATGTGACGCCCAACCAGGAGATTGCGTTAAAATTTTATCAGCAAATTTTGTGGACGTAACTTGTTATCCCCCGCGAGCTTAGCTTCACATTAAAAATACGTACAAATATTTACATATACGAGAATATTTCCATGTATCATATGTAAGCGGATTTCCATGTAGGGTCTTTATATATTATTCGCATCACGATGCCACAGCATCATTTAATCTTACTAATTTATCATAGTCGGCATATATATATATATTTTCTTTACGCAGATGGATGATATGGGCTTAGCCTCCCGTCCCTATAGGATGCCTTTGTCTGACATAGTAAAAACACAACTGTATGAACCCACCAACAGCAAAGATGTATGTCCTGTTCTCAAAGAAGATCACCAGGTGGAGGGGACCTTTAGGGGGTGTTTGGTTCCCACCCCCTAGAGTTTAGCCACTAAAGTTTAGTGGAGGTCACTAGAGTTGTAGTGTTAAAAATAACTTTTAGTTGGGGTGTTTGGAACTTTAGTGACTAAAAGTGACTAAATTTTAGTGGCTAAACTCTAGGGGGTGGGAACCAAACACCCCCTTAATCTCAATAGTCATTATCGTCCTCGGAGATCTGGTCCTAACTTTATAGCCTGCTTCCTTTCTCCTTTAGCGTCGACGTCTCAGTCCAATAAAGCTTCACCCTTGGGAAGCAGAGTTGTTTCCAGAAATTTTGGCTGGGAAAATTTTGAAGTAGAAGCCATTCCAATGCCTTTTGGTTATAATGACTGGGCTGCTGACATTTTGAAGAATCATTCTTCTCACCTCGAGGGAGATGTACCTAGCAAGGATTATATCTATGGGGCTATTTTCTGCTCTTTGGGACAGTAGAGTGCTTCACCTTCATTAGTAAGAGCATTATTAGAAAAATAGGATGCCAATACAAACACCTTTTTATTTCCCCGAGGAGAGCGAACGATTACTCTTTTAGATATGCTCAAGATGGCGGGTTTGCCATTAGATGGGGAACTTTATGATGAGTTCATTCCTCCCCATGATCATTTGGATCCCGACAAACTGTTATACCCAAAGACCTTGTTACCTCTTATGAAAGCATGGCGCAAACTTGAGGAGAAAGGGAGAGTTTCATTTCAAAAATGGTGTGATTATTTCTGCCTGAATCAAAGTGGTCCTTTGCATTCAGATATCTGTGAGTCTTTCAGTATTTATATTGCTGCATTTTTAGCTCTGTGGATCTGTTGCTTTGCTATCGTTGGGGGAGGGCCATACATCCGTCCTAGTGTACTGGTCACGGCCTCCTGGATGGCTTTAGGTCGTCAGTTCGCATTGGCTCAACCTGCTCTATGTGCCTTGTATTATTCTCTACGGTTGATCAGCACCAGGCCTATTGACTTAACCAATCCGAAGAGACTCTGGCCCATACATTATTTAGTGGGTTGGATGGGGGCCTATATGCCAGCAATTATGGGTGATAAGGCGGCAAAAATAAACATCCATGCTTGTCCATACCCCTCAGTAAGGCCTAAAATGTTGAGCAATATGTTCAGAGAACCGCATATTTTTTGCCCAGAGAGCGCTCATAAGTTTTTGAGCAAAGATCATAACCTCCTATGGGATCCGTATAAGCCCCTTGTTGCAAATCGGATTTACCGAACAAATGAACCTTGGACCAAAAAGGTATTTGACTTATCTTCTCGTCGTGGCATACTCCCGTGGAGAGTTGCAACACACAAGAAGGATTTTTGTATTATGGAACCACATCATCCAGAACGCACCGCCAGACAGTTCAGATTGGATCAAATGATACCCTACTCTCCTTTAACAAGTTTGGTAACTGAGAACGAAGTTGGGATAGCATATGCACACTGGCAGCATCTTCTACGCCCCATGCACGAAGATTCCTGTCTTATCCCAGATGAATTTCGCATTGGACGTCCTACACTTGCTTGGGTCAGATGGTTTAGTGCATTCATGGAGCCATCTACTGCCCTATTACATAACCTTGGCAAGATTAATATATATAGCGATGCCATTTTCGCGGATAGAAATCTTGATTATCAGGCGCACCCTGGGCTGGCGCCCCGGGATCTTCTTCCTTGCGGTTTTATGGGGGTACGAAAGGTGACTGAAGAACGTCATCATCATTACCTTGCGTCCATCACTGAGAAGGCAATAATCACTAATAATCACTGGAAGCAAGTATTGTACAATCTTCTTGATGCACAGACTAGCCATCCGGACCAAATAACTATGGTATATCCCCTTCTTCTTTTATCCACAACATGAACCAGTGCTATTGTCATGATTAACTTTAACCCTTCCTCCTTTTTTTAGGGGAAGGACAACTTTGAAATGAATCTGGGTGTTGGTTCTTCGTATCAACCTGTGCCAATGGACAATTTGCCGGCACGAGAGAATTTGAAAGACAATGAAATCGTTATACCGGCTGAAATTAACAGAAAGCGGCATATGCCTGTGAATGTCTCTTCCAGTGATAATGGAGATCCACCAGCCAAGAGAAGGCTTGATTTTACTGAAGTGGATGAGGGTTGCGAGCCTAAATGGGAGGGTCCTTATATTCTTAAGGACGTTTACTCTAGCGGCGCATATATAACCATATCTCCGGATGGTGAATATTGCCCTCCGCCGGTAAACGGAGAATTTTTAAAGCGCTACTATGCGTAAATAAAATTTACATATCATGCTCTGTATCTTCATGAGCCTAAACTAGAAGAAATAATATATATATATATATATATATATATATATATATATATATATATATATATATATATATATATAACAGAGCTCCCGCATGAGGCTAAACTGTAAGGAAACATGATACAGCTCTATGAGTTTAAACTGAAGTTGAAATAAAAAAAAATCAATCATATGCTCCATCGCTTCATGAGCCTACACTGAAGCTAACGCTAAAAATAATATATGAAGGTGCTTAGCTCCTACATGAGCCTAAACTGTAAGATAAAAAAAAATATGCTCCGTATCTTCATGAGCCTAAACTGAAATTGAAATAAAAAAAAAATATACACTCCATGACAGTAGCAGCCTGAACGAGAGAGGAAAAACGCTCAATTTATGGCAATACTTAGTATATAGAGTTCACTGCATACAGTTACAGAATATTAATCCACTGATTGTATAAAAAAAAGTATGCAAACAAAGATGAATAAAAGACTTCTCCAATGCATTAGAAATAAACAAATGTTCTAGTGCATATATAAATCAAACGAATGGTTTAGAAATGAATGACTGATGGTTACAAAGCGAAATACGACACATGTCTGACAAATTGAGGGAAATAAAACGATGAGAACTTATTCGAAGTCTGGCATAAAACTCAGCGAAACCGATTAAACCAGCTAGACTCATTGATTGGCGTTGGAGAGGAATTGGTTCAAATCAGAGAAAAGTTTCTCAGCTTCTTGGATAGGAACCATCGTCTTTATGTGAAGAGACTCATTGGCCTTCTGGCTTGCCTGTGCAGTGGCATCACACAAAGCTTGTTCCTGCTCCTTGACTCCTATGTCCTGAGCAGACTGAATTTTCAATAGTTAGTTCTCCTTTTCCTCTAGTTCCTGCAAAGCAAGGTTAAGTTTGGTAATTTCTGCTGAAATTTCAGCCTTTCTCTTGCCAACTGAAGCTATTTCCTGGGTAGTAGTCTGCAGAGCATCTTTCTTGATCAAAAGCTCTTGCTTGATGTCACTAGCAGCTTCGCCCATTCGTTCAGTGTTTGCCTCAAATTCAGAATAGGCAAGTTGTAGCTTTGTGGAAATAGCAACTAATTTATCCAGCATAATCTTGACTTTTGAAATACTAGCAAAATTCCCAGGGAGGCTAGTCGAAGCAAGTTGCTGAGCGGCACATCGCTCGGGATCTTTCAATGTAGTGATATCCAGCCCTTTAAGAACTTTTGGCAGCAGCTGGTATGTAGCCGCCAAAAAAACCTTCTCAATCTCAGTTGTATCCATACTTCACGTGTTTTCTGGTGCTCCTTGGTTAGAGGGTGGGGATTCTAGCTGTTGTCCACAGTCTAAAAAAAAATGAATAAGTTCATAATATTCATATGACACATGACTGGTGTATGCAAAGGCGACATTTCACATGTTAAAAAAAAACCCCACCATTGATAAAACAAGAAATTTCAGTTGAGTCGATGTCCGTGGCGATAACACGAGTCATATTATATGGGGATTGTGAAAAATCCCCATTCGACCCTATTGTGGTAACATGATTTTCAATATCAAGGAGAGGCTGCAGATCACCTCCCCTCCTCACTATACCAAAGTCCGCGACGTCTGAATAATCTTCATCTTCAAGATGTTCAGTATCAGCGAGAGATTGGTTAAAATCTTCTTCATCGGTAGTGATGCTCGGGGCAGGTACCGTGGCTGTGTCGCAACCCTCATCCACTTCAGTAAAATCAAGCCTTCTCTTGGCTGGTGGATCTCCATTATCACTGGAAGAGATATTCACAGGCATATGCCGCTTTCTGTTAATTTCAGCCGGTATAAAGATTTCATTGTCTTTCAAATTCTCTCGTGCCGGCAAATTGTCCATTAGCACAGGTTGATATGAAGAACCAACACCCAGATTCATTTCAAAGTTGTCCTTCCCCTAAAAAAAAGAGGAAGGATTAAAGTTAATCATGATAATAGCACTGGTTCATGTTGTGGATAAAAGAAGAAGGGGATATACCATAGTTATTTGGTCCGGATGGCTAGTCTGTGCATCAAGAAGATTGTACAATACTTGCTTCCAGTGATTATTAGTGATTATTGCCTTCTCAGTGATGGACGCAAGGTAATGATGATGACGTTCTTCAGTCACCTTTCGTACCCCCATAAAACCGCAAGGAAGAAGATCCCGGGGCGCCAGCCCAGGGTGCGCCTGATAATCAAGATTTCTATCCGCGAAAATGGCATCGCTATATATATTAATCTTGCCAAGGTTATGTAATAGGGCAGTAGATGGCTCCATGAATGCACTAAACCATCTGACCCAAGCAAGTGTAGGACGTCCAATGCGAAATTCATCTGGGATAAGACAGGAATCTTCGTGCATGGGGCGTAGAAGATGCTGCCAGTGTGCATATGCTATCCCAACTTCATTCTCAGTTACCAAACTTGTTAAAGGAGAGTAGGGTATCATTTGATCCAATCTGAACTGTCTGGCGGTGCATTCTGGATGATGTGGTTCCATAATACAAAAATCCTTCTTGTGTGTTGCAACTCTCCACGGGAGTATGCCACGACGAGAAGATAAGTCAAATACCTTTTTGGTCCAAGGTTCATTTGTTCGGTAAATCCGATTTGCAACAAGGGGCTTATACGGATCCCATAGGAGGTTATGATCTTTGCTCAAAAACTTATGAGCGCTCTCTGGGCAAAAAATATGCGGTTCTCTGAACATATTGCTCAACATTTTAGGCCTTACTGAGGGGTATGGACAAGCAGGGATGTTTATTTTTGCCATCTTGTCACCCATAATTGCTGGCATATAGGCCCCCATCCAACCCACTAAATAATGTATGGGCCAGAGTCTCTTCGGATTGGTTAAGTCAATAGGCCTGGTCCTGATCAACCGTAGAGAATAATACAAGGCACATAGAGCAGGTTGAGCCAATGCGAACTGACGACCTAAAGCCATCCAGGAGGCCGTGACCAGTACACTAGGACAGATGTATGGCCCTCCCCCAACGATAGCAAAGCAACAGATCCACAGAGCTAAAAATGCAGCAGTATAAATACTGAAAACTCACAGATATCTGAATGCAAAGGACCACTTTGATTCAGGTAGAAATAATCACACCATTTTTGAAATGAAACTCTCCCTTTCTCCTCAAGTTTGCGCCATGCTTTCATAAGAGGTAACAAGGTCTTTGGGTATAACAGTTTGTCGGGATCCAAATGATCATGGGGAGGAATGAACTCATCATAAGGTTCCGCATCTAATGGCAAACCCGCCATCTTGAGCATATCTAAAAGAGTAATCGTTCGCTCTCCTCGGAGAAATAAAAAGGTGTTTGTATTGGCATCCCATTTTTCTAATAATGCTTTTACTAAAGAAGGTGAAGCAGTGTACTGTCCCAAAGAGCAGAAAATAGCCCCATAGATATAATCCTTGCCAGGTACATCTCCCTCGAGGTGAGAAGAATGATTATTCAAAATGTCAGCAGCCCAGTCATTATAACCAAAAGGCATTGGAATGGCTTCTACTTCAAAATTTTTCCAGCCAAAATTTCTGGAAACAACTCTGCTTCCCAAAAAGGATATGACTGTCTCTATTATCTAACATTTAAATAGAATATGACTGTCTGTATTTATTAATATGGCAAAAAGGATTTTCATATATTTTGGACGAGCCAAAAATCGTGTCAACAGGACTAAGGAAAGAAAGAATGGGGAAAGATGGGATTCACTAAGCGGGAGCTTAAGCGAAGTTAAATTCGACAAGGACTCGAAGGATACACCGATTGCCTTCCCCGGCAACGGCGCCAGAAATGCTTGTTGGTAGTTCTTAACTTCACTAAAGATAGAGCTAGGTAACTATCCCCGGTAACGGCCCAGAAATGCTTGTTGACACTTGCTAACGTCGTTACTAGGAGTAGACTATGGAATCTATCCCTGGCAACGGCGCCAGAAATGCTTGTAGCAAGTCCATTCACTATACCTAAAGGAGTGAAGCTAAAGCAGCTATCTACTAATGTCAAATGGGGTTGTCAATCCCGACACTTGTAGGAGCTAGCTAGAGAGATTGCAATCTACCTAGAGGAGATTCTGCAAGTGCACAGAACTATCGTAGTAGCACTTCGCCTGGGAGTACTAGGTGTCGATTTATTTTATCCCAAAGGAAGACTAGGGTGGTGTATGAGTCGAGTCAAGGAGGGGATGAGAGTCGAAGAATAAGAAAGGGAAAATGAGAGAAGAGAAGAGAGGAGATGAAAGGCTAGAAAGAATTTATGAGTGAATAGGTAAGGATGAAATGAATGGTTAAGGTAAGGCGGATGGATAGGTAGATAGGGGAAAAGATAACTAAGGATAACTAATATAACTAACTAATAACTAATAACTACTCCTAGATAACTACGAAGCAAGATAGGAAATTGCCAAATAAGCAACCAAGTTAAGTATAGTTTTATTCCTATCTTGTCAAGTACTGAGGCGTACTAGCCTTTACCACTGACTTAGGTTGAACGCTAGCACAACGAGCCTTACTGTTAAACTAGACCAACTACGTGGTTGAATTCAAGGCGCACAGGGCTGTCACCACCTGCTTGCTACCACAGCTATCCGGGGGTCTAGCCGTATCTGAAGGTAAGTCTATAACTAAGCACCACGCCTAATTATATTCTAACTATCTCTATCCTGGCCTAGAATAGAGACACCCTTGCGGACGTCAGAGCAAATACTTGACTTAATAAGATAAACACTAAACTAACTAAGCAACCTATTGGCAAAGATCAAACACTAAGCACACTAGAGATTAACTACTATGGCTAAGTGAATTGAAATGTAGGATAGCTAGGTACTCAAGCAATCAATCAAGTATACTACTCAATACTGGTAAGTAGAATAAAGTAATACTTGAAATGATGAACTAGAATATAGTAAAGTGCTTGAGTTACAAGAGCAAAACCTGAACCGGATATGAAGGAAGACTCTTCCCAACTCCAGGACCGATTACTCGCACGCTTCTACTCTTGAGCTAAGCCTTGAGCAGCGCTTCCGCGAGGGCAATGAGGCAAGGATGCCTTGCTCTACTAGCTACCTACTTGCCTAAGCTTGGCTGCATCCTAAGCTATTAGCTCTCTAGCTTTAGCCTTGCTTTCTTCTTTGTTTCTCCTTGCTTTCCTTGCTTGCAGTGAAGTGACACCTCCAGGGGGGTATTTATAGCCCAAGTGAGTGAGGGGGGTACTTATAGGAGGCAGCCAACCGACCTAGGGCAAACCCTAGTGGCGGTCGCCAGCCCTAGGTGGCGGCCGCCACCCCCTTTGCCCTTGGATGCACCGTCATTGATCCTACGGTCTCCAGGGACTCCTCCAAGGCGGTTCCAAGGTCGGTTGCATGTCCAAATAACCGTCACATGGGCAATTAGGTCATGATCCATGTGACATCTCTTCTTAGCCCTCCGATGGCACCGACCTAGTGACCAAGGGCTAAGATTTGGCCCTGGGGTGGTCACACGGATCAGTGACATGGCAGGGGAGAGTTTGGGCCTCTCCTTGGTGGCGGGCGCCACCTAGGGGTGGCGGGCGCCACCCCACTAGGGCCCAAATGGGCCCTGGTGACTGGGCTCGGCCCCTGGTGGGTCCTTTCTCCAAATTTGGTCCAAATCCTGCATTCAAATAAAAATCTATGGACATGTGGAATTTGGTTAGTTTGAAACCTATTTGACTACTTTTCATGCCTTTTTGTTGAATTTTTGGGTAAAATGTTGATGGTAAAATAAGTGTTTAAGGACCATCAACAAGATCCCCCAAGCTAACCTGTTGCTCGTCCTCGAGCAACAATGCGGTTTAAGCATTGAGCATGAAATAGATAGCAACTTAAGATGTATACAAGTGCATATTGTATAGTGAGAAATAACTTAGTGTATATCATTAATCATAGCAATGTGGGGCTTATAGCTTTTCACTTCAAACATGCAAGAGTGAAATAAAGCAGTAGATAGGAAACTTTTATCTTGCTTAGGTTTGACTAGGATTCTGTCTGGAGGTTTTTTAAGGTTTTCAAAAGATAAAAACTTGCTTAAGTCCTCCAAGATTCACTCAATCACTCAATGGTGTTTAAATCCTCACTTAGGCCAAAATGTAGCCTCTCCTATTTCTAAAGAATGATATGTGGAGTTATAGGTAGGCTAAGAATCATGAGCAAATTGCATAATGTTTATTGCTAAGCTAGACACTCAGATCATAAGGAGCAGCAAATCATAAATATTGATCAAGATGTGCATGTGTGGTTATGTGGAAGTGTATAGAGAGATATTTCATAATCCTTCCTAGTTAATTTCTGGGGTCTAAAGCTAATGATAACTCTCTCTCTCTCTCTTTTTTTTCGATACATAGTGAGTAGACAAAAATGTGTCCTCACATTTTCTTAGGACATAGTCCTCTCTTGAGCTACTTTGCTCACCTCTTTTTTTCATATCTCTCTTTTTTTTAGCTCTAGATTTCCCCAGATTGTTTATAGAAAAGGATTTTAGAAATGAAAAGGGGGAAGAGAGAGAAATGCTTATTCCCAGTGTAGGAATAGTATAAGGCTAGCAATGGAACGTTTGGCAAGGTATTGCATATCTCCAGTGTAGAGAATGAGCAATTTATTTGGTGGTTGCAAACTTCCAAAGTGGAGAGTAAGCAATTTATGGTGGGTGTGTGTATCTTGATCAAAAGAAATCATAAGCTTCTCTACTAAGATCTATGAGGTCTAACAAAGCTCAACACAAACAAATCTCTTTGTGGTTTTGACTAACAAACATTTGGCTAGTGGTGGGATGGGATAAAATCCAGGAGGAACTTTTAGCAAGGTTTTCATGATTTTTAAAAGAAATCCTCCAGATTAGGTCCTAATTTCACCTTAGCAAGTTTAAAGAATTACTCCATTTCCAACTAACTTTATTCACTAAGCATGATTTTAGTTAAAACATGTGCAACCCACAAAAGCTACAACTTAGATAAAACTAGTTATTCTAACTATAACAATAGCATTTGCATGGCATATTTTATTTCTTATTCAGGTTCCAACATTTTTAAGCAGATTTTATCATTTTTACTCATGGGATAATTACTTAGGCAAGTATATAACATTCAAAATTTTTTGAAAGATATAGAATTTAAGAACCGAACATAAAGAGTAAGGTTGAAACATACCTTATTGGCGCGAGGATCTCCCCCAAGCTGGCTTCTTGCTTGGTGAAGGGTCTTCATCTTTCTCGGTCGGAGCTCTTGTTCTTATTTTATTAAAAAGAAAACTATCCAATGTTGTGAAAAAGGGAAACTATCCTATTATGATATTTTATTATTCTAGCTAAGTTAACATATACTTATGCATATAACTAATGATAACTGATTTTTTTAGTTACATGCATGACATATGTTATTTATTTGAAAAAGGGAAATCTGAAGGGAAATTTAAAAGTAAATCCATACCTTAGATCCATGGAATTTCATCCTTATTGGGTGGATCTTCTTCCTTGGGTGCTTCTTCTTTAAGTACTTCATCGGCTTCTTCTTCTTTTGGCACCACTTCTTTGTCATGTGAATTACTCAACTCAGGAGAAGGTGGCTCTTTCTTTCTGTTCCACCTTATTCTTAGGCGTCTCTTCTTGGTACGAACGGGTTTTGCTTCCTGCATGTTAGCGGCATATGCGGGACCACAGGAAAAGGAGAATATTTCCTTCCTCCCTCCTAATGTCATTTGCATTTTACCACTCCCCACATATATGCAAGCATCAATAGTGTTCATGAAAGGTCTACCTAAGATTAGAGGCACAACTTTCCTATTTCCCATATCTAGTATTATGAAATCAGCAGGAACATATGAACCTCTAATATGAACAGGTAAATCAGTGACTATTCCTTCTACATAGCATGTTGATTGATCAGTTAGCACGACATAAGCAGATGTGGATGTCATGGGTGGAAAGAACGAGTTTTCATAGAAATCCTTAGATAAAATGTTTACACTCGATCCTAAATCACACATGACATTTTTAAAGACTTCACCAAAGATTGAGCATCTAATTATGGGACTACCAGGATCACCCTTTTTAATAGTCATAGTTTGATCTTCATAATAGTTAAAATATTTTATTTCAACCATATTTGCAGTTTCCACATTAGGTTTAGCCAGAATTTTGCCAGTTTCAAAAGATGGTATGATCACAGCAAGTTGAGCTAATTGGGTTTCTAACATCTTATTAAAGCTAAGTTGATTTTTCAGAGCAGATGAGAAATCTTCCAATTTAGCATTTATGTTCTCAAGCATTTTATCATTTGACATTAATTTCTTATTCAAAAATTCAGTAGTTCTACCTTGAGAGTAGACTAGATTCTTTAAGAACGAGAAATTGTCAGTACTTTGGAAATTAGAGCAAGGGAATGAATTATTACCTTGAGAGTTGGAGTGCTGATTCCATCCTTGATTTTATTGACGGAAACCGTTGTTGTTGTTGTTGTTGTTGTTGAAGTTTAAATCTTCATGTAACTCGGGGTAGTCGTTCCCAGAATATCCGGTTTCTCCACAGACTTCACAAGTCATGTAGGATTCCAGAGATTGAACACTCTCTTGTTGGTTCATCTTCTCACAGCTGTCCAGCTTCTTGGCCAGCAGTTCCATCTTGGCCACGATCATGTCGGCCTCCTTAAGGGAATGCATACCTCGCTTACGGGGCTGAAGTCTCTCGTCACTCCATCCTTGGCTCGACACCATCTTCTCTATGAGAGCCTTAGCATCTGCAACATTCAGAGAAAAGAATGCACCGCCGGTGGCGGCATCCAAATGGCTTCTAGAGAGTGGGGTTAGGCCATGGTAGAAGTTCTAGATCAACAACCAGTCCTTCATACCATGGTGTGGACAAGCAGTGACGTACTCTTGCATTCTCTCCCAAGCTTCGGGAATAGATTCCTCGGCTTGTTGCGTAAAGCTGGAGATTTTGTTGCGAAGAGCGTTCGTCTTGCCCATCGGAAAGAATTTGGCGAGAAAAATATTGGAACACTTGTCCCATGTGTCTACAGCGTTGCGATTGGTATAGAACCATTGCTTCGCTTTTCCTAGGAGAGAAAAGGGAAAGAGACGAAGACAGATGACTTCTTGGGTTATCCCCTTAATGGTGAAGGTGCCACAAATCTCCAAAAATTGTTGGAGGTGAGCATTGGCATCCTCATGAGCTTTGCCACAGAACGGGCTAGCTTGGACCATCGTGATCAGGGCCGGTTTCAACTCGAAATTGAGGTTGGCATCGATCACGGCTGGTCCTGTCGCTATATTGGCGGCAGAAGGAGCAGAAAACTCACGAATGGTCTTGCTGGCCATCGTGAAGGTAGAACGAGATAAGAAAGAAAGAAGTTGAAGAAGATGAAGGAAAAAGATAAGAAGGACTTGATGGCGGGAAAACGGGCGGCTACGACCCGCCTCCGCGTCAACAGAGACAAATTTAGTTTTGATTAAATTTAAATGGGACAAAAGTAAAAGAACAGGTATTGCGAGTCCATACTTCCATAATTCTTATATTTTCATAAAAATTATGTTAATTACATATCCGAAGAGAACACCCCTGATTAAGAGTTCCAACATAAGTACATGAAAAATAAGATTACATCATATGACTTTTTATTACAAACTACAAAAGAAAATAAGGTCTTCATCCTTGTAGTTGCCGATGGACGCATATGCATGCTTGACAGAAACTTGAACTTGATAATCCCCACTTCTTTTCAACACGACATGAATTCATTGGAGAGTAAATATATACTCTGATTTGGCTTTTTAGCAAGCCATGATATGCACACATTTAATTCATGCACATGAATATTTTATTATTAATTTAAACCATGGTATGGCGCCATGTTTAACTCTGCCATGGGACATCTTGATTATGCAGTGCGACATATATGCATGTCGACCAAGAGAAAATAATTTATTTGATCAACGTTCATTTGGATGGTACGTTATATTCATGTACATGCACCTAATTTACTTGAGAGACTAAATTTGATAATCTTGTTATGTTAGATGAGATGGTAGATCAACAAGTTCTGATATATATAATGCACTTATTATTTGGTGCAATATTTTATTTGGGTTGAGGTGAGATGTTTATTTTGCCATTGCTCTGGAAGATATATTGTAGCGCCGAACTTAGATGTCTTGCATGGGGACAATTTATTTTATCAAAATTAGCATGCGTGTTGATGATATAATATGCCACCATAATCTATAATTTAATATTCACAGTGTTATTTGTGTTAACCTGACTAGACACGACCTTTCATATATTGAATCTAACTAAGTCACAATATTTAATTTACTTGATGCATGACATTTTGAGTCGTAATTGGCATGCAGGTTTATGAGAATTTAGGATGGAGATGATTAAACTTACTTGGTTTAGCTAAATCTGTTTGTGGTATTTCGACTATTTTGACCATGGCACCATAGTAATTAAACTTAGCGTGAGCCGCCATGACTTGGCGATATTTAGCATGAATAAACTAAATTTGTTTAGTTTATTGTGTGGTTTGGCCATAATCTGGTATGACTAAACTAATTTTGTTTAGTTTAACCGGACATGAATTTAGATGTATGCCATCTTAAAGTATTATTTTATTTATTAATTATGGCTAGAACAATAGCCATCAGAGTAACCGTTTCACTCTATCTCTGCATGTATATCAGATTTAAATGCATTATTCATATTGACTTTGACGCAACACTAGATTAGCACATTTAATTTATCTCATGCAGGTGGTTTGATCTTACTGCCTCTCATGCAAACAGAGAAAACGGGGTGTACATATGTATGGCTTGGACCTGCCATGACATGAAGGCGCTAGTTGGTTTAGTGCAGATAAGATGCATGATCTCAATATACAGCACAATAGTATTTGTTTTACCCATCGTATATGCGCATACAACTATTTCCTTGATTTGATAATAACCTATATATGAATTTTCTTAATGGCCGTAACATGCAAGCTATTTGTTTTGTTTTAATGGATGATATGAATATAAACATGTTTGGCGCTACCGTGGCCAAATTTTACGTATGCAAATTTATTCGGATATAGAACCGATTCACATCTGTACCAATTTTACTATGAACCGGGTGGAGCCAAAGCGCATCCACCATTTTTTTACACCATGAACCATAATTGAATGAAGCCAAAATCGCATCATGAACTATGATTGGATGAAGCCAACACGCGTCCACCAATTTACCACAAATTTCAACCAAGGAATGGAGCCATGACGCGTCCAAACCCAATTTACCATTAATTGGATGGAGCCAAAACCGCATCCACCAATTTTACATCATGAGCATAACCGGGGTGGAGCCCAATCGCGTCCGACCCAATTTCAACCGCGGGAAGGAGCCAACACGCATCCAAACCCGAATTTCACCGAGGCACATATGCTGGCCTTTTACACCTTTACCGGGGCATCAAGCCCATGCGCATAAGCGCAGCCATCACTGGCTCTTTTAATTACCTTTTGTTACCGGGGTATTATAACCCATGCATATGCGCCGATGTTGGCCCTTCTACCGGAACATGAGAAGGCCGTAGAGGCTGGATGATGACGTTGCCGCGCACTAGTACGAGAGGCACAGATGGGAGCAGGCCTCCTAGCTCCTTAATCTACCTCCGGTAACCAGAAGTAGCAGGGGCCAGAGGAGTCACCGCGGATGAACTTTCTCACCTTCTCACACTGCCTTCACAGGAAGTCCGACGTGCAGCGACCAGTTGCAGGACCTCCGGAGTTGGCTTCGGAGATCACGGCAGTACGCAGATTTGGAGATGGTGGTGGTTTGCTTTTCTCTCGTTGGCTCTCAGCACGGCAGGGCGCAGCCTGGCGATGTGGATGTTGATCGACGGCAAGAGCAGCATCCTGACGGCAGTGAATTAGGAAGCCGGAGTGAACGCTTGATATGGCCTTCTATTTATAGAACGGAGGCGACAGCAGTTGCAGCTCTAGGCGATTGGCGCTCTTTGATTTAATTTTGTATTCGTATTTGATGCTAAGCGGCACCGGCGCCATTCTTTGAACGGACAGCGCGCGCAGTACGTGCAGACGTGCAGGGAGACTTAGGAGGTGTTTGGTTCCCACCCCCTAGAGTTTAGGCACTAAAGTTTAGTGGAGGTCACTAGAGTTGTAGTGTTAAAAATGACTTTTAGTGGTGGTATTTGGAACTTTAGTGACTAAAAGTGACTAAACTTTAGTGGCTAAACTCTAGGGGGTGGGAACCAAACACCCCCTTAGTCACGGCAGCGACTATACCTTGCCAGTTTCTCCTTTGTTTGAAAGTCATGTACGCCATTTAGTATTTTCTTTTCTATTTCTTTATTAATCGCAATAATTAATAAAATGTAGCCGCGATGCATTTTGTTGTCACGCTCATGATGTGTGGTTCTCTCTTTTTTTTTGTTACATGTATATAGTTAACTAATTAAGCGAGACATATATAGTTAACCAGCTATATGCAAGAAAGGTAGCATGGACATGCATGCACCCTCTTTTCTAGTACTAATCACATGCACTTCTGTGTTATCAAAGTTATCAAATTATTACTTCACATAATTGATTTATCATTCCAATGATACCCCCATCTGCACAGAGCAATTGTCCGCCTGATCAAACACATGTTCAAGCAAGTGTGTGATACTTGCTTGTACAGGAGTATATACTCGTACATCTTTACTTGTTTCGTACTGTGATGTACTAAATTTCATAGCTAAATTCATATCATATTAATTTTATTTTTCTCTTCAAGCATTTATTATTTTTATCTAACATTTAAATAGAATATGACTGTCTGTATTTATTAATATGGCAAAAAGGATTTTCATATATTTTGGACGAGCCAAAAATCGTGTCAACAGATGCCCCCTCGAGGTCCGGGTGCGGAAAATATATGTTTAACGTATCCGGAGCTCGAAACTCAAAATATTCTGCTAAATTCACCATTTGTTTAATCTTGAATAGAAGAAATATATTTGATGTGTATGACGCCCTAGCAAATCTTTGCACTCCAGGTATGCACTAAATGGGGGCACACGTATCATTGTCGTGTATCCTGTTTCGTGATCACCTTCAGGTTGTTTACCACTCCTAGTTTTAAAATCCCGAACTTGCTGGGAAGTGGAGAAACTGCAGCCCGATATGGTAGGAACCCACCGGTTATCAATTGGTTAGCATTAAACAACACGGCAAGACGTCCTTGCGGCAGGATTCATTTGGAGACTCGTCATCAGGTAGTATTCTTGTCCTCCTACCTGATCTGGTGTTCTATCTTACTTTTTCCTTGCGCTTCACCTTTTTTCATTATTACTTCTGCGTCTTCATCTGGCAGAGATTGGGAAGCCACGCGATCCTGGTTTGGTGCACAGATTTTATTTCGCCGTCACGGCAGGCGGCATAAAAAGAGGTATGATAGGGTTTAGTTGTTTGGTCATTGATTCGGCGCAATCATCACTAGCTTACGTGATCTTTGAATACTAGCTCCACATGATTCGTAAATATTATGTGACGCCCAACCAGGAGATTGCGTTAAAATTTTATCAGCAAATTTTGTGGACGTAACTTGTTATCCCCCGCGAGCTTAGCTTCACATTAAAAATACGTACAAATATTTACATATACGAGAATATTTCCATGTATCATATGTAAGCGGATTTCCATGTAGGGTCTTTATATATTATTCGCATCACGATGCCACAGCATCATTTAATCTTACTAATTTATCATAGTCGGCATATATATATATATTTTCTTTACGCAGATGGATGATATGGGCTTAGCCTCCCGTCCCTATAGGATGCCTTTGTCTGACATAGTAAAAACACAACTGTATGAACCCACCAACAGCAAAGATGTATGTCCTGTTCTCAAAGAAGATCACCAGGTGGAGGGGACCTTTAGGGGGTGTTTGGTTCCCACCCCCTAGAGTTTAGCCACTAAAGTTTAGTGGAGGTCACTAGAGTTGTAGTGTTAAAAATAACTTTTAGTTGGGGTGTTTGGAACTTTAGTGACTAAAAGTGACTAAATTTTAGTGGCTAAACTCTAGGGGGTGGGAACCAAACACCCCTTAATCTCAATAGTCATTATCGTCCTCGGAGATCTGGTCCTAACTTTATAGCCTGCTTCCTTTCTCCTTTAGCGTCGACGTCTCAGTCCAATAAAGCTTCACCCTTGGGAAGCAGAGTTGTTTCCAGAAATTTTGGCTGGGAAAATTTTGAAGTAGAAGCCATTCCAATGCCTTTTGGTTATAATGACTGGGCTGCTGACATTTTGAAGAATCATTCTTCTCACCTCGAGGGAGATGTACCTAGCAAGGATTATATCTATGGGGCTATTTTCTGCTCTTTGGGACAGTAGAGTGCTTCACCTTCATTAGTAAGAGCATTATTAGAAAAATAGGATGCCAATACAAACACCTTTTTATTTCCCCGAGGAGAGCGAACGATTACTCTTTAGATATGCTCAAGATGGCGGGTTTGCCATTAGATGGGGAACTTTATGATGAGTTCATTCCTCCCCATGATCATTTGGATCCCGACAAACTGTTATACCCAAAGACCTTGTTACCTCTTATGAAAGCATGGCGCAAACTTGAGGAGAAAGGGAGAGTTTCATTTCAAAATGGTGTGATTATTTCTGCCTGAATCAAAGTGGTCCTTTGCATTCAGATATCTGTGAGTCTTTCAGTATTTATACTGCTGCATTTTTAGCTCTGTGGATCTGTTGCTTTGCTATCGTTGGGGGAGGGCCATACATCCGTCCTAGTGTACTGGGTCACGGCCTCCTGGATGGCTTTAGGTCGTCAGTTCGCATTGGCTCAACCTGCTCTATGTGCCTTGTATTATTCTCTACGGTTGATCAGCACCAGGCCTATTGACTTAACCAATCCGAAGAGACTCTGGCCCATACATTATTTAGTGGGTTGGATGGGGGCCTATATGCCAGCAATTATGGGTGATAAGGCGGCAAAAATAAACATCCATGCTTGTCCATACCCCTCAGTAAGGCCTAAAATGTTGAGCAATATGTTCAGAGAACCGCATATTTTTTGCCCAGAGAGCGCTCATAAGTTTTTGAGCAAAGATCATAACCTCCTATGGGATCCGTATAAGCCCCTTGTTGCAAATCGGATTTACCGAACAAATGAACCTTGGACCAAAAAGGTATTTGACTTATCTTCTCGTCGTGGCATACTCCCGTGGAGAGTTGCAACACACAAGAAGGATTTTTGTATTATGGAACCACATCATCCAGAACGCACCGCCAGACAGTTCAGATTGGATCAAATGATACCCTACTCTCCTTTAACAAGTTTGGTAACTGAGAACGAAGTTGGGATAGCATATGCACACTGGCAGCATCTTCTACGCCCCATGCACGAAGATTCCTGTCTTATCCCAGATGAATTTCGCATTGGACGTCCTACACTTGCTTGGGTCAGATGGTTTAGTGCATTCATGGAGCCATCTACTGCCCTATTACATAACCTTGGCAAGATTAATATATATAGCGATGCCATTTTCGCGGATAGAAATCTTGATTATCAGGCGCACCCTGGGCTGGCGCCCCGGGATCTTCTTCCTTGCGGTTTTATGGGGGTACGAAAGGTGACTGAAGAACGTCATCATCATTACCTTGCGTCCATCACTGAGAAGGCAATAATCACTAATAATCACTGGAAGCAAGTATTGTACAATCTTCTTGATGCACAGACTAGCCATCCGGACCAAATAACTATGGTATATCCCCTTCTTCTTTTATCCACAACATGAACCAGTGCTATTGTCATGATTAACTTTAACCCTTCCTCCTTTTTTTAGGGGAAGGACAACTTTGAAATGAATCTGGGTGTTGGTTCTTCGTATCAACCTGTGCCAATGGACAATTTGCCGCACGAGAGAATTTGAAAGACAATGAAATCGTTATACCGGCTGAAATTAACAGAAAGCGGCATATGCCTGTGAATGTCTCTTCCAGTGATAATGGAGATCCACCAGCCAAGAGAAGGCTTGATTTTACTGAAGTGGATGAGGGTTGCGAGCCTAAATGGGAGGGTCCTTATATTCTTAAGGACGTTTACTCTAGCGGCGCATATATAACCATATCTCCGGATGGTGAATATTGCCCTCCGCCGGTAAACGGAGAATTTTTAAAGCGCTACTATGCGTAAATAAAATTTACATATCATGCTCTGTATCTTCATGAGCCTAAACTAGAAGAAATAATATATATATATATATATATATATATATATATATATATATATATATATATATATATATATAACAGAGCTCCCGCATGAGGCTAAACTGTAAGGAAACATGATACAGCTCTATGAGTTTAAACTGAAGTTGAAATAAAAAAAAATCAATCATATGCTCCATCGCTTCATGAGCCTACACTGAAGCTAACGCTAAAATAATATATGAAGGTGCTTAGCTCCTACATGAGCCTAAACTGTAAGATAAAAAAAAATATGCTCCGTATCTTCATGAGCCTAAACTGAAATTGAAATAAAAAAAAAATATACACTCCATGACAGTAGCAGCCTGAACGAGAGAGGAAAAACGCTCAATTTATGGCAATACTTAGTATATAGAGTTCACTGCATACAGTTACAGAATATTAATCCACTGATTGTATAAAAAAAAGTATGCAAACAAAGATGAATAAAAGACTTCTCCAATGCATTAGAAATAAACAAATGTTCTAGTGCATATATAAATCAAACGAATGGTTTAGAAATGAATGACTGATGGTTACAAAGCGAAATACGACACATGTCTGACAAATTGAGGGAAATAAAACGATGAGAACTTATTCGAAGTCTGGCATAAAACTCAGCGAAACCGATTAAACCAGCTAGACTCATTGATTGGCGTTGGAGAGGAATTGGTTCAAATCAGAGAAAAGTTTCTCAGCTTCTTGGATAGGAACCATCGTCTTTATGTGAAGAGACTCATTGGCCTTCTGGCTTGCCTGTGCAGTGGCATCACACAAAGCTTGTTCCTGCTCCTTGACTCCTATGTCCTGAGCAGACTGAATTTTCAATAGTTAGTTCTCCTTTTCCTCTAGTTCCTGCAAAGCAAGGTTAAGTTTGGTAATTTCTGCTGAAATTTCAGCCTTTCTCTTGCCAACTGAAGCTATTTCCTGGGTAGTAGTCTGCAGAGCATCTTTCTTGATCAAAAGCTCTTGCTTGATGTCACTAGCAGCTTCGCCCATTCGTTCAGTGTTTGCCTCAAATTCAGAATAGGCAAGTTGTAGCTTTGTGGAAATAGCAACTAATTTATCCAGCATAATCTTGACTTTTGAAATACTAGCAAAATTCCCAGGGAGGCTAGTCGAAGCAAGTTGCTGAGCGGCACATCGCTCGGGATCTTTCAATGTAGTGATATCCAGCCCTTTAAGAACTTTTGGCAGCAGCTGGTATGTAGCCGCCAAAAAAACCTTCTCAATCTCAGTTGTATCCATACTTCACGTGTTTTCTGGTGCTCCTTGGTTAGAGGGTGGGGATTCTAGCTGTTGTCCACAGTCTAAAAAAAAATGAATAAGTTCATAATATTCATATGACACATGACTGGTGTATGCAAAGGCGACATTTCACATGTTAAAAAAAAACCCCACCATTGATAAAACAAGAAATTTCAGTTGAGTCGATGTCCGTGGCGATAACACGAGTCATATTATATGGGGATTGTGAAAAATCCCCATTCGACCCTATTGTGGTAACATGATTTTCAATATCAAGGAGAGGCTGGCAGATCACCTCCCCTCCTCACTATACCAAAGTCCGCGACGTCTGAATAATCTTCATCTTCAAGATGTTCAGTATCAGCGAGAGATTGGTTAAAATCTTCTTCATCGGTAGTGATGCTCGGGGCAGGTACCGTGGCTGTGTCGCAACCCTCATCCACTTCAGTAAAATCAAGCCTTCTCTTGGCTGGTGGATCTCCATTATCACTGGAAGAGATATTCACAGGCATATGCCGCTTTCTGTTAATTTCAGCCGGTATAAAGATTTCATTGTCTTTCAAATTCTCTCGTGCCGGCAAATTGTCCATTAGCACAGGTTGATATGAAGAACCAACACCCAGATTCATTTCAAAGTTGTCCTTCCCCTAAAAAAAAGAGGAAGGATTAAAGTTAATCATGATAATAGCACTGGTTCATGTTGTGGATAAAAGAAGAAGGGGATATACCATAGTTATTTGGTCCGGATGGCTAGTCTGTGCATCAAGAAGATTGTACAATACTTGCTTCCAGTGATTATTAGTGATTATTGCCTTCTCAGTGATGGACGCAAGGTAATGATGATGACGTTCTTCAGTCACCTTTCGTACCCCCATAAAACCGCAAGGAAGAAGATCCCGGGGCGCCAGCCCAGGGTGCGCCTGATAATCAAGATTTCTATCCGCGAAAATGGCATCGCTATATATATTAATCTTGCCAAGGTTATGTAATAGGGCAGTAGATGGCTCCATGAATGCACTAAACCATCTGACCCAAGCAAGTGTAGGACGTCCAATGCGAAATTCATCTGGGATAAGACAGGAATCTTCGTGCATGGGGCGTAGAAGATGCTGCCAGTGTGCATATGCTATCCCAACTTCATTCTCAGTTACCAAACTTGTTAAAGGAGAGTAGGGTATCATTTGATCCAATCTGAACTGTCTGGCGGTGCATTCTGGATGATGTGGTTCCATAATACAAAAATCCTTCTTGTGTGTTGCAACTCTCCACGGGAGTATGCCACGACGAGAAGATAAGTCAAATACCTTTTTGGTCCAAGGTTCATTTGTTCGGTAAAATCCGATTTGCAACAAGGGGCTTATACGGATCCCATAGGAGGTTATGATCTTTGCTCAAAAACTTATGAGCGCTCTCTGGGCAAAAAATATGCGGTTCTCTGAACATATTGCTCAACATTTTAGGCCTTACTGAGGGGTATGGACAAGCAGGGATGTTTATTTTTGCCATCTTGTCACCCATAATTGCTGGCATATAGGCCCCCATCCAACCCACTAAATAATGTATGGGCCAGAGTCTCTTCGGATTGGTTAAGTCAATAGGCCTGGTCCTGATCAACCGTAGAGAATAATACAAGGCACATAGAGCAGGTTGAGCCAATGCGAACTGACGACCTAAAGCCATCCAGGAGGCCGTGACCAGTACACTAGGACAGATGTATGGCCCTCCCCCAACGATAGCAAAGCAACAGATCCACAGAGCTAAAAATGCAGCAGTATAAATACTGAAAACTCACAGATATCTGAATGCAAAGGACCACTTTGATTCAGGTAGAAATAATCACACCATTTTTGAAATGAAACTCTCCCTTTCTCCTCAAGTTTGCGCCATGCTTTCATAAGAGGTAACAAGGTCTTTGGGTATAACAGTTTGTCGGGATCCAAATGATCATGGGGAGGAATGAACTCATCATAAGGTTCCGCATCTAATGGCAAACCCGCCATCTTGAGCATATCTAAAAAGAGTAATCGTTCGCTCTCCTCGGAGAAATAAAAAGGTGTTTGTATTGGCATCCCATTTTTCTAATAATGCTTTTACTAAAGAAGGTGAAGCAGTGTACTGTCCCAAAGAGCAGAAAATAGCCCCATAGATATAATCCTTGCCAGGTACATCTCCCTCGAGGTGAGAAGAATGATTATTCAAATGTCAGCAGCCCAGTCATTATAACCAAAAGGCATTGGAATGGCTTCTACTTCAAAATTTTTCCAGCCAAAATTTCTGGAAACAACTCTGCTTCCCAAAAAGGATATGACTGTCTCTATTATCTAACATTTAAATAGAATATGACTGTCTGTATTTATTAATATGGCAAAAAGGATTTTCATATATTTTGGACGAGCCAAAAATCGTGTCAACAGGACTAAGGAAAGAAAGAATGGGGAAAGATGGGATTCACTAAGCGGGAGCTTAAGCGAAGTTAAATTCGACAAGGACTCGAAGGATACACCGATTGCCTTCCCCGGCAACGGCGCCAGAAATGCTTGTTGGTAGTTCTTAACTTCACTAAAGATAGAGCTAGGTAACTATCCCCGGTAACGGCCCAGAAATGCTTGTTGACACTTGCTAACGTCGTTACTAGGAGTAGACTATGGAATCTATCCCTGGCAACGGCGCCAGAAATGCTTGTAGCAAGTCCATTCACTATACCTAAAGGAGTGAAGCTAAAGCAGCTATCTACTAATGTCAAATGGGGTTGTCAATCCCGACACTTGTAGGAGCTAGCTAGAGAGATTGCAATCTACCTAGAGGAGATTCTGCAAGTGCACAGAACTATCGTAGTAGCACTTCGCCTGGGAGTACTAGGTGTCGATTTATTTTATCCCAAAGGAAGACTAGGGTGGTGTATGAGTCGAGTCAAGGAGGGGATGAGAGTCGAAGAATAAGAAAGGGAAAATGAGAGAAGAGAAGAGAGGAGATGAAAGGCTAGAAAGAATTTATGAGTGAATAGGTAAGGATGAAATGAATGGTTAAGGTAAGGCGGATGGATAGGTAGATAGGGGAAAAGATAACTAAGGATAACTAATATAACTAACTAATAACTAATAACTACTCCTAGATAACTACGAAGCAAGATAGGAAATTGCCAAATAAGCAACCAAGTTAAGTATAGTTTTATTCCTATCTTGTCAAGTACTGAGGCGTACTAGCCTTTACCACTGACTTAGGTTGAACGCTAGCACAACGAGCCTTACTGTTAAACTAGACCAACTACGTGGTTGAATTCAAGGCGCACAGGGCTGTCACCACCTGCTTGCTACCACAGCTATCCGGGGGTCTAGCCGTATCTGAAGGTAAGTCTATAACTAAGCACCACGCCTAATTATATTCTAACTATCTCTATCCTGGCCTAGAATAGAGACACCCTTGCGGACGTCAGAGCAAATACTTGACTTAATAAGATAAACACTAAACTAACTAAGCAACCTATTGGCAAAGATCAAACACTAAGCACACTAGAGATTAACTACTATGGCTAAGTGAATTGAAATGTAGGATAGCTAGGTACTCAAGCAATCAATCAAGTATACTACTCAATACTGGTAAGTAGAATAAAGTAATACTTGAAATGATGAACTAGAATATAGTAAAGTGCTTGAGTTACAAGAGCAAAACCTGAACCGGATATGAAGGAAGACTCTTCCCAACTCCAGGACCGATTACTCGCACGCTTCTACTCTTGAGCTAAGCCTTGAGCAGCGCTTCCGCGAGGGCAATGAGGCAAGGATGCCTTGCTCTACTAGCTACCTACTTGCCTAAGCTTGGCTGCATCCTAAGCTATTAGCTCTCTAGCTTTAGCCTTGCTTTCTTCTTTGTTTCTCCTTGCTTTCCTTGCTTGCAGTGAAGTGACACCTCCAGGGGGGTATTTATAGCCCAAGTGAGTGAGGGGGGTACTTATAGGAGGCAGCCAACCGACCTAGGGCAAACCCTAGTGGCGGTCGCCAGCCCTAGGTGGCGGCCGCCACCCCCTTTGCCCTTGGATGCACCGTCATTGATCCTACGGTCTCCAGGGACTCCTCCAAGGCGGTTCCAAGGTCGGTTGCATGTCCAAATAACCGTCACATGGGCAATTAGGTCATGATCCATGTGACATCTCTTCTTAGCCCTCCGATGGCACCGACCTAGTGACCAAGGGCTAAGATTTGGCCCTGGGGTGGTCACACGGATCAGTGACATGGCAGGGGAGAGTTTGGGCCTCTCCTTGGTGGCGGGCGCCACCTAGGGGTGGCGGGCGCCACCCCACTAGGGCCCAAATGGGCCCTGGTGACTGGGCTCGGCCCCTGGTGGGTCCTTTCTCCAAATTTGGTCCAAATCCTGCATTCAAATAAAAATCTATGGACATGTGGAATTTGGTTAGTTTGAAACCTATTTGACTACTTTCATGCCTTTTTGTTGAATTTTTGGGTAAAATGTTGATGGTAAAATAAGTGTTTAAGGACCATCAACAAGATCCCCCAAGCTAACCTGTTGCTCGTCCTCGAGCAACAATGCGGTTTAAGCATTGAGCATGAAATAGATAGCAACTTAAGATGTATACAAGTGCATATTGTATAGTGAGAAATAACTTAGTGTATATCATTAATCATAGCAATGTGGGGCTTATAGCTTTTCACTTCAAACATGCAAGAGTGAAATAAAGCAGTAGATAGGAAACTTTTATCTTGCTTAGGTTTGACTAGGATTCTGTCTGGAGGTTTTTTAAGGTTTTCAAAAGATAAAAACTTGCTTAAGTCCTCCAAGATTCACTCAATCACTCAATGGTGTTTAAATCCTCACTTAGGCCAAAATGTAGCCTCTCCTATTTCTAAAGAATGATATGTGGAGTTATAGGTAGGCTAAGAATCATGAGCAAATTGCATAATGTTTATTGCTAAGCTAGACACTCAGATCATAAGGAGCAGCAAATCATAAATATTGATCAAGATGTGCATGTGTGGTTATGTGGAAGTGTATAGAGAGATATTTCATAATCCTTCCTAGTTAATTTCTGGGGTCTAAAGCTAATGATAACTCTCTCTCTCTCTCTTTTTTTTCGATACATAGTGAGTAGACAAAAATGTGTCCTCACATTTTCTTAGGACATAGTCCTCTCTTGAGCTACTTTGCTCACCTCTTTTTTTCATATCTCTCTTTTTTTAGCTCTAGATTTCCCCAGATTGTTTATAGAAAAGGATTTTAGAAATGAAAAGGGGGAAGAGAGAGAAATGCTTATTCCCAGTGTAGGAATAGTATAAGGCTAGCAATGGAACGTTTGGCAAGGTATTGCATATCTCCAGTGTAGAGAATGAGCAATTTATTTGGTGGTTGCAAACTTCCAAAGTGGAGAGTAAGCAATTTATGGTGGGTGTGTGTATCTTGATCAAAAGAAATCATAAGCTTCTCTACTAAGATCTATGAGGTCTAACAAAGCTCAACACAAACAAATCTCTTTGTGGTTTTGACTAACAAACATTTGGCTAGTGGTGGGATGGGATAAAATCCAGGAGGAACTTTTAGCAAGGTTTTCATGATTTTTAAAAGAAATCCTCCAGATTAGGTCCTAATTTCACCTTAGCAAGTTTAAAGAATTACTCCATTTCCAACTAACTTTATTCACTAAGCATGATTTTAGTTAAAACATGTGCAACCCACAAAAGCTACAACTTAGATAAAACTAGTTATTCTAACTATAACAATAGCATTTGCATGGCATATTTTATTTCTTATTCAGGTTCCAACATTTTTAAGCAGATTTTATCATTTTTACTCATGGGATAATTACTTAGGCAAGTATATAACATTCAAAATTTTTTGAAAGATATAGAATTTAAGAACCGAACATAAAGAGTAAGGTTGAAACATACCTTATTGGCGCGAGGATCTCCCCCAAGCTGGCTTCTTGCTTGGTGAAGGGTCTTCATCTTTCTCGGTCGGAGCTCTTGTTCTTATTTTATTAAAAAGAAAACTATCCAATGTTGTGAAAAAGGGAAACTATCCTATTATGATATTTTATTATTCTAGCTAAGTTAACATATACTTATGCATATAACTAATGATAACTGATTTTTTTAGTTACATGCATGACATATGTTATTTATTTGAAAAAGGGAAATCTGAAGGGAAATTTAAAAGTAAATCCATACCTTAGATCCATGGAATTTCATCCTTATTGGGTGGATCTTCTTCCTTGGGTGCTTCTTCTTTAAGTACTTCATCGGCTTCTTCTTCTTTGGCACCACTTCTTTGTCATGTGAATTACTCAACTCAGGAGAAGGTGGCTCTTTCTTTCTGTTCCACCTTATTCTTAGGCGTCTCTTCTTGGTACGAACGGGTTTTGCTTCCTGCATGTTAGCGGCATATGCGGGACCACAGGAAAAGGAGAATATTTCCTTCCTCCCTCCTAATGTCATTTGCATTTTACCACTCCCCACATATATGCAAGCATCAATAGTGTTCATGAAAGGTCTACCTAAGATTAGAGGCACAACTTTCCTATTTCCCATATCTAGTATTATGAAATCAGCAGGAACATATGAACCTCTAATATGAACAGGTAAATCAGTGACTATTCCTTCTACATAGCATGTTGATTGATCAGTTAGCACGACATAAGCAGATGTGGATGTCATGGGTGGAAAGAACGAGTTTTCATAGAAATCCTTAGATAAAATGTTTACACTCGATCCTAAATCACACATGACATTTTTAAAGACTTCACCAAAGATTGAGCATCTAATTATGGGACTACCAGGATCACCCTTTTTAATAGTCATAGTTTGATCTTCATAATAGTTAAAATATTTTATTTCAACCATATTTGCAGTTTCCACATTAGGTTTAGCCAGAATTTTGCCAGTTTCAAAAGATGGTATGATCACAGCAAGTTGAGCTAATTGGGTTTCTAACATCTTATTAAAGCTAAGTTGATTTTTCAGAGCAGATGAGAAATCTTCCAATTTAGCATTTATGTTCTCAAGCATTTTATCATTTGACATTAATTTCTTATTCAAAAATTCAGTAGTTCTACCTTGAGAGTAGACTAGATTCTTTAAGAACGAGAAATTGTCAGTACTTTGGAAATTAGAGCAAGGGAATGAATTATTACCTTGAGAGTTGGAGTGCTGATTCCATCCTTGATTTTATTGACGGAAACCGTTGTTGTTGTTGTTGTTGTTGTTGAAGTTTAAATCTTCATGTAACTCGGGGTAGTCGTTCCCAGAATATCCGGTTTCTCCACAGACTTCACAAGTCATGTAGGATTCCAGAGATTGAACACTCTCTTGTTGGTTCATCTTCTCACAGCTGTCCAGCTTCTTGGCCAGCAGTTCCATCTTGGCCACGATCATGTCGGCCTCCTTAAGGGAATGCATACCTCGCTTACGGGGCTGAAGTCTCTCGTCACTCCATCCTTGGCTCGACACCATCTTCTCTATGAGAGCCTTAGCATCTGCAACATTCAGAGAAAGAATGCACCGCCGGTGGCGGCATCCAAATGGCTTCTAGAGAGTGGGGTTAGGCCATGGTAGAAGTTCTAGATCAACAACCAGTCCTTCATACCATGGTGTGGACAAGCAGTGACGTACTCTTGCATTCTCTCCCAAGCTTCGGGAATAGATTCCTCGGCTTGTTGCGTAAAGCTGGAGATTTTGTTGCGAAGAGCGTTCGTCTTGCCCATCGGAAAGAATTTGGCGAGAAAAATATTGGAACACTTGTCCCATGTGTCTACAGCGTTGCGATTGGTATAGAACCATTGCTTCGCTTTTCCTAGGAGAGAAAAGGGAAAGAGACGAAGATAGATGACTTCTTGGGTTATCCCCTTAATGGTGAAGGTGCCACAAATCTCCAAAAATTGTTGGAGGTGAGCATTGGCATCCTCATGAGCTTTGCCACAGAACGGGCTAGCTTGGACCATCGTGATCAGGGCCGGTTTCAACTCGAAATTGAGGTTGGCATCGATCACGGCTGGTCCTGTCGCTATATTGGCGGCAGAAGGAGCAGAAAACTCACGAATGGTCTTGCTGGCCATCGTGAAGGTAGAACGAGATAAGAAAGAAAGAAGTTGAAGAAGATGAAGGAAAAAGATAAGAAGGACTTGATGGCGGGAAAACGGGCGGCTACGACCCGCCTCCGCGTCAACAGAGACAAATTTAGTTTTGATTAAATTTAAATGGGACAAAAGTAAAAGAACAGGTATTGCGAGTCCATACTTCCATAATTCTTATATTTTCATAAAAATTATGTTAATTACATATCCGAAGAGAACACCCCTGATTAAGAGTTCCAACATAAGTACATGAAAAATAAGATTACATCATATGACTTTTTATTACAAACTACAAAAGAAAATAAGGTCTTCATCCTTGTAGTTGCCGATGGACGCATATGCATGCTTGACAGAAACTTGAACTTGATAATCCCCACTTCTTTTCAACACGACATGAATTCATTGGAGAGTAAATATATACTCTGATTTGGCTTTTTAGCAAGCCATGATATGCACACATTTAATTCATGCACATGAATATTTTATTATTAATTTAAACCATGGTATGGCGCCATGTTGAACTCTGCCATGGGACATCTTGATTATGCAGTGCGACATATATGCATGTCGACCAAGAGAAAATAATTTATTTGATCAACGTTCATTTGGATGGTACGTTATATTCATGTACATGCACCTAATTTACTTGAGAGACTAAATTTGATAATCTTGTTATGTTAGATGAGATGGTAGATCAACAAGTTCTGATATATATAATGCACTTATTATTTGGTGCAATATTTTATTTGGGTTGAGGTGAGATGTTTATTTTGCCATTGCTCTGGAAGATATATTGTAGCGCCGAACTTAGATGTCTTGCATGGGGACAATTTATTTTATCAAAATTAGCATGCGTGTTGATGATATAATATGCCACCATAATCTATAATTTAATATTCACAGTGTTATTTGTGTTAACCTGACTAGACACGACCTTTCATATATTGAATCTAACTAAGTCACAATATTTAATTTACTTGATGCATGACATTTTGAGTCGTAATTGGCATGCAGGTTTATGAGAATTTAGGATGGAGATGATTAAACTTACTTGGTTTAGCTAAATCTGTTTGTGGTATTTCGACTATTTTGACCATGGCACCATAGTAATTAAACTTAGCGTGAGCCGCCATGACTTGGCGATATTTAGCATGAATAAACTAAATTTGTTTAGTTTATTGTGTGGTTTGGCCATAATCTGGTATGACTAAACTAATTTTGTTTAGTTTAACCGGACATGAATTTAGATGTATGCCATCTTAAAGTATTATTTTATTTATTAATTATGGCTAGAACAATAGCCATCAGAGTAACCGTTTCACTCTATCTCTGCATGTATATCAGATTTAAATGCATTATTCATATTGACTTTGACGCAACACTAGATTAGCACATTTAATTTATCTCATGCAGGTGGTTTGATCTTACTGCCTCTCATGCAAACAGAGAAAACGGGGTGTACATATGTATGGCTTGGACCTGCCATGACATGAAGGCGCTAGTTGGTTTAGTGCAGATAAGATGCATGATCTCAATATACAGCACAATAGTATTTGTTTTACCCATCGTATATGCGCATACAACTATTTCCTTGATTTGATAATAACCTATATATGAATTTTCTTAATGGCCGTAACATGCAAGCTATTTGTTTTGTTTTAATGGATGATATGAATATAAACATGTTTGGCGCTACCGTGGCCAAATTTTACGTATGCAAATTTATTCGGATATAGAACCGATTCACATCTGTACCAATTTTACTATGAACCGGGTGGAGCCAAAGCGCATCCACCATTTTTTTTACACCATGAACCATAATTGAATGAAGCCAAAATCGCATCATGAACTATGATTGGATGAAGCCAACACGCGTCCACCAATTTACCACAAATTTCAACCAAGGAATGGAGCCATGACGCGTCCAAACCCAATTTACCATTAATTGGATGGAGCCAAAACCGCATCCACCAATTTTACATCATGAGCATAACCGGGGTGGAGCCCAATCGCGTCCGACCCAATTTCAACCGCGGGAAGGAGCCAACACGCATCCAAACCCGAATTTCACCGAGGCACATATGCTGGCCTTTTACACCTTTACCGGGGCATCAAGCCCATGCGCATAAGCGCAGCCATCACTGGCTCTTTTAATTACCTTTTGTTACCGGGGTATTATAACCCATGCATATGCGCCGATGTTGGCCCTTCTACCGGAACATGAGAAGGCCGTAGAGGCTGGATGATGACGTTGCCGCGCACTAGTACGAGAGGCACAGATGGGAGCAGGCCTCCTAGCTCCTTAATCTACCTCCGGTAACCAGAAGTAGCAGGGGCCAGAGGAGTCACCGCGGATGAACTTTCTCACCTTCTCACACTGCCTTCACAGGAAGTCCGACGTGCAGCGACCAGTTGCAGGACCTCCGGAGTTGGCTTCGGAGATCACGGCAGTACGCAGATTTGGAGATGGTGGTGGTTTGCTTTTCTCTCGTTGGCTCTCAGCACGGCAGGGCGCAGCCTGGCGATGTGGATGTTGATCGACGGCAAGAGCAGCATCCTGACGGCAGTGAATTAGGAAGCCGGAGTGAACGCTTGATATGGCCTTCTATTTATAGAACGGAGGCGACAGCAGTTGCAGCTCTAGGCGATTGGCGCTCTTTGATTTAATTTTTGTATTCGTATTTGATGCTAAGCGGCACCGGCGCCATTCTTTGAACGGACAGCGCGCGCAGTACGTGCAGACGTGCAGGGAGACTTAGGAGGTGTTTGGTTCCCACCCCCTAGAGTTTAGGCACTAAAGTTTAGTGGAGGTCACTAGAGTTGTAGTGTTAAAAATGACTTTTAGTGGTGGTATTTGGAACTTTAGTGACTAAAAGTGACTAAACTTTAGTGGCTAAACTCTAGGGGGTGGGAACCAAACACCCCCTTAGTCACGGCAGCGACTATACCTTGCCAGTTTCTCCTTTGTTTGAAAGTCATGTACGCCATTTAGTATTTTCTTTTCTATTTCTTTATTAATCGCAATAATTAATAAAATGTAGCCGCGATGCATTTTGTTGTCACGCTCATGATGTGTGGTTCTCTCTTTTTTTTTTGTTACATGTATATAGTTAACTAATTAAGCGAGACATATATAGTTAACCAGCTATATGCAAGAAAGGTAGCATGGACATGCATGCACCCTCTTTTCTAGTACTAATCACATGCACTTCTGTGTTATCAAAGTTATCAAATTATTACTTCACATAATTGATTTATCATTCCAATGATACCCCCATCTGCACAGAGCAATTGTCCGCCTGATCAAACACATGTTCAAGCAAGTGTGTGATACTTGCTTGTACAGGAGTATATACTCGTACATCTTTACTTGTTTCGTACTGTGATGTACTAAATTTCATAGCTAAATTCATATCATATTAATTTTATTTTTCTCTTCAAGCATTTATTATTTTTATCTAACATTTAAATAGAATATGACTGTCTGTATTTATTAATATGGCAAAAAGGATTTTCATATATTTTGGACGAGCCAAAAATCGTGTCAACAGATGCCCCCTCGAGGTCCGGGTGCGGAAAATATATGTTTAACGTATCCGGAGCTCGAAACTCAAAATATTCTGCTAAATTCACCATTTGTTTAATCTTGAATAGAAGAAATATATTTGATGTGTATGACGCCCTAGCAAATCTTTGCACTCCAGGTATGCACTAAATGGGGGCACACGTATCATTGTCGTGTATCCTGTTTCGTGATCACCTTCAGGTTGTTTACCACTCCTAGTTTTAAAATCCCGAACTTGCTGGGAAGTGGAGAAACTGCAGCCCGATATGGTAGGAACCCACCGGTTATCAATTGGTTAGCATTAAACAACACGGCAAGACGTCCTTGCGGCAGGATTCATTTGGAGACTCGTCATCAGGTAGTATTCTTGTCCTCCTACCTGATCTGGTGTTCTATCTTACTTTTTCCTTGCGCTTCACCTTTTTTCATTATTACTTCTGCGTCTTCATCTGGCAGAGATTGGGAAGCCACGCGATCCTGGTTTTGGTGCACAGATTTTATTTCGCCGTCACGGCAGGCGGCATAAAAAGAGGTATGATAGGGTTTAGTTTGTTTGGTCATTGATTCGGCGCAATCATCACTAGCTTTACGTGATCTTTGAATACTAGCTCCACATGATTCGTAAATATTATGTGACGCCCAACCAGGAGATTGCGTTAAAATTTTATCAGCAAATTTTGTGGACGTAACTTGTTATCCCCCGCGAGCTTAGCTTCACATTAAAAATACGTACAAATATTTACATATACGAGAATATTTCCATGTATCATATGTAAGCGGATTTCCATGTAGGGTCTTTATATATTATTCGCATCACGATGCCACAGCATCATTTAATCTTACTAATTTATCATAGTCGGCATATATATATATATTTTCTTTACGCAGATGGATGATATGGGCTTAGCCTCCCGTCCCTATAGGATGCCTTTGTCTGACATAGTAAAAACACAACTGTATGAACCCACCAACAGCAAAGATGTATGTCCTGTTCTCAAAGAAGATCACCAGGTGGAGGGGACCTTTAGGGGGTGTTTGGTTCCCACCCCCTAGAGTTTAGCCACTAAAGTTTAGTGGAGGTCACTAGAGTTGTAGTGTTAAAAATAACTTTTAGTTGGGGTGTTTGGAACTTTAGTGACTAAAAGTGACTAAATTTTAGTGGCTAAACTCTAGGGGGTGGGAACCAAACACCCCCTTAATCTCAATAGTCATTATCGTCCTCGGAGATCTGGTCCTAACTTTATAGCCTGCTTCCTTTCTCCTTTAGCGTCGACGTCTCAGTCCAATAAAGCTTCACCCTTGGGAAGCAGAGTTGTTTCCAGAAATTTTGGCTGGGAAAATTTTGAAGTAGAAGCCATTCCAATGCCTTTTGGTTATAATGACTGGGCTGCTGACATTTTGAAGAATCATTCTTCTCACCTCGAGGGAGATGTACCTAGCAAGGATTATATCTATGGGGCTATTTTCTGCTCTTTGGGACAGTAGAGTGCTTCACCTTCATTAGTAAGAGCATTATTAGAAAAATAGGATGCCAATACAAACACCTTTTTATTTCCCCGAGGAGAGCGAACGATTACTCTTTTAGATATGCTCAAGATGGCGGGTTTGCCATTAGATGGGGAACCTTATGATGAGTTCATTCCTCCCCATGATCATTTGGATCCCGACAAACTGTTATACCCAAAGACCTTGTTACCTCTTATGAAAGCATGGCGCAAACTTGAGGAGAAAGGGAGAGTTTCATTTCAAAAATGGTGTGATTATTTCTGCCTGAATCAAAGTGGTCCTTTGCATTCAGATATCTGTGAGTCTTTCAGTATTTATACTGCTGCATTTTTAGCTCTGTGGATCTGTTGCTTTGCTATCGTTGGGGGAGGGCCATACATCCGTCCTAGTGTACTGGTCACGGCCTCCTGGATGGCTTTAGGTCGTCAGTTCGCATTGGCTCAACCTGCTCTATGTGCCTTGTATTATTCTCTACGGTTGATCAGCACCAGGCCTATTGACTTAACCAATCCGAAGAGACTCTGGCCCATACATTATTTAGTGGGTTGGATGGGGGCCTATATGCCAGCAATTATGGGTGATAAGGCGGCAAAAATAAACATCCATGCTTGTCCATACCCCTCAGTAAGGCCTAAAATGTTGAGCAATATGTTCAGAGAACCGCATATTTTTTGCCCAGAGAGCGCTCATAAGTTTTTGAGCAAAGATCATAACCTCCTATGGGATCCGTATAAGCCCCTTGTTGCAAATCGGATTTACCGAACAAATGAACCTTGGACCAAAAAGGTATTTGACTTATCTTCTCGTCGTGGCATACTCCCGTGGAGAGTTGCAACACACAAGAAGGATTTTTGTATTATGGAACCACATCATCCAGAACGCACCGCCAGACAGTTCAGATTGGATCAAATGATACCCTACTCTCCTTTAACAAGTTTGGTAACTGAGAACGAAGTTGGGATAGCATATGCACACTGGTAGCATCTTCTACGCTGTAAGGTCCAAATTGGCTAGAGGGGGGGGGGGTGAATAGCCTAATTAAAAATCTACACAATTTTCTTAGGCAAACACTATTAGTAAGACAAACGGCGAAGCTTTTTGCGCTAGCCTAATAGTGTGTTGCAAGCCACCTATCCAATAGTTCTACCTAATATTTCTATGGCACACAATCAACTGGAGCTAGTAACAAATGCGGAATAAAAATACTATAGCTCTAGCACAAGAATGATGTACAATGAGTATACAAGACAAGTGTGTACAAGGAACTAGGTGAGCTAACTGCCACTACCTACACAAGATATATGACTAAAGATGTGCAACAAGAAATGATATCAAAACAAGAGATATAGATCAATATAAATACACAAGGTAAATGAACTAGATAAGGAGGATTTCACCGAGCCTTGAGGATCGCCAAGTAGAGAGCCAATCACCGGTGAAAACCACTTGTGATGCCAATCACCAAGAATATGAAGATGTAGACCAATCACCAAGAATGGGACACAACCACAAATAGCACTCGGGAGACAAAGATTTATCCCGAGGTTCACGTGCTTGCCGGCACGCTACTCCCCGTTGTGTCGACCAACACTAGGTGATCCGGCGGCTAATCGGCGCTAAGCCAAGCTCACGAAGAGCGCCACAAGAATCTACCACTAGTGAGGTAGCTCAATGACACGAGCAATCCACTAAGGATGCCTCTTGCCGCTCCGGCGAGGTGAGGCTCCAAAACCTCTCACAATCTCAATCGGTGGTGGCCAAGAACAATCTCCACTCTTGCCAATCAACCACCTCAACGCCTCCAAGCCGTCTAGGCACCGGCAAATGCCAAGAGTAACAAGAATACCCAATGCCGATGCGAAGAACTAGTGCCACTAGATTGAACTTTATCAAGAACGCGCACTAGATCACTCAATCTCACTTGGCTTGATCAATTCAACTTGGGAGATGAGTGGGGAGGCTTGTCAATGCTCACTAGAAGGCTTAGGAATCAAAATGTGCAAGAGGGCCCACTAGCAAGCCGGCCAACTCATATTTATAAGCCCCTCAAACAAATAGAGCCGTTACCTGTTCACTGCGCGAAAAACGCGACGACCGGACGCACGGTCAAGTGATCACCGGACGCTCCCACTGCGTCCGGTCGCTGGATGACAGCCACGTGTCCACGCGAATTCAACGTCGTTCGTTTGATCGTCCAACGGCTACTGCTCAAAAAGCTCCAAACGAGAGCACCGGACGCTCCGATCACCACCGGACGCGTCCGGTCGTCCAACGGTTAATTTGGACGAAAAACTTCGTGATCACCGGACTCTACGTCATTAGCACCGGACGCGTCCGGTCAAGAAATTCGCTCAGCGTCCGGTCAGAACCAGAAAGGTTCCAGAGAGGTTTTTTATCGACCGGACGCGTCCGGTCACCAGTGACCGGACTCACTCAGCGTCCGATCAAACTGTTTGAACCTGATGCCTCTCGTGAACAGTGGTACAGGCGAGTCCGGTCGTTTTTCTTCACAACTGACCGGACGCGTCCGATCGCAGCGTCCGGTCGCTGTTCAGTGTCCGGTCAAGCCTGAAAACCACGTTTTCAACACGGTTTCTTCTCCTTTTCAAATGTGCCAACACCACCAAGTGTATACCATCTTGTGCAAGTGTGTTAGCATTTTCAAAACATTTTTCAAAGGATTTATTAGACACTCACTAGGTCTATAGCATCGATATGTTAGAGAACACCTAGTGGCACTTGAACACCGCATAAGCCGTGAATAATCTCCTCTTAATAGTACGGCTATCTATCCTAAATGTGATCACACTCGCTAAGTGTCTTGATCACCAAAACAAAGAGCCCTATATGTTATACCTTTGCCTTCGGGCCTCTTTGCTCCATCTCTTCTCTTCTTCTTGCATTTCACAAAAGGTGGAGCACTTGATCTCTTGAGTGCTTGCGGCCAACACCATACTCCATGGTTGCCATCTTGCTAGCTCCACCACTTGGCTTGGTCATAATCCTTTCTTATAAGCTACACACATGCTTAGCAATAGGATTAGACCAAATAGGTTTCATCAATTAACCAAAACCAAACTAGGGCTTTCAATCTCCCCCTTTTTGGTAATTGATGACAACCTCTACAAAGATATGTGATTTAAAATTGAGTAACCATATTGATAGTATTAGCTCCCCCTACATATGTGCTATAGAGTTTGGTACTAGATTTGGCACATATGTATGGATATGAAATGTGGGTGAGCAATACTATCAATGATGATGCTAAGTCATAAGAATGGACCTTTGAAGCGTGATACCAATCGGAGTGCACATATTAAACCATCCTTAGCATCATTTCGTCACTAGACATACATCAAAACTCAAGAACCCCGTGAGATCAACATTATAGTAAGGTTCTTGAACCACTTGAAAAATAAGTATGTCTAGTTGCTATTATGTACATGCTAGTTAATCAATTCATCAAACATAATCTATCACTCACTAGCATTCACCACATAAGCATGGATATCAAATTAAAAAGCTTATGCATTGCTAACAATCATATGAATATGCACATTTCAAATGCAACAATCATGTTTATGAGCTTGCTCCCCCTATTTGTATGTTCCAATCCCATTTGAACTTAATTTGAGCTTAGCAACATAGCATGTCTTTTTATCTTTGTTGCATTATTTTCTCCCCCTTTGTCAACAATTATCATAAAGGTGGGGCATTTGTGGGAAACAAATCAAACCAAGTTGTGGCTTAATCTAGCTTATGAGCATAGGATGTTTAACACGGTTTGCTCTAGAGTAAGCTTCTTCACACATCTTTCAATGGTTATCTTACTCACGTTGGTTAAACACCTAATGTTCACTTACTAGATCAAACACTAGAGTTACAAGCTCACAAACAAGTTATATGCTACCACTAGGTTAAGTCAAACATAGAAGCAATAGTGGTACCATATATACTTCAAATTCATTTGATTTACCATGAATGATCCTAAATATGCAAAGTGATGGCTATAAGAACTAGATCACAACCTAATAAGAATGAATGCACATGCCAAACAATTTTACCTTTGCTTTGTTGGAGGAGAGGCATGTCATAAGTGGGGGTGCATTCAACTCATATTGGAGAAGTCTAGGATATTCAATTCATTCCTTAGCTTGCAAAACCTTCTTTCATCTAGTGGCTTGGTGAAGATATCGGCAAGTTGATCATCGGTGCCCACACTCTCAATAGATATGTCTTTCTTTGCTTGATGATCTCTAATGAAGTGATGCCTTATGTCAATGTGCTTTGTTCTTGAATGTTGAACCGGGTTGGTGGCTATTTTGACGGCGCTCTCATTATCACATAGCAAAGGGACTTGTCCAAACTTGACTCCATAATCTTGCAATGTTGCTTTCATCCATAGCAATTGTGCGCAACAACTACCCGCGGATATGTATTCGGCTTCGGCGGTAGAGAGTGCAACACTATTTTGCTTCTTTGATGACCATGAGACAAGTGATCTTCCAAGCAATTGACAAGTGCCCGAAGTGCTCTTCCTATCCACCTTGCATCCCGCGTAATCGGAATCCGAGTATCCAATTAATTCAAATTGAGAGCCCTTGGGATACCATAGTCCAACATTTGGAGTGTGCTTCAAATATCTCAATACTCTTTTGGTTGCCTTCAAATGACTTTCTCTTGGTGAAGCTTGGAACCTTGCACACATGCACACACTAAACATGACATCCGGTCTTGATGCGGTCACATAGAGTAAACTCCCAATCATTGACCGATATAACTTTTGATCCACCATGTCACCACTAGAGTCACTATCCAAATGTCCATTTGTGCCCATTGGAGTGGTTATTGCTTTTGCTTCTTCTAATCCAAACTTCTTGAGCATGTCCTTGATGTACTTGCCTTGACTAACAAATGTGCCTTTCTTCATTTGCTTGATTTGTAGACCAAGGAAGTAACTAAGCTCTCCAATCATAGACATCTCAAACTCCTTAGCCATCATTTCTCCAAACTCTTCACAAAAGTCTTGGTTGGTTGATCCAAATATGATGTCATCCACATAAATTTGCAACACAAACAAGTCACTTCCAATCTTCTTGGTGAAGAGAGTGGTGTCAACCTTCCCCATCTTGAAACCCTTTGATAGCAAGAAATCCCTCAATCTTTCATACCATGCTCTAGGTGCTTGCTTCAACCCATATAATGCTTTCTTGAGCTTGTACACATGGTTGGGCTTCTTCAAATCTTCAAACCCGGGAGGTTGCTCAACATACACTAGCTCATTTATGAATCCATTGAGAAATGCACTCTTGACATCCATTTGATAGAGCTTGATGTTGTGAGAACAAGCATATGCAAGTAGGATTCTAATGGCTTCCAATCTAGCAACCGGTGCATAGGTTTCTCCAAAGTCAATTCCTTCCAATTGAGTGTACCCTTGTGCAACCAATCTTGCTTTGTTTCTAACAACAATGCCATCTTCATCTTGCTTGTTCCGGAAGACCCATCTTGTACCAATCACATTTGTGTTCTTTGGCCTTTCCACTAACTCCCAAACATTATTGCGGGTAAAGTTGTTTAACTCTTCATGCATTGCATTTACCCAATCAACATCCATCAAAGCTTCATCAATCTTGGTTGGCTCAATAGATGATACAAATGAGTAGTGTTCACAAAACGATGCCAATCTTGATCTTGTTTGCACACCTCTTCTTATGTCACCAACAATTTGATCCAAAGGATGATCTCTTGCAATGTGTGTTGGTTGGAGCACTTGTTGCGGTTGGGCACTTGTACTAGCACTTGGATGAGCCACTTGAGAGCTACTAGCATCTTGTTGATCATGAGAACCACTAGAGCTTGCAACATCATTGCCATGCATGGTTGGAGGAGAGAGCACTTGATCTTTGTCATCTTCTATGTCAATCACTTGCTTTGGCCTTATATCACCAATATCCATGTTCTTCATTGCTTCCACTAATTGTGTTCCTCTCACATCTTCTAGGTTGTCTTGTTCTTCATGTGAGCCATTGGTTTCATCAAACTCAACATCATGGACTTCTTCAACTATTTTTGTTGTGTTGTTCCACACTCTATATGCTTTGCTTGTAGTGGAGTAACCAAGTAGGAACCCTTCATCACACTTCTTCTCAAATTTGCCAAGTCTTGTGCCCTTCTTCAATATGTAGCATTTGCACCCAAAGACCCGGAAATATGCAATGTTGGGCTTTCTATCATTGAGGAGCTCATATGGTGTCTTCTTCAATAGAGGGTGACAATAGAGCCGGTTGCTATAATAGCATGCCGTGTTGATTGCTTCGGCCCAAAAAGAGTCACTCACATTGTATTCACTAAGCATGGATCTTGACATGTCAATGAGTGTCCTATTCTTTCTTTCAACTATCCCATTAGATTGAGGTGTATACTTGGCCGAGAATTGATGTTTGATTCCAAATTCATCACATAGCTCGTCAACTCTTGTGTTTTTAAACTCACTTCCATTGTCACTTCTCACTTTCTTGATTCTTCTATCAAACTCATTTTGGCTTCTCTTGACAAAGGTTTTGAATATGCCAAACACTTCACTCTTGTCAACGAGAAAGAAGACCCATGTATATCTCGTATAGTCATCCACTATCACAAAGCCATACTTGTTTCCCCCAATACTTGTATATGTAGTTGGTCCAAACAAGTCCATGTGCAACAACTCAAGTGCATGTGTAGTGCTCATCATTCCTTTGTTGGGATGAGTGTTTCCAACTTGCTTTCCCATTTGGCATGCACTACAAAGCTTGTCTTTCTCAAAATGAACATCTTTTAGTCCTCTCACCATATCATGCTTCACTAGCCTCTTTAGTTGCTTCATTCCAACATGTCCCAAGCGCCTATGCCATAGCCAACCCATACTTGATCTTGTGAACAAACATGTTGTCAAATGAGCTTCACTTGCATCAAAGTCCACCAAATAGAGATTCTCATATCTAAATCCTTTGAACACCAAGTCACTTCCATCAACACTAACTATCTCCACATCATCCACACCAAATATGCATTTGAATCCCAAATCACACAATTGTGCTACGGACAATAGATTGAAGTTGAGAGATTCCACTAATAGCACATTGGAGATGCTCAAGTCATTGGAGATTGCAATCTTGCCCAAACCTTTGACCTTGCCTTTCTTGTTGTCACCAAATGTGATAGCATCCGCATGATCATTGCCACTAGTGTTGATTGACTTGAACATTCTTCCATCTCCGGTCATGTGTTGAGTGCACCCACTATCAAGCACCCAATGCCTTCCTCCCGCTTTATAGTTTACCTATAAGAGATCAATTCTTTTTAGGTACCCAAACCTTTTTGGGTCCTACAAGGTTAGTCACCAAGCTCTTGGGCACCCAAATTGACTTCTTCTTTGGGCCAACCATGGGTGCACCAATGTACTTAGCCTTCACACCATTAGTCCCCTTTGTAAGCATATAACAAGAATCAAGTCTAATAGATGAAACATGTGCAAAGTTCTTGTTCTTGTTCTTTTTAAAGCAATTTTGCTCTATGTGCCCAGATTGCTTGCAATTGTAGCAATAATGACCATTGCTCTTCACAAAACTAGTCTTGTGAGGAGCAAAGGCCGCCTTGCCCTTCTTGGGGATATAGCCAAGTCCCTCCTTGTTGAGTGGACACCTTTGGCTACCCAAGCACTTAAGCAAGCGGGCATCTCCACCATAGGCATTGCCTAAAGCATGAGTGAGCTCAACAACCTTGTTTTTAAGGTTTTTATTTTCTACAACTAATGATGAATCACAAGTAGTAGAAGTAGGCATTTTAGTTGAGCTAGATGATGATGATGCATTGATGGGAGCAACAATAATAGGAGCATAAAATGATTCATCAAGTATATCACAAGTTACTCCTACATTGCATGTTTCTACAACATCCTCAATCTTACTTTGATCAAGGAGGGAGGAGTGGGCTTCCTTGAGCCTAGTGTGAGCTTGATCAAGCTTCTCATGGGCTTCCTTTAGCCTCTCATGAGTAGACTTGAGCTCATCAAAGGATTGCTCAAGAGCCTTGTTGGCCTTGCGCAATTCTTTGCACTCCTTCCTCTTAGTCTCAATGTAAGAATGAGCATCTTGTAGCATGCTTATGAGGTCCTCCTTTGAGTACTCCTCATCATCATCACTATCACTCTCACTATCACTCTCATCGGATGATACCTTTGTGGCCTTAGCCATGAAGCATGACGATGGAGTGTTGAAGATAGAAGGCTTGCTTGAGATAGCAAGACTAGCCATAGCCTTCTTCTTGGTGGTCTTCCTCTCATCATTGCTTGAATCATCATCATCGCTTGAGGAAGCATCACTATCCCATGTGACAACATAGGATCCACCCTTCTTCTTGCTCATCTTCTTCTCCTTCTTTTCTTTCTTCTTGCTCTTCTTGCGGTCATCATCATCTTCATCACTAGAGTATGGACAATCCGCAATGAAGTGATCCTTGCTCTTGCATCTATAGCACCTCTTGCTTGTGCTCTTGTTTGCATCTCTTCTCTTTCTAGCTCCATAGCCTTTCTTCTTCATGAACTTGCCAAATCTTTTCACAAATAGGGCCATCTCTTCATCATCCATTTCACTTGAGCTTGTGTCTTCATCATCACTTTCTTCCTTCTTAGCTTTGCCCTTGCTCTTGCTCTTGGAGGATGAAGCCTTGAATGCCACGGTCTTCTTCTTCTTCTCTTCCTCTTGGGCTCCCCCATCCCGTTCCACAAGGTATGTGTCTTGTGTGACCACATCACCTAGTACTTGGTTTGGGGTCACCGTATCCAATCCTTCTCTCACTAGGATGGTCACCAAAGTGTCAAACCTTGGTGGTAAGCATCTCAAGAACTTGTGAGAAAAGTCCTTGTCCTCCACCTTCTCTCCCAAAGCCTTCAAGTCATTTATGATCACTTGCAACCGGTGAAACATCTCCGGTATGCTCTCATCATCTTGCATCTTGAAGGTAGCAAGTTTGTCCTTGAGAATATATAGCTTGGCTCCCTTGACCGCCTTGGTGCCTTCATATGTTTCTTCCAATCTTTCCCATATCTCATTTGCTCTTTCAAGGTCCTTGATTTGCTCAAAGACTTTTGTATCAAAAGCTTCATAGAATAGATTGATTGCTATATCATTCCATTGGAGCTTCTCTTCTTCTCTTGGAGTGAGACTTGTGGGATCAATTATTGCAAAATCATGTTCTATCACATCCCAAATCTTCCTATTCATTCCTCTTGTGAATGCACACATCTTCCTCTTCCAACAATCAAAGTTGGTGCCGTCAAAATGTGGTGGCTTCCCCATATAGTTGATTTGAGCCATTTTAACACCGGAGGATGTTAAGCCTCAAACAATCGGTGACCACGGCTCTGATACCACTTGTAAGGTCCAAATTGGCTAGAGGGGGGGGGGGGGGTGAATAGCCTAATTAAAAATCTACACAATTTTCTTAGGCAAACACTATTAGTAAGACAAACGGCGAAGCTTTTTGCGCTAGCCTAATAGTGTGTTGCAAGCCACCTATCCAATAGTTCTACCTAATATTTCTATGGCACACAATCAACTGGAGCTAGTAACAAATGCGGAATAAAAATACTATAGCTCTAGCACAAGAATGATGTACAATGAGTATACAAGACAAGTGTGTACAAGGAACTAGGTGAGCTAACTGCCACTACCTACACAAGATATATGACTAAAGATGTGCAACAAGAAATGATATCAAAACAAGAGATATAGATCAATATAAATACACAAGGTAAATGAACTAGATAAGGAGGATTTCACCGAGCCTTGAGGATCGCCAAGTAGAGAGCCAATCACCGGTGAAAACCACTTGTGATGCCAATCACCAAGAATATGAAGATGTAGACCAATCACCAAGAATGGGACACAACCACAAATAGCACTCGGGAGACAAAGATTTATCCCGAGGTTCACGTGCTTGCCGGCACGCTACTCCCCGTTGTGTCGACCAACACTAGGTGATCCGGCGGCTAATCGGCGCTAAGCCAAGCTCACGAAGAGCGCCACAAGAATCTACCACTAGTGAGGTAGCTCAATGACACGAGCAATCCACTAAGGATGCCTCTTGCCGCTCCGGCGAGGTGAGGCTCCAAAACCTCTCACAATCTCAATCGGTGGTGGCCAAGAACAATCTCCACTCTTGCCAATCAACCACCTCAACGCCTCCAAGCCGTCTAGGCACCGGCAAATGCCAAGAGTAACAAGAATACCCAATGCCGATGCGAAGAACTAGTGCCACTAGATTGAACTTTATCAAGAACGCGCACTAGATCACTCAATCTCACTTGGCTTGATCAATTCAACTTGGGAGATGAGTGGGGAGGCTTGTCAATGCTCACTAGAAGGCTTAGGAATCAAAATGTGCAAGAGGGCCCACTAGCAAGCCGGCCAACTCATATTTATAAGCCCCTCAAACAAATAGAGCCGTTACCTGTTCACTGCGCGAAAAACGCGACGACCGGACGCACGGTCAAGTGATCACCGGACGCTCCCACTGCGTCCGGTCGCTGGATGACAGCCACGTGTCCACGCGAATTCAACGTCGTTCGTTTGATCGTCCAACGGCTACTGCTCAAAAAGCTCCAAACGAGAGCACCGGACGCTCCGATCACCACCGGACGCGTCCGGTCGTCCAACGGTTAATTTGGACGAAAAACTTCGTGATCACCGGACTCTACGTCATTAGCACCGGACGCGTCCGGTCAAGAAATTCGCTCAGCGTCCGGTCAGAACCAGAAAGGTTCCAGAGAGGTTTTTTATCGACCGGACGCGTCCGGTCACCAGTGACCGGACTCACTCAGCGTCCGATCAAACTGTTTGAACCTGATGCCTCTCGTGAACAGTGGTACAGGCGAGTCCGGTCGTTTTTCTTCACAACTGACCGGACGCGTCCGATCGCAGCGTCCGGTCGCTGTTCAGTGTCCGGTCAAGCCTGAAAACCACGTTTTCAACACGGTTTCTTCTCCTTTTCAAATGTGCCAACACCACCAAGTGTATACCATCTTGTGCAAGTGTGTTAGCATTTTCAAAACATTTTTCAAAGGATTTATTAGACACTCACTAGGTCTATAGCATCGATATGTTAGAGAACACCTAGTGGCACTTGAACACCGCATAAGCCGTGAATAATCTCCTCTTAATAGTACGGCTATCTATCCTAAATGTGATCACACTCGCTAAGTGTCTTGATCACCAAAACAAAGAGCCCTATATGTTATACCTTTGCCTTCGGGCCTCTTTGCTCCATCTCTTCTCTTCTTCTTGCATTTCACAAAAGGTGGAGCACTTGATCTCTTGAGTGCTTGCGGCCAACACCATACTCCATGGTTGCCATCTTGCTAGCTCCACCACTTGGCTTGGTCATAATCCTTTCTTATAAGCTACACACATGCTTAGCAATAGGATTAGACCAAATAGGTTTCATCAATTAACCAAAACCAAACTAGGGCTTTCATACGCCCCATGCACGAAGATTCCTGTCTTATCCCAGATGAATTTCGCATTGGACGTCCTACACTTGCTTGGGTCAGATGGTTTAGTGCATTCATGGAGCCATCTACTGCCCTATTACATAACCTTGGCAAGATTAATATATATAGCGATGCCATTTTCGCGGATAGAAATCTTGATTATCAGGCGCACCCTGGGCTGGCGCCCCGGGATCTTCTTCCTTGCGGTTTTATGGGGGTACGAAAGGTGACTGAAGAACGTCATCATCATTACCTTGCGTCCATCACTGAGAAGGCAATAATCACTAATAATCACTGGAAGCAAGTATTGTACAATCTTCTTGATGCACAGACTAGCCATCCGGACCAAATAACTATGGTATATCCCCTTCTTCTTTTATCCACAACATGAACCAGTGCTATTGTCATGATTAACTTTAACCCTTCCTCCTTTTTTTAGGGGAAGGACAACTTTGAAATGAATCTGGGTGTTGGTTCTTCGTATCAACCTGTGCCAATGGACAATTTGCCGGCACGAGAGAATTTGAAAGACAATGAAATCGTTATACCGGCTGAAATTAACAGAAAGCGGCATATGCCTGTGAATGTCTCTTCCAGTGATAATGGAGATCCACCAGCCAAGAGAAGGCTTGATTTTACTGAAGTGGATGAGGGTTGCGAGCCTAAATGGGAGGGTCCTTATATTCTTAAGGACGTTTACTCTAGCGGCGCATATATAACCATATCTCCGGATGGTGAATATTGCCCTCCGCCGGTAAACGGAGAATTTTTAAAGCGCTACTATGCGTAAATAAAATTTACATATCATGCTCTGTATCTTCATGAGCCTAAACTAGAAGAAATAATATATATATATATATATATATAACAGAGCTCCCGCATGAGGCTAAACTGTAAGGAAACATGATACAGCTCTATGAGTTTAAACTGAAGTTGAAATAAAAAAAAATCAATCATATGCTCCATCGCTTCATGAGCCTACACTGAAGCTAACGCTAAAACTAATATATGAAGGTGCTTAGCTCCTACATGAGCCTAAACTGTAAGATAAAAAAAAATATGCTCCGTATCTTCATGAGCCTAAACTGAAATTGAAATAAAAAAAAATATACACTCCATGACAGTAGCAGCCTGAACGAGAGAGGAAAAACGCTCAATTTATGGCAATACTTAGTATATAGAGTTCACTGCATACAGTTACAGAATATTAATCCACTGATTGTATAAAAAAAAGTATGCAAACAAAGATGAATAAAAGACTTCTCCAATGCATTAGAAATAAACAAATGTTCTAGTGCATATATAAATCAAACGAATGGTTTGGAAATGAATGACTGATGGTTACAAAGCGAAATACGACACATGTCTGACAAATTGAGGGAAATAAAACGATGAGAACTTATTCGAAGTCTGGCATAAAACTCAGCGAAACCGATTAAACCAGCTAGACTCATTGATTGGCGTTGGAGAGGAATTGGTTCAAATCAGAGAAAAGTTTCTCAGCTTCTTGGATAGGAACCATCGTCTTTATGTGAAGAGACTCATTGGCCTTCTGGCTTGCCTGTGCAGTGGCATCACACAAAGCTTGTTCCTGCTCCTTGACTCCTATGTCCTGAGCAGACTGAATTTTCAATAGTTAGTTCTCCTTTTCCTCTAGTTCCTGCAAAGCAAGGTTAAGTTTGGTAATTTCTGCTGAAATTTCAGCCTTTCTCTTGCCAACTGAAGCTATTTCCTGGGTAGTAGTCTGCAGAGCATCTTTCTTGATCAAAAGCTCTTGCTTGATGTCACTAGCAGCTTCGCCCATTCGTTCAGTGTTTGCCTCAAATTCAGAATAGGCAAGTTGTAGCTTTGTGGAAATAGCAACTAATTTATCCAGCATAATCTTGACTTTTGAAATACTAGCAAAATTCCCAGGGAGGCTAGTCGAAGCAAGTTGCTGAGCGGCACATCGCTCGGGATCTTTCAATGTAGTGATATCCAGCCCTTTAAGAACTTTTGGCAGCAGCTGGTATGTAGCCGCCAAAAAAACCTTCTCAATCTCAGTTGTATCCATACTTCACGTGTTTTCTGGTGCTCCTTGGTTAGAGGGTGGGGATTCTAGCTGTTGTCCACAGTCTAAAAAAAAATGAATAAGTTCATAATATTCATATGACACATGACTGGTGTATGCAAAGGCGACATTTCACATGTTAAAAAAAACCCCACCATTGATAAAACAAGAAATTTCAGTTGAGTCGATGTCCGTGGCGATAACACGAGTCATATTATATGGGGATTGTGAAAAATCCCCATTCGACCCTATTGTGGTAACATGATTTTCAATATCAAGGAGAGGCTGCAGATCACCTCCCCTCCTCACTATACCAAAGTCCGCGACGTCTGAATAATCTTCATCTTCAAGATGTTCAGTATCAGCGAGAGATTGGTTAAAATCTTCTTCATCGGTAGTGATGCTCGGGGCAGGTACCGTGGCTGTGTCGCAACCCTCATCCACTTCAGTAAAATCAAGCCTTCTCTTGGCTGGTGGATCTCCATTATCACTGGAAGAGATATTCACAGGCATATGCCGCTTTCTGTTAATTTCAGCCGGTATAAAGATTTCATTGTCTTTCAAATTCTCTCGTGCCGGCAAATTGTCCATTAGCACAGGTTGATATGAAGAACCAACACCCAGATTCATTTCAAAGTTGTCCTTCCCCTAAAAAAAAGAGGAAGGATTAAAGTTAATCATGATAATAGCACTGGTTCATGTTGTGGATAAAAGAAGAAGGGGATATACCATAGTTATTTGGTCCGGATGGCTAGTCTGTGCATCAAGAAGATTGTACAATACTTGCTTCCAGTGATTATTAGTGATTATTGCCTTCTCAGTGATGGACGCAAGGTAATGATGATGACGTTCTTCAGTCACCTTTCGTACCCCCATAAAACCGCAAGGAAGAAGATCCCGGGGGCGCCAGCCCAGGGTGCGCCTGATAATCAAGATTTCTATCCGCGAAAATGGCATCGCTATATATATTAATCTTGCCAAGGTTATGTAATAGGGCAGTAGATGGCTCCATGAATGCACTAAACCATCTGACCCAAGCAAGTGTAGGACGTCCAATGCGAAATTCATCTGGGATAAGACAGGAATCTTCGTGCATGGGGCGTAGAAGATGCTGCCAGTGTGCATATGCTATCCCAACTTCATTCTCAGTTACCAAACTTGTTAAAGGAGAGTAGGGTATCATTTGATCCAATCTGAACTGTCTGGCGGTGTATTCTGGATGATGTGGTTCCATAATACAAAAATCCTTCTTGTGTGTTGCAACTCTCCACGGGAGTATGCCACGACGAGAAGATAAGTCAAATACCTTTTTGGTCCAAGGTTCATTTGTTCGGTAAATCCGATTTGCAACAAGGGGCTTATACGGATCCCATAGGAGGTTATGATCTTTGCTCAAAAACTTATGAGCGCTCTCTGGGCAAAAAATATGCGGTTCTCTGAACATATTGCTCAACATTTTAGGCCTTACTGAGGGGTATGGACAAGCAGGGATGTTTATTTTTGCCATCTTGTCACCCATAATTGCTGGCATATAGGCCCCCATCCAACCCACTAAATAATGTATGGGCCAGAGTCTCTTCGGATTGGTTAAGTCAATAGGCCTGGTCCTGATCAACCGTAGAGAATAATACAAGGCACATAGAGTAGGTTGAGCCAATGCGAACTGACGACCTAAAGCCATCCAGGAGGCCGTGACCAGTACACTAGGACAGATGTATGGCCCTCCCCCAACGATAGCAAAGCAACAGATCCACAGAGCTAAAAATGCAGCAGTATAAATACTGAAAACTCACAGATATCTGAATGCAAAGGACCACTTTGATTCAGGTAGAAATAATCACACCATTTTTGAAATGAAACTCTCCCTTTCTCCTCAAGTTTGCGCCATGCTTTCATAAGAGGTAACAAGGTCTTTGGGTATAACAGTTTGTCGGGATCCAAATGATCATGGGGAGGAATGAACTCATCATAAGGTTCCGCATCTAATGGCAAACCCGCCATCTTGAGCATATCTAAAAGAGTAATCGTTCGCTCTCCTCGGAGAAATAAAAAGGTGTTTGTATTGGCATCCCATTTTTCTAATAATGCTTTTACTAAAGAAGGTGAAGCAGTGTACTGTCCCAAAGAGCAGAAAATAGCCCCATAGATATAATCCTTGCCAGGTACATCTCCCTCGAGGTGAGAAGAATGATTATTCAAAATGTCAGCAGCCCAGTCATTATAACCAAAAGGCATTGGAATGGCTTCTACTTCAAAATTTTTCCAGCCAAAATTTCTGGAAACAACTCTGCTTCCCAAAAAGGATATGACTGTCTCTATTATCTAACATTTAAATAGAATATGACTGTCTGTATTTATTAATATGGCAAAAAGGATTTTCATATATTTTGGACGAGCCAAAAATCGTGTCAACAGGACTAAGGAAAGAAAGAATGGGGAAAGATGGGATTCACTAAGCGGGAGCTTAAGCGAAGATAAATTCGACAAGGACTCGAAGGATACACCGATTGCCTTCCCCGGCAACGGCGCCAGAAATGCTTGTTGGTAGTTCTTAACTTCACTAAAGATAGAGCTAGGTAACTATCCCCGGTAACGGCCCAGAAATGCTTGTTGACACTTGCTAACGTCGTTACTAGGAGTAGACTATGGAATCTATCCCTGGCAACGGCGCCAGAAATGCTTGTAGCAAGTCCAGTCACTATACCTAAAGGAGTGAAGCTAAATCAGCTATCTACTAATGTCAAATGGGGTTGTTAATCCGGACACTAGTAGGAGCTAGCTAGAGAGATTGCAATCTACCTAGAGGAGATTCTGCAAGCGCACAAAACTATCGTAGTAGCACTTCGCCTGGGAGTACCAGGTGTCGATTTATTTGATCCCAAAGGAAGGCTAGGGTGGTGTATGAGTGGAGTCAAGGAGGGGATGAGAGTCAAAGAATAAGAAAGGGAAAAGGAGAGAAGAGAATAGAGGAGATGAAAGGCTAGAAAGAATTTATGAGTGGATAGGTAAGGATGAAATGAATGGTTAAGGTAAGGTGGATGGATAGCTAGATAGGCGAAAAGATAACTAAGGATAACTAATATAACTAACTAATAACTAATAACTACTCCTAGATAACTACGAAGCAAGATAGGCAATTGCCAAATAAGCAACCAAGTTAAGTATAGTTTTATTCCTATCTTGTCAAGTACTGAGGCGTACTAGCCTTTACCACTGACTTAGGTTGAACGCTAGCATAACGAGCCTTACTCTTAAACTAGACCAACTACGTGGTGGAATTCAAGGCGCACAGGGCTGTCACCACCTGCTTGCTACCACAGCTATCCGGGGGTCTAGCCGTATCTGAAGGTAAGTCTATAACTAAGCACCACGCCTAATTATATTCTAACTATCTCTATCCTGGCCTAGAATAGAGACACCCTTGCGGACGTCAGAGCAAATACTTGACTTAATAAGATAAACACTAAACTAACTAAGCAACCTATTGGCAAAGATCAAACACTAAGCACACTAGAGATTAACTACTATGGCTAAGTGAATTGAAATGTAGGATAGCTAATTACTCAAGCAATCAATCAAGTATACTACTCAATACTGGTAAGTAGAATAAAGTAATACTTGAAATGATGAACTAGAATATAGTAAAGTGCTTGAGTTACAAGAGCAAAACCTGAACCGGATATGAAGGAAGACTCTTCCCAACTCCAGGACCGATTACTCGCACGCTTCTACTCTTGAGCTAAGCCTTGAGCAGCGCTTCCGCGAGGGCAATGAGGCAAGGATGCCTTGCTCTACTAGCTACCTACTTGCCTAAGCTTGGCTGCATCCTAAGCTATTAGCTCTCTAGCTTTAGCCTTGCTTTCTTCTTTGCTTCTCCTTGCTTTCCTTGCTTGCAGTGAAGTGACACCTCCAGGGGGGTATTTATAGCCCAAGTGAGTGAGGGGGGTACTTATAGGGGGCAGCCAACCGACCTAGGGCAAACCCTAGTGGCGGGCGCCAGCCCTAGGTGGCGGCAGCCACCCCCCTGGCCCTTGGATGCACCGTCATTGATCCTACGGTCTCCAGGGACTCCTCCAAGGCGGTTCCAAGGTCGGTTGCATGTCCAAATAACCGTCACATGGGCAATTAGGTCATGATCCACGTGACATCTCTTCTTAGCCCTCCGATGCCACTGACCTAGTGACCAAGGGCTAAGATTTGGCCCTGGGGTGGTCACACGGATCAGTGACGTGGCAGGGGAGAGTTTGGACCTCTTCTTGGTGGCGGGCGCCACCCCACTAGGGCCCAAATGGGCCCTGGTGAGTGGGCTCGGCCCCTGGTGGGTCCATTCTCCAAATTTGGTCCAAATCCTGCATTCAAATAAAAATCTATGGACATGTGGAATTTGGTTAGTTTGAAACCTATTTGACTACTTTTCATGCCTTTTTGTTGAATTTTTGGGTAAAATGTTGATGGTAAAATAAGTGTTTAAGGACCATCAACACCCCCATCATTTAGAGGGTTGAGGATATATGGCGAGGCGTTCGCCCGAGGCCTGGCTCGGAGGGCTCGGACGATACGGAGAATGTACGTTCGCCCGAGGCCTGGCTTCGGAGGGCTCGGGCGAGTCGGAGAACGTACGTTCGCCTGAGGCCTGGCTTGAAGGGCTCAGGCGAGATGGAAGAGGAGCGCTCGCCCAAGGCCTAGCTCGGAGGGTTCGGGCGAGACGCTAAGATTGTTGGGCCGCAGCGTCCTGCTTCCTATTGATGGTCTTTTGGCCTGGTGGCCAAGTAGCGTCGGTTACTTTCTTGGCCCTAGTTGTGTTTTTCTTAATCGAGGTTTTGGGGTACCCCTTTTTCATATCATCAAGAGTAGCCCCCGAGCCCAGGCTCGAGCGCTGGCGCTCGATCAGGGGGTCACGAGGTCGTAGGGTATTCCAAAACTGCTCTGTGGGGAACGCGCGAGCGTTCCCTGCGGGGGTAGCCCCCGAGGCCTCGAGGGAGTAATGAGACTCCTTCGAGGACTTTGTTGACTTTGTGTTGCTTGTTGCGCATGAGGTCGGATACGGTCGATATTCCTGCAAAATTGAATCAACTCGAGTCGAGGTGAAGGCTCTTAGTTGTGGTGGGCCTCGAGCTGTCGATCCCTTGGGTTAGTTCGACCCTCTTTCATCGAGGGGTGCCGGGCATAGTTGAGCCCTTGAGCCTTGTGCGGCTTGGGGCGTTGCTAGCTCCAGCGTCCTTCCCACGAGCCCTTTCGATCGGGTGTGAGGTGAGAAGCGTCCTACTACCCTCGTCAGGGCAGAGTCTCGACGTCCTCGGTGAGTTGGTAAAGGGGGAGTCCAAGTGAGAGCTCATGCCCCGTTCGATAGGGGTCGGCTATGGCCCGAATGCGATCTCATTGAAGCAAGATGTGCGGATGCCTGGATACCAGCTCCGTTCGGTGGGAGCTAGTGGCTCGATGCCTCTCCACATGGAGATTCCATGGCAACCCATCCGTCTTGCCTTGGATACGCGTCATGGGTCTCGAGAGTCCGTTCTCGAGCTAGGCACTAAGTGAGCTCCCCTTTGGCGTCCCTGACTTGGGTACTCAAGGTTGGCTGTTCGAACCCTTCGAGGGTCAGCCTTCGTTACCTCAAGATTTTTGTATGGGTTGGGGACCGTTTTACTTCCCGTGGAAGGATCTGTTGCAGAAATGATTCTTTTCGTCTATCGGGCGCGTCTTTTTAGGCGAAGAATGATACGACACGACAGTCGTGGCAGGCCCGTGCAACGGAAGGAAGAGGAGGGGATGCCGCGTGTGCTTGTCGCGTACTTCGAGGGGTTTTAGGTGACTGCATTTAATGCGGGCATCGTTACCTTTCTTCTTGCGCCGTTGAGTCTGCCCGATACGCACTGGTCCCTATAAATACGAGGGGTGAGGGGAGCCGTTCCCCTTGTCTGCTTTCCATCTTCTGATTGCCATCATTGAGAGTCCGAGCGCCCACTTCGCCTGCGAAGGAGAGAGGGAGATAGAGAGATCGGGAACTTTCCTGGACGCCTGTCCACCGCACAGATTCGTGCTGCCACGATGGCTACCGTGGTGCCCGCCGATGAATGGCGTTCGTCATCGGTGACGATGGAGAGACTACAGGAGTTGGTTGATGCGGGGCTTCTTCACCCCCTCACTTCTCAGGAGAAGCCGGAGTGGATGGCGCTGCCACAGTCAGATCGGGAGACGAGGCCACCGAAGGGCTACGTCGTGAGCTTCCTGAAGTTCCACCGGTTGGGGCTCGGGTCGCCCCCGAGCCGGTTCATGTGGGCGCTCCTCCACCATTACGGCGTCGAGCTTCACAACCTTTCCCCCAACGCGGTCTCCCAGCCTGCCATCTTTGCGGCGGTCTACGAAGGATACCTGGGGATGGAGCCGCACTGGGAGCTGTGGCTCCATCTCTTCAGCGGGTGTCACTTCAACGCCCCCGGGGGCAAAGGCGTGAGGAGGGTCGTTCGTGCCGGCTGCCTCAACTTCGCCTTGAAGACCGGCAAGTCGGATGTTCCGCGTGAGTACATCCCCACCAACTTGATGAGCAATCACGCCCAGTGGGACTCTCAGTGGTTCTATTTGCGAAACGACAAGGGGTATTTCCCGGAGTTCACCGGGCGTCTCCTCTCGCAGCGTCCCACTTACTGGTCATACGGTGTTGTGGTGGAGCGGCAGTCACAGCTAGTGCCGCTCGTGGATGCGATGAAGAAACTTTGCGAAGTGGGTCTGGGCCTTCCAGTGACGGAGGGTGCTCCCCGTCATGGCCCGCCTTGTGCGATTGGATAAGATGGGGCCCAAGGCTTAGCCCGAGCGCCTTAAAAGGAGCTGTATGTCTGAGGAAGCGCTGCCCGAGGCAGAGGCCGTGGTGAGGGTGAAGGGTGCAGTCTTCGGACCCTTCGAGCCAGAGAATGTCCATCTTATCCCTATGCTGCCGGACGAGGGATGTCTCGACTTGGTGAGTACCTCGGGTCATGCTCTTCAGGGGTTCATTCTTCCTTTCTTTTTTTCTTCCTTTGTCCTAGCTCTTACCTTTCATATTTTTCCGCAGGGGAGGATCGACTATCGGACCTCAATACCCCCAGTGAAGGAGGACGCCGCCGTCCGACAGGTGAGACGCCTTTCTGCCCAAAAAGAGAAAGAGAAAAAAGACGCGAAGAAGGCAAAGGAGAAAAAGAAGAACCTTTCACGCCAAAAGCGCGAACAGCGTCGGGCGAGTCGAAGGCGTAATAGGTCACCTGGGAGGAAGTCATCCACGGAAAAGACCTCGACCGAGGAGGATGATGATGACGACGACGAGGGGATGGACGTACGTCTAAGTCGTATGTTGGAACACACACTTGCCCTACCTCCGCACACGTGCAGGGGAGTGGCGAAGGTGGCCGATCGTCAGAGCTAAATGCGAAGGTACTGAAGGTAATGAAACAATGGTGATATATTTCTATTCCCAAAAATCCTGTCTCCTTACACTGTTCACCCCCCAGTATTTATAGGGGATACCAAAGGGCACTAACCAGATTACAAAAGGGTACAAGAAAGATTCTTCTGCGATGTACAACGGAAGGGCAGAATTGTACAAACACAACTGGAGTCGAAACCCTAGCTTGCTTTCCTCCTGCCCGCCGCCATTATGCCTTGCTCGCCTTCGCGGGAAAGGCGGGGTCAGACCCTCGGCTCCGCCGGTTGCGAGGTCGGACCCATGCCGTGATCATGACGCTCGAGGGTTGCCTCCTGTGTTCTTTGCGCGCCATTGCCTGCAAGACATGCAACGAACCCCGAGGGTCGAACTTGTATCCGAAGGTTAGCAAACCGGCCCGAAGGGTCCAAAAGACGGAGATAAAAGAGTTGAGAGGGTTCGAGAGAGAGAGAGAGCGGGTCGCGCGAAGGTCGTCCCTCGAGCCAGCCTGAGCGGCGCCACTGCCGAGGGTCCCTTCCCCCAACAGTAGCCCCTCGGTGCCTTGGTCCTAAAGAACAGTGTTTGGGCCCAAGCAGCGCTTTTTTGATGTAGCGAGACCCTTGGCAGCGACGCCCGCGGCTGGCTTGGGCCGGGCCGTTTTGTTTTTGTTTGTGCTGTTGAGTTTCGTCTCGTTTTTTGCGCCGTGGATTTCGGTTGTCATGCCGGTTTTGTCGGGCGGGGTGACTCGTCCCCCGGCCTATAAATAGATGGGGTTGGTGGGGGCTTGAAGTTGTGCCCTCCTTTGCTATAGCCATCCTGCTGCTGCGCAATTCTCTTTGCGAAGGTTGCTTTTGTCTAGTTGCGAAGGTTCTGCTTATTGTGTTCTGCGAGGGTTCTAGTTTGATAGATGGCTAGGTCCAAGCAAACTGCTCGTGTTGCTTCCCCCTCTTCTGCGGATGAAAGGGTGACCTTCGAGTTCGGACTCAGCCGAGTTTGTGCCTCGGAGTTGGCAGCTTATGTGAAGCGGGGCTGGATCGAGGATGGGAAAGCGAGGACCAGCGTTGGGGAGACTGTGCCGAAGCCCAATGCTGACGAGGTTGTTGTTTTTGAGTTCTTCACAGCGGGTCTGAGATTTCCAGTTGATTCATTTGTGACTTCAGTTCTACAAAGGTTTAATCTGAAGTTTCATCAACTCACTCCATCATGCTTTACGAAGCTTTCGGTGTACGTTTGGGCTTGCCGCTCACAGGGTGTTGTCCCTCATGTCGAGGGTTTTGTTCGGACTCACCGCGTGCATATGCAGCCTCGCAAGATTTCAGATCACGAAGGTAACTCCAGTCTGGGTCAGTTCGCGGTGTACACGTTTTGTTACCGCGCCGGGTCGGAGTTGCCAGTGCAAGCGCAGAAGAACAAGTGGACCAATGGGTGGCAGGAGTTTTGGTTTTATTACAAACATGGTGCTAACACCGAGCTTTGCGGTGAGCTTCCGCCCCTCGGTGATGTGAGCGCCGAAGCCAAGATGAGCGCCGAAGCGCATGCCGCTGTTGACTGTCTGAGGGTTGTGGCGCGGTCTCAATGTGCCCGCGACTTGGTCGAGGAATACTGCTGTGCTAAAGTATTGCCCCTGAGTTGGAGACAAGTATGGTTTGCGGTTGAGGATGACCCTAGGTATGAGGGTAAAGGTTTAAAGAAACCCAGGATGGAGTTGAACAAGGTTTGGGAGAAAATTCTTGCGAAGTTCCCCAGGCGTGTAGATGGAGTCGAGGCTATCTACAAGCGTGTACAACAGAGGGCAGAGGACCTTGTTGGGAAGTTTTCCACATTGGAAGTTAAGGCTATCCACAGCTCGGTGGGTAGCGGAGGTCATGTCAACAGGTTGTTCGACATTCTTGAGATCCAGTATGCTGACTGGCCCGCACCTTCGAGCTAGGATGCGCCGAAGAAGAGGAAACGCGCTGCCACTGAGGAGAAGGGTGTAGCATCGCGGCCGAAGAGGGGTCGCGGTCGAGGCCGCGGTGGAGCCGGTGGCCGTTTGAAAAAAACTTGCGACGAAGGTCGTTGTGGGTTCTGGCGCTGTCGGCACTTCATCCTCCTCGGCCGTTGTTTTGTTGCCGAGCGGCCGAGGTCTTGCGAAGGTCAGAGGGCGGGTGCCCCGCGTCGGCGGGATTGGAGCTCTGATTCAGGTTTCGGACGATGAGGATGTCTCCGACGATGAAGAGAAAAAAGAGGAGAGGGAGGCGGAAAAAGAAGGTGACACTGAAGATGACTCATCTGATGATGATAGTGATTCTTCCAGTGGCGAAGGTGACTCTGATGATGAGGTTTCCATCGGTGATGACCGTGGGAAGGCGGTTGTTTCATCTAGCGCGGCTGCTCGAAATATCAAAGAGATTATCCGGGACCTCGAGCCTGAGAGTCCCCCGCGAGGGTCAATTCCGGAGTTCGCGGGGTCGCATTTCTGGGTTAATGGGTTCGAGGTAGCCGGTGACCATAAGTCAGAGCGAGTTCTTGGGAAGAGACCGTATGGCGAGGCCAGCCGATCAAGCCTTCCTTATTTCGCTAAGAAGATCGGTGTTTCGGACCCGGCGACAGAGCTTTTCACTAGTCCGGACCTTCGGGAGTGCCACCTGCAATGTGCTCCGGAGGAAAGGCATTTTCTTGGCCGGGTGTTTGGTCAGATTTGTGTGCCGGAGGCGGAGCTGCGACTGGCCAACCAACCTTTGGACGAACTTCATGATGACATTGATGTCAAGGTGGCTGAACTAATGCTTCTCAACCGCTCGGCTCGTCGGAGGGCGAGTTCCAATCTTAACTATTTGAATGACCGGTTGGCCAAGGTTGAAAAAGATAACAAGGACCTTCGGCGAAGTTTGGAAAATAAGGAAATTGAGCTTAAGGCGGCTTTGGAAAAAGCCAAGAAATCCCGAGAGGAGGCTGTGGATTTAGCGAAGCGGAACGCAGATCTAATTGTGGCAAACAAGGAGAAGGATAAGGCGTTGATGTCTGCAGAGGACAGGATTACTGATTTGAAGGGATCGTGGCGAGCCAGTATGGAGAAGATTAAAAGTAAGCTTGATGGTTGCTTAACTGAAGCTGGAGACTCGGCCGCAGAACCACTTCCAGTTGATGCTGGTGCGGAGGTTTCGGGCGATTGGCTTTGTGGGGAGCTTGATGTTTTTAGTTTGTTGGTTGATAACGCGACCGACTTTGGATGTTACGCCGGAGCCTTGGCCATGGCCGGGACCCTTCGCCAAGCCGACTGTGAGCACCTTCGGAAAATTAGGAAGCCAAACCACGTCTTCCCAACTGTTGACGAGGTTCGTCAAATGAAGATAGATGATGCGGAGGTTCGAAACTGCGCGATGCGCTTGCTCCGGCGGTTTTGGATCATCGGAGGTGGACGCGCGCTCGCCTTCGAAGAGGCGGCCGAAGCTACATGTCAGGTATCCACTATATGAGATGTTCGTTTCTTGTTTGTATTCATGGATGAGCATGTTGGTATTACAAACTGTGGACTTTTTTACAGGCTCAGAGAGATGCGTTGCCTTCACCGGCTGCGACTGAAGACGTTGCAGGATGCTCCAAGTCTGCCTCAGCGCCCAGTTCTGCGGGGGTTCCACCAGCGGAGGAGGTACCCTCGGCTGAGGATGCTCCGATGACTAGAGAAGCTAACATAGAAGAGGCGGCGAGGGATGAAGCACCTGCTGAGAGCTTGGATGTTGTCGCTGGCGAAGGTTTGGATGCTGCGACTGGCGAAGCTGGGGCGGATGAGCAGGGGGAAACGAGCAGGTGTGAAAACTTAGGATTGCTCAGACGAGAGGGTTATTTTGTAATAAGTGCGGTAGTTGGAATGACTTGATGACACTGAGATACTTTTTAATTCTGTGAAAAATGCAGGTTTCTGATGGAACCGTGCTAGAAGTATTTGATGTGACACCACTGACGCTGAATTATCAAGATACTTTTATAACTGGAGAATCGTGGGCTCGGGCTAGACTTAAACACCCTTCGCTGTCTTTTGAATGCTTTTGGTGGTAGAAGGTGCGAAGGTACGATTTGAAGAACAGCAGATCGATCGTTTTTGGCGCGAGGCAGATTATACTGATCGACAGGCCACACGGTATTTGTTTGGTTCTTCTTCGTCCTCGCAAGCTGTTATTGATGATGATATCGATGAGACTACAGCTTTGGATTACTTGTTTGGGCGAAGCAAATTAGATCTAGGTTCGGATGGATCACTTGTGGTTCCGAAGGAGGAACCTTCAGAAGTTAGTGATGTTGATCGTAGATATATGTATAGGGCGAGGGTTTTGCCCGGGGAGCTGCCGATTGTCCCTACAGCTCCTTTGTTGTGGGGACCCATAGTTTTGGCGGAAACGGGGTTTGAGGAGGGTAGCGAGGGTTTTGATGATTTGATGTTAATTGAGGGAGGTGATGGTTCCTTGCAATTTTGTAACCTCTATTGATTGTGTGACGTTGTGAAGTTGTTTTGTGCAGAAATAAACATTCTTTAAGGTTGTTTTGTGCAGATGTTATTCATTTTTCGCTATTTGAGGAAAAGGCTACTTGGCCCTCGAGGCTTGCCTCTCGTTTGAGAGAGGTTTTTATTGAAACGGCGACGCCTCCTTTCCTTCTTAACGAGACTCGCTTAACGTTTTTGTAAGCTGAATTGGAAAAACAGCGACGCCCCCTTTTCTTTTAGCGAGGCTCGTTTAACGTTTTTGTAATTTGATTTGGCAAAAGCAGCGACGCCCCCTTTTCTTTTAGCGAGGCTCGTTTAACGCTTTTGCTCGCTTAACGTTTTTGTAAGCTGATTTGGAAAAACAGTGACGCCCCCTTTTCTTTTAGCGAGGCTCGTTTAACGCTTTTGCTCGCTTAGCGTTTTTGTAAGCTGATTTGGAAAAACAGCGACGCCCCCTTTTCTTTTAGCTAGGCTCGTTTAACGTTTTTGTAATTTGATTTGGAAAAAGCAGCGACGCCCCCTTTTCTTTTAGCGAGGCTCGTTTAACGCTTTTGCTCGCTTAACGTTTTTGTAAGCTGATTTGGAAAAACAGCGACGCCCCCTTTTCTTTTAGCGAGGCTCGTTTAACGCTTTTGCTCGCTTAACGTTTTTGTAAGCTGATTTGGAAAAACAGCTACGCCCCCTTTTCTTTTAGCGAGGCTCGTTTAACGCTTTTGCTCACTTAACGTTTTTGTAAGCTGATTTGGAAAAAACAGCGACGCCCCCTTTTCTTTTAGCGAGGCTCGTTTAACGCTTTTGCTCTCTTAACATTTTTGTAAGTATGTGGGTACTTGGATTTTTCGAACTTCGCGCCTCCCCTTGTCTTAGTTGGAGGTGTAGTTTGCTCTGCGAGCCCCTGGCGTTTTTTGCGAGGGTGCTCGACTTTTTGGACTTCGCGCCTCCCCTTATTTTAGGTGGAGACGAAGTTTGCTTTGCGAGCCCCTCGTGTTTTTTGCGAGGGTTCTCTGCTCTTTGGACTTCGCGCCTCCCCTTGTCTTTGGTGGAGGTGAAGTTTGCTTTGCGAGCACCTGGCATTTTTGCGAGGGTGCTCGACTTTTTGGACTTCGCGCCTCCCCTTATCTTAGGTGGAGGTGAAGTTTGCTTTGCGAGCCCCTGGCGTTTTTTGCGAGGGTGCTCGACTTTTTTGGACTTCGCGGCTCCCCTTATCTTAGGTGGAGGTGAAGTTTGCTTTGCGAGCCCCTGTCGTTTTTTGCGAGGGTGCTCGACTTTTTGGACTTTGCGCCTCCCCTTATCTTTGGTGGAGGTGAAGTTTGCTTTACCAAGTTTGTTTCGAAAAAAATTGTGTTTTGAAGCAATCTTCTGTGGTTTTCATCGATTATAAGCGTTCTTGGATAAGAGCTGCTTTTATCGATGTTTATGGAAAACTGAAAAAAAGACTTTAGAGTTTTGTTTTTTCGGGGGTTGATGCCTTTATTAAGGACTTTGGAAAACTGCCTCGTTAAAAAACCTTACGCCCCTTCGTAAGGAAAAAAGAGTGCAGCTCCTTTGTTTTGATTACAAGTATAGTGAAAAAAGATTACATGTCGCGAGACCTCGCTGAGGCTCCGCTATCGGTAGAATTTGCGAAGGTTGTCAATATTCCATGTGTGAGGCAGGATGTTTCCCTCGCTGTCGGAGAGGTGAAAAGAGCCGGGACGATTGCATTGTATTATTAGGTATGGACCTGTCCACTTTGGCTGAAACTTACCCGCCATGTTGGCGTTTTGCTTCCGAATGAGAACGAGGTCACCCTTCTTTAGTTCTTTGATTCTCACCTTTTTGTCTCTCCATTTCTTTGTTTCTTCTTGATACTTGCGAAGGTTATGCACTGCGTTGCATCTTGTTTCTTCGAGCAAATCTTTGTCAAGCAGCTGGTTTAGTTCGTCTGATTCGAGGGTTGTTCTGAGAGAGCCATACTTCAGTTCTTCTGGCAACACAGCTTCTTCCCCAAATAGTAGCCTGAAAGGTGTGAATTTGGTGGCTCTGCATTCCGAGGTGTTATGGGACCAAGTGACCGAGGTTAGCTCCTCCGCCCACTTTCCCTTGGGCCTGCCTTGTAACTTTTTGGATATGGCTTGGAAAATTGTTGCATTAGCTCTTTGGACTAAGCCGTTGGATTGAGGGTGCCGGACTGAGGCGAAGCATAAGACTGTTCCAATTTGGGTGCAGAATTCTTTGAAGACCTCGCTGTCGAACTGAGTGCCATTGTCGACGGTTAGGTGTTTGGGAACTCCGAATCGGCAAATTATTTGCTGCCAGAAAAACCTTTTGACGGTTGGAGAGGTGATGGAAGCCAACGGTTTGGTTTCAATCCACTTCGTGAAGTATTCCACGGCTACCACTGTGTAGCGAAGGTTTCCTGGAGCTGTTGGTAGTGGACCAACTAGGTCCATTGCCCATCTTTGCAGGGGCCATGTTGGACATATCAGAGTTGTCGGAGCCACTAGGGCGTTTTGTGTTTTTGCTGTTAATTGGCAACCCTCGCAATGTTTACAATGTCTTCTGCATCTCGCAATGCTGTTGGTCAGTAGAAGCCTTGACGGAAGGATTTACCAACCAGTGCCCTAGGGCCGTTGTGTGATCCGCAGATACCTTCGTGGATGAGTTTAAGAAAATCCTTTCCTTGTTCCTGAGATACGCATTTCAGCCAAGGGGAGGTCACCGAGGCTTTGAACAAGTTGTTGTCCATTATCTTATACCCTCGAGTTCTTTGTCTCAGCCTGTTATCTTCTTCTTTCGATTGGGGCTCGTGTAAGCCGTTTAAATAGGCCATGATTGGGGCCCTCCAATCTTCGCTGTGAATTGCATTGATCAGCTTCGCTGTTTTCTCGGAAGCTTCGATGGCTGATTCTGTCGTGGCTTGATAGAAGACGTCTGGGGGCAACTGTAGTTGTTGTGCTGCCGCTTTGGCCAGATTGTCTGCCTCGCTGTTCTCTGACCTCGGTATTGCTTTCACTGTTATGCCGAGGAAAAAAGATTCTAACCTTCGGACATATTGTAAGTATTTCTGTAGCTCTGGTTCTTTTGCTTTGTAATTTTTCTCGATGTGACCTGCGATGACTTGTGAGTCTGTGCTAATGACTGCTGTTCGAACTGATAACGCACGAAGCCTCGAAAGTGCTAGTATTACGGCTTCGTATGCAGCGGAATTATTTGTGCATTTGAAGTCGAGTCTTTTTGCGTATCGTAGCTTCGATCCAGATGGCGAGACTAGGATAGCCGAGGCTCCTGCTCCAGCTGCTCCCCAAGCTCCGTTGACATGCACTGTCCAGAACGGATCTGATTCGACTTCATCTTTGCGAGGGTCTGGAGTCCATTCGGCTATGAAATCTGCTAAGGCCTGTGACTTGATCGTTGTTCTTCCTACGAAGGTTAAGGTGTAGCTGTTCAATTCGATTGCCCATTTTGCGATCCTGCCAACTGCCTCATTGTTTTTGAATATGTTTTCGAGGGGGTATGCTGAAGGTACTTGGATCTCGTATGCCTGGAAGTAGTGCTTTAGTTTTTGCGACGCCATGACCACGACGTATGCTACCTTCTCTAGTTCTGAGTTGTTTCTCTTGGGACCCTCGAGGGTTTCTGACACATAGTAGATTGGTGCTTGCCTGGATTTGCTGTTTTCTTGCACCTCTTTGATCAACGCCGCACTTGCTGCGTGTGGCGAAGCTGCGACGTACAACAACAGTTGGTCTCCTTTTGTAGGGCTGGTCAAGACGGTCAAGTTGGTGAGATACTTTTTCAGATCCTCGAAAGCTTTCTGCTGCCGAGGTCCCCAATTAAATGGTGCGGTGCTTCTCAAAGTTTCGAAGAATGGTAACCCTCGCTCAGCTGATCTAGAAATAAATCCGCTGAGCGCTGCTAGACGGCCTGACAGACGCTGGGCTGCATTTTTTGTTGTCGGGGGTTCCATGTTGATGATGGCGTCAATTTTCTCGGGGTTGGCCTCAATTCCTCTTGCTGAGACGATGCAACCTAGAAGTTTTCCTTCGCTTACCCCGAAAACACATTTGTCGGGGTTTAGTTTTAATCCGACTGATCGAAGGTTGTTGAACACTCTTGCTAGATCTGAGATGTGGTTTTCTTTTTGTTCGCTTTGAACAATCAAATCGTCAACGTAAGCAGAGATGACATGTTCATCTTTGAAAACTTCGGATGTCATGCGGGCGAAGGTAGATCCTGCGTTTCTCAAGCCTTCTGCCATTCTTCGGAAGCAAAAGGTGCCCGAGGGTATGATGAAGCTTGTTTTCTCCTCATCTTCTTCATTCATCCAAATTTGATGGTACCCCGAGAAACAGTCGAGGAGAGAAAGCATTTGGCAACCAGCTGCTCTATCAACCAAGGTGCTTATGTTTGGAACGGGAAAGTCATCCTTCGGGCAGGCTTTGTTCAAGCACGTGAAATCTACGCACATTCTCCATTTCTTGTTCTTCTTCTGGACTAGGACCACATTTGAGAGCCATGTTGGGTATTTGACTGGGCGGATGACCCCTGCGTCTAAGAGTCTTTTTACCTCTGCCCTCGCTGCCTCTTTCCTTTCTTCTGACATTTTGCGAAGCTTTTGCTTAACTGGGCGATAACCTTGCTTTATGTTTAGGCTATGCTCGATCAAAGTTCTGTTTACTCCCTTGGGGTCCTCCGCAGACCAAGCGAAGGTGTCGGAGTTTTCCTTGAGGAAACGGATAAGGTTATCTTCTGACAAGGAGTCTAAGTTGGCTGAGATGAATACTTTCTTTTCTGAGTTGCCCTCAAAGGGTTCTACTTGCTTGGTTTCTTGTTTGGGTGATGCTTTTGTTTGGTCAATGCAAAGTTCACCTTCGGTGTTGAGGTTTGGTGCTCGAGGCTTTGACAGATTGTGGACATTGCGTTGCCCAGGTGCTACCGTTCCCTCAGCTGCCCTTGTAATGTCATGATCTCCGTAAACTGCAACAACACCCTTCGGGGCAGGAAGCTTCATGCAGAGGTATGCAGGATGGATGACAGCGTTGAATCCATTGGTGGCCCCTCGGCCAAAGATTGCGTTGTAGGGATAAAACATGTCAACCACGTCGAAGGTTATGTGCTCAGTTCTGCAATTTACTTGATCTCCGAAGGTTACAGGTAAAGAAATTTTGCCTATTGCTCTTACTTGTTGACCACCGAAACCGTATAGGGGGTTGCCAGCGGGTTGCAGAAGGTTCCTGTCAAGCTTCATGCTGTCGAAAGTCGTGGCGAACAGGATGTCTGCGGAGCTTCCTGTGTCGACCAAGATTTTGGTGACTGTCCACCCAGCTATGTTGGTTTTGATTACCATAGCGTCAGTGTGTGGGTAATCCTTTAATTTCATGTCACTGGAGTCGAAGGTTATTGGGATATGGGACCATCGCCCAAATTTGTGCGGTCCTTCGACAGCTACGTGGTGCACTCTTCTAGTATGTTCTTTCCTATGCCTTTTGTTGCCATGATCTTCGTTGGAGCCTCCGGTGATTGCTAGTATGACACCGAAGGTTGATGTTGGGTTGTTGATGGTTGTCTGGGTTTGAGCTTCGGATTTGACGGGTTGTGGAGCTGGTAAGGCTGGTATTGGTGGTGGTGGTGGTAGAGTGTTGCTCACTTGTTGGTTGGTTTGGGCTTGAGGGGTTGTTGGGAATGTGACGGTGTATGGTACATTTTGTCGTTGAGGAATTGAGGTTGGCTGGTATGAGGTGTGGTTGTAGTGTGGGTGTTGAGCGTAGAATGGTTGGTGCGAAGGTAAACCGTAGTTTATGGGTGTGTACTGGTAAGGAGGGTGGGTTGGGTTGAAGTTTGGCTTTCTGGTATGATTGATGGTTCTGTTTTCTGTTGATGAGGCTCTTTTGGATTCCTGGAACTCTTTTCCTTTGGTAAAGCACTCACATTGCTTTGTTGTGTGCCCCTTTCCTTGGCCACAGAAATGACAGTACATTTTGGCGGGGTCCCTCTGTTGGTTTCTTTGGTCAGGCGGGGGTGGAAAACCATGTGGGTTTTGGTTGCCCGAAGGCTGAGTGCCCCTTCTCTGGTCTTCGAGTGGATTTGCCTTGTTGATCGCTCCAATGTTGCTTTGATCTTGGCGAGGGTTGTTTTCTCTCGCTTGGGGTCTGAACTGTGGTTTCTGCTACGACCTTCGAGCATCGGACTTTGCCCGGAAGTCCATGTCCGCTCTACAGTATCTTTCCATTGTATCATGATGCTCTTCGATTGTGTTTGCTGGTTTCCTAGCAAACTTTGAGGAACATGGGCCTGGACGTAGGCCGTTGACTGCAGCGAGGATGACGGCCTCGTCGGATATCCCCGGAGTTCTTGCTCTAATCTGGATGAACCTTCGCCAGTAGTCTTGCAGCGGTTCGCGCTCTTCTTGTTTGCAGTTGAACCGCTCGATGGGGTTTGATGGGGCTGCTGTGATGCCCTTGAAGTTTGTGCAGAGTCTGTCTCTGAGGTTGGCCCAGGAGTCCACTGTTCCGGGGCGAAGGTTGCTGTACCAAGTCTGTGCAATGTCACAAAGGATGATTACAAAAGACTTCGCCATTGTTGATTCATCTCCTGCTGCTGCGGCGACTGCCGCTTCATAGCTCATTATGAATTGGCGAGGGTCAGTGAGTCCGTCATAACGGGGCAGATTTTGTGGATTGTAGCATGGTGGCCAGGGTTGGGTTTGCAGTATTTGGGAGAGTGGTGATCTTGGGTCGTAGGGCATTTGGTGTTGTTGGGCCCTTCGCTGAATGCGAGGGTTTGGCTCTCACTCTTCTGGGAAGAGTTGGCGAAAATTTGGTGGCGGTGGGGGTGGTGGAGGATGACGGGCACCCAACTCCTCATTCCCCTCTTGACAGGGCGGCATTTCTCTATCATTCCAACCCTCGGCTTCGGCTTCAGCTGCTGCGAGGGACTCTTCCATTCGGCGAAGCTGTTCCCTTGCTTCATCCGCCTTTTGCCTGATAGCGCGCAGCCGGTTGTGCCTTTCAAGCTGGTCTAGGCGCCTTTTCTTCTCCTGCAACTCAGCTTGGAGCCTATCCAAGGCTTCGAGACCCAACTCCTCTTCATCTCCTCTTCCACCCCCTCCGGAGGTGTGTGGGTGCGGCGGTGATACTGGCCGAGTGTGAGGCCCCGGGACCTCTGTCCCTGGGGTGATTTCTTCTTCCGAAGGTTCCACATTTTCTTCTACAGGTTGGACCGTCACCGCGGCCTCTCTGGCTGTGCGGTTGTCTCTGGTAGAGGATGCTCTTCTATTTCCTGCCATTACGAACTCCGGTCCCCACGGACGGCGCCAAGCTGTTGGAACACACACTTGCCCTACCTCCGCACACGTGCAGGGGAGTGGCGAAGGTGGCCGATCGTCAGAGCTAAATGCGAAGGTACTGAAGGTAATGAAACAATGGTGATATATTTCTATTCCCAAAAATCCTATCTCCTTACACTGTTCACCCCCCGGTATTTATAAGGGATACCAAAGGGCACTAACCAGATTACAAAAGGGTACAAGAAAGATTCTTCTGCACTGTACAACGGAAGGGCAGAATTGTACAAACACAACTGGAGTCGAAACCCTAGCTTGCTTTCCTCCTGCCCGCCGCCATTAGGCCTTGCTCGCCTTCGCGGGAAAGGCGGGGTCAGACCCTCGGCTCCGCCGGTTGCGAGGTCAGACCCATGCCGTGATCATGACGCTCGAGGGTTGCCTCTTGTGTTCTTTGCGCGCCATTGCCTGCAAGACATGCAACGAACCCCGAGGGTCGAACTCGTATCCGAAGGTTAGCAAACCGGCCCGAAGGGTCCAAAAGACGGAGATAAAAGAGTTGAGAGGGTTCGAGAGAGAGAGAGAGCAGGTCGCGCGAAGGTCGTCCCTCGAGCCAGCCTGAGCGGCGCCACTGCCGAGGGTCCCTTCCCCCAACATCGTATATTGGGCTTTAGTCCGCGAGCTGACGTTCCTCCTGCGCAGGAGGATGTTCTGGAGCGCCCGAAGGAGAAGAAGCGAGGTGGCTCGTCGTCTCGGTAGTCGTCCAGTGGTGTGGCATTGGCCTCGATTTGAGGCCAACGCGGCTCGTCACCGACCTCGATCGTGGCCTCGAAGGAGAAATCGTCTTCTCCCTCGAGCAAGGGTCGGTGGCCTCAGAAGATCCCGGGGACCCGCTCGGGGCAGCATACGCCCCGGTCTCGGACCGGGGGCTCTGGTCCTGAGCGAAGCTTCGAGGGAGGGACGGCCTCAAGGCCCCTGAGCGGGTCGGGAGAATCCGGGAAGAAAATCTCCCTTCCCTGGGGGTAAGTACCCGCACCTCAAGCTTCTCTTTGTCCTTTGCCTTTATGCCTTGACTCGAAAATCACGCGACTTGTTCGTCTTTGGCGGCCTTAGGGCGAAGCATCGGGTAGGGCCGGCGGACCTTGGCCTGGCTAAGAGGCTCAAGACGGAGGTGGCTGCCAAGATGTCGGTGGACCTGGCCAGAGGTGGGGTTTTTCTGCCCCCTTATGCACAGGCTTGGGCCGCGGCGGCCCGAGAGGCCATGGCTCGGGGAAAGCTGATGGTTGTTGCAATGGTTGCAGGCGCGTCCCCCCCGAGGCCAAGTACCGTGGGTGACGCTGCTCCCACCCAGGTATCCAGCGCCGTTGTGGCCCAAGCCCTGGCGTCGACGGGCCCTACCTCGGGCCGGGCTGAGGGTCCCGTCCTTCGACCCAATGAGGTGGCTCTTGAGGCCTCGAAGGTGGGTTCGGGGTCCGCCCCGATCGACATAGAGATCGAGGAGGTGGACGCCGGTTCACCGCCCGTCGGTGCTTCGGTGGTGTCGGCGAGGGCGTGGCCCACGGGGCTCCACAAGGCGGAGCTGAAGAAGAAGGAGGAGGAAGAGAAGAAGCAGTACTAGCACCACCAGCAGCAGGAATAGCAGGAGGCCGTGCCGGCCCCGAGCCACGTGGCGCCGCAGCCGATCGTGGTGCCAGAGATGGTGGGTGCTTCCGTCTTGCCCCATCGTCAGCAAGACGGAAATCAGTCGGCGTCGAGCCAACTGGAGGACGTGGAGATGGCGGGGACAGAGGCCAGCTTACCACAAGTGGAGATGGAGACCCTGGGCTCCCCTACGCGGGGCCGGTTAGAGACGGGCAATGTTCTTGCGCTTGCCGTGGCGTCGGCCACTCGAGGCGTTCCCGATGCATCGAGGTGGTCAGCCCCCGAGCTGTGGCCTCGGGGGATCGAAGCCACATCGTACCTCACCTTGGCCGACCGAGTGGAGCAGCAAGGCGGCTCATGCGAGTCAGCGGAGAGCATCCAGGGCGAGGTGCGCGACATGATTACCGCGTGTCTTCCGTACTGGGGCCAGGAGCGCATTTTGCTTCGGGATCCCCGGGATCCGATCGGCCCTCCCCTTGCATTGGACGATCCCGCTGAGCTGACGCGTTGGGAGGATATGGAAATGTACCGCTCATGGATGGCGCAAACCTTGAAGATGGCCAGCGAGATCATCACTGAGGACTTCGGCCGATGCCTGTCGGTGAGTAGCCTCTGGGCGTTCTTCGTCTTCGTCCTCTTTCTTGAACTGGCGACTGAATGTTTGCCCTTTTCTTGTAGGCACTCCCACATGAAGTCCTCCTTCCTCCACGCGACGCAGGGCAGTCGCGAGGAGGTGGTGCGCCAAATTGAGGCCGGCCGGGCCGCGCAAAAGGCTCTGGCTCGAGCCGAGGAGGACGCTTGGAAAGCCAAGGAGGAAACCGCGGCGGCGTGGGCGGAAGCGATGAAGGTGAAAGAAGAGGCCTCGGAAGCGAGGGCGAAAGAAACAAAAGCCCTCGAGGACCTTGCTTCGAGCTCGAAGCGAGTTTCTGACCTCGAGGGCAAGCTTGGTGGGGTCGAAGGTCGGGTGAAGAGCCTCGAGAGGGACGTGTCTGACCTTACAAATACTCGGGATGCCCTCGGTGTTTTGATTGGGGAGGAAAGGATGCGGGTCCGAGATCTGTCCACCAAGCTGGGGACCTTGAATGCGACTCTCATCGAGAAGGACCTCGCCCTTGCCACTGCCGGCAAAGGGATGGAGGAGCTGAGAGTCAAGGTGACGGAGGCGGCCCGTGCCCTGAACCAGGTGGAGGAGGGACGCGTCGCGGCGGAAGACCGTAATACGGCTCTCCATACCCATTATACTGGTGAGATTTTGCTTTTTGGTTTCGATTCTTGCGATCCTGAGGCGTTGCTAGCTGCGACTAACCTTTGTTTTGGTTTTCAGCCCTTGAGGAGAATCTGTCGGCTGTGAAAGTGGATAACCTGACGCTACAAGAGGGGCTTCGGGACGAGGCGACCATGACCAACCGACTCCGAGGGGCCATCAACGGTCTTGGAGCCGTGTGGGGTGTTGATCCAGCCAACGAGGCTGACGATGAGGTGCGGGGGGATGACCTCGTCGACCAGCTCAGTCACCTGGGTGCTGTCTTGAGGGACCGTGTCAGGTACGTGCTGGACCTTGGTGTGAAGCGTGCGATGGCTGTGGTCCGCTCTGGCTATATTTATGACATGGTGCTAGTCTCTAGAGGCTTTATCTCCGACATCAGCAAGATTGATGATGAGAACGAGGAGCAGCACCTCGGCATCGTTGCTGAAGCCGAGAAACCTGGGGCGGCATTGGCGAAGCTGTTTGAACCTGATGTCCTTCCCCCTGGCGCCGAGGAAGGTTTTGGAGACTTGGCGGATTATGGCCTCGACGTCACCGATGAAGGCTTGGACGGTGATAGCAAAGGAAACGCTGAAACTTGAGGCCTGCGAGGCATATCCGGGCAAGAAGGCCTGTGTAAATAATGAGTGTTTTTACGATGTTGTGGCTTTTTGTTGCCTAAAGACATTTATGAGTGCCCGAGATGACAATGAAACGTCTTTTCGTTCGAGTCTTTCTTATTTTTCTTTGCTTGAGTTTTTGCTTTTTTGACTAAATTTTTGACATAGGCTCGAGTCCCTCGAGGGAGAGAGTGAGTGAAGGTATCATAACCCGGAGGCGTAGGAGAACTCCCGTCTCGACGCCCCTCGATTCTTAGGGAGCTCGAGGTGTTTTCTACTTAGTCATGAAGCGCTTTCGAGGCATAGATAAATAAAATAACTTCGAGTTTGGTAAAAACCGTGTGAGTCTTTTGGGAACTTAGGGGGGATCCCCCTCGGCCAGCCCCTGAGGGAGCCTTGACTCTGAGTTCGATAGGGTCGTGGCTACCTTTATTTTGAACGAAAAAAGGTACTTGGAATTGAAAACTTTTATTCATTCAGGATGCGATGTTTGTACAAAATGAGAAATGTACAAGGCCTCAAGGCTTTAGGGGTAGAAGCAACGTAGTTGTTCGATGTTCCAAGCGTTGGTGAAGACTTCGCCTTTGTCGTTCGAGAGCTTGTATGTCCCGGGATTTAGTACTTCAGCTATGGTGTATGGTTCTTCCCATGGTGGAGTCAGCTTGTGACGTCCCACGTTGCTCTGCCGTCGACGGAGGATGAGGTCGCCAACTTGGAGGTCTCTCCTGCGCACGTGTTTGTCGTGGTAGCGTCGAAGCGTCTGTTGGTACCTCACAGAGTGGAGGAGGGCCATGTCCCGTGCTTCCTCGAGCTGGCCGGCGGCGTTTGCGAGGGCCCCTTCGTTTGTTTTCTCGTTGTAAGCCTTTAGTCGAGGGGATCCATATTCGAGGTCAGTGGGAAGGACAACCTCGGATCCATAAACCAAGAAGAATGGAGTGAATCCAGTGGCTCGACTAGGTGTTGTCCTTAGGCTCCATAGGACCGAAGGTAGCTCTGCGGCCCACTTCTTCCCGAATTTCTTCAGCCGGTTGTAGATCCTTGGCTTGAGGCCTTGGAGGATCATACCGTTGGCGCGTTCAACTTGACCATTGGTCCTGGGATGGGCAACTACAGACCAGTTTACACGGATGTGATGATGGTCACAGAAATCCAAGAACTTTTTGCCAGTGAACTGTGTGCCGTTGTCGGTAATGATGATGTTTGGGATCCCGAAGCGATGGATGATGTCAGTGAAAAATTCGACCGCTCGCTCGGAGCGGATGTTGCTGATGGGCCAGGCCTCAATCCACTTAGTGAACTTGTCGATGGCCACGAGCAGGTGCTTGTAGCCTCCAGTTGTCCTCTAGAGAGGTCCTACGAGGTCGAGCCCCCAGATCGCGAACGGCCAGGAAATGGGGATCATCTGGAGGGCGTGTGCTGGAAGGTGCGTTTGCTTGGCGTAGAACTGGCATCCTTCACAGGAGCGCATGATGTTAGTGGCATTGCAGACAGCGGTTGGCCAGTAGAATCCTTGTCGGAATGCGTTGCTGACGAGGGTCCTTGGCGCTACGTGGTGGCCGCAAGCCCCCGAGTGGATGTCTTCGAGGAGGCTCTGGCCTTCTTCGATGGGGATGCAGCGCTGGAGTATCCCTGATGCGCTTCTTCAGTACAACTCCTTACTGTCGCCGTAAGTGTCGTAGGTCTTGGCTCGTCGAGTGATTCGACGGGCTTTGGCTCGGTCTTCTGGTAGCTCCCCTCGAGTCAGCCAGTCGAGGTAGGGAGTTCGCCAGTCTTGTGGGTGGCTCGAGGAAGGAGTAGGTGGCTCGATTTCCATGACCTCGGCGTTGGTCGAGGGTGCCTTGGTTGAGGAGTTTTGATCAAGTGACAGCGTCACAGTGTCAGTCCCCGAGCTTAAGTCAATGGAGGGCTCGAGGCAGTCCCTTGAGAAGATGTCGGGTGGAACGGTCCCTTGAGAGGACCGATCTTGGCCAGCTCATCCGCTGCTTCATTGTAGCGCCGAGCGACGTGGTTGAGCTCAAGGCCGTAGAATTTGTTCTCCAGCTTACGCACTTCGCTGCAGCAGGCTTCCATCTTGGGGTTATGACAACTTGATGCCTTCAAATCTTGGTTGATGACAAGCTGCGAATCGCCTCGAGCGTCGAGGCGTCGAACCCCGAGCTCGAGGGCGATGCATAGGCCATTGATAAGAGCCTCGTATTCTGTGACATTGTTGGAGGCAGTGAAGTGGATGCGGATGACGTAGCGCATGTGTACTCCGAGGGGTGAGAAGAAGAGCAAGCCCGCGCTGGCTCCTGATTTCATGAGCGACCCGTCAAAGTACATTGTCCATAGCTCGGCTTGGACCTGTACTGGAGGTAGCTGGACGTCGGTCCATTCCGCGACGAAATCTGCCAACACTTGAGATTTGATTGCCTTCCGCGGTACGTAGGTGATGGCCTCGCTCAGGAGCTCGGCCGACCACTTAGCGATTATACCTGCTGCCTCCTGGTTTTGGATGATCTCTCCCAGCGGGAAAGATGATACCACGGTGACTGGGTGGCTGAGGAAGTAATGCTAGAGCTTGCGGCGTGTAAGGACGATCACATAGAGCAGCTTTTGGATGTGTGGGTAGCGAACTTTGGCTTCCGATAGCACCTCGCTGACGAAGTATACCGGTCGTTGGACGAGTAGTGCGTGTCCCTCTTCCTGCCTTTCTACTACTATGACCGCGCTGACCACCTGGGTGGTTGCGGTGATGTAGAGGAAGAGTGGCTCGGGCGGTTCGGTTGTCGTAGCAGGTCGAGGCGGGACGAGGATTGGAGCGGAGGTCAGTACGTCTTTTAGTTTGCTGAGGGCCTCTTCGGCCTCTTTGGTCCACATGAAGTGTTCAGACTTTTTCAAGAGGCGGTACAGGGGAAGAGCTTTTTCCCCTAGCCGTGAGATGAAGCGGCTGAGGGCGGCGAGACAGCCTGTGACCTTTTGTACACCTTTCAAGTCTCGGATTGGCCCCATCCTCGTGACGGCTGCGACCTTTTCGGGATTGGCTTCGATGCCGCGCCGGGAGACAATGTATCCTAGGAGCATGCCGCGCGACACGCCAAAGGTACACTTCTCAGGGTTGAGCTTGATGTTTTTGGCTCAAAGGCATCCGAACGCGATTTCGAGACCCTTAATGAGGCTATCTACTTTTTTGGATTTAACTACGATATCGTCGACGTAAGCATCAACAGTTTTACCTAAATGATCTTCGAAAATGTGAAGCATGCATCGTTGGTACGTTGCCCCGGCATTTCGAAGGCCGAAGGGCATGGTGACGTAACAAAACATGCCGAACGGGGTGATGAAGGAAGTCGCGAGCTGATCAGACTCCTTCATTTTAATTTGATGGTAACCGGAGTAAGCATCGAGAAACGAAAGGATTTTGCATCCCGCCGTAGAGTCTACGATTTGATCAATGCGTGGCAGAGGAAACGGAACTTTGGGGCATGACTTATCTAAACCAGTGTAATCTACACACATCCTCATCTTCCAATTTTTATTTTTGACAAGTACAAAATTTGCTAACCACTCAGGATGGTGAACTTCCTTGATGAACCCGACCGCCAAAAGCTTGTGTATCTCCTCCCCGATGATCCTGCGCTTCTCCTCGTCGACGCTTCAACGGTTTGGACCCGGCCCGGATCTCCAAGGCGTGCTCAGCGACATCCCTCAGTATGCTTGGCATGTCCGAGGGACTCCACGCAAACATATCGGAGTTTGCACGATGAAAGTCGACGAGCACGATGAAGGACCGAAGGTGCTAACAGAAAGCGACCAGAGGGGGGGGGGGTGAATGGGAGCTCCAAATTTTCCTTTCGAAAACTTGTTGCCACTGTCCCGAGAATCACCCCAAGAGCAAATCTAGAGCTCGAGTAGTGTCCACGACCCTTGATGTAGGGTGGATGCTTCCGAGAAGCACAGCGAGACACTACTTAACTCTAGAAACCCAACGCAAAAGCCGGAAACAAAAACCGACAACAGACGAACGAACTGCGGACAAAAACGTGCAACTCAACACTGACCGGACTCACTCGTGCGTCCGGTCAAGTGTGATCGGACGCGTACGGTCCAACAAAACTCGATCTGAACCCTTACTGTTCGTGACCGGACTCTGCACTAGGGAGCATCCGGTCAAATGAACAGTGCGTCCGGTCACAGCGTAGCCACGGTGAACAGTGCTACCTGTGCGTCCGGTCGTGTTTGAAACGGTGAGTCCGGTCATGAACGAAACAAGCATAGTGAACACATTCAACGACCGGACTCTGGACCAAGCGTCCGGTCACCCCGACCCTAGCGTCCGGTCACCCCGACGCAGCTTCGTTCGTCCACCAATTCGACTCGATCTCTCCCAAAACAAATCCTCTAGGGATCAAACTTGGTGAGAGTAGTCACAAGGAGGATAGTGAGCTATCTCTAGGAGATCATGGCTCGAACCTAACTCCAAATCGATGAATCGAAGAAATTCGGGGAAAGGGAGAAAAACTTGACCCGAAACAAAAATCGACCGATCTACTAGCTCGTGAGGTTAGAGAAGAATTCCTTCAGTTGAAAGAAGTGCTTCACGATCTAGAACATCTCTGTCCAAACAGAATCGCAAAAGACGCAACGAACAAAGAGATCGATCGATGGGAAAAACGTGGAGAAAAGCAACCCCCGAAGAACATGAACAAAACGCGAATCACAACCACGAATTTGCAACCGTATGGCTACCACACACTACAATAGTGAGATTACGGTCTCACTTCCTCAAAATCTCATGGACACAGAGGTATGGTAATCTTCTCTGTGGATCTCTGTTCGCTACAGCAGGGAATAGGGAGAGCAGGAAACCCTAGAAGCAAAGAGCAAATGACTGAGATCAAATGGGAGGTGGGTGTCTCCCTCTACTTATCCTAATTCTAATCCCCACTCTACCCCTAACTTCTTACAGAGCGAACCAGCTAAACCCTAGGGTTATTCTGGACCAACTCGTGGTAGGTGGTGATCCGACGGCCACGCCCGCACAACTGGTAGCGTTGCCTCAACGCAACCTCACCGATTGCCGCCACGTGCCGCCACCGCTCTGCTTGTCCTTTTCTCGGACTTCACCCCCGGTTTTGTGGCCCAAACTGGGAAACCAGCCTTCACAGCCAACCCCCGGTTTTGAGGCCCAAACCGGGAAACCAGCCGTCCATCGCCTGAGTTTTGAGGCCCAAACTCAGAAACCCGCAGCACCTAGGTTTTGAGGCCCAAACCTAGAAACCGTCCTCAGCCCGAGTTTTTTGGACCAAACTCGGAAACCATCAGCGCCCAGGGTTTGAGGCCCAAACCTGGAAACCGTCCACTCGGTGGTTTTTCTGTGGCTCAACCACCAAACCGAGCCGTAGAGGGGATGCACCGCTCGTGCACCCCGTCCACCCGCAAGTCTTCGCTCGTCGATGTCCCAGGCTGTCAGCCATCACAGCTGATCCTCAGGCCACCGGCCCCTCAGTCCAAGCCTCACGTCCGCCCTTCGCCACTCTCGGTCCATCGACACGGCACGTCTCTACTTGACCTTCACCTTGCCTTCGATCACTGTATCCGTGCTCGACACCTGCACAACACAAGCCAAAGAGGATGCGCATAATCCCAGTTGACAATCACTCATCACTCAGAGACTCAGCATACACCCATGTATCCGCAATCTCCCCCTTGATGAGTGCATTGTCAACTACCAACACAAGTCATAATGGAATAGCGAAAGAAGGGAAGAAGGAGAGAGAACTCGACCAAATGACCCAAAAGCATAGCAAAGCCGAAGAAGGTCAAGTGGAAAGAGCAAAACAACTTGGTTCCCAAAGACATGGGCAACGGCTCGACGCAAAACAACTTGGTTCCCAAAGACATGGGCAACGGCTCGACGCAACCAAGCAAAGCAAAGCTAGCCCTCAAGAAGAGGTAGAACAGGCTCAACACCACTAGCAAGAAAACTTGATACCAATTGAAAGATCAACTGAAATTCAAGCAAAAACAGAGCTAGCCCTCAAGAAGAGGCAGAACGGGCTCAACACCGCTAGCAAGGAAGCTCGATACCAACGAAAGAAAGCTTGATAACAACTGAAGAGCATAAAAGCAAAGGTGCTAGTCCCTCAAGAAAGAGGCAAGGGCTCAACACAACTAGCTACCACAAATTGCTCCGCACAACTGTTACTAGCTCGAAAACGTAACAGCGAGCAAACTCCCCCTCAAATAGTGCACACACCCAGGAAAACATTTCTTCCCCTTAGTTCAACTCGGAAAGCACATGATTTGGCAATATCTTCTCCCCTTAGTTGAAAATGCACCATCAAGCAAGTTTCTCCCCCTTGACATAATAACTCTCCCTCCAAATGCATATGAGTCAAAATGCAAGTTAACAACTTCAGGAATATAGTCGATAGAATGAGAAGATGCTCGACAGAGTGCTGATCCGATGACTCATAAAATGCACAGAATGCTAGCAAAGGCTCAAACTGATCACTAAATGCGAAATCTGAACATTTGAGCAAAAAGAGCAGTTTTCAGCCAAAAGGTATTCACCATCAAAATAGCACGAGACATGTAAAGACAGGAAGTCAGACAAGTGCTAAACATGTATACAAGGTGAACTACCCCTAGCAAGGTTCAATCATCATGCTATAGAATGAAACATAGACTTGTGTATCCAAATTTTATCGGAGTTGCAGCGGTTAAATTACACAAGTTCATATTTCAGCATGCGATTGCGAGAGGTTGAAAACTTGTCATTGCCTAACTTTTCAACTGTGTGAAGCCTATGCAGAAGCAATCAGAAGCTTAAAGCAACAGTTTCAGTCATACACTACACAGCTCAAGTTTAACCCAAAGTGCAATGAGAAACCGTCTCGAAACTGTGATGTGCTGACAAGCAATCCCATCTCGATCTTTCCAATTTACTTAGCTTCGTTCAGAATTTAAAGCAGTATATGAACATACCAAGCAAGTGAATGACACAACACTAGAGACATAGCAACCTAGCATATATGTAAAGCACAAGTGATTTCGACACATCCTACACATGCTAGTTGCATATCTCAATGGTGAATATTTTCAAATTTTATGTTCATTAAACAAATTCACCATTCATAAAATAGCTTCGCTCACAACATGTATCAGTGATCAGAAAGAGCATAAGCTATAAGCATCATCATAGAGCATCGGAGCAAATACTATACAGAGCATTGTCACATTCTAAAGATTATATACATGAAGCTCTGAATGTAAATATGCAAGATGAAATGCAGAAAAGATACCAATTGAAAAACACAAAGTCAGTTTATGATACAAAAGTCAAATGTTTCCCCCATCTAAAAGGGGAAACACACACCAAGTTCACCTCTCAACCTAGCAAAAGTTGATTGGTCCAAAGGCTTGGTGAAAATATCAACCAACTGATGATGAGTATCGACATGGCGAAGGTCGATATCACCCTTCTCATAATGGTCTCGCAGAAAATGAAAGCGCACATCAATGTGTTTGGTCTTAGAGTGCAGCACGGGGTTCTTAGCAATGCTAAACTCGTGCTGTCACAAAGCAAAGGAACACGAGAAAAACTCAGACCAAAATCACGCAAAGTGGCCATCATCCAAAGCAACTGGGAACAACAGCTAGCCGCAGCAACATACTCAGCCTCCATGGTAGACTGGGCGACACTAGACTGCTTGCGAGAAGACCACGAAACAAGAGAAGAACCAATAAATTGACAAGTTCCAGAAGTGGACTTGCGCTCAATGCGGCAACCAGCAAAATCGGCATCGGAATAACCACAAAGAGAGAGGGTGGAGGACGCAGAATACCAAATCCCAAACTCAGGTGTGAAGCATAAGTACCTCATAATGCGCTTGACCGCCTGACGCTGAGAGGTGCGCGGCGACGACTGAAATCGCGCACAAAGACACACCGCGAACTGAATGTCCGGGCGTGTCGCCGTCAGGTACAGCAGCGACTCGATCATACTCCGGTACTCCTTCTGGTCTACAGCTTCTCCGTCCTTGTTCACATCCAGGGCCGTCGTGGTCGACATGGGTGTTGGAAGAGGCTTGGCCTCACCCATATCAAATTTCTTCAGGATATCCTTGGTATACTTACCCTGGTGCACAAACGTTCCCTCTCGAGATTGCTTGATTTGCAATCCGAGGAAAAACGTCAACTCGCCTATCATGCTCATCTCAAACTCCCTGCTCATAGTATCTACAAACTTGGCAACCAAAGCGTGAGAAGAACCACCGAAAATGATATCATCAACGTAAATTTGGACCAAGAGAGTATCATTGCCTTGCTTGAGGAGAAAGAGCGTTTTATCCACACATCCCATTTTAAAACCCTTAGCAAGCAAAAAGGTTTTCAACCTATCATACCAGGCTCTAGGGGCTTGTTTCAAACCATATAAAGCTTTGTGAAGTTTAAAAACATGGTTTGGAAACTTGGGATTTTCGAAACCGGGGGGTTGTTTCACATACACCTCCTCTTCTATGTAGCCGTTTAGGAAGGCGCTCTTGACATCCATTTGAAAAAGTTTAAACCCTTGGATGCAGCAAAAGCCATGAGTATCCTAATTGCCTTCAAACGAGCTACAAGAGCAAAAGTCTCGTCATAGTCTATCCCCTCCTTCTGACTATACCCCTGGGCTACAAGTCTGGCCTTGTTTCTCACAACGTGGCCATCTTCTCCTTGTTTGTTTTTGAAAACCCATTTTGTCCCAATAGGGTGACACTCAGGAGGAAGAGGAACAAGAACCCAAACCCGGTTTCTATCAAAGTTCTCAAGCTCCTCATGCATGGCATTGACCCAATCTGGATCCGTCAAAGCGTGTCCAACAACTCGGGGTTCAAAATCAACAACAAATGCAGAATGAGCAAAGTGAGAGATTTGTTGTGACCTTGACCGAGTGACACGTTCGCCGATGCTGCCGATCATCTGTTGAGGCGGGTGTTGGCGCTGAATGTGACATGGCACCTCCCGAGCTGAAGTAGCCTCCCCCTCAACAGCAGCTGGTGCCTCCTCGGGTACAAAAGGTACCGCTCGAGGTGGCGGATCCCACGGCCCCCAAGTCGAAGAAGAGGGATTGGGGCCGTGAGTCATAGTAGAAGCCGCTCTTTGCGGCACAGCAGGTGGAGGAGGTGCTGGGTCATCCATCCCTTCAGCACCCTCTTCCTCGTCATCAAAAAGAGGCTCACCAACCTCATGATCACCTGCACGCTCAAAACGAGAAGAAGGACAAACCATGGTCTCGTCGAAGGTGACATCAGATGTCTCCAACTCGGTTAGTATCAAGGTTAAGTACATGATAAGCTCGAGTGTGTGCCATAACCCAAAAATACACTGTCAGAAGAACGAGACTCAAATTTGTCCAGGTTGCCCTTCTTGAGTATAGAACAGTGGCAACCGAAAACTCTAAAATAACTCACTTTGGGCTGTTTTCCAAAACACAACTCATAAGAAGTCTTTTTCAAGAAAGCTCAGAGAAAAATGCGATTGGAAATGTAGCATGCAGTGCTCATGGCTTCGGCCCAATATCGCCTAGGAGTCCTATGCTCATCGAGCATCGTCCTGGCCATCTCTACAAGGGTCCGATTCTTCCTTTCTACAACACCATTCTGAGGTGGTGTGCAGGGAGAAGAAAACTGATGCTCTAACCCCAAAGAGTTACAAAACTTCTCAAAATCCGAGTTTTTGAACTCGGAACCATTATCACTTCTAATAGCTCGCATTGAGTTCAAAGGGAACTCATTCTGAAGACGCAAAATCAGATTGCGTTGAAAATAGAAAGTCTCAGTTTTCTCAGCTAAAAAGAAAACCCACGAATATCTCGAAAAGTCGTCAACAACAACAAGTACATACCACTTCCCCCCAACCGAGCTCACCCGAGCCGGACCAACAAGGTCCATGTGTAAAAGCTCTCCAGGGCGCTTAGTCATGATCTGAGTCACTGGATGGTGGGGAGCGGCAACCATCTTCCCATGTCTACAAGAATGGCAAACAAGATCCTTCTCCATGCACAACTTGGGCAATCCTTGGATTAGTCCAATTGAGCTAAGCCTTGCAAGCAAGTCGAAGCTTAAATGTCCTAGTCTCCTATGCCACTTCCAAAGATCAGAGGAGGAGGGTCCAGCCAAAAGACAACGAGAAACTCCAAATGACTCCGAGAAATCCGCACGAAAGACTTTCCCAAAGGGCAAAATCACACAAACAAGATTGCCCTGAGGATCCAAAATACGACTGAGATTCGGCTTTAAACGAATCTCATAGTCGTCATCAAAGAGTTGCGAAACAGAAAGAAGGTTAAAATGCAAGTTAGAAACAAGAGCAACATCGCGCAACACAAAGTGCTCATTAACTCGCACCGACCCACGAGACAATACTCTACCCTTGCTATTGTCGCCGAAGGTGATAAACTCCTTTCCGGCGACCGGACTAAGACTGGAGAACCACTTGGCGTTTCCGGTCATGTGCCTCAAGCAACCAGAATCCACCAACCAAACGTTCTCCAATCGTTTTACCTACATCAATAAAAAGACATAGGGTGAGCATACGGTCCAACACTGGGGTTAGTGAAGTAAGGAGAATACTAGTGTTGGGCCGGCTGCTCAAAAGAACGGTTAGCAGAAAAAACATTCCTAGCACGCTTACGGGAAGAGCGATCACCATGTAGAGGAAAACGTGGTCTGCTAAGGGAGGAGCGTCCATCGCGATACTCAAAACGCGATGGGGAAAAACGCTCAACTACAAAACCACCGCCACGGGGTCCATAGTCCACAACTGCAGGCTCCCGCCGGGCACGTCCTCTCCGCTGCCTAGGCCTAGGAACTTGAGGTTCTGGACCTCTAGGCCTAACAACACGCCTCCGAACATTCGACACATGTACATCATGAAAAGGATGGTACATGTCCGTGTTGTTCATCTCCTTTGCACGGCGCGCCTCTCTCTTGCGCCGAAAGCAAAACTCACTCAAGTGTCCATCTCTCCCACAGTGTTCACAATGGTACCTCACCGCTCTCATAGGGGGTTGTTGGTACTCACGGTAGTGGGTGTGGATCACTTTGCCCTTCTGTGGCATAAGCTCTTCCTGGATGGGTGGCATGGTGTCCAGCTTGTTCTTGAGGTGGTTTGGTTTGGGAGCCCATGATTGTTTCTTGGGTGGAGCTCTCGGAGGTTCAACAAAGACACCATCCTTGGTGTTAGGCTTGAGAGGCTCTTTGGGTGGAATCTTGGTAAGCTTGGGAGTAGTGGTGGAGTTGGGCTTCTCACATGGGTTGAGACCACTCGACTCTCCAATATTCCCAAAAGACGAAATATCAACACCCAGAGCAAAACCTACACCCGAACCTCCAGCAGCTCGCTTGAATTGGGAGATCATCATCCCGAGCTGTGGCTCACCACTAGACACCCATGACAAGATGGTCTGAAGGTATGTGTTTTCCTCCTCGGTTTGCATCTTGTCATGCTTCACATTAGCGATCTCCATCTCCAAACCCTCACAAAGAACACACCTAGCCACACATGTGCTACCTGAGTTGGCCTCTTCAAGAGACACAATCTTGACATTCTTCTCTGCCAACTCAGATTGCAAGCCCGCACAGGACTTGCAAGCACCCAACAACGAGGATCTAGCCTTCAGCTCATCCACCTCTCCTACCAACACAGCATACTTGCTTCTCAAAGTGAGAAGATCAGTCATGTGTGTGGTGCACATCTCACACTCCTCCTCATCGGTAACAACTACGGTGGACTTGACAGATTCAAGTTCCTTCAACGTATCCTCCCACTTCTGCCTAAACTCCTTGCGCTCTCTAGCAGCACGCCTAAGCAACTTATCCTGACTAAGGAGCGCGGCAGTAAGTTTCTCGACCTCAGTAGAAAGCTCGTCGGGGGTCTGGGATACCTGAGAGGTGTCGTCGTCGTCGTCGTTCCGAGGGGTGTCCTCCAGCTCACCGTCGACCTCCTTGCCGAGGGCCATGGTACAGAAGCCCTCGTCGTCGGCGAAGAAGCAGAGGCCATTCAGCTTGTCCTCGATCCTCTTCTTCTTCTCGGACTCGTCGTCGCTTGAAGAAGCGGAGTCGTCATCCGAGTCATCGACGTCGCTGAGCGTGGCGAAGAACGCACGCTGCTCAGCCTGGGCCTTCTCCAAGTACTTCGTCTTGATGTACTCCTTGTTGAAGCCGCCCTTCCGCTTGTGCTTCGCGGGGACGTACTTCTCCTTGTGCTTGCCCGAGTCATACTTGTGCCCATGATCCATCTTGCCGAAGGTCTGCTTGTTCTTCTTTGGGCAATTGGCGATGAAGTGGTTAGGGTCGCCGCACTCGAAACATCCCAAGCGTCCTCCTCCGCGACGACGGTTCATGCGGTTGTTGTGAAACCGCGAGAACCGATTGGCGAGCAAAGCCAACTCGTCATCCCCCATGAACTCCAGCTGCTCCTCTGTGACAGAAAGAAGAGAAGAAAGTGCAAAGCCTCCAGAGGGGTTAGCAGAAGAGCCAGAAACCAAAGCCAACGACGGGCCAGAAGGATTTTCAAAAGAAGCCCTCGCCATGGCGTCAATCTCACTGGAGTTGAGCTTACTGAAGAGCTCGTCGCATGTGAGGGTCTCATAGTTAGGTGATTCGATGATCGCCTGAACCTTTGAGTCCCACACCGATCGATCAAGAGTATGCAAAAGCTTCAAAGCTCTCTCATGATCGTCGAAAGGCAACAGCTCCTTGTTAGACCTCATCCTGTTGACAATCACCTGAAAGCGAGCGAATAAACTTTCTATGCTCTTTGTTAGCATGATGTAATTAGGCTCATGTTAGTGAATGTGATTAGGCCCATGCGGTAGGCTTGTACGCCACCCTAGCTGCCTATATGTAATCCCCTGTACTCACACATAGAATACGATCAATCATTCACAACTTACATGGTATCATTGAGCGGTTACGATCCGCTAATTCCGCTTCCGCAACCCTGACTCGCGCGCGCCGCCGAGCAGCCCGCCGTTCACCACGCCCGGAACGTCGCCGACCTGCTCGCCGCGTCCTTGATCGCCCGCCCTGCCCTGCCCCTCGCATGCACGCGCGGCCGCTGATCCCAACCAGTCTCGATCGCCCCTTGCATGCAAGTCTACTACCACCACGAACGTACTTGCATGCACGCGCGCCGCTGATCCTCCAGATCCGATCGCCCACGTTCCTCGGTCGCTGATCGTTCCGATCGCCCGCCCGCGTCGCTGATCGTGCTCCATCCACCGGTCCGGTCCCCTTGTGCCCGCCATGCCGGATGACGATGATGCCGCCGCCGCTACCGCGGCTGCTGCGGCCAAGGCCGCCGAGGAGCGTCGCCTCGCTGAGGAGACCGCCCGTGCCGAGCAGGCACGGAAGGCCGAGGAAGCCCGTCTCCGCAACGACGCCCTCGACAAATTTGAAGCCGCCCACGAGGCCATCTGGGCTCAGGCCACCGCTGTTGTCAACGTGAAGGCACTCATCCCTGTCATCCTCGACAAGGCCACGAACACCTACACCAAGTGGCGTGGGATGTTCCTCACCGTTCTCGGCAAGTACGCGCTGACCCATCACGTCCTCAAGGATGAGGCTCTTCCCGAGCGCCCTGCCTGGCTGCAGGCGGACTGCGTCGTGCTGACATGGATCTATGGCACCGTCTCCGGCGACTTGCAGCAGTCGCTCATGATTCGGCAGCGCCCCGCCCGGGAGGCATGGTGCTATCTCGAGGATGAGTTTCTTGGGCAGAAGGAGTCTCGTGCCCTCCTCCTCGAGACGCAATTCCGCAACCTCCGTCAAGACTCCCTGTCGATCACCGACTTCTGTCGTCGCCTTGAGACAATGGCGGCGTCTCTTGCCGAGTTCGGCGATCCTATCGGCGATCGTCAAATGGTCCTCACCCTTCTCCGCGGCCTCAACGGCAAGTTCCGCCACATGGTGTCCATCTTGAAGCTCCACCGCCCGTTCCCGTCCTTCGCCGAAGCGCGTACCCACCTGCTGCTCGAAGAAGTTGACCTCGAAGCCCGCCCACTGTCGCCGCCTCCAGCGCTGCTCACCAACACCACGCCGCCCCCTGCTCGTCAAGGCTTGGCTGCACCTCCAGCTCCTGCGCGCCCGGGTCAGCAGGGGGCTCCGCCTGGTGGCCAGCCTGGCGGCCAGCGCAACAGCCGCTGGCGCGGGAAGGGTGGTCGCGGCCAAGGCCAGGGCGCCCAAGGCCACGGCCAGAGCCAGGGCAGCACATGGCGCCCCAAGGTGGTGCTGCTTTCTCTGCAGGTGGAGGCAACTTCAACGCCACGCACGGCCAGGGCGGCCAGGGCGGCCAGGGAGGTGTGCATCCTTCGTTCGCACACCCCTGGACCGGCCAACTTCAGATGTGGCCCTATGGCCGCCCGCCGCCCCCGCCGGCTTTCCACGCTGCTCCACAGTATGGCTTCGGTGGGGCTGCCGGCGCCAGCTACGGCCCCTACGGTGGTGTTCCCAGCAGCGGGGGCTTCTACAGCGTCGGCCCCTCCTATGGCTACAGTGGAGGCGCGCCCCATGGCGGTGGGGTGCCCTCGACACCGACGTTTCAGGGCACGTCGACGCCCTGGAACCCAGCTCATGGCGGCGCATGGCACCAGGACTCGTTGGCGCAAAACTTCAGCACCATGACGCTCAACCCCCCACAGTCGGAATGGTACACCGACTCTGGTGCTGGCTCTCACATGTCTGCGGACGCTGGTAAACTTTCTACTGTCTCCTTGCCCAATTCATCTACACCTTCATCTATCATTGTGGGTAATGGTGCTTTACTTCCTGTCACTGCCATCGGATCACATATTTTTCCTTTTCCTAATCGTAATCTAGTTCTTAATAATGTCTTGGTGTCCCCCCATATCATTAAGAACTTGATTTCCATTCGTCGTTTTACCACCGACAATAACTGTTCCATTGAATTTGATCCGTTTGGTCTCTCTGTGAAGGACTTACAAACCAGGAACGTGATCGCCAGGTGCAATAGTTCTGGCGACCTCTACCCGTTCTTCCAACCAGCCACCAGCGCTTCCGCACTCCTCGCTGCACCTACTTCCATATGGCATCGTCGTCTTGGTCATGTTGGGCGTGAAGCTTTGTCCAAACTTTTAAGCTCCAGTGTTATTTCCTGTAATAAAGATGATTTTCATCAGCTGTGTCACGCTTGTCAGCTTGGTCGGCATACTAGACTCCCTTTCGGTTCCTCAAACTCTAGAGCTGCCAATAATTTTGATTTAATACACTGTGATCTTTGGACCTCTCCTATTGTTAGTGTGTCTGGGTATAAATATTATCTTGTCATTTTAGATGATCATTCACACTACATTTGGACTTTTCCGCTCCGCCTTAAATCTGACACCTTTTCAACTCTTGCCAATTTTTTGTTTATGTGCACACGCAGTTCGGCACCACCATCAAGAGCGTCCAGTGCGACAACGGCCGCGAATTTGATAATTCAGTGGCCCGCACGTTCTTCCTCTCCCATGGTGTCGTCCTTCGCATGTCGTGCCCCTACACCTCCCAGCAAAATGGCAAGGCCGAACGCTCTATTCGTACCATTAATAATATTTTGCGTTCTCTTTTGTTCCAGGTGAGTCTCCCTCCGGTCTACTGGGTTGAGGCACTCAACACCGCCACATACCTCGTCAACCGGCTCCCCACCAAAACACTCGCCTCCTCCTCCACCCCATTTTTTCAACTCTACTCTACTCAACCATCTTATGAACACCTCAAAGTTTTTGGCTGTGCCTGCTATCCCAACATGTCATCCACTGCACCCCACAAACTTGCACCTCGTTCATCCCTATGTGTTTTCCTCGGCTACTCCTCGGAGCACAAAGGTTATCGGTGTCTCGAGTTAGAGTCGAATCGCATCATCACCTCCCGACATGTCGTTTTTGATGAATCCTTCTTTCCTTTCGCCGACATGTCCACCACCCCCATGGCATCCTCCACCTTGGATTTTCTTCTTGATGATGATGAGCTAACCGCTCCACTTCCTGGAGCAAAATTCGTGCATGCAGGTACACCCGCAGCCACGTCGCCGCGCGCTGGTCCTTCGTCCCCAGCGCCGCAGACGCCCGCCACCGGGCCGCTCGCGCAGCAGGCGCGCGGCTCCCCTGTCGCTGGGCCGCAGCTGCACGGGCCACCTGCTGGCTCGCCCACTGGACCGTTGGCGCCCAGTCCGTCCCCGGCCGGCGCTGCTGCCCCTATACGTCACGTACAGGTTGCTGCCAGTAGCGCCGCGGCCACGGGCCGCACACTGGCCACGAGGCCGGTCTCCATCGCTCCAGTCGACAACGCGCATTCTATGCGCACCCGAGGCAAAGCCGGCATTGCACAGCCCATGGATCGTCTCAACCTCCACGTTGTGCCTGTGTCGCCGCTCCCGCGCTCCGTTCGTGACGCCCTGTCAGATCCCAATTGGCGCTCAGCTATGCAGGCTGAATTTGATGCCTTGATTGCCAACGACACCTGGAGCTTGGTTCCTCGCCCTACTGGCGTCAATGTGGTAACCGGCAAATGGATTTTTCGGCACAAACTGCATGCAGACGGGTCTCTTGATCGGTACAAGGCTCGTTGGGTTCTTCGGGGATTTACACAACGTCCTGGCCTGGACTATGATGAGACTTTCAGCCCAGTTGTCAAGCCAGCGACAGTTCGTGTTATTCTCTCTTTGGCTCTCTCTCAGGATTGGCCTATTCATCAGTTGGACGTCAAGAATGCCTTCTTACACGGCACCCTCGCCGAGACAGTATATTGTGTGCAGCCCACCGGGTTCGTGGACTCCTCTGGTCCGGGTTTGGTATGTCGCCTCAACAAATCTCTCTATGGACTGAAGCAGGCTCCTCGTGCATGGCATCACAGGTTTGCTTCATATTTGTCCTCCATTGGCTTTGTTGAAACCAAGTCCGACAGCTCACTGTTCATCTACCGCCGGGGATCTGACACCGCATATTTGCTGTTGTACGTCGACGACATTGTCCTTACTGCCTCTTCTGCCCAGTTCCTACAACAGGTGATTGCGGCACTTCAGCGTGAGTTTGCTATGACCGACATGGGACAGCTTCATCATTTTTTGGGCATCTCTGTGACACGTTCTGCTAAGGGTATATTTCTCTCCCAACGGCAGTACACTTTGGACCTTTTGGAGCGCGCCGGGATGAGTGCGTGCAAGCCGTGCAGCACGCCTGTTGATCTCCACTCCAAATTATCCGAAGATGGACCCCCTGTTGGTGACGCCACTCAGTACCGCAGTTTAGCAGGAGCTCTACAGTATTTGACTTTCACTCGTCCAGATATTGCGTTTGTTGTCCAGCAGATTTGCCTCTACATGCATGATCCTCGAGAGCCTCACCTTGCAGCCCTCAAGCGTATCTTGCGCTACTTGCAGGGCACTACGACACTTGGATTGACTATGTGCCGCTCTTCCCCCACAGAGCTCGTTGTCTACACCGACGCCGATTGGGCTGGTTGTCCCGACACCCGACGGTCGACTTCCGGTTACGCAGTCTTTCTCGGAGACAACCTTGTGTCATGGTCTTCCAAGCGACAGCACACAGTCTCCCGGTCCAGCGCGGAGGCTGAATACCGTGCTGTGGCGAATGGCGTCGCAGAAGCTACTTGGCTACGTCAGTTGCTCCTTGAGCTTCAGCGCCCTCCTCGCCGTGCCACTCTGGTCTATTGCGATAATGTCAGTGCTGTCTATCTCTCCAGCAATCCAGTGCAGCATCAGCGGACGAAGCACGTTGAAATCGATCTCCACTTTGTTCGAGAGAAGGTTGCCCTCGGTCACGTTCGGGTTACTCATGTTCCTACAACATCACAGTACGCCGACGTCTTCACCAAGGGGCTTCCTACTTCTTTGTTTCAGGAGTTTCGGTCCAGCCTGACCGTTAGCGATGCTCCCGATTAGACTGAGGGGGAGTGTTAGCATGATGTAATTAGGCTCATGTTAGTGAATGTGATTAGGCCCATGCGGTAGGCTTGTACGCCACCCTAGCTGCCTATATGTAATCCCCTGTACTCACACATAGAATACGATCAATCATTCACAACTTACACTCTCGCCAGGCATATGTCGAAAGTTCTCATACTCTCGCTTGAACGACTTATAGAGACGGGTTTTGACTTGAGTGGTTCCCTCATGGAAACGCATGAGGGTAGCCCAAATCTCCCGAGCCGTAGCGAGGTGAGAAACGCGATCAAACTCGGACATGCTCAAACATGAAAAAAGAGCATTACGAGCTCGGCTATTGGCATCGTGCTCATCGATCTGATGCTGAGTCACATGAGCAGCCAAGACCACGTAATCAGCAGAGTTGCAAATATCCCAAATAGAAGCACCAATACTCTGCAGATAGGCCGACATGCGTATCTTCCAATACGCATAGTTCGTCCCATCGAAAATGGCGGTTTGCCCACGCCGCGATCCATATCGCCTTCTGTGGATCTGGAACCGGCTAAGGTGGAAGATCCTTAACCTGCTCCGATACCAATTGAAGGACCGAAGGTGCTAACAGAAAGTGACCAGAGGGGGGTGAATGGGAGCTCCAAACTTTCCTTTCGGAAACTTGTTGCCACTGTCCCGAGAATCACCCCAAGAGCAAATCTAGAGCTCGAGTAGTGTCCATGACCCTTGATGTAGGGTGGATGCTTCCGAGAAGCACAGCGAGACACTACTTAACTCTAGAAACCCAACGCAAAAGCCGAAAACAAAAACCGACAACAAACGAACGAACTGCGGACGAAAACGTGCAACTCAACACTGACCGGACTCACTGGTGCATCCGGTCAAGTGTGATCGGACACGTCCGGTCCAACAAAACTCGATCTGAACCCTTACTATTCGTGACCGGACTCTGCACTAGGGAGCGTCCGGTCAAATGAACAGTGCGTCCGGTCACAGCGTAGCCATGGTGAACAGTGCTACCTGTGCGTCCGATCGTGTTTGAAACGGTGAGTCCGGTCAGGAACGAAACGAGCACAGTGAAGGACCGAGAGTGCAACCAGAAAGCGACCAAAGGGGGGGGGGTGAATGGGAGCTTCAAAATTTCCTTTCAGAAACTTGTTGCCACTGTCCCGAAAATCAACCCCAAGAGCAAAACTGATGCACGTGATGTCCACGACCCAAGAGAATGGGTGGATGTTCCCTAGGAACACAGCGGGACACCACAAAAACTTCCTGACCCAAGTTCACGCAGTCAACTAGTGACAGGATGGACTTTGGGTAACCTCAACCTCCCCCGAGCAATGCGAGGGGGATTCAGGCTATTTTGCGAAGCGGGAAGCCCGATTTCTGTAGAGCACGAAGTCAGAAATCCAACGCAAAAACTCAAAACCAAATCCGAAGTCAAACGGTCAACCTACAGACGAAACATTGAAGAAATCACTGCATCGGACGCTGGCAGCGTCCGATGGCCAAGCACCGGACGCGTCCGATGCAAAAATACCCTTACTGGAACCTTACTGGACAGGCATCAGACGCTGCTACAGTGAAACCCTAGCGTCCGATGCTTGACCCCCGGCGCGTCCGATGGCAACGGACGCTCCGATGGTCAGCGTCCGATGCTCCTTCAAAAATGCTGTCAGACGACACGTGGCACCGGACGCGTCCGATGGTATGAACCGGCGTCCGATGGTTCCGAGCCGAGCGTCCGATGGTCACGAAACAGCACAGTTCTTCCGCGAATTTAACCCGATCTCCTCCGAATCAAAAGCACTAAGGCTTAGACTTGGTATGAGAAGTTCCAAGGAGGTTAGTGAGCTATCCCAAAGAGATCATGGCTCGAACCTAACTCCAAATCGGTGAATTGGAAGAATTTGGTGCAAGGGAGACAAAACGTGATCCAAAACAAAACTTGACCGATCTACTAGCTCGTGAGGTTAGAGGTGAATTCCTTCGGTGGAAAGAGGTGTCTCATGATCTAGAATAACTCAGTTCAAAAGGATTTGCAAAAGACACACCGAGTAAAGAGATCGATCAACGGGAAAATCGTGGAGAAAAGCAACCCGCGAAGAACACGAACAAAACGAGAATCACAATCACGAATTTTGCAACCGTGTGGCTACCACACGCTACAACACTGAGATTACGGTCTCACTTCCTCAAAATCTCACGGACACAGATGTATGATTGTCTTCTCTGTGGATCTCAGTTCGCTACAACAGGGAATAGGGAGAGCAGGAAACCCTAGAAGTAAAAGAGCAAATGACTGAGATAGATGGGGAGGTGGGTGTCTCCCCCTACTTATCCTAATTCTAATTCCCACTCTACCCCTAACTAATTATAGAGCGAACCAGCTAAACCTTAGGGTTATTCTGGACCAACTCGTGGTAGGTGGTGATCCGACGGCCACGCCCGCACAACTGGTAGCGTTGCCTCGACGCAACCTCACCGATTGCCGCCACGTGCCGCTACCGCTCTGCTTGTCCTTTTCCCGGACGTTGCACCCCCGGTTTTGTGGCCCAAACCGGGAAACCAGCCTTCACAGCCAACCCCCGGTTTTGAGGCCCAAACCGGGAAACCAGCCGACCATCGCCTGAGTTTTGTGGCCCAAACTCAGCAAACCCGCAGCACCCAGGTTTTGAGGCCCAAACCTGGAAACCGTCCTCAGCCCGAGTTTTGTGGCCCAAACTCGGAAACCATCAGCACCCAGGTTTTGAGGCCCAAACCTGGAAACCGTCCACTCGGTGGTTTTTCTGTGGCTCAACCACCAAACCGAGCCATAGAGGGGATGCACCGCCCGTGCACCCCGTCCACCCTCAAGTCTTCGCTCGTCGCTGTCCCAGGCTGTCAGCCACCACAGCTGATCCTCAGGCCACCGGTCCCTCAGTCCAAGCCTCACGTCCGCCCTTCGCCACTCTCGGTCCATCGGCACGGCACGTCTCTACTTGACCTTCACCTTGCCTTTGATCACTGTATCCGTGCTCGACACCTGCACAACACAAGCCAAAGAACATGCGCATTATCCCAGTTGACAATCACTCATCACTCAGAGACTCGGCATACACCCATGTATCCGCAATCTCCCCCTTGATGAGTGCATTATCAACTACCAACACAAATCACAATGAAATAGAGGAAGAAAGAAGAAGGAGAGAGAACTCGACCAAATGACCCAAAAGCATAGCAAAGCCGAAGAAGGTCAAGTGGAAAGAGCAAGACAACTTGGTCCCCAAAGACATGGGCAACGGCTCGACGCAACCAAGCAAAGCAAAGCTAGCCCTCAAGAAGAGGTAGAACAGGCTCAACACCGCTAGCGAGGAAGCTCGATACCAACTGTTACCAACTCAAAAACCAAAAGAGTTCGATACCAATTGAAGAGCTGAAAATGTTTGCTAGTCCCTCAAGAAAGAGGCAAAGGCTCAACACAACTAGCAAACTCCCCCTCAAATAGTGCACACAACCCAGGGAACACATGATTTGTCAATATTTTCTCCGCCTTAGTTGAAAATGCATCATCAAGCAAATGTGCACAAGCACTGAAATTTCTCCCCCTTGACAGAATATCTCCCTCGAAAAATGCATATGAGGAAAAATGCAAGTTAGCAGCTTCAGGAATATAATCAAGAGAGTGCAAAAATGCTCTACACAGTGCTGATCCGATGACTCAACAATATCCATAAGAAGCTAGCAAAGGCTCAAATTGATCACTAAATACGAAATATGAACATGAGAGCAATGCGAGCAATTTTCAGCCAAATAGGTATTCACCATCAAAATAGCACTAAACATGTATAGACAGGAAGTCAGACAAGTGCTAAACATGTATACAAGGTGAACTACCTCTAGCACAGTTCAATCATCATGCCATAGAATGAAACATAGACTTGTGTATCCAAATTTTATCGGAGTTGCAACAGTGAAATTACACAAGTTTAAATTTCAGCATGCGATTGTGAGAGGTTGAAAGCTTGTCATTGCCTAACTTTTCGACTGTGCGAAGCCTATGCAGAAGCAATCAGAAGCTTAAAGCAACAGTTTCGGTCATACACTACACAGCTCAAGTTTACTCAAAGTGCAATGAGAAACAGTCTTGAAACTGTGATGTGCTGACAAGCAATCCCATCTCGATCTTTCCAATTTGCTTAACTTGGTTCAGATTTTAAACAGAATATGAACATACCAAGCAAGTGAATGACTCAACACTAGAGACATAGCAACCTAGCATATATGAAGAGCACAAGTGATTTCAACACATTCTACACATGCAAGTTGCATATCTCAATGTTGAACATTTGCAAGTTTTAAGTTCATTAATCAGATTCACCATTCATAAAATAGCTCCGCTCACAACATGTAACAGTGATCAGAAAGAGCATAAGCTACAACATCATCATAAAGCATCGGAGCAAATACTATACAGAGCATAGTTACATTCTTCAGATTATATACATGAAGCTTTGAATGTAAATATGCAAGATGAAATGCAAAGATGCATGAAGAAACCAACTGAAAACCACAAAGTCAGTTTATAGTACAAGAGTCAAAATGTTTCCCCCATCTAAAAGGGGAAACACACACCAAGGTCACCTCTCAACCTAGCATAAGTTGATTGGTCCAAAGGCTTGGTGAAAATATCAGCCAACTGATGATGAGTATCGACATGGCGAAGGTCGATATCACCCTTCTCATAGTGGTCTCGCAGAAAATGAAAGCGCACATCAATGTGTTTGGTCTTAGAATGCAGCACGGGGTTCTTAGCAACGCTAATAGCACTCGTGCTGTCACAAAGCAAAGGAACGCGAGAAAAGCTTAGACCAAAATCACGTAAATTGGCCATCATCCAAAGCAACTGGGAACAGCAGCTAGCCGCAGCAACATACTCAGCCTCCGTGGTAGACTGGGCGACACTAGACTGCTTGCGAGAAGACCACGATACAAGAGAAGAACCAATAAACTGGCAAGTCCCAGAAGTGGACTTGCGCTCAATGCGGCAACCAGGAAAATCGGCATCGGAATAACCACAAAGGGAGAGGGTGGAGGAAGCAGAATACCAAATCCCAAACTCAGGAGTGAAGCATAAGTACCTCATAATGCGCTTGACCGCCTGACGGTGAGAGGTGCGCGGCGAAGACTGAAATCGCACGCAGAGACACACCGCGAACTGGATGTCCGGGCGTGTCGCCGTCAGGTACAGCAGCGACCCGATCATACTTCGGTACTCCTTCTGGTCCACTGTTTCTCCTTCCTTGTCCGCATCCAGGGCCGTCGTGGTCGACATGGGTGTTGGAAGAGGCTTGGCCTCACCCATATCGAATTTCTTCAAGATATCCTTGGTATACTTACCCTGGTGCACAAATGTTCCCTCTCGAGATTGCTTGATTTGCAATCTGAGGAAAAACGTCAACTGGCCCATCATGCTCATCTCAAATTCCCTGCTCATAGTATCTGCAAACTTGGCAACCAAAGCGTGAGAAGAACCACCAAAAATGATATCATCCACGTAAATCTGGACCAAGAGAGTGTCACTGCCTTGCTTGAGGAGAAAAAGCGTTTTATCCACACATCCCATTTTAAAACCCTTAGCAAGCAAAAAGGTTTTCAACCTATCATACCAGGCTCTAGGGGCTTGTTTCAAACCATATAAAGCTTTGTGTAGTTTAAAAACATGGTTTGGAAACTTGGGATTTTCGAAACCGGGGGGTTGTTTCACATACACCTCCTCCTCTATGTAGCCGTTTAAGAAGGCGCTCTTGACATCCATTTGAAAAAGTTTAAACCCTTTGGATGCAGCAAAAGCCAAGAGTATCCTAATCGCCTCCAAACGAGCTACAGGAGCAAAAGTCTCCTCATAGTCTATCCCCTTCTTCTGACTATACCCCTGGGCTACAAGTCTGGCCTTGTTCCTCACAACATGGCCATCTTCTCCCTATTTGTTTTTGAAAACCCATTTTGTCCCAATAGGGTGACGCTCAGGAGGAAGAGGAACAAGAACCCAAACCCGATTTCTCTCAAAGTTCTCAAGCTCCTCATGCATGGCATTTTCCCAATCAGGATCCATCAAGGCGTGTCCAATGTGACAGAACCGACCAATTTATACCAGATTAAGCACCGAATCCCCGCTTTCACAGAGATTACATGTACTTAAGCTCGTACAAACCCGGTAGTCCGGAAATCTCGAAGGATTTCAATCATTCAACAGTAGCCAAGATCGTAATAGATTAGCGTACATGTCCACAAGGTACATTCAGTTCGCACATAGTTCAAAATACATCGGAGTTCAACAGTTATTACAAACCATAGTTCAAAATTCAAAAGCGGAAGCAACATAGTTTTAAACATAAGTTCTTAGTTCACAATACGGTGCCATTGCCTGATCAGTCCACAAAAGCATCAGGAGAGGATAAGAGATGACCATGCCCATGGTCTAATCATCACCCGCGATGGGGTACAGACAGTTCTTGCAATAGCCGTAGAAGCATTGCCCATCTACAACAACAAGGGATAAAACCCTGAGTACGAGAAGGTACTCAGCTAGACTTACCCGTCATGAACCAGAAATAAACGACATCAAGGATTATGCAAGGCTGTATCTGGGTTTGGCCATACTTACCCTTTTTGCATAAAAGCATTTTCATTATTAAATAATCATCTTTAGAGTAATAGCAGTCAATTTTATGTAATGACCTGATTAACTAGATTTGCCCCTGATCTAGAGCAATCACTTGGCTAATTAATCAAGCAAGAGTGACTATTTCATCAATAGCCTTTCAGATTAAACATCATAACCATCTTTAGTTCCATAAGTTACTACGGTAACACATGCCCAGTCAAGTTACTCACTAACCAGGAGCGATGGCGATTATAATCGATTCCTACCCAGCTGGGGATAAAATATCGCACACTCGCCCGATCACACCTTGCCAGGCAGCCGTCGGCGACCACTTCAGGAGATTCGAGAACACAACACGCGGGACGGTCATGGGCCCTTCTACACCGGGGGTTATCTCAATGCCAGGTCGCTCAAGCTATAACTGCCCACGGTCATGCCAGGTCAATCAGGCCCCGCCTGTCCACGGACCATGCCAGGTTGCTCAGAATAGTTGCCCACGGTACATATAAGGCCCTGGGTGTTAGGCGTCAACATCTCCATCACCGGCTCGAATAGCCCTACTCGGCTTCACGGGAGGTACTCCGACCTACTCCGTTAAGTGATTGACGCGTTCAAAATGACTGAGGTGTGCCTTCGTCGGGTCCTAATCGACACAGACGAGAGACTACTAGCACACAGAACCCATGTCCTGCTGCTCCTACATCCCGCCCGGTCTCAAATTAATTAACACATGGTTATCTCCATGATAGCACTAGGCTAGTCTGGATCAGTATCCACCTATATGCGGGAGACAGGAAATCACCCAACTTTTACCGGTCTAAGCAGGGCTAAGCATATAATCGAGCCTAGACCTAACAGGGATATCAAGATAATAATTGCTGGTGGACAAGGATAAGTAAGTAATGCATCAATGGTATCACTCAACTCCTATAACCTAATGCAACAAACATATCAGGTTAATTTGGTAATTGCATTTGCAAACCATAGGAGTGGGATGCTCCGGGGCTTGCCTCTTTCAAAGTCGGAGGGTCGATGGTCGCGGCACTCAGGCAGGTCCTCGACGTCTCCTTCTTCGGTCCTCTCGTCCTGGGTCTCCTCCGGACACGGTTCCTCCAGTGGCTGCGGGTTCTGGATCTCCACTACCGATCCTGTATGATGCATAACACGCATAACTAAAAGGAATGCACATGGGATGCATTGGGATGCAACATAGAACAAGATAACTCAGGAGATAAGCACATGTCATCTACTTCATTTTCTTCAACAAGGTAGTCAACATCAGCCTAGTGATTACAAAAGACCTTAACCAACCAACCAACTAATTAACCTTCCTAATTAACAGGTCTGGATTTATAATTACTACAGCAAGCACTTACTTAATTAATTTATTCTCCTTAATTACTTGCTGAAATAAATCTATTTAATCAAGCCTATAACAGCAACCCATTTTTGACAGCTTCAGAAAAATCCACAGAAATTACTGGAAGTTGATATCATGCAATCTAGTCCCCTGTCCAAATTTCAACCCAATTGGACTTAAACTCTATCCTCTATGAAAAAGACAAATATTAACAGGAAAAGGTGCTTTGAACTACACACCCTAATAAAAAGTGTCAAACAACAAATTTCTCATTTTTCTACTGAACTTTTTAGCACAATAGCAGTGTACAAAAATTCTCAGGTTCATACTCCTCATATTTTAATTGCTACAAATTATACAAGAAAACAACATTTCATCATTTTAATTGCTACTGCCAAAATATTTCACAGAACAACATCATATTACATTTTTCCCAGAAACTACTCATCAACACAAACCTAACAAAACAAGAATCACATTTTTCTGAGCAATACACAGATTACTATGCATTTAACAAGATTTCAGCCTAAACATAATTTAAATATAACTACATAAATTTATCACAAACTGGACATCCCGGGGCTTGCCTAGGGTTTCCTACGGGGCGCTAAGGGTAACAAGAGGTGCGGGGGCTCACGACGAAGCTGTGTGGGTGGTTGGGCTTGCGACGAGGCGGCTGGACGGCGGTGAACGGCGGCGGCGCTTGCTTTTCCTCCCCTTTTCCGCTTGAGCGACGACGAGAGTGAGAGAGACAGAATGGAGGGTGTGCGGCTTCGGACAGGGGCGGGGGCGGCCTTGTGCTCGCCACGCCGCACGCGGGCGCGGGCTCGCCAGGCGCCGGGCGCCACGCGGCGTCCAAGCTCTGCGCGCGGTCGGCCACGACCACGGCCGATTCAAACTGAATCGCCGGATTCAGGCACTGATGGCCGACTGACGGCCGATTTTTGGACGCGATTATCTCCTAATCCACTCGATGAAACGACACACCGATTGATCCTTTGGTTAGAGCTACATGCCGACTACAACTTTGGTTACAAGATCAAGCTTTGGTTCGGCCTAGATTGCTCTCAAGAAAGCTCCAAAGATCACTCAGCGAAACTGTTTCAGCAGTTAGGACTTAGAAGAATTTTCTAAGGCAAATCTCCCCCATTTCTGCCTTGTGGGTCCTAAAACACCTTGTTAAACCCATTTTCATGAGTTGACCCTTAAACACTTTTTGTTCTACTCTAAATTCTACCCACTTTTGGTTAAGGGCCCACAGCCATGCAAAGCTTCTATCAAGGAGGTCTTTGTTAGTCAAACAAAAGGACTCCTAGGGCTCTATTAGGGCAACTAGGGTTAGTGACTTGGTTAGCCATAATGACCAACATAAACCTAGCTTCATTTTGACTCCTTAACAAGGTTCCACTATTTAGGAGACCCTAACACTCCAAACACAAGTCAAACAACCATTACACCATGCATAACATTACAAGCCAACACATGAATTGACACTTTACAAAAAGAATGCAACATGTGATGATGATGCTTTATGCTTATGAGATGTCAAGTTATGCATTTAGGGTTGCTTAACACCAGGGGTGTTACAGCCCTCCCCTCCTTAAAAGAATCTCGTCCCGTGATTTAAGTTACTAACCATTTCTTATAAAAGTGTGGGTACACCTCTTTTAGATAGTCTTCCGTTTCCCAAGTGGCATCTCGGTCGTCTTGCTCACTCCAAGACACTTTATATTGCTTTAGTATTCTCCCGCGAGTTATTCTTTCTTTTTCATCAAGCACCCCATACGGTTCCACTGAGTAGGTGAGATCGGATTGCAACTTGATATTGGCTGGTTGTACCTCTTCTTCTGGAACTCGAAGACATTTCTTTAATTGTGACACATGGAATACAGGGAATATAGCCTTCAAATGTTCAGGTAGCTGTAGCTGATAAGCTACCTCTCCCCTCCTTTCTACAATCCTGTATGGTCCCACAAATCTTGGCGCTAACTTCCTTTTCACGCCAAAGCGTCTGACACCTTTCATGGGTGACACTTTCAGATACACATAATCGCCTTCGTTAAATTCAAGCGGTTTCCTCCTCTTGTCTGCATAGCTCTTTTGTCGAGACTGCGGAGCTGCCATATGTTGTTGGATGATTCTAACTTGTTCTTCTTCTTCGTTAACAAAATCAATTCCGTAGTAATGACGTTCTCCTGGTTCAACCCAATTCACTGGTGTCCTACATCTTCTACCATAAAGAGCTTCAAAAGGTGCCATCTGTATGCTTTCTTGATAGCTATTGTTATATGCAAATTCAGCTAAAGGTAACCATTTTTCCCAAGATCCTTTTGCTGAAATCACACAAGCTCTTAACATGTCCTCCAAAACTTGATTCACTCTTTCAGTTTGTCCTGATGTTTGGGGATGATAGGTGGAGCTACGGATTAGTTTTGTGCCTAATTCCCTTTGCAATTTCTCCCAAAACGGTGCAGTAAACGGCGATCCACGATCCGAAACAATGACCTTGGGTATACCATGTAGTCGAACGATTTGATTGATATAAATTTCCGCGTAGTCCGGTGCTGGATAACAGGTTCTAACTGGTATAAAATGAGCGGTCTTGGTGAGACGATCAACTATCACCCAAATTGAGTCATTTCCTTTTTGGGTGGTTGGCAAACCGGTGATGAAATCCATACCCACTTCTTCCCATTTCCACTCGGGTATCGGTAACGGTTGAAGTGTTCCGGCTGGCTTCAGGTCAATAGCTTTTTCTCGACAACACGTGTCGCATCTGGCTACATATGCGGCGATTTCTTTCTTCATTTTGGTCCACCAAAATCTTGGACGCAAATCTTGACACATCTTAGAGCTTCTAGGATGAATAGATAACTTGGATAAATGAGCTTCATTCATGATCCGGTTTTGGAGTTCTCTGTTCTTGGGTACTACTAAGCGATTGTCAAACCACAACACTCCTTTGTCATCAATCCGAAAATGTTTTACTGGTTCAGTTGCGGTCTTCAGCCTTTCCTTGATATGATAAATTCCATTGTCCGTTTTCTGCCCTTCAAGAATCTGATCAACTAGGGTGCCTTGCAGCCAGATATTGTGCAGAATTACAGGATGTACGAGACTAAACTCGTCTTCTGGTTGTAACCTCAAATTGTTGCAGTGTGATTTCCGGCACAAAGCGTCGGCAACCACATTTGCCTTTCCTGGATGATAATGTATCTGCAGATTGTAATCCTTGATCAGTTCAAGCCATCTTCTCTGCCTCATATTCAGTTCAGGTTGAGTGAAGATATACTTGAGACTCTTGTGATCGGTGTACATGTTACAGACGTTACCAAGCAGATAATGTCTCCAGATTTTTAGAGCGTGCACCACAGTGGCTAACTCTAAATCATGTGTAGGATAGTTAATCTCATGTTTCCTCAATTGGCATGAAGCATAAGCAATCACTCTGCCTTCTTGCATAAGAACACAACCTAACCCAACCTTCGATGCATCACAAAAGACATCAAAAGGCTTCTCGATATCTGGTTGAGCTAAGACAGGAGCAATGGTCAATAGTTTCCGCAAGGTCCGGAAAGCTATTTCACACCCCTCTGTCCATTCAAACTTATGATCCTTCTGGAGCAAGCTTGTCATTGGTTTTGCAATCTTAGAAAAGTCGGGAATGAAACGATGATAGTATCCTGCTAATCCGAGAAAACTTCGAATTTCACCAACCGAAGTAGGAGCTTTCCAATCCATCACTTCTTGTACCTTATTGGGGTCCACATAAATTCCTTCTTCTGATAGAATATGACCCAGAAATTGCACTTGCTTCAACCAAAACTCACATTTGCTAAACTTAGCATAAAGTTTATGTTCTCGGAGTCAAAACAACCCTCAAATGCTCCGCATGATCGTCCGGGTTCTCAGAGTATACTAGAATGTCATCAATGAACACCACTACAAACTTATCCAATTCCAGCATAAACACTGAATTCATCAAACTCATGAAATATGCTGTGGCATTTGTCAATCCAAAAGACATGACAAGATACTCATATAATCCATATCTGGTTGAAAAAGCAGTCTTTGGGATATCTTGTGGCCGAATCCTAATCTTGTGGTACCCTGATCTCAAATCGATCTTGGAAAACACCTTAGCTCTGGATAACTGGTCAAACAGAATATCTATCCGTGGCAACGGATACTTGTTCTTGACAGTCACGGCATTGAGTGGCCGATAATCCACACACATCCGTAACGACTTGTCCTTCTTCTTGACAAATAGTGCTGGACATCCCCATTCAGATATACTAGGTTGAATGAATCCTTTGTCCAGAAGTTCCTTAATCTGAGTTTTGAGTTCAGCTAATTCATTGGGCGGCATACAGTAAGGTCTTCTAGAGATTGGTGCGGTTCCAGGTAACAACTCAATTGCAAATTCTACTGCTCGCTTGGGCGGTAATCCTGGCAATTCATCTAGGAAGACATCTGGAAAATCTCGAACGACTGGGATTCAGCGAAGTCAGCACCTCGAGGAAGAGAGATGCGTAGCTTTGTATTCGTCCTTCCATCAGATAAGGTAAGAGTCCTATTCGCAGTGTCTAACACCGCATTCCACATACTCATCCAACTCATACCTAGGACTACATCCATACTTAGTCCTGGCAAAACTACTAAATTAGCTCTGAATTTGTGCCCTCCAATGTCGATGGTTGCATTACAAACCATCTGCCTAGATAACACGCTACTCCCCACGAAGCTTACGCGAAACCCATAATCCATTTCAGACACCTCTTGATTATGTTTTTGTGCAAATGCTTTGCTCATGAATGAATGTGATGATCCAGTATCAAACAAAACAACTGCAGGATGACGGTTAACAAGACACATACCGGCAGTCACGGGCTCTCCAGCACGAGCTTCTTCAGCAGTCATGTTGTGCAGATGTGCGGGATAGTTAGCTTGTTGCTTCTTTGGGTGAGGGCAATACCTTGCGAAGTGCCCCTCTTGGTTGCAATTGTAACAGGGTCCCCGAACCAAAGGTTTCCCTCCTGTTGAGCTGCCCTGACCTCCACGAGCTTGGGCAGTAGCTATCTTGTATGGCTTTTGATTGCGCTGAGCTTGTGGCTGATTCTTCTTTTGCGGCGGCCTGAAACGTGCCCCCGGCGCTGGTGGTCGATACTGGGTACGTTGAGCTGGTGGTCCCCTAGGTTGAGATGGTCCTAAATCAAAAGACCTCTTCCGGGCCTTACTTATCGCATGCTTGTTATTGTGGTTCTCTTGGATCAAGCAATCACTGATGAAGTCATTGAAAACAGTATGAGAAGATGTTCCCACTGACTTTCCCATTTTGGTGTTCAAACCTCTCTTGAAACTAGCAATCTTTTTGGCATCTGTGTCCACAAAGTCTGGAGCATAACGAGACAAGTAGTTGAACAAGTGATGGTACTCAGTCCAAGCCTCACGTCCGCCCTTCGCCACTCTCGGTCCATCGGCACGGCACGTCTCTACTTGACCTTCACCTTGCGTTCGATCATTGTATCCGTGCTCGGCACCTGCACAACACAAGCCAAAGAGCATGCGTATAATCCCAGTGACAATCACACATCACTCAGAGACTCGGCATACACCCATGTATCCGCACACGACTTCCTATTTGGGGTCAAGGGACGCGTTGATCGTCAGCGCCATGTCCTCTGATGAGCTTGGGTCGAGGCAGATTTTCTTGGTGTGTTCCGCCGCCTCGAAGTTGCCGATGTGGCGCTTGGGCTCGAGGGCCTTGGCGGTGAGGCCATCGAGTGTTGAAGCTAGCCGAGCTGTTTAAACGTCGGCTTCTCCTTTTTCGACGCACTCGACGTCGCAGGTGTAGGCGTGTTCGTAGGAGGAGCCGACGGTGATGACCCCTTTGGGCCCCGGCATCTTCATCTTTAGGTAGGTGTAGTTGGGGACCGCCATGAGTCGGGCGTAGCCAGGTCTGCCAATGATGGCGTGATATGTGCCTGGAAACCCGACCACCTCGAAGGTGAGGGTTTCTCGTCTGAAGTTCGACGGGGAGCCGAAGCAAACTGGGAGGTTGATACGCCCGATGGGTAGCGCCTTTTTTCCTGGTACGACTCCGTGAAAACCCCCGGCGCTTGGCTGGAGTTGCGACTCCTTGATGCTAAGGAGCTCGAGCGTGTCGGTGTACAGGATGTTGAGGCTGCTGCCTCCGTCCATGAGCACTTTCGTGAGATGGGTATTGTTAATTACGGGGTCGACGACAAGTGGATAGGCCCCCGGGTTGATGACACGATCCGGATGGTCGTCACGGTTGAACGTGATGGGCTCATCGGACCAGTGGAGGTACCGAGGAGCTGCGGTCTGGGCGGAGAGGACCTTCTGACGCTCCTTCTTGCGTTGTACAGGACTAAGCTGGGTCGAGGGCCCTCCATAGATCATGTAGCAATCGTAGACCTCCGGGAACCCCTCGACTTGCTTGTCTGCGTTCTTGTTGCCATCTTTGCCTTTCTTCCCGTCGTCCTTCTTGACATCGGTGTTGTCGTAATGTCTTTTGAGCATGCGGCAATCCTCGAGTGTGTGGTTTACCGCCCCTTGTTGAAAGGAGCAGGGCTATTTCAGCATTTTGTCGAATGCGCCCCCGCTGGGGGGGCCTCGAGGCTTCTTGCGTTCGGCTACGGCGACGAGATCGTCCTCCTCGACCTCACGCTTAGCACGCTGGCCTTTCTTCTTCTTATTTTTGTTGTTGTTGCTGTCGTTACCCTTTTTCGGCCCCATGCTCGAGCCCTAGCCATCTGCGGCCCGCTCTTTGCCCTTCTCGCTTGTTTCGTCAAAGAATGCTCTGACCGCTTCATCTCCGGCCGCGTAGTTCGTGACCACGTCCATTAGTTTGTTGACTGTTCTGGGACGGTTATGTCCCAGTTCACGGACCAAATCCTTGCATGCGGTGTCAGAGATGAATGCCATGATCACGTCGTGGTCGGTGATGTGCGGGAGCTCCGTGCGCTGCTTGGAGAAGCGTCGTACATAGTCGCGGAGGGACTCGTTGGCCTGCTGCTTGCATCGTCTTAGGTCCCACGAGTTGCCTAGGCAGATGTAAGTTCCCTTGAAATTTCCTTCGAAGACCCGAACTAGGTCGGACCAGTTACGGATCTGGTCGGGGGGGGGGGCGTGCCTTGAGCCATCTTCGGGCGGAGTCAGATAGGAAGAGCGGCAATTGGTGGATGATGGCTCAGTCATCGCCCCAAGCTCCACCCAGCTGACATGCTAGGCGGAAATTAGCTAACCAGAGCTCGGGCTCGGTTTTGCCGTTGTATTTGACGAGGTTTGTGGGGAGGCGGAACGGTTCTGGCAGCGGCATGCTGCGGATCGCCCTGTTGAAGACTCGAGGGCCAGGTGGCTCGGGTGCGATGCGGTCCTCGTAGCTGTCGTAACGTCCCCCTCGATGGGCAGTAATGCCCCGCAATTCGGCTCCCTTATCCTTGCGATGTCGCCCCCTGAGGATGTCGTGGCAGGCATCGTTCGGATCGCGTGGTTCGCGAGGATCGACGATGCAGTCTCGAATGTTCTTAGCTCGATGGGCAAAGGCTGGAGTACCGAGGCCTCCCTTTCATTGTGGGGGGGCTCGATTAGTCGTTCTGAGACCGCTCCTCGATGTTTCGAGGCCGAACTCTCGACCTATTGCACGGCTGCGGCTTGGAGAGGGTTTGTCATCTCGTCCCGAATGCGTCGACCTTCGGGGGTCGATGGCTCGAGCATGTTTCGTAGCAGCATGGTAGCAGCTATAACATTTTGTCCCGCTCGAGGGAAGCAGTTGGCGGGAAGCTCAGGCACCCCATCTTCGATGATCTGCCGTTGGACATCTCGAGCCCTACCTCGAGCGCCTTCGCCGCGCGGCGGGGCGCGGCTTCGCTCAAGGGCCTGTTCGAACTGGTCCAACCGCCGGCCGTCCTCGTCGAGCTGAGCCTTCATCTCCCGGATCTGCGTGATCTGCACGACCTGCTCGTCATGCAGGCTGACTGGATCGACGAGATCTTGTGGTCCATCTCCTCGCCCTGGAGGCGTTCCCCCAGCCGCCGCAGCTGCCGTGGCTGCCGCATTGGGGTTATGCGTCTCGGTATCCAAGGCGGTGACTCCATCACACTCAATGTGGAAGCATACCCTTCTGGGGTCGTAGTCGTAATCGTCGTCGTCGTCAAGGAGGTCATCCTCGTCAGCATCGAAGTCATCGAAACAGTAGTTGCTGACCGCTAGAAAACGGCGAAACGCCTCGGCGTCGTGGAGCCTGGAGAAATCTGCGTTCGCCCATGTGTCTAAAGGACCGAAAGTGCTACCAGAAAGCAACCAGAGGGGGGGTGAATGGGAGATTTAAATTTCTTTTCAGAAACTTTAAACCTCTGTCCTGAAAATCAACCCCAAGAGCAAAACCTTTGCGCGTGATGTCCACGACCCAAGAGAATGGGTGGATGTTCCCTAGGAACACAGCGGGACACCACAAAAATTCGCTCGCCCAAGTTCACGCAGGTCAACTAGTGACAGGATGAACTTTGGGTAACCTCAACCTCCCCCGAGCAACGCGAGGGGGATTCAGGCTATTTGGTAAAGCAAGAAGCCCGATTTCTGTAGAGCATGAAGTCAGGAATCCAACGCAACAAGCGGATCTCAAATCAAAAGTCGGACGAACAAACTGCGGACGAAAACGCATAGAACAGCACTGACCGGACTCTGCCTGCGTCCGGTCAAGAAGCACCGGATGCGTCCGGTCAACCAAAAACAGTTTTGGAACCTCTCTGTTTGAAGGACCGAGAAGCTATCCGAAAGCGACCAGAGGGGGGGTGAATGGGAGCTTCAAAATTTCCTTTCGGAAACTAGATGCCACTTGTCCCAAACTCAACCCCAAAAGCGAAACCTAGAGCTTGCTAATGTCCACGACCCTAGATGTAGGGTGGATGCTTCCAAGAAGCACAGCGGGACACTACACAACTCAAGAAAGCCAACGCAAAAGACGGAACTCGAATCCGACAACGAACGGACAAGCAACGGACGAAAGCACGCTGCAGCAGAGACGACCGGACTCTGGGTGCGTCCGATCAGGCAACACCGGACGCGTCCGATCAAGCAAAGCTCGATCTGGGAGCTCTCTGTGTTGGACCGGACGCACGGGGTTCAAGCATCCGGTCAACCACTGAGCGTCCGGTCAAAACCGATAAGACACAGGAACAGTGCAAGCGAAGCGTCCGGTCGAAACGTGAACGGAGCGTCCGGTCAAGTAAAGAACACGGCTACAAGCTGTTCAACCACCGGACGCGTCCGGTCAATCCGAGGACTGCGTCCGGTCACCCCGACCCTTCACTGTTCGAGCACCGATTCGAATCAATCTCTCCCAAAACGAAACCTCTAGGGTTCAAACTTGGAGAGATGAGTCACAAGGAGGATAGTGAGCTATCTCTAAGAGATCATGGCTCGAACCTATCTCCAAATCGGTGAATCGAAGAATTTCGGGGGAAGGAAGAAAACTTGACCCGAAACTAAAAATCGATCGATCTCCTAGACCGTGAGGTTAGAGACAAATTCTTTCAGTGGAAAGAAGTGCCTCACGATCTAGAACAACTTGGTTCAAACGGATTTGCAAAAGATGAACCGAGCAAAGAGATCAAGCAACGGGAAAATCGTGGAGAAAAAGGATTCCGCGAAGAACACGAACACAACGGAAATCACAGCCACGAATTGCAAGCCGAAACGCAAACACACGCTACGACAAGGAGGTTACGGCCTCCTTTCCTCAAAATCAACAAGTACACAGAGTTGCAAGTCTCTCTGCGGATCTCAGCTACAGCAGGGGATGGGAGAGCAGAAAAACCTAAGTGCAGGAAGCAAATGAGATGGCTAAAACTGAGATAGATGGGAGGAGGGTGTCTCCCGACTACTTATCCTAATTCTAGCCTAAGTCTATTTCCTACTCTACCCCTCTCTATTCTAATTACAGAGCGAACCAGCTAAACCCTAAGGTTATTCTGGACCAACTCGGTGGTAGGTGTATCCGACGGCCACGCTCGCACAAGTCGTCTGCGTTGCCTCCACGCAACCTTCCGATTGCCGCCACGTGCCGCCCTCGCTCTGCACCCCCGGTTTTGTGGCCCAAACCGGGAAACCAGCCTTTTTCAGCCAACCCCCGGTTTTGAGGCCCAAACCGGGAAACCAGCCCACCAGCTTCTGAGTTTTGAGGCCAAACTCAGCAAACCCTCAGCGCCCAGGTTTTGAGGCCCAAACCTGGAAACCGTCCTCAGCCCGAGTTTTGTGGCCAAACTCGAAAACCCTCAGCCCGAGTTTTGTGGCCAAACTCGGAAACCGTCCACGCCCAGGTTTTGAGGCCCAAACCTGGAAACCGTCCATCCGATGGTTTTTCCCTGGCTCTACCACCAAACCGATGTCGTAGATGGGATGCACCTTCCGTGCACCCCGTCCACCGACACGTGTCCCTGAGTGCACGACTCAGGCAACACATGACCGCACTTCTTCACTTGTCGTCGTCACAGGCTGCCAGCCACCACAGCTGATCCTCGGGCCTCTGGTCCCTCAGTCCAAGCCTCACGTCCGCACTTCACCGCTCGGTACCTCGGCATGGCACGTCCGCCGCACGGCACGCCCATCCTTCACCGCACCCGGTCCATCGGCACGGCACGTCTCAACTTGACCTTCACCTCGCCGTCGATCACTGTATCCGTGCTCGACACCTGCACAACACAAGCCAAAAAACATGCGCATCATCCCAGTTGACAATCACTCATCACTCAGAGACTCTGCATACACCCATGTATCCGCACTGTTCCTGACTGGACTCACTGAGTCTAAGCATCCGGTCAGGAGTCAAGCGTCCGGTCACACAGGCCAAAACAGATGAACAGTAGCAGGAGCGCGTCCGGTCACTGAACAGTCGAGCGTTCGGTCAGGTCAACGAAAATCACAGAGCAAACATTCAACGACCGGACTCTGGACTTGCGCGTCCGGTCAGCCCGACCCAGCGCCCGGTCACCCCGAAACTGTGCTGCTCGTCCACCGATTCTACTCGATCTCACCCAAAACGAATCCTCTAGGGATCAAACTTGGTGAGAGGAGTCACAAAGAGGATAGTGAGCTATCTCTAAGAGATCATGGCTCGAACTTATCTCCAAATCGATGAACCGAAGAAATTCGGGGGAAGGGAGAAATGCTTGATCCGAAACAAAAATCGACCGATCTACTAGCTCGTGAAGTTAGAGAAGAATTCCTTCGGTGAAAAGAAGTGCCTCACGATCTAGAACAACTTGGTTCAAACGGATTTGCAAAAGACGCACCGAGTTGAGAAATCGATCGATGGGAAAAAATGTGGAGAAAAGCAACCCGCGAAGAACACAACCAAAACGCGAATCACAACCACTGATTTGCAACCGTGTGGCTACCACACGCTACAATAGTGAGATTACGGTCTCACTTCCTCAAAATCTCACAGACACTGAGGTATGGTTCTCTTCTCTGTGGATCTCAGTTCGCTACAACAGAGGAGGGGGAGAGCAGGAAAACCTAGAAGGCAAAATAGCAAATGACTGAGAGATAGAATGGGAGGAGGGTGTCTCCCTCTACTTATCCTAATTCTAATTCCTACTCTACCCCTCACTAATTACAGAGCAAGCCAGCTAAACCCTAGGGTTATTCTGGACCAACTCATGGTACGTGGTGATCCGACGGCTACGCCCGCACAACTGGTAGCGTTGCCTCGACGCAACCTCACCGATCGCTGCCACGTGCCGCCACCGCTCCGCTTGTCCTTTTCCCGGACGTCGCACCCCCGTTTTGTGGCCTAAACCAGGAAACCAGTCTTCACAGCCAACCCCCGGTTTTGAGGCCCAAACCGGGAAACCAGCCATCCAAGGCCTGAGTTTTGTGGCCCAAACTCAGCAAACTCGCAGCACCCAGGTTTTGAGGCCCAAACCTGGAAACCGTCCTCAGCCCGAGTTTTGGGGCCAAACTCGGAAACCATCAGCACCCAGGTTTTGAGGCCCAAACCTGGAAACCGTCCACTCGGTGGTTTTTCTGTGGCTCAACCACCAAACCGATCCGTAGATGGGATCAACCGCCCGTGCACCCCGTCCACCCGCAAGTCTTCGCTCGTCGATGTCTGAGGCTGTCAGCCACCACAACTAATCCTCAGATCACCGGTCCCTCAGTCCAAGCCTCACGTCCGCCCTTCGCTACTCTCGGTCCATCGGCACGGCACGTCTCTACTTGACCTTCACCTTGCCTTTGATCACTGTATCCGTGCTCGACACCTGCACAACACAAGCTAAAGAACATGCGCATTATCCCAGTTGACAATCACTCATCACTCAGAGACTAGGCATACACCCATGTATCTGCAATCTCCCCCTTGATGAGTGCATTGTCAACTACCAACACAAATCATAATGGAATGGAAGAAAGAAGGAAGAAGGAGAGAGCAAGACATGGGCAACGGCTCGACGCGACCAAGCAAAGCAAAGCTAGCCCTCAAGAAGAGGTAGAACAGGCTCAACACCGCTAGCAAGAGAACTTGATACCAATTGAAAAATCAACTGAAATTCAAGCAAGACAAAGCTAGCCCTCAAGAAAAGGCAGAACGGGCTCAACACCGCTAGCGAGGAAGCTCGAATACCAACTGTTACCAACTCAAAAAACAAAAGAGTTCGATACCAATTGAAGAGCTGAAAACCAATTGAAAAGCTGAAAATGTTTGCTAGTCCCTTAAGAAAGAGGCAAAGGCTCAACACAACTAGCAAACTCCCCCTCAAATAGTGCACACAACCCAGGGAACACATGATTTGTTAGTATTTTCTCCCCCTTAGTTGAAAATGCACGAGCAAGCAAATGTGCACAAGCACTCAAGTTTCTCCCCCTTGACAGAACATCTTCTTCTAGAAATGCATATGAATGAAAATGCAAGTTAGCAGCTTCAGGAATATAATCAAAAGAGTGCAAGGATGCTCTACATAGTTCTGATTCGATGACTCAACAACATCCATAAGAAGCTTGCAAAGGCTCAAACTGATCACCAGATACGAAATATGAACATGAGAGCAGAAGGAGCAGTTTTCAGCCAAAAAGGTATTCACCATCAAAATAGCACGAGACATGTATAGACAGGAAGTCAACAAGTGCTAAACATGTATACAAGGTGAACTACCCCTAGCACAGTTCAATCATCATGCTATAGAATGAAACATAGACTTGTGTATCCAAATTTTATCGGAGTTGCAGCGGTTAAATTACACAAGTGTAAATTTCAGCATGTGATTGCGAGAGGTTGAAAGCTTGTCATTGCCTAACTTTTCAACTGTGCGAAGCCTATGCAGAAGCAATCAGAAGCTTAAAGCAACAGTTTCGGTCATACACTACACAGCTCAAGTTTAACTCAAAGTGCAATGAGAAACAGTCTCGAAACTGTGATGTGCTGACAAGCAATCCCATCTCGATTTTTCCAATTCACTTAACTTGGTTCAGATGTTAGAACAGAATATGAACATACCAAGCAAGTGAATGACTCAACACTAGAGACATAGCAACCTAGCATATATGAAGAGCACAAGTGATTTCAACACATTCTACACATGCTAGTTGCATATCTCAATGGTGAACATTTGCAAGTTTTAAGTTCATTAGTCAGATTCACCATTCATAAAATAGCTCCGCTCACAACATGTAACAGTGATCAGAAACAGCATAAGCTACAACATCATCATAAAGCATCGGAGCAAGTACTATACAGAGCATAGTTACATTCTTCAGATTATATACATGAAGCTCTGAATGTAAATATGCAAGATGAAATGCAAAGATGCAAGAAGAAACCAACTGAAAAACACAAAGTCCGTGTATGATACAAGAGTCTGCGGATACATGGGTGTATGCCGAGTCTCTGAGTGATGAGTGATTGTCAACTGGGATAATGCGCATGTTCTTTGGCTTGTGTTGTGCAGGTGTCGAGCACGGATACAATGATCGAAGGCAAGGTGAAGGTCAAGTAGAGACATGTGTTGACGGTCCTTAAACACCTGTTTTACCGTCAACACTTGACCCTAAAGTTCACCAAAAAGGCATGAAATATAGTCAAATAGGTTTAAAACTAACCAAATTCCACATGTCCATAGAATTTTATTTGAATGCAGGATTTGAACCAAATTTGGACATATGGACCCACCAGAGGCCAAGCCCACTCAGCAGGGCCCAAATGGGCCTAAGGGGGGTGGCGCCCGCCACCCCTAGGTGGCGCCCGCCACCTCTAAGTGGCGCCCGCCACTTGGGTTGGCCTCCCTGCCACGTCACCGATCCGTGTGACCTCCCCAGGGCCAAATCTTGGCCCTTGGTCACTAGGTCAGTGGCATCGGACGACTCAGGATGAAGTGGCGTGGATCAAGGCTGAATGTCGGTTGCTAGGACATGCAACCGACCTCCAAACCGCCTTGGACAACCACCTGGATGCCGTTGAAGCAGAGGCGGTTAATCCAACGGCCAGGGAGCTGGCGGCCGCCAGTAGGGGGTGGCGCCCGCCACCTGACCTAACCCTAGGTCGGTTGGCTGCCCACTATAAGAACCCCCCTCACTCATTTGGGCTATAAATACCCCCCTGGAGGCACCTCTTCATACACCCAAGAGTACCATCACTTCCAAGAGAAGCAAAGCAAGAGAAGCAAGTGAGAGTTAGGTTAGAAGCTTAGAGAGCTTAGGCAAGTAGGTAGCTAGTAGAGCAAGGCATCTTCGCCCTCGCGGTGGCGCTGCTCAAGGGTTAGCTCAAGAGTAGAGGCGTGCGAGTGATCGGTTCTGGAGCTGGGAAGAGTCTTCCTTCATCTCCAGTTCAGGTTTTGCTCTTGTTACTCAAGCATTTACTATATTCTAGTTCATCATTTCAGGTATTACTTTATTCTACTTATCAGTATTGAGAGGTATACTTGATTGATTGCTTGAGTGCCTAGCTATCCTACAGTTCAATTCACTTAGCCATAGTAGTTAATCTCTAGTGTGCTTAGTGATTGATCTTTGCCAATAAGTTGCTTAGTTAGTTTAGTGTTTATCTTATTAAGTCAAGTGTTTGCTCTGACGTCCGCAAGGGTGTCTCTATTCAAAGCTAGGGTAGAGATAGTTAGAATATAGTTAAGCGTGGTGCTTAGTTATAGACTTACCTTCAGATACGGCTGGACCCCCGGATAGCTGTGGTAGCAAGCAGGTGGTGACAGCCCTGTGCGCCTTGAATTCCACCACGTAGTTGGCCCAGTTTAACAGTAAGGCTAGTTGTGCTAGCGTTCAACCTAAGTAAGTGGTAAAGGCTAGTACGCCTCGATACTTGACAAGATAGGAATAAAACTATACTCAACTTAGTTGCTCTATTGTCTTTTGCCTGCCTTGCTTCGTAACTATCTTGCTTCGCAGTTATCTTGCTCTGTGGTTATCTAGGATTAGTTACCATTAGTTAGTAGTTAGTTATCTTTAGTTACCCCTTTTATCTACCTATCCATCCACCTTACCTTAGCCATCAATATCATCCTTACCTATCCACCCATACATTCTTTCTAGCCTCTCTTCTCCCCTTTTCCCTTTTCTCTTTTCTTCGACTCCCATCCCCTCTTTGACTCAACTCATACACCACCCTAGCCTTCCCTTGGGATCAAATAAATCGACACCTGGTACTCCCAGGCGAAGTGCTACTACGATGGTTCTGTGCGCTTGCAGAATCTCCTCTTGGTAGATTGCATTCTCGCTAGCTAGCTCCTACTAGTGTCGGGACTGACAACCCCGCTTGGCATTAGTAGATAGCTACTTTAGTTACCCTATCCTAGGTGTAGCTAAGAACTACCAACAACGTGCCGTGCGCCGTTGCTGGGGAAGGCAATCGGTGTATCGGTTGAGTCCGTGTTGAATTTATCTTCGCTTAAGCTCCCGCTTAGCGAATCCCATCTTACCCCATTCTTTCTTTCCTTAGTTCTTCTTATCTTTTTCCTTCATCTTCTTCAACTTCTTTCTTTCTTATCTCGTTCTATCTTCACAATGGCCAACAAAGCCATTCGTGAATTTTCTGCTCCTTCTGCCGCTAATGTAGCGATAGGACCAGACGTGATCAATGCCAACCTCAATTTTGAGTTGAAACCGGCTCTGATCACGATGGTCCAAGCTAGCCCGTTCTGTGGCAAGGCTCATGAGGATGCCAATGCTCACCTCCAACAATTTTTGGAGATTTGCGGCACCTTCACCATTAAGGGGATAACCCAAGAAACCATCCGTCTTCGTCTCTTTCCTTTCTCTTTGCTAGGAAAAGCGAAGCAATGGTTCTATACCGATCGTAACGCTGTAGACACATGGGACAAGTGTTCCAATGCTTTTCTCGCCAAATTCTTTCCTATGGGCAAGACGAACGCTCTTCGTAACAAAATCTCCAGCTTTACGCAACAAGCCGAGGAATCTATTCCCGAAGCTTGGGAGAGGTTGCAAGAGTACGTCGCTGCTTGTCCGCACCATGGTATGGAGGACTGGCTATTGATCCAGAACTTCTAACATGGCCTAACCCCACTCTCTAGAAGCCATTTGGATGCCGCCGCCGGCGGTGCATTCTTTTCCCTGAATATTGCAGATGCTAAGGCTCTCATAGAGAAGATGGTGGCAAACCAAGGATGGAATGACGAAAGACTACAGCCCCGTAAGCGAGGTATGCATTCCCTTAAGGAGGCCGACATGATCGTGGCCAAGATGGACCTGCTGGCAAAGAAGTTGGACAGCTGTGAGAAGATGAACCAACAAGAGAGTGTCCAATCTCTGGAATCCTACATGACTTCTGAAGTCTGTGGAGAAACCGGACATTCTGGGAACCACTGCCCCGAGCTACATGAAGATTTGAACTTCATCAACAACAGTAACGGTTTTCGTCAACAGAATCAAGGATGGAATCAGCACTCCAATTCTCAAGGTAACAATTCATTCCCTCGCTCTAATTTTCATAATTCTGATGATTTTTCGTTCTTAAAGAATTTAGTTTACTCACAAGGTAGAACTACTGAATTTTTGAATAAGAAATTAATGTCGAATAATAAAGCCCTTGAGAATATAAATGCTAAATTGGAAGATTTCTCATCTGCTCTGAAAAATCAACTTAGCTTTAATAAGATGTTAGAAACCCAATTAGCTCAACTTGCTGCTATCATACCATCTTTTGAGTCTGGCAAAATTCCTGCTAAACCTGACATGGAAACTGCTAATATGGTTGAAATAAAATATTTTAACTATTATGAAGATCAAACCATGACTGTTAAAAAGGGTGATCCTGGTAGTCCCATAATTAGATGCTCAATCTTTGGTGAAGTCTTTAAAAATGCCATGTGTGATTTAGGATCGAGTGTGAACATTTTATCTAAAGATTTATATGAAAACTCGTTCTTTCCACCCATGTCATCCACATCTGCCTATGTTGTGCTAGCTGATCAGTCCATTTGCTCTGTAGAAGGAAGAGTTAATGATTTACCTGTTCATATTAGAGGTTCCTATGTTCCTGCTGATTTCATAATACTAGATATGGGAAATAGGAAGGATGTGCCTCTAATCTTAGGTAGACCCTTCTTGAATACTGTTAATGCTTCCATATATGTGGGAAGTGGTAAAATTCAAATGACATTAGGAGGGAGAAAGGAAATATTCTCTTTTTCCCGTGGTCCCGCATATGCCACTAACATGCAGGAAGCAAAACCCGTTCGTACCAAGAAGAGGCGCCCAAGAACAGGGTGGAGCAGAAAGAAAGAACCACCTCCTCCTGAGTTGTGTAATTCACATAACAAAGGAGAGGTGCTAAAAGAAGAAGAACCAGATGGAGTACCAAGAGAAGAAGTGCCCAAGGAAGAAGATCCACCCGATAAGGATGAAACTCCATGGACCTAAGGTATGGTTTTATTTTTAATTTTTCCCTTCAATTTTCCCTTTTTCGAATAAATAACATATGTCATGCATGAAACTAAAAAAAATCACCAGTTATCTTTAGTCATATGCATAGGTATATGCTAACTTAACTTAGAATAATAAAATATCATAATAGGATAGTTTCCCTTTTCACAATATTAGATAGTTTCCTTTTAATAAAATGAGAACAAGAGCTCCGAGTGAGACGAAGAAGATCTTTCACCAAGCAAGAAGCCAGCTTGGGGGAGACTCCTGCTCTGATAAGGTATGTCTCAAGCCTACACTTTACATTCAGTTCTTAAATTCTATATCTTTTGAATGTCACATGCTTGCCTAAATAACCACTCCATGAATAAAAATGATAATATCTGCTTAAACAAGTTGAAACCTGAATAATATTTGAAATATGTCATGCAAATGCTATTGTTATGGTTTGAATGACTAGTCTTATCTAAGTTGTAGCTTTTGTGGGTTGCACATGCTTTAACTGAAATCATGCTTAGTGAGTAAAGTTAGTAAGAAATGGAGTAATTCTTTAAACTTGTTAAGGTGAAATTAGGACCTAATCTGGAGGATTTCTTTTAAAAAAAATTATGAAAACCTTGCTAAAAGTTCCTCCTAGATTTTATCCCATCCCACCACCAGCCAAATATTTGTTAGTCATTATCAAAACTACAAAGAGCTTTGTTTGTGTTGAGCTTTGTTAGACCTCATAGATCTTAGTAGAGAAGCTTATCATATCTTTTGAATCAAGATTCACGTACACCCACCATAATTTGCCTACTTTCCACTTTGGAAGTTTGCAACCACCAAATAAATTGCTTATTCTCTACACCGGAGATATGCAATACCCTGCCAAACATCCCATTGCTAGCCTTATGCTATTCCTACACTAGGAATAAGCATTTCTCTCCCTTTCCCTTTTTCATTTCAAAAATCCTTTCCTATAGATGTCTGGGGAAATCTAGAGCTAAGAGAGAGAGAGAGAAAAATGAGCAAAGTAGCTCAAGAAAGGACTATGTCCTGTGAAAAAAAAGAGAAAAAGTGAGCAAAGTAGCTCAAGAGAGGACTATGTCCTAAGAAAATGTGAGGACACATCTTTTGTCTACTCACTATGTATCAAAAAAAAAGAGAGAGAGAATTATCATTAGCTCTAGATCCCAGAAATTAACTAGGAAGGATTATGAAATATCTCTCTATACAGTTCCACATAACCACACATGCACATCTTGATCAATTTTTAGGATTTGCTGCTCCTTATGATCTGAGTGTCTAGCTTAGCAATAAACATCAGGCAATCTGCTCATGGTTCTTAGCCTTCCTATAGCTCCACATATCATTCTTTAGAAATAGGAGAGGCTACATTTTGGCCTAAGTGAGGATTTAAACACCATTGAGTGATTGAGTGAATCTTGGAGGACTTAAGCAAGTTGTTATCTTTTGAAAACCTTGAAAAACCTCCAGACAGAATCCTAGTCAAAACCTAAACAAGATAAAAGTTTCCTATCTACTGCTTTATTTCACTCTTGCATGTTTGAAGTGAAAAGCTATAAAGCCCCACATTGCTATGATTAATGATATATGCTAAGTTATTTCTCACTATACAATATGCACTTGCAGACATCTTAAGTTGCTATCCATTTCATGCTCAATGCTTAAACCGCATTGTTGCTCGAGGACGAGCAACAGGTTAGCTTGGGGGAGCTTGTTGACGGTGCTTAAACACCTGTTTTACTGTCAACATTTGACCCTAAAGTTCACCAAAAAGACATGAAATGTAGTCAAATAGCTTTCAAACTAACCAAATTCCACATGTCCATAGAATTTTATTTGAATGCAGGAGTTGAACCAAATTTGGACATATGGACCCACCAGAGGCCAAGCCCACTCAGCAGGGCCCAAATGGGCCTAAGGGGGGTGGCGCCCGCCACCCCTAGGTGGCGCCCGCCACCTCTAAGTGGCGCCCGCCACTGGGGTTGGCCTCCCTGCCACGTCACTGATCCGTGTGACCTCCCCAGGGCCAAATCTTGGCCCTTGGTCACTAGTTCAGTGGCATCGGACGACTCAGGATGAAGTGGCGTGGATCAAGGCTGAATGTCGGTTGCTAGGACATGCAACCGACCTCCAAACCGCCTTGGACAACCACCTGGATGCCGTTGAAGCAGAGGCGGTTAATCCAACGGCCAGGGAGCTGGCGGCCGCCAGTAGGGGGTGGCGCCCGCCACCTGACCTAACCCTAGGTCGGTTGGCTGCCCACTATAAGAACCCCCCTCACTCATTTGGGCTATAAATACCCCCCTGGAGGCACCTCTTCATACACCCAAGAGTACCATCACTTCCAAGAGAAGCAAAGCAAGAGAAGCAAGTGAGAGTTAGGTTAGAAGCTTAGAGAGCTTAGGCAAGTAGGTAGCTAGTAGAGCAAGGCATCTTCGCCCTCGCGGTGGCGCTGCTCAAGGGTTAGCTCAAGAGTAGAGGCGTGCGAGTGATCGGTTCTGGAGCTGGGAAGAGTCTTCCTTCATCTCCAGTTCAGGTTTTGCTCTTGTTACTCAAGCATTTACTATATTCTAGTTCATCATTTCAAGTATTACTTTATTCTACTTATCAGTATTGAGAGGTATACTTGATTGATTGCTTGAGTGCCTAGCTATCCTACAGTTCAATTCACTTAGCCATAGTAGTTAATCTCTAGTGTGCTTAGTGATTGATCTTTGCCAATAAGTTGCTTAGTTAGTTTAGTGTTTATCTTATTAAGTCAAGTGTTTGCTCTGACGTCCGCAAGGGTGTCTCTATTCAAAGCTAGGGTAGAGATAGTTAGAATATAGTTAAGCGTGGTGCTTAGTTATAGACTTACCTTCAGATACGGCTGGACCCCCGGATAGCTGTGGTAGCAAGCAGGTGGTGACAGCCCTGTGCGCCTTGAATTCCACCACGTAGTTGGCCCAGTTTAACAGTAAGGCTAGTTGTGCTAGCGTTCAACCTAAGTAAGTGGTAAAGGCTAGTACGCCTCGATACTTGACAAGATAGGAATAAAACTATACTCAACTTAGTTGCTCTATTGTCTTTTGCCTGCCTTGCTTCGTAACTATCTTGCTTCGCAGTTATCTTGCTCTGTGGTTATCTAGGATTAGTTACCATTAGTTAGTAGTTAGTTATCTTTAGTTACCCCTTTTATCTACCTATCCATCCACCTTACCTTAGCCATCAATATCATCCTTACCTATCCACCCATACATTCTTTCTAGCCTCTCTTCTCCCCTTTTCCCTTTTCTCTTTTCTTCGACTCCCATCCCCTCTTTGACTCAACTCATACACCACCCTAGCCTTCCCTTGGGATCAAATAAATCGACACCTGGTACTCCCAGGCGAAGTGCTACTACGATGGTTCTGTGCGCTTGCAGAATCTCCTCTTGGTAGATTGCATTCTCGCTAGCTAGCTCCTACTAGTGTCGGGACTGACAACCCCGCTTGGCATTAGTAGATAGCTACTTTAGTTACCCTATCCTAGGTGTAGCTAAGAACTACCAACAACGTGCCGTGCGCCGTTGCTGGGGAAGGCAATCGGTGTATCGGTTGAGTCCGTGTTGAATTTATCTTCGCTTAAGCTCCCGCTTAGCGAATCCCATCTTACCCCATTCTTTCTTTCCTTAGTTCTTCTTATCTTTTTCCTTCATCTTCTTCAACTTCTTTCTTTCTTATCTCGTTCTATCTTCACAATGGCCAACAAAGCCATTCGTGAATTTTCTGCTCCTTCTGCCGCTAATGTAGCGATAGGACCAGACGTGATCAATGCCAACCTCAATTTTGAGTTGAAACCGGCTCTGATCACGATGGTCCAAGCTAGCCCGTTCTGTGGCAAGGCTCATGAGGATGCCAATGCTCACCTCCAACAATTTTTGGAGATTTGCGGCACCTTCACCATTAAGGGGATAACCCAAGAAACCATCCGTCTTCGTCTCTTTCCTTTCTCTTTGCTAGGAAAAGCGAAGCAATGGTTCTATACCGATCGTAACGCTGTAGACACATGGGACAAGTGTTCCAATGCTTTTCTCGCCAAATTCTTTCCTATGGGCAAGACGAACGCTCTTCGTAACAAAATCTCCAGCTTTACGCAACAAGCCGAGGAATCTATTCCCGAAGCTTGGGAGAGGTTGCAAGAGTACGTCGCTGCTTGTCCGCACCATGGTATGGAGGACTGGCTATTGATCCTCTTGGTAGATTGCATTCTCGCTAGCTAGCTCCTACTAGTGTCGGGACTGACAACCCCGCTTGGCATTAGTAGATAGCTACTTTAGTTACCCTATCCTAGGTGTAGCTAAGAACTACCAACAACGTGCCGTGCCGATGGACCGAGAGTGGCGAAGGGCGGATGTGAGGCTCGGACTGAGGGACCGGTGGCCTGAGGATCAGCTGTGGTGGCTGACAGCCTGGGACAGCGACGAGCGAAGACCTGCGGGTGGACGGGGTGCACGGGCGGTGCATCCCTTCTACGGTTCGGTTTGGTGGTAGAGCCAGAGAAAAATCATCGGGTGGACGGTTTCCAGGTTTGGGCCACAAAACCTGGGCGTGTTGCGGGTTTCCGAGTTTAGGCCACAAAACTCGGGCTGAGGACGGTTTCTAGGTTTGGGCCTCAAAACCTGGGCGCTGGCAGGTTTCCTGGTTTCGGCCTCAAAACCAGGGGATGGACTTGGAAGCTGGTTTCCCGGTTTGGGCCTCAAAACCGGGGGTGGACGTGAAGGCCTGGTTTCCCGGTTTCGGCCACAAAATCGGGGGTGCAGAGCGAGGGCGGCACGTGGCGGCAATCGGGAGGTTGCGTCTAGGCAACGCTACGAGTTGTGCGGGCGTGGTCGTCGGATCACCACCTACCTTGAGTTGGTCCAGAATAACCCTAGGGTTTAGCTGGTTCGCTCTGTAATTAGAGAGGGGTAGAGTAGGAATCAGAATTAGGATAAGTAGAGGGAGACACCCTCCTCCCATTCTATCTCAGTCATTTGCTCTTTGCTTCTAGGGGTTCCTGCTCTCCCAATCCCCTGCTGTAGCTAGCTGAGATCCGCAGAGAACCATACCTCTGTGTACTGGAGATTTTGAGGAAGTGAGGCTGTAACCTCACTGTTGTAGCGTGTGGTAGCCACACGGTTGCAGATCGATGTGTTGATTCACGTTTTGGTTCGTGTTCTTCGCGTTCTTCGTTTGTCAGCGATTTTCCCGTCACTCGATCTCTCTCTATACTGCGTCTTTTCGAAATCCACTTGAATCATCTTGTTCTTTATAGTGAGGAGGTCATTTCGACCAAAGGAATTCATCTAACTCCTCATGAACAAGTAGATCGGGTCGATTTTGTTTTCGTGGCGCTTTTTCAGTTCATACACCTTCCCTTTCGATTTCCCGTTGTTTGAGTCGATTTGAGCGGATGATTTCTTGGGGATAGTCTTCTAACTACCTCGTGATCATCCTCTCCAAGTTTGGGATCAAGGGATTTTGGTTTGAATTGATTTGGAGAAGATTTGAGTTGAGGGCGACCAAAATCGCCCTCACTGGGTGTTGGCGGACAGTCCGCCACCCCAGGCGCGGACTGTCCGCGCGTCGGGGGCAAGCCGAGTCAGTGGCTGCGTCCCTCGGCTATTTGGTCTTTTCTTGACCGGCGGACAGTCCGCAGGTGTTGGTCGCGGACAGTCCGGGACTACTCAGGGACACTTCAGCAGCAGTGCGTTTCTGCACTTTTGACCGGCGGACAGTCCGCCATTCTCTAGCGGACAGTCCGCAGTAGGGCGAACAGTCCGGGATCCCAGGGCCGGACAGTCCGGGATCCTGCTGAGTGTTGCGTTTTAGTGCGTTTGCTCTCCCGGCTTTTTCGTTTGGTTTTCGGACTTCTAATTTGGCCCTAGAGTTGATCAAGGAACCTCTCTAGGTATCTTTGCTACTTGTTAGCATAGGTATTTGGGGATTTCTCGACGTAGCCGTCTATCTACGTTCGGGACTTGGTTTTTGAGGGTCGAACTTGTGCCGGTGCTTTTGTCGTTTGGATCGCTATCGCTTTGTGGTGCTCCACTATGATCCTAGGGATCAACCACCCTCTTCCAAGGGTCGTGAGCATCACGGTTTTGATCGAAGCTCTTGGGGTTGATTTTGGGGACAAAAGGCCAAAGTTTTGAAAGAGATTTTTGTGCTCCCATTCACCCCCCCTCTGGTCGCCTTGCTATTGCATTCTCGGTCCTTCAATTGGTATCGGAGCGGGTTAAGGATCTTCCACCTTAGCTGGTTCCAGATCCACAGAAGGCGACATGGATCGCGGCGTGGGTAAACCGCCATTCTTTGATGGGATGAACTATGCGTATTGGAAGATACGCATGTCGGCCTATCTGCAGAGTATTGGTGCTTCCATTTGGGATATTTGCAACTCTGCTGATTACGTGGTCTTGGCTGCTCGTGTTACTCAGCGTCAGATCGATGGGCACGATGCCAATAGCCGAGCTCGTAATGCTCTTTTCTCATGTTTGAGCATGTCTGAGTTTGATCGCGTTTCTCACCTCGCTACGGCTCGGGAGATTTGGGCTACCCTCATGCATTTCCATGAGGGAACCTCTCAAGTCAAAACCCGTCTCTACGAGTCGTTCAAGCGAGAGTATGAGAACTTTCGACATATGCCTGGCGAGAGCATAGAAAGTTTATTCGCTCGCTTTCAGGTGATTGTCAACAGGATGAGGGCTAACAAGGAGCTGTTGCCTTTCGATGATCATGAGAGAGCTTTGAAGCTTTTGCATACTCTTGATCGATCTGTGTGGGATTCCAAGGTTCAGGCAATCATCGAATCGCCTAACTATGAGACCCTCACATGCGACAAGCTCTTTAGTAAGCTCAAGTCCAGTGAGATTGACGCCATGGCGAGGGCTTCTTATGAAAATCCTTCTGGCCCGTCGATGGCTTTGCTTTCTGGCTCTTCTGCTAACCCCTCTGGAGGTTTTGCAATTTCTTCACTTCTTTCTGTCATAGAGGAGCAGTTGGAGTCTTTGGGGGATGACGAGTTGGCTTTGCTTGCCAACCGGTTCTCGCGGTTTCACAACAACCGCATGAACCGTCGCCGCGGAGGAGGACGCTCGGGATGTTTCGAGTGCGGCGACCCCAACCACTTCATCGCCAATTGCCCGAAGAAGAACAAGCAGACCTTCGGCAAGGCGGATCATGGGCACAAGTACGACTCCGGCAAGCGCAAGGAGAAGTACGTCCCCGCGAAGCACAAGCGAAAGGGTGGCTTCGACAAGGAGAACATCAAGACAAAGTACTTGGAGAAGGCCCAGGCTGAGCAGCGTGCGTTCTTCGCCACGCTCAGCAACGTCGACGACTCGGATGACGACTTCGCTGCCTCAAGCGACGATGAGTCCGAGAAGAAGAAGAGGATCGAGGACAAGCTGAACGGTCTCTGCTTCTTCACCGATGATGACGGCTTCTGCACCATGGCCCTCGGCAAGGAGGTCGACTGCGAGCTGGAGGACATCCCTCGGAACAACGACGACGACGACACCTCCCAGGTATCTCAGACCCCTGACGAGCTTTCTGCTGCGGTCGAGAAGCTTACTGCCGCCTTGCTTAGTCAGGATAAGCTGCTTAGGCGTGCCGCTAGAGAGCGCAAGGAGTTTAGGCAGAAGTGGGAGGACACGGTGAAGGAGCTTGAGTTTGCAAAGTCCGCCGTGGTCGTGTCTGAGGAGAGTGAGTGTGAGATGTGCACCACACACATGACTGACCTTCTCACTTTGAGAAGCAAGTATGCTGTGTTGGTAGGAGAGGTGGATGAGCTGAAGGCGAGATCTTCGCTGTTGGGTGCGTGCAAGTCCTGTGCGGGCTTGCAATCTGAGTTGGCAGAGAAGAATGCCAAGATTGTGTCTCTTGAAGAGGCCAACTCAGGTAGCACATGTGTGGCTAGGTGTGTTCTTTGCGAGGGTTTGGAGATGGAGATCGCTAATGTGAAGCATGACAAGATGCAAACCGAGGAGGAAAACACATACCTTCGGACCATCTTGTCATGGGTGTCTAGTGGTGAGCCACAACTCGGGATGATGATCTCCCAATTCAAGCGAGCTGCTGGAGGTCCAGGTGTAGGTTTTGCTCCGGGTGTTGATGTGTCATCTTTCGGCAAGATTGGAGAGTCGAGTGGTCTTAACCCATGTGAGAAGCCCAACTCCACCACTACTCCCAAGCTTACCAAGATTCCACCCAAAGAGCCTCTCAAGCCTAACACCAAGGATGGGGTTTTTGTTGAGCCTCCGAGAGCTCCACCCAAGAAACAATCATGGGCTCCCAAACCAAACCACCTCAAGAACAAGCTGGACACCATGCCACCCATCTAGGAGGAGCTTATGCCATAGAAGGGCAAAGTGATCCACACCCACTACCGTGAGTACCAACAACCCCCTTTGAGAGCGGTGAGGTACCATTGTGAGCACTGTGGGAGAGATAGTCACTTGAGTGAGTTTTGCTTTCGGCGCAAGAGAGAGGCGCGCCGCGCAAAGGAAATGAACAACACGGACATGTATCATCCTTTCCATGATGTACATGTGCCTAATGTTCAGAGGCGTGCTGCTAGGTCTAGAGGTCCAAAACCTCAAGTTCCTAGGCCTAGGCCGCGTAGAGAACGTGCCCAGCGGGAGCCTGCAGTTGTGGGCTATGGACCCCGTGGCGGTGGCTTTGTAGTTGAGCGTTTTCCCCCACCGCGTTTTGAGTATCGCGATGGACGCTCTTCCCTTAGCGGACCACGTTTTCTTCAACGTGGTGATCGCTCTTCCTGTAGGCGTGCTAGGAATGGTTTTTCTGCTAACCGTTCTTTTGAGCAGCTGGCCCAACACTGGTATTCCCCTTACTTCACTAACCCCAGTGTTGGACCGTATGCTCACCGTATGTCTTTTTATTGATGTAGGTAAAACGATTGGAGAACGTTTGGTTGGTGGATTCCGGTTGCTCGAGACACATGACCGGAAACGCCAAGTGGTTCTCCAGTCTTAGTCCGGTCACCGGAAAGGAGTTTATCACCTTCGGCGACAATAGCAAAGGTAGAGTGTTGTCTCGTGGGCCGGTGCGAGTTAATGAGCACTTTGTGTTGCGCGATGTTGCTCTTGTTTCTAACTTGCATTTTAACCTTCTCTCTGTTTCGCAACTCTTTGATGACGACTATGAGATTCGTTTTAAGCCGAATCTCAGTCGTATTTTGGATCCTCAGGGCAACCTTGTTTGTGGGATTTCGCCCTTTGGAAAAGTCTTTCGTGCGGATTTCTCAGAGTCGTTTGGAGTTTCTCGTTGTCTTTTGGCTAGATCTTTCTCCTCTGATCTTTGGAAGTGGCATAGGAGACTAGGACATATGAGCTTCGACTTGCTCGCAAGACTTAGTTCACTTGGCCTAATCCGAGGATTGCCCAAGTTGTGCATGGAGAAGGATCTTGTTTGCCATTCTTGTAGACATGGGAAGATGGTTGCCGCTCCCCACCATCCAGTGACTCAGGTCATGACTAAGCGCCCTGGAGAGCTTTTGCACATGGACGTTGTTGGTCCGGCTCGGGTGAGCTCGGTTGGGGGGAAGTGGTATGTGCTTGTTGTTGTTGACGGCTTTTCGAGATATTCGTGGGTTTTCTTTTTAGCTGAGAAAACTGAGACTTTTTCCTTTGCTCACAATCTGATTTTGGGTCTTCAGAATGAGTTCCCTTTAAACTCAATGCGAGCTATTAGGAGTGATAATGGTTCCGAATTCAAGAATTCGGATTTTGAGAAGTTTTGTAACTCTTTGGGTTTAGAGCATCAGTTTTCTTCTCCCTACACACCGCCTCAAAATGGTGTTGTAGAAAGGAAGAATTGGACCCTTGTAGAGATGGCCAGGACGATGCCCGATGAGCAAAGGACTCCTGGGCGAAATTGGGCCGAAGCTATGAGCACTGCTTGCTACATTTCCAATCGCATTTTTCTCCGAGCTTTCTTGAAAAAGACTTCTTATGAGTTGCGTTTTGGAAAACTGCCCAAAGTGAGTTATTTTAGAATTTTCGGTTGCCATTGTTTTATACTCAAAAAGGGCAACTTGGACAAGTTTGAGTCTCGTTCTTCTGACGGTGTATTTTTGGGTTATGGCACTCACACTCGATCTTATCGTGTCCTTAACCTTGATACTAACCGAGTCATGGAGACATCAGATGTCACCTTTGATGAGACCATGGTTTGTCCTTCTACTCGTTTTGAGCGTGCAGGTGATCATGAGGTTGGCGAGCCTCTTTTCGATGATGAAGAAGAAGGTGCTGAAGGGATGGATGACCCAGCACCTCCTCCACCTGCTGTGCCGCAAAGAGCGGCTTCCACTACGACTCACGGCCCTGACCCCTCTTCTTCGACTTGGGGGCCGTGGGATCCGCCACCTCGAGCGGTACCTTTTGTACCCGAGGAGGCACCAGCTGTTGTTGAGGGGGAGGCCACTTCGGCAAGGGAGGCGCCACGACACATTCAGCGCCAACACCCGCCTCAACAGATGATCGGCAGCATCGACAAACGCGTCACTCGGTCAAGGCCACAACAAATCTCTCACTTTGCTCATTCTGCATTTGTTGCTGATTTTGAACCCTGAGATGTTGGACACGCTTTGACGGATCCAGATTGGGTCAATGGCATGCATGAGGAGTTGGAAAATTTTGAAAGTAATCGGGTTTGGGTTCTAGTTTCTCCTCCCTCTGAGTGTCACCCAATTGGGACAAAATGGGTTTTCAAAAACAAACAAGGAGAGGATGGCCATGTTGTGAGAAACAAGGCCAGACTTGTAGCCCTGGGGTATAGCCAGAAGGAGGGAATAGACTATGAGGAGACTTTTGCTCTTGTAGCTCGTTTGGAGGCTATTAGGATACTCTTGGCCTTTGCTGCATCCAAAGGTTTCAAACTTTTTCAAATGGATGTCAAGAGTGCCTTCTTAAAAGGCTACATAGAAGAGGAAGTATATGTGAGACAACCCCCCGGTTTTGAAAATCCTAAGTTTCCAAACCACGTTTTTAAACTCCACAAAGCTTTGTATGGTTTGAAACAAGCCCCTAGAGCCTGGTATGATAGGTTAAAAACCTTTTTGCTTGCTAAGGGTTTTAAAATGGGATGTGTGGATAAAACTCTCTTTCTCCTCAAGCAAGGCAGTGACACACTCTTGGTCCAAATTTACGTGGATGATATCATTTTCGGTGGTTCTTCTCACGCTTTGGTTGCCAAGTTTGCAGATACTATGAGCAGGGAATTTGAGATGAGCATGATGGGCGAGTTGACGTTTTTCCTCGGATTGCAAATCAAGCAATCTCGAGAGGGAACGTTTGTGCACCAGGGTAAGTATACCAAGGATATCTTGAAGAAATTCGATATGGGTGAGGCCAAGCCTCTTCCAACACCCATGTCGACCACGACGGCCCTGGATGCGGACAAGGAGGGAGAAGCAGTGGATCAGAAGGAGTACCGGAGTATGATCGGGTTGCTGCTGTACCTGACGGCGACACGCCCGGACATCCAGTTCGCGGTGTGTCTCTGCGCGCGATTTCAGTCTTCGCCGCGCACCTCTCACCGTCAGGCGGTCAAGCGCATTATGAGGTACTTATGCTTCACTCCTGAGTTTGGGATTTGGTATTCTGCTTCCTCCACCCTTTCCCTTTGTGGTTATTCCGATGCCGATTTTGCTGGTTGTCGCATTGAGCGCAAGTCCACTTCTGGGACTTGCCAGTTTATTGGTTCTTCTCTTGTATCGTGGTCTTCTCACAAGCAGTCTAGTGTCGCCCAGTCTACCACGGAGGCTGAGTATGTTGCTGCGGCTAGCTGCTGTTCCTAGTTGCTCTGGATGATGGCCACTTTGCGTGATTTTGGTCTGAGCTTTTCTCGCGTTCCTCTGCTTTGTGACAGCACGAGTGCTATTAGCGTTGCTAAGAACCCCGTGCTGCACTCTAAGACCAAACACATTGATGTGCGCTTTCATTTTCTGCGAGACCACTATGAGAAGGGTGATATCGACCTTCGCCATGTCGATACTCATCATCAGTTGGCTGATATTTTCACCAAGCCTTTGGACCAATCAACTTTTGCTAGGTTGAGAGGTGAGCTTGGTGTGTGTTTCCCCTTTTAGATGGGGGAAACATTTTGGTACTTGTATCATAGACTGACTATTTTCTCGTTTGTTTTGTTTTTCTTCAGTTTAGTCTTTTGCATTTCAGCATACACTATTACATTTTGAGCTTCATGTATATAATCTGAAGAATGTAACTATGCTCTGTATAGTATTTGCTCCGATGCTTTATGATACTGCTGTAGCTTATGCTCTTTCTGATCACTGTTACATATTGTGAGCGGAGCTATTTTTTTGAATGGTGAATCTGATTAATGAACATAAAACTTGAAAATGTTCACCATTGAGATTTGCAACTAGCATGTGTAGAATGTGTTGAAATCACTTGTGCTCTTCATATATGCTAGGTTGCTATGTCTCTAGTGTTGAGTCATTCACTTGCTTGGTATGTTCATATTCTGTTTAAAATTTGAACCAAGTGCTAAGTGAATTGAAAAGATCGAGATGGGATTGCTTGTCAACACATCACGGTATCGAGACTGTTTCTCATTGCACATTTGAGTTAAACTTGAGCCGTGTAGTGTATGACCGAAACCGATGTTTCAAGCTTCTGATTGCTTTTGCATAGGCTTAGCTCGGTTGAAAAGTTAGGCAATGACAAGCTTTCAACCTCTCGCATTCATATGCTGATATTTGAACTTGTGAAATTTCACCGCTGCAACTCCGATTAAAATTTGAATTCACAAGTGTATGTTTCATTCGATAGCATGATGGTTGAACTTTGCTAGGGGTAGTTCACCTTGTATACATGTTTAGCACTTGTTTGACTCCCCGTCTCTACATGTCTCGTGCTATTTTGATGGTGAATACCTTTTTGGCTGAAAACTACTCTTTTTGCTCTCATGTTCATATTTCGTATCTGGTGATCAGTTTGAGCCTTTGCTAGCTTCTTATGGATGTTGTTGAGTCATCGGATCAGAACTGCGTAGAGCATCCTTGCACTCTTTTGATTATATTCCTGAAGCTGCTAACTTGCATTTTAACTCATATGCATCTTTGAAAGGAGATTTTCTGTCAAGGGGGAGAAAATTGTGTGCTTGTGCACATTTGCTTGATGGTGCATTTTCAACTAAGGGGGAGAAAATATTGACAAATCATGTGTTCCCTAGGTTGTGTGCACTATTTGAGGGGGAGTTTGCTAGTTGTGTTGAGCCTTTGCCTCTTTCTTGAGGGACTAGCAAACATTTTCAGCTCTTCAATTGGTATCGAACTCTTTTTGTTTTTGAGTTGGTAACAGTTGGTTTCGAGCTGTTTCGCTAGCGGTGTTGAGCCTGTTCTACTTCTTCTTGAGGGCTAGCTTTGCTTTGCTTGAATTTTAGTTGATTTTTTCAATTGGTATCAAGTTTTCTTGCTAGCAGTGTTGAGCCTGTTCTACCTCTTCTTGGGGGCTAGCTTTGCTTTGCTTGGTCGCGTCGAGCCGTTGCCCATGTCTTTGGGGACCAAGTTGTCTTGCTCTTTCCACTTGACCTTCTTCGGCTTTGCTATGCTTTTGGGTCACTTGGTCGAGTTCTCTCTCCTTCTTCCTTCTTTCTTCCATTCCATTATGATTTGTGTTGGTAGTTGACAATGCACTCATCAAGGGGGAGATTGCGGATACATGGGTGTATGCCGAGTCTCTGAGTGATGAGTGATTGTCAACTGGGATAATGCGCATGTTCTTTGGCTTGTGTTGTGCAGGTGTCGAGCACGGATACAGTGATCGAAGGCAAGGTGAAGGTCAAGTAGAGACGTGCCGTGCCGATGGACCGAGAGTGGCGAAGGGCGGACGTGAGGCTTGGACTGAGGGACCGGTGGCCTGAGGATCAGCTGTGGTGGCTGACAGCCTGGGACAGCGACGAGCGAAGACTTGCGGTCATGTGTTGCCTGAGTCGTTGACTTGGGGACACGTGTCGGTGGACGGGGTGCACGGGCGGTGCATCCCCTCTACAGCTTCGGTTTGGTGGTAGAGCCAGAGAAAAACCATCGGGTGGACGGTTTCCAGGTTTGGGCCTCAAAACCTGGGCGCTGATGGTTTCCAAGTTTGGCCACAAAACTCGGGCTGAGGACGGTTTCCAGGTTTGGGCCTCAAAACCTGGGTGCTGCGGGTTTGCTGAGTTTGGGCCACGAAACTCAGACGCTGGTGGGCCGGTTTCCCGGTTTGGGCCTCAAAACCGGGGGTTGGTCGTGAAGGCTGGTTTCCCGGTTTGGGCGTCAAAACCGGGGGTGCGACGTCCAAGAAAAGGACGCAGAGCGGTGGCGGCACGTGGCGGCAATAGGGAGGTTGCGTCGAGGCAACGCTACGAGTTGTGCGGGCGTGGTCGTCGGATCCACCTACATCGAGTTGGTCCAGAATAACCTTAGGGTTTAGCTGGTTCGCTCTGTAAGTAGTTAGGGGTAGAGTAGGAATTAGGAATAGTTAGAATTAGGATAAGTAGGGGGAGACACCCACCTCCCCATTCATCTCAGCCATTTGCTATTCTGTCTTAGGGTTTCCTGCTCTCCCACATCCCTGCTGTAGCGAACCTGAGATCCACAGAGAAGAGACCAATACCTCTGTGCTTGTGAGATTTTTGAGGAAGTGAGGCCGTAACCTCACCATTGTAGCGTGTGGTAGCCACACGGTTGCAATTTCCTGTTCGTGATTCGTGTTTTGTTTGTGTTCTTCGCGGATTACTTTTCTCCACGTTTTTCCCGTCGATTGATCTCTTTGCTCGGTTCATCTTTTGCAAATCCGTTTGAACCAAGTTGTTCTAGATCGTGAGGCACTTCTTTCCACCGAAGGAATTCACCTCTAACCTCACGGTCTAGGAGATCGAGCGATTTTAGGTTTGGATCGGTTTTGTTCCCTTAGTCCCGGATTCTTCCAATTCACCAATTTGGAGTTAGGTTCGAGACATGATTCTTTTGGGATAGCTCACTAACCTCCTTGGAACTCCTCATACCAAGTCTAAGCCTTAGTGCTTTTGATTCGGAGGAGATCGGGTGATTTTCGCGGAAGAACTGCACAGTTTCGGGACCATCGGACGCTGGGATTGTGAGCATCGGACGCTGGAGTTCATCACATCGGTGCGTCCGTTTCCACGTGTCACCTGACAGTGATTTTAAAGGAGCATCGGATGCTGACCATCGGAGCGTCCGTTGCCATCGGACGTGCCGGAGGTCGAGCATCGGACGCTACTGTTTCACTGTAGCAGCGTCTGATGTCTATGCAGTAAGGTTCCAGTTTTGCTCTGTTTGCATCGGACGCGTCCGTTGGTTGGTCATCGGACGCTGCCAGCGTCCGATGCTGCTGAGTTTGCTCAGTTTCGTCCGCGGTTCGATCGTTTGTTGTCGGTTTTGATTTCCGGCTTTTGTGTTGGATTTCCGACTTCGTGCTCTACTGAAATCGGGCTTCCCGCTTTGTAAAATAGCCTGAATCCCCCTCGCGTTGCTCGGAGGAGATTGAGGTTACCCAAAGTCCATCCTGTCACTAGTTGACTTGCGTGAACTTGGGTAAGGAAGCTTTTGTGGTGTCTCGCTGTTCCTAGGGAACATCCACCTATTCTCTTGGGTCGTGGACATCACGCGCATCGGTTTTGCTCGTGGAGTTGATTTTCTGGGACAGAGGCTATTAGTTTCCGAAAGGAAAATTTGAAGCTCCCATTCACCCCCACTCTGGTTGCTTTCTGGTAGCACTTTCGGTCCTTCCATTGGAATCAGAGCGGGTTAAGGATCTTCCACCTTAGCCGGTTCCAGATCCACAGAAGGCGACATGGATCGTGGCATGGGCAAACCGCCGTTTTTCGATGGGATGAACTATGCGTATTGGAAGATACGCATGTCAGCCTATCTGCAGAGTTTGGGTGCTTCCATTTGGGATATTTGCAACTCTGCTGATTACGTTGTCTTGGCTGCTCGTGTGACTTAGCATCAGATCGATGAGCACGATGCCAATAGCCGAGCACGTAATGCTCTTTTCTCATGTTTGAGCATGAGTGAGTTTGATCGCGTTTCTCACCTCGCTACGGCTCGGGAGATTTGGGCTACCCTCATGCGTTTCCATGAGGGAACCTCTCAAGTCAAAACCCGTCTCTATGAGTCGTTCAAGCGGGAGTATGAGAACATTCGACATATGCCTGGCGAGAGCATAGAAAGTTTATTCGCTCGCTTTCAGGTGATTGTCAACAGGATGAGGGCTAACAAGGAGCTGTTGCCTTTCGACGATCTTGAGAGGGCTTTGAAGCTTTTGCATACTCTTGATCGGTCGGTGTGGGACTCCAAAGTTCAGGCGATCATCGAATCACCTAACTATGAGACCCTCACGTGCGACGAGCTCTTCAGTAAGCTCAAGTCCAGTGAGATCGTTGCCATGGCGAGGGCTTCTTATGAAAATCCTTCTGGCCCGTCGATGGCTTTGCTTTCTGGCTCTTCTGCTAACCCCTCTGGAGGTTTTGCACTTTCTTCTCTCTTTTCTGTCACAGAGGAGCAGCTGGAGTCTTTGGGGGATGACGAGTTGGCTTTGCTTGCCAACCGGTTCTCGCGGTTCCACAACAACCGCATGAACCGTCGCCGCGGAGGAGGACGCTCAGGATGCTTTGAGTGCGGCGACCCCGACCACTTCATCGCCAACTGCCCCAAGAAGAAGAACACATTTGGGAAGGGCGATCATGGGCACAAGTACGACTCCGGCAAGCGCAAGGAGAAGTACGTCCCCGCAAGGCACAAGCGGAGGGGCGGCTTCAACAAGGAGTACATCAAGAAGAAGTACTTGGAGAAGGCCCAGGCTGAGCAGCGTGCGTTCTTCGCCACGCTCAGCAACATCGACGGCTCGGATGACGACTCCGCTTGCTCAAGCGATGACGAGTCCGAGAAGAAGAAGAGGATCGAGGACAAGCTGAACGGCCTCTGCTTCTTCGCCGACGACGACGGCTTCTGCACCATGGCCCTCGGCAATGAGGTCGACGGCGAGCTGGTGGACACCCCTCGGAACGACGACGATGAAGACGACACCACCCAGGTATCTCTGACCCACGACGAGCTTTCTGCTGAGGTCGAGAAACTTACTACTGCGCTCCTTAGTCAGGATAAGTTGCTTAGGCGTGCCGCTAGAGAGCGCAAGGAGTTTAGGCAGAAGTGGGAGGACACGGTGAGAGAGCTTGAGTTTGCTAAGTCCACCGTGGTCGTTTCTGAGGAGGTGGAGTGTGAGATGTGCACCACGCACATGACTGACCTTCTCACTTTGAGAGGTAAATATGTTGCGTTGGTAGGAGAGGTGGATGAGCTTCGAGCTAGACCCATGTTGTTGGGTGCGTGCAAGACTTGTCCTGTCTTGCAATCTGAGTTGGCAGAGAAGAATGCCAAGATTGTGTCTCTTGAAGAGGCCAACTCAGGTAGCACATGTGTGGCTAGGTGTGCTCTTTGTGAGGGTTTGGAGATGGAGATTGCAAACATGAAGCATGACAGGATGCAAACCGAGGAGGAAAACACATACCTTCGGACCATCTTGTCATGGGTGTCTTGTGGTGAGCCACAGCTCGGGATGATGATCTCCCAATTCAAGCGAGCTGCTGGAGGTCCTGGTGTAGGTTTTGCTCCGGGCGTTGATGTGTCTGCTTTTGGGAAGATTGGAGAGTCGAGTGGTTTGAACCCGAGTGAGAAGCCCAACTCCACCACTACTCCCAAACTTACCAAGCTTCCACCCAAAGAGCCTCTCAAGCCTAACACCAAGGATGGAGTGTTTGAGGAACCTCCGAGAACTCCACCCAAGAACCAAGTGTGCCATCCCAAACCCAACCACCTAAAGAACAAGCTGGACACAATGCCACCCATCCAGGAGGAGCTTATGCCACAGAAGGGCAAAGTGATTCACACCCACCACCGTGAGTACCAACAACCCCCTTTGAGAGTGGTGAGGTACCATTGTGAGCATTGTGAGAGAGATGGACACTTGAGTGAGTTTTGCTTTCGGCGCAAGAGAGAGGCACGCCGTGCATAGGAAATGAACAACACGGACATGTACCATCCTTTCCATGATGTACATGTGCCGAATGTTCAGAGAAGAGCTCCGAGGAGAGCTGCTAGGCCTAGAGGTCCAAAACCTCAAATTCCTAGGCCTAGGCCGAGTAGAGAGCGTGCCCGGCGGGAGCCTGCAGTTGTAGGCTATGGACCCCGTGGCGGTGGCTTTGTAGTTGAGCGTTTTCCCCCACCGCGTTTTGAGTATCGCGATGGACGCTCTTTCCTTAGTGGACCACGTTTTCCTCAACGTGGTGATCGCTCCCTTCGTAGGCGTGCTAGGAATGGTTTTACTACTAACCGTTCTGTTGAGCAGCCGGCCCAACACTGGTATTCCCCTTACTTCACTAACCCCAGTGTTGGCCCATATGCTCACCCTATGTCTTTTTATTGATGTAGGTAAAACGATTGGAGAACGTTTGGTTGGTGGATTCTGGGTGTTCGAGGCACATGACCGGAAACGCCAAGTGGTTCTCCAGTCTTAGTCCAGTCACCGGAAAGGAGTTTATCACCTTCGGCGACAATAGCAAAGGTAAGGTTTTGTCTCGTGGGTCGGTGCGAGTTAATGAGCATTTTGTGTTGCGCGATGTTGCTCTTGTTTCTAACTTGCATTTTAACCTTCTTTCTGTTTCGCAACTTTTCGATGATGACTATGAGATTCGTTTTAAACCGAATCTTAGTCGTATTTTGGATCCTCAGGGCAATCTTGTGTGTTTGATTTCGCCCTTTGGAAAAGTCTTTCGTGCGAATTTCTCAGAGTCTTTTGGCACTTCTCGTTGTCTTGTGGCTGGACCTTCCTCCTCTGATCTTTGGAAGTGGCATAGGAGACTGGGACACTTGAGCTTTGACTTGCTTGCAAGACTTAGCTCACTTGGCCTAATCCGAGGATTGCCCAAGTTGTCGATGGAGAAGGATCTTGTTTGCCATTCTTGTAGACATGGGAAGATGGTTGCTGCTCCCCACCATCCAGTGACTCAGGTCATGACCAAGCACCCTGGAGAGCTTTTACACATGGACCTTGTTGGTCCGGCTCGGGTGAGCTCGGTTGGGGGGAAGTGGTATGTGCTTGTTGTTGTTGACGACTTTTCGAGATATTCGTGGGTCTTCTTTTTAGCTAAGAAGACCGAGACTTTCTCCTTTGCTCGCAATCTGATTTTGCGTCTTCAGAACGAGTTTCCTTTGAACTCAATGCGAGCTATTAGGAGTGATAATGGTTCCGAATTCAAGAATTCGGATTTTGAGAAGTTTTGTAACTCTTTGGGCTTAGAGCATCAGTTTTCTTCCCCCTACACACCGCCCCAAAATGGTGTTGTAGAGAGGAAGAATTGGACCCTTGTAGAGATGGCCAGGATGATGCTCGATGAGCATAAGACTCCTAGGTGATATTGGGCCGAAGCTATGAGCACTGCATGCTACATTTCAAATCGCATTTTTCTCCGAGCCTTCTTGAAAAATACTTCTTATGAGTTGCGTTTTGGAAAACTGCCCAAGGTGAGTTATTTTCGAGTTTTTGGTTGCCATTGTTTTATACTCAAAAAGGGCAACTTGGACAAGTTTGAGTCTCGTTCTTCTGACGGTGTGTTTTTGGGTTATGTCACTCATACTCGCGCTTATCGTGTACTTAACCTTGACACTAACCAAGTCATGGAGACATCCGATGTCACCTTCGACGAGACCATGGTTTGTCCTTCTTCTCGTTTTGAGCGTGCAGGTGATCATGAGGTTGGTGAGCCTCTTTTTGATGATGAGGATGACACTACTAGAGAAATGGCCTTTGGGCGATAGACAGATTCGGACATTAGCCTCGAATATTTTTGTGTCCGGGGCTAAAAGTTCTTTAGTCCCGGTTGGTAACACCAACCGGGACTAAAGGTTCCTTTTCCTCGAGGCAACCGAGAGGCAACCGGGGCTAAAGGGTCAGTGTTCTTTAGTCCCGGTTGGTAATACCAACCGGGACTAAAGGTCCTACCTTTAGTCCCGGTTGGTATTACCAACCGGGACTAAAGGACCTTTTAGTCCCGGTTGGTAACACCAACCGAGACTAAAGGTCCTTCCAGACACAATTTAAAAAGAAGGAGTATCCTATTCTGTTAGATGTGTAGTGTAGCTCAGTTGGTAACGCGCGCACGTGAAGGCTAACTGTGCGGTCTTGAGTTCGAATCTCCACAGCCACAACATTTTTTCGTTTTTATTCCAAACCTTTAGTCCCGGGTTGAATACTGTAGCAAACCTTTAGTCCCGGAACCGTAGTCCCGGGTCCAGAACCGGGACTAAAGGTCCCTAGGACCCGGGACTAAAGGCCCATCCTCTACTAGTGTGAGGGTGCTGAAGGTATGGATGATCCAGCACCCCGTCCACCTGTTGTGCCGCAAGGAGCGGCTTCTACGACGACTCATGGCCCTGACACATCTTCTTCCTGGGGGCCGTGGGATCCGCCACCCCGAGCGGTACCTTTTGTACCTAGGGAGGCACCAGCTGCTGTTGAGGGGGAGGCCACTTCGGCAAGGGAGGCGCCACGACATATTCAGCGCCAGCACCCGCCTCAGCTGATGATCGGCAGCATCGACGAACGCGTCACCCGGTCAAGGCAAATCTCTCACTTTGCTCATTCTGCTTTTGTTGCTGATTTTGAACCCTGAGATGTTGGACACGCTTGGACGGATCCGGATTGGGTCAATGCCATGCATGAGGAGCTTGAGAACTTTGAGAGAAATTGGGTTTGGGTTCTAGTGTCTCCACCCTCTGAGTGTCACCCAATTGGGACAAAATGGGTTTTCAAAAACAAACAGGGATAAGATGGCCATGTTGTGAGAAACAAGGCCAGACTCGTAGCCCAGGGATATAGTCAGAAGGAGGGGATAGACTATGAGGAGACGTTTGCTCCTGTAGCTCGTTTGGAGGCAATTAGGATACTCTTGGCTTTTGCTGCATCCAAAGGTTTCAAACTCTTTCAAATGGATGTCAAGAGTGCCTTCTTAAACGGCTACATAGAAGAAGAGGTGTATGTTAGACAACCCCCCGGTTTTGAAAATCCCAAGTTTCCAAACCATCTTTTTAAACTTCACAAAGCTTTGTATGGTTTGAAACAAGCCCCTAGAGCCTAGTATGATAGGTTGAAAACCTTTTTGCTTGCTAAGGGTTTTAAAATGGGATGTGTGGATAAAACGCTCTTTCTCCTCAAGCAAGGCACTGATACTCTCTTGGTCCAGATTTACGTGGATGATATCATTTTCGGTGGTTCTTCTCACGCTTTGGTTGCCAAGTTTGCAGATACTATGAGCAGGGAGTTCGAGATGAGCATGATGGGCGAGCTGACTTTCTTTCTCGGATTGCAAATTAAGCAATCCCGGGAAGGGACGTTCGTACACCAGGGCAAGTACACCCGGGACATTCTGAAGAAATTCGATATGGGTGAGGCCAAGCCTCTTCCAACACCCATGTCGACCACGACAGCCCTAGATGCGGACAAGGAGGGAGAAGCAGTGGACCAGAAGGAGTACCAGAGTATGATCGGGTCGCTGCTGTACCTGACGGCGACACGCCCGGACATTCAGTTCGCGGTATGTCTTTGCGCGCGATTTCAGTCTTCGCCGCGCACCTCTCACCGTCAGGCAGTCAAGCGCATTATGAGTTACTTATGCTTCACTCCTGAGTTTGGGATTTGGTATTCTGCTTCCTCCACCCTTTTCCTTTGTGGTTATTCCGATGCCGATTTTGCTGGTTGTCGCATTGAGCGCAAGTCCACTTCTGGGACTTGTCAGTTTATTGGTTCTTCTCTTGTTTTGTGGTCTTCTCGCAAGCAGTCTAGTGTCGCCCAGTCTACCACGGAGGCTGAGTATGTTGCTGCGGCTAGCTGCTGTTCCCAGTTACTCTGGATGATGGCCACTTTGCGTGATTTTGGTCTGAGCTTTTCTCGCGTTCCTTTGCTTTGTGACAGCACGAGTGCTATTAGCGTTGCTAAGAACCCTATGTTTCACTCGAAGACCAAACACATTGATGTGCGCTTTCATTTTCTGCGAGACCACTATGAGAAGGGTGATATCGACCTTCGCCATGTCGATACTCATCATCAGTTGGCTGACATTTTCACCAAGCCGTTGGACCAATCAACCTTTAATCGGTTGAGAGGTGAGCTTGGTGTGTGTTTCCCCTTTTAGATGGGGGAAACATTTTGGTTCTTGTACGACAGACTGACTCTTTTTCTTTTGTCTTTGTTTTCTTTTGCTTTTTCAGCATACGCTATTACACTCTGAGCTTCATGTATATACTCTTTAGAGTGTGATTATGCTCTGTTTAGTATGCTCCAATGCTTATGTTGATGCTAGGTAGCTAATGCTCTTTCTGATCACTGATACATGTTGTGAGTTGAGCTATTTTTGAGTGGTGAACCCGATTTACCAACATAAAACTTGAAAATGTTCACCATTGAGATATGCAACTAGCATGTGTAGGACGTGTTGACTTCACTCGTGCTTTTCATATATGCTAGGTTGCTATGTCTCTAGTTCTGAGTCTGTCACTGGCTTGGTATCTTCATATTCTGTTTAAAATCTGAACCAAGTTAAGTGAATTAGAAAGATCGAGATGGGATTGCTTGTCAACACATCACAGTTTCGAGATTGTTTCTCATTGCACTTTGAGTTAAACTTGAGCTGTGTAGTGTATGACCGAAACTGTTGCTTTAAGCTTCTGATTGCATCTGCATAGGCTTCGCACAGTTTGAAAGTTAGGCAATGACAAGTTTTCAACCTCTCGCAGTCACATGCTGAATTCTGAACTTGTGTAATTTCACCGCTGCAACTCCGATTAAAATTTGAACACACAAGTCTATGTTTCATTCTGCAGCATGATGATTGAACTTTGCTAGGGGTAGTTCACCTTGTATACATGTTTAGCACTTGATTGATTTCCTGTCTATACATGTTTGGTGCTATTTTGATGGTGAATACCTGTTTGGCTATAAAACTGCTCACTTTGTTCACATGTTCATAATGCATATTTGGTGATCAGTTTGAGCTTTTGCTAGCCTGTATGCTTTCCAGTGAGTCATTGGAGCTATACTGTTTAGAGCATCTTTGCATTCTCTTGACTATATTCCTGAAGCTGCTAACTTGCATTTTGACTCATATGCATGTTGGAAGGGGAAGAACTTCTCTTGTTTGGCACTTTTGATGGTGCATTTTCTAAGGGGGAGAAAATTGCTTTCGGTTCCTTTGCTTGATGGTGCATTTTCAACTAAGGGGGAGAATTAGGACAAATCATACCTCCCATGTTCAAAGGGGAGAGGAATCAGTTGTGTGCACCATGCAAGGGGGAGCTTGCTCATGATGACTTTTTGAAATTTCGAATTGGTTCGGAGCGTTTTTGCTAGTCGTATCGTTTTTGCTAGTCGTGTTGAGCCTTTGCCTCTTTCTTGAGGCACTAGTATTTGCTTTTCAGATTTTCAATTGGTGTCGAGCTTTCTTGCTAGTTGTGTTGAGCCTCCGTGCCTCTATCTTGAGGGACTAGCATTTTGCTTCGATTTTTCATTTGGCATTTGCTAGCGGTGTTGAGTTTGTTCTACCTCTTCTTGAGGGCTAGCTTTGCTTTGCTTGGTTGCGTCGAGCCGTTGCCCATGTCTTTGGGGACCAAGTTGTCTTGCTCTTTCCACTTGACCTTCTTCAGCTTTGCTATGCTTTTGCGTCATTTGGTTGAGTTCTCTCTCTCTTTCTTTCTTCCTTCTTCTTTTCATTATGATTTGTGTTGGTAGTTGACAATGCACTCATCAAGGGGGAGATTGCGGATACATGGGTGTATGCCGAGTCTCTGAGTGATGAGTGATTGTCAACTGGGATGATGCGCATGTTCTTTGGCTTGTGTTGTGCAGGTGTCGAGCACAGATACAGTGATCAGAGGCAAGGTGAAGGTCAAGTAGAGACGTGCCGTGCCGATGGACCGAGAGTGGCGAAGGGCGGACGTGAGGCTTGGACTTAGGGACCGGTGGCCCGAGGATCAGCTGTGGTGGCTGACAGCCTGGGATAGCGACAAGCGAAGACTTGCGGTCATGTGTTGCCTGAGTCGTGGACTTGGGGACACGTGTCGGTGGACGGGGTGCACGGGCGGTGCATCCCCTCTACAGCTTCGGTTTGGTGGTAGAGCCAGAGAAAAACCATCGGGTGGACGGTTTCCAGGTTTGGGCCTCAAAACCTGGGCGCTGATGGTTTCCGAGTTTGGCCACAAAACTCGGGCTGAGGACGGTTTCCAGGTTTGGGCCTCAAAACCTGGGTGCTGCGGGTTTGCTGAGTTTGGGCCACAAAACTCAGACGCTGGTGGGCTGGTTTCCCGGTTTGGGCCTCAAAACCGGGGGTTGGTCGTGAAGGCTAGTTTCCCAGTTTGGGCCACAAAACCGGGGCACGACGTCCAAGAAAAGGACGCAGAGCGGTGGCGGCACGTGGCGGCAATCGGGAAGTTGCGTCGAGGCAACGCTACGAGTTGTGCGGGCGTGGCCGTCGAATCCACCTACCATCGAGTTGGTCCAGAATAACCTTAAGGTTTAGCTGGTTCGCTCTGTAAGTAGTTAGGGGTATAGTGGGAATTAGGAATAGTTAGAATTAGGATAAGTAGGGGGAGACACCCACCTCCCCATTCATCTCAGGCATTTGCTATTCTGTCTTAGGGTTTCCTGCTCTCCCACATCCCTGCTGTAGCGAACCTGAGATCCACAGAGAAGAGACCAATACCTCTGTGCTTGTGAGATTTTTGAGGAAGTGAGGCCGTAACCTCACCATTGTAGCGTGTGGTAGCCACACGGTTGCAATTTCGTAGTTGTGATTCATGTTTTGTTTGTGTTCTTCGCGGATTACTTTTCTCCACGTTTTTCCCATCGATTGATCTCTTTGCTCGGTTCATCTTTTGCAAATCCGTTTGAACCAAGTTGTTCTAGATCGTGAGGCACTCCTTTCCACCGAAGGAATTCACCTCTAACCTCACGGTCTAGGAGATCGAGCGATTTTAGGTTTGGATCGGTTTTGCTCCCTTAGTCCCGGATTCTTCCAATTCACCAATTTGGAGTTAGGTTCGAGCCATGATTCTTTTGGGATAGCTCACTAACCTCCTTGGAACTCCTCATACCAAGTCTAAGCCTTAGTGCTTTTGATTCGGAGGTGATCGGGTGATTTTCGCGGAAGAACTGCACTATTTCGGGACCATCGGACGCTGGGACTGTGAGCATCGGACACTGGAGTTCATCACATCGGAGCATCCGTTGCCACGTGTCACCTGACAGTGATTTTAAAGGAGCATCGGACGCTGACCATCGGAGCGTCTGTTGCCATCGGATGTGCCGGAGGTCGAGCATCGGACGCTACTGTTTCACTGTAGCAGCGTCCGATGTCTATGCAGTAAGGTTCCAGTTTTGCTCTGTTTGCATCGGACGCGTCCGTTGGTTGGTCATCGGACGCTGCCAGCGTCCGATGCTGCTGAGTTTGCTCAGTTTCGTCCGCGGTTCGATCGTTTGTTGTCGGTTTTGATTTCCGGCTTTTGTGTTGGATTTCCGACTTCGTGCTCTACTGAAATCGGGCTTCCCGCTTTGTAAAATAGCCTGAATCCCCCTCCCGTTGCTCGGGGGAGATTGAGGTTACCCAAAGTCCATCCTGTCACTAGTTGACTTGCGTGAACTTGGGTAAGGAAGCTTTTGTGGTGTCTCGCTGTTCCTAGGGAACATCCACCCATTCTCTTGGGTCGTGGACATCACGCACATCGGTTTTGCTCGTGGGGTTGATTTTCTGGGACAGAGGCTATTAGTTTCCGAAAGGAAAATTTGAAGCTCCCATTCACCCCCCCCTCTGGTCGCTTTCTGGTAGCACTTTCGGTCCTTCACTGAGAAAAATGAGACTTTCACCTTTATTCGCAATTTAATTTTGCGACTTCAGAACGAGTTCCCTAAGAACTCGATGAGAGCTATTCGTAGTGATAATGGTACCGAGTTCAAAAACTCGGACTTTGAAAAGTTTTGTAACTCTTCGGGTTTGGAGCATCAGTTTTCTTCCTCGTACACACCGCGACAAAATGGTGTTGTAGAGAGGAAAAATCGGACCCATGTTGAGATGGCCAGGACGATGCTCGATGAGCATAGGACTCCTAGGCGTTATTGGGCCTAGGCTATAAACACTGCATGCTATATTTCCGATCGCATTTTTCTCCGTGCGTTTTTGAAGAAGACTTCTTATGAGTTGCGATTTGGGAAGCAACCCAAAGTGAGTTATTTTAGAGTTTTTGGTTGCCACTCTTTTATACTCAAGAAAGGCAACTTGGACAAGTCTGAATCTCGCTCTTCTGACGGTGTATTTTTGGGTTATGGTAATCATACTCGTGCATATCGTGTACTTAACCATGATACTAACCGAGTCATGGAGACATCCGATGTCACCTTCGACGAGACCATGCATTGTCCTTCTTCTAAATTTGAGCGTGCAGGTGATCACGAGGTTGGCGAACCTCTTTTTGATGATGAGGAAGAAGGTGCCGAAGGGATTGATGATCCAGCACTTCCTCCACCTACCGTGCCGATTGGGTCGACTTCGACCACGACTGCTCGCGGCCCCGACCCGTCTTCTTCCACTACATGGGGGCCATATGATCCACCACCTCGGGCTCTACCACTTGTACCCGAGGAGGCACCATCTACTGTTGAGGGGGATGTCACGTCAGCTAGAGAGGCACCACGACACATCCAATGCCAACACCCACCTCAACAGATGATCGGTAGCATCAACGAACGTGTCACTCGGTCAAGGTCTCAACAAATCTCTCACTTTTGCTCTTTCTGCATTTGTTGCTGATTTTGAACCCTGAGATGTTGGACACGCTTTATCTGATCCGCATTGGGTTAATTCCATGCATGATGTATTAGAAAACTTTGAGAGAAATCGGGTTTGGGTTCTTGTTCCACCTCCTCCTGAGTGTCACCCTATTGGTACAAAATGGGTTTTCAAAAACAAACAAGGAGAGGATGGCCACATTGTGAGGAACAAGGCCAGACTTGTAGCCCAAGGGTATAGTCAGAATGAGGGGATAGACTATAGGAGACTTTTGCCCCTGTAGCTCGTTTGGAGGCAATTAGGATCCTCTTGGCTTTTGCTGCATCCAAAGGTTTCAAACTTTTTCAAATGGATGTCAAGAGTGCCTTTCTAAACGGCTAAATAGAAGAAGAGGTGCATGTGAAACAACCCCCCAGTTTCGAAAATCCCAAGTTTCCAAACCTTGTTTTTAAACTTCACAAAGCTTTGTATGGTTTGAAACAAGCCCCTAGAGCCTGGTATGATAGGTTCAAAACCTTTTTGCTTGCTAAGGGTTTTAAAATGGGATGTGTGGATAAAATGCTTTTTCTCCTCAAGCAAGGCACTGATACTCTCTTGGTCCAGATTTACGTGGATGATATCATTTTTGGTGGTTCTTCTCACGCTTTGGTTGCCAAGTTTGCAGATACTATGAGCAGGGAGTTTGAGATGAGCATGATGGGCGAGTTGACGTTTTTCCTCGGATTGCAAATCAAGCAATCTCGAGAGGGAAAGTTTGTGCACCAGGGTAAGTATACCAAGGATATCCTGAAGAAATTCGATATGGGTGAGGCCAAGCCTCTTCCAACACCCATGTCGACGACGACGGCACTGGATGCGGACAAGGATGGAGAAGCTATGGACCAGAAGGAGTACCGGAGTATGATCAGGTCGCTGCTGTACCTGACGGCGACACGCCCGGACATTCAGTTCGCGGTGTGTCTTTGCGCACGATTTCAGGCGTCGCCGCGCACCTCTCACCGTCAGGCGGTCAAGCGCATTATGAGGTACTTATGCTTCACTCCTGAGTTTGGGATTTGGTATTCTGCTTCCTCCACCCTCTCCCTTTGTGGTTATTCCGACGCCGATTTTGCTGGTTGCCGACTTGAGCGCAAGTCCACTTCTGGGACTTGTTAGTTTATTGGTTCTTCTCTTGTATCGTGGTCTTCTCGCAAGCAGTCTAGTGTCGCCCAGTCTACCACGGAGGCTGAGTATGTTGCTGTGGCTAGCTGCTGTTCCCAGTTGCTTTGGATGATGGCCACATTGCGTGATTTCGGTCTGAGTTTTTCTCGTGTTCCCTTGCTTTGTGACAACACGAGTGCTATTAGTGTCGCTAAGAACCCCGTGCTGCACTCTAAGACCAAACACATTGATGTGCGCTTTCACTTTTTGTGAGAGCACTATGAGAAGGGTGATATCGACCTTCGCCATGTCGATACTCATCATCAGTTGGCTGATATTTTCACCAAGCCTTTGGACCAATCAACTTTTGCTAGGTTGAGAGGCGAGCTTTGTGTGTGTTTCCCCTTTTAGTTGGGGAAAACATTTTGGTTCTTGTATCATAGACTGACCTCTTTTATTTTGTTCTTGTTTAGTTTTTGCATTTCATCATATTTGCATCTTTATCTTTTCGAGCTTCATGTCTATAATCTGTAGGATGAATCCAGGCTCTGATTAGTGTGTGATCCGATGATATATGATGATGCTTTTAGCTTAGGCTCTTCTTGATCACTGATACATGTTGTGAGACGAGCTACTTTTCAGAACTATTAATATGTATAATTCAACATAAAATTTGAAACATGTTCATCATTGAGATTGGCAACTAGCATGCGTAGAATGTGTTGAAGTTGCTTGTGCTATTCCTATATGCTAGGTTGCTATGTCCCTAGTTCTGAGTCTTTCACTTGCTTGGTGTGTTCATATTCTGTTCAAATTTGAACCAAGTCTAAGTGAATTGAAAAGATCGAGATGGGATTACTTGACAGCACATCACGGTATCGAGACTATTTCTCATTGCACATTGAGTCAAACTTGAACCGTGTAGTGTAAGACCGAAACTGTTGCTTCAAGCTTCTGATTGCCTATGCATAGGCTTAGCTCGGTTGAAAAGTTAGGCAATGTCAAGTTTTCAACCTCTCGCAATCACATGTTGAAAATTCAAACTTGTGTAATCACCACTGCAACTCCGATAAAATTTTCAAAACACAAGTCTATGTTTCATTCTATAGCGTGATGATTGAACCTTGCTAGGGGTAGTTCACCTTGTATACATGTTTAGCACTTGTGTAACTTCCTATCTATACATGTTTGGTGCTATTTTGATGCTGAAGCCGTTTCTGAATGGCTTAAAATCTACTCACTTTGCTCATATGTTCATATTTCGTATTTTGTGATCAGTTTGAGCGTTTGCTGGCATTTATATTTACTGTTGAGTCGTCAGATCAGCACTCTTTAGAGCATCTATTCTTTCTATCGACTATATACCTAAAGCTGCTAACCTGCATTTGTGACTCATATGCATTTGCTCTTGCATTTCGAATCTCTTTTGTTTAGCCTTGTTTTGTGCATTTTCAACTAAGGGGGAGAAATTTGACAAATCATGTTCCTAGTTGTGTGCACTATTGAAGGGGGACTTTGCTCGCTTGTTTTGTTTGACAAGTTTTCAATTGGTCAATTGGTTCGGAGCATTTTTCAGCTAGTTGTGTTGAGCCTTTGCCTCTTTCTGAAGGGACTAGTTGATTTATTCAGTTTTTGGCTTCCTTGCTCTGAACTTCTCGCTAGCGGTGTTGAGCCTGTTCTGCGTCTTCTTGAGGGCTAGCTTTGCTTTGCTTGGTTGCGTCGAGCCGTTGCCCATGTCTTTGGGAACCACATTGTTTTGCTCACTCCATTCGACTTCTTTTGGCTTTGCTTCCCTACTGGTCGTTTGGTTGGGTTTGCTTCCTTCTTCTTCCTTTCTTTCTACTCTATATGATTTGAGTTGGTAGTTGACAATGCACTCATCAAGGGGGATATTGCGGATACATGGGTGTATGCCGGATCTTGAGATGATGAGTGATTGTCAACTGGTATGATGCGCATGTTCTTTGGCTTGTGTTTGTGCAGGTGTCGAGCACAGAGACGGTGATCGAAGGCAAGGTGAAGGTCAAGTAGAGACGTGCCGTGTCGATGGACCCGGAGCGGTGAAGGGCGGACGTGAGGCTTGGACTGACAGACCGGTGGCCTGAGGATCGGCCGTGGTGGCTGACAGACTGGGACAGCGACAAGTGAAGACTTGCGGGTGGACGGGGTGCATGGGCGATGCATCCCTCTACGGCGTTGGTTTGGTGGTTGAGCCACAGAAAAACCACCGAGTGGACGGTTTCCAGGTTTGGGCCTCAAAACCTGGGACTGCGGGTTTCCGAGTTTGGGCCTCAAAACTCGGGCTGAGGACGGTTTCGAGGTTTGGGCCTCAAAACCTGGGCACTAGCGGATTTCTGAGTTTGGGCCACAAAACTCAGGCGATGGATGACAGGTTTCCCGGTTTTGGCCTCAAAACCGGGGGAAGGCCCAGGTTTCCCGGTTTCGGCCTCATAACCGGGGGAGGTCCGTGAAAAGGACGAGTGGCGCAGTGGCGGCATGTGGCGGCATCAGGTGAGGTCGCGTCGAGGCGAAGCTACCAGATGTGCGGGCGTGGCCGTCAGATCGACTACACTTCGAGTTGGTTAGGAATACCCTTAGGGTTAGCGTGCCCGCTCATTAGCAGTAAGGGTAGAAGGGGAATAATTGTATTAGGCTATTAAAGGATAGGTCACCCCTCCCTCCAGACTATCTCAACCATTGCTATTTTCATTCTAGGGTTTCCTGCTTCCCATTCCCTATTGTAGCTACTGAGATCCGCAGAGACGGTGAATCATACCTCTGTGTATTTGGATTTTGCGGAAACGGGACCGTATTCCCGTTGTCTCCTCGTGGGGACGGATTTCGGCTGGCAATCGTGATTGTGATTCGCATTTTGAACTTGTTCTTCGCGTTCTTCATTTCTCCATGATTTTCCCGTCACTCAATCTCCCTCCTCGCTGCGTCTTTTTCGAATCCACTTGAATCAACTTGTTCTTTGATGTGAGGAGAACATTTCCACCGAAGGAATTTATCTCTACCCTCACGAACAAGTAGATCGGGTTGATTCAAGTTTCGTGGCAACTTTTTCGTTCCTACACCTTCCCTTTTGATTTCTCGGAGTTTGAGTTGTTTTGAACGGATGATTTCTTAGGGATAGTCTTCCAACTACCTAAGGATCATTTCCTCCAAGTTTGGGATCGAGGGATTTTGATTTGAATCGAATTTGGGGAGATTTGGGAGAAGGGCGATTGAAATCGCCCTCCCTGAGTGGTCGCGGATAGTCCGCCACTCAGGGCAAAGATAGTCCGCGTGTCGGGCTCGAGCCAGACCAGTGGCTCCGCGGCTTGGCCGTTTTGGTCTGGAGTGACCGGCGGACAGTCCACCGTTGCAACTCGCGGACAGTCCGGGATTGAGCAGAACGAGTTCAGCAACCTTGCTGTTTTTTGAGAATTGGCCGGCGGACAGTCCGCCGTTGGGCAAACAGTCCGCGGTCGGGACCCCGGACAGTCCGAGATCCTGCTGGAGCGTGTGTTTTAGTGCATTTGCTTTCACGACTTTTTCGCTTCATTTCCGGACTTCTCGTTTGCTCCTAGAGTTCACCTAGGAACCACTCTAGGTATCTTAGCTACTTGTTAGCATACGTATTTAGGGATTTTGTGACGTAGCCTTCCATCTACGTTCAGGAGTTGGTTTTTGGGGTTGAACTTGAGCCGGAGCTTTTGAGATTTGGCTCGCTCTCGTTTGGTGGTGCCTCGCTGTGATCCTAGGGATCATCCACCCTCTTCCAAGGGTCGTGGGCATCACGGTTGCACTTAAAGCTTTTGGGGGTTGATTTGTGGGACAGAGGCCGAAGTTTCGAAAGAAATTTTTAGGCTCCGATTCACCCCCATCTGGTTGCTTTCTGGAAGCGTTCTCGGTCCTTCATCATGCTCATCTCAAATTCCCTGCTCATTGTATCTGCAAACTTGGCAACCAAAGCATGATAAGAACCACCAAAAATGATATCATCCACGTAAATCTGAACCAACAAAGTGTCATTGCCTTGCTTGAGGAGAAAAAAGAGTTTTATTGACACATCCCATTTTAAAACCCTTAGCAAGCAAAAAGGTTTTGAACCTATCATACCAGGCTCTAGGGGCTTGTTTCAAACTATACAAAGCTTTGTTAAGTTTAAAAACATGGTATGGAAACTTGGGATTTTCGAAACCGGGGGGTTGTTTCACATACACCTCTTCTTCTATGTAGCCGTTTAGGAAGGCACTCTTGACATCCATTTGAAAAAGTTTGAAACCCTTGGATGCAGCAAAAGCCAAGAGGATCCTAATTGCCTCCAAACGAGCTACAGGAGCAAAAGTCTCCTCATAGTCTATCCCCTCCTTCTGACTATACAACATGGCCATCCTCTCCTTGTTTGTTTTGAAAACCCATTTTGTCCCAATAGGGTGACACTCAGGAGGAGGTGGAACAAGAACCCAAACCCGATTTCTCTCAAAATTTTCAAGCTCCTCACGCATGGCATTGACCCAGTCCGGATCAGATAAAGCGTGTCCAACATCTTGGGGTTCAAAATTAGCAACAAATGCAGAATGAGCAAACTGAGAGATTTGTTGTGACCTTGACCGAGTGACGCGTTCATGGATGTTCCCAATCATCTGTTGAGGAGGGTGTTGGCATTGAATGTGTCGTGGTGCCTCCCTTGCTAAAGTGACCTCCCCCTCAATAGTAGCTGGTGCCTCCTCGGGTATCACTGGCAAACCCCGAGGTGATGGATCGACCGGCCCCCATGTAGTGGAAGAAGATGGGTCGGGGCCGCGAGCTGTCGTGGTCGAAGTCGATCCCAAAGGAACAGCAGGTGGAGGAAGATCTGGGTCATCAAAAAGAGGCTCACCGACCTCGTGATCACCTGCACGCTCAAATCTAGATGAAGGACAAGGCATGGTGTCGTCGAAGGTGACATCAGATGTCTCCATGACTCGGTTAGTATCAAGGTTATGTACATGATATGCACAAGTATGATTACCATAACCCAAAAATACACCGTCAGAAGAGCGAGACTCAATCTTGTCCAAGTTGCCTTTCTTAAGTATAAAACAGTGGCAACCAAAAACTCTAAAATAACTCACTTTGGGTTGCTTCCCAAATCGCCACTCATAAGAGGTCTTCTTCAAGAAAGCACGGAGAAAAATACGATTGGAAATATAGCATGCAGTGTTTATAGCCTCGACCCAATACCGCCTAGGAGTCCTATGCTCATCGAGCATCGTCCTAGCCATCTCAACAAGGGTCCGATTTTTCCTCTCTACAACACCATTTTGAGGCGGTGTGTAGGGGTAAGAAAACTGATGCTCTAAACCCAAAGAGTCACAAAATTTCTCAAAGTCTGAGTTCTTAAACTCGGAATCATTATCGCAATGAATAGCTCTCATCGAGTTCTTAGGGAACTCGTTCTGAAGACACAAAATCAGATTGCGAGTAAAAGAGAATGTCTTAGTTTTCTCAGCTAAAAAGAAAACCCATGAATATCTCGAAAAGTCGTCAACAACAACAAGCACATACCACTTCCCACAAACCGAGCTCACCCGAGCCGGACCTACAAGGTCCATATGCAAAAGCTCTCCAGGGCGCTTCGTCATAACTTGATTCATAGGATGGTGGGGAGCGGCAACCATTTTCCCATGTTTACAAGAATGGCAAACACGATCCTTCTCCATGTGTAGCTTGGGCAATCCTCGGATTAAGCCAAGTGAGCTAAGCCTTGCAAGCAAGTCGAAGCTCAAGTGACCAAGTCTCCTATGCCACTTCCAAAGATCAGAGGAGGATCCAGCCAAAAGACAGCGAGAAATGCCAAAAGACTCCGAGAAATTCGCACGAAAGACTTTCCCAAAGGGCGAAATCAAACAAACAAGATTGCCCTGAGGATCCAAAATACGACTGAGATTCGGCTTACAACGAATCTCATAGTCATCCTCAAAAAGTTGCGAAACAGAAAGAAGGTTAAAATGCAAGTTCGAAACAAGAGCAACATCACGCAACACAAAGTGCTCATTAACTCAAACAGAACCACGGGATAGCACCTTACCTTTGCTATTGTCACCGAAGGTAATAAATTCCTTTCCGGTGACTGGACTAAGAGTGGAGAACCACTTGGAGTTTCCGGTCATATGCCTTGAGCATCCGGAATCCACCAACCAAACATTCTCCAATCGGCTTACCTACATCAATAAAAAGACATAGGATGAGCATACGATTGCGAACACAAGGTTGATATGTGCCCTTGTGGTTCCCTTCCTGAGTGATGAGTGATCGGTCAACGGGCAACATGTCTCTTAGCTGTGTTGATGTGCAGTTGTGGAGCTCGAAGACAGTGGTCAAAGGTGAGGTGAAGGTCAAGTAGAGACGTGCCGTGCCAACGGACCGGGAGCAGTGAAGGGCGGACGTGAGGCTTGGACTGACGGACCGGGAGACCTAAGGACCAGCTGTGGTAGCTGGCACGTGGCATCGGCAAGCAAGAGCACTTGGGGATGTGCGGTGCATCGGTTGAGTCAGGAGGAAGGTGATGGCGTCGTGACACTTGACGGGAGGCCGAGAAGGAAGGAGAATGCACTGTGCCTGGCGTGGAGGCTGGACATGCTCCAGCATCGGTGATGGAACTTGGGGTGTGCGAACCACATCCCGTCTACAACGCAGGTTTGGTAGTTGAGCCTCGAAAAACTACCCTCGACGGTTTCCGAGTTTGGGCCACAAAACTTGGGGAGGACGGGTTTCCGAGTTTTGGCCTCAAAACTCGGCGAGGATGGTTTCCAGGTTTGGGCCTCAAAACCTGGGCTCACGGGTTTCTGAGTTTGGGCCACAAAACTCAGCCGGAGGACAGGTTTCCCGGTTTCAGCCTCAAAACCGGGGGGAGATCCAGGTTTCTCGGTTTCGGCATGGCGGCGTGGAGCATGTCCAGCCTCTCCACCTCGCTGCCTGTGATCCGCAGAGAAGGCTAATCATACCTCTGTGTATTTGGATTTTGAGAAAATGAGACCGTAATCTCATTGTCTCCTCGTGTGGAGAAGTTTCGGCTGGAAATCAAGATCAATTGACGTTTTGTTTTGTGTTCTTCGCGTTTTGGTTCTTGACCTCTCGGAGATTTGCATCGTTCTCCCTCTCTGAGAAATGTTTTTGATTCCACTTGAACTGACTTGTTCTAGATCGTGAGGCGCATCTTTGCACCGAAGGAATCAATGTCAAACTCACGAGCTAGTAGATCAGTCGATTCTTGTGTTGGATCAGTTTTTTCTCGTTTCCCCCAAACTTCTTCGATTCACCGATTTGCAGTTAGGATCGAGCCATGATCTCCTAGGAGTAGCTCACTAACATCCTTGTGACCTCTCAGATCGAGTCTTAGCCTTAGAGCTTTTGATTCGGAGGAGATCGATTTGAATTGATGAAGAACAACACTGCAGTCGGGGGCATCGGACGCTGACATCGTGGGCATCAGACGCTGAGTTCGTCACATTGGACGCTCCGTTGCCACGTATCAAAGAACTGCGTTTTGAGTGAGCATCGGACGCTAGGCATCGGACGTGCCGTTGTTCATCGGACGCGCCGGGGTCAGAGCATCGGACGCTGAGCTATCACTGTAGCAGCGTCCGATGGTCATGCAGTAAGGTTCCAGAACGGCCCTGTTTGCATCGGACGCGTCCGCCGGGTTGGAATCGGACGCTGCTAGCGTCCGATGCAGTGACTTGCTCGCTGTTTCATCCATGGTTCATTCGTCCAACTTTGGATTTGGTTTCTGGCTTTTGCGTTGGACTTCTTAGGTTGCGTAGTATCCCGCTGTGCTTCTTGGAAGCATCCACCCTACATCTAGGGTCATGGATACTAGCAAACTCGTGCCTTGTTTTTGGGGTGACTCTTTGGGACAAGGGCCATTCATTTCATGAGTTGAAATTTGAGGCTCCCATTCACCCCCCTCTGGTCGCCAATTCGGTCCTTCAATTGGTATCGGAGCCGGTTAAGGGATCTTCTCTACCTTAATCGGTTTCGGATCCTAAGGGCGACATGGATCGAGGGAACGGCAAGGCTCCCTACTTCGATGGGACGAACTATCCCTATTAGAAGATTCAGATGCGTGCTTATCTCTGCAGCATCGGATCTTCTGTCTGGGAGATATGCGAGAACGGTGAGTACGAGGTCCTTGCGGCTCGTGTGGGTCAGATCCAGATTGACCAGCACGAGGCCAACTCCAAGGCTCATAACGCGCTTTTGGCCAACATCTCCCTTCCTGAGTTCGAGCGTGTTTCCAAGCTTCAGACTGTTCGAGATATCTAGGTGAAGCTTCAGAGCTATCACGAGGGGACCGTTCAGGTCAAGACCAGACTCTTTGAGACATACAAGCGGGAATACGAGAACTTTGTTCAGTTGGAGGGAGAAACGATTGACGCCATGTTCGCTCGTTTTCAAACGATTGTGAACAAGATGCGTGCCAATCGGGCCAACCTACCTTATGATGATCATGAGAGGGCACTTAAGCTTCTATATGCCCTGGATCGGAAGGTACCGGAGGTGAAGGTGTCGACTATCATTGAGTCTCCTTCTTACGACACCCTCACCGTGGACGAGCTATTCAGTAAGTGTGGGGATATTACACCCGTATACCCCCATGGCATGACTTGGGCTCTTCTACAGATACGGCCCAACCAGAAGGCCTTGCGGCCCGCGACCAGGCCATCGCAGCCGCCAAGGACTCTCCTGATGACTTGCTCAACAAGGAAGATCCGAATAGATAGATTCGGATTCGTTGCCAAAAGGAACCGATTGTAATCTGTTAGGATTCGACAAGTTGTAACCCTGCTCCCCGGCTATATAAGGCGAGCAGGGACCCCTCCAAACTCACGCGATATTCCAATCCATCAATACAAACCAGCCACCAGAACACATGACGTAGGGTATTACGGTGACTAGCCGGCCCGAACCTGTCTAAATCGCCGTCTCTCGTCCCTGTGTTTACGCTTTGCAGACATCTCGCACGCCTCCGCCGCTCAATCTACTACCTTGGGCATACCCTTCGGTAGACTATCGACCATATTTCGTCAACAGTTGGCGCTCCAGGTAGGGGGTGTGTGCTACGACACCATGATCTGCCAAGCGGTTACTTTCCCTCGCTCCATGGTTCTTCTGGAGTCGGGCACCACTTTTCAGATCGGATCTATGATCTGGACCGTGGGCGACCACGTTCCTGTCCCGGAAATCATGGAATTTGCGCAGCTTCTAGCGCCGGACGCTCTGCCGTCCATCCGCAGCGTCATCAAGCCAACGCGCCGTCCGCCAAGAATCATCCCTTGCGATGACCTGATCGAAGCCATCGACCGAGCCAACCAAGGAATTGCAGAATGCATTGACGCCATCGAGGTAGCTCGTATACAGCTTTCCGACCAATCTTGCCTTGAGCAATTTTCAGGTACACCATTGGGAGTTTCAAGCGCGCGACCCACCCACCACCCCAGATCGGATCGGCATCCGACTCACCGCCGCACTTCGTCTCCAACGTCCATGCCCTTCAGGCTCCGCGGTGCGGCTCCTCCATATCAACACCAAACGTTGTGACGGCTCTCCGACCAGCTTCAATCTTTTGGCTCTGACCAGAAGGCTCCGACCAGCAAGCGTGATCGAATGACTCCATCTCCACTCGTCGGCATGGTGACTCTACAAGAGATCTCCGGCGACACTGTGTCGGAAAGTTCGGCGTCTCGATCTACCACGACAAACGGCTCTACCGCCACACGGTCTACGACCGTCATCTCCTCCGACTCCGGGGCCGACTTCCCGCCGTATCGCGGCGGCATCATCTTCAACGTCTCCACCGATAGCCCTCCACCGCCGAACGAAGCGGAAGGCGAACGCGCCAATCGGGAGCAACACAACATCGACCGGCAACGCCGGCGTGACGACGAACGACGCGAATAGGAGCGCCGTGACCGGGAGCATCGTGACAACGAACGACGTCAGGACCGCAACCATGCTGGAGGCCGTGACCTCATCTACGAGTTCGACAGGGTCGATGATCAACCCGTCTACCTGACCCCAAGCGCCGACCTCGCCGTCGTTTACAACGAACTCTCCAAGCTTCCGCTGACCCCCGAGCTACAGAAGGTCGTCGCCCATGTCAAAGCTGCCACCGTACAGTGCAACGAGAGAGGCCGCTACGCCTCACCCTCCGGATCGTCGTACAGTGGAACGCCACCAAGCCCCCATCCTTCACGCCGACGGAGATCGCCGCCACGTCGCGACCAGGAAGTCTCCCAAGGCAATCGCGCTCGCGATCGAGCTCCGGCTCCCGACGCCTCGACAGGGCCACGCCCTTTCACCTCCCGGCTCCGAGCCGTCCAATGGCCTCAAGGCTTCAAAGTCACCATGGTGGACAAGTACGATGGAAAGGCCAACCCGGAGCAGTGGCTTACCACGTACGAAATCGCCATTCAGGCAGCCGGCGGAGGATCCGACGTGATGGCCAAATACCTCCCCGTGATGCTATCGTCTTCGGCCAATAGCTTGCTCCACAAGCTCACCGAGAACACCATCGACACCTGGGAGCACCTGAAGGAAGTCTTCATCAAGACATACAGCGCCACCTGCATTCAGCTAGGAACGCGATATGATCTCTAGAACGTCTACCAGGAGCACAACGAAGGCCTCCGAAGCTACATCCGACGATTCTCCACCATGCGGCTCACGATTCCGGAGATCGCCGATGCTGAAGCCATCTCTACGTTCTCCAACGATCTACGCCATAAGGAGCTCCGCGACAAGATCATCCGGAAAAAGGTAACCACGGTCACCGAACTAATGACGATCGCCAACTCCTACGCCGACGCCGACGACGCCCATCGCCATCGTGAACGCCCGCGTCGCCGATCACAGTCTCAGGAGCGTCGTCGTGAGGATGATCGTCGCAATGAACGACGCAATGAAGGACGCGACCACCGCTCGAAGCAGCGCGACCACCGTGACTACCGAGATCGCCGGCACGATTGGCCAGAGTCTTCCCGTTCGAGAACAGATCACCGTCGGCATGACCGCCGCTACATCGCCAACACCAATACTCGGCCAAGGCATGCCTACGACAACGACTACGAGAAGCTCCTCAACAGCCCGTGCCCTCTCCGCAAAGACGCCAGACACTCCATGCGCGAGTGCGACACCATCGCCCGCAACATCCGCGGGAGCGACGACAAGCGACCGCGAATCAACAACAACAAGGACAAGGACGCCGACAACAACGAGCCCGCCTTCCGTGCACTAGCGAGGACCCTCACCATCTTCGGCGGCAACATCGTCATCGAGACTGAGCAGAAGCGGCGCCAAGTACAACGCGACATCGCCTCCATCGCAGCCATCACCGACGACCCCGCCAACGTTCGCTACCTCGACTGGTCAGAGCGCCCCATCACCTTCTCCAGGGAGGACCAATGGTCGGACGACAAGTATCCAGGGCGTTTTCCTCTCGTCATCGACCCGGTGATCTCCAACTGCCGCTACCGTAAAGTCCTCGTCGACGGCGGAAGCGCCCTCAACATCATCTTCTCATCAGCTTTCTGCGAGCTCGACTACTCCATGCGGGATTTGTTCCCGGCGAATTTCCCCTTCTGGGGCATCGTACCAGTTAAACCATCCATGCCCGTTGAACAGATAACCCTCCCAGTGCAGTTCGGCACCTCCGATCACTTCCGCAAGGAGTACATCACCTTCATCATCGCCGACTTTGACACCGCTTACCACGCCATCCTCGGTCGCCCGGCGCTCTCCAAGCTCATGGCTGTTCCACACTACGCCTACCTCGTGCTGAAGATGCCAACGAAGAAAGGCGTCCTCAGCGTCCGGGCAAATCTCCAAGTGGCGTACTAGTGCGAGCAGGAGACAATCAACTCCGCCGAGACACGCCAACAACTCCAGGGTACTCAAGACTGCATCACCGACGCCGCTAAGCTCCGCCCTGACGATCTCGAGATCCCGGAGACCTTCGACCAGCGCTCCAGCAAGAAGTCAAAGGACACGAAGCAGGTGGCCCTGGTGGACGGCGCTCCGGAGAAGACTGCCATCATCGACACCAACCTCGACCCCAAATAGGAAGACGCGCTCGTCAGCTTCCTACGGAGCAACGTTGACGTGTTCGCCTGGAAACCAGCAGACATCCATGGAGTTCCACGGAAGATCATCGAGCACTCCCTGAACATCTTCTCAACCACCAGACCGGTTCACCAAAAGCTCTGTCGCTTCGCGCCAGATAGGAAGGAGGCAATTAGGGTTGAGCTCACCCGACTCCTAGCTGCCGACTTTATAAAAGAGGTGTATCACCCGAATTGGCTTGCCAACCCGGTTCTTGTACTCAAAAAGAATAAAGAATGGCGTATGTGCGTTGACTACACCGATCTCAATAGGCATTGCCCTAAGGACCCCTTCCTCCTCCCTCGCATCGACGAGGTCGTCGACTCCACTGCCGGGTGCGAACTTCTCTCTTTTCTCGATTGCTATTCTGGTTACCATCAAATTGCTTTGAAGGTCGAAGACCAGATCAAAACGGCGTTCATCACGCCTTTTGGCGCCTTCTGCTACACGACCATGTCGTTCGGGCTGAAGAACGCCAGCGCCATGTACCAGCGTGCGATCCAGGATTGCCTGAAAGACCTCATCCCGGAGAAAGTCGAAGCTTACGTGGATGACGTCGTCGTCAAGACTCGCACCACCGACACACTCATCTCTGACTTCGAAGCAACCTTTAAGGCCCTCAACAGGTTCAAGTGGAAGCTCAATCCCAGTAAGTGCTTCTTCGGCGTACCGTCTGGAAACCTCCTCAGCAACATCGTCAGCCGCGACGGCATTCGCCCAAACCCCGACAAGACTTCGGTCGTTCTCCGCATGCGAGCTCCCTCCAACATGAAGGACATCCAGAAGCTCACCGGGTGCATGGCGTCCCTCAGTCGCTTCATCTCCAGGCTCGGCGAAAAAGGGCTACCCTTCTTCAAGCTCCTCAAGGCTGGCCAAAAGTTCGTATGGGACGCCGAAGCCGATTGCGCTTTTTCCGACCTAAAAAAGTACCTCACCCAGCCTCCTGTGCTCTCCGCACCTAAGGAGAAGGTGCCCCTGCTGCTCTACATCGCCACCACAAACCGGGTCGTCAGCTCCGTTATCGTCGTCGAACGCGAGGAAGACGGTCATACTTACCCCGTCCAGTGACCCTGCTACATCGTCAGCGAGGTATTGAACGATTCCAAAACTCGATACCCCCAGGTACAAAAGCTCCTCTACGCGGTCCTTCTTACTGCACGCAAGCTATGCCATTACTTCCGAAGCTCCGAGCAGGTCACCGTCATCACAGAATTCCCCCTCGGGGACATTCTCCGCAACACGGACGCTACAGGACGCATCATCAAGTGGGCCATCGAGCTCGGCTCCTACGACATAGCCTTTCTAGGTCACCAAACAATCAAGTCACAAGCACTCGCCGATTTCCTCGCCGAATGGACGGATCTCCAAACTCCAGTACTGCCGGAAGCACCAGAACATTGGACCCCTTTCTTCGACGGCTCCCTCACCTTGCAAGGCGCCGGCGCCGGTCTCCTCTTCACATCTCCCTCCGGTGAAAAGCTCTGCTACGCCTTACGGCTACTCTTTCCAGCTTCCAACAACGCCGCCAAGTATGAAGCCGCCCTCCACGGTTTACGCATCGCCAGCGATCTAGGCGTCAAACGCCTCATGGTCTACGGCGACTCCGCCCTCGTCATCAACCAGCTCAACAAGGACTGGAATTGCTCCAACGACAAGATGAACGCCTACTGCGCTGCCATCCAGAAGCTTGAAGGTAAATTCTTCGGTATCGAATACCATCATCTACCGTGTGATCGGAACCAGGCGGCCGACGAGCTCTCCAAGTTGGCCTCGTCAAGATCTCCGGCCCCCGCCGGCGTATTCGTCCACGATCTGCTCGAGCCCTCCATCGCCGACCACTCAGGTTTCGGCTCATCCATAGACGCCACGACTCAACTTCCGCCGACAGAACAACTGGTCGCTGCCGTTCCCTCAACGCCATCCGACTGGCGCGATGACTTTATCAAATATCTCTCTGAGAACCTTGTCCCCGCTGACAAGAACGAAGCTGAGCGCCTCATTCGCCGCGTCAACAATTATATCCTGCTCGACGGTATGCTCATGCGCAAAAACTCCAGAAACGAGGTACTCCAAAAATGCGTCTCCAGGGAAGATGGCCTCGAAATACTCTTCGACATCCACGCTGGCGAATGCGGGAACCATGCGGCCGCGAAGACGTTCGTATGTAAGGCTTTCCGTGCAGGATTCTACTGGCCAACAGCGGTCGCCGACGCCGAACAGCTCATCCGCACTTGCGCGGGGTGCCAATTCTTCACCAAACAAACCCACGTTCCTGCGCAGTCGCTTCAAGCAATACCGACCTCGTGGCCCTTCGCCTGCTGGGGACTCGACATGATTGGCCCTTTCCGACCAGCTCCGGGAAGCTTCAAGTGGATATACATCGCCATCGACAAATTCTCCAAGTGGATCGAAGCAAAGCCAATCACCAAGGCGACCGCCGTAAACGCCGTCTCCTTCATCGACGAAATAATCCATCGCTTCGGACTCCCGAATTCCGTCATCACCGACCTCGGCTCCAACTTCACCGGCAACGTCTTCTGGGATTTCTGCGAAGGCCACGACATCCTCGTCAAGTATGTCTCCGTCGCCCATCCTCGAGCCAACGACCAGGTCGAACGTGCCAACGGCATGATCCTCGACGCCCTGAAGAAACGCCTCTACCAGAAAGACGAGAAGAACCCTGGTCGCTGGATGCGCAAGCTCCCCTCTGTACTCTGGGGTCTCCAGACTCAACCCAACCGTAACACCAACGTTTCGCCATATTTCATGGTCTTCGGCTCCGAAGTCGTCATCCCCGCCGATATCGTCTTCCGCTCTCCGTGCGTCGAGAACTATGTTGAGGAAGCCTCGGACCAGGCTCGCTGTGACAACCTCGACCGCCTAGAGGAAGAGCACCTGGCCTCGTGCCTCCGCACCGCCAAGTATCTCGAAGGAGTTCACCGCTACTACAACCGCAACGTGAAAGACCGATCCTTCATCGCCGGCGACCTCGTCCTCAAGCGGAAACTCAAGACTGACGGTCTGCACAAACTATCTTCGCATTGGGATGGCCCCTACACGGTGAAGGAAGTCACCCAACCAGGCGCCTATCGTCTCGCCGACCTCGAAGGCATTGACGTGCCCAACTCCTGGAGTATTGAGCACCTTAGAAAATTCTACGCTTAAAGCGATGGCTCGCCGACCTCTCCACCCGTCTCCGGACGGCTCGCCGACCCCTCCACCCGTCTCCGGACGGCTCGCCGACCCCTCCACCCGTCTCCGGACGGCTCACCGACCTCTCCACCCATCTCCAGATGGCTCGCCGACCTCTCCACCCGTCTCCGGACGGCTCGCCAAATCGTCTCCGGACGACTCGCCATTTTCTCCAAACAGCCTGGCTGATGCCAAAGGAGACTCAGAGCAGGGGCTACTGTAACCACCGGACGCGTGCATGAGCGCCCGCCCTCTGCGCTATGGTGGCTAGTAGTCCTCCCAAGTGATGTCCCGACCTCTCTACGCGTGCATGAGCGCCCGCCCTCTGCGCTACGAAGGGAAGGTTGCGCTTGGGCTGAGTCCTCCGGAGGCTATACATCCAGTGCCTATATGCGCCGGTCATGCGCACGTTCTCCATTCGGTCTTCAAGCAGCCTGACTAACGCCGATGAAAACTCAGAGCCGGGGATGTTGTCACCATCGGACGCGTGCATGAGTGCCCGCCCTCTGCGCTATGGTGGCCAACAGTTCTCCCAGGTGACGTCCTGACCTCTCTACGCGTGCATGAGCGTCGGCCCTCTGCGCTATGAAGGAAAGGCTAACTTGGGCTGAGAATTCTGAGGTTATAAGCTCAGTGCCTCGCGTTCGCGCCACCCACGCGCTCGACAATGGTCGCCATTCGCCCATGTCACGCCACGATCGAGCCTCTCGGAAAAGACCCTGGCCGTGGTACCTCCCTACGCGTGCATGAGCGCCCGCCCTCTGCGCTATGGGATGCCAGCAAAGGTTCCTTGGGTGACGCCCCTGACTCCTACGCGCAAACAAGCTCCGCACTCTACGCTATGGATCTTGGGACAACCCAAGGCCGAACTGTTCATCGCTACGGCTCACGACTATTGGGTCTGCGGAATTCGGGGAACGAACAAAACACGCCGACTCGCTTCAAGTTTTGATTTAGTTCGCCCAAGAGTCTATTTACTGACTATCTCCTAATATACATACTACTGGTGCCTAGCACCAAACAAGTCTACACCTCCGACAAGGGCTTCGGCGGCAGGCTCGGCTTCTTCCTCCAGATGCTCCATCTCGGCCTCCGACGTGTTCGCCGCAAAGCCTGCGCCCAGCCTCGACATCTCCATCCGCGGATAATGCGAACAAAGAATGGCGAGGCCATGAGCAGCCACACTTTGCGCTGCCGCCTTGGTGTACTCCTGGAAGCGCCCCCACAGGCCACTCGCCTTCTGGACGACATGGTCGCCGATTCGCCGCTCCTTCTCCGGCGGGAAGAAAGGCTCCTCATCGATGCACTGCACCAACGGGGCCACCTCCTCCGCCAACGACCAGAAGCGCACATGGTAACCATCAATACGCCGCTGTAGATCTGCAAATTGCATTTTCATGTTTTCCCGGTAAACTGCAAACGCCAAAGCAAAGGGTAAGACGACGACCACCTCCGAGCACGCTTGACCAAGGAGACTTACCGGCGTGCATGGCCTGCCACTTCCGCAACTCCTCGTCGGATTTCGCCTTCTCCTCGGCCAGGAGACGCTTCTCCTCGCCCGCCTGCATCGCCTCTGCGAAGACAACACCAAGATTCAGGATTCCGACCAGATGTTGTACTAAGCAAGAGGGACCGTAGCATCGACGACTTACGCGCGGCGAACTCGTCGGCCTTATTGGCTCGCAGCTGAAGCTGGAAGTTCTCCTGCCCCTGCCGCTGGATGGTCTCCTCAAGCTCCCGAGAACGTTTGTGGGCATCCTCCAGGTGCGCCTCCAAGCCAGCGAACTGGCCTTCGACGCGCTTTACATCCGCCCGGAGCCGCTCGTTCTCCTCAGCCATCGGCGCCATCCGGTCAAGGGCGAGCTTACGCTCCTCCCCAACCTTCAACAGATATTGCAGGAAAATGACGACCAGAATGAACGACAGCCATTTAAAGGTAAAAAATAAGAGGTAACCGTGCATACCTGGATCTTCTCAAGCAACTTCGACGCATCTCCGATGACGGCGTCCGTCGCCGCGCTCGCCGCCTCGTCATCAACTTCGACGACCTCATCGCCATCAACGCAGAAGCGACGAACATGACACCGATGCGGGTCCTCCTCCGGACGCTCGATCTCCTCGATCTCCGGCAAGGCAGGCGGCGCCACCTTCCCCTTCGTCCCCCGGGCGTGACGACCCAGGGAGCCGGCCACCGGAACTGCAGCACTCCCCACCGCGACACCTCCCCCAGAGCTTCCCCCAGGCGTTGGGGACGCCCGTCGCTCCGCCTCCTGAGGCTCGGGGACTTTGGACGCCTCCGGCTGCTCCGCCCCTCGAGGCTCGGGGACTGCAGACGCCTCGACGTCCACCGCCGCCTCTGACGCCTCCTCCGGCGCGGCCGACCACGCCGACCCGCCAACGTTCGCCCCCACCGGAGGGCTTGTCTCCCTCCGACCACCATCCTCGGTGTCCGGCACCTTTGCGGCATCTGCCGACCTGCAAAGGGAATGGACACGTCGTTAACACCCAGATCCGATCTGGGTAAGAATCATAAGATGAGTAGGGGTTACTTACAGGTCCGACACCTTCTTCTCTCGAGAGAAGCGACGAGAGCGTGGCCGTGCGCCACTGCCTGCGGACTCCTCCTGCAGCTTGGGCGCACCAGTCGCCCCGCCAAACGACCCCCGGGTCTCCAACGCCTGCTGCGGTGTCTCCTTCGGCTTTGGCTTCGCCTTCGCCGCTCCGCGACCCGCCGAGGATCCCTGCCCGAAGCGGGCACTCAGTGGGACCTCATCGTCACTGTCGGACGCGTCGTCCGACCAATCGACGACCACGCGGCGACGTTTCGCCGCCTCCTTGTCAATGGCGAAGGCGCCACCGGTCTCCAGCGACACCTTCCTTTTCTTTTTTGCAGGGGCGGCCTGACGGTTTCCCTTCGGGTCAGCGTAGGCCCGCCGCCCACCAGAACGGGCCTCGGGGTCTTGTCTCCTCTCATCCCCGCTGTCTTCGATCTCCTCCACGTCGACCTCCGCCGCGCCGCGATCATCGTCGCCGACATCATCCCGCGGCGGGTCAAAGCCCTTCGGCCACGCCTTCGACGGCGCTTGCGAAATGAACGTCGCCCGACCCTGTGTCACACTTTTCAAACACTGAGTATCTACTTATGCATTTTAACAAACACACACAGGGCAAAGATACTGACCTTTGGCGGAGGGTACTCCAGGGAGTACGACTCTCGTAAGTACTCCAGTTTCTTCCTCTTCTGCAGGTCAAACAGTGCATCGACCCGCAGGAACACCTCCTTCGACGACGGGGCTTCCGGCGCCTCCCGCGTCTGGTCCTCCACGTCCCTAGCATACTCGTACGCCGGGTGCGCCCTCTCCTTGCAGGGCTGGCAGCGCCGCTTGATGAAATTCGACGCCACCGCCACCCCGTCGACGCATTTCTTGTCGACCAGCTTCAGGAGCTCCTCCACATGATCCATCGCCGCCGCGCCGGGACGCTCCGACCACGACGGCAATACCTTCGGCTCGAAGGCCGGGTCGCACGGCGGCCTCGGCGCCTCCTGATGGATGTAGAACCACTTGGGCTTCTACTCCATCGCCTTCGAGTGCAGCGACATAGCAATGTACTTCTCCGCCATTCCGTCCCACAGCTGGAGATACACCGACCCGACGATGTTCGATGCTCTAGTGCTGTTGATCTTCAAGCGGAAAAAGTAGTGGAAGAGGTCAAAATGGGGCTCGATGCCCAGATACGCCTCGCAGTAGTGGATGAAGACCGAGATGTGCAGCATGGTGTTAGGCGTCAGGTTGCACAGCGCGACCTGGTAGTACTCCAGCAGGCCATGGAGGAAGGGGTGGACCGGGATCCCGAATCTGCACTTGAAGAACGCCTCGAAGACGACGAGCTCCGAAGTGTTTGGCGTCGGCCAATCCTCCAGGTACGCCTCCCTCTAGCCGCCGGTGACGCTATCGAGCAGCAGGCCGACGAAGACGAGCTCCTCCAGATTCTCCCGGCGGAGAACACTTCGTGTCCACCCGCGCGCCCAGCTCGGCACCTCGACGCGGTCGTTAGATTCCGCATTCGCCGCCTTCTTCGCCTTCGCCGCGCCTCCACGAGTCCGCTTTCCGCCCGCCATTGACGACGACGAGGTGGGGATTCGGGCCTAGATCTGGAGCTACAATGGTTTGGTTCTCGGAATCGCTCACGCGCTTGGAGGAAGCAGAGGAGACGACGGCTACGAGGCGGGAGCTCAAGAGGCAAGTGAGGAACCGCCGCCGCCCGTTTCCCCTTTTATATGGTGCGGCCCGACCCTTTGCCTCCAGGGTTCCTGGGAGCCCGTGCCCACCATTTCCACGACCGCCACGTCGCTTGCTGCAACCGCACGCGCGCACTCGACCCCGCATCCGCCTTAATGGGCCGCTGGGCTACTCGTTTGACAAAACGGCCTGTCCGTTCGCCCTCATTAATTTCTTCAATTTCAATTATTTTGCGCCAGTAAACGCGATACTAAATCGCGGGGACTGGTTACCCCTGCTAGTTCTAATGTCCATTTCAGGGGAAACAATAAGCTTTCCAAATTCCTGGTCGGTGCTATAGTAACTCCCGGGGACTGTAGATCTCCAACTTCACACTCGGGGACTTTCCCCTCAAGTTTATACTAATGCTTATTCTTTGGCCCTGCTACAAGAACCATGCTGCTTCTTACAGCAGGCCCGTGGACTAGGTGTACACACGTCATATTTTCTTTTGTAAAAATGACTCTATTTCATGCAGGAAAAATACAAGCTTGGCACCACATGCCTACAACACCTACTCCCAAGCTCGGGGACTAAGTGGATACACTTCACCTAGCGGTGAATGTATTGTTCATCTTGTTTCTTTTACAGCTTGATATGGACTAGCTTGGACTTCAACCGGAACGCCATCGGCTACTGGTGTCTAGCTGCGTCCAAAGTGGATACACTTCACCAGATGAAAGATCTTCAAAATTTTTCTTGCAGCACCTTGCATCCCTTTTTGCAGGACGACGCAGAATACTCCACCCGGCTGCACTTTGGCTACAGCTCAGGCTATTACGTTAGCGACCAGCTTAACCTGGTCGGAAGCCTACTACAAGTGCGACCGCGACCAGGCGACCTGGTCGGAGGACGCCTCCACCAACATACGACCAGACTCAACCTGCTCGGAAGGCTTCATGACGCCCAACACAATGGATGCAAAGTGCTCGGGGACTAGCTGTGGGGATATTACACCCGTATACCCCCATGGCACGACTTGGGCTCTTCTACAGATACGGCCCAACTAGAAGGCCTTGCGGCCCGCGACCAGGCCATCGCAGCCGCCAAGGACTCTCCTGATGACTTGCTCAACAAGGAAGATCCAAATAGATAGATCCGGATTCCTTGCCAAAAGGAACCGATTGTAATCTGTTAGGATTCGACAAGTTGTAACCCTGCTCCCCGGCTATATAAGGCAAGCAGGGACACCCTCCAAACTCACGCGATATTCCAATCCATCAATACAAACCAGCCACCAGAACACAGGACATAGGGTATACGGCGACTAGCCGGCCCGAACCTGTCTAAGTCTCCGTCTCTCGTCCCTGTGTTTACGCTTTGCAGACGTCTCGCACGCCTCCGCCGCTCAATCTACTACCTTGGGCATACCCCACGGTAGACTATCGACCATATTTCGTCAACAGTAAGCTCAAGTCCACTGAGATCGATCACTTGACTCAGGCCAAGCTGAAGAACCCATCTTCACATTCCATGGCTATGGTCTCAAGCAAGGGTGGATTGACTCTTTCCGCTGACGCTTCACCTCCTCTCTTTGCTTTGTCTTCTTTGCTTTTAGTGACAGAAGAGCAGGTGGAGGCATTGAGCGATGACGAGCTCGCCCTCATCATCACCCGGTTCTCGCGGTTCCAAAACAACCGCCGGAATCGCCAGCGTGGTGGCGCACGTGAGGGCTGCTACAGATGTGGAGATCCGGATCACTTCGTCGTGAACTGCCCCAAGCGTGACAAAGAGCTTCTCCGGCAAGAACCGCAACTCCAGGCGCAAGGCCAAGCCGGAGAACAAGGCCACAAGGAAGAAGAAGGGTGGCTATCGCCGGGAGGACGTGGAGAAGGCTTTCGACGCCAGCCGGTGTGCCTTCATCGCCTCCATCAGCGACATCGAGAAGAGCTCTGACGGTGACTCCAGCGATGATGGGTCCGAGCACAAGACTGAAGAACACTTCAACGGACTCTGCTTCTTCGGCAACTCCTCCAAGGGCCTCTGCACCATGGCATTGGATGAGGAGGACCGCAAGTGTCAGGACAAGGACGCCGACACCGACGACGATGACGACGCTTCAGAGGTATCATCCTCTTCTCTTGTTGATCGTCTTACCGGTGAGCGCGATGCCTTAGCTGACATAGTCCTCGGTCAAGACAAGCAACTTAAGCGTGCCATTAGAGAGCGCAACGAGTTCAAGGCTAAAATGGTAGAGGCGCTTAAGGAGCTTGAGAGTGCTAGGACCGAGGTGAAGGTGACCGAGGAGGAGGAGTGTGATGAGTGCAAGATGCATATGACCAACTTTGCAACCATGCAAACCAAGTATGCCTCTTTGATCGAGGTGTATGATGAGCTGAAGGGTAGGCTAGACTTGGTTGGTGAGTGCAAAGTTTGTGTCTCCCTGAGAAAGGAGCTAGAGGAAGTGAAGGCGAGCTCTTCTTTGCTTGGTGCGTGCAAGGCCTGTCCAGGCTTGCGAACTGAGTTGCTAGAGGTTAGTGCCAGGCTTGCTGAAGCTATGAAGGCCAGCTCAGTTAGCACCTTGTCCGCTCCATGTGAGCGATGCGCGGTGATGGAGCTTGAGATTGCCAACTGTCGGCATGACAGGATGCAAACCGAGGAGGAAAACTGTAACACCCGGATTTACGAATAAAACCGAGGTAAAGCATATGTGGGCCCAGGGGGTCCCAAATCCACATATACCACAAAATGTATATCATTACAGCACGAACAACGTTTAATTAACTTACTACATCACGTGAGATTGTTCTTCACATCGGCCAACGGCCCATTATTACAACGGTAGCGTAGACGTGACATCACTCCACAGGGACACCGACTGGGGGTACGCCATCCTCAGAAGTCCGGCACATCTTCTGGATACTCCTCGTACTCTCCTTCATCTGGTACCCATCCGGGATTTTTATGTGAACCAACGACAAGCGTCAGCTCACCATGCTCAGCAAGTACAACTACGGGTAATGCAAGGCTCAAAAGGTTGACCGGGTTGACTGCGATTAGCATTTTATCTTAAACATATTTTAATACTATCCTTTCATTACTAGTATGTGATCCCTGTTGTCCCACATGGTATGATCATAAATATGTTAACAAGAGGCAAGCCACAAACCACCAACATACCCCACCATGAACCACTTATAAAGGATCCGAGCCGCTCGTATCCGTGAGCACGGCTGATATATCAGGTTTACACTCTGCAGAGGTTGTACACTTTCACCTTAGGCCGTGATTCCCATATGCCGGGGAGAGCCAATCCCACATTACCTCCTCTATGGAAGTACGGCAGGGTTTCACTACGTAGTCTTTCACTAGCTACCCTAACAAGTAGTAGCCGCAAGGTTTCGGCTTCCAGGCGAATGGAGGCCCCCTTCAAGATGGCACACCTGACAGCCGACCAGTACACATCTTGACAGGCAAGGAAGCCATTCTTTAACCCGGTTCCCCCCTCTAGCGCCTTTCGGTAACTACTACAAGCTAGAGAAAGTCTAGTTACACAACTAAGATCAGAGCCATATAATACCCAAGGTTGCACGGGATCTCCCGGGTGGTCGCTTTAAAAGATAGTCCCTGGGGTGGGTCACTGAGCAACACCAGGCTCCAGTGCCCTGAACGTGGTTAAAAAGCCTCTTTTAACATTTGTTCCATAGTCATTAATCAGTATTAAACAATTAGCATTTATATAGCGCTTAGCATTTCTAATCATATTGTGCAAAACCCTCCCATAGGTTCAAGGTATATAGTTTCAGGAAACTAGTATGATCCTATGGTTCATCATATTAGACACATGCATAATGATGTACTAGGTCTTGCATTAAATAGGTAACAAGGAAACCGTGGGTTGTACTTGCCTTGGTCACACGCTTGGTCCTGGTACTGCTCCTGCGAAGCCTGCTCCTCAAACACGTCACCGTCTGGACTCGATATAGAATCACCAATCATAGCATCCAAACAGTCATTACATGCAAACAAAAATATATATTTATTAGCACAGTACATCAATCAGTACTAAAATAAGATAAAAAGCTTCTAAAACTATTCTACGCATTTCTACGAACACGTGAGCGCAAGAATCACTCTAATCGGAGTTCTAAATCAAAAGTTATGTTGAAAACAAAGTGCAAATGGCATTTCTGTAAATAAACCGAACTTGATTTTGAATTAAAACAATTAAAATCTGATTTTCTATGCGGTATGGACGGCGGGTCCTATATACGGAAACTACAGGGGCTAAACCGAAAGAAAACAGGACTGAAAAGAAAGTATTTTGAATTGGACAGGACTGCGGGTTGATTAACAGAAAGCTCGGGGGCTTTTTCGCAAAAGCGGCTGCGGCTGCCGCGCTGGCGCCGACACGACGCCACGCGGCGTGATGAGATTGGGCGGGTCCACCAGCTGGCGGTGGACCGCGAGCAGGGCGCGGGTGCACGGGCCGGTGAACCCGGCGCATACCCCTTCGGGATATGTTCTAATCCTGGCCGTCCGCACCGATCGGACGGCGCAGGGCGGCTCGGCGAGAGAGCGCGGCGGCGGGAGCGGTGGTGCGAACGCCGGCGAGCGGCGGCGCCATGCGAGGGGCTCGGGAACTCGCCGTTCCGGCGTTCCCGACCCTGGTTGGCCACGCGGATAGCACCGGAGTGAAGCGGGGGCCACGGTGAACACGACTGCGGGCTCGGCTTCGGCGGAGGGACTCACCGCAGCGACGAACGGCGGCGGGGAGACCTGCGAAAGGGAAAAAGGCTCGGGGGTGAGCTCTGGTTGCGCAAGCACCAAAAAGAAGGGCACCAAAACCACACGGGCGGTCGCGGCGTCACCTTCGGGTGCTCGACGGAGGTTAGGACGGCCGACGGCGTCTTGCAGGCGGCGGCAGAGAGAGTGGGGAGAGCGGGGTGTCGGGAGGAGAGGGCGAGGGCTTCGCCCGAGCTTTATAGGGCTCAGGTGGAGGGCGAGGAGTCGGGAGAGTCCACCGGGGCTTGATGGGAGGCCCGAGTGGCCTTGATTGCGGCGGTTACGGGAGAGGGAGGGGGCGCGGCGGCGGCGGGAGCTCGGCCGTCGCGAGGTAGGGGAAGAGTCGCGGGCTGACCGGCTGACACGCGGGCCCGGCTGGCAGCGCGAGGAGCGGCGCGGCGCTGCGCGCGTGGGCGAGCGGGCGAGCGGAGCAGGCCGGCTGGGCCGCGTCGCTGCGGGCGCAGGCGAGAGAGGGAGGGAGGCGGGCCGGGGCTAGCTGGGCCGCTGGGCAGGCCAAAGTCCGAGCGGAGAGAGGTGGGAAGAGGGAGGGAGAAAGGCAACGCGGACTGGGCCGCTTGCCTGGCTGGGCCAAAAGAGTGAGGGAGGGGTGGATAGAAAAAGAAAAGCCTTTTCTTTTATTTACCTTTTGAAAACTTGTCCAAACTCAAATCAAATTTGAATTTGAACCACTCAACACTATTCCTACACTCAAGCAAAATATTATGCCCCAGCATGAATGCAACAAAAATGTTTTTACGCCCCAACTAACTTTATTAATTCACCAAAAATTATTATTTAAGCTCTATGTTTCATGGAAACAAATAAATGAATTCATATTAAATTCTATTTTCTCAAAAGCGATTTTTCAGGGTGTCACAAACCTACCCCCCTTAGGATGAATCTCGTCCTCGAGATTCGAAAGATAGAAAAAGATTGGGATACTCTGATCTTAGATCCTCTTCTCTTTCCCAAGTGGCCTCGTCCTCAGAGTGCCGATTCCACTGAACCCTACACATCCTGATTATCTTGCTCCGAGTAATTTTCTCTGCGGTATCCAAGATTTTGATAGGATATTCTGCATAGGTAAGATCTCCCTTGATGTCCAATTCTTCCAAAGGTAACTGTTCTTCAGGTACTCGCAAACATTTCTTTAACTGCGATACATGAAACACATTATGTACCCCTGAAAGACTTTCTGGCAACTCAAGCTGATAAGCCACTTCACCTCTTCTATCTGAGATTCTGAACGGTCCCACATATCTGGGTGCTAACTTGCCTTTGGCATGAAACCTCTTGGTTCCTCTCATAGGTGATACCTTTAGATACACATAATTCCCGATTTCAAACTCTAGATTTCGTCTTCTGTTATCTGCATAACTTTTCTGCCTTGACTGAGCTATTTTCAGATTCTGCCTGATTATATGAACTTGATTTTCTGCCTCTTTTAAAACTTCTGGTCCAAAAACTTGACTTTCACCCGTTTGGTTCCAGAACAAAGGAGTTCGACACTGCCTTCCGTATAGTGCCTCAAAAGGTGACATCTTTAAACTTTTCTGATAGCCGTTGTTATACGAAAACTCTGCATAAGCCAAACTCTTGTCCCAACTGATTCCATACTGAAGTGCACATGCTCGTAACATATCCTCGAGAATCTGATTCGTCCTTTCTGTCTGCCCATCAGTCTGCGGATGATATGCTGAGCTGAAGTTGAGCTTGGTTCCCAGTGATTCATGTAACTTCTGCCAAAACTGAGATGTAAACTGAGTTCCTCTATCAGACACGATCTTCTTAGGAACTCCATGCAAACATACTATCCTCTCCATATAAAGCTCTGCTAGCTTAGCTCCGGTGTAAGTGGTTTTGACAGGAAGGAAATGTGCCACTTTGGTTAACCGATCCACTATAACCCATATTGAATCATAACCTTTCTGAGTACGGGGTAAGCCCACAATGAAATCCATTCCCACTTCTTCCCACTTCCATTCTGGAATTTTCATGGGTTGAAGCAGTCCTGCGGGTCTTTGATGTTCTGCTTTAACTCTTTGACACGTATCACAGACTGCAACATATTCAGCTATTTCCCTTTTCATACCATACCACCAATACTTTTCTCTCAGATCTAGGTACATCTTTGTACTGCCTGGATGAATTGAGTATGCCGAGTTATGAGCTTCACTAAGAATCATATCCTTGACCGACTTGATATCCGGCACACAGATTTTCTTACCATGCCACACCGTCCCTTGTTCATCCATTCTGAAACCAGGTGATTTGCCAACTACTATGCGTTCTGCAATGGCTAGGATGTCCTCATCCTTCAACTGACCTTTACGAATTTCTTGTTCAAGGACAGGTTCCACTTCGAACTCCACGGTGTGTGCAACAACTGCTAGGTTCAACTTCCCAAAATCCTCTGCTAACTCTGCCGGAAACTGAGATGTGTTAACCATATTCGCATAGCTTCTCCGACTAAGAGCGTCTGCCACAACATTTGCTTTTCCTGGATGATAGTGTACTTCGAGATCATAATCCTTGATCAATTCCAACCATCTTCTTTGCCTCAAATTCAGATCTGACTGAGTAAAGATATACTTTAAGCTCTTATGATCAGTGTAAATCTCACACTTGTGACCTATCAGATAGTGTCTCCATATTTTCAAGGCATGCACGACTGCGGCCAGTTCTAGGTCATGAGTCGGGTAGTTAAGTTCATGCTTTCTTAGCTGCCGTGACGCATATGCCACTACCTTGCCATCTTGCATAAGAACACATCCCAAACCTTGCCTGGATGCATCACAGTATATCGAGAAACTTCTGGTGAGATCTGGCAGAACTAACACTGGTGCGGTTGTCAACCTCTTCTTTAACTCCTCGAAATTTTCTTGACATTTTTCTGACCAGACAAACTTAGCATTTTTCTCTAGCAAAGCGGTCATTGGCTTGGCAAGCTTGGAAAACCCTTCTATGAATCTTCGGTAGTATCCGGCCATACCCAGAAAACTACGAATCTCACTGACATCCTTGGGTGGATTCCAACTCAACACATCTTGAACTTTCTTCGGGTCCACTGCTACTCCACCATTAGAGATAACATGCCCAAGAAAGGATACTTCCTTTAACCAAAACTCACACTTGCTCAACTTAGCATATAACTCATTCTCCCTGAGCTTTTGCAACACTAGCCTCAGATGTTCCTCGTGTTCCTCTTCATTCTTGGAATACACCAAAATGTCATCTATAAAAACCACAATGAACTTGTCCAGATATTCCATGAATACATTGTTCATTAGGTACATGAAGTAAGCCGGTGCATTGGTCAAACCAAAAGACATCACTGTGAACTCATACAAACCATAACGGGTGGTGAAAGCAGTCTTTGGTATGTCTGACGCTCGAATTCTCAACTGGTGATATCCAGATCGAAGATCTATCTTTGAGAAAACACATGCTCCTCTCAACTGATCAAACAAGTCATCAATCCGAGGCAAAGGATACTTATTCTTTATGGTCACTTCATTCAAGGATCTGTAATCTATGCACATCCTTTGAGTCCCATCTTTCTTCTCTACGAACAACACCGGTGCTCCCCAAGGTGAGGAACTAGGTCGAACATAACCCTTATCCTGTAATTCTCTTATTTGTTTCTTTAGCTCTTCTAACTCATTAACACCCATTCTATAAGGTCTTTTTGCTATTGGTGCAGTGCCAGGTAAAAGATCTATTATAAATTCAATTTCACGTTCAGGTGGCATACCTGGCAGATCATCGGGAAAAACATCCGGGAATTCTCTGACTATTGGAATATCATCAGTCGTTGATCCCTTAATCTGATTCACTTGGCATACTTCAAGAGTTGGTGACACTGCCTTGCACTCTATTACTTCTCCCTCTGAAGTTTTCAGCTGTACGGTTCTTGATGCACAGTGAATGACTGCATCATGCTTTGTCAACCAATCCATACCCAGAATGACATCGATCCCATATGTGTTTAACACCATCAGATCAGATAAAAAGTCTACCCCCCTTATGTTAACCTTAACTTTTGGGCAGCACAAGCTTGCTCTCATTTCACCACCTGGTGAACTAACAAGCATGGCCTTGTCCATGGTATGCATGAGTAGTGTATGCCTCTTCACAAAGTGTGCAGATATAAAAGAATGCGATGCTCCAGAATCGAACAAAACTAAAGCAGAGTGGGAGTTAACTGGAAACGTACCGATCACAACATCTGGGGCGCCCTGAGCTGACTCTGTTGTCACATGGTTCACCCTGCCACGAGCATAGTTCTGCTGACCTGGACGGCTTGGCGTGTGGGTGTTGAGCTTCTGGTTGCTTTGGGATCCTTGTCCCGTCTTCTTAGGACAATGGTAGGAGAGATGCCCAACGTCACCACAGACGAAACACTTGTTGTTTGTTGGAGTGGCCGGTGTGTTGGGTGAGTTCTTCACTGGTGTTCCACCAGTCTGTCCTTGGCGAGGGGTCTGTGCACGACTCTGATTTTGTTGAGTCTGCTGAGGAGTCCTCTGCTGGTTCTGGTTGCGCTGGTCATTGCCCGATTGCCCATACTGCCTCTGCTGGTTGCCGTACCCTGTAGAAAAACGCGGACGGCTGCTGCTTCCGGACTGCTGGTTCTGAAACTTTCTCTTCTTGGCGTCCATATCACGCCTCTTTCCTTCAATTACCAACGCCTTATCAACCATCTGCTGAAAGTTGGCGAAGGTGTGAGAGAGTAGCTGATACTGGATTCCATCATTCAAGCCTTCCATGAAAAGCTCCTGCTTATCAAGGTCTTCTTCAATGTCCCGAGGCGCATAGCGGGAGAGCTGTGTAAACTTGTCCTTATACTCGCTAACAGACAAGCTTCCTTGCTTCAGAGCTAAGAACTCCTTTCTCTTCAAACGTACTGTTCCTGCTGGCACATGATGCGTGCGGAAACTGTCGCGAAACTCTTGCCACGTGATCTGGTTGGGGTTGGGGTGCGCTTGTTGGTAGGTCTCCCACCAATCAAGAGCTGCTCCTTGGAGTTGTCCCGATGCATACAAGACCTTCTCGCGGTCGTTGCATTGCGCGATCTCCAACTGGCGTCCAACTGCCCGGAGCCAGTCATCCGCCTGAAGTGGATCTGGGGAGTGGTCGAAGGTAGGCGGATGTCCCTTCATGAACTCGCCTCGCTTATCTCTAACTTGAGGTGGAGGTGGGGGTGGATGATTCTGGTTGTTCTGGATGGCATTGGTCATCTGTTGCATGAGCTGTGTCTGCATAGCCAGGAGTTGTTCTATTGACACATTGGGAGGTGGTGGTGGTGGGTTTCCTGCTCCAGGGGTTCTCCTGGTGTCAACCATCTGTAACATATGTATAGGCCTCATAAGCTCTTTTGTATTGTATGATTAAGCACTGACGGAGATATAGATAACAAAAGAAAACTGCTCGAGAAACTGATCCAAGAAAAGATGATATAGAACCCATCGTTATTATTATTATCACATTAAGAGTACTAAGATGGTGTGGACATGCCCCACACTCATCTCAATCATGCAAAGATCCAAATCATTACATGATCATCAACACAAGCATTAAAACATGTTATTAAACTCAAGGTTCATCCAAGACTCGACAAAAAGACACTGACTCAAACTCGCGTAACTGTCGATCTGGCCTGATCTAGGATGAGGCTCCTATGGGTCGTAGCTCGTGCGGGTACAGGTGCAACTCGGATGGTGCCTCTTGCGCTGAATGACGATAGCAGGGTCCCTCGCTGTGGTGACTGGCAGGGTGTCCTGCGGCTGGACTCCACGTCGCACCTGGCGCTCGAGGGAGTCGATCCGACGCTGCAACCTCTCCGTCTCAATCCATAGAGTCCTCTGATCCATCATAGCACGATCCAGGGCTGTGTTGAGAGCGACCACCAAGGGTACTGTCGCAATCAACCTAGCACTCTCGTGCTGCTGCACCCGTGCAACATCACAGCCATCGTCCAAGGTACGACGTCGAGGGAAGTAGCGGTCGTCATCCTGCTGGATGGTCGGAAACAACCTGTCGCGGAAGACAAGGCAAGCCTGCCTAGCTGCATCCTCCACGCCGAACTCGCGGGCGAGGGTCGGGCTCAGAGCGCAGATGACATCACGAACAACCCAAGTCTTGTCCTCCTCGTCCCAAGTCTTCACGAACGCCTTCGTGACCCAGTAGCCGGTGTGCTCTGGGTGGGTGTACGACCGGCTGCGGTACTCCACTGTGGTACGACGAGGCCCGTAGTGCAGGTCGACGAGCTTCAGGAGCTTGGGGTGGTAGAAGTCGTCGCCCTCCTCGGTGGTGCGGGTCTTCCGGATCCAGGTGGGATCCTCGTCCTGGACGTGGTACTCGGGAGTCCTCGAACCACTGTCGTCGCTGTCGTCGTGCGAGTCGCTGGAGTCGGAGCTGGAGTGGTCGTCGGAAGAGTCGTCGGAGGAGTGGTCGTCGGACGAGTCTCCGGAGTCGTCGCTGGGGTCTCCACCTGCAGCCTGCTGCTGCTCCTCGGGCTCCTCCTCGGCCTCCTGCCTCTGCTGACGGAACAGACGGAGGTACTCGGCGCGGGTCGGTGCACGTCCTCCGGTGCTCTTGCGAGCGGTCTGCTTGGTCCGTGCCATCTACAAATTTTAAATAAGAGTCAGGTACGGTAAAAAGTTTTATGAAAGACAGAGGAGTACTGGAAATTTTATAAATTACAAAAAGCAATAAAATTTTGGAATTACTCCTAGGAAAAGGGGTGTCCAGTCTATCTAGGGTAGCGTCCTACAGTCAGTTCGGCTCTGATACCAAATTGTAACACCCGGATTTACGAATAAAACCGAGGTAAAGCATATGTGGGCCCAGGGGGTCCCAAATCCACATATACCACAAAATGTATATCATTACAGCACGAACAACGTTTAATTAACTTACTACATCACGTGAGATTGTTCTTCACATCGGCCAACGGCCCATTATTACAACGGTAGCGTAGACGTGACATCACTCCACAGGGACACCGACTGGGGGTACGCCATCCTCAGAAGTCCGGCACATCTTCTGGATACTCCTCGTACTCTCCTTCATCTGGTACCCATCCGGGATTTTTATGTGAACCAACGACAAGCGTCAGCTCACCATGCTCAGCAAGTACAACTACGGGTAATGCAAGGCTCAAAAGGTTGACCGGGTTGACTGCGATTAGCATTTTATCTTAAACATATTTTAATACTATCCTTTCATTACTAGTATGTGATCCCTGTTGTCCCACATGGTATGATCATAAATATGTTAACAAGAGGCAAGCCACAAACCACCAACATACCCCACCATGAACCACTTATAAAGGATCCGAGCCGCTCGTATCCGTGAGCACGGCTGATATATCAGGTTTACACTCTGCAGAGGTTGTACACTTTCACCTTAGGCCGTGATTCCCATATGCCGGGGAGAGCCAATCCCACATTACCTCCTCTATGGAAGTACGGCAGGGTTTCACTACGTAGTCTTTCACTAGCTACCCTAACAAGTAGTAGCCGCAAGGTTTCGGCTTCCAGGCGAATGGAGGCCCCCTTCAAGATGGCACACCTGACAGCCGACCAGTACACATCTTGACAGGCAAGGAAGCCATTCTTTAACCCGGTTCCCCCCTCTAGCGCCTTTCGGTAACTACTACAAGCTAGAGAAAGTCTAGTTACACAACTAAGATCAGAGCCATATAATACCCAAGGTTGCACGGGATCTCCCGGGTGGTCGCTTTAAAAGATAGTCCCTGGGGTGGGTCACTGAGCAACACCAGGCTCCAGTGCCCTGAACGTGGTTAAAAAGCCTCTTTTAACATTTGTTCCATAGTCATTAATCAGTATTAAACAATTAGCATTTATATAGCGCTTAGCATTTCTAATCATATTGTGCAAAACCCTCCCATAGGTTCAAGGTATATAGTTTCAGGAAACTAGTATGATCCTATGGTTCATCATATTAGACACATGCATAATGATGTACTAGGTCTTGCATTAAATAGGTAACAAGGAAACCGTGGGTTGTACTTGCCTTGGTCACACGCTTGGTCCTGGTACTGCTCCTGCGAAGCCTGCTCCTCAAACACGTCACCGTCTGGACTCGATATAGAATCACCAATCATAGCATCCAAACAGTCATTACATGCAAACAAAAATATATATTTATTAGCACAGTACATCAATCAGTACTAAAATAAGATAAAAAGCTTCTAAAACTATTCTACGCATTTCTACGAACACGTGAGCGCAAGAATCACTCTAATCGGAGTTCTAAATCAAAAGTTATGTTGAAAACAAAGTGCAAATGGCATTTCTGTAAATAAACCGAACTTGATTTTGAATTAAAACAATTAAAATCTGATTTTCTATGCGGTATGGACGGCGGGTCCTATATACGGAAACTACAGGGGCTAAACCGAAAGAAAACAGGACTGAAAAGAAAGTATTTTGAATTGGACAGGACTGCGGGTTGATTAACAGAAAGCTCGGGGGCTTTTTCGCAAAAGCGGCTGCGGCTGCCGCGCTGGCGCCGACACGACGCCACGCGGCGTGATGAGATTGGGTGGGTCCACCAGCTGGCGGTGGACCGCGAGCAGGGCGCGGGTGCACGGGCCGGTGAACCCGGCGCATACCCCTTCGGGATATGTTCTAATCCTGGCCGTCCGTACCGATCGGACGGCGCAGGGCGGCTCGGCGAGAGAGCGCGGCGGCGGGAGCGGTGGTGCGAACGCCGGCGAGCGGCGGCGCCATGCGAGGGGCTCGGGAACTCGCCGTTCCGGCGTTCCCGACCCTGGTTGGCCACGCGGATAGCACCGGAGTGAAGCGGGGGCCACGGTGAACACGACTGCGGGCTCGGCTTCGGCGGAGGGACTCACCGCAGCGACGAACGGCGGCGGGGAGACCTGCGAAAGGGAAAAAGGCTCGGGGTGAGCTCTGGTTGCACAAGCACCAAAAAGAAGGGCACCAAAACCACACGGGCGGTCGCGGCGTCACCTTCGGGTGCTCGACGGAGGTTAGGACGGCCGACGGCGTCTTGCAGGCGGCGGCAGAGAGAGTGGGGAGAGCGGGGTGTCGGGAGGAGAGGGCGAGGGCTTCGCCCGAGCTTTATAGGGCTCAGGTGGAGGGCGAGGAGTCGGGAGAGTCCACCGGGGCTTGATGGGAGGCCCGAGTGGCCTTGATTGCGGCGGTTACGGGAGAGGGAGGGGGCGCGGCGGCGGCGGGAGCTCGGCCGTCGCGAGGTAGGGGAAGAGTCGCGGGCTGACCGGCTGACACGCGGGCCCGGCTGGCAGCGCGAGGAGCGGCGCGGCGCTGCGCGCGTGGGCGAGCGGGCGAGCGGAGCAGGCCGGCTGGGCCGCGTCGCTGCGGGCGCAGGCGAGAGAGGGAGGGAGGCGGGCCGGGGCTAGCTGGGCCGCTGGGCAGGCCAAAGTCCGAGCGGAGAGAGGTGGGAAGAGGGAGGGAGAAAGGCAACGCGGACTGGGCCGCTTGCCTGGCTGGGCCAAAAGAGTGAGGGAGGGGTGGATAGAAAAAGAAAAGCCTTTTCTTTTATTTACCTTTTGAAAACTTGTCCAAACTCAAATCAAATTTGAATTTGAACCACTCAACACTATTCCTACACTCAAGCAAAATATTATGCCCCAGCATGAATGCAACAAAAATGTTTTTACGCCCCAACTAACTTTATTAATTCACCAAAAATTATTATTTAAGCTCTATGTTTCATGGAAACAAATAAATGAATTCATATTAAATTCTATTTTCTCAAAAGCGATTTTTCAGGGTGTCACAAAAACACATACCTTCGGTCCATCCTGAGTTGGGTGTCATGCAGTGAGCCGCAGTTGGGCATGATGATTAGTCAGTTCAAGAGGGGAATTGGCGGTCCGGGAGTAGGCTTTGCTTCAGGTGGTGAGGGCTCTAGTGTCTTTGGCAAAATCAGTGAGTTTAGCGGAGTAGACCCGAGTGAGAAAGCATCCACTCTCCCTAAGCTTATCAAGATCACCCCACCTGAGCCACCTAAGCCTATCACAAAGGATGGTATCCTTGTTGAGTCTCCCAAGGCTCCACCTCGCAAGCAAGTGTGGGTTCCCAAACCTAACGATCTTAGGAACACACTTGACACCCTTCCTGACCACTCTAGTGATCCCCTTCCGAAGGGCAAACAGCCAGCCAAGGTGAACAACCCTCGCAACCAAGTAAACCAACAACCCAAGAGACTGGTGAGGTTTGAGTGCGAGTTCTTTCACCGCGAGGGTCACTTGGCTGGGTTTTGCTTTCGGAGGAAGAGAGCGGCTAGGAAGGAGTTGGAGCTGAACAACCAGGTCAGGCACCACCCTCTCCATGGTGTGCAAGGGCGGGGAGTTCAGAGGCAGGGTGCTAGGCCTGGAGGTGCACCCCCTTAGGCAGCTAGGCCTCAGGCAGCTAGACCACGAGGTGGTGGTCGTGCCCGTCGCGGTTCCGGTCGTCCTCAATACGACCATGAGCCAGGTGTAAGAGGCTTTGCTGCTCCGTCCTATAGCGGACCACCTTTCCAGTATGGTGGTGATCGCTTTGCTCAAATGGGACGTGGAAGTGAGTTTGGAGGATTTCCGTCCCATAGCGGACCACCCTTTCAGTTTGGTGGTGATCGCTATCCACCCATGGGACGAGGACAGTTTGGTGTTCCTTCTAACACTTTTTTTGGGCCTATGACACAGCACTGGTATCCTTCTCAGTATACTAACCCCAGTGTTGTGCCATATGCTCATTTCCTGCCATTCTATTGATGTAGGAACTTCGGTTGGACAACATGTAGCTCATGGATTCCGGGTGTTCACGCCACATGACCGGAAAGAAGGAATGGTTCTCCAGTCTAGACCCCGTGGTGCACAAGGAGTACATCACTTTTGGGGATAGTGGTAGAGGTAAGGTTGTTTCTCATGGAGCTATTCGGCTCAATGAGAACTTCGTGCTCAAGGATGTTGCTTTGGTTTCTAACTTGCATTTTAACTTGCTTTCTGTTTTGCATCTTCTTGAAGACGATTTTGAAGTGCGCTTTAAGAAAGGCCTTAGTCGAGTTTTGGATTCTCGGGGAGACCTTGTTTGTTGGGTCGTCCCATTTGGCTGTGTTTTCAGAGCTGATTTTTCTCGTTCATTCGGCTCTTCTAGATGTTTGATGGCTGGTCCATCTTCTGATTTGTGGAAGTGGCATAGGAGGCTTGGTCACTTGAGCTTTGACTTGCTTGCAAGGCTTAGCTCACTTGGCCTAATCCAAGGATTGCCCAAGCTTAAGTCTCAGAAGGACCTTGTTTGCCATCCTTGTCGTCATGGGAAGATGGTTGCTGCTTCTCACCCACCTGTTAATCAGGTGATGACCAAGAGACCCGGTGAGCTTTTACATATGGACACTGTTGGTCCAGCTCGGGTTTGCTCAGCGGGTGGGAAGTGGTACATTCTAGTGATCGTTGATGATTTTTCGAGGTACTCTTGGGTGTTCTTCATGGAGGCTAAGGATGAAGCTTTTTCTTTTGCTCGAGATCTTATTTTGAGGCTGAAAACTAAGTTTCCCCCTGATACTATTACAGCTATTTGTAGCGATAATGGTACAGAGTTTGTCAACTCGCAGTTTACCTCTTTATGTTCTTCTCTTGGAATCGAGCATCAGTTATCTTCTCCTTACGTCCCTCAGCAGAATGGTGTTGTTGAGCGCAAGAACCGGACCCTTGTTGAGATGGCCAGGACGATGCTCGATGAGCATAGGACTCCTAGGCATTTTTGGGCCGAGGCGATCAACACCGCTTGCCATGTTTCAAACCTCATTTTTCTTCGAGCTTTCATGAAAAAGACTTCTTATGAGTTGCGTTTTGGATGGGTACCCAAGTGCGGATACATGGGTGTATGCCGGGTCTCTGAGTGATGAGTGATTGTCAACTGGGATGATGCGCATGCTCTTCGGCTTGTGTTGTGCAGGTGTCGAGCATGGATGCAGTGATCGAAGCGAGGTGAAGGTCAAGTAGAGACGTGCCGTGTCGATGGACCGAGAGTGGCGAAGGGCGGACGTGAGGCTTGGACTGAGGGACCAGAGGCCCGAGGATCAGTTGTGGTGGCTGGCAGCCTGTGACAGCTACAAGCGAAGACTTGCGGTCATGTGTTGCCTGAGTCGTGGACTCGGGGACACGTGTCGGTGGACGGGGTGCACGGGAGGTGCATCCCCTCTACGACGTCGGTTTGGTGGTAGAGCCAGGGAAAAACCATCGGGTGGACGGTTTCCAGGTTTGGGCCTCAAAACCTGGGTGTGGATGGTTTCCGAGTTTGGCCACAAAACTCGGGCTGAGGACGGTTTCCAGGTTTGGGCCTCAAAACTTGGGCGCTGAGGGTTTGCTGAGTTTGGCCTCAAAACTCAGAATCTGGTGGGCTGGTTTCCCGGTTTGGGCCTCAAAACCGGGGGTTGGCTGGAAAAGGCTGGTTTCCCGGTTTGGGCCACAAAACCGGGGGTGCAGAGCGAGGGCGGCACGTGGCGGCGATCCGGAGGTTGCGTCGAGGCAACGCTTCGGTTTGTGCGGGCGTGGCCGTCGGATACACCTACCACCGAGTTGGTCCAGAATAACCCTAGGGTTTAGCTGGTTCGCTCTGTAATTAGAATAGAGAGGGGTAGAGTAGGAAATAGACTTAGGCTAGTAGAAGGATAAGTAGTCGGGAGACACCCTCCTCCCATCTATCTCAGTCATTTGCTCTTTCGCACTTAGGGTTTCCTGCTCTCCCACTCCCCTGCTGTAGCGAACCTGAGATCCCCAGAGAAGAGAACAATTCCTCTGTGTTCATGAGATTTTTGAGGAAGTGAGACCGTAATCTCACTATTGTAGCGTGTGGTAGCCTCACGGTTGCAAATTCGTGGTACTGATTTGCGTTTTGTTCGTGTTCTTCGTGGATTGCTTTTTGCCACGATTTTCCCGTCGATCGATCTCTTTGCTCAGTGCGTCTTTTGGAAATCCGTTTGAACCAAGTTGTTCTAGATCGTGAGGCACTTCTTTCCACCGAAAAAATTCACCTCTAACCTCACGGTCTAGGAGATCAAACGATTTTCGTGTTGGATCGGTTTTTGCTCCGTCGCTCCGATTTCTTCCAATTCCTCGATTTGGAGTTAGGTTCGAGCCATGATTCCCGAGGGATAGCTCACTAACATCCTTGGAACTTCTCTCATCAAGTCTAAGCCCTAGTGCTTTTGATTCGGAGAAGATCGAGTGGATTTCACGGAAGAACTGCACTGCGTCGGGGGCATCGGACGCTCGAGTCCGTAGCATCGGACGCTGACCCCTTTGGCATCGGAGGCTCCGTTGCTACGTGTCAGGATCTGACAGTTTCTAAGGAGCATCGGACGCTACCACCGGACGCTCCGTTGTTCATCGGACGTGCCGGAGTGAGACCATCGGACGCTGAGATTTTACTGTTCACAGCGTCCGATGCGTATACAGTAAGGTTCCTGAGGGGCTCTGTTCACATCGGACGCTGCAGGTGCTGGGGCATCGGACGCTAGCCAGCTTCCGATGCTGCTGATTCAGCACTGATTCGTCCCTCATTTGCTCATCCGTTCTCAGATTTGGTTTCTGTCTTTTGCGTTGGGTATCTAGAGTTGTGTAGTGTCCCGCTGTGCTTCTTGGAAGCGTCCACCCTACATCTAGGGTCGTGGACACTAGCAAGCTCTAAGGTTTGTCGTTTGGGGTGATTCTCGGGACAGTGGCTACTAGTTTCCGAAAGGAAAATTTGAAGCTCCCATTCACCCCCCTCTGGTCGCTTTCTGAGTGCTTCACGGTCCTTCAATTGGTATCGGAGCAGGTTAAGGATCTTCCACCTTAGCCGGTTCCAGATCCACAGAAGGCGACATGGATCGCGGCGTGGGCAAACCGCCGTTTTTTGATGGGACGAACTATGTGTACTGGAAGATACGCATGTCGGCCTATCTTCAGAGCATGGGCTCTTCTGTTTGGGAGATTTGCAACAGGGATGATTACGTTGTCTTGGCTGCTCGTGTTATTCAGCTTCAGATAGATGAGCACGATGCCAATAGCCGAGCGCGTAACGCTCTTTTTTCCTGTTTGAGCATGTCTGAGTTTGATCGAGTTTCTCACCTCCCCACGGCTCGTGAGATTTGGGCTACCCTCATGCGCTTCCATGAGGGAACCTCTCAAGTCAAATCTCGTCTTTACGAGTCGCACAAGCGGGAGTACGAGAACTTTCGACATATGCCTGGCGAGAGCATAGAGAGTTTATTCGCTCGCTTTCAGGTTATTGTCAACAAGATGAGAGCGAACAAGGAGCTGTTGCCTTTTGACGATCATGAGAGGGCTTTGAAGCTTTTGCACACTCTTGATCGGTCGGTGTGGGATTCAAAGGTCCAGGCGATCATCGAATCGTCTAACTATGAGACCCTCACCTGCGACGAGCTCTTTAGTAAGCTCAAGTCTAGTGAGATTGACGCCATGTCGAGGGCTTCTTATGAGAATCTTTCTGGCCCGACTATGGCTTTGGTTTCTGGCTCTTCTAACCCCTCTGGAGGTTTTGCTCTTTCATCTCTCTTTTCTGTCACAGAGGACCAGCTTGAGTCTTTGGGGGATGACGAGTTAGCAATGCTCGCCAACCGGTTCTCGCGGTTCCACAACAACCGCATGAACCGTCGCCGCGGAGGAGGACGCTCAGGATGCTATGAGTGCGGCGACCCTGACCACTTCATCGCCAACTGCCCCAAGAAGAAGCATTCATCTGGGAAGGGCGATCATGGGCACAAGTACGACTTCGGCAAGCGCAAGGAGAAGTACGTCCCCGCGAGGCACAAGCGGAGGGGCGGCTTCGACAAGGAGCACATCAAGAAGAAGTGCTTGGAGAAGGCCCAGGCTGAGCAGCGTGCGTTCTTCGCCACGCTCAGTGACGTCGACGGCTCGGATGACGACTCCGCTTGCTCAAGCGATAACGAGTCCGAGAAGAAGAAGAGGATCGAGGACAAGCTGAACGGTCTCTGCTTCTTCGCCGACGACGACGGCTTCTGCACCATGGCGCTTGGTGATGAGGTCGACGGCAAGCTGGAGCACACCCCTCGGGACGACGACGACGACGACGACACCTCCCAGGTATCTCTCACCCACGACGAGCTTTCTGCTGAGGTTGAGAAGCTTACTGCCGCCTTGCTTAGTCAGGATAAGCTGCTTAGGCGTGCCGCTAGAGAGCGCAAGGAGTTTAGGCAGAAGTGGGAGGACACGGTGAGGGAGCTTGAGTTTGCCAAGTCCACCGTGGTCGTGTCTGAGGAGGTTGAGTGTGAGATGTGCACCATGCACATGACTGACCTTCTCACTTTGAGAGGTAAGTATGCTGCGTTGGTAGGAGAGGTGGATGAGCTGAAGGCTAGACCTTCTCTGTTGGGTGCATGCAAGACTTGTCCTGTCTTGCAATCTGAGTTGGTAGAGAAGAATGTCAAGATTGTGTCTCTTGAAGAGGCCAACTCAGATAGCACTTGTGTGGCTAGATGTGCTCTCTGTGAGGGTTTGGAGATGGAGATAGCCAATGTGAAGCATGACAAGATGCAAACCGAGGAAGAAAACACATACCTTCGGACCATCTTGTCATGGGTGTCTTGTAGTGAGCCGCAGCTCGGGATGATGATCTCCCAATTATGCGAGCTGCTGGAGGTTCTGGTGTAGGCTTTGCCCCGGGTGTTGATCTTTCCGTTTTTGGGAAGATTGGAGAGTCGAGTGGTCTGAACCCATGTGAGAAGCCCAACTCCACCACTACTCCCAAACTGACCAAACTTCCACCCAAAGAGCCGGTCAAGCCTACCACCAAGGATGGGGTGGTTGAGGAACCCCCGAGAGCTCCACCCAAGAACCAAGTGTGGCATCCCAAACCAAACCACCTAAAGAACAAGCTGGACACAATGCCACCCATCCAGGAGGAGTTGCCATAGAAGGGCAAAGTGATCCACACCCACAGCCATGAGTACCAACAACCCCCTTTGCGTGCGGTGAGGTATCATTGTGATTTTTGTGGGAGAGATGGACACTTGAGCGAGTTCTGCTTTAGGCGCAAAAGAGAGGCGCGCCGTGCTAGGGAGATGAACAACACGGACATGTACCATCCTTTCCATGATGTACATGTGCCGAATGTTCAGAGGAGTGCTCCGAGGAGAGCAGCTAGGCCCAGAGGTCCAGAACCTCAAGTTCCCAGGCCTAGGCAGCAGAGAGCTCCGAGGAGAGATGCTAGGCCTAGAGGCGCAGTACCTCAAGTTGCTAGGCCTAGGCCTCGTAGAGAGCGTGCCCGGCGGGAGCCTGCAGTTGTAGGCTATGGACCCCGTGGCGGAGGCTTTGTAGTTGAGCGTTTTCCCCCACCGCGTTTTGAGTATCGCGATGGACGCTCCTCCTTTAGCGGACCACGTTTTCCTCTACGTGGTGATCGCTCCTCACGTAGTCGTGCTAGGAATGGTTTTTCTACTAACCGTTCTTTTGAGCAGCCGGCCCAACACTGGTATTCCCCTTACTTCACTAACCCCAGTGTTGGACCGTATGCTCACCCTATGTCTTTTTATTGATGTAGGTAAAACGGTTGGAGGACATTTGGTTGGTGGATTCCGGTTGCTCGAGGCACATGACCGGAAACGCCAAGTGGTTCTCCAGCCTTAGCCCTGTTGCCGGAAAGGAGTTCATAACCTTCGGCGACAATAGCAAAGGTAAGGTATTGTCTCGCGGGTCGGTGCGAGTTAATGAGCACTTTGTGTTGCGCGATGTTGCTCTTGTTTCTAACTTGCATTTTAACCTTCTTTCTGTTTCGCAACTCTTTGACGACAACTATGAGATTAGTTTTAAACCGAATCTCAGTCGCATTTTGGATCCTCAGGGCAATCTTGTATGTTTGATTTCGCCCTTTGGAAAAGTCTTTCGTGCGAATTTCTCAGAGTCTTTTGGCACTTCTCGTTGTCTTGTGGTTGGACCTTCCTCCTCTGATCTCTGGAAGTGGCATAGGAGACTTGGACATTTGAGCTTTGACTTGCTTGCAAGGCTTAGTTCACTTGGCCTAATCCGAGGATTGCCCAAGTTGCATATGGAGAAGGATCTTGTTTGTCACTCTTGTAGACACGGGAAGATGGTTGCCGCTCCTCACCATCCAGTGACTCAGGTCATGACCAAGCGCCCTGGAGAGCTTTTGCACATGGACCTTGTTGGTCCGGCTCGGGTGAGATAGGTTGGGGGGAAGTGGTATGTGCTTGTTGTTGTTGATGACTTTTCGAGATATTCGTGGGTCTTCTTTTTAGCCGAGAAGACCGAGACTTTCTTCTTTGCTCGCAATCTGATTTTGTGTCTTCAGAAGGAGTTCCCTTTGAACTCGATGCGAGCAATTCGGAGTGATAATGGTTCCAAATTCAAAAACTCGGATTTTGAGAAATTCTGTAACTCTTTGGGTTTGGAGCACTAGTTTTCTTCCCCTTACACACCGCATCAAAATGGTGTTGTAGAGAGGAAGAATCGGACCCTTGTTGAGATGGCCAGGACGATGCTCGATGAGCATAGGACTCCTAGACGTTATTGGGCCGAAGCTATGAACACTGCGTGCTATATTTCCAATCGCATTTTTTTGAGAGCGTTCTTGAAAAAGACTTCTTATGAGTTGCGTTTTGGTAGACAGCCCAAGGTGAGTTATTTTAGAGTCTTCGGTTGCCATTGTATTATATTGAAGAAAGGCAATCTGGACAAATTCGAGTCTCGTTCTTCTGACGGAGTATTTTTTGGTTATGGCACTCACACTCGCGCATATCGTGTACTTAACCTTGATACTAACCGAGTCATGGAGACATCAGATGTCACCTTCGACGAGACTCTCGTTTGTCCTTCTTCTCGTTTTGAGCGAGCAGGTGATCATGAGGTTGGTGAGCCTCTTTTCGATGATGAGGACGAGGATGCTGAAGGTATGGATGATCCAGCACCCCCTCCACCTATTGTGCCGCAAAGAGCGGCTTCTACGACGACTCACGGCCCCGACACCTCTTCTTCCTGGGGGCCGTGGGATCCGCCACCCCGAGTGGTACCATTTGTACCCGGGGAGGCTCCAGCTGCTGTTGAGGGGGAGGCCACTTCGGCAAGGGAGGCGCCACGACACATCCAGCGCCAGCACCCGCCTCAGCAGATGATCGGCAGCATCGACGAACGGGTTACTCGGTCCAGGTCACAGCTCATCTCTCGCTTCGCTCATTCTGCTTTTGTTGCTAATTTTGAGCCCCGAGATGTTGGACACGCTTTGACGGATCCGGACTGGGTCAATGCCATGCATGAGGAGTTAGAAAATTTTGAGCGAAATCAGGTTTGGGTTCTAGTTCCACCTCCTCCTGAGTGTAAGCCTATTGGGACAAAATGGGTTTTCAAAAACAAGCAAGGAGAGGATGGCCACGTTGTTAGAAACAAGGCCAGGCTTGTAGCGAAGGGTTATAGTCAGAAGGAGGGGATAGACTATGAGGAGACGTTTGCTCCTGTAGCTCGTTTGGAGGCAATTAGGATACTCTTGGCCTTTGCTGCATCCAAAGGTTTCAAACTTTTTCAAATGGATGTCAAGAGTGCCTTCTTAAACGGCTACATAGAAGAAGAAGTTTATGTTGAGGAACCCCCCGGTTTTGAAAATCCCAAGTTTCCAAACCATGTTTTTAAACTCCACAAAGCTCTATATGGTTTGAAACAAGCCCCTAGAGCCTGGTATGATAGGTTGAAAACCTTTTTGCTTGCTAAGGGTTTTGAAATGGGTTGTGTAGATAAAACGCTTTTTCTCCTCAGGCAAGGCAAAGACACTCTCTTGGTCCAGATTTACGTGGATGATATCATTTTCGGTGGTTCTTCTCACTCTTTGGTTGCCAAGTTTGCAGATACTATGAGCAGGGAGTTCGAGATGAGCATGATGGGCGAGTTGACGTTTTTCCTCGGGTTGCAAATCAAGCAATCCCGGGAAGGTACGTTCGTGCACCAGGGCAAGTACACCAAGGACTTGGTGAAGCGGTTCGATATGGGTGAGGCCAAGCCTCTTCCAACACCCATGTCGACGACGACTGCCCTGGATACGGATGTGGATGGAGAAGCAGTGGACCAGAAGGAGTACCGAAGCATGATCGGGTCGCTCCTCTACCTGACGGCGACACGCCCGGACATCCAGTTCGCGGTGTGTCTGTGTGCGCGCTTTCAGGCATCGCCGCGCACCTCTCACCGTCAGGCGGTGAAGCGGGTTTTCAGGTACCTTCGTTTCACACCTGAGTTTGGGATTTGGTATTCTGCTTCCTCCACCCTCTCCCTTTGCGGCTATTCCGATGCCGATTTTGCTGGTTGCCGTATTGAGCGCAAGTCCACTTCTGGGACTTGCCAGTTTATTGGTTCTTCTCTTGTTTCGTGGTCTTCTCGCAAGCAGTCTAGTGTCGCCCAGTCTACCATGGAGGTTGAGTATGTTGCTGCGGCTAGCTGCTGTTCCCAGTTGCTTTGGATGATGGCCACTTTGTGTGATTTTGGTCTGAGCTTTACTCGTGTTCCTTTGCTTTGTGACAGCACGAGTGCTATTAGCGTTGCTAAGAACCCCGTGCTTCACTCGAAGACCAAACACATTGATGTGCGCTTTCATTTCTTGCGAGACCACCAGGAGAAGGGTGATATCGACCTTCGCCATGTCGATACTCATCATCAACTGGCTGATATTTTCACCAAGCCTTTAGACGAATCAACCTTTAACCGGTTGAGGGGTGAGCTCGGTGTGTGTTTCCCCTTTTAGTTGGGGGAAACATTTTGGATCTTGTATATTTGACTGACTCTTTTGTCTTTCTTTTCTTTTGCATTTCAGCATACGCATTTACATTCTGAGCTTCATGTTTATAATCACTAGAATGTAACTATGCTCTATGTAGTATGCTCCGATGCTTATGTTGATGCTTGTAGCTTATGCCCTTTCTGATCACTAGTACATGTTGTGAGCTGAGCTATTTTTGAAATGGTGAATTTGCTTAATAACTTAGAACCTAAAAATATTCACCATTGAGATATGCAACTAGCATGTGTAGAATGTGTTGAGTTTGCTCGTGCTTTTCATCTATGCTAGGTTGCTATGTCTTTAGTTCTGAGTCTTTCACTTGCTTGGTCTGTTCATATCATGTTTAAAATTTGAACCAAGGTTTAGTGAATTGAAAAGATCGAGATGGGATTGCTTGTCAACACATCAGGGTATCGAGACGGTCTCTCATTGCACTTTGAGTTAAACTTGAGCCGTGTAGTGTATGACCGAAACCATAGCTTTAAGCTTCTGATTGCTTCGGCATAGGCTTCGCTTGGTTGAAAAGTTAGGCATGACAAGCTTTCAACCTCTCGCAATCTCATGCTATTAATTGAACTTGTGTAATTTCACCGCTGCAACTCCGATCTGAATCTGAACTCACAAGTGTATGTTACATTCTTAAGCATGATGATTGAACCTTGCTAGGGGTAGTTCACCTTGTATACATGTTTAGCACTTGTTCAGACTCCTGTTTTTACATGGCTAGTGCTATTTTGATGGTGAATACCTTTTTGACTCAAAACTGCTCTTTTCTGCTCATGTGTTCATATTTCATATCTGGTGATCAGTTTGAGCCTTTGCTGAGCTTGTATGTTGTTGTTGAGTCATTGGAGTTATACTGTTTAGAGCATCTTTGCATTCTCCTGAATATATGCCTGAAGCTGCTAACTTGCATTTTGACTCATATGCATGTTGGAAGGGGGAGAACCTCCCATGTTCGCACGTTTTGTTGGTGCCTTTTTCTGATGGGGAGAGTCTCTTAATTGATTAGTGCATTTTCAACTAAGGGGGAGAATTTGCAAATCATTTATGCTTCCCAAGTGTTCATTTGAGGGAGAGTTTGCATGTCTCTTGGATGTTCAACTAAGGGGGAGTTTTTGCTGTCTCTTGCTAGCCGAACGGCATTGGTAGGCATTGGTATCGAGCTTTCTTTGCTAGTTGTGTTGAGCCTCTATGCCTCTATCTTGAGGGACTAGCATTTTTGCCTCGATTTTCCAATTGGTGTTTGCTAGCGGTGTTGAGCCTGTTCTACCTCTTCTTGAGGGCTAGCTTTGCTTTGCTTGGTTGCGTCGAGCCGTTGCCCATGTCTTTGGGGACCAAGTTCTTTCGCTCTTTCCACTTGACCTTCTTCGGCTTTGCTATGCTTTTGGGTCATTTGGTTGAGTTCTCTCTTCTTCCTTCCTCCTTTCTTCTCTTTCTCTTATGATTTGTGTTGGTAGTTGACAATGCACTCATCAAGGGGGAGATTGCGGATACATGGGTGTATGCCGGGTCTCTGAGTGATGAGTGATTGTCAACTGGGATGATGCGCATGCTCTTCGGCTTGTGTTGTGCAGGTGTCGAGCACGGATGCAGTGATCGAAGGCGAGGTGAAGGTCAAGTAGAGACGTGCCGTGCCGATGGACCGAGAGTGGCGAAGGGCGGACGTGAGGCTTGGACTGAGGGACCAGAGGCCCGAGGATCAGCTGTGGTGGCTGGCAGCCTGTGACAGCTACAAGCGAAGACTTGCGGTCATGTGTTGCCTGAGTCGTGGACTCGGGGACACGTGTCGGTGGACGGGGTGCACGGGAGGTGCATCCCCTCTACGACGTCGGTTTGGTGGTAGAGCCAGGGAAAAACCATCGGGTGGACGGTTTCCAGGTTTGGGCCTCAAAACCTGGGTGCGGATGGTTTCTGAGTTTGGCCACAAAACTCGGGCTGAGGACGGTTTCCAGGTTTGGGCCTCAAAACCTGGGCGCTGAGGGTTTGCTGAGTTTGGCCTCAAAACTCAGAATCTGGTGGGCTGGTTTCCCGGTTTGGGCCTCAAAACCGGGGGTTGGCTGGAAAAGGCTGGTTTCCCGGTTTGGGCCACAAAACCGGGGGTGCAGAGCGAGGGCGGCACGTGGCGGCGATCCGGAGGTTGCGTCGAGGCAACGCTTCGGTTTGTGCGGGCGTGGCCGTCGGATACACCTACCACCGAGTTGGTCCAGAATAACCCTAGGGTTTAGCTGGTTCGCTCTGTAATTAGAATAGAGAGGGGTAGAGTAGGAAATAGACTTAGGCTAGTAGTAGGATAAGTAGTCGGGAGACACGCTCCTCCCATCTATCTCAGTCATTTGCTCTTTCGCACTTAGGGTTTCTTGCTCTCCCACTCCCCTGCTGTAGCGAACCTGAGATCCACAGAGAAGAGAACAATTCCTCTGTGTTCATGAGATTTTTGAGGAAGTGAGACCGTAATCTCACTATTGTAGCGTGTGGTAGCCACACGGTTGCAAATTCGTGGTAGTGATTTGCGTTTTGTTCGTGTTCTTCGCGGATTGCTTTTTGCCACGATTTTCCCGTCGATCGATCTCTTTGCTCAGTGCGTCTTTTGGAAATCCGTGTGAACCAAGTTGTTCTAGATTGTGAGGCACTTCTTTCCACCGAAGGAATTCACCTCTAACCTCACGGTCTAGGAGATCGAACGATTTTCGTGTTGGATCGGTTTTTGCTCCGTCGCTCCGATTTCTTCCAATTCCTCGATTTGGAGTTAGGTTCGAGCCATGATTCCCGAGGGATAGCTCACTAACATCCTTGGAACTTCTCTCATCAAGTCTAAGCCCTAGTGCTTTTGATTCGGAGAAGATCGAGTGGATTTCACGGAAGAACTGCACTGCATCGGGGGCATCGGACACTCGAGTTCGTAGCATCGGACGCTGACCCCTTTGGCATCGGAGGCTCTGTTGCTACGTGTCAGGATCTGACAGTTTCTAAGGAGCATCGGACGCTACCACCGGACGCTCCGTTGTTCATCGGACGTGCCGGAGTGAGACCATCGGACGCTGAGATTTTACTGTTCACAGCGTCCGATGCGTATACAGTAAGGTTCCTGAGGGGCTCTGTTCACATCGGACGCTGCAGGTGCTGGGGCATCGGACGCTAGCCAGCTTCCGATGTTGCTGATTCAGCACTGATTCGTCCCTCGTTTGCTCATCCGTTCTCGGAGTTGGTTTCCGTCTTTTGCGTTGGTTTCTAGAGTTGTGTAGTGTCCCGCTGTGCTTCTTGGAAGCATCCACCCTACATCTAGGGTCATGGACACTAGCAAGCTCTAAGGTTTGTCGTTTGGGGTGATTCTCGGGACAGTGGCTACTAGTTTCCGAAAGGAAAATTTGAAGCTCCCATTCACCCCCCTCTGGTCGCTTTCTGAGTGCTTCACGGTCCTTCACCATGGTGTCTTATTTTCGGGTGTTTGGGTGCAAGTGCTTTATCCTGAAGCAAGGCAACTTGGATAAATTTGAATCTCGCTCTGCTGATGGTGTGTTTCTTGGTTATGCTTTACATTCGCGTGCTTATTGAGTTCTTAACCTTGAGACTAACCGGATAGTGGAGACCTGCGAGGTCACATTCGACGAGAGTATGCCTTGTGTTTCTTCTGCTTTTGATGTTGCAGGGGAACAAGAGCCGGGAGAGACAATCTTTGTGGAGGAGGAGCAGGAAGATGTCGATTGGGGTGATCCCGAGCCAACTCCACTGGCTGCCCCCGTCGACCCTGCGACAACTACTTCCACTCGAGGACCCGATCCCACTACTTCGTCTTCTTGGGGTCCTCTTGAGCCACCTCTCCAGCAAGCACCGGCTGCACCTGAGGCAGCGGCAGCATCTGGCGAGGAGGTCGCAACTTCGGCGAGGCAAGCGCCCCGAAGCGTCCAGCATATCCACCCTCTGCAACAGATGATCGGTGGCATCGACCAGCGAATCACGCGGTCGCGAGCGTATGAGATCTCTCACTTTGCTCATTCTGCATTCGTTGCTTCTTTTGAGCCCAAAGATGTTGGACACGCACTCTCTGATTCTAACTGGGTCAATGCCATGCATGAGGAGTTGGAAAACTTTGAGCGAAACCAAGTCTGGACCCTAGTTCCACCTCCACCAGAATGCCACCCCATAGGTACCAAATGGGTTTTCACAAACAAACAGGGTGAGGACGGGATGGTAGTGAGGAACAAGGCTAGGCTAGTTGCCCAGGGTTTTCACCAGAAAGAGGGGATAGACTACGAAGAAACCTTTGCCCCTGTAGCCCGTTTAGAAGCCATTAGGATCCTTCTAGATTTTGCAGCTTCAAAGGGTTTTAAGCTATACCAAATGGATGTCAAGAGTGCTTTCTTAAACGGGTATATAGAGGAAGAGGTTTATGTGAGACACCGCCTGGTTTCGAGAGTCCCAAGTTTCCAAACCATGTTTTCAAACTTACAAAAGCTTTATATGGTTTGAAACAAGCCCCGAGAGCATGGTACGATTGTTTGAAAACTTTTCTGCTTTCCAAGGGTTTTAAAATGGGACGAGTAGATAAGACTCCGTTTCTCCTCAGGGAAGGCAATGACACCCTTTTGATTCAGATTTACGTGGATGATATCATCTTTGGTGGCTCTTCTCATGCACTTGTTGCCAAGTTTGCAGATACTATGAGCAGGGAGTTTGAGATCAGTATGATGGGTGAGTTGACCTTTTTCCTCGGGTTGCAAATCAAGCAAACCCGAGACAGGATGTTCGTGCATCAAGGCAAGTACATGAAGGACATCCTGAAGAAGTTTGACATAGGCGAGGCCAAGCCTCTTACGACGCCCATGGCAACGACTGCTGTGATGGACGCGGACCAGGATGGAGAGGTAGTTGACTAGAAGGAGTACATGAGCATGATTGGCTCACTCATGTACTTGACGGCGATGAGGCCAGACATACAGTTTTCTGTGTGTTTGTGCGCTCGCTTTCAGGCATCCCCTCGGACTTCCCACAAGCAAACGGTCAAGCGCATCATGAGGTACCTCCGATACACTCCTGAGTTCGGACTTTGGTACTCTTCTTCTTTGACTCTTTCGCTTTGTGGTTACTCCGATGCGGATTTTGCTGGCTGTCGGCTTGAGCGCAAGTCTACTTCTGGGACTTGTCAGTTTCTTGGCTCTTCACTGGTTTCGTGGTCTTCTCGCAAACAGTCGAACGTGGCCCAGTCTACTATGGAAGCCGAGTATGAGAACACAAGGTTGATATGTGCCCTTGTGGTTCCCTTCTTGAGTGATGAGTGATCGATCAACGGGCAACATGTCTCTTGGTTGTGTTGATGTGCAGGTGCAGAGCTCGGGCAGTGGTCGAAGGTGAGGTGAAGGACAACTAGGGACGTGCCATGCCGACGGACCGGGAGCGGTGAAGGGCGGACGTGGAGCTTGGTCCGACGGACCGGGAGACCTGAGGACCAGCTGTGGTAGCTGGCACGTGGCGTCGACAAGCAAGAGCACATGGGGATGTGCGGTGCATCGGCCGAGTCGGGAGGAAGGTGATGGCGTCGTGACACTTGGCGGGAGGCCGAGAAGGATGGCGAATGCACTGTGCCCGGCGTGGAGGCTGGACATGCTCCGGCATCGGTGCTGGAACTCGGGGTGTGCGAACCACATCCCGTCTACGGCACGGGTTCGGTCGCTGAGCCTCAAAAAGCTACCCTCGACGGTTTCCGAGTTTGGGCCTCAAAACTCGGGGTGGCTGGTTTCCGAGTTTGGGCCTCAAAACTCGGCGTGGACGGTTTCCAGGTTTGGGCCTCAAAACCTGGGCGCGCGGGTTTCTGAGTTTGGGCCACAAAACTCAGCCTGAGGACAGGTTTCCCGGTTTCGGCCTCAAAACCGGGGGAAGGCCCAGGTTTCCCAGTTTCGGCCTCAAAACCGGGGGGAGGTCCGCAAAAAGGACGGTCGATGCGTGGCGGCGTGAAGAGGCAGGCGCGGCGGCGTAGCTATTCGCGAAGTAGGCACGGCGGTCGACAAGGCGGTGCGTGTGAAAGGTCCTAGTTTGGTTTTGGTAATTGAGTGACAACTTTAGGTGGACTAATGATGTTTATGTGAGATACACAGGTGTTAAGTCCACAGGTGAGATTGTATGAGCAACATATGCCATAGGGGTGAAATGGCTTGAAGTATGTTGCAATGCTCATGCATGTGATGAAGAATGAGCTTATTGCATATGTGACATGACATGTGGTCATGTGGCTAAGATTGTGAAGATCAAGGCAAGACTTGGCTTGATGGACCGGTTGCGAAGGTGAAGGGCAAGTTGGAGGCTTTAAAGCCGTTGGTACCGAGTGTCGGGAGGCTTAAGCAAGACTTGGCGCCGAAGGACCGAAGCGATGGTGAAGAGCAAGTGATGTCAAGATCGATGGACCATGGAGGCCATGTGATGATATGAAGTGGATCATATCATTTGGAGATAGATTGGTGCATGTGTTGCATCAACACCGAAGGAGATGGAATGAAATGCGCAAGGCAAAGGTATATGTATAGGGCATTTCATTTCACCGGTCATAGGTGTGTAGAGAAGATTATGACCGGGTTTAGGATAGATGGCCGTACTATCAAGAGGAGCAAACTTGTTTGCGTATCGGTCATCTAGTGCCACTTGAGCGATCTAACATTGCGTTGTTACTAGGATCGAGTGGCGTGGTAAGAGCAAGTGAAAATCCTTTGGAAAATGATTGTGAAAATGCTAACACACATACACATGATGTTGTACACTTAGTGGTGTTGGCACATTTGCAAAGGAGAAGTTGTTGGAGAAGAAGTTGTGTTGAAAGGAGGCATGGAGAAGTGGGAGAAACTAGTGTTGAAAGGATTCAGCGGTTTTCGGAGGAGAAGTGAAGTGCTCTGGGAGCATCGGACGCTGGTCCGAGGAGCATTGGACGCTGGGCCGAGCGTCCGATGGTTAACCCTAGATTCTGTCAGAAGTTGAAGGAGCATCGGACGCTGGCAACGGACGCTGAGAAAACACTGTTGCAGAATCCGATGCAGGTGACGTGGTGTGAGCTAGCCTTTCAGGGAGCATCGGACGCTGACCTGCGTCCGATGTGGTTCCATCTGACGCGTCCGATGTAGAATGGAGCTCTCGGGGAGCTCTCTGCATAGACATCGAACGTTGGCCCTTAGCGTCCGATGCTAAGGGTCCGGCGCGTCTGATGTGAGAGCAGGTTTGCGCAGTTTTGAGCAGAGGCATCGGAGCGTCCGATGCTAGGCATCGGCGCGTCCGATGCCACTTTATCTGGCGCGGGAAGTGATATAGCCGTTGGGATCGCTCGGCCGACGTTGATCATGGGGGACACATGGCGAGCATCCAAGCATCGGACGCTGGCCTCAGCGTCCGATGGTCCCGATCCGGAGCGTCCGATGGTGGCGCAGTTTGCCCAGTGAAGGGGCAACGGCTAGTTAGCCCTTGGAGCTATAAATAGCGTTGGTAACCGGCCTTGGGCTGGTGGTTGAGCACTCCAAAGCCTTGGTGGCTGGTGTGGATGTGCTTGGGAGCCCTCTAACTCGCTTGTGCTTGCTAGTGTGCGATTCGATAGCGAGTGAGTGATCGCTAGTGCGTTGCATTGAGAGATAGCAACGAGTGGCACTAGGTGATTGTGTTGCAAGCCGGTGGTGCTTGTTACTCTTGGAGGTTGCCACCTCCTAGACGGCTTGGTGGTTGTGTCTCCGTCGTGAAGCCCGCAAGAAGATTGTGCGTGGCTCCGGAGAAGGCTTTGTGAGGGCATTGTGCTCGCCCCGCGGGAGATCGCGAAGAGCAACTCTAGTAGAAGAGAGGCGCGAAGAGCGCCAAGTGGTCCAGCCGGATCAAAGCTAGAGCTCTTGGTGAGCACTCCATCGTGGAGAGTGTGACCTAGGGTCACCACTAGCAAGAGGATCGGCGGCAACCTTGGGCTTGCCTCAACGGGGACTAGCTTGGTGCCAACCAAGTGAACCTCGGGAAAAAATCACCGTGTCAACCTTGTTCATCCCGTTGGTTTGCATTCCCCTTACACAAGCTTGTATTTACTTTCATATATATTGTGCTTGTGTAGTTGCTCTTGTAATTAGTTAGCTTGTGTAGCTTGCTAGTTATCTTCCTTGCTTGTGTAGCATAGAAGTTGATCCCGTGAGTGACTAGTTGACTTGTAGTCTTGCTAGTCACATTGCTTAGTTTGTGTAGCTAAGTTGAGCTCTCTAATTTGGCTTGTATAGCCTTGTTATTGAGCATTGCTAGTGAGCTTAGGCTTTGTGCTTTTTGCTTAGTGGCATGTGTAGGAGCTCCCCGGTTGATTGAGTACTAGTTGCTTAGGTTTGTGTAACCTTGCAAGCTAGAATTGTTTAGGTGAGCTCTAGCTAGCCCGACACCTTATTTGCTTTGTTTAGGTTCATTTGTAAGGTGTCATAGAGTATAAGTAGAGGGGTGTAGTCTTGGCTAGACCGATAGTTTTAATTCCGCATTTGTTTCGGTTAGCCGCTCCGATTATGTTTAAGTTTTAAAAAGGACTATTCACCCCCCCCTCTAGTCCGCCATCTCAACCCTTCAAATGGTATCAGAGCTAGGTCTCTCATTTGTGGTCTTCACCGACTCGAGAGGATGGCGACTAGTTGGCTAGATGTTGAGTGTGACACACATATTTTTGATGGCACACACTATGCACGATGGAAACTTCATATGCTTGATCATTTCCGTGCTTTTGGTCCGAAGTTTTGGTGGATCGTTGTTGTTGGTTTTACTCATGCCTTGGATGAGAGTAATCTAACCCAAGCGCAAGATGATTGCCTAACACTCGATGCACAAGCCCAATGTTTTCTAACAAATGCTTTGCAAGATGAGATATTTGGCAGGGTGATTACTTCGGTGAGTGCCCATGATATGTGGATGGCACTCAAATATCTCTATGGTGATTTCTCTATTTGGGATGATGGCAAATTCAAGGAGGATGATCACATAGAGATGGCACATGAGGATGATGAGCATGACCACAACTTGGTGGTTGTGGAGGATTGCTCCACCTCATGGTCAAGTGATGATGATGATGATGAATCTACAAGATCACTTGACAAGGATGATGGTGACCATAGCCGAAGCTCAATTGGTGCAAAAGATGATGCTACCTCATGCACACTTGATGATGATGATGATGATGACGGCTATGAGAGTGATGTCTCTACAAGCTCTCCCTCTACACCACATTGCTTCATGTCACACGGTGACACTAAGGTATCAATTGCAAATGTGGTTGTTGATTGTGATGATCCAAACTTTGAGCTTGTGTGTAGACTCACCAAAGCTTTAGAAAATGAGATGGCTAAAACAATGAAATTGACAAAAGAAAACTCATTTCTAAAGAATGCATGTGAACAACAAAAGCATCTACTTTATGTTACTACTTGTTCACATGATGAGCTTAAATTGACTCATGAGGAACTTAGTGTTGCTCATGACAACTTGGTACAAGACCATGCTTTTCTCACTAAGAAGCTTTCTAATGAAGAAACTAAAACTAGTGAGAGCTCATCATTTGGGTTAAGAGATCAATCACATATTTCTGCTAACCCATGTGATGTAGAGAAGAAGCATGTATCCTCCTCTTGTGAAGATTTATTATCTATGCCATGTTCTTCACATATAGATGCCTGTTCTACTTCCTTGTCTTGTGAGACTAACATTTTGAAGGAGAACAATGAGCTCAAAAGTGAAGTGAAGAACTTGAGCAACAAGTTAGAGAGGTGGTGTAGATCAAAGGTCACCCATGAGCACATAATGAAGAATCAAAGAAGCTATGCTGACAAGAGTGGCATTGGCTTCAACAAGAGCAATGTCAAAGGCAAGAGACGGGGCAAGAGAAGATATGAAAGAGAAATGAAGAAGCAAGAACAAGAAAAGCTATCTCATTTCATGTGCTATCGGTGCCATGAGATGGGACATCTTGCAAATGTTTGCCCCAACAAGGAGAAGCTCAAGTTGAAGAAGGAAGAAGAGAGGCTCAAGCATATCAAATGCTTCAAGTGCCGCACTAGAGGACATCTCACCTCTATGTGCGCAACCAAGCAATTGGAGAAGCAACAAGATGAGCCTCAACCAAAGCCACAAGTTGAGCAAGAAAAGAAGCCCCAAGTTCAAATCAAGAACAACCATCATGATGATGACTTGATGAACAAGAAGAAAACAAGAAGGGGCGGAAGAGCAAGGCATCCAACTCACATTCAAGATGCCAAGATGATGATGAGCAAGAATCAAGATGAGAAGAAATATTTGGCTCACATCAAGTGCTACAAGTGTGGTGATATGGGACACTTTGCCTCGAAGTGTCCTACCAAGCTTGAGAAGAAGGCTCAAGCAACTCATGAGAGGCAAGGCAATGAGAAGCAACAAATGAGCAAGGAAGAGAAGGCTCAATCAAAGAGAGTTTGCTACTCATGCCGGGAAAGGGGACACATGGCAAATTCATGTCCCCTAGGTAAAATTTCTAAGCCTATTTCAATTGATGATAATATTGTGCTTAGAAAGGATGAAAATGGTACCTCTAAGGCTACTATTGCAACTCATCCTGCTACTCATACTAAGGCTATGCCAAAGTATGTTTCACCTAACTTGAGAGGACCCAAACAAGTTTGGGTACCATCAAAAAGTGGATGAATGTGTGTAGGTACCATGGAATTGGAGGCTTGATTCGAGTGGATTCATGATGATTATTATATGGTTGAGTCAATTAAAGAATCTTAGTGCACATCCAAACCCAATGCCAAGTCAAGTAAAGTGAAGTCCAAGTACTATAACATACAAGTGCAAAGTTCAAGTTGTGGTGATTTATTGGAGTATTTGAAGTCTTGCAATCAAATTGAATTGAAGCTTGATATTGAATGATCATGAGCTAGTAAGGTATATCTATATTTGATCACATTCATTTGGGTGCATATGAGTTGATTGAATTGGATATGTATGCATATGTTGCTTGCTATAAGATGATTGAATGGATTCATTGCTTAGTAATCAAGTTTGAGTTAGTTTGATTGGATATGTTCACAAGATGACTTTTAGTAAGTGGATTGAATGGATATATATCTTGTGAGAGTGTTCAAACAAGTTAGCTTCAAGTTTGATTCAAATTGCTACAATATAGCTCAATTGCTCAAAGTTGTCCAATATTGGAAAATCTGAGTGAGCTGAGAAGATAGCCATGTTTGGATGCTCAAATCTAATTGGATTGACCTGAAATTTGGTGTGCATGCTCTACACTTATAGTATTAGTTGCTGTAGAAAATTGGAATTCATTGGATAAGTGAAACTCCGTGTGGTAGTGGATCTTGTCAACTCTATTGCAGCAGTTTTCAGCATGGACAGCAAGTGAAAGAATTGAAATCTGGTAGCAATCTAGACAGCCAATGAAGCTCAAATTTTTATGGCTACTAGAATACATAGAGAGGCACATCTCCACCAAATTTCATGGTCATTAGACTTATATTTTGGGAGATATGCATGTTTCCTTGAGAATGACAGAATCTGCCAGAAAAGAGACAAATATTGGATTGGTCTAGAGTCACTTTGATTGAAAGGCCCTCAAGTTGGAATCATATTTATAAGTGGTTGAGGGACCTATGTTTGGTTTTGAAATGAGCTAGAAGCATGACAAAGATGAGTACAAGTTCATTTGATTATGGAGTGTTTTTGACACACAATTTGGTACTCAAATTGAAGATCAAGACCAATATCAAGATGAAGATAAAGATCATATTCTAGTATCAATTGAAGATCATTTGGAAGAAAGAAAAGAGCTCAAAGAAGGATTCAAATTCAGATCTCGAGAAGAGTTCATCATTTGGATCAATCAAACAAAGGAAATTCAAGTAAGTGTCAAGGATGATTCTTTGAAGAGAGGTCACTTCTCCCTTTTGTAGGGGCATGCCGCCTTTTGTAGGTTAACCAAGCGTGGCTTGGAAGGCTAACATGGAAGTGGTGATCTAAAGTATCATTGGAGATGCTTAGTTGAAGAAATCAAAAGGATTGGTCAAGAAAGCAAGCAACACCCAAAAGAGAGCAAAATCTTGAAGCATTCAAGTGGTATTCACTATTGGTATAAACTAGTGGTATTCACATGCAAGCTATGATCAAATGAAGAAGCAAGCCAACCACAACAAGATAGTGCATGTGATCATTATTGGTTCTTAATTCATATGGGTGAAGAATGGTATTCAAAATTGGTATCTACTAGTCTTCACCAAGCTTTGAAATGGACTTCACATTGCTATTATGTAGCAAATTGGAATATAATGACTATCCTCTTCTCCAAGATAGCAAAGGTATCATTGTAATGTGCATTTCATCCCATACTAGTATGCGGTTAGTGCATATAGTACATGCTTAATAGGATCATGCATAATAAATGAAAAGTTTAAATTCATAGCCTACCACTATTGCTTGTTTGATTATATGATCTAGTGGTTAGTATATGGATTTGTTCATGAGCTAGTGAACCCAAGTACTTGATCTAGAAGATGAGCATTCAAGTGTCTAATTCAACGTGAGTAAGATAACCATTAAAAGATGTGTGAAGAAGCTTACTCTAGAGCAAACCGAGTTAGATATCTTGTGCAAGTTTAATAGTTCAAGTCACAAATGAGAGGCTCATGACAAGAGTTCAAGAAGAAGACAATAATGCAAATGGATATCAAGTTTAAACTATCATTCAAGTGGTATCTAGACTCATCATTTCTTCACATGGTATCTATTCAAAATGGTATATGATCTTTCAAGTGATATTTACCAAGTGGTGTCTAGATCAAGCTTACAAGTGGTATCCTACAAGACTTCAAGTGATCCTCAACTTTAAGTGATCAAATCAAGCAAAGCATCCCTCACAAACAAGAGCTCAAGTTTATCATTTGGATGACCCATGCTATGACATAGGGGAGGTGCCCCACCTATTTGTATTAAGCTCAAAGATCCTACACATGGTGTCATTCCAACACATATGGTGGTGTCCATCAAAAATGAAGACTCAAGTGTCAACCATCTACCCTAGTGTCACCCTTTGTGAGAAAAGAGCATACCTTTTATGGTCATTGATGACAAAGGGGGAGAAAGTGCCAAAGATATAATAGGGTGAGAATTTGTGGCAAAAATATGTCAAGGACAAAGGGGAGAAAACCAAAGATGGACATGGATCAAGAGGGAGCAAGATTGAACAATGGAAAAGGATCAAAATTCTTGGACAAAAGAGAGCACACAAGTAGGGGGAGCAAGCTCATGAATACATGATTGATGCATTTGTTTGTGCATTACATTTGCTTGCTCACATTGCATATGTTTTACATTCCTACATGCTTTGCTCACATTGCATATGTTTTACATTCCTACATGCTTGTGTGCAATATTTGCTAGAGCTAAGACTTGGAAGATGATTGTTTTCCTTTATTTGGTATCTAGAGCATAGTCTTAGTGTAACAAGTGGTAACTAGAACCTTGATTATAATGTTGATCTCACGTGGTATCTAGTTTCACTTGTTTCTAGCAAGTTTGATGCTAAGGAAGTTTCAAATATGGTATACACGCTTCAAAGGTAAAATTCAATCTTGTATACCTTAGCATCACTTAGTAGTGCTAACACTCCCACAAATTTCATATCTATGCATGTGTGCAAACTTGAAACCAAACCATTTGAGCACATATGTAGGGGGAGTTAACACTACAAAGTCGGGTTGTATGGTGCTTATCCAAATCTTCTCATATGGTCTTAATGTTGGATAAGTAACATAGAATCCAAACCAAGTTAGCAATTTACATTCTTGTAAAGTGCTAGCTTGGAATAAGCTTAAATTTCTATATCTTTGTAGAGTTGTCATCAATTACCAAAAAGGGGAGATTGAAAGGTCCTAGTTTGGTTTTGGTAATTGAGTGACAACTTTAGGTGGACTAATGATGTTTATGTGAGATACACAGGTGTTAAGTCCACAGGTGAGATTGTATGAGCAACATATGCCATAGGGGTGAAATGGCTTGAAGGATGTTGCAATGCTCATGCATGTGATGAAGAATGAGCTTATTGCATATGTGACATGACATGTGGTCATGTGGCTAAGATTGTGAAGATCAAGGCAAGACTTGGCTTGATGGACCGGTTGCGAAGGTGAAGGGCAAGTTGGAGGCTTTGAAGCCGTTGGTACCGAGTGTCGGGAGGCTTAAGCAAGACTTGGCGCCGAAGGACCGAAGCGATGGTGAAGAGCAAGTGATGTCAAGATCGATGGACCATGGAGGCCATGTGATGATATGAAGTGGATCATATCATTTGGAGATAGATTGGTGCATGTGTTGCATCAACACCGAAGGAGATGGAATGAAATGCGCAAGGCAAAGGTATATGTATAGGGCATTTCATTTCACCGGTCATAGGTGTGTAGAGAAGATTATGACCGGGTTTAGGATAGATGGCCGTACTATCAAGAGGAGCAAACTTGTTTGCATATCGGTCATCTAGTGCCACTTGAGCGATCTAACATTGCGTTGTTACTAGGATCGAGTGGCGTGGTAAGAGCAAGTGAAAATCCTTTGGAAAATGATTGTGAAAATGCTAACACACATACACATGATGTTGTACACTTAGTGGTGTTGGCACATTTGCAAAGGAGAAGATGTTGGAGAAGAAGTTGTGTTGAAAGGAGGCATGGAGAAGTGGGAGAAACTAGTGTATAGGACGCTGAGAAAACAATGTTGCAGAATCCGATGCAGGTGACGTGGTGTGAGCTAGCCTTTCAGGGAGCATTGGACGCTGACCTGCGTCCGATGTGGTTCCATCTGACGCGTCCGATGAAGAATGGAGCTCTCAGGGAGATCTCTGCATAGACATCGGACGCTGGTCCTTAGCGTCCGATGCTAAGGGTCCGGCGCGTCTGATGTGAGAGCAGGTTTGCGCAGTTTTGAGCAGAGGCATCGGAGCGTCCGATGCTAGGCACCGGCGCGTCCGATGCCACTTTATCTGGCGCAGGAAGTGATATAGCCGTTGGGATCGCTCGGCTGACGTTGATCATGGGGGACACGTGGCGAGCATCCAAGCATCGGACGCTGGCCTCAGCGTCCGATGGTCCCGATCCGGAGCGTCCGATGGTGGCGCAGTTTGCCCAGTGAAGGGGCAACGGCTAGTTAGCCCTTGGGGCTATAAATAGCGGTGGTAACCGGCCTTGGGCTGGTGGTTGAGCACTCCAAAGCCTTGGTGGCTGGTGTGGATGTGCTTGGGAGCCCTCTAACTAGCTTGTGCTTGCTAGTGTGCGATTCGATAGCGAGTGAGTGATCGCTAGTGCGTTGCATTGAGAGATAGCATCGAGTGGCACTAGGTGATCGTGTTGCAAGCCGGTGGTGCTTGTTACTCTTGGAGGTTGCCACCTCCTAGACGGCTTGGTGGTTGTGTCTCCGTCGTGAAGCCCGCAAGAAGATTGCGCGTGGCTCCGGAGAAGGCTTTGTGAGGGGCATTGTGCTCGCCCCGCGGGAGATCGCGATGAGCAACTCTAGTAGAAGAGAGGCGCGAAGAGCGCCAAGTGGTCCAGCCGGATCAAAGCTAGAGCTCTTGGTGAGCACTCCATCATGGAGAGTGTGACCTAGGGTCACCACTAGCAAGAGGATCGGCAGCAACCTTGGGCTTGCCTCAACGGGGACTAGCTTGGTGGCAACCAAGTGATCCTCGGGATAAAATCACCGTGTCAACCTTGTTCATCCCGTTGGTTTGCATTCCCCTTACACAACCGTGTAGCTTGCTAGTTATCTTCCTTGCTTGTGTAGCATAGAAGTTGATTCCGTGAGTGACTAGTTGACTTGTAGTCTTGCTAGTCACATTGCTTAGTTTGTGTAGCTAAGTTGAGCTCTCTAATTTGGCTTGTATAGCCTTGTTATTGAGCATTGCTAGTCAGCTTAGGCTTTGTGCTTTTTGCTTAGTGGCATGTGTAGGAGCTCCCCGGTTGATTGAGTACTAGTTGCTTAGGTTTGTGTTACCTTGCAAGCTAGAATTGTTTAGGTGAGCTCTAGCTAGCCCGACACCTTATTTGCTTTGTTTAGGTTCTTTTGTAAGGTGTCATAGAGTATAAGTAGAGGGGTGTAGTCTTGGCTAGACCGATAGTTTTAATTCCGCATTTGTTTCGGTTAGCCGCTCTGATTCTGTTTAAGTTTTAAAAAGGACTATTCACCCCCCCCCCCCCCTCTAGTCCGCCATCTCGACCCTTCAGCGTGGCGGCATCCTGAGGCTTGCGTCGAGGCGAAACTAAGGATGAGATGGGCGCGTGGCCGTCAGATCGGCTATCAGCAGAGTTGGACCGGGATACCCCTAGGGTTGGCCGATTCGCTCTTGTATCTAGGAGTAGAAGGGGATTATTGTTTTAGGCTATAAATAAGGGAGGCACCCCTCCTCTCTCTCTATCCTTGCAGTCATTTGTTCCTGAGCTCTCTCTCTCTAGCCCTCTGCTTAGGTTCTAATCATACCTCGCTGCAAGCGATCCGCAGAGACGGAAATCATACCTCTGTGTATTTGGATATTTTGAGGAAACGAGACCGTATTCTCGTTGTCTCCTCGTGTGGAGGAATTTTGGCTAAAATCGAATCGTGTTCTGTGTTCTTCACATTTTGGTTTTTCATCTCTTGGAAATTTGCCTCGTTCTCCCTCTCCACGAGATGATTTTCGATTCCACTTGAATCAATTCGTTCTTGGTCGTGAGCTCCATCTTTCCACCGAAGGATTTCTCCTATAACCTCACGAGTCCATAGATCGGGTCGATTTCGTGTTCGTTCTTCCTCTTTCCCCCCTTTCCGGTGTTTCTCGGATTACTCTCGATTGACTTGGATTGGTGCGACGATTTCTTAGGATTAGCACCCCAATACGTTGAGGAACACCTGGGAGGAGTTTGATCGAAGTCCATTTTGATTTGGTGAAGCTTCGATCGAATTTGCCTTTTGCCCCGAGCGTTTTTGTGCTCTCTGTTCATCCGCGGACAGTCCGCGCCCCCAGCGGCGGACTGTCCGGGACTCGGGGCTCGGCAAGGTCAGAACTGCGCAGCGCGACAATGTTCTCGGTCAAGTGACCGGCGGACAGTCCGCCAGTGACCCGCGGACAGTCCGGGGTCACATCGGACGCAGCACAGGGTTGGCATCGGACGCTCGTGTGTTACTGTTCACGAGACCCGCGGACAGTCCGACGTTCAAACCGCGGACTGTCCGGGACTCAAACAGGGCTGGTGCAGAACTGCCTGTTTTGGGAACTTTTGCCGGCGGACAGTCCGCACTGCTAGTGGTGGAAAGTCCGGTGTTCAGCGGACAGTCCGGGATCCTTACCCCGGACAGTCCGCGAAACGGCTGCTTGTGCTGCTTTGATCCTTGGCTTTGGCAGTTGGTTTTGTGGTTTCTCCGGAGGTTCCGCTGTACCACTAGGACATCTCCAAGGGTATCCACCTACTTGTAGGTCATGAACTCTCCGGTCGTTTCGAGTCTTTGTTTTTGGGGTGACCTTCTGGGACAAGGGCCATACTATTCACGAGTTGAATTTGAGGCTCCCATTCACCCCCCCTCTGGTCGTTAATCCGGTCCTTCAATTGGTATCGGAGCCAGTTAAGGATCTTCTCTACCTTAATCGGTTTCGGATCCTAAGGGCGACATGGAACGAGGGAACGGCAAGGATCTGTGGTTCGATGGAACGAACTATCCCTATTGGAAGATTCGGATGCGTGCTTATCTCAACAGCATCGGATCTTCTGTCTGGGAGATATGTGAGAACGCTGAGTACGTAGTCCTTGCGGCTCGTGTGGGTCAGATCCAGATTGACCAGCACGAGGCCAACTCCAAGGCTCGTAACACTCTTTTGGCCAGCATCTCCCTTCCTGAGTTCGAGCGTGTCTCTGAGCTTGAGACGGCACGAGAGATCTGGGTTAAGCTTCAGAGCTATCACGAGGGGACCGCTCAGGTCAAGACCAGACTCTTCGAGACGTACAAGCGCGAGTACGAGAACTTTGTTCAGTTGGAGGGAGAGACGATTGACGCCATGTTCACTCATTTCCAAACGATTGTGAACAAGATGCGTGCCAATCGGGCTAACCTACCCTATGACGATCATGAGAGGGCTCTCAAGTTGCTATACGCCCTGGATCGGAGGGTATGAGAGGTGAAGGTGTCGACCATCATAGAATCTACATCTTATGACACCCTCACCGTGGACGAGCTGTTCAGCAAGCTCAAGTCCACCGAGATCGATCACCTGACTCATGCCAAGCTGAAGAACCCATCTTCACATACCATGGCTTTGGTCTCTGGCACAGGTGGATCGACTTTCTCTGCTGACCCCTCACCTCCTCTTTTTTCGTTGTCATCTTTGCTTACAGTCACGGAGGAGCAGCTGGAGGCGGTTGGAGACGATGAGCTCGCCCTCGTCATCACCCGGTTCTCGCGGTTTCACAACAACCGCCAGAATCGCCGGTGTGGTGGCGCACGCGAGGGCTGCTACAAGTGTGGTGATCTAGAACACTTCATGGCGAACTACCCCAAGAACGACAAGAACTTCCCCGGCAAGAACCGCAACTCCAGGGGCAAGGGCAAGCTGGAGAACAAGGCCGGGATGAAGAAGAAGGGCAGCTATCGCCGAGAGGACATGGAGAAGGCTTTCGACGCCGGTCGGCGTGCCTTCCTCGCCACCATCAGTGACGGCGAGAAGACCTCCGACGGCGACTCCAGCGATGATGGGTCCGAGCACAAGACTGAAGAACGCTTCAACGGACTCTGCTTCTTCGGCCATTCCTCCAAGGGTCTCTGAACCATGGCCTTGGACGAAGAGGACGCCAAATGCCAGGCAAAGGACGCCGACACCGACGACGACGACGACGATGCTTCCGAGGTATCAACCTCTTCTCTTGTCGATCGTCTTACCGGTGAGCGCGATTCTCTTGTCGACATAGTTCTCGCTCAGGACAAGCAACTCAAGCGAGCTATCCGAGAGCGCAATGAGTTTAAGGCTAAGATGAATGAGGCGCTTAAGGAGCTTGAGTACGCTAAGTCTAAGGTGAAGGTGGCTGATGTGGAGGAGTGTGAGGAGTGCACGATGCATATGACAAACTTTGCCACCTTGCAAACCAAGTATGCCTCTTTGATTGAGGTGTATGATGAGCTAAAGAGTAGGCTAGACTTGGTAGGTGATTGCAAAGAGTGTCCCTCCCTGAAGAAGGAACTGGAGGAAGTGAAGGCAAGGTCCTTCCTGCTTGGTGCGTGCAAGCTTTGTCCTAGCTTGCGAACTGAGTTGGCAGAAGTTAATGCCAAGCTTGCTGAAGCCTTGAAGGCCAGCTCAGTTAGCACTTTGTCCGCTCAATGTGAGCGATGCGTGGGGATGGAGCTTGAGATTGCCAACTGTCGGCATGACAGGATGCCAACCGAGGAGGAAAACACATACCTTCGGTCCATCCTGAGTTGGGTGTCATGCAGTGAACCGCAGTTGGGCATGATGATCAGTCAGTTCAAGAGGGGAACTGATTGCTCGGGAGTAATTGCGTGCGGCGCAAGTGCCGTCGGCCGAGTCAAGAAGGAAGGCGAAGGCGTTTTGCCCGGCGTGGAGGCTGGACATGCATCGGCATCGGTGCCGGTGGTCAGGGTGTGAGAACCACATCCCGTCTACGGCGCGGGTTCGGTAGCTGAGCCTCAAAAACCTACCCTCGACGGTTTCCGAGTTTGGGCCTCAAAACTCGGGTGGCCGGTTTCCGAGTTTGGGCCTCAAAACTCGGGATGGACGGTTTCCAGGTTTGGGCCTCAAAACCTAGGCTCACGGGTTTCCGAGTTTGGGCCTCAAAACTCGGGCTGGACGGTTTCCAGGTTTGGGCCTCAAAACCTGGGCTGGCAGGTTTCCCGGTTTGGGCCTCAAAACCGGGGGAAGGTACAAAAGGATGGTCGACGCGTGGCGGCACCGAGAGGCTTGCGTTGCGGCGAAGCTATCGGTGAGAAGGTGCGGCGGTCGACGGTGGCGGCATCCTGGAGCTTGCGTCGAGGCGAAGCGAAGGATGAGAAGGCGCATGGCCGTCGGATGGAAACTGCCAGAGTTGGACGGTTTTACCCCTAGGGGGTATTTGGGTTAGTACTTCATGTTAGGGCGTTTGTGTCAATTGGACGTGCGCCTATATATAGATGAAGGGGCTGTGTTGGACAGCCATCCTTGGACGGTGTCTCTCTCATTTTGTGCTTGTGAGAGTTGGCTAGGATTTGAGGAGAGTTGGCTCTTGTTCTTGAGCTTTTTGCCATCCAAACTTTGAGTTGCTAGGAGTGGCTTGTAGCCCGACACCGAGTGATTAATCAATCATCCATTCTGCTGAATCCAAGGATCAAATTCGTGGTTGAATTCGCGTTTTGAATTTGTTCTTCGCGTTCTTCTTTTCTCCACGATTTTCCCCTCACTCGATCTCCCTCTACGCTGCGTCTTTTGCGATTCCGTTTGAATCAACTTGTTCTTTGAAGTGAGGAGAACATTTCCACCGAAGGAATTCATCTCTACCCTCACGAACAAGTAGATCGGGTCGAAATCATTTTTGTTCTTCTTTCTTCCCCTTTTCTAGTGTTCTTCGGATTTCTCATGGATTATTTGGTTTGGAGCGATGATATCCTAGGATTAGCTTCCCAACACGTAGAAGAACACTTTGGAGAAGTTTGGTTGCAGCCCCGTTCTATTTGGTGAAGATCCAATCGATTTTGGTTTTGTCCCGTGGCGTTTTTGGGCGTTCTGGGCAGTGGCGGACTGTCCGCCCCTTGGTCGCGGACTGTCCGGCCATCGGGCTCGGCCAGACCAGAACAAGCGCAGCGCGCACTGCTCACGGTCACTTTGACCGGCGGACAGTCCGCCGTATAAGGCGCGGACAGTCCGCGAGTCGCGCAGGGACTTTGCAGCAGGGTTGTTGTTTTTGCTACTTGGCCGGCGGACAGTCCGCCAGGGCTTTGCGGACAGTCCGGGGCGGACTGTCCGGCACCTGCAGCCCGGACAGTCCGGGAATCGGCTGTAGGCTGCGGTTTGGTGCGTTTGCTCTCCCGGCTTTTCCGCTTTGTTTCCGAACTTCTCGTTTGCTCCTAGAGTTCACCTAGAAACCTCTCTACATATCTTTGCTACGCGTTAGCATCGGTATTTGGAGGAATCCCGACGTAGCCTTCTATCTACGTTTGGGAGTGGGTCTTTTAGGCACGAACTTGTCTCGGGGTTTTGAGAGTTTTGGTTTGCTCTCTTGTGTGGTGCCTCACTGTGATCCTAGGGATCATCCACCCTCTTTCCAAGGGTCATGGGCATCACGTTTGAGTCCGAAGCTTTTGGGGTTGATTTTGGTTGGATAGAGGCCGTAATTTCGAAAGAAATTTTTAGGCTCCCATTCAACCCCCCCCCCCCTCTGGTCGCCAATTCGGTCCTTCAGTTTCTGATGTGGAGATGAATAATAAAGATTGAGATGCCCTCTAGGGGCACCTCCTGGCCTGCTTATATAGCCCGAGGTGGAGTAGGGGGCAAGGAATCGCCATGTCATCGATCCGCATGACATTTACAACTCTCTGTTGGATCAAACCGACTTCATGGACGGTGGAGATGCATCCTAGGAGGCGGTGGAAGAAGGTTCTAGAAGGCAGAGGCAAAACGGCCTCCGTGGCCGACCGGTTGGTCGGTGGGCCCCACCGGTCGGTCTGGCCCTGTGGGCCCCCGTGGCGGACCGCCTCGTGGTGTCTTCTGGTGTCTTCTAGATCCTTCTTTTGCAGGTTTTGTTACGAAATTAATATCTTTTCATCCGAGACTCCGAATATAGCAAATGATATATCCGTTTCGATCGTCTCGATGAGCTCTTTGCAAGGGTGCACTCCAATTCATCACTTGAGATACTTTTATATGGTTAAAACATGGATGTCCTACAAAACAAGTGAGAGCACCAAAACTCGTTGAACTTGTTAGTTTCAAACCCTACAACTATGCTTTATGGTTCATTTCAAATCATTCTATGCATTAGTTGATGGTATAATATTGACATTAAGGACCGTCAACAAGTTCCCCCAAACTTAACCTTTGCTAGTCCCGAGCAAAGGCAATCTCAACAATGGATCAGGAGTTGCTACAATATCTTCACTTCCAACAAGTACACATGAATTCAAACAAAAGTTCTCATATGGATTAGATAAAAGTATCATATTATTCATCATGGGCTTAGTACTTTACCTTGAATCTTGAGTTATTGAAAAATAGAACGATCAAATCAAGTACTATATCTCTTGCTCCTTCACTTCACCATTATCCAGGAGTTTTTATGAATTTTATAAAAATATTAAAAACATATTTTGTCAAATTAAACAATGGATCCAAAAAGAAAGTCAACCACACTGTTGAATCGAGAAGTGCATGTGCATGGAAAATGGAGTCGGATGCTCTTATGAAATATATCACTCTCTTTTGCTTATCAGAGACACATGGCTATCAGGCTAATTCTACTGTCGGGCACGTGCCCATTTTTTAGATATTCGTCATTTTTTTCATTATTTTTTCGAGGTTCCAGACACTTGTCCCTTTTTATTTCCTCGGGATCTTTCTTTTTGAGGTTTCGAACACTTGTCCCTTTTTATTTCCTCGGATTTTTTTCTCTTTTTTTCAATAGCCACATGCTTCCAACAAACTTTTGAGAGGATAGCAACAGATAATCATGACCATTTATGTGGAGGATGGATGAAATGTGTAAGTGAGCTCAATTCAATAGCATAATAACTTCTCATAGGGTCAACAAAGCTTAATTTAACTCAAAGCAATTGTTAGTCATATTAATATTGGAAACTCTGTGGAACTCTAGAGTTGTTTAGAACAAGATAGTAGTAGCTCAAATCATCACATGTCATATCTGTCAATTACCTAGACCTCAGATGAAGTATTTGCCACCCATGCATTTAATTTTATTTTTAAGCATCATTATTAATTAGGAGAACTCATGCTTTGAAGGCTATGTACTTGAAAGAAATTAGATAGAGCAACTATTCATCATTTCCATGTAATAGATTAGAGAGAGTTCTTCTTTTATTATTAACTTCTTAAAACAAACTAAGCAAACTTAACACACTATTTATTTAACCTAACACACTATTTATTTAACCTAACACACTTATTATAAAATAACTAAGATAGTGAATAAGACATACATGGATTACGAAGATAATGGGGGTGCTTCTCCCCCAAGCCAGTTCCCTTAATAGCGTTGAGCCTTCATGTGCCCATATATTTTTTTTCTTTTTAATTAATGGTGAGCCTTCATGTGCTCACTTTTTTTTGTGTTTATTTTATTTTATTTTTATTTATGTATAGAAAGAAAACTTAAGAGGATAAGGATACTTACCTGGATACATGAGGGTGCTTTCCCCCAAGCTGAATGTTGACATAATCATTCAATCTTGTCAAGTAGCGGACTTGGAGTGGAAATGTATTTCTTCTGTCGGAGCTTTGATTGATGTTGATGATTGTTGAAATGGTGCTCAAACAGTGGATAGAACATCCACTCACTTGTCAGCTTTTCTTGGTCATTCAAATCCTGTGAAACTCAAATAGACAACAAAACTTGTGGAACAGATTGAGCGTTAGTGGTTGACCACTTAATTAAGCCTTAGCTGTCCAAAGCTTTTGAGATTATTCTTGATGCTTTCTAAGCTGAGTTTTAGCAATATCTTTTTCTCAATATTTTTTTTATTTTTATTTTTATGATTCAATGACAGTCTAACAAAATGAATGCATTTTTATTTTTATGCCACCACGGTGAATATCCCTGCGGGTTTTTACACACCATAGAATTATTCACATGGGGCTTTTAGATTTTATGATGCAGTGCAAAATTTTTATTTTCTTTTTTTTATACAATGCTAATGCAGAAAAGTAAATATGCTATGGAGAAATGATTATGCAAATGATAGAAGGTAAACATGCAAAAAGAGAAATTAATGCAGAAAATATAAATATGGATAACTACCGATTTTACCTTTCGGCGAGGGTTCAATGTTTTAAGTCCTCTGAACAGGACTTCTCATCATGTTCATTCCTGAGGTGCATCATTTGATCTTGATATGTGTAGACCTTGATAACTTCACCTCTTGATATGGTGTCACCCATGTTCTTCGTTCGCCCAACAATTTGAAGTGAAGCATTAGTTGTGGAAGCTGGCAGCATCTTGTTTAGTCTGCATATTCTTGTAGATCCAGGACATTCACTCTGTAGAATTTAGGAGTTGACAAACTCCTCCATGTTTTGTTCAAGAGTGTGTCCTGCTCATAAAGACAAGGTAGAGATCAAGTGCATGGGCTCTGTTGATGGAAAAACACCAATATAACCAAAAGTTTTGTTCATTCCTCTCTAACCTTAGGTACATTGCACAAGATAAACTTGTTGTTTATGTGTTGTATTCATAATATTTTAGCTCTTTGGTTAAGATAGTGAGATTCAAGAGAGAAAAGCTAGGAACAAAGAGTAAAGAACTGAACATGTTGAGTTGATTAGGTTGGATCAAATAAGGTGCAACTGAAACATGTTTGGTTCTTATTTATGCGCATACCAGAATTAAGGAGAAGCTTTTAAAGTGATGGTCACTTACCTTAAGATGTTACCTTTATCATTGAAGAGTGATTGTGTCGAACTACCTTGTGGAAGCTTCTCTTGTCTAGCTGGTTGTGTTCATGAATAGCTTGTCTTCTCTTGCCTATCTCACAGTGGGTCGGCTGAGTCTTGTTCTCAACAGGTCCAGACGATGGAGACTTTATCAGCTAGTTTCTTGATTTGTAGGCTCATGTACTATCTCTTCATCTTCTAATTATTGCGATGCAGTAGCTTCATTCTTTATGATATCCCCTCAATTCCTGGCAGTTGGTTCTTCCTTTGTCGGTTGAGTCAACGTCTTCTCTTGGTTTTCTTTGGCTGCTCATAAATGGTGTAGTTGTTGAAGAAGCAGCGAACCTTTTGGTCAAAGATCCAAAAGTGGATTTCTCTAGGTCCGACAAAGATGACAACATTGAAGGTTTTCAAGAACGGTCTTCCAAGAATGAGTGATGAATCATATTCTTCTTGTTGGCTATGGCAGCGTCTAGTGGCTTGTACTGATCAAAGTGTCATGAACCTGGATTTCTCCTTCCTCCCCTTGATCGTGAAGCAAATCTAGACAATGGAATTATGTCTCCCCCAAGCTGGCTTGTGAGGTAGATGGATGCCCAAACAACATGTTCATGAGTTGAATTTGTAGATCTTGTCGTTTGATGCAGTCGTACCACTTCATCCTCAAGCTAGCCCTTGTGTTGCATTGATTAGAAGATAGGACTAGTTCCCACTGCTTGTGTTTGTACTATTTGATCTGAGGGTTCAGAGATGAGAGCCCACAAGATGGTCTCTGTCTTCAAGTGGCCGAGCTCAGACTTGTTCACCTATTTCCATGGAGTGAGTGCTTTGATTGTAGATATTTGTTTTGTGGCACTCATCTTCTATCTTGTTCTATGGATCTCATTTCTCCATGATCAGTGAGTTTGTGTCTCCATTGCGCAAGTTGTTGAAGTTCATGTGTCTCTTCATCTCCAGTGTGAGTTCATTTCAAAACTTTCCCAAATTGATATTGAAAGTTTTCCTGCAGGGGTTAGTCCAACAAAATATCCAACATCCACTATAGCATACTATCAGCTCAAAAACCAAGCTAGACACCATGTCTAATTTGATTTAAGAGGGCATTTTAACCTAAGCATGCATAAATTAAAATGCTTTTGAAAGCAAGAACACCACTCCTAAACTAGGCACCATGCTTCATTTAAGAGATGTATGAAAGTACTTCAAACCTAAACATATACTATAGCAAATGAGGGTAGCATTAAAGCATTAAAGAGATTTACTCAAATGGTGATGAGAGAGCATGATTAATGTATGGCACATGAGCATGTCTTAAAGGTAGGGGCAACCAAGATAGCAACATGGTAAGGGATGTTCTTACAAAGTGTATCCCCCAAGCTTAGATTTTGCAAAAATCAAGATTGGATAACTGTAATTCAATGTTGCATGATGATTGGTTGGACATACCTTGTGTTTGTAGTTTCTTCGGATATTTTTTTGCTCCAGACCTACAAAGGTTAGTGACAAGAATACCCGAAGGAATATTTTAACAATTATATCCTTATGCTCATTACGCAAGGGCAGTGTAGCAGGAAGGTGAACACTGATCTGAAAAGTGCTTGTTTTAGGACACTGAGCTTGTCCTAGGGAAACCTTCAAGATGTGATTTGGTGAAGTGGTTTTCCCCCCACTTCCAACTTAAGAGCACAACGAGATCTATAAAATTTGTGATAAACAAATGCATCTACAACCACCCTTTTGTAGTTTTTGTAAACAGAAAGTGTGAGGGGGTTGAAAAACTCGAGTGTGGCAATGTTAGATAGACCAATTGAATCAGGAGATGTTTCGTATGAGCATGGATTTAAAGAGGTGTTTATGAAGTAGCTTCCATGCTCTTTGATATCATCTTCCTCGATTTCAGAGAAGAACACCGAAGAATGGGGTTCACCATTTTCTAAAGTGTGGGGTTGTTTTCTCTAGAGAAGGTTTTGTGGCAACCAAATTATTAGAAGGATTTGAAGGAATTTCAAATTTGGTTGTGTGTTCCTCCTCGTGTTGGTCGGGATTGGGCTCGATTTCTTCTTCTAGGAATTTGTCAAAAATACCAGTGTAAGGAGTGTTTTCAAGGATTTTCTCTAGGATGTCTATTCCTTCACTAACAAGTTTATATGAGAATGATCCTCGAGAAGCTAAATCGAGATGTAGAGCAGCTTCCTTGTTAAGACCACGATAGAAGTGAAAATTGTAGCATATGGCCTGGCAAGGAAAGGTTTGGGCCAGAATTGGTAAGGCTTTTGAACCTAGCCCAAGCTGCTCCTAGTGTCTCCTTCTATTTTTGTTTAAATGTAAGAACTTCGATTCTAAGATCAGTGATTCAAAAAAGAGGGAAGAAAGTAAGACAAAAGTTGTCCCAAAGTTCATCCCAATTTCCATTTATGCCCCTTACGGAATGATTATAACATTTTTCGCTCTTCCCAAAAGGGAGAACGGGAATAGTTTCCATTTAATGGTCTCTTGTGTCATGCCAAGCGATAGATTGACAAGAACACAACTGCTCAAATTCCCTAAGGTGGGTGTATGGATCTTCGTCTTCTGACCCAGAGAGGGATTTCTCCCGAACCCATGGCTATAAGAGTAGGGCAAAGCTCATAGCCATATGTATGAATTGGTTGTGATGGTGGTGGAGGCTCCAACAAGTCGCCCTTTGGAGTAAAGAATTTAAAGATAGGAGTGAAATCCATGTGGTAAGAAGTGTGGTGGTGAGGTAAAGGTGGTGGTAAAAGAAAAAGGTGGTAAAAGAAAAGAAACACGGACGATCCTGGTTCGATTCTAAAACAGCTACCGTTCCCCGGCAACGGCGCCAGAAAGCTGTTGGGTATTTTAAACGCACATAGAAAAATCCGCAAGCGCACGGATACCGATGTAGCTTTCACCCGAGAGTATTCCAGGGTATCGATTTCCACGGGGAACGTGAAGTGTACTAGAAGAATTAAGAACGCCCGAGAAAAGAATGATAATGTGGTTAAAGAGGGATCTTAGGGTTTTCTAAGCGGGTCTATCTATTTAGAGGCTTACTAAACTTTACTTACCTCGAGAAAGACTAGGAAGAAGGTAGTTGGGGGAAGGCTGCCAAAAGCTCTACGAGAACACCAACCCTAATGTGGTGGATTACAAAGACCTGACAGAGCTGTCACCTCTAGGGCTACCAGAACTATTCCGGAGTATTGGGCGCAACTCAGGTAAACCCTAGTCTAGACACCACGTCTACACTAACGCTTACTACTCTAATCAGATATCATAATTAGAGCACTCAATACGAGTGGTGATTCAGTAAATAAAAGAAAGTAAGAACTGAAATGAAATAGAATACTTAGAAGTAGTAAATGAAGAACCTCGAGATTACTTGAAGACGAACCAGATGCTACACCAATACAATGTCGAGGAAGATCCGACAGATCCGGCTCCTCCTCAGCTCTCTCCTTCTCCTCTCTTTAATTACACCTCTAATTACAACAATATGAACTAGACAACTAGAACAAGAACTAAAACTAGAAGAACTAGAACGAGATCTAATTCGAGATGAACTAGAAGAGATTCATCTAGAGGGACCTCTACTTCTAATTGAAACCCTAGTTTCTGATGTGGAGATGAATAATGAAGTTTGAGATGCCCTTTCGGGGCACCTCCTGGCCTGCTTATATAGCCCAAGGTGGAGTAGGGGGCAAGGAATCGCCATGTCATCGATCCGCGTCATGTTTACAACTCTCTGTTGGATCAAACCGACTTCAGGGACGGTGGAGATGCATCCTAGGAGGCAGTGGAAGAAGGTTCCAGAAGGTGGAGGCAAAATGGCCTCGGTAGCCGACCGGTCGGTCCATGGGCCCCACCGGTCAGTCTGGTCCAGTGGGCCCCCGTGGCGGGTTGCCTCGTGGTGTCTTCTGGTGTCTTCTAGATCCTTCTTTTGCACGTTTCGTTGCGAAATTAATATCTTTTCATCCGGGACTCCGAATATAGCAAATGATATGTCCATTTCGATCGTCTCGACGAGCTCTTCGCAATGGTGCACTCCAATTCATCACTTGAGATACTTTTATATGGTAAAAACATGGATGTCCTACAAAACAAGTGAGAGCACCAAAACTCGTGGAACTTGTTAGTTTCAAAGCCTACAACTATGCTTTATGGTTCATTTCAAATCATTCTATGCATTAGTTGATGGTATAATATTGACATTAAGGACCGTCAACACCACACTCTTTAGCTTCCGCATTTACATGCTACCTTTGTTGTGTGCTTTACCTTTCCTAGCTTAGTTGATAGGCTAGTTGATAGGTTTGGATCATAGGTTGCAAAACTCTTTTGTGGTAGAGATAGCAACACACCTAGCAAAACCTTAGTTGCACATTGGATAGTTTACTCTCTTGCATAGGTTTTGACTAGGTGGATATTAGAGGCCATAATTTAGAATAGAAGTTTTTAGTTGCCTAATTCACCCCCTCTTAGGCGTCATGGTCCTTTCAATTGGTATCAAAGCTAGTTGGCTCATCTTTGGACGCATTGCTTCACCGCCGTTGAGCCGACGCTATTGAGAGTGGTTGGGATGGATACCTCTAGGCCTCCGCACTTTGACGACACAAACTTTCGCTACTATAGTGCTAGAATGGCTTGCTACCTAGAAGCAGTTGATCTAAGTGTTTGGAGAGTCAACCGCGATGGGATGAAACCCTTAAGAATCCCAAGAAGCCTACCGCGGGTGAATGTTTTAGCGTGGATGTGTTTAACCAAGTTATTTACAAACATCTCATGAAATTTGGCTAAAACCTCCATGAGCTCCATGATGGCACAAATAATGTTAGAGAGGAAAAACATCACCTAGCTAAATCAAGTTATGATTCTTTTAAAATGAATGAAAATGATCTTGTTCGTGATGTGTATTCTCGTTTGAATCTAATTATCAATGAGCTCAATTCTATAGGAATTACAAAGCTAGGTGATGCGGATATTGTGAGGAAGATCATCTCTGTGCTTCTAAAGGACAAGTATGAAACCATCATCACCATCCTCCACAACATGGAAGACTTGAGCACAATGACCCCGGCCATTGTCATTGGCAAATTGAAGGCATTTGAGATGTCACGCAAGATGGGTCAAGAAGAAGCCACTTCATCAAGCAAAGGCATAGCTCTCACATGTGATGAGCACAAGAAGATGAAGGGCAAGAAGCAAATTGAGACAAGCTCAAGCTCAAGCTCCTCAAGTGAAGATGAGGAATAAGAAGAGGATGATGATGATGAAGAATCAAGTGATGATGATCGAGCCTCCACCTCATCCAACTCCTCCTTAGATGAAGATGAAACAATCAAGCTAGTGCAAGGAGTGAAGAGGATGATCCGCAAGCTCAATGTCAAGGGTGTGCCCATCACAATTGAAGATTGCCTCTTCACCAATCAAAGAAGAGAGCAAAGGAAAAATGGATGTTATGGATGTGGCAAGAGAGGGCACTTTGTGGAAGATTGTCCAAAGCAAAAGCCCACACCCAAGGACAAGAAAAAGAAGGGATGCAAGGCCAAAGCCCTCACAACCATCAAGACATGGGATGATTCAAGTGTAGATGAAACCCAACACAAGAGGCGTGGCCCGCAAGCTCCTCACATGTGTGCCTTGTGGCACGAGGTAACACGAATTCTATCTCTAGTGATAGTGATAGTGATAGTGATAGTGATAGTGATAGTGATGATGAGTTACCTTCTTATGATCAACTTGTGCTAGATAATCTCAACTATGCTAAGGCTTGCACTAGACAACAAAAGAAAATAAATGCTTTAAAAGAAAAACTAGATAGTTCTCACAAGCTTATAACACTTTGGTTGATCAAAATGAAACTTTTGCTAATCTCAATGTTGAGCTATCTAGTAAATTGAAAAACTAGAAGCTAGTGCAAGCAAAAGTGATAGCACAAATAATGATGAGCAACTTGCTAAGAAAAATGAAAAACTAAAAGCAAAATTAGCCAGCACACAAGATGCTTACAAAAGTTTGCTTGCTAAAATGGAAATCATGTGCAAACATTGTGATGAGATAACTAATAAAGTGCTAATCTAGAAGCTATTAGAGCAAACCCCACCGAAGCACCTAAAATTGAAAAATCAATCTTTGATATGCCTAAAAGGATGTCTCTACTTCTTGCATTGATTTACTTGATTTACACTCACCAATTCTTGCATTGATTTACTTGATTTACACTCACCCATGTGCAAACAAGCTTGTGTTGAGAATGTGATTGTAGAAACATGTACACAAAAAGTTTGCAATGGAGAATGAGCTACTAAGGCAAGAAGTGGCTTGCCTCACCATGGACTTGACTCAAGCAAAAGGCATGACAAAGCAAACCCTAACTCATCAAGATAACACCATCAAGGGAGTGAAGAAGCTTGATGAGGAGCAAACTATGGTTTGTTATGTTTGCCACAAGGAAGGCCACAAGTCCTATGAGTGCAAGGTGAAGCATGGGGGAGAGAAAAAGGAGAAAGAGAAGAAAAAAGCAAACAAGCAAGCTCTCCAACACCTACACCAACAAGGTGAACAAGAAGGCCTCTGCACCCTACCTTTAAAAGAAGAAGAAGAATGACAAGGTGGTGGCCATCAAGGTGAACAAGCAAGTCAACAATGGGGCCAAACGCATTTGGGTGCCCAAGGACATAATCTTAACCATGAAGAGCACCAAAAAGGTTTGGGTCCCAAAAGGGAAGTGAGTAGTTAAGTGGACTACGGGGAATCTGGAGACTTGGCAAAGGTTGGGTGCATATCATGGGATGCATCACATTGGATCATGTCATTGCCAAGTATGTCAGTGACTACTATGGACCCAAGTTCCCCTTCCCATGTGAGGAAACTAGACTTAAATTCTTGCAATTCCTTTTTAGCATTTAGTTCCTTCCATTGCCTAGGTTTGCATTTGCATATTTAAATCCTTTGTCATGCATACACTAGGCTTATCATATGGTAGTTTTGCTCGGTATCACTCTCATTCTTGGAGCAAGCCTACATGGTTTAATTTGCTTAGGAGCACGACACATAGCTTCTCTTACTGGTATTTATCTTATGTGTGCCAAAGTCCAAATAGTAGATAAACTACCTCGATTACCATCTTCAATTGGTGTCACATTTCTAGTGATATCAACTTGCAAAATGGTAGTTTGACCTGACAAGTCAATGTGCATGTCTCCTACAAGTATTTCAAACTTGTATGCACATTTTTAGGGGGAGTTTACTCTGCAATTTGGAAACCTTGAGACTAACAATACTTTTAGGTTTATCATGTGTGTAGTAGTCTCTCATTGAAAGGAAAATGAAGTCCCGGAGACAAGCATCGTGTGTGGCAATAATCTAATTGGTATCTACATGTGGTATTCCTAATGGATATCATTATGTTGATTTCAATTTGATACTCTTATATGCTTTCTCCATGCATTATATAGACTAAACTCCTTTGTGCATTAATTTGCCGGTTATGCATATGCTTTGCCATACACCATATGTATGCATACACTTAGGGGGAGTTTAGTTTATATAATGTGAGAGTCAAATTTTGTGATCAATTTCACTCCACATAAAAAGGATCACAAAATTTGACCCTCCCTTGTGCCACTAATGTCTTCCTTTTTGGTGTTTGATTCCAAAGGGGGAGAATTTAAAGTACCAAAAGCAAGCCTAACTCAAAATAAATAACCATAACCAAATTCAAAATTTTTGTGGTTATTAATTTGGGAAGTTTCATATTTTGGGGATGGTCCTAGAAAGGGAGGAAGTGGATTATGGAGTTATGGGGAGACTTAAATCCATAATGCCACAAACGGACTCTATGGCAAGGGCAAGATAAGTTATAAAAGTATTTTCATTTTGGTATCTTTTAACATCATATGATCTTGTCTTTGCATTGCATCCTAGCAAGTAGATTGCATTTTAAAATTATGTACCTATTATTTGCTTGCTTTGGTTGTGTTGTCATCAATAACCAAAAATGGGGAGATTGTAAGGAAAATGGACATAGACACATTTAACTTTGGATTTTGGTGTTTGATGATCAACATAACCAAATTGGACTAATGTGTTTGCAAGTGTTTGTTTTGTAGTCTAATAGGATGCACATGTGACTTGGACGAAGGCAATATGGTGATCAAGTGATCAACACTTCAAGCAAGACCCTACAATATGTATTGGAGGCTTACAAAGATCAAGCAAAGTCCAAGACACAAGAAATAGAGGGCCAGACGCAAAAAAAAATAACGCTCAAGCCGAGACAAAGCTGATTGAATTGGAACTATCTCATGATTTTGGATTTTCTCAAACTGACATGGAATTAGCATAAAGCTGTAGAGAATTTCATTAGCTTTCCGAAAAGTCCAAGATCATCAAAATCGGAGTTCGGAGCTAAGAGTTATGCCCAAAATACGAAAGTCTGTCTCTCTAAAAATGGAGCAACGGACGCTCCGATGCAGAGCAACGGACGCGCGTCCGATGCAGCGTCCGATGACCTCCGAAATCAGCCCAGAATAAACAGTGTGATGGTAGAGTCTGATGCCAGCGTTCGATGCATTACTGTAGTGTCTGATGCCCCCGAAAAACAGGTCTAACGGCTCATTTTCCAAAGGTTACTCATCACATGAGCATAGGACGCATCCGATGCCATCACTGTAGCGTCCGATGCTCTACAGGAAGCTGATTTCAGCCCCCCGCAATGGCTCTATTTGATTGGGGGCCTATATAAACTACCTCTAACCGGCCAAATGAGGTGTGGAGGAGTGAGGAAACATACCAAGGGTGTTGCTACACCATATTAGTGCCTCCATATGCATAGTCCTTAGTGATTCACATGGTGATTAGTGTAGGTGCTTTGCAAAGTGCTTAGGCTAGTTAGACCACCGCTCATGCACTTGCTCTAGGTTTAGGCCTAGTGTTTAGTGAGGTTTGCATACCTCTTTCTACTCGGTGCTTGCGTGCACCATTGTTGTACATCAGAGGGGCTTGTAGTCTTGCGAGACCACACCAACCGCGTTTGTGGTGTGGCCGCCACCGTGTACCGAAGGGAACAAGGCCCGCGGCGGTTCGGCCGGAAGCTTGATAGTGGAGACGGCGGGGAGCATCCGGGAGAGGCTTTGCCACGAGTGGCTTAACCGGAGACCCACTTGCGCGTGGGGAAGGACCGGAGCTATCCACGGAGTTACCCGACTGGGATCTTTGCCCTTGCGAGGGATTCCTTGCGAGGGGCTCCAACGAGGACTAGAGGGAAGCTTGCGCGCTTCTCGATACCTCGGTAAAAATACTGGAGTCATCAACGGGAGTTTGCATCTCTACCACACTCTTTAGCTTCCGCATTTACTTGCTACCTTTGTTGTGTGCTTTACCTTTCCTAGCTTAGTTGATAGGTTTGGATCATAGGTTGCAAAACTCTTTTGCGGTAGAGATAGCAACACACCTAGCAAAACCATAGTTGGACATTGGATAGTTTACTCTCTTGCATAGGTTTTGACTAGGTGGATATTACAGGCCATAATTTAGAGTAGAAGTTTTTCGTAGCCTAATTCACCCCCCCCCCCCCTCTTAGGCGTCACGGTCCTTTCAGTAGTCTCTGCGGATCACATTCAACGAGGTATGATTAGAACCTAAGCAGGGGCTAGAGAGAGAGGGCTCAGGAACAAATGGCTGCCAGGATAGAGAGAGAGGAGGGGCGCCTCTCTTATTTATAGCATAAAAACAATAGTCTCCTTCTACCCCTAGATACAAGAGCGAAGCGGCCAACCCTAGGGGTATCCCGGTCCAACTCTGCTTATTGACGATCCGACGGCCACGCGCCTTCCTCATCCTTAGCTTCGCCTCAACGCAAGCCTCAGGATGCCACCACGTGCCGCCCTGTCGACCGCCGCGCCTTCCTCGTAGATAGCTTCGTCGTCGCGCTAGCCTCTCCACGCCGCATTGCATCGACCGTCCTTTTTGGACTTCCCCCCGATTTTGAGGCTGAAATAGGGAAACCTGTCCTCCGGCTGAGTTTTGTGGCCCAATTTCAGAAACCCGTGAGCCCTGGTTTTGAGGCCCAAACCTGGAAACCCTCCTCACCAAGTTTTGAGGCCCAAACTCGGAAACCCGCCAGCCCGATTTTTGTGGCCCAACTCGAAAAACGTCCTGGGTAGTTTTTAGAGGCTCAACTACCAAACCCGCGCCATAGGCGGGATGTGCTTCGCACACCTCGAGTTCCAGCACCGATGCCGGAGCATGTCTAGCCTCCACGCCTGGCACAGTGCATTCGCCTTCCTTCTCGGCCTCCTGCCAAGTGTCACGACGCCATCACCTTTCTCCCGACTTGGCCGATGCACCGCACATCCCCATGTGCTCTTGCTTATTGATGCCACATGCCAGCTACCACAGCTGGTCCTCAGGTCTCCCGGTCCATCACTCCAAGCCTCACGTCTGCCCTTCACCGCTCCCGGTCCGTCGGCACGACATGTCTCTACTTTACCTTCACCTCACCTTCGACCAATATCTCCGAGCTCAACACCTGCACATCAACACAGCGAAGAGACATGTTGCCCGTTGACCGATCACTCATCACTCAGGAAGGGAACCACAAGGGCACATATCAACCTTGTGTTCACAGACGTAGTCTGTGACCTATAGTTAGAACAATATTAGGAAGTTAATCTGCCTCTTTCTAGTTCTAGTTATGATTTAACCTTGGATGGGAATGCTCTGTTGGAACTCTATAAGGTTTACTCTGTTCTATTTCGTTTATCTTAATTATCATATATGATTGATTCCTGTGTTGTGTAGATCTAGTGGAACTGTTATCATAATCATACATGTGTGTGTTATAGTTGTAGATGTTTATCTCCTGTCACTCTCTTAACTCATGAGGTGAAAGGCTCTAATATAAATAACGATACCTTGGAAACTATCCTTGGTGAAATGCTACAACTGATGTATTTTATCTGTGGGCTTGCGGATAATCTCTTTTCATATTTTATAAGGGTAAGATCATAAATACAATCCACATCTCTAGTGTCGCTGCTAGTGGTGACAGCTTAGCATTAAAGGTAATGCTGATAGATTTGTCTACCTAAATTTCTAGCGCCGTTATCTGAAGTGATGCTAAGAGATGTCAACAAGCATTTCTGGCGTCGTTGCCGGGGATCCAAATGTGTGATTCCAAAGCACATTCCCCGTTGTTTGGGAAATCCAATAAGGAAATCCTATTGTCGGAACCATCTTACCTAGTTTCTAAGTTTCTCAAGAGAAGACCAGGAGATAATAGGATATAAGTTGAATACCTAGGAAAAAATCTACACACATGTTTATGATAATCGAGACACACTATTGATCTTCACTCAAACAGGCTCACCCTATCTTTTGTCTATTTCTTGAATATCTTATTGCAGGGTGATGTATGACTGGATTTGATCGGCCAGAAAACTACGTTGATGATCCTAAAGCTTTAATCCGAAAAGCCAAAGCAAAAGCCAAGCTCAGGAAATCTCCAACCACGTTAACCGAACACACTCAAGCAAGAAGCTCAACACCAGTGTTAGAAGGCATGGCTGACAAGACTCTGCGTGATTTCTCTGCGCCAACCACTGCCAACATCAGGACTGGACCAACAGTCAATGTGGGAACCGAGGGATTCAAACTTAAGCCATCTCTGATCAGCATGGTGCAAGCCAACCAGTTTTGTGGGAAAGCACATGAAGATGCAAGTGCCCATCTCCAACACTCCCTGGAGATATGCAGCACCTTCACTATGAAAGGAGTCACTAAGGACGCCATATACCTCCGCCTATTCCCATTCTCACTTTTGGGAAGAGCGAACCAATGGTTCTACGCCAACAAAGACAAAAACACTACAAGGTAGATCTGCTCCACTGCTTTCCTAACAAAGTTCTTTCCTGTAGGCAAGACGAATGCCCTACGAGCAAAGATTTCAAGGTTTCAGCAGCAATATGATGAATCTGTCCCTGAGGCATGGGAACGCTTGCAAGATAACATATCAAAATGCCCACACCACGGGATGAAAAATTGGCTACTTATGCAGACATTCTACCATGGGCTCACTTCGAGTGCCCGTGATAATATTGATGCAGCTTCTAGAGGACCATTATTGTCACTCACTATTCAAGAGGCAAAAGCTCTTATTGAGAAGATAATTTCCAACCAAGGATGGAACGAAGAACGCACTCAACCAAACAAGAGAGGAGGAATGCATCAACTCAAGGAAGTAGACATGCTGTCTGCTCAAATAGACCTACTCATAAAGAAGCTTGACGAATGACATCATGAGAAGAAGGAAGTCATGCACATCCAAGATTCCCGCATGACTTGTGAAGAATGTGGAGGCACTAGCCACACAGGAAGCAATTGCCCTGAAGTCCAAGAGGATGTGAACTACTACTACAACAACAACTATCATCCTCAACAGAATCAAGGGTGGAATCAGCAACAGAGGCCCAACTACCAAGGTAACTACTTAGGTAACTACCAAGGTAACAACTTCAACCAACCGCCTTTAAGAAAATGATTGTTAGTCAAAATAAAGTTATTGATAATATGTCCAGAAAGATAGCTTCCAATGATAAAATATTTGAAACCATTAATAATAGAATGGAAAGCTTTACTTCTGCTATTAAGAATTAGCTTAGCTTTAATAAGATGATAGAATCACAAATTTCTCAGCTTGCCGCTTCAGTACGTGTGACCGAAAAAGGTAAGATTCTGGGGAATCCAGAAGAATAAGAGACTGTAAATCTTGTAGACATTTTCAATGCAGGAGATTACTTCACAGCTCCACCAAGACCAAAGTATAGAGGATGGGGAGATGAGAATTTGCCCGAGAAGAAAAGAGATCCAGGGAGACCTATCATCCCTATCACCATTGGACCCCATACCTTTGACGAAGCCATCTGTGATCTTGGAGCAAGTGTCAACATTATGCCCAAGGTAATCTATGACAAAATTCATGGTCAACCATTGTTGTACACAACCATGTGTTTGCAGCTTGCAGATCAGACACTTTGGTACCCCAAGGGAATTCTTGAAGATGTTCAAGTACATGTTGGACAATCACCTGTCCTAGTAGATTTCGTGATAGTGGAAATAGGAGGAGATGAAAGAGCACCCATCATTTTGGGAAGACCATTATTCTTAAGTACAACTAAAGCCATCATCAACAGTGAAAGTGTCAAGATCTGCTTCACGATCAACAATAGGAAGGAGAGATTCAGTTTCAAGAATCGCACACTCAAGACTCGAGTACACCCACAGTCACCATATAAGTACGAGTATGCACCTGATGCCCCGAAGAAGAAGAAGAACAATAGAAGGAGGAGGAACAAGATGAAGCCACAAGAACAAGAACCAGTGTGGATGGTCAACACTGTTGAACCACCACAAGATCCCACACTTCCTGCACTACGCCTTGAGAAGATGTACGATCCAAGAGTACCTGCCATCGACTACATGATCAAGGAGAGTACATTCTACAACACGTTCTGCAACATCGGCTCAAGTGTCAACATAATGTCTATGGTAACATATAAACATTTATTTCGTGATGCACCACTATGCCAAACATACTTGCAGGTACAACTAGCAGACCAAACGTTCCGATTTCCAAAATGAATAGTGGAAGATTGCATAGTCAGAATTAGAGGTCATGAAGTCCTCACAGACTTCTTGGTTCTCGACATGGTAGAAGACGATGATGTCCACCACATCCTAGGAAGACTGTTCCTGTACACTACAAGTGCAATCATCTACATTATGCTAGGGGAAATCCATTTTCACTTTCCTAGAGAGAAGGTACGATGCTACTTCATCAACTACATACCTAAGGAAGCACCCAAGAAGAGTAGAATTGAAAGACGCCACTCTCAATGCCAAAAAAGACAAGTCATCAAGAATGGAGAGGCCAATCACAAAGAAGAAGCTAGTGACACTATCCCAGAAAAGAAAGAAGAAAAGACACCTCAAGATAGTGAACAACACGAAGTAAAGACTCAAACGAAGAAAGTATGGAAGAAAAAGTCAGCACCTAAAGAGGAACAATCAGAAACAACTTACCAAACGTCTGACACACCTTGGAAGGTCTGAACCAAGGGAAGGTCCGGTTCGTCGGACCTTAATATCTGAACCTTCGCCAAAAGGTAAAATCGGTAGTTATCCTCATATTTACTTTTCTGTATCATCATATTTAATCCATAGTCATTTCATTGCATCATCATATTTAATCATTGCATCATCAAATTTTATCCATAAGCATTTTAATTTTTGCATTACATTAGAAAAGAAGATAAAAATAATCATGTTGCATCTAAAAAGAAAAACTCCTAAAGCCCCATGTGAATAAGTTCAACTGTTTACTGTGGAGGCAAAAAAAATGTTTCTTGCTTTTTGCATTTGCATATAAAAATAGAAAATCCAAAAATATTAAACTCTTGTTGAATCATGCTTGCTTAAACATCTATGAAGCTCGATGGTTTTAGAACTAACGCTTAATTAGTTCCACGAGCTTTGTTATCTATTTGAGTTTAGCAGGAATCAATGAGAAGGCCAGATAACTTCATCCACTCGGGAGGGACTCAAGCAACAGCTTTCCACTAAGGACCAGGGGAGTGAAGTACATAGACGCTACCAAGAGAACGAACACGCAAGCATGTTGCTTGGGAGAAAAGGCCCCCCCGTTATCCGAGGTAATATATATATATATTCAAATTTTATAAAAACAGAAAACACCTAAAATATGTGAGCACATGAAGGCTCACTCTTAAAAATAAAAACCCCAAAAAAATATGTGAGCACATGAAGGCTCACCCTTAAAAAGGAAAAGAACAAAAATATTCAGACACATGATGGCTCGACGCTATCGAAGGGATTAGCTTGGGAGAAACGCACCTCCGTTATCTTCGCTATTAAGGTATGTCTTTATTATTATTATTATTATTATTATTATTATTATTATTATTATTATTAGCCTTTATATATTATATCTTTATTAGTCTTTATATTATAACTTATATATTAGAGAGTGTGTGTTTAATATTAGAGTCAATAAAAGAACAATGATGATCTAGGATAAAAGCTTGCCCTGAAATAATTGAGCTCTAGGAAAATAAAATAAAATAAAATTTGGATGGACATGATGAATAGTTGCTCTACCGTAATTCTTTTCAACTGCCTAGTGTTCAGTCTTAAATTTTTCCGAGTTTTGGATGAGATTGTTTTAACATGAAATTTACATTGAATCCAAAACTTGTGGTTGCAAAAGTTTTGACCTAAGTCTAGGTGTTTGACGAGTATGATATGAAAAGGTTGAACAGTTATTTATCTTGTTCCTAGTGATACTAGAGTTCTAGAGATTTATCTTTTGAAAACTTAAAATTACTACATGATGAGATCCTTTATGATGAGTGTTTGAAAGTCCTACTACAACCTGATATACATGCATGATAGACTAGGAAGTCTACTCTTTATATTTACAGCTTGCATATGCATTGAGTATTGTCAAATCATGTTGACCCTTAAACCCTTAAAGACTCGTTATACAGTTAAAATCAAGATCACGTACACTCCACCCATATATGCTTCTTCTACACTGGGAGTACGCAACAACATGCCTTCCATTTAGATCCACTAAAAAATGTTTCACTTCTACCCTAGGAGTGAACAACCAAAAATATTCCCTTCATCCATGTGACCTTTTTATGCCTTCATTGTCATTTATTAATGCTCCAAGTCATCATTGTTATCTCTTCAAATATTGTACTACAAAAGGATGCATGGGCTATGCAAGAGTTTTCTAAAAAAGGGGAGAAAAGAGAAAAGCAGAAATGGACAAGTGTCCGATAGTAGAATTAGGGGTATTTCGGTACCCACCTGAAAAAAAAGAAAATGATAGCCATTATCCTCATAAGAGAGAAGTAAAAGAGAGAAGTATCTTCATAAGGAGTAAAGTAAGCAAAGGTCTACACCCATTATCCATCATTATCCTTACATCGTCATCACTGTGTTTTTCACCCTCACATTTGTTTACCGCCACTGTTCCACCATACACATCCATTCCACATATAGGTCCACACATATGCACATCTTGATTTGATTGTATGCCAAGTTTCTCTGGATCCATGCTTTGACTATGCAACATATGCTATGTAAGTATGTACAGGTTGTCTCCCACCTATGAACTCCAGAAAATCTTATTAGTTATAGGGTGAGAGAAGGTACAACATTCACTGCCTTGGAGAAAATCCACAAATACCACAGATGAGAGACTTGAAAGGATCATATGAAGGAATCTCTGAGTTTTATTTTGAAAATCTTACAAAATTCTTGAATGAAGGTAGATCGAAGAACTTGAGACATAGTGTTTAACCTGATCGTTCTCCTTTTTAAATTGTTCAAGACCCAAGTGAAAGCTACAAGCACCACAGTTAAAGGTAAGAGGTAAGTTTGAAAGTTAAAACGATTGATTCTAATTCGGGGGAAAAATTTTGTTTGAACACATGTGTACTTTTGAGGCGTTAGACCATAGTAGCAACTCCTGAGCCATCATAATATATCATATAATGTTTGCTAAGGGACTAGCAAAGGTTAAGCTTGGGGAACTTGTTGACGGTTGATAACTCCTATTTTAAACCAACAACTAACCCCATAAATGACCCACAATGATCCAAAGAGTATAGCTATATTCTAACGAGTTCCATGAGTTGTGTTGTTCTCACTTGTTTTGCAGGATATTCAATATTTCATTATAAGAAAGTATCTCAAGTGAAGAATCAGAGCACACCATTGTGATGAGCTCGACGACACGATCGCAACGGACATACCACTTGCCATATTAGGAGCCCCGGAGCGAGAGTCCTCAATGAATACGACCTGGAAGACTCTGGAACCCTCTAGAAGCATTATCCATACAAAGATCAGGGGTGTAACATACAAGATTCCATCAGCTACAGAATACCAGAATTATCCAGGGACCAGACAGGAAGAAGACGACAAGGAATCCAACTACGTCACGACTCGTTGCGCAAACCAATCGAACAAGGACTCTGGGAGAGTAAGGAAGGTGCCAGAAGACATCTCGGTGAAGCAACCACCTGGGGGCTGCCAGGTGGGGCCGGCCGGCCTGGGCCAGGCTCCTCCACGGCCCGTCTTCGTGGAACGTGACCTAATCGACCTCTTCGACGTATCTCGACGATTGTTCAAGGTCGGTTTGAGCTGAGGGCTGCGGTTCATCCCACTGGGCTATATAAGAAACCCTAGACCCCCCCTCCTGGAGGCATCGATCATCGCTTCATAATTTAGTCTTCAATCATTTAGTTTAGAAATTGCCTAGACAACCAAGAGCTCCACCATCCAAGGGCGTAGCTAGAATAGAATTAGAAGAGTCGAGGAAGCTCAGATTCTGGATCTAGTCAAGAGGAGCTAGGTAATTAAGCCTTGTCTTCTCTCTTGTATCAACATTGTTCTTTAATTGTTCTAATTGTGTTCTAGTTCATCTTCTAATCTCTCTAGTTCATATCTGTGTTCTAATTTAGTTCTAATTACCTTTCTAATTCATCCTTGTGCTTCTAATCTACTTCTAATTGTTCTTCTAGTTCTTATTCATCTTCTAGTTTGTGTTCTAGTTGATACATGTCATGACTTGTTACTATTTCGTGTTCATAATTATAATGTTCATCTTCTACTTTGATTATATGCCTAGCATAGCTAGGGTATCTCTATGTTTATGCTCTTGTTCATATAGCGCTCATTCTATCGATTGCGGGGTGAGTGGTCAACATTGTGTAAGCATGGTGCTTATACGTTGTTTACCTGCGAATGCACCCGATATTCCGGGCTAGCAAGTGGTAGTTCGCGAGGGTGACTTTTATAGCCTCGTTGAGACCTCTGTAGTCCACTCCCCGAATATAGGACTAGCAAGACGTGGTCACCCAGAGGGGATAGACTCTAGATCTGATCCTTCATGCGTGATGTCTCCTGCGTATAAATATAAGTTATTCTATCCATGATTCTAAACATAATTGCACTAATTGATGTAGTCTATGACCTATAATTAGAACCATGTTAGGAAGTTAATATGTCTCTTTCTAGTTCCAGTTATGATCTAACCTTGGATGGGAATGCTCTGTTGGAACTCTATATATGGATTACTCTGTTCTATTTCATTTATCTTAATTATCATATATGATTGATTCCTGTGATGAGTAGATCTAGTGGAACTCTTATCATAATCATACATGTGTGTTATAGTTGTAGATGTTTATCTCATGTCACTCTCTTAAATCATGAGGTGAAAGGCTCTAATATAAATAATGATACCTTGGAAACTCTCCTTGGTGAAATGCTACAGCGGATGTATTTTATCTGTGCGCTTTCGGATAATCTCTTTTCATATTTTATAAGGTAAGATCATAAATACAATCCACGTCTCTAGTAATGCTGTTAAAGGTAATGCTGTTTGATTTGTCTACCTATATTTCTAGCGTTGTTATCTGAAGTGATGCTAAGAGATGTCAACACCTATATGGCTCTAGGACTGGCTAATTAATTAGAGAAGCCTTATGTGGTTATTAGTCTCATATGACATGGGTACAGAGACTTCTTCTACGCAGGATACTGCTTAGTACGGGAGACCGACTCCCAGGCTCGGGCGCAGACCTGGTGTTATTACGGAAGGGTAGCTTCTATGTCATGACATATGAGAACTAATACATATAGGAGGACTCTTTGTAACGGCCTTGTACTGCAACCCCGTTGTGCACCTTGGAGATTAGTTGGTGGTTTGGTTACTGTTTCGGGTGGCCTGATGGACTTTAGGTGTGGGTTGTGCTTGGTGTGACTCCATGTGTGGTTGCATGGTGGACTCCAAGTGTCGGTGGCTCGGTGGATCTCCGAGTGTGGTTTTGCTCGGTGTGACTCCGAGTGTGGTTACTTTTCTTTGGAGACTGAGGTTATAACCTAGTAAATAGGTGCATAGGATTAATAGGATTTAATAGGATGTGCAGCTTTAGGCGCTCGTGTCAAAGAGAGTCAGCCTACCTTTGATTTAGCCCCATGGCATATATTTCCTACACTTGCGGAGTACATTTCGATGTACTCACCCTTCCTCTTTGTTCCCCCTGCTACCCCACCCAGAAGTTGGAATCTACGACACGGAGCTGGAGTACCCAGAAGACGGTGGATACGACCCAAACGACTTGTACTAGGATGGTGCTGCCCCCGGTCGAACTTCCTTTGGAGATGGCGTCAAGTTTCTGCGAGTCTACATTAGAGTTAGTTTGAGAGTCTGTACTTTTCTTTTGGACCTGAGGGTTATTTTTGTAATAAAGTTTGATATATTAATAAAGCATTGTTTTGATATTTACTATGATGTCGATATATGTAAGAAAATTGATCCTGGCATACATATATTTTGCCCTCGATTTTGTTCTTCAAATCAGGGTTGAAAGGACCGTGACGCCTAAGAGGGGGGTGAATTAGGCAACTTAAAACTTCTAGTCTAAACTATGGCCTCTAATTTCCACCTAGTGAAAACCTATGCAATAAAGTAAACTATCTAGTGTGCAACTAAGGTTTTGCTAAGTGTGTTTGCTATCTCTACCGCAAAAGGAGTTATGCAACCTAGTTTCCAAACCTATCAACTAGCATATAAACTAGGAAAAGTAAATCACATAAACAAGGTAGCAAAATAAATGCGGAAGCTAAAGAGTGTGATAGAGATGCAAACTCTCGTCGACGACTCCGGTATTTTTACCGAGGTATCGAGAAGCGCGCAAGCTTCCCCCTAGTCCTCGTTGGAGCCCCTCGCAAGAAATCCCTCGCAAGGGCCATGCTCCCGGTCGGATAACTCCGTGGATAGCTCCGGGCCTTCCCCACACGCAAGTGGGTCTCCGGTTAAGCCACTCGTGGCAAAGCCTCTCCCGGATGCTCTCCGCCGTCTTCACTATCAAGCTTTCGGCCGAACCGCCGCGAGCCTTGTTCCCTTCAGTACACGGAGGCGGCCACACCACAATCTCGGTTGGTGTGATCTCGCAAGACTACAAGCCCCACCAATGTACAACCACGGTGCGCGCAAGCACCGGTTGATAAGATGTTTTCAACCTCACTAAACACTAGGCCTAACACCTAGAGCAAGCGCCAAGCGGTGGTCTAACTAGCTTAAGCACTTCGCAAAGCACCTACACTAATCACCTAGTATATCACTTGAGCACTTTGGTGGCTAGAGCAACTAAGTATGTGTCTATACACTTGGTACACTTCCTTGAGCTCCAACCATGTGTTTTTGGCCGACCATGGGGGTATTTATAGAGCCCCAATCCAAATACAGCCGTTGGGCAAGAAGATGGGCGATTCTGCCATCGACCGGACACACTTCTCGTCCTGACCGGACGCGTCCGGTCAATCGCAACGGCTAGTTGGCCGCCTGCACAGGCACTGATCGGACTCTGCATGAGTCCGGTCACTTATGATCGGACGCGTTCGGTCACAATTTTGTGCCTCTGGAACCTCTCTGTATTCGATCGGACTCAGCTGAGTCCAGCGTCCGATCGTCCTTGAAGCGTCCGGTCACGCGGTCGCGCTGAGGAACAGTAGCATCGGTGCGTCCGATCGCAACTGTCCCAGCGTCCGGTCACACGAACGTGACGCTGCCGGCTGGTGATGCTGACCGGACGCATCTGGCCAGCGTCCGGTCACTCCCTTTTTCTTTAGTTCTTCGCGATATCTTGCGCCGTCTTGGTTCCATTTTTGTGTCTTGGACTTTGCTTGATCTTGAGAGTCTTCTATTGAGCTTCAAATGTCTTGCTTGAGGTGTTGATCATCGGATCACCACGTCCGCCTTAGTCCAAGTCACATTTGCACCCTATTGGACTACAAAACAAAAACTTGCAAACACATTAGTCCAATTTGGTTATGTTGTTCATCAAACACCAAAATCCGAAGTTAAATGGTCCGAGGTCCATTTTCCTCACAATCTCCCCCTTTTTGGTGATTGATGACAACACGACCAAAGCACGCAAATAAAAGATACAAAAATTAAAATGCAATCTACTTGCTAGGATGCAATGCAAAGGCAAGGTCATATGATGCTTAAGGATATCAAATTACAACATATTTAATCTGACATATCTTGCCCTTGCTATAGAGTCCCTCTTTGTGACTTTATGGATTAAGACTCCCCTTAACTCCATAAGTCACTTCCTCCCTTTTTGAACCATTCCCATGAAAATAACCATAGATTTTTTGAAAATTTGATTTTGGTTATTTTGTTTATTTTAGTTTGGGCTTGATTTTGGTCCCTACATATTCTCCCCCTTTGGAATCAATTACCGAAAAGGAAGACATTAAAGCTCAAGAGAGGAAACATTATATAGGCTAAACTCCCCCTAAGAATATGCATACATGATGTAAGGCAAAGTATATGCATAATGGCAAACTTAAGCATAAGGGATTTAATCTATATAACGTACGGAGAAAGCATATAAGAGAATCAATTTGAAATCAACATAATGTTATCGGTTAGGAATACCATATGTAGACACCAAATGAATTATCGTTACGCATGATGCTTGTCTCCGGGAACTCCATTTTCCTTGCAATGAGACTACTACACATATGATAAGCTTGAAAGTAGTGTTAGTCTCAAAGCTTCCAAATTGTAGAGTAAACTCCCCCTAAAAGTGTGCATACAAGTTTGAAATACTTGTAGGAGACATGCACATTGACTTGTAAGGTCAAACTACCATTTTGCAAGTTGACATCACTAGAAATGTGACACCAATTGAAGATGGTAATTGGGTAGCTTATCTACTATTTGGACTTTGGCACATATAAGATAAATACAAAGTAAAAGAAGCTATGTGTCATGCTTCTAACCAATTAAAACCATGTAGGTTTGCTCTAAGGATTAAAAAGAAACCGAGCAATCCTACCATATGATAAGCCTAATGAATGCATGCCAAAAGATATGAAAGTACCAATGCAAACCTAGGCAATGAAGGAACTAGATGCTAAAAGTAATTTGCAAGAATTTAAATCTAGTTACCTAACATGGGTGGGGGAACTTGGGTCCATAGTACCCACTAACATACTTGGCAATGACATGATCTAATGTGATGCACCCCATGATATGCACCCAAAACTTTGCCAAGTCTCCAAATTCCCCGTAGCCAAATTGGCTACTCACTTCCCTTTCGGGACCCAAACCTTTTTGGTGCTCTTCATGGTGGAGATAATGTCCTTAGGCACCCAAATGCGTTTGGCCCCATTGTTGGCTTGCTTGTTCACCTAGATGGCCACCACCTTGTCATTCTTCTTCTTCTTCAAGAGATAAGGTGTGGAGGCCTTCTTGTTTACCTTGTTGGTGTAGGTGTTGGAGAGCTTGCTTGTTTGCTTTTTGTTTTTCTCTTTCTTCTTTTCTCCCCCATGCTTCACCTTGCACTCATAGGACTTGTGACCTTCCTTGTGGCAAACATAACAAACCACAGTTTGCTCCTCATCAAGCTTCTTCACTCCCTTGACGGTGTTATCTTGATGAGTTCGGGTTTGCTTTGTTTTGCCTTTTGCTTGAGTCAAGTCCGTGGTGAGGCGAGCCACTTCTTGCCTTAGAATCTCATTCTCCATTGCAACTTCTTGTGTGCAAGTATCTACAATCACATTCTCAACACAAGCTTGTTTGCACATGGGTGAGTCTAATTCAAGTAAATCAATGCAAGAAGTAGAGGCATTCTTTTTAAGCATATCAAAGATTGATTTTTCAATTTTAGGTGCCTCGGTGGGGTTTGCTCCGATGGTTTCAAGATTAGCAACTTTGTTAGTTAGCTCATCACAATGTTTGCACATAATTTCCATTTTAGCAAGCAAACTTTTGTAAGTATCTTGTGTGCTAGCTAACTTTGCTTTTAGTTTTTCATTTTTCTTAACAAGTTGCTCATCATTACTTGTGCTATCATATGTGCTTACACTAGCCTCAAGTTTCTCAATCTTATTAGATAGCTCAACATTCAAATTTGAAAAGGTTTCATATTGATCAAGCATGGCATTATAAGCTTGTTGAGAACTATCTAATTTTTCTTTTAAAGCATTGATTTTCTTTTGTTAACTAGTACAAGCTTTAGCATAGTTGAGATTATCTTGCACAAGTTCATTATAAGAAGGTAGCTCATCATCACTATCACTATCACTATTACTAGAGATAGAGCTTGAGTTACCTCGTGCCATAAGGCACATATGTGAGGAGCTTGATGATGAGTGTTTGCGGCCATGCCTCTTGTGTTGGGCTTCATCATCACTTGATGAATCATCCCATGTCTTGATGGAGGTAAGAGCTTTGGCCTTGCATCCCTTCTTTTTCTTGTCATTGGGTGTGGGCTCTTGTTTTGGACAATCTTCCACAAAGTGCCCTTTCTTGCCACATCTATAGCATCCTTTTTTCTTTGCTCTCTTCTTTGATTTGTGAAGAGGAAATCTTCTATGGTGATAGGCACACCCTTGACATTGAGCTTGCGGATCATCCTCCTCACTCCTTTCATAAGCTTGATTGTTTCTTCTTCATCTAAGGAGGAGTCAGATGAGGTGGAGGCTTGATCATCACTTGATTCTTCATCTTCATCATCCTCTTCTTCTTCACTTGAGGAGCTTGAGCTTGTCTCAACTTGCTTTTTGCCCTTCATCTTTTTGTGCTCACATGAGAGAGCAATGTCTTTGCTTGATGAAGTGGCTTCTTCTTGACCCATCTTGCGTGACATCTCAAATGCCACCAATTTGCCAATGACAATGGTCGGGGTCATGGTGCTCAAGTCCTCCATGTTGTGAAGGATGGTGATGATGGTTGCATATTTGTTCTTTGGAAGCACGGAGATGATCTTCCTCACAATATCCGCATCACCTAACTTTGTAATTCCTATAGAATGGTGCTCATTAATAATTAGATTCAAACGAGAATATATATCACGAACAAGCTCATTATCATTCATTTTAAAGGAATCATAATTTGTTTTAGTTAGGTGATGTTTTTGCTCACGTACATTACTTGTACCATCATGGAGCTCATGTAGCTTTAACCAAATTTCATGAGATGTTTGCAAAGTAAAAACTTGGTTAAAGACATCCATGCTAATAGATTCAAACAAGCAATTTTTAGCTCTAGCATTGAGATGAATTTCTTTTTCATCACCCGCGGTAGGCTTCTCGGGATTCTTAATGGGTTTCATCCCGTCGCGGGTGACTCTCCAAACACCTAGATCAACGGCTTCTAAAAAGCAAGCCATCCTAGCACTATAGTAAGGGAAGTTAGGGCCGTCAAAGTGCGGAGGCCTAGAGGTATCCATCCCAACCTCTCTTAGGGGCGTCGGCTCGAAGGCGATGAAGCCAAGAGTCCACAATAGAGCCAACCGGCTCCGATACCAATTGAAACGACCGTGACGCCTAAGAGGGGGGGGGGGGTGAATTAGGCAACTTAAAACTTCTAGTCTAAACTATGGCCTCTAAATTCCACCTAGTGAAAACCTATGCAATAAAGTAAACTATCTAGTGTGCAACTAAGGTTTTGCGAAGTGTGTTTGCTATCTGTACCGCAAAAGGAGTTATGCAACCTAGTTTAAAAACCTATCAACTAGCATATAAACTAGGAAAGGTAAAGCACATAAACAAGGTAGCAAAATAAATGTGGAAGCTAAAGAGTGTGATAGAGATGCAAACTCCCGTCGACGACTCCGGTATTTTTACCGAGGTATCGAGAAGCGCGCAAGCTTCCCCCTAGTCCTCGTTGGAGCCCCTCGCAAGGAATCCCTCGCAAGGGCCAAGCTCCCGGTCGGATAACTCTGTGGATAGCTCCGGGCCTTCCCCACACGCAAGTGGGTCTCCGGTTAAGCCACTCATGGCAAAGCCTCTCCCGGATGCTCTCCGCCGTCTTCACTATCAAGCTTTCGGCCGAACCGCCGCTGGCCTTGTTCCCTTCAGTACACGGAGGCGGCCACACCACAAACTCGGTTGGTGTGATCTCGCAAGACTACAAGCCCCACCGATGTACAACCATGGTGCGCGCAAGCACCGGTAGATAAGAGGTTTTCAACCTCACTAAACACTAGGCCTAACACCTAGAGCAAGCGCAAAGCGGTGGTCTAACTAGCTTAAGCACTTCACAAAGCACCTACACTAATCACCTAGTATATCACTTGAGCACTTTGGTGGCTAGAGCAACTAAGTATGTGTCTATACACTTGGTACACTTCCTTGAGCTCCAACCATGTGTTTTTGGCCGGCCATGGGGGTATTTATAGAGCCCCAATCCAAATACAGCCGTTGGGCAAGAAGATGGGCGATTCTGCCATCGACCGGACGCACTTCTCGTCCTGACCGGACGCGTCCGGTCAATCGCAACGGCTAGTTGGCCGCCTGCACAGGCACTGATCGGACTCTGCATGAGTCCGGTCACTGATGATCGGACGCGTTCGGTCACAATTTTGTGCCTCTGGAACCTCTCTGTATTCGATCGGACTCAGCTGAGTCCAGCGTCCGATCGTCCTTGAAGCGTCCGGTCACGCGGTCGCGCTGAGGAACAGTAGCATCGGTGCGTCCGATCGCAACTGTCCCAGCGTCCGGTAACACGAACGTGACGCTGCCGGCTGGTCATGTTGACCGGACGCATCTGGCCAGCGTCCGGTCACTGCTTGGGCAGCGTCCGGTCACTCCCTTTTTCTTTAGTTCTTCGCGGTTTCTTGCGCCGTCTTGGTTCCTTTTTTGTGTCTTGGACTTTGCTTGATCTTGAGAGTCTTCTATTGAGCTTCAAATGTCTTGCTTGAGGTGTTGATCATCGGATCACCACGTCTGCCTTAGTCCAAGTCACATTTACACCCTATTGGACTACAAAACAAACAATTGCAAACACATTAGTCCAATTTGGTTATGTTGTTCATCAAACACCAAAATCCGATGTTAAATGGTCCGAGGTCCATTTTCCTCACAAGGGTGTGACAGTGTCGTAGCCAGGCGACTCGATGATAGTCGACACCTTCACCCCCATACCTTCCGATCTAGGGCATATAGTAGCTTGAGTGCCCTCTCATGATCATCATAAGGTAGGTTGGGCCAATTGTCACGCATCTTATTCAGAATCATTTGGAAACGAGTGAACATGCTCTTAATCGTCTCTCCCACCAACTGCGTGAAATTCTCGTATTCCCGCTTGTAGGTCTCAAAGAGTCTGGTCTTGACCTGAATGGTCCCCTCGTGATAGCTCTGAAGCTTCACCCAGATCTCTCGAGCAGTCTCAAGCTCAGAAACAAGCTCAAACTCAGGAAGGGAGATGTTGGCCAAAAGCGCGTTACGAGCCTTTGCGTTCACGTTGTGTTGATCAATCTGGTGCTGACCAATGTGAGTCGCTAGAACCTCGTAGTTCGTGTCCTCACATATCTCCCAGACAGGAGAGTCGATGCTGCTGAGAGAGGCACGCATCTGAATCTTCCAATAGGGATAGTTCGTTCCATCAAAGAATGATGCCTTGCCTGATCCTCGATCCATATCGCCTTCGTGGATCCGAAACCGATTAAGGTAGATAGATCCTTAACCGGCTCTGATACCAATTGAAGGACCAAAAAGGGCGACCAGAGGGGGTGAATGGGAGCCTCAAATTTCTTCTCGAGAAAAGAACGGTCGTTGTCCCAAACTCAAACCCTAAAAGCAAAGAAAGCTTTGCTAATGTCCATGACCCTATTGATAGGGTGGATGGTCCCAAGGAACACAATGGGACACTACACTAGCCTAGGAACTCATGAAAAAGTTGGAATGGAAATCTAAAGTCAGATGGACAAGAAACGAATAAAACAACGCAGATCCCAGACCATCGGGCCAACACGTCAGTCACATTCAATCTGAATTGGACTGTTCTGGAACCTTACTATTGTGCCATCGGATGCTGCTACAATGAAAGCTCCGCGTCTCATGCCCTGAGCCCGGAGCGTCTGATGTCCAGCGTCCGATGCTCACTCAAAAACAGACTTTGCACAGTAAACCAACGGAGAGTCCGATGCAAATGGGTCAGCGTTCGATGCTATGAACAACAACGTCTGATGCCTCCAAAACTGTGTTGTTCTTCCGCTGATTCAACCCAATCTCCCTCAAATCAAAAGCACTAAGGCTCAAACTTTGTGTGAGGGGTCATTAGCACGTTAGTGAGTGACTAGCATGAAATTCGGTGAATCAAACCTAATTACAAATTGGTGAATCAAAGAAATTCACGGAGAAAAGGAAGAACACGATCCAAGCATGAAATCTGCTCGGTCTACTAGCTCGTGAGGAATTGGAGTAAATCCATCGGTGGAAAGATGTATCTCACGAAGCACTAGAAGATGGTTCAAACAGATTTTCATGTCATCCCTCGAAGCAAGATTTTTCATGAAGAATCAAAAGAGGGGCAAAGGAGATACGCGAAGAACAAAGCGCGAATCAACAAATTCAGCAAAATCTCCAACGAGGAGACAAAGAGATTACGGTCTCCTTTCCTTGAATCCAAAAAACACAGAGAAAAGCCCGTCTTTGCGGATCACAAGCAGCTAGAGGAAGAAAGCCCTAACAGATGAAAGTAGAGACTGAAATGAAATATGTTGGATGTGATAGCATGAGAGGAGGGGTTGCCTTTCTTATTTATAGTTTATTACACATTACCCCTTCTACCCCTAGATACAAGAGCAAACTAGCTAACCCTTGGGGTATTCTAGTCCAACATTGTTAGGTCATCAACCGACGGCCATGCGCCTTCTCATCCTTCGCTTCGCCTTGACGCAAACTCCAGGATGCCGCCATGTGCCGCCCCGACGACCACCACGCCTTCTCACCGCTAGCTTCGCCTCGACGCAAGCCTCGTGGCGCCGCCATGTGTCATCCCGTTACGTATAGGAACCTCCGCCGGGTTTTGAGGCCCAAACCGGTAAACCCGTCAGCCCAGATTTTGAGGCCGCCCAAACCTGGAAACCGTCCACCTCGAGTTTTGGGGCCCAAACTCGGAAACCGGCCACCCCAAGTTTTGAGGCCCAAACTCAGAACTGTAGCGGGTAGTCTTCTAAGGCTCAACTACGAAGCCCACGCCAAAGACGGAGCATGGATCGCACGCCATGACCACCGACACCGATGTCGATGCATGTCTGGCCTCCGTCGAGCACAATGCCTTTGCCTTCCCCCTTGACTCGACCGACGACACTCGCCCCGTCCAAGCCCATGTCCGGCCTCCGTCATGTGCCACGACGACATCGTCTTCTGTCATGACTTGGCCGATGCAATCATACATCATATGTGCTCTTGCTTGCTGAAGCCAAGTGCCAGCTACCGCAGCTGGTCCTCTGGCCCTCCGGTCCGTCGGTCCAAGCGTCACGTCCGTCCTTCACCACTCCCGGTCCATCGACACGACACGTCTCTATTTGACCTTCACCTCGCCATCAAACACTGCCTCTAAGCTCCACACCTGCACAACAACACAGCCAAGAGACATGTTGTCCACTCACCCCACTGGTGAGCCTGTTGATCAATCACTCATCACAAAGGGCCGAACCACAAGGTCACAAGGTCACAAGGGCCTTAGGGGCTGTTTGGTTCCCAGCCACAACCTGCCACAACTAACCTTTTTTTTGAGATGTGCGACAACTAACCTTAGGCAAAGTGTGGCAAGCCATAGACAGTGTGGCAAGAAAAAGTGTGGCCACACTTTTTTTTTCCTAAGGGAATCTTGCCACACTTTTTCTACTCTATAACATGTGGAGCCTACAAAAATCTTGTCCAAGCTTAGTCATCAACCAAACAATTGCCAACTTAGTCAAACTTGCCTAAGGTAAAGTGTGGCAAGGTGTAGCTAGCAACCAAAGAACCCCTAAAAATCCATCATGGACCATGTCCGTGATATTTGACTACGGCGTCCTGAATAAGACCCATGGGAGCAATATCACACCCGTATGTGTGGATCTTAGCCAATATCACACCCGTATGTGTGGATCTTAGCCCACTCTGCGGGTGTGCTAATAAGCTAACATATAACAAAAGAATATAATTTGAGAGGAAATAACATATTATTATAAATTTATTATCATTAATGAATAGAAAGTTCATAACATTTTTAATCTAGTCTAGTACATATTATATAGACAATATAGTCCATAAAATCATCATATCCTTTACCTAGTTTTTTTTCGGGCGCTCGGCAAAGAGCTCTTTGCCGAGGGCCGAATAAAAAACACTCGGCAAAAGAAAAACGCTCGGCAAAGAAATTCTTTGCCGAGAGCCAAAAAAAAACACTCGGCAAAGAATTTCTTTGCCGAGCGTTTTTTCTTGCTCTCGGCAAAGAAATTCTTTGCCGAGCGTTTTTTTATTGGCTCTCGGCAAAGAGGTCTTTGCCGAGAGTTTTTTTTTTACACTCGGCAAAGCTAATTTTCAAATCATATTTTGAAGCAGTAAATTAATCCAAATAAAAAAACTTTCAACTAAAAAGTTGTTTCACTTATCAAGATGAATAATTTTTATTTTAGTCATTTCTTCATTTGACAAATTTAAAATAAATTTGTTCATAAATCTTACATCTCTCTCCGTTAGTTTACGAAACTACAAGAGTGATATATAATATTTGTGAATAATATGATAACCATAATTTTGGATGTATAAATGGGTAAACAACCAAAATAAACTTTGTAGATCTTGACAAGTTATGAAAGTTTGTAGTTGATAACTTTTTAATTTGAAGTCATCTAGTTATGCAAAACTACGTTCGAATTTGAAAATTTTAAAATTCGAATTTTTTAAAATGCCTTAGATGGAGAAATGGCCAAAATAAAAGTTGTAGATCTCAAAAAGTTATGAAACTTTGGTGTTGACAACTTTTTGATTTGAAATCATCTTGTCAACGAAAACTACGTTTGAAATTGTAAAATTTAAAATTCAAATTTTTATAAACAACCTCGGATGGAAAAACTACCAAAATAAAAGTTGTAGATCTTGAAAAGTTAGAAAACTTTGTAGTTTACAATTTTTTGATTTGAATTCGTTTAGGGCCTCAAATAAGCAAATTACACATGGTTTAGTATAATATATGGGTAATCGAAACGGAGATGGAACGTATATGAGTGTGTAGTGCAGTGGTAGAGGAGGCTCCGCGCGAACGAGAGGTCGTGAGTTCGAATCCTGCTCACTGCGTGAGAGAAAATTGCGTGAAAAATAATAGAACTTGCGATTTCAAGGGCAACAAGTGGGCGCTGCCCAGTGGGCCCCTCCTCCAATTAAATAAAAAATTTTCTTTATTTTTTCGGGGTTTTTTTATTTTTTTCTTTGCCGAGAGCCATCTCAGCACTCGGCAAAGGCTTTGCCGAGCGCCCGATAAAAGGCTCTCGGCAAAGAGCCCTTTGCCGATCCATTTTTTGCCGTGTGGCCTTTGCCGAGGGCTGCTCTCGGCAAAGGCTTTGCCGAGAGCAAAAGGAGCTTTGCCGAGTGCCTGTGGCACTCGGCAAAGCGACCATGTCCGGTAGTGTTAGGATGATTAATCATAACCGTGTGAATAGAAAAACATATGTTTTAGGCCCCTCGGGAGTCGGGTCAATCGCTAGTGAAATTTGACACATGTATTTGAGCCGACATCAACGCAAACCCTGGCCCGAAGACACCCACGGGTCCGATCATTTATCCACATCCGTGGGTGTAATTGCCATGCCTACCTATCAAAAAGTTTAGCCACTAAATTTTAGATAACTTTAGCTCTTGAACTTCTAAAGACAGGGTTTAAAGTATTGTCTTAAATTTATGCAAGTTCACAAAAATTTTAATTAAACCATAAAAGTGAGCTAAAATGGTCTAAAATTTTAATTCTCGAGTTTAGTTAATCAAACTTTAGACAATAAAATTATCCAAACATGCACTATATGACAGAAATCAAACCGGCAATATTGGTGGGATTGTGTAACTAGCAGTGTTGCTTCACTGCCGGTTCCAGTTCAACCGACAATGCTGGAGTGAAGTTACAAACAAGAATTCGTATCAAAAGGTTATTATAATAATGAAGATAATAAAGTTATGCGCAATAATGCATATACCTTTAAAAGCAAAATTTGTGGCCATGGTATTTAAAAATTCTCACGTTGACCTAATAATGAAATTGAACGTGCAAGCGTCTTCTGCTGAGTAGGATCCGATACAAAAGAGCTCACTTTGCCATAGCCTGGTTTGTTAGGCCAAAGAGTGAAAGAGACGGCACTTTTAGCACAATCATAGTGCTAATGCTAATGGCAATAACAACTCCTAGTGGCGGATTTCGCCTCTCCACAACAATATTGGAACCCGTAGAACGAGCGGGTCTTAAAGCTAAATCATTCCAGGCGCATACTCAAGAAAGACAGATCAACATGATCGCCGAACCATACGTGCGTGCATATCGTCATCACACATTACAGTATGCTATACCTGTACTGTATTCCCTTAATTACAAATTATAAGTCATCCTGTTTTCTCTAGGTACATAGTTTTTGTTACGTATCTAAATATATTTCGTAGATAGATATATAGCAAAAGCTATGTGTCTAAAAATATCATAATGACTTACAACTTTAAATGGATGGAGTATTATAAAAATGATACGGTAGGGCCATGCACTCATGCGCAGATATCCTTGTCCACATATCAGTTCTCCAATATGTTAAATATAAGAAGACCGGACTCTGTAATGAATACTGTCAAAACAGTTTTTTAACATTTTGTTTTTATATCTACTTCTCACATAGATGTTCTCGCCGTATGTCCTGGATGATTTGTACCAAATATCGGTCCACAAAATTTGCAAACGGCACGGCTGGACTTTTTTTTTTTTTTTTTTGACAAGAAACAATTTTATTTCTACAGAAACATGCTGTGAGAATTGTAAAATTCTTCAGGTTTCCATATTGTAAAGCCTATGTAATATTGCGAAGGCTGGAGTGGTATGCATAACTGCAGGTAGTCTGCATAGGAGCAGTAGAATGAACCAGAGCATGGCGCGCTAGGGCATCTATCCGTCGTATTGTTAAGTTGCGTGGAGATGTTGAAGATTTTGGAGTCTCTTGTTGTTGAGTGGTTGGAGAGAAGCTGCCTGAAATATTTAATCGTCCAATCTGGAGGGTTTGAATGATCTACACGTTGAGAAACTTCACTAGTTGCTCACAGTTAGAGTGAAAGTTGGTGTAGTGAAGGTCGAACAATTCAACAACAGTAGCTGCTAGAGCAAGAGCTACTACCTCAGCCATGAGCACCGAGGTGGTAGCAGACAATTTGGCTTTGATGTAGACTGATTGCATTGGTTGCACCTGCATACTAAGAAAGAATATTCCAATCCTAGCCTCTTGAGAAGTAGCAGAGAGATGGTCAGGAGTTGTAGAGGCATCAACATAGCATCGGTTGCCTTAGAGCAAGTCTGGCATGTTGATTGTATGTGTATCTGTTCATCAGCTGCAGGTGATTAACCGGAAGAACCATGCCTTGGTGAGTAGATGGGTTAGCTCTGTTTGGTGGAACGGTTGGCCCTTGAATCTTTACATCAATGGATTTCGTACCCATGTGCGTTGTGGAGAGGTGAGCCCACGCTGCATGGTGAACTTGCATAGGTGTCCAAATTTTTCTATAGAAACGATTATCATTTCTAGCCTTCCAAATGTACCACATAGTGAGTAAAAATTTATTGAGTAAGGTAGCTGAAATATTGTTAGTAAAAATGCTTTACATAATAGTTTGTATTCCATCTGAATCATCCGAAAGAGTATGTGTTCTTAGTGCACGCGAGTAAAGGAGAGCCAAACTGCATGAGGTAAATTACAGTGAAAAAAGAGATGAGTGTCATCTTCAACCTGACCATAGTAGGTGCAGTGTTTATCAATATGAGTGGATACCTGGATGCCCTTTCTGCAATAGCAAGGTCACGTCTAATGAACCTCCATGCAAAGGTTTTAATGAGAGGAGATAATTCTTTATTTTTCCACACCCTCTATAGGATGAGGCTAACATGGGGAAGAATACTTTGGGTTCCTTGTGAGGGGAGTTGGATTCGATTTATACCTAAAATGAATATATAAATGTCTTTAGTTGTGCAGATACCTTTCCTAGAAGGTTTCCATCTCGATGTCTTGGTTTAGGGATGGGTTGGACACGAGCAATCTCTTGTATAGCCTACTCATCTAATGTTTTAGATAGAAGCTGCAAGTCCCAAACTTGAGTATCAGGCAACCATAGGCCAGAGACAAGGGAAGGCAAAGGAATCATTGTGATTGTGTTGGCGTGAAAATCTGACCGAAGGGCCAACACATTCGACCACGATCCTCAGAGGCCGTGCAGAGCAAGGTCTTGACCTCCTGGACCTTCAAGAGATGGCGGTGCCGAATCTTGGTGAAAACGACTTCGGACGTGCCAGTCAATTTGACCTGCAATTGACAAGGAAAAGAAAAAAAGTCAAATTGTGGAACCTGCCGGTTTGGTGCCAGATAGTTCTAATTTATACGGCTCTGACATAGCCATTGTTATAGGATTTTGACTACAAAGTTAACTCCCAAGAAAAAGATTGAAATCATTGAGAATATTGTAAGCAGAACGGTTATTGTATATAGAGAAAGCATTTAGAACAAGAACAACCGAAGAGCTTAAACATGTGAGTGAAGTAAAGATCTATGTATACGTTTAAACAACATAAAACCAATCAATCGACTAATTGCATAGGTAGTTCTATTCGTTAACAGTGGGGTGTCTCCATGCAGCCATAATAACAAATAGATCTAAAGTAACTTGAACATCAACAGTGGGTGTCTCCGTGCAGCCATAATGATGACCAAGCTAGATCACGTCCGATGCAACGAGCAGACCCATTGATTTCATGTCACTTAAAAGCATACATTATGAAGGAAGCGTAACTGGATCGTCTATTTTAGCCGATACAGGGCCCATGTAGCACGAACAAGATCTATCCGTTAAAACCACGATTTGGTTCAAGATCAAGCAAATCTAATCTGTCATGCGTATCAGTGGGGTTCGGAAATACAGCCGTAATAAACATGCCAGATCAAATCTACCTATTTCTTAGATCAAACCACAATTTTATCGAATATCTTGAATGCACAGCATGTAACAATCAAGATTGACAAAATAGTCGATGAGAAGCTTAGATCGGCTATTTTCCTTGGTATAAACGTATAAAGCCTTTAGATAGCCGAAACTAAAAAGCATTTAAGCTTAAGCTAGTTTGTCAATCTTGATTGGGAAAGATATTGTTTAAATCTAAAGAAAACATTAAAAAGCATAAACAACATCGATAACTTAATGAATCTATTAGCTTGCCAAAACTAATAGAGCCGATAACCAGTCAAGATCGACTAAAGCAAGAGATTGATCAGAGTCAAGACAGTCTTACAAAAGACGAACTCGAACCGATAACTAACCCATGCCATAGCTAAACAAGAGTTTGGTCGATGCCAAATACAACCTTATTGAACAATAACACGAGCCATTGGTGAAACTTACAAGCAAACCGGACGTCGGTCTAGCCGATGCAGCCCTACCTGATTGAAGGTTCCGCCGAGTTCTACCTTACTCCTACTCCTAGGGTTTTGGCCGGTGGCCGATGTGTTTGATTGATTGAGATTCTTACAAAAAAAATCGGGTTTGTAGCTATTTATAACCCGACAGACTCCTATCCTAACATGACTAGGATACAATGACAACCCAGACTTGAACTCCTTTGTTGAACCCGACATGTCTCCAAAGCTCGTCACGTTGGCCCACATGAACTTTTTCCGGTTGTGTCTGCACCCAAGTAGGCTTTCTCTTATTTTTCTGGCCGATTATTTTTAGTAAACCAGCCGTTTGTGTCTACCAAATAACAATATTTTCTAATCCAAAATCTGGTGTAAATACATGCCCCCAATTTTGGGATGAAATTTATTTTATTCCAACATTTAAGTCCTCTTCTTTCTTCCTCTATCATTTTTCGGTACTTCAAATGGTCACAGCTTAAAGATTATTATCAAACAGTATCTTGATGATCAACGTGAAACATCTTCCCTTCCTTCGAGAACCGTGCCATGATTTAACATCCCACTCGAGTATCCTGCGCACGTTGTACGAAATGACATCTTTTTCCCTTTCGAAGACTTAATCTTCTAATATAAATTCCAACTCCGCCTTCACCTCTCATCATACTCTGAACGCAACCACTACCACTTTCATCTTCCATTCAAGAGAAAACCCTCTTTTTCATCCAAGAAAGACCTTTCTTCTCTCCTTCCAATGGAAAATCCCAACCACGGCAAACGTCCTGCAGAGGAGGAAGTGGACTCCTATATCATCCTCAGCATCGCGCTAGGTATGTTTCTTCCTACATTAGCCGATCTTGATATTTCCCATTGGCTCTTTGAACTCAATCCGACTTTCTTTCATTTTTTTATTCAGGACCGATGCAGTTCCCTCCAATGCTGCTGCCGCCTTAGGACCTCCTCCAGGGATGGAGTCGGTGTCAGAAACCCCCTCCTCCGATAGTTCGGAGTCGACGGCCGCCTGCTATTACCGTCAAATGACGGAGATACAGAATCTTCACTCTGAGTCCACCATCAGAAATTGCTTGCTCGAGGACCATATTGCCCAGCTCCAGAAGGCACTGGAAGATGCAGAGGCGAAAGCCTCTCAGGCAGCTCAGCAGCGTGCTGAATTTGACGCACGCGTCGCCGGTAATCTCACTTTCCATGAAGAAATTTTTCTTTACTGAAGTTCTTTCCTTCAGCTCTTGATGTGCTTTCGATGTTCGTCATTCTGTCCATTTTGCAGATCTGACCGTGCGTTTGAAGGCCTTTCAGGAGGCAGGGAATGAGGCGGTCGCCTCCGTGAAAGCTGCCGGCAACAGCGTTGTTGAGAGGGTAAACAACATCTCCGCAAGGGTGCATGAGGTTGCCCTCCATGGTGTCCGCCATGGTGCCACCATGGCACTTGGAGCTACCCAGGCCTACACCGGCCAAGATTTAGGTGACCTCGAGATCACCCCAGAAATCAGTCATGCCATGGAGGTGAACTTCGATGGCGGCGTCGAAGCAGCCGAGGAGATAGCTAAGGCCACTCCTTTTGTATTCATAGTAGATAAAGTCTTTGAGTAGATTGCTAGGATTAATCTCTTTGCAAGTAACTTTCTTGTGAATATAATGAAGCTTTTTTGTCTCTCTGTGATCTTTCTATGCCTAGATCCATCGAGGTCTTTTAAATTCAGAAACTCAAAATTCCATATTTTTGCACTAAAGGCGATGTTTCCCTTGCATCGGCTATTTACTTTACTGTTGAAGGCGAAACAATACATATCGGCTATATTTCTTTTTTTGGTCTGAAGGCGATACGGTCATATCGGCTATCAACTAAACTGATTAATCATAACAGATCCACCCAAATACTAGGATAATATCTCTTAAAATATTTCCCATTAACTTCTCTGAAATATTCGACACCCTCTAAAGTTTCATAGAAATAAGCATTGCCAGGAGCACATTTTGTAATCCGATAAGGTCCCTCCCAATTTGGTGACCATTTGCCATATTTGTTATACTTAGTTCCAATTGGCAAAATGACTTTCCAAACTAGATCTCCTTCGTTGAACTTCTTCTCTCTGACCTTCCAATCATAATATTTAGCAACTCTCAACTTCTGAGCTCTGATATTTTCTAGAGCTTTTAACTGATAAAAATTTAAATCATCAAGATTGTCCATCATGAGATGTTTATATTCATCCGCATTCAAATTGTTTTGCTGCGATACTCTTCTAGAACCTATATTGATCTCCCAAGGTAACACAGCTTTGTGACCATAAACCAATTCATAAGGTGAACATTTGGTTGCACCATGACAAGCCATTCTATAGGACCATAAAGTTTCACTGAGTATCGAATGCCACTTCTTTGGATGCTCCCTAACTTTTTTCTTAATAATCTTGATCAGAATCTGGTTAGAGGCCTCAGCTTGCCTATTAGCTTGGGCATAATATGGGGATGAGTTAATCAACTTGAAACCTGTGCTAGTAGCAAAATCCTCAAATTTATTTGACGTAAACATCTTGCCCTGATCCGTAGTAATGGTTTGAGGAACACCAAATCTATAGATGATATGTTCTTTGATAAACTCAATCACAGTAGCCGATGAAGCTTCCTTCAAAGGAATAGCTTCAACCCATTTGGTGAAATAATCGGTTGCTACTAACACAAATTTATGTCCTTTGCTAGATGCACGAAATATTTGGCCAATCAGATCTATTCCCCATCCTCTAAATGGCCACGGCTTTGTAATTGGATTCATAGCTGATGCCGGAGATTTTTGAACATTACTGAATCTTTGGCATTCTTGAGACCCTTTATAATATTTAAAACAATCTTCCAATATGGTTGGCCAAAAAATATCCTGCTCTCCTAATCATCCATTTCATTTTATGAGTAGACTGATGTGCACCACAAACTCCTTCATGAATTTCTCCCATTAGTACTTTGGCTTCGTCTTGATTGATACACTTAAGGAGTACACCATCGATTGTCTTGTGATAGAGCTGATCATCAACAAGGACAAATTTCGTAGCCTTATATCTCAGTTTCCTGGATACCTGTCGTGGCGGGTCTTTTAAATATTTAACAATTTCAATCCTCCAATCATCATTATCAGCAATCTCATCAGCTAATACTTCAACGATTTGCCGATATCTAGAAGCACTTTGAGCTAATCGATTAGCCTCTTGATTCTGACATCTTGGAATATGCTTTATGACAACAGAAAAGAAAGAATCAAGCAGCTCAAGACATTTTTCATAATGCTTCCTTAAGACGTCATGTTTGCATTTATATAGGCCGAGCAGTTGATTAACCACTAATTGAGAATCACCAAAAATCTCGATAGTCTCGGCCCTTGCCTGATGCAAAAGACGAAGTCCTTTGAGAAGGGCTTCATACTCAACTTGATTGTTGGTAGAGGTTGGATCAATAGGAAAGGCGTATTCAAAGTTATTCCCTTGTGGAGAAACAAGGACAATACCAATACCTCCACCTTGCTTGCAATTAGAACCATCAAAGAACAAAGCCCACGGGGTAAAATCTAAAGTTTTAATTCCTTGCCCGTGGTGATGAGTAACAAAATCGGCTATTACCTGACCTTTAACTGCTTTAGCTGATTCATACTTCAAGTCGAACTCAGATAATGCAAGAATCCATTTGCCAATTCTCCCGTTCAAAATAGGCATAGACAACATGTGTTTTATCACGTCAAATCTTGACACCACTGTGCACTCGGAAGACAACAAGTAATGTCGAAGCTTGGTGCATGAGAAGTATAAACATAAGCATATTTTTCAATGGGAGAATATCTCATTTCTGGATCAAGCAACCTTCTGCTGAGATAGAACACTACTTTTTCCTTTCCTTCAAATTCTTGCATCAAGGATGACCCGATTGTATGATCATCAGCCGATACATACAACTTAAAAGGTCTGTTCCTTTGAGGAGGAATTAAAATTGGTGGGGACTTCATATACTCCTTGATTTCATCAAATGCCTCCTGCTGTTCACTTCCCCACTTAAACTCCTGATCATCCTTCAATTTCAACAGAATTGAGAATGGCAAAATTCAGGCTGACAAGTTTGAAATAAACCTTCTTATGAAATTAATTTTGCCGATCAAAGATTGTAACTGAGTTTTTGTAGTTAGTCGTACCGCTTTGTCAATTGCGTCATAACTGATGAGGACATCACTCCTTTGGATACACATAACGATCCTCCGCTGAGTTATCACGGTCCAATGACACGAGCTCGCGCGCGTCAACTAAATTAAGAGGTGAATTCGTTCCTATGTAACACTTTAAATGTTTTTGAGAATAGATTGCTACCTAATGATTATCTGTTGATTAGGAACCATGGAGAGGACCCAGAGATGCATAGAGGAAGGCTTGGAGGTGTGGAAGACCAGCAAGGGCGCCTGATGCAAGTTGCAGACCAAGACGAAGTTGACTTCGAGTCAGTTTCGGAGTCCAGGAGCAGTCAGCACTAAACTGGTCACTCAGGTTGCGTACGAACTTCGTTTTTGACGAACCAGATATCGTTGGAAAGATATTTCGATAAGCTAACCAATGGTTCTGGTCTCATATCAAAATTCATCTTGAGTCAACAGGAATCGTCAAAACAAGTCAGCGCATAGAATCTGTCCCGGTGCTGCATCGCCGTTTTTGGTCCGTTGGGCCGTGTATCCTCTGTGAGCCCATTAGAGGGGCGCGTCCAAGGGGGTGACGACCCTTAGGGACTATAAACAGTAGTCGTCACCCTCATTAGGGTTTTGGGGGTTTTGCTTAGATTATTCTATTCATAACAGTTTCGTCGTTTCATCGGTTTGTGAGACCCCAACTTGTGAGATTTATCATACATCTGCAATTTGGTTGCATTCTTCCTTGTTCTTGCTCGTGTTCTTCGATTCGCAGGCAAGGACTTTAGCCTTCTTGGCAAGGTCAACCGTGCAACGTCGGTTGATAACCAGAGGAGACGTGGTGCTGCGATTGCGGGGTTTCAGATCGTGTTGTTCGGAAGCCGGATCGACTTGTGTCTCGTTTCCACCAAATCGAGAGTTACCAGAACCTTTCGGAAGATCGGGCACCCTTGTCCACATCAAGTGGTAATCAAAGCTTCAGGTATACCGTTAGGTTCATATCTATCTTTAGTTTCGAGTGTTTTCGCCTTCGTCCCATAGTCCAGTGCCATATTTTGTTGTGTCCTACAACCCTTCCGCGCCACAGCCTTTGCATATTTCGGTTGCAGAGTCCGTTGTGTTGAGTTTGTGTCTGAGTCAAGGTCTTGTTGCTGGTTAGGTCGTGTTAGAGTCCAGTTTGTGTTTTTCCTCCCATCGTTTCCTTCAAACCCTAGCCGGGAGATCAGTTTTGCGCACATTGTTCCCGTTTTGTCCTCTAATTTGGAGAGGGGTTCTTAAAACTGGTCTAGTTTTCGCATACGAACTCGAAATTCGACGTTCCATATATCGAAATTGATCAGAAAAAAAATTCGGATCTGTTTGTCCCCTGCCTTGCTGGGGTCGGAAAATTTTAATTTGGTCAAAAACTGGCCACAAGATCCTCTTTTCGTGGTCACAAGGTTTTTCTTAATTTTGTCCGTATCTTGTTAATTTTCCACATGCCACGTCTTTCACTTGTTTAAGCTCAAATTTTTCGTGCTTACTTATTTTGTGCTCCTAAGTAAAAGAAAATATAAAAAAAATAAAAATAAAAAGTCAAATTTTCCCAAAAAAACAACGACAGCCAAAAAAAGAGAAAAAAGAGAAGGGCAAAAGAGGAACAATATCTAGAGGAGCACATAGCGAAGGGCAAAAGTGAGCTGTGTAAGCGTGTGTTGTTTTGTTCCTTGTTTCTGTTGCTCTTGCTATCCATCATACTTGTTTCTCCACCTTGTTATCACACATACCTGGTACTTGGAACACTTTAGACCGGCAACAAGAATAAGTACTTTGGACTATAATTCAGCATTACTATCTGTTTCTGATTTGTGTTCCACATATATATATTTGTTTCTTTGTGTGTCATCCAAGCTCCACAGATTCTTCTGGACAACACTGGTTTTGCATCCCTGCAATCACGCGCACGCCTTCGTGGTATCCTTTGCTTTGCGGGTAAGAACACTGGTAAGAGCTTGGTAAGGTGTTTATCTTTTGCTGCTCTTGATTGAGAGGCACCACTCCACCTGAGTAGTAGGATTATTAGGGATAACTTTCACTGTTTTGCTACTTGTATTTTGTGTCCACAATGACAGGTGACGACGGATACGTTAATTCGCCAAAAGAGTTTTCAGAGTGTGTCAGCCAAGAGCAACTACAATCGGTTTTAACTAATGCTCAAAAAGATATGAACGAGACTGTGACCAAGGCTGTAACCCAAGTACTCGTTGACCTCAAGATCGGCAACGCCCTTGAGAGATTGGACAAATGACTGTCCACTTTAACTGATAGGGTAACTGCCTTAGAAGCTAGGCCACAACCCGATGAAGATATTGATAGTAGCGACGCTGGTGATGAGGTATATGATGCCGATGGGAAGATTGATCGTGCAGCGACAATGAGAAACAGATTACGTCAGCGTCTTCACAAAAACACCACAGGTATGGGTCGCACTCGACGTTTCAACCGCCAGCGAGGTAATCATACTCATACTCCCGAAGATCCTTATGCTAAAGTTAAATTTACAATACCTTCTTTTTTGGGACATTATGATGCTGAGGAATACCTTGATTGGGAGATGACAGTAGAGCAAAAATTTAGTGCCCACCTTGTACCTGAGCAACATCACATTAGACAAGCCACTAGTGAATTTAAAGATTTTGCTATTATTTGGTGGACTGGTTTAGTTGCAGATAATTGCCAACCTCGAACTTGGGAAGAACTTAAGGTTGTTATGCGTGATAGATTTGTGCCTCCATCATATCATAGAGAGCTACGTAAGAGACTAATGCGCTTAGAACAGGGAGATAAATCTGTGCAGGATTACTATGGAGAGCTTCAGAAAGGTTTGATACGATGTAGCATAGTAGAGGGACCCGAGGACTCTATTGTTCGTTTTTATGCAGGTTTGAGGGAGGAAATTCAGGACATAGTTGATTATAAGGAATTTAACACTCTCAACCAGTTGTTTTAGTTTGCTATGCTTGCAGAGAAGGAGTTGCAGGAGCGTGAAAAGCAGAGAAAGATCAAGGGAGGCACTTCATACATACCACGCACGGAGACATCTTCAGTGCTTCCCAAGGCATCCTCCTTTCAGGCGCCTCTACCAGCAAGCAAGCAGACACCTTCCTCACAACCTTCTGGGTCAGGTAAAAACTCTGTGCAGGAACCTTCGAAGAGTGCATCCTCTGTTGCCTCAATGGGACGCACTTCTGGCATTCAGTGCCACCGCTGTCTTGGATATGGACATGTGCAGAAGGACTGCCCAAGTAAGCGGGCATACATTGCGACAGAAGAAGGGTACATCAGTACCTCTGATGTTGAAAATGTTGAAGAAGAAGAACAGGTTCAGGGAGATGGCGAGGTCTTTGGTAGCGAGGATACTTCAACCTACATGAGTGTCATCGTGCAACGCGTGCTTAGCACACAAGTACAATAACCTGAAAAGCTGCAACACCAAAATTTGTTCCAAATTTTCTTTGTCATCAACAACCGGCGAGCACGTGTCATCATTGATAGCGGTAGCTGCAATAATTTGGTGAGTTCTGATTTGATCAAGAAGCTTGGTTTGTCCATGCGCCCACACCCACATCCGTACCATATTCAGTGGCTGAATGATTCTGGTAAAGCTAAGGTAAGAAAAACTTGTAGAGTTTCTTTTTCCATTGGTACCTATGTTGATTCTGTAGATTGTGATGTTGTGCCTATGGAAGCTTGTTCACTTTTATTAGGTCGTCCGTGGGAATTTGATAATGATGCTATACACCATGGTAGAAGTAATAAATACACTTTTATGCATAAAGGAAAGAAAATTACTTTGGTTCCTATGACCCATGCTGAAATTGTACAAGCTGATAAAGAACGAACTGCTAATTTGCATGATACTAAATCTGAAAATCGGCAAGTTGCTAATTCTCTTTACCCACCTAAAAAGGATAAGTCTACACCTAGTTCTAAGGAAGAGGGCATAAAATTGAAGGGTGGTGTAATGCTTGCAATAAAAAGTGACCTTGCTGAAATTTCTGATGATGATATTTGTTATACTTTGGTTTGCAAACGAGTTTTGTATTCGCTTGATGATGTTGTTAGCTCGATACCTCCTGCTGCCACTAACCTTTTGCAGGAGTATAAGGATGTTTTTCCAGCTGAGATACCCCCGGGGCTGCCACCTATGAGGGGAATAGAGCATCAAATTGATTTGATTCCAGGAGCTACATTGCCAAACCGAGCTGCTTATCGAACCAACTCGGACGAGACTAAGGAAATTCAGTGACAAGTCCAAGACCTTTTGGACCGCGAGTATGTACGAGAAAGCCTTAGTCCTTGTGCTGTTCCTGTGATTTTGGTTCCTAAGAAAGATGGTTCATGGCGTATGTGTGTTGATTGTAGAGCCATTAATAATATTACTATTCGATATCGTCATCCTATTCCTAGGCTTGATGACATGCTTGATGAGTTGTGTGGCTCTGTAATTTTCACAAAGGTTGACTTGCGTAGTGGCTACCACCAAATTAGAATGAAACTTGGTGATGAATGGAAAACAGCATTCAAAACCAAATTCGGATTATATGAGTGGTTAGTAATGCCTTTTGGTTTAACTAATGCACCTAGTACTTTCATGAGACTGATGAATGAAGTTTTAAGAGCTTTTATTGGGCGATTTGTGGTGGTTTACTTTGATGATATACTAATATATAGCAAGTCTTTGGATGAACATATGGATCACTTACGTGCTGTTTTTAATGCTTTGCGTGATGCACGTTTATTTGGTAACCTTGAGAAGTGCATCTTTTGCACAGATCGAGTCTCTTTTCTTGGCTATGTTGTTACTCCACAGGGAATCGAGGTGGATGAGATGAAAATTGAAGCCATAAAAAGTTGGCCGGTGCCCCAAACCATCACACAGGTGAGAAGTTTTCTTGGTCTTGCAGGATTTTATCGTCGCTTCGTGAAGGATTTTAGTGCCATTGCTGCCCCCTTACATGAGTTGACAAAGAAAGGTGTGGTGTTCCATTGGGGTAAGGCACAAGAGGAGTCCTTTAATACTTTGAAGGACAAGCTTACACATGCGCCTTTGCTGCAAATTCCAAACTTCGGTAAGACTTTTGAGCTAGAATGTGATGCTAGTGGAGTTGGCATTGGTGGTGTTTTGATGCAAGAAGGTAAGCCCATTGCATACTTCAGCGAAAAATTACATGGCCCTATTTGCAATTACTCTACGTATGATAAGAAATTGCATGCTCTTGTACGTTCTTTAGAGACGTGGCATCATTATTTGTGGCCTAAAGAATTTGTTATACATTTAGATCATGAATCGCTTAAGTATCTTCGTTCACAAAATAATTTGAATCGTAGACATGCTAAGTGGGTTGAGTTTATTGAATCTTTTCCCTATATTATCAAACACAAGAAAGGGAAGGATAATGTAATTGCTGATGCTTTGTCTAGACGATATAGTTTGCTGTCCCAACTTGATTATAGAATTTTTGGACTTGAATCAATAAAAGAACAATATGTGCTTGGTCCTGATTTTGATGATGTGTTGCTGAATTGTAAAGAGGGACGTACATGCAACAAGTGTGTGATCAATGATGGATTTGTGTTTAGAGCTAACCGTCTATGCATTCCAGTTGGATCGGTTCATCTTTTGTTGTTGCAGGAAGCACATGGAGGAGGATTGATGGGGTATTTTGGTGCTAAGAAGACGTTGGATATGTTGGCCACACATTTCTTTTGGCCAAAGATGAGGAGAGATGTTGAGAGGTTCGTGGCACGTTGTACCACATGTCAAAAGGCTAAGTCACGCTTGAATCCACATGGTTTGTATATGCCTCTTCCTGTTCCTTCTATTCCTTGTGCAGATATTTCGATGGACTTTGTTTTGGGATTGCCTAGGACTAAGAGGGGGAGGGATAGCATTTTTGTTGTTGTTGATCGTTTTTCTAAGATGGCACATTTTATACCTTGTCATAAAAGTGATGATGCCGTATATATTGCTGACCTCTTTTTCAAAGAGATTGTTCGCTTGCATGGTATGCCTTCTACTATTGTTTCAGATCGCGACGCTAAATTTTTTAGTCACTTTTGGCGCACTCTATGGAATAAGTTGGGTACAAAATTATTTTTTTCTACTACTTGTCACCCACAAACTGATGGTCAAACGGAGGTAGTGAACCGCACTTTGGGTACCATGTTGAGAGCTATTTTGAAGAAAAACTTGAAGATGTGGGAAGAATGTTTGCCTCATGTGGAGTTTGCTTATAATCGGGCCACACATTCTACCACCAAGGTAAGTCCTTTTCAGGTAGTGTATGGTTTTAACCCCCAAGCTCCTATTGATCTTTTGCCTCTACCTACCACTGAAAGAACACATGGTGATGCTATTGCACGTGCTGATTTTATTCGTAAGTTGCATGAAACAACTAAATCAAATATCGAAAGGATGAATGAAAAGTATAAAATTGCTGGTAGTGAAGGTAGGAAAGAAGTTAAACTTGAACTGGAAGATTTAGTGTGGTTACATTTGAGAAAAGATAGATTTCCAGATCTGCGTAAGTGTAAATTAATGCCAAGAGCTGCTGGTCCTTATAATACAATTGAGAAAATAAATGATAATGCATACAAACTTGAGTTGCCACCCGATTTCGGGGTTAGTCCTACTTTTAACATTGCAGATTTGAAGCCTTACTTGGGAGAAGATACTGAGCTTGAGTCTAGGACGACTCCAATTCAAGAGGGGGAGGATGATGAGGACATCACTCCTTTGGATACACACAACGATCCTCCGCTAATTTATCATGGTCCAATGACACGAGCTCGCGCGCATCAACTAAATTTAGAGGTGAATTCGTTCCTATGTAACACTTTAAATGTTTTTGAGAATAGATTGCTACCTAATGATTATATGTTGATTAGGAACCATGGAGAGGACCCAGAGATGCATAGAGGAAGGCTTGGAGGCGTGGAAGACCAGCAAGGGCGCCTGATGCAAGTTGGAGACCAAGACGAAGTTGACTTCGAGTCAGTTTCGGAGTCCAGGAGCAGTCAGCACTAAACTGGTCACCCAGGTTGCGTACGGACTCTGTTTTTGACGAACCAGATATCGTTGGAAAGATATTTCGATAAGATAACCAATGGTTCTGGTCTCATATCAAAATTCATCTTGAGTCAACGGGAATCGTCGAAACAATTCAGCGCACAGAATCTGTCGCGGTGCTGCATCGCCGTTTTTGGTCCGTTGGGCCGTGTATCCTCTGTGAGCCCATTAGAGGGGCGCGTACAGGGGGGTGATGACCCTTAGGGACTATAAACAGTAGCCGTCACCCTCGTTAGGGTTTTGGGGGTTTTGCTTAGATTATTTTGTTCATAACAGTTTTGTCGTTTCATCGGTTTGTGAGACCCCAACTTGTGAGATTAATCATACATGTGCAATTTGGTTGCATTCTTCCTTGTTCTTGCTCGTGTTCTTCGATTCGCAGGCAAGGACTTTAGCCTTCTTGGCAAGGTCAACCGTGCAACGCCGGTTGATAACCAGAGGAGATGTGGTGCTGCGATTGCGGGGTTTCGGATCGTATTGTTCGGAAGCAGGATCGACTTGTGTCACGTTTCCACCAAATCGAGAGTTACCAGAACCTTTCGGAAGATCGGGCACCCTTGTACACATCAATAACTTTTCTGACCGACTTCAATCCCTTTTTCATGTACCATAAAGCCCAAAAACTGTCTAGCCGATACCCCAAATGCACACTTGTGAGGATTCATTCTTAATCCATGCTTTCTTGCACATTCCAAAGTATCCCTGAGATCTTTAAGATGTCCCTGATAATCCTTGGACTTTACAACCACATCATCAATATAGATTTCCACAATTTTGCCGATCAACTCATGAAAGATATAATTCATAGCTCTTTGATAAGTTGCACCGGTATTTTTAAGCCCAAAAGTCATGACTACCCATTCATATAAGCCTATAGCACCCGGGCACCTGAATGCAGTTTTATGTATGTCTTCTTCTGCCGTAAAAAATTGATTATAACCAGCGTTGTCATCCATAAAACTGATTACCTTCTGCCCCACCACTGCATTAACCAACATGTCTGCTACTGGCATTGGGTAGCCATCCATCGGAGTAGCTTTATTCAAATCTCTAAAATCAATGCAAACTCTCATTTTCCCATTTTTCTTATACACAGGGACTACACTAGATATCCATTTGGCATATCTACATTGCCGAATGAAGTTAGCTTCATAAAGCCGAGTGATCTCTGCTTTCACATAAGCCATTACTTCCACTTTGATTCTCCTTGGAGCTTGTTTCATAGGCCGACTCCCATGTTTCATAGGCAATTGATGCTCAACCAATGATCGATCAAGGCCTGACATTTCAGAATAATCCCAAGCAAAATATTCTTTATATTCTTTTAACAGAGCAATAAGTTCCTGTCTAAACTCGGGATCCAGCTTAGCACTAATATATGTTAGTCTTGGTTTATCACTGTTTCCAATATCAACAGCTTCTAACTCATCAGCCGATGTAAAACCTTTACTCATCTTGCTTTCATCCTCATGGACTGAACAATCCATTAAATATATTTTTTTGAAGCCGACTGCTTGGATCGGCTGTTGGCCATTATCAAACATCTTGATGAAACCTTCTTCATGAACTTTCCCAGAGAAGCACTCCACATTGTCGAAGTTCCAATAGTTAGGATTAGAATATGCAATGCTCACAGTTGAATCTGCTGGTACCACTTCTATAGTGTCTCCAATCCACTGTATCACATTTTGGTGCATGGTAGATGGAACACAACATTTAGCGTGGATCCAATCTCTTTCAAGAAGCATGTTGTATGAACCTTTTGCATCGACTACAAAGAAAGTAGTCGGCAAACTCTTGCTGCCAACTGTTAACTCGACACACACAACACCTTTAGTAGCCGATACATTCCCAGCAAAGTCTGTCAATCTCGTATCGGTTTGAGTTAGGTCTTCTGCAATCTTTCCAAGTTTTCTGAAGGTTGTGTATGGCATTAAATTAACAACTTCACCTCCATCAACCAACATCCTGCTTAGAGGCCTTTCATTGACAAACCCCTTCAAATAAAAAGCTTTTAGATTGGAATGCTTTTTAGGCTTTTGAAACGTAGCTCCTTCTGCTTGATAGATCCACTGAGCAACTGTTTCTTCATCATTAGATTCCTCTTGTTGATCAGCAGATCTGAACTCAGCAGGTAACATGAATAGAGTAGATATATTAGCCGATGGTTCCTTCTTACCAGCTATCTGCTTTACTTGCCAGACTTTGTGTCTCTTCTTATGATCTTCATCGTTCCTTAATCTCTGAACCCATCTCTTCTGGCTTTTGGTCAAACCACCTGGACACCATTGTCCTTCTTACCAAGGATGATCCTGATTGGCTAACTTTATCCCAAGCAGATCATGAACACTCTCATTTTTTACGCGCCGATCTGTTATTTCAAATCTTAATCTTTCATGCACAGATCGGCGGTTGTTTCTCGACTGCCTATACTCCTAATATTGTTAACTGCATTCTGGGCAATTACGAAGAGTAGGAAATTTTAAACCTTCATTCCAACAATGTCTGAAGAAAGGGCAATCCCAATGATTCTTCTCTTCATCTCTGATACACCTTTCCTCCTCTCGAGATCTTCTATATTCCTCCTCTTCAAGCCACTCTTGGTATTCTTGTTCATCTCTCTTCTTATGCATTTGATCTCTTTCTTCCTGACGTTGCCATTTATTCAATAGAATTCTTACAGTTGGACGTCTTCTTGCTTCACCAGCCCCCGAAGCCTCAGGGAAATCATGTCAATCAGTGTTTTCCCTTTCATCTCCTGATACTCCTTAGTTGTTAGTTGTTTCTTCGGATTGACTGTCCCAATTGCTTTGGCTTTGTCAAAAGTCAACACTTTGGTTTCACTTCGAGGTGCAGGAGCTACCATGTTCGCTGGAAAGGGATGGCAATTGATGCCCATACCCTTGGCTTTCTCTAGGCCAATCCTTCCCTTAGCAATGGCTCTCTGGATCATATCTCTGAAAACTCTACAATCGTTAGTAGTATGAGTATCAGAATTGTGGAATTTACAGTACCTTCTATTTTTGAGCTCCTCAGCCGATGGAATATTGTGGTTCCCCGTCAACTTGATTTGACCTTTCTCCAGCAAATAGTCAAATATCTTATCGGCTTTAGTGATATCAAAGCTATACTTCACATCCTTTTTCAGTATTTTTAGCCTTTGCCCAAGGCATGTATTCATTGTTCTTCCAAGCCCAGTCAACAACAGCTACTTCCTCTTCACTTTCATCACTTGTATCATCCTCTTCTTGTAAAAAGAAGGAGCTCTCTGCATTATAGGCTTTCTTGGGCTTAAAGATTTGATTGTATCTGTTCTGGGCATCGGTACTGGCCACCTTTTTAGCCAAATCAGCCATACTGGTACATCTGAAACCAACCTTTTCTCTGATGGCTGGTATTAGCCCTTGAATTACAATGCTAACTATCTCTGGATCAGATAATGTCAAGGTGTAGCATTGATTCTTCATATCCCTGAACCTATGCAGATATTGCATCCGGACTCATTGTTTCCCTGCCTTATATCGACAAAGTCTACTACTCCCTTTTCCAAAACTCCAGAGTTGAAGTATTTATGGAACTTGTCTTCCAAATCCTCCCAGCTGTGAATGGAGTTGGGTGGTAGAGATGAAAACTATGAAAAAGCCGAGCCAGACAGAGATAGAGGAAACATCCAGACTTTAAGCGTTGGCTCGTCACCAACTTCCCCAAGCTGGACTAGGAATTGAGTTATATGTGAAAGGATCAAGATGCCCAAGAGGGGGGGTGAATTGGGCTTTTCTAAAACTTTAGCAAGAATTAAAACCTATTAAGCCCAATTAACCCCCTTGTGCCTAGAAGTGTGATTCTTTCTATTCTACCGCACAAAAGACCAAGTCTATGCCACTCCAACTCTAGCAAAGCAATTCAATAGTGAATGAACAACAAATATATTGCGGAATTGAATTGCTCAAAAGTAAATGCGTAAGTAAAGGAGTAGAGATGACAAGACGATCTTTTGGCCGAGGTATCGAGGTGTCGGCACACCCCCTAGTCCTCATTGGAGCACCCGCGCAAGGGTGTCGCTCCCCCTTGATCCGCGCAAGGATCAAGTGCTCACTACAAGCTGATTCTTTGCCACTCCGGCCCGGTGAATCGCTCGCTACCTGTCACAACTTGGCTTGGGTCATCCACAAAGCCTCCGGATGATCACCAAGCTCTTCGATCACCACCAAGCCATCTAGGTGATGCCAATCACCAAGAGTAACAAGCTAGAACTCTCACTTGACCAACACAGGGCCAAAGAGATGGATGGATGAACTTTTGCTGCTCAATTCTCAGTAGGAGGTCACTAATTCTCTCAATTAGCAAATCTCTCAACCTCACTAGGGCTCTTGCTCTTTCTCACACTCACAAGGTGTTTCTCAGCAAAGGAAAGTGGCAAGAACACTCTAATGGAAGTGGAGGAGGAGTATAAATACTTCCCCAACCGGTCATCCAAAACAGCACCAAGCAGGTGTCTCTGCGGGGGCATCGGACACTCCGATGCTAGGCATCGGACGCGCTGATGACCTCGACCAACGGTCAACTGTACAACCTGTCAGACTTGTTAAAGGAGCATCGGACTCTGGGCAGCGTCCGATGCCACCACAACGGACGCGTCCGATGTGGATTTACCCTCTCAAGAACCTCTCTGCATGGACATCGGACGCTGGCCCTCAACGTCCGATGCCAGCATCCGGTGCTACCCCAAATTCACGCGCACGTGAATAGTGGCAGAGGCACGTCCGATGTGGCAACATCGGTGCGTCCGATGCCACGCACCAGACTAAACCCTAGTCTGAGTGAGCATCGAACGCGTTCGATGCCCACCAGGCCAGCGTCCGATGCCCTTTTCAAGGGCAAAACCAACTCGGATCGCGACGTGGCCTTAACGACTTTTCATCCTCATGACATAAGGCATCTCTCTGAGCTACCTAGGGCTATGAAATAACAAGTATGCACCACACCTACCTGAAGGACCGAAAATGCTACCAGAAAGCGACCAGAGGGGGGGTGAATGGGAGCTTCAAAATTTCTTTTCAGAAACTTGTTGCCACTGTCCAGAGAATCACCCCAAGAGCAAACCTAGAGCTTGAATAGTGTCCATGACCCTAGATGTATGGTGGATGCTTCCGAGAAGCATAGCGAGACACTACACAACTCTAGAAACCCAACGCAAAAACCGGAAACCAAAACCGACAACAGACGAACATGCTGCGAACGAAAGCGCACGAAACTGCACTAACCGGACTCCGATCAGTAGGCACCGGACGCGTCTGGTCTGTCAAAACCCGGTTTGGGAACTCTCTGTTTGTGACCGGACTCACTGCTGAAGAGCGTCCGGTCAGTGTGCCGAGCGTCCGGTCAACAGAGAAACACCCGATGAACAGTGGAATGAGCGAGTCCGCTCACTGAGCAAGAGGTGCGTCCGGTCAAGCCAGTGTAGAGCACAGAGCACACATTCAACGACCGGACTCAGAGTCGTGCGTCCGGTCACCCCGAGCTGAGCGTCCGGTCACCCCGAAAACAGGTTGTTCATCCACCGATTTGACTCAATCTCACCCAAAACAAATCCTCTAAGGATCAAACTTGGTGAGAGGAGTCACAAGGAGGATAGTGAGCTACTCCTATGAGATCATGGCTCGAACCTATCTCCAAATCGATCAATCGAAGAAAATCGGGAAAGAGAGGAAAAAGTTGATCCAAAATGAAAACCAACTGATCTACTTGTTCGTGAGGTTTGAGATAAATTCCTTCGGTGAAAGTGATCTCCTCACTGCAAAGAACAAGTTGATTCAAATGGTTTTGCAAATGGACCAACGTAGAGAGAGAACGATCGAAAGGAAAATCGTGGAGAAAACGAAGAACGCGAAGAACAATTCCAAAACGCGAATCACAACCACGAATCTGCAACCGTGTGGCTACCACACGCTACAACAGTGAGATTACGGTCTCACTTCCTCAAAATCTCATGAACACAGAGGTATAGTTCTCTGCGGATCTCAGTAGCTACAGCAGGGATATGGGAGAGCTGGAAACCCTAGAAAGCAAATAGCAAATGACTGAGATAATTTGGGAGGTGGGTGTCTCCCCCTACTTATCCTAATTCTAATTCCCACTCTACCCCTACTTAATTACAGAGCAAACCAGCTAAAGCCTAAGGTTATTCTGGACCAACTCGAAGAAGATGCTGATCCGACGGCCATGCCCGCACAACTGGTAGCATTGCCTCGACGCAACCTCACCGATTGTCGCAACGTGCTGCCACCACTCTGCTCGTCCTTTTCATGGACCTCGCCCCCGGTTTTGTGGCCGAAACCGGGAAACCTGTCTTCACGACCAACCCCCGGTTTTGAGGCACAAACCGGGAAACCAGCCGTCCATCGCTTGAGTTTTGTGGCCCAAACTCAGAAACCCGTCAGCGCCCAGGTTTTGAGGCCCAAACCTGGAAACCGTCCTCAGCCCGAGTTTTGTGGCCCAAACTCGGCAAACCCGTAGCACCCAGGTTTTGTGGCTCAAACCTGGAAACCGTCCACCGGTGGTTTTTCTGTGGCTCAACCACCAAACCGACGCTGTAGAGGGGATGCACCGCCCGTGCACCCCGTCCGCCGACACGTGTCCCCAGGTCCTCGACCCGAGCAACACCGTGTCCCACAAGTCTTCGCTCGTCGCTGTCCCAGGCTGTCAGCCACCACAGCAGATCCTCAGGCCACCGGTCCCTCAGTCCACGCCTCACGTCCGCCCTTCACCGCTCCCGGTCCGTCGGCACGGTACGTCTCTACTTGACCTTCACCTTGCCCTAGATCATTGTCTCCGTGCTCGCCACCTGCACAACACAAGCCAAAGAACATGCGCATCAAACCCGTTGACAATCACTCATCACTCAAGATCCGACATACACCCATGTATCTGCACTACCTCAATAGACTCATCTAGGTCAAGCTACTGATTCACGCTCCCCTTTATAGTACGGCCAAAGGAAAAACAAAGACCTAAGACTACCTAAGTGTCCTCCAACACCATATGACACTTAGCCTAGTCTACCACCGTCTTCGTCGTCCGTCCTTTGAAAACCGAAACGATTTCCATCGCCAAGGGACATGAACTCCATATGCCCGTATCGTCGCCATTACCGTGACCTAACTGTAACAACCCAAAAATTCGAACCTTTTAAAAATTTTCTGTGATTGAGTGGAGCATGTAGTTGCTAGCTGAACAGGGAACAATTTATAAATAAATTATTGCATTCATATAGTATTGGCTGTAGGAGTTTACCGAAGATTCTTTTTTACAACTTAAGTCTTATGATGGAGTGCACAGATCCATAGCAATGTATTTTTCAACGTTCCGTCGAATATCCCCCTTCGTCCCTCGCGACACTTTCCAACTCTTTCCCGAACTCCTTCGGACCCCACCCAACCTCTCTTGAGTTTCCCTCAGATGTTTATCGGAACCCTTCAACTCATAATATTTCTTAAAAGAGAAAGATCATTTCTTTTTCACTATCAAACCACATTTAAATCCCAACTAAATTCCTTTCAACTCCTATTCAAACTCCTATTGAATTCCTCTCTCTTTCTCTAGCAAATGGACAAATTCCCTTTTCTCCTTTTGGGCCGAAACCACTAGCCAGCCCAACTCCTTCCTGTTTCCCTCGGCCCACGAGCACGCCCAGGCCCAACTGTGCCCTCTCCTTCTCCCATTCCCCTCTTCACTTCCTGCAGGCCCAGCCGGCCCGCTCGCACCCTTTCCCCTCCTCCTCGCTTGGGCCGAAGCCCTCAGCCCTACTGGCCTTCTTCCCCTTCAGTTGCGCACGGCCCCAACAGGCCCATGGCCGCACCCCACCAGCGCGCCCCGGCTTAGCACGAGCAGCAGCAGCCGCGCGGCCCATCTGGCCCGCCAGCCGCACGCACCCCTTGCAACCCTCGAGCGAGCGCCCGCTCCTGGCCGCCGCCGCCACCAGCACAAGCCGCGCTCCCCACCCCGCGCGATGGACGCCGCGTGTCCCGAGGAGGGCACGGACGTCGAGGATGGCCACACCTTAGGAGAACCCTAGTCGCAACGCCATACAAAAGCCGATGTCGTTCTCCTCTTCCCCATCTCCCACCAGTTCCGGCCGCCGCCACCATTTCCCTCTCATGCGCTGCTACCGCACTTCTCCCTCCCTGCCGTTTCTCCGCGCCGCCCAGCCGCGCGCGCTGGCCGCCGTCCACGCCCTGCGCCGCTGCACGCTGGCGCCCGGTCGCCTTGCCACGACGTCGAGGCGCGCCCTACTGGCCACAGCTGCGACGTCGCACTCTACTCACTGCATCGAGCCCGACCGACAGCGACCACGTCACCGAGCTCTTCGTCGGCTTCATCTCCATCTCCTGCCACGACGCCGACCGCCGCTGTCCGCCCAGACCGCGTCGACCGCCTTCCCAGCCTTGCCGACCACGTTCCAACCTGCTCCACGCGAGCTCACCGCAGGAACGCGCCGTGACCCCAACCACGACGTCGCCCAGCCGTGCTCCTCCTCGATGCCGAGTCTTCGCCGAGACGTAGGACCATCTCCGATCGACGTACGCTGCATCGAGCGCACCAGGGTGCCGTGCGTCGAGCGCCTCCCCAGTCTGTGACGCCGTCATCCGCCGAGCTGCCACGCCGCCGACCACGAACTCTCCACCCACGCTGAGCCCTTGCCTCTGTTCTACGCAGAACGCTGACTACAGCCGTAACCAGTGCGACTTCTGCTCCTCCCTGTCGCTGGTGAGCCCACGGTACCACAGAACTCCTTCCCTCCTTTTTCGATGTCGCTGTCATCTGAATCCCGGCCTTCGCGCCGTTGTTCATACCATGCAGGGAGGATGTAGCCTCGATGGCATTGTTGTCCGCCCCGGTCGCCTTGCTGTTCGACCGACGGTGCCTAGCTGATTCGGTCAATGGCGCATTGCTGTTCGGCCGAGGCTGCGCTTGCCTCCTCCGGAACCGATCCGCTGAAGCCCTACCTTCGTGCCATCATCAAGGTCGAACCCGTGAATCTCCATCGACGCCTCCCTTGACGTCGACACAAATCCTTTCATTATCTTCATCACATTGTTGTCATCACGATCTGTATATGGCTGCGCCGTGCCTTCGCGCCAGTCTAATTCGTTATCACTATGGACTCATGATATTCATCCTTGCCTGCCCATGCCATCATGCCGGCTACTTCTGCATGTCCGCGCTATCGACAAACTCGTTATCTCGTATCGATCTATTTTCATCTCTGATCAAATCTCTTCTCTAGGTGCACCACGTGCAAAGGACGAAGGACAAGCTATGTGGATGGCACCACGACGCCAAGACCTGGATGTCGAGCAACGTCGTCCATGATTACATGATGAACCATGGTTAGCTAAACGATCCTCTCTTCCAACCCCCGACCCTGCTTGCCGAATAGAACGTGTAGATTGAGATCGCTTCTGACCAATGAACACGTGTTACACCTTGTTGCGGTCGTGCGTAGTGGTCAACATGACTGTGTCGTTGGCAGTAGACCGGCCCTAGCCAAACCGAACCCTCGGTGTTCCAAGAACACCGACGCGTTATTGACCGCCCTGGAAGCATGCCCATGATGAAACCATGATAGCGACGTGTTTAGACCAAATGGAACAAACCCTAGTCGACATGATGAATGACAAGGTAATTCTCTTCACTTCTTGACCGTAGGATGCCCCTGATGGAAACCGTAGCATATGATGATTGAAGAGACCCCATGACCCTCGATCGCACCGCGTAGTACACTGGCCACGACGCCCCTCGACGCTCCCTCGACGCGCCTTACCTCGAGCCTCCCTCGACGTCATGACTATTGCCACCATGAGCTGTTAGGACCCGTGTCATCTTATCGTCGACTTACTGAACCCCTAGAAAATTCTCTTATTTATCTATCTGTACTCGCGCTATACCTCGTTCTTACGACCACCAGTATATGCACTTGTGATACAGGATCCATCCAAACTCATGCTATGGGAATGTGCTACTCCACTTATTTGGTTCGACGTGTCTTTATGTCACTTTATGGTTCTTGTCGTTGTATCGATGTATGATCGTGTGTTTGTCTGTGTGAGCCGAGCCTTTAAGCCGGCTGAGGGAATCGTATCTCGTTCGGACGTTACGATCGCGAGACCCGTCTCGCTATGGCCGTGATGCCGAATGTAACACGACCCTTGTTAGTGTATCTTGTGGTCTTGAGTACATCTCGCCATGACCATGGAGCTACGCTCTTTTTCATGCTTTACAAATGCTTCTTCATACACAAACTCTTGTATGCTTGTACCCGCTGACCACAACATATCTGGATTCTCGCGGTGACAACCGCACCGCTACGAATCTAGTAATGACTTAGTGCCAGAGCACCCCGGTCGGGTACCCTACAAGTAGTTTGCGCACTTGCTTCTTGTATTGAGCCACTCCTTCCAAAACCCCGTCTTCCACCATGACGTGTGCATTGGAGAGAGTGAACCTTTGACTCATATGTATTTGTACTCTTGCTATTCCTTTTGTTAGCAAAGCTATGGTCTATGTTGTATCTCGGAACCCCGCGCGTCGACTCGATCGATCACCTAAACACATTTACCTAGAAATGTGCCTAAGAACATGGCATAGATGTGCTGAGCTAACCCCGCTCTTATGAGTGACCCTGAGTCTTGGTTACCGACGTACTATGTCATGTGGATCGAGACGATTGTAGATCTCCAAACCTTTTGCGCTACCACTTTTGCCATAGCGGGCAAGCCAAGGTACTTTGGAGACAAGTCACAATGGTGTTAATCGTTGGGATAAGGCTACAAGAGCCGAACCCCGTTGTTCTTTATTCGTTAGGCCCATCCTCCGATTTTCACCCTTTTAAATGATGACCAAATCGAAGGATGTGAGCCGTGGTGTTTGCTAAGGATAAGCCTTGGTTTGAACCCTATGTCATAAAGCCGTATTGGCTTGGCCAAGACTTAAACTTTCAAACCACCACCTTGTTCCTAGCCCGAGGAAATCGGACAACCGCCGAGAGGGCCAAACCTTGTGTATTTTAGAGTCTCGTTGGTGTTAATGGATCTTCCTACGTTCTGTTGTCTTTTCAATTATGGTGTGAGTGTTCTCTTGCCTTATGTGTCGTTTCGTGGAGTAAGCATACGATTGGACCAAGAGAGCATGGACGACAACAAGGACGGCAACATGGAGTCAACTCGGGAGGAGAAGACCTCGCTAATGGAACACCAACAAGGAATAATTAACCAGGACTACGACTACTTCACAGGTGTCATGGCAGCACCCTCTTTTTAGAGAATCCTATTAGACATTGCAAATATGTAGTCTTGCTAGCGCTTTTATATTTACTCCTTTGCTAGTATATTGATGCATGATACTACCTAAGCCATTTTTACCTGATTGCAACCCACTCTACCACAACACCCTGCTTTGCGCATTCGCCCAGTTATTCCTGCTTACTCGCCTGCTTGCTTGCATTATTATTTAACTCCACTTCGTATTATATCTGAGATGTGATACGGATGGTGAACCCTTAGGAATGGTTTGGCGGGTGATGCCAGACTTGGTGATGGGTGAGCGTGCTGCGTGTGTGACTTGGGTGTGTGGAGGGTGAGGGTTGAATCGACTGAGCCGGAATATACGACGAGCCTGGTGCGTGTCTTGCCGTGGGGCAGATCTGGATGCCCCTGTGGTGGTGCAACCTGTGGCGGCTTAAGTGGTGACTTGAGGTGGATCTGGGTCTGAGCCGCTGGTGGAGCCCGGATCAGGAGCGTGCTGTGGTGGCACGGATAACGAAAACCTTTGAGAAGACATTCCGGCTTAGTCACCCTAGGTGGAACAGGGACCTAACCACGGGGAATACCTTTACATGCCACTCGCTCCTTATGGACGGGGACGGTCGGACTACCTGGTAGGGTAATGCCACTACTGCTAGGCGAGAGAGTGCGAGGGAGGTACGAGTATGCAAGTCCCACACCCTTCCGAGATGATCACGGCTCCCACTTCGGGAGAGGGAACGTGACTTCACAGAGTTAGCCATCCCAGACAGACTTGGGGTGTTCCAGGGCTGAGAGGTAGGGTGGCATTACTCTAGGCTGGCAAGCGACCGGTATCCGCCTAGGCATCTCCGTAGTGCCGAGGATGGCGATCTTGTGGATATTGTAGAACCTCTGCAAAGTGTATGGTTGATCGATCGATACGTTGGCCAATTCGTTGGTCGCGGACCTTTTCCCTGACTTGTTTCCGACTAGCGAGAGTTCTCTTTTCTCCCCTGGTATGTGAGTGCCGGCCGTGAACCTGGTGTGAGGTTGTAGGCCGTTGAGACAAGGCTGGGAGGAAGCTGGCCTCTGTCGACTCAGTGAGTGTGTGAGATGAGATGAGGTGATGGTGTGGTGATGATTGGGATGGATATGGATATGGATATGCTGGATGGATGTGGATGTGTGTGAATTTGTTAAAACTTGATAACATTATTACATTGATTATTATTTACTGCTCATGCGTTAGGATGCAAATCCACAGCCAAATCATAGGATCGCCAGATCCCTTGTTTTATCTTTCCACTAAAGCTCATCGGTGCTGACCATGGCCTGCACACATCTGGCGGTGTGCAGATTTTCCTGCTTCAGAAGTATTGACTCTAGAAGGATTAGGAGGTTTCGTGCCTACTCTCAAGTTTGGTTCGGAGGATCCGGTCGATGCTGCGCTACGACAACTCTGATGATGCCCGTGAAGGAGGAGCCTTCACTCAATAGACTTCCGCTAGAATAAACTCTGTAATAGGTGATACCCCAGTGATGTAATGCTTATAACCATGTAATATTACGATGTATGACTGTGGTATCGACTGATATATGATAATATGATAAGATCAGTTCCTGGTTTTGTCATATTATAACTCATTCTGTGGATTTTCCCTTCGTGGAAAATTGAGGATGTTTCACTAACTCATCCCTGTTTCTGCAAAACACACGTTAGTCACAGTAATCTTGTGTTTCATCCAACCACCGAAACCCACTAAGGGTCAAGATGCGTTCAATCTCCCCCTTTTTGGTGATTGATGACAACACGAGATCGAGTATATAGAGAAGAGGTGTTGGCGCAAAATGTGGTCCGCGCCTCACACACAGCAAGCCGGAAAAAAGCGTGGCTTCAAACGGGTAACCGGACAGTTTGGAATCCAGAGACGTGCCAGTCGATTTGACCTGAAAACCAACAAGGGATAAAACTATGAGAATAAACTAGAACATGCTGGATAATACCAGACAGTTCCATATTTACGGCTTTTAAGCCAATCACGACGGCATACATCTATAGAAGCTGTCTGTCAACAGGTTTAAAGATCATTCGACTACATTAAAAATAGGCATATGTAAAGTAGTTGGTTGCCGAATGCACATGTAAGGAAACATCATCAAGATATAGTGAATTATAAATAAGTAAATTTGAGAATATAAATCTATTCAAACAACACATGCATATATCAATCCAACTAGTCTGCCGCATGTCTAATCTTCATAAATCCGTCAAGCATAAATCTAAGCAATATTAATACTCACTATAAGTTTACACCACTTCTTACGGTCAGGTCAATCCACCGCATGATACAACCTGACAATAAGAAGCTAAAAGCATATGTGCATCTGAACAGATCTATAAACTCTCATTACTCATGTAAGCTTAACCAAGCTCGGCAAACTAGCCGAGTTGGGGTCCATGAAGAAGGAACATACAAACAAGCATGATCAAACCAAGCTAAAACTTGCATCTGCCGCACGACACCTAGTTTCATCAAAGCTCAAGCGTGATTGACATGCATGAACCCACAACATGTAACAACCTAGATTGGAGATTGATTCGGCCATCATGATCATACAATTATTTGAAAGAACAAGTAAACTTGTAAAGCAAGGCCGAACAAAGATCAATCTAGATTGGGCAAAAGAGTGTTACAGAATTAATTAAAACATGCAACACATGATAACTTAATGAATCCACTAGATCTTGCCAAATCTAGTAGAGCCGATAACTATCTCGCTTTTGCTAAACATATGAATAAACGCCTGCCGCACGGTATTTACCCATAAGCAAAACATAAGCAAAGACTTCTTGATCGCTAACAAGGGTCCGCCGCACGACCATTGAAAACAAACAAGACTACTTGCATCACATCTAAATCCACCGCATGATACTAGACATGATAACAAGGTTGCCGGGACTTACGGAGGTCGACGGATCGATGATTCCTCTCGAAGAACTCGACGACACGACTAAGGACTCGAAGGTGGCACGGGGCCAATTTTGTATTGATATGGTTGTGAACAATTTTACAATGGCCAAGGGTTTATATTTACACCCTGGACGAAACACGAGTCCTAGACGATTACAATTTACATAACAAAACTTGGAAAGATACAAGTCCTATTCCTATTCTTTTCGGTGCTCTCCATTGTCACGTGTCTTCTCATGCAAGCCGACTTCTCTTGCCATATCTATTTCCCGAATGGAGCCACCGTCCTGCAAAATAGCCGACCGCACAGGCATTTGCCAATCCCCCGAAGACTAACCATTCACCTGGTTGTTCGCCGAATCCCTTCACTGCTGGCTGGGTCCACTTGTCATTTTCTTGACCCACCTGATCAACCGATCTCCCCTGGTTTCGTCAATCCTTCAAATCGCAGCCACCTTTAGTGAAATTCGGCCCACTTCTTTCTCAGTCCAAATTTTGGTGTAAACACGTGCCCCTAATTTTGGGATAAATATTTATTCCAAAATTCCTTTTCCCAAACAACTGACGCGGAGCCTCTGGAAACATCCAATCTCGTGGGAATGCCTTAATTGTTGTACTTGCCGATTCATCTCCCGATGCACTTTTTGGACCTTTTTAAGCCTCCCCTCACTCTGTTTCGGCCAGTGCATTCTAAACTCCCCTGCTTCGGTCTCAAAACCAAAAAACCCTCCTTCCTTCCGTCATCTTCTAATCAACTAGAAGATGTCTTCCGAGGCGAGCCGGCATTGCTCTGAGCTTGGAGCTTCCAGTACTTCTAAGAGGAGGTTGTTCTTTACTGTTCTTGTTTCGAAAATGAAGCAGCTGTTCTTATATTGTAGCTTCTGTTTAGGAGGGCCGGCGACGACCTCCCCGAGGACTTGACTCAGAAAGTCACAGACCTTCAATTAGATCTAGAAGGGAAGGATCGGGAGATTACCCGAATCTCTCGAGAGCGTGACGTTGCTCGGGATCGGGCCGTCGGTAAATAATTTTTATCATTTCCTTCCTTGTTTTTCCTTCCTGCCTTCACTTATTCTTCTTCCTTTCAGCTCTGGCGGCCAAACTCCATGCCCTCGAAGCCGCCATTGCTAAACTTGCCACCACAGCCGACGTAACGGGTACGACGGCCCTGAAGTGGGTGAATGAAGTTAACCAGATCCTCCGTGACATCTCTAGGGCCGGCATGGGGTATGGCGCGGCGCTCGCCTTCAATGCCGTGTGGATTCACTCCGGCGCCGATTACCGCAGATTTGACGTCTGCGAGCGAGGGCTAGAAGATAGGGTAGAACACTCCGTAGATGATATGAAGGAGGCCGGAACAGATCTAGTCGATTCCTTTGACCACACTCTTCCGATCAAGTGTAGGATGGGGTGGACGAACTGACCGTCCTCTTTGTAATCTTGTGTTCCCCTTTTGTAAATAAAAATCCTCTTGTTCGGTCACTGAAGTCAATCTGTGATTGATTCTTCGAGGTCAACATGTGTTCTACTTTGTGCTTTGGTCACTGATTTCTATTTTTGCTTCAATCGGCGATGTACATCGGCCATTGCTGATAATCACATCAGTCACCTTTGTTCAAAGACAATTGCTGTAATCGGTTATTTCAGATCCAAAGTTTCCACCCTTTTCTCAATTTTCCGATAATGACATCAGGATAGCGTTCTCAGCTTTCTGTCCTCAGCGCCAATCGGTAATACGAGTTCCCGAACAATCAAAATAAAACTGAACAACTCTTAGCCGAATCCTATCGGCTTCCCGATTCTGGAGTCACGACCTCCTCTAGTCATCAAAAATCCGGCCTGGCCCAATAACGATCCATAAACTGTAAAAAACTCTACTCTGATGTTTGATTTCCAGTGTGCAAGCCATGGTTCTATAAATATGACCCTAGACAGGCCATCACTCTTGACTTCAATCAAACAGTTTGACTTGCAAATTCTCCACTTCTCGGCTTTTAGCTCAAACTAGAGAGAAAATCATGCATTTCCATCAATGGCAGGCAACGACAACCACGACAGGCATCCCATTGGAGATGAAGCAGGAGGAAGCCGAGCATCAACCCACCGGCGTTATGGGTAAGAAAAATTGATTTCCTGCCCGCTTGCCGTAGCTTTTCTTGTTCGTCTATCTCTGATTCACTATCCACCTCCCCTCCAAAGCGGGGTCTTCCTCCAGCCAATCTTGGGTTCCTTTTCCAGAAATAGTAACTCCAATAGCCTCTCCCAATCTTTTTCCTAGGCTATCAGATTCTGAGTTTAATGACTCATTTCAGCATACCTGTTTGGATGCTCTCCGATACCGCGAGGAGAGGGATAAAGCCCAGAAGGAATTGGAAGATGTATCCAAGAAGCATGGTATTGAGGAGGCTGAATGGGCAGACCAACGGAAACAGCTCTGCAACATTATCACAGGTTAGTGAAGCCTTAGTTCTCTTCTTCTGGCTTAGCCTGCTTTGCTTGATGCATCTTTTCCTCTTGCCAGCCCTTTCTACAGAGAATGACCGTCTAAAAATGGCAGTGAACATAATCGCCATCAAAGTGAATGCTCATGGGGATTCAGTCGAGGCTCGTCTTGATGTTGTGGATGGCCGCATAGATCAGGCCGTCATTCAAGGTGTGCATGCTGGGGTTTCCCTTGGGCTAGCGGCAATGAGCTCTTGGACCAAAGAAGACTACTCCTCTCTACCAGTTGGCTTCGCAGACGGATACCTGGATGAAATGGAAAATATTGAAGTTTATGATGATCATGCCGCTGCTATTGCCGAGTCTATTGACCCGCAGTCCATTCTGAACAAATTATTCCAAGGGTAGTTTGTACTAGGATAAATCTATAAATGAAGCTTGTTTCCCTCTGAATAATGTCCATTTGCATTTTCCGATCAACTCAGTGACTTTCCCGATCGCGATATCTCTTCGGAGAAACGTCTCCCGAACGCATGACGTCACCTTATCCGACTAGATCTCGTTTTGTCATGTCATGTCGCTCGACATCTTACTTACTGTATTTCACCTTTCTCTCTTCCCGATAAACCTGCTAACTTGAAAAATGCTAGGGTCACCAGAGTTATGAACATTTTCTGTGCTAAAGGCGATATAAATAATATCGGCTATATTTCAAATCATTAGAGCGTTTTTTCTGCTAAAGACGATGCTTTACATCGGCTATCTTTGTATACAAATACTCTTGAATCTACTTCACATACAATTACTACGCGTTTGGCTTTCAACAAATAGTGCCGAAGCTTGGCTCATAAGCAACACATACATGAACAGAATCTCTTCATAGCCGAGTACCCGTCTCTGGGTCTAATATTTTCGGCTAAAGCAAGCTATTACTCTTTCTTTTCCTTTAAATTTTGTATAAGGGCCGATCCTATCGTTAGGCTATCGGCCGCCACGTACAACTTGAAAAAATTTAACAAGCTGTGAAAGTGCCTTCATATATTCTTCAATTTCATCAAAACTTTCTGTTGCACGTCACCTCACGTGAACTCTCGATCCTTCTTTAGCTTTGGCAACGGAGAAATAGGCAGAACTCTTCAAAAAGGTTTATCAATTTCAATCTTTTAATCTGGATCCAAACTTGCATATATTGATTCTGTTTCGGCTTCATCACCAATACTTTATTCCTTACCAGCGGACATGAAACTTGGTCCCAACTTTTCCCCGTTACCATCAATCGGATTATCTCTTCAAAAATTGCACTGAGAGCCGATTGTTTGAATCGGCTGTTGGTCCTTGTCGAAAACATTTACAGGACCTACTTCCCAAACTCTTCCAGAGAAGCACTCAACATCATCATATTCCCAGTAATTGGGCTCTGTATTAGCAACACTCACTGAATCATCAGCATGGACAATTTCGATGTCATCTCCAATCCACTGGATGAGGAATTGATGCATAGTTGACGGAACATAGCAGTTTGCATGTATCCAATCCCTTCCTAAGAGCAAACTGTATGCCCCCTTGCCATCAATGACGAAGAAGGTAGTAATCAAAGTCTTTGATCCGATCGTCAACTCAACATGGACTGCTCCCCGAGTATCAGAAGAATTACCAGCAAAGTCCCTCAATACCATGTCAGTCTTCAATAATTCTTCACTTGTCATCCCAAGTTTCCTGAAGGTAGTATATGGCATGATATTTATGGCAGCTCCACCATCAATAAACATTTTGGTTAGTGGCTTGCCATTGACATATCCCATCATATAAAGTGGCCTCAAGTGTCGGTGCTTAGCTGGTTTATCAAAAACTGCCCGTTGAGCCAAAACAAGCTGAGCTAACAGATCTTGGAATTCGTCCTCGTCAAAATCTGAATACACTTCTTCTTGGACATCTTGATTTTCGAGAGCAATGAATTCCGATGGGAGAAAGAATGTCATGCACGCATCAGCCAAATGATCACCTCCATTAGGCTTTTCCTTAGGACGCCAAATCTGCTTTGTTTTGACGCCTGTTTGCGCCAGTTCCTTAAGCGCTGCACTCTTCTCTTTTGGCTCTTCCTCAATCCCGGTGGACACCACTGTCTTTTCTGCCAAACATATTCACGGTATTCTTCTTCTCCAGCGCGTGCCCAACTTCGATCGGCAAACCTTCTTCCTTGCCGATTCTCAGAATCATTTATTTTTAAGCGCCGATCGTCTTCAGGGATTCGAACCCCAAGCCTTTCATGGACCGAACGGCGATTGACTCGAGACTGCCTGTATTCAGAATATTGATTACTGCATTCAGGGCAATTGTTCTTGGCAGGTAGCTTCAAGCCTTCATTCCAACAATACCTGAAGAATGAGCACTCCCAATGAGACTGCTCTTGATCTCTCACATATTCTCGTTCCTCTTGGTATATCTCTTCTTCATACTTCTGTTGCTTTCTTATGAACTTTTGTTCCTCATAAAACCTTTGCTTCTGGTATCGTTCCTGCTCCCAACGCCATTTGTTCAATAAAATACGCGTTGTGATCCTGGACCTGGAGGTCTCACCCCCTTCAGTTCGGCTATTCTAGAAACGGACATGTTGCCGAAATTCTCCGTTTGTGATTTGCCGATCGGGGTCAATAGTACCAGCTTCTCTTGCTCTATCAGAGGTTAATACCTTCATCTTGCTTTTGCCCCTGGGGTCAGCTACATTAACCATATTAACAGAGAAGGATACGGTATTCTGTCCAAAAGGGTTGTCATCAACCTTCATCTTTCCATCGAACCTCAAGTGTCCTTCCTGGATAGCTTTCTGGATTCGCGCTCTAAACACTCAGCAATCATTTATAGAATGAGATCTGGTATAGTGGAAACCACAATATTTCTTGTCTTTAACCCCTTCAGGGTGTAGCATGGGATGACCCTCCGGTAATTTGATGCGTCCTTCCTTCAACAAGTATTCAAATAGTCTATCTGATTTGGAAACATCAAAGTCGTAAGTACCTTTTTGCTGCCTCAGCCATCGTTGATTGACTTGAGTTGGCTCTTTCGCCCAGACCAACTCGGCTGCAGCTACCTCATCTTCATCATCATATTCTGATGCTTCCTCTAGGAAAGCTTGATACATCCCAGCAGCCACATCACCTTTTTGAAATTGATTATTCCTCCTAAACCCTTGAGCTTGACTACTCATCATAGCCAACCGTTGTGATAATTGCCCGAGATCATCAAACTACATGCCGAACAACTTCTCCTTGATATTCGGCAACATGTCAGCTATAGCCATCCCTGGCAATTGATCATCTGGTAGATTCAGGGAATAGCAGAGGTTTTTAGTTTTCCTGAATCTGCATAAATATTCTTGCGGCGTCTCGTTAGGTTTCATCTTCAGACTCATGAGATCGACCAACTTCTTCTCATTGGTGCCCGTAAAGAAATACGCGTGGAACTTCTGTTCTAGTTCTGCCCATGTATTAATGGAATTTGCTGGCAGAGATGTGAACCATGAGAAAGCTGGCCCTGTCAAAGACAATGGAAAGTAACGAATCCTCTAATCTTCATCCGCGGATGCCTCTCCAAGCTGCATCAAGTAATGACTGATATGTTCCACAGTACTGGTGTCGTCTTGGCCCGAAAACTTGGTAAGATCTGTGGGAGGTTTTACCCTTGGAGGAAGTGCTACTCGGTTGTACCACTCTGGGTAAGGAGATTTGTAAGCATAAGATTGATTCCTTGGTTTTAGGCCGAATTGATTTTGCATCATGTCGGCCATCCTATGCATGATGAGGTCGACACTCGAATCCGGAGTTGCTTGTGCTTGCCCCCCAGGGAATGATCCTGCCGATTTTTTATAACCTGGATTTGGGAAAGCATCAATTGCGCTGTAATCAATGAGGTCCTGATATCCACCTCCATACATATTCTTCTGCAACCTATTTGTTGCTGGAGACACTCTGAAAGCAGATTGCGGGACATTTCCCGTTGTGCCGAACGTGAGCTGGCCATAAGTTGTGGGAGGTTGTTGTGTCTCATGAGGGACCATCCCACCTGCACTTGTACCAGCTCCGCCGTCTTCAGCATTTTTTCTCTGAGGCTGAGGCACAGGGAACAACAGCGGCCCTTGCATCGGACCAGTGGCTGCCTCAAAACGCTTATCAACCGCCGTGCCGAAGATACCAACCATGATGGCGCGGAAGGTATTCAGGAAAGCTGATTGATGATTGGTCATGGCTTGTGACATCGCTTTATACACTAGCTCAGTCATTTTTTGAACATCTTCTTCATCAGTGCTATCAGACTCATGAGGGAAAAGGCCTCTTGGGAGTGGTTGCTTCTGGAAAACCTTATTGCTCTTGTTCTTCGAGAAGGTCATCAAGCACTTGCATTGAAACTCATCACAAGCTTGCTGTACGAAAAGCTTCGAGTCTGGTGGTAACTCATCCATGGTCACTTCCAGAATTTGGTTGTCGTCGATCTCAGGCATCTTGAAACAGAGCTGTCCCACTGAGCATGCCAAAAAGTGTGTTGGTGCAAAATGTGGTCCGCGCCTCACACACAGCAAGCCGGAAAAAAGCGTGGCTTCAAACGGGTGCCCGGACAGTTTGGAATCCGGAGACGTGCCAGTCGGTTTGACCTGAAAACCAACAAGGGATAAAACTATGAGAATAAACTGGAACATGCTGGATAATACCAGACAGTTCTAGATTTACGGCTTTTAAGCCAATCATGACGGCATACAGCTATAGAAGCTGTCTGTCAACAGGTTTAAAGATCATTCGGCTACATTAAAAATAGGCATATGTAAAGCAGTTGGTTGCCGAATGCACATGTAAGGAAACATCATCAAGATATAGTGAATTATAAATAAGTAAATTTGAGAATATAAATCTATTCAAACAACACATGCATAGATCAATCCAACTAGTCTGCCGCATGTCTAATCTTCATAAATCCGTCAAGCATAAATCTAAGCAATATTAATACTCACTATAAGTTTACACCACTTCTTACGGTCTGGTCAATCCACCGCATGATACAACCTGACAATAAGAAGCTAAAAACATATGTGCATCTGAACAGATCTATAAACTCTCATTACTCATGTAAGCTTAACCAAGCTCGGCAAACTAGCCGAGTTGGGGTCCATGAAGAAGGAACATACAAACAAGCATGATCAAACCAAGCTAAAACCTGCATCTGCCGCACGACACCTAGTTTCATCAAAGCTCAAGCGTGATTGACATGCATGAACCCACAACATGTAACAACCTAGATTGGAGATTGATTCGGCCATCATGATCATACAATTATTTGAAAGAACAAGTAAACTTGTAAAGCAAGGCCGAACAAAGATCAATCTAGATTGGGCAAAAGAGTGTTACAGAATTAATTAAAACATGCAACACATGATAACTTAATGAATCCACTAGATCTTGCCAAATCTAGTAGAGCCGATAACTATCTCGCTTTTGCTAAACATATGAATAAACGCCTGCCGCACGGTATTTACCCATAAGCAAAACATAAGCAAAGACTTCTTGATCGCTAACAAGGGTCCGCCGCACGACGATTGAAAACAAACAAGACTACTTGCATCACATCTAAATCCACCGCATGATACTAGACATGATAACAAGGTTGCCGGGACTTACGGAGGTCGACGGATCGATGATTCCTCTCGAAGAACTCGACGACACGACTAAGGACTCGAAGGTGGCACGGGGCCGATTTTGTATTGATATGGTTGTGAACAATTTTACAATGGCCAAGGGTTTATATTTATACCCTGGACGAAACACGAGTCCTAGACGATTACAATTTACATAACAAAACTTGGAATGATACAAGTCCTATTCCTATTCTTTTCGGTGCTCTCCATTGTCACGTGTCTTCTCATGCTAGCCGGCTTCTCTTGCCATATCTATTTCTCGAATGGAGCCACCGTCCTGCAAAATAGCCGACCGCACAGGCATTTGCCAATCCCCCGAAGACTAACCGTTCACCTGGTTGTTCGCCGAATCCCTTCACTGCTGGCCGGGTCCACTTGTCATTTTCTTGACCCACCTGATCAATCGATCTCCCCTGATTTCGTCAATCCTTCAAATCGCAGCCACCTTTAGTGAAATTCGGCCCACTTCTTTCTCAGTCCAAATTTTGGTGTAAACAAGAGGTTTTCAAATCATGACATGTATGAACTTGCAATAAATAAGAGAAAATGATTAGGGGCAAGCTCATACATATCATGCCAACATCCTGCACTCAACAAGTTAGAGTGAAAAGCAAGTGCAAGAGTGTTGACACTCCTTAATGGAATCACTCTAAGAATGAACCATATAAATAATAATCTAGTGAAGGCACTAAAGAGTGTACAGGACACTACTAACTTCACATAACATCAAGTTGTCATCCCCAACATGAAGCTAGCAATGTAATTATATCAGGGCACTGGATTTAAAGATAAATATTTACCCGCAAGCGCACAGATAAATACACCCGTTGTAGAAGCATTTCAGCCAAGCCGGTCTCAGGTGTCGTTATTTATATTTAGCATAGAGACTAATCAATTCAAAGTATGATGGTATTATACTAATGAGGACTTAACAGCATTCATTATGGCACACACTTATATTAAAGACTGTTAACACACTTATTACTCCAAACAGGGATCAGATTACAGAGTAAATGATAAATGATAACAGAGATCAGATCAATCAAAGATAATCCTAGAACAGTACTACCTAGCAAGTACTACCTAGCAAGTGATGATTAGAACAGGTATTAATAAGAAACATTCCTAAGTTATTCTAATTACAAGTCATAGCATACATTGATTAGTGCAAACATATTTGGCAATCATTGGCTAGGTCACATCTTATTTATAATCAAGAGGCAACTCCATAGTAAAGGTGTCAAACAGAGTAACCCCTAAACCATGAGTTAACTGAGCCATACTGAACACTACATTCGGGAGGTGAAATACAAAGGACTCAACAGGAATATCACACCCGTGATCTACCACTCTATCTGGAACATAGGACGCATTGTAACACCCCCGGTGTTAAGCATTAATTAAAACTCAAAGTATGGCGATTAGTATGCATAATCATCTAGTGTCATGGCATACAAGCATATCATGTGTGATGATTTCCATATTTACTTATGTGTGTTATATGAATGTGCCATGTGTGTCACATGAAATGACGACCCAAAACCAAACTTAAGAAAACTCTAGTTAATTCTAAAATGAATTTTCTAAAATAAATTTGGGCAACTAAGGCACTATTTGTTGGGTCAACTTTTGCTCTAATCAATAGTGAGGTGGTTGCTAGTAATGAACACAAAAGACCCCTAATTAAATTCCTTAAGATTTGAAGGTTCTAAATTAGCAAACATCCTAATTTTAAATAATTCTTTTGTCCCCTTTTCTATAAGTCAAAAAGTAAGCTAAATCTCAACATGAATTTAAAAGCAAACTTGTGACTCTTGTTGAAAGGTACAACTTTGGTATTCAAAATTTTCACTGATTCGGTATAGAACTTGAATAAATTTGAAATTACTTAAATTCCAAATTTAACCCTTAAACTAAAATTCAAAAACTAAAAAGAATTAGAACTTGGTACCTTAAGTAAAGTTGTAAAGGAGATTAAATGAAACAACTTCTATTCATACAGAATTTGAAGTCATTGAAGAAAATCTAAAGTAATTGGAGAAATAAGTTAATTGAATCTCAAATTGAAATTTGATTTCAAAATCAGATTTACCCCCTTTGCTATAGTTTGAAAAATATGCATAATATTGATATAAGACCAAAAGTAAAGTTGTATATAATGTTATAAGAAACAACTTTTATATTTACCAAATTTCAAGTTATTAAACAAATTCAAAAGTAATTTTGAATTTAGGTTTAGGGGCAATTCAAATTCGAGTTATGATTTTAAAATCTGCACAGATTTTGGAGTTGCTCCTTAAATAAAAGTTGTAGAGCAAGATATTTAGAGCAACTTTCATTTTGGTAGATTTTGGAGTTCCTATACAAAATCGAGGGTAATTTGGGGAGAGAGTTTGCTGCTACAGTAAAAAAGGGAAAGAATTGCAGAGGCGCTGGGCACGCGGCAAACGGAGCCGTCGCCGCGGCGTCCCGCCGGCTGACCGCGCGACGCGTGTCCCCTGCGTGGCACTTGCGAGCGTCGTGGCAAGTTTTTCATCTCGCCGACTTCTTCTTCCCTTCCCCATTTCCTTCTCTTCCTTTCTCTTTCTTGTTTTCTCTGGTTTTGCCGCCGCCGGGAAACAGAGCAAGCCGCCGCCGTCTCCTCTCGCCGTGCTTGCTTCACCTCTGGCTTCTCCACCTCGGCAATGGCTCCGCCATCTCCTTGCGCTTCTTCTGAGCCCTCTTGTGCAAGCCATGGTCGCCGGAATCCCCCACACCACCCTTTTCTTCCCCTGCTCCGGTCGAAGCGCCGCCGGGAGCACCACCCCATGGTCCGCTCGTCCTGGCAAACCTCGAGCCAAACCAGCCTTCGTCCAAGCTCCGCCACATCTTCCTGAATCCTATCGACCCGCTATGTTGGTCTCTACCGCGTCCTCAACCCTAGAACACGGCCATGGCCGACCACCGAGCCGTTGTCGCCGCCATTGCCGCGGGCAAGCTTCGTCCGCTGCTCCCTAGTCTCGATCAGCGCGAGCATAGAGTCGAGGTGAGCACCGTTGAGCTTTCCCACGCGTCCTTGAGGTCGCTACCGCTGCGTCATCGCCGCCCCGCTTGTGCGCCGTCGTCCAGTGCCCTGTCGGTCGCCATGGTCGCCGCCGCCGTAACCGCTCCGACGGGGCCAGCCCCCTCTAGCAAGCTCTTCATCTCCCTGAACCTCGTCCGAGCTTCACCAAGGTATGCTGAAGCTCACCGGCCTGCTACTTCGGTCTCTCCCACACCGGAGCTACGGGAACGGCGGGGGAAAACCTGGTTCGCGCCGCCGCAAGACCCGCCGCCATGGTCGACCGTGTATTGCGCCATCACCACCTTCCCCAGCGCGAGCATCAGGACGAGGTGAGCACCCTGGAGCTTTCCCGCGCATCCGTGGGGTCTCTACCGTCCCATCGCCGCCGCACCACATCGCGCCGCCGCTCTGTCCGCCTCTGAGCCGCCATGCGCGTCGCCGTTCTTCCTCCGCAATCTAAGAGCTCCGGCTTGGTACTCCGGTGGATGCGCGGGCTCGAGACGCTTCCATTGATGGCCTCGCCGTGGCCAGGGTCTCCGCCGGCGTCGAGTTTAAGCCGGTCGGCGCCGGTCACCCGCCGCGGTCGCCATGGCCACAGCCACGGTCAAGGCGGGCCGTACCGCGCTGACCCTGGGCCCCGTCCGTCAGTGGCGTTGGGCCAAATTCGGCCCAGTAAGTTTAGGGTTTCGCCTTTTCTTATTTTCTGAATTTACATATATGTGTTCCAAATAGAAAAATGCATAAGTAAATAAATACAGCTCCAAAAATTATGAAACAAATTTTGTTGTATTCCTGATGAGGTGCTATACACAGTCAAAATATGAGACTTGGTGTTTGGATAAATTTTGATGGTGAATTTAAAAGGTCATTTAATTAATAAATGCACTTTGAATAATTTTTATAGGGTTATTTAATTGTCCAAAAATTATGAAACTATTTTTGCTGCTGTTTGTGTCATGTGATGGATCTTCACAGATATTTTGAGGTCATTGGACAAAATAAAATTTCATCCTTAGTTTGAGCCCATTTAAATAATTAAATAATGCTTAAACCTTAAATCATTCTGTGGGTCAAAATAATAATCCAAAAATTCTCCAATTTGTTTTGCAACTTCTATTTGCTGTAACCTACCATCACAAGAAGTTTGGGCTCCATTTGAAAAACTTAATTAAACCCTAATTTTCATATTTAATTATAAAATGGTAGTTAGTAAAGCCTAAGTTAACCAATTAGATCATGCTGATTTTGATTAGAACAAATGCATGGTTAAGCTCTGATAACCAACTTAAACACTTTAATAACCTTTGTTAAGTATAGCACTTAGTCACTTAACCGCATAATATAATAGTAAAAGCTTAAACCTAAATTACTTTGCTAAATGGTCTCTATTACTTTACTAATTGGTCTCTATTAATTAAGCTACTTAAATGATGGTTAAAGGTTTATGTTAGAGTTAACCTTGCTGTTCTAGTAATCTTTTGTTTCATGATCTTGTCATGCATAGAATTGGTTGGTTATATATGGCTATGGTATTTGATTAAGAGATACACTTGATCTCATTGGTGAATTGCATGGTTGTTCGATCAGTTTTTGTTGAGAGGTTGTTTCCACTATGTAAATCATGTTTTCTGTGAAGGTGTTAAATACCAAAGTTGTAGCTAACTTCTGTATCTAGCTTGTCCAAAAATTTCATGATTTTAGACCAGCTAGATTAGGAGTCATAGGTTTTCTAAGTTACCAGATCAAATATGTTTTACTCTCTGGACGAATCTGAGGATATGAGCTGTTTAGGTTATTTAACTTATTAATCACTTGTTAACTATAATAGGAAAGTTGTAGTAAACTTATATGTCTAGTTTGTCCTAAAATTTCATGATTTTAGGCCTGTTAGACTAAGAGTTATGGATTTTATATGGTTCAGGTCGAATCTGTCCTCCCTTCTGAACAGATCGGAGAAATGAAGTTGTTGAGCTGTCTTAACTAGGAAATCACCTCTTGACCATAAAAATAAAGTTATAGTACATTTCTTAAGCTTTCTAAATTGTTAAGGATCATGTCTTTTAATGACTTAGAACACCAGTTATAGCTGTTTGAAGTTGCATGATCAAATCTGTCCAGAATCTGGACAGGGATGTTTGCCCAAGTTGTTTGACCTAAATTGCTGTAGAATCAACTCAAGTTCATAATAACAAAAGTGTAGGTAATTAGATAAGCTTTCCGAAAAGTCTACGTTCATAGTTTGAAATATTTTGAAACTCCAGATATGGCTATTCTTTGTGCAGTGTTGAAATCTGTCCAAATTCTGTACAGAACTTCTTCCTTGCACTGTTTGATCTTGTTACGTCTAGAATCAACCTTCAGTGTTAATAACAAGTTTGTAGACATTTAGATAAGCTTTCCAAATTGTCCTCAATCGTCATTTTAGGAGGTCTAGAACTCTAGTTATGAATAAATAAAGCTGATTGTGTAAATCTGTCCAAAATCTGGACAACAGTGTTTGATTGTATTGTTTGACTTAGTTAACTCTAGAATCACTTAATGATGATAAAAATAAAGTGATAGTTAACTTAATGGACTTTCAGAAAAGTTACTACAAACTTATCCTTGCTTAAGGTGAAATAGAGTAGTCTACTCCAACAACTGTAAAAATGGTTAATAAATAATTAAGTTTTGGTTTGCATCTTTGTATGGTTAATATCTTGGTTGAAGACCTTGGAACATCCCCACTCCGAGGTCCCATGGCTGTGGATGATGTTTGTGATACACTCTTAAACACTTTAGTTAATCCATCTAATGATATTTTATGAAAATAACACACTACCCTAGGAACACTAGTTAGTAGGTTACAAGTTGGTTTTGTTGGTTTGTAACTCTACCACGTAAGGTTATACTCGACCTCCCTTACCTTGCGTTAACTTTTGTTATGCATTTGTTTGTCCTGCACCTTAGCATGCATTGCATCATACTAAAGCATGCATCATTATATACGTGTAGTTCATACGAGAGAGTCGCTGGTCGTGTTGAGCAAGCTTCGGAGGGTTGCGTTGAGCACGCTTCAGATCGAGGTGGTCCAGTTGATCAAGCATCAGAAGGAGAACTTCATCAGACAAGCTTCTTCGGGAAGATTCGACTTCAAATCAACAAGGAACTAACTTATGTGGACCTTTCGGAGATCCTAGTCTTCTCTGCAACACAGGCAAGCCCCGGTGCATACACCCACTCTCTGTTTTACAAATACTTTATTACACTGTAGGTCTTGTGGAATGTGCATTAAGTAAGTAGGAGTTGAACGCAACCGTTGCTGCATGAATACCTTGATTTCCAGATAATCCCCTGATGATATCCTATCAGTAGCGATAAGACGATCTCAAATGCTTAGCAATGCTTAGACTTCGGTAGAAGTCGATCGATGGTTTCATCGTTCGCGAGATATGGGTTTTACCTTTTCTCTCTTCGACTCTGTCTATGGGTCGTGAGAACCCTAATATGATGATAACTATTAAACTGAGACCGGGCGGGTAACTTGCACAGGAATGGAGTCCTGGTGTAGTGTTTCCGCATGTGTCGCCTAGGGCCCATCCGCTGTTGGCCCGTTGGATCGAGAACTATTTGTTAGTCTTGGTCACATGCTTCGGTAAGCCCTACTATGGCTATGCCCTTACTGGAACGGCGCACCCGCGCACTGGGAGTGGAGAGATGGCGGGAGTACCGTGTACCCACCCTGCTCGGTCCCTTGATGGACGTTACTCATCAAGGCCGTTGTAGGGCGGTGGTGTACTGTACTCCCGGGTGGCGCGGCTCCGGTCCGGTATGAGCGGATCCACGGGAAGGTTGATATATGCAAGTTCGGTCTTGCATATGTCGTGTGATAAGGAAGCCCCAGCTGGGTAGATCAAGCGGTTCGAATCATCGTTTGCTCCACGAGAAGAGGAGACTCATCCTCGCACCCTCAGCGTAGTTTAATCAAGTGAAGATGATGGCAAGAAAAGTTTATCATGAGATGTGATGCTTAAACAAGTGTTTGATTTAGATAGGTGCAAAGTGGATACTGTTTAATAACTTAATGCACCGCTAAAACTTGAAAAATAGGAGGAACTAGTAGAAAGCTTTTCTGCAAAGCTCTTCTCTTCTGCTAGCCCCACTACATCCCATAAGCCAGCATGCCCTTGGAGTCTTTTTCTTAGTCGGGTAAGTCTTGTTGAGTACCCTCATGTACTCAGGGTTTGTTAATTCCCTGTTGCAGGTTTTAGCTTGTGGTGTCTTTCTGGATCATGTCCATGGGCTCGATATGATTTGGTGGTTCTCCCTTCGACTTAGGTGCTCTACCTAAGTCAGGTTTTGTAGTACTGCTCTTCTTCCGCAATCTGAGTTAAGTTTATTTGAAAAGTAACTTATTCATGCTTTGTAAAGTTTATCTTACCTTGCTTCCGCTCTCCGATGTTATTTTTGTATCAACTGTTGTAATGTTGTAGTTATTTCTCTCGAATAGAGGATGATCCTGTAACTCGTGGATTATTCGGGGTTCTCTCGGGGACTCCCGATGGATCTTTCCAGTAACGTGGTACACATGTACGGTCATCACAGCTCTGGGAGACGATGATGTGTGCAGGTGGGCCACATTGCCGGGACGTTCTGCCACACGCATTCGTAGATAAATAGTGTATAAGCACCACGCCAACACAGCATCTATCACCCACCCGTTGTACTTTAAGATGAGCGCTATACGAACATGAGTATAAACATAAAGATGAACTATCTATGCCAAATATATAATCAAAGCATACTATAAGTAATATAATTAAGTATAATGATTGATGTCTTAGTCATATCAATTGTATTGCTATCTAGAGCATAAAGATGAACAATAAGGTGAATTAGATCATCGAGAAGAACTAAAGTACGAACTAGAGCATGAACTAGAACAGGATTATGAACTAGAAGATGAACTAGACGATGAACTAGATCTAGATGATGAACTAGAACATAAACAATGATGAACAATGATTAACTAGAAGAGCAATTATGAAATAGTTCCATAATGTTAATACAAGAGAGAAGATCTTGGGTTTACCGAGCCTTCTCGTGACTAAATCAGGAATCCAAGCGAAGCTTGCCTCCTCTAATCCTATTCTATCTAACTATTCTAGGTGGATGTAGTTCTAGGGCTCCCGATTGATCTCCCTCTCTGGTAATTCTGATGATGATCTGATGAATGTAATGCCTGATGCCCTGGAGAGGGGGGTCTGGGGCTGTTTATATAGCCCTGGGCGATGAACCATGGCCGTTAGATTAAACCAACTTAAGGTACGGCTAAGATGCATCATCATAGGCGGTGAGAGAACATTCCAGAAGATAGAGTCCGTAGGCCCCAAGGGGGACTGGTCGGTCCCATGGTGGGACCGGTCGGTCCCACCTGTCATGCTCTCGTGGTGGTCGACCTCCTGGTGTCTTCTGGAGTCTTCTAGAAACTTCCTGACATGGCGGTGGAGTTATCTCTCATCGGTTTCCTCCTATGGGAAGCTATCGGTGTTGATTTCCTGGTTTAGTCCCTGCAGAATCATAGTTCACCAAAACTCGTGGAATATTGTCAATTAAAACCCTAAACCTTTGTTGGTGATCAAATTCTTGCCCTTTTCATATTTATTTATCCTTTAATTATGATAGATAACCAGTGTCAACAAAGAGTAAAGAGCTCGAATACATAACAAGTGAGAATTAAGTGCAAGTAATCGAGCCAAACAGAATGACATGTCATATTATATATCATAGTGAGCACAGAACATGTCAGGAGGTCCATAGCACAAGTATATCACAATACATAGTGCCACAAGATGCGATAAGTAAAAAGCGTATGTGAAACATAACACATCAAAAGATCCAAGACCCTCTCACATCACTCCCCTATCGTTATACTCGACCACTCTCCCCCTTTGGCGTCAAGCACCAAATCTAAGCGTCGGAGGGCGGAGGTGGCGCAGATGAGTCAGGACCCTCTAGAGTGCGCTGAGTGAACTCAAACTGCTGCAGAAGCGCCTCGGAGTCTGAGGAGGACCCGACAGGCTGACCCTCAGTAGCTGAACGCGGCGGTGAAGCGGTCTGGGTCTGCTCTGCCTGCTCTGGCTGCTCAACCTGCTCGGTCTGCTCAACCTGCTCGGTCTGCTCTGTAGGCTCTAGCGCTGTCTCAGTCTCCGTAGCTGTGCGTGCCTGAGGGTCGGAGTGCGGAAGCTCTGGAATAGGGGCCAACTCTGGCTGCACTGACGTGGTCGTCTCAGACTGAACAGGCTTTGTCTGCTCTGAAGACGCGACGGAGCTCGGTATGGTCTCGGTAGTGGAAGTCACTGGAGTCGTCGTCGTCTGTACTGGGTCTTGTAGATCCGGCGTGGGAAACCTAGTGAGCTCACTGAAGCTAGCCGACAAGTCCCTCGTCACAGTGGTGGTCATCGCAAACAGGGACTCTGTCGGTCAGGGAGTCAAGCCAGTGCGCACTGGGCTGAAAAGCGGGGCCCCGCCTGGAGGTATAGTGAAGCTCGTAAACTGAGAGGAGCTAGGGCCTAGAAACTGCTGCTACTGAAAGAGCTGTGGCTGGCTGGACTGCTACTGCTGCGGTGGAACAGGAGGCTGCCACTGGATCTGGTGCTGGGGAGGGGGCTGCTGCCACTGCCACTGAGGTGGACCACTCGCAAGTCGCTCCATAAAACTGAGTGTCTGCTGCTGCAGCTGAATCATCTGGAGCTGAAGAGCGTCGGCCCTCTCTTGAGCCTGCTGCTGAGCTAGAGCCTGTGCCTGGGTTAAGCGTTGCTGCTCCTGTGCAAGCCACTGTACATCCTGAGTCACTGTCCTCTGCTGCTCCTCCATCCGTGAGAGTATCGCAAGGAGTGCTAGATCGGAGGTACCAGACGACCCGGCCTCAGTGTCGTGAGCTCTAGGCTAAAAGCGGGGCGGGAGCTGGTAGTCCTCGTTGGAGCTATCGGTGGGGTCCTCTGCGACGTATGTGTCACCGCCCTCTAGGTCAGCTAACTCCTGCTCTGCGAGTGCTCTGACGGTCTCGTCCTGCTCCTGAGCGGACTCTGGCACCTCTGGCCGCTGTCTCAAGCTAGAAGATGTGCCCTGCTGCTGCCTATGGTCCCGACCGTGTCGTAGAAGCTGACTCATGTTGTACGGAGGGAAGACGGTCGCGGAGCCGGTAAGAGACTGCCCTGGGTCAGATCCTGTGGTGGCAGCTACCTTCCAAAGGATGTAGGAGATCCAGTGCGCGTAAGGTAGCTGCCTGCGGGCCTTGATGCCCTCTGCCACTGTATCCTCCATCTCGCAGATAATAACATCCATAACATCAAACTCCTTCTGCTAAATCAAGAAGGCAAGGAGCCAGAGCTGGAGTCGGGAGATGGCCTTTTTGAACCCGACACGCGGCAGCAGGGTGCGCCTAAGGACCTCGTGGAGGATCCGAGCCGCAGGAGTGAGATCCTTCGGCGCTCGGCTCGAACCCTCCCCGAAGGGCTCACGGAAGCAGGGACGCACCAAGTCTATCGGGGGCTGCTCTCCGCCGTGAGGGCGCCTCGGTGGCTCTGTCTGGTCGTAGCACAAGTCGTGGATCCGGGTCGTATAGTGACGCAGGCCGAACCAGTCCCGGATCTCTGACACAAAGAGCCTGTAGTGCTCCCCTCTGAAAGCAAACTCAATAGTCTGACGGTCAGGGTGCACCCGCAGAGAGGCGTAGAACTGAAACACCCAATCCTCGATATAAGAACCAGACTGTCCCAGAAGATCTGCCAGACCTGGCAGGAAGGTGATAGCTGGACGGAGCTGCTCTGAAGCTGCGATGAGGGCCTCAAGGGTGCAAACTCTTTGAGAACGCAGGCTGATCCCGGCGTTCCTGTAACCTCTGTAAAAGTCCTCCTGCAGGATAGTGAAGAAGTCCGGACCAGCCTGCTCCTGCCTCTCTCTCGGGAACCACTGCTCAACAGGGACTAGTCTGAGTGTCTGTATCTGAGAACAAGTCACCACTTGGAGGTCTAGGCGCGAGATCGGCGGCGGCGCACGCCTCGAAGGAGCACATGCACCCTGCAGAGGGACGTCGGGCCGGGGTGGCACCTCAGTCCGGCGACATTACGACCGGCGCCTGGGAACCTCCTCTGGAATTGCCTCGTCGGCCTTTGCCTCTGCCTCAGCTGCCTCGGCTGGCTCGGCCTCTGCCTGGCCCTGCTATGAGCTCTAGGGCTCAACACCTGGAGAGGTGAATGTGGTCCGGCGACCGGCGGCCATAAGAGTGCCAGTCGGCGAGCCGTGCCGACGCTCGACCTCCTCTATCGCTCTGCGCTGCTCTGGAGACAGCTGGTCCTCTATTCGCAAACAACCACCATGGCCACCCTGCTCTACACGCTCTGCGGCGGCTGCAACCTCACGGGCCTGATCGGCCTCTCGCTGCTCTCTAGTGCGCTTCCTGCGCGTGATCAGCTTCCCCTTCCCGGGCCTCTAATCGGAAGGGGGGGACGGGGAGGAGAGTCCCCCGGAGCACCACCGACGTTCTTGCAGTGCATAGCTGACAAGAACGAGAACAACTGTCACTGAAGAAGCTTAACTGTCACTGAGAAAAACAACTGCCGCTGAAAAACCCTGACAACCAGCTGACAACAAATCCACAGGACAGAAACTCCCCCTGACACTTGCAACCAACTGTCGCTTTCACTCCCAAGGCTTGGCCTCGATCCGTACCCACGGGCTTGGCCCCGGGTTATCTGTCACTGCCCAACTGTCAACAGCCGCTGACTCGCTACATGGAATAGATAGTATACATAAGAAACATATATGCTAGAGACGAGAGGACCTATCAGAAGCAAAGCAATGGAGATAAGAGAGGAAAGGCTTCGCTACCTGAGGATCTGACGAAACGAACCCAAGAAAAGGTAAGAACCGACGTTCCGGCATCCACGGGTCACACCGAAGAGGTCTGCAAAAAGATAGGAGCGAAACAGGGTTCAGAAACTTCAGGAACGGCCTTGAGGACATTTCATCGAGCACCTAGAGGGCATGGATGTGGATTGGAGGGGTGGTGCTCACTGGGGGGGGTTGCTGGCCGGGGAGAAGGCGCCGTAGAGGGAGACGAGGACAGGAAGAGCACTCCGGCGAGATGGTCGCGGTCTCCGATGAGGTTCGACGAGTCTCCGGCGAGGGGCGACGGGCGCGGCGAATGGCGAGCTGGGAGACGGCAGGGCGCGCGTGGCTGGCCGAGCGAGCTCGAGAAGACACGGGCGCGGCGGAGCACTGTGACCGGCGGCGAGAGCTCGAAGCTCGGCGAGGTGGAGATGCGGCGGCCGGTGGGGAGCGAGCGCTGCTAGGGTTAGGGTGAGACACGGCGGCGGGCTCGGGTTCGGGCGAAAGGAGGGGTGCGAGGTGGAAGACGAGTGAATATGACACGTGGGGCCGGTCTATCAATGAAAAGAGCTTACTGCGCCGCTTAAAGGGGCATTGGACGCGCCGATGTAAACACATCGGACGCTCTGATGCCTGTCCAGAGAGCTCCAGAAATGTCCATTTTGCATCGGACGTGTCCTATGCCTCGGCCCGATGGGGCAACAGACGCTCCGGTGAGTAGGCATCGGACGTGACACCAACACTGTTCCAGCCGGGGCTGTGTACAGTGGGGGCATCGGACGCTGGGGCCAGCGTCCGATGCTGCAAATTGGGTCATTTCGAAGATCTCCGTTGTGGCTCCCTCTCCCAACCAAGTTCCAACTCAAATAAGAGGCAAATAAACACCAGTTGGAACCTAGTATGAACATCGTCGCATAAACCCTCAATTTTATAAATATTTTGCCATAGGCTATATATCATTTTTAGGTAAAATAGGCGATAAAACCCGAGGAGACAACATGTGGCCACCAAAGCTAGGGGTCTCAACCAGTAGGAGCCTCAAATGCTCCACCTAGCGGTGGATGAACACAGCGGTTGCTCAAAGCTTAACCAAAAAGGAATGACAAAGCAACACACATGCATATGCAATGCAATACGGAATTTGAATCTAGGTTGCTTGTCAAGTTTGCTCATGGGTAAGCTTCTTCACACGCTTTTTAGGGCGGTTATCTTAACCACGTTTGACAAGCCTATAGCATAATTTAAACATGTGAAGGACCGAGAATGCAATAGCAAGGCGACCAGAGGGGGGTGAATGGGAGCTCAAAAATTTCTCTCGAAACTTTGGCCTTTGTCCCACAAATCAACCCCAAAAGCTACGGACAAAAACCGTGATGCCCACGACCCTTGGAAGAGGGTGGATGATCCCTAGGATCACAGCGAGGCACCACAAAGCAAAAGCGAACCAAACGCCAAAAGCACCGGCACAAGTTCGACCCTCAAAAACCAAGTCCCGAACGTAGATGGAAGGCTACGTCGAGAAATCCCCAAATAGCGATGCTAACAAGTAGCAAAGATACCTAGAGAGGTTCCTTGGTCAACTCTAGGGCCAAACGATAAGTTCGGAGACCAAGCGAAGAAGTCAGGAGAGCGAACGCACTAAACCAGAGGCTTCAGTCGATTCCCGGACTGCCCGGGGTCTAGTTCACGGACTGTCTGCCGAACGGCGGACTGTCCGAGGTCTGATGGCGGACTGTCCGCCGGTCAAAAGTGCAAAAATGCACTGCTGCTGAAGTTCCATGGACAGCTCCCGGACTGTCCGCGAGTCCCAACTGCGCACTGTCCGCGGATCAAAAAGAACTAGTCCAACAGCGCGGAGTGAGGCTACTGGTCCAGCCGACCCTGATACGCGGGGTGTCCGCGGGAGGAACGACGGACTGTCCGCGACCTCCTAATGAGGGCGATTTCGGTCGCCCCTCACACAACTCTTCCCAAATCCGAATCAAATCACAAACCCGTGTTTCCAAACTTGGAGAGAATGATCACGAGGTAGTTAGGAGACTATCCCCAAGGAATCATCCGCTCAAATCGATTCAATCACTGAGAAATTGAAAGGGAAGGAATATGAACGAAAAAGCGCTACGAAAACGAAATCAACCCGATCTACTTGTTCGTGAGGAGTTAGATGAATTCCTTCGGTGGAAATGATCTCCTCACTATAAAGAACAAGTTGATTCAAACGGATTTCGCAAAGACGCAATAGAGAGGGAGATCGAGTGACGGGAAAATCGCGGAGAAATGAACAACGCGAAGAACACGAACAAAACGCGAATCAAGTCATCAATCTGCTACCGTGTGGCTACCACACGCTACAACAATGAGATTACGGTCTCACTTCCTCAAAATCTTCAGTACACAGAGGTATGGTTCTCTGCGGATCTCAGTTGCTATAGCAGGGGATTGGGAGAGCAGGAAAACCAAGAAGGCAAAGAGCAAAATGGCTGAGATAGATGGGGAGGTGGGTGTCTCCCCCTACTTATCCTAATTCTAATTCCCACTCTACCCCTAACTAATTACAGAGCGAACCAGCTAAACCCTAGGGTTATTCTGGACCAACTCATGGTAGGTGGTGATCCGACGGCCACGCTCGCACAACTGGTAGCGTTGCCTCGACGCAACCTCACCGATTGCCGCCACGTGCTGCCACCGCTCTGCTTGTCCTTTTCCCGGACGTCGCCCCCGGTTTTGTGGCCCAAACCGGGAAACCAGGCATCACAGCCAACGCCCGGTTTTGAGGCCCAAACCGGGAAACCAGCCTACCATCACCTGAGTTTTGTGGCCCAAACTCAGAAACCCGCAGGACCCAGGTTTTGAGGCCCAAACCTAGAAACCGTCCTCAGCCCGAGTTTTGTGGCCCAAACTCGGAAACCAACAGCGCCCAGGTTTTGAGGCCCAAACCTGGAAACCGTCCACTCGGTGGTTTTTCTGTGGCTCAACCACCAAACCGAGTCGTAGATGGGTGTGACGGAACGACCCTAATCCCATGGCCCACGTGTCCCTGTCAACCTCTGACAGCCGAACCCATGTTCCATGTGATTAAGACCTGTTCGCCACCGGGCTACATCAGTGCCCAATGTCCGCAGGATCATCTCACAATTCGGTTACAGCATTTCATACTTTTATAAATAACATCGGAATAAAGAGCGGAAGACTTAAATAACATTAGTTTTACAAACCGAGGTTTCAAAGGAGGTAAGGAGTACTATTATTACAAACCATTGTTCGGGAAATTCAAAGTAGACAACGTAGCGGGAACAATAACATAAAGATACATGTAACACCCAGCCCGAGGGTGCACATTTACTCATCGGCCTCATCGGCCTCCTCCTGGACGAAGGTCACGCAACAGGGTGCGAGACACATCGGGGTCTCAGGCATACCTGCAACATGGGTAACAAACCCTGAGTACTGGGGTACTCAACAAGACTTACCCGACTAAAGAAAAAGGGAGACGACTCAGGAATGAGAGGCTTAGGGTAGTCAAGGTAAGGCTTAAGCAAGATCAAGTATTTTGCCGAAAAGCATTTTTTTTTGTAAACCTTATTTCATTTTTGAAAGATCCAGTATTCCTCAATTCTTCATCATTCATGATTCATTTTACATTTCAAAACATTCCTAGTTGAGAACCACTCTCCGTTGACAGTCAGTGGACCAAGTCTCCATAACCGAGGAGCAACGTTAATCCGGATAAATAATACTCAGCTGAGGATCCCTATCCACACTGCATATGTAGCACCCAAGCTTGCATATGCCAACTCGTCTACCACGATTCCTCCAAGATTGGGCCCGGTCCTACGCCACCCGGAAGTACAGTACACCACTCCAATTTTCCGCCAGCGACAAGTACCTCGGGACTCTAACCCAAGAGTACAGGTCCTGACACGTGGGTACATGCTACTTCCGCCATCTCTCCACTCCCAGTGCGCGGTTGTCGGTCCAATAAAGGATTCCTCGGAGCCAGAGCTTTCCGTAGTATGTGAATAGTTACAAGTCTTGACCAGCAGGCCCCCATACGGATGGTCCCTAATTTTCCAGCCAGAACTACACCTTGGTTATATCTCACCCAAGCATAATAGTCCTGTCAGTTTTTCAACCCTGTCCCGGTCGGTGTCAACTGTTGAGTCCCGGACTACAACATGACGGCATCGTACGCGCGGACAACCTCTTCTCGACAATGACCACATGCTAGCTAGGCAAGCAGTCATCGAACGGGAAGTAAAGCCAAATTCCCATAAACATTCTTAAAGTGATCACAGTTTTGAAATTGGCATTTTTATTGCAAATCTATTGAATAGCATTGCTAAGCATTTTGCAAATAGTTTTGAAACAAGGGTATGTGTATCTTTTGGTGGGGGTAGATTATGCAAGTAATAGGTCATCACACAACTCCTATTACCTAATGCAATAGTTTAACTCAAAACATTCAAAGAAAACATTTGTAAAAGCAAGGTAGGGTTAAATGCACCGGGGCTTGCCTTGGATGGCAAAAAGAGCAGACTCGGGGTAGGTATAGGTGTCGGAGCTCGGGGTCGCCTCGGGAGTTGGTTCGTCAACAGCGGCCTCGACTCTGGTACCTTCTTCGTCAACTATACGGATGCAAAGATGAATGCTCATGAGAATGATGATATGGACTTATGGTGCAAGACAATTCTACTGATTCTAGATTACTCTTAAACAAGGCATAATCGAAATCTAGGTTGAGCATAAAAGGTAACCATTTCTTCCTTAAGCAATATTGATTAAACTAGCCCTTATTATACTTATCCTAAGCATCATCAAATCATAGCATCACAACCATCATAGACCAAAGGGTAGGGGTCTATGAACATCAATCAATCCAAAGATCACATCATCAAACACTTATTACCAACCCTAATCCACCTTTTCTATTTTCTTAATTTATTTAAAAGGTCATTTTATGAAGTTGCTCCAAAAATTACCAAATTAATTCCATAAGTTCATTATGGCATAAACAGATGGCAAAACAAATTTCATAATTTTTGGAGGTCATTAAGGTGCTTAATTAAATCTAGACATTTAATTAACAAAAGGCACTATTCCTTAATTAAAGTAAATGCTCAAAAAATCAACTTGCTCCAAAAGACTTCAAAATTTTACCAGAGACTCAGAAAGGCATAACTAGCACATAAAAATTTATCTCCAGATTTTTGGAGTTATAGATCACTCTCCAAAAATACCAAAACCTTCATTTTTCAATTAAAAGGGGAATTTTACATTTTCAAATATTTGCACAAAACTCAAGTTTCATATTTTTATAAAATACTCCAGAGCATAAAGAGTCTACCACAAAAATTTCAGAATTTTTGGATGCACACAGAAAATCATACAACAAAAGAGAAAACAGAACACTATTCACAACTCTCGGAAAAAGAGAAGAGCACTGTGCTCCTTCTAGGCCGGGCTCGGCGAATCGCGGGGCTCGGGCGAATCGCGCGGGGCTCGGTCGAGACGGGCTCGGTCGAGACAGAAACGACAGCTTCGTCCGAGGCCTGGCCCGGAGGCTCGGGCGAGACGGAGAAGTAAGCCTCCGTCCGAGGCCTGACTCGGGCGAAGCGGAGAGCATGCGCTCGCCGAGGCTTGGGCTCGGGCGAAGCGGAGGGCATGCGCTCGCCGAGGCTTGGGCTCGGGCGAGACGGAAACGCGTGCTCGAGGCTTGGGCTCGGGCGAGACGGAAACGCGTGCTCGAGGCTTGGGCTCGGGCGAGACGGAGTGGAAGCAGAGGCCGGAGGCCTCGGGTGCTTACCACGGATCGGAGGCAGGGCTCGAGGGTGTGGCTCGGCACGTGCTCGAGGGTGAGGCTCGAGGAAGGAGGCTCGACACGTGCTCGAGGGGCGGTGGTTCGGTGGAGCTCCTTCGGCGGCGAGCGGCGAGCGGCGCTCCGACGACCCTGCGCAACACACGAGACCGCAAGGGCCTGGTCAGAGTCGCACGGAACCAAGGAACACGACACGGGGGTCGGTGAGGGATGATCATGGCCGGAGACGGCGAATTTCACGAACCCGAGCTCGCCGGGTTTCTGCCGGAGATGGGAACGGCGAGCTTACGCCGGGCGATAGGAGGCGGTAGAGATGAAATTGAAGGGTGGGAAAGCTTCACGAGCTCAAGGCGGAGCTTTTGAGCTAGGTGGTGGAGCGGCGGAGGCACTGGACTGGCCTGGCCACGGTGGCGGAGATGAGTGCGGAGGTCGGGCTCCGGCGGGGCTTTTATAGGCACGGCCAGGGGCCGGCAGAGACCTCGAGGTTGCGCGGGTAAGGTTTGCGGGGGCGTGCGCACTCGATTGCGCTCTGGCGGATAAGCTGGCGTGCAGCCGGGGCTCGGGCGCAAGCTCACCGGCGATGGCCACGCGGCGGCGACGCGCAGAGGACTGTAGGGGACGGGAGCGAGGGTCAGCGCTCGCGTGCGGGCGCGGAGGGAACAGGGAGACAGCGGCGGCAGGATAAGGGCGCGTGGGGAGCAGCCGTATGCGCTGCAGGCGCAGCGCCGGCGCCATGGCCGGGCCCCCCCCCCCCCTCCCTCTGGCTCTACTGGAAGAAGAACAGTGTAGGGGCTAGGGTTTGACTTTTGCTGGTTTCTGTATTTTGCAAATTACTTCCAAAATTTGAACTGTGCGACAAAAACTCAAAATACCAAAGTTGCTCAGAAAAATGAGATCTACAACTTTGTCAATATGAACATTTTCAAATTCCAAATAGTTTTTGAACTATATTCAAAAACAGAAAAGGGGACACTTTTCAAATTTGATTCAAATCAAAATTACTTTGGATTTCAAACTGAAACTTGAAAATTTGTAAATACCAAAGTTGTTCCTCTTGATCAGATTCACAACTTTGCTTTTTGAACCAACCCAAAATTTTGACTTTTGAAAAAGTTACCAAAAAGGGAATAAATCCAGGATTTGGGATTTTAGGGTTTTGCAAAAGGAAAATCAACTCAAATCTGATTTTTGAACTTTGATCAAAGCAACAAACATCAGGGCACTAAATTTGAACAAGAATTACATAGAACTAGGCACAGAGGTGAAATTACCATTTTGCCCTTATAGAGAGAATTGGGCTTTTAGGGTTTTTGAAAAGGGACTAAAGCATAGCAATTAAGCAAAACAAATGCATCACAGGAAATGATTAATGCTTAAGATGATGACATGTCAAGTTAATTACATTAGTAACACCAGGGGTGTTACAACCCTCCCTCCTAAAAGAAATCTCGCCCCGAGATTCCGCGTCGTTTAAAGAACAAAAGAGGAAACTCAAACCTATAGAGATTCGAGAAAGTCCGGATAGTTCTTTGCTAAGAAATCTTTAGATTCCCAAGTGGCTTCTTCTTCAGAGTGCTGGTTCCACTGGATCTTATACCATCTTGTGGTGGTTCTTCGGGTAACACGATCCTTGTGATCCAACACACGGACAGGATATTCCGAGTATGACAGATCAGGTTCTAGCTCAACACCTTCAACTTCAACCACATGTTCAGGTACTCGAAGACACTTCTTGAGTTGGGAGACATGAAACACATTATGAACTGCTGAAAGATGATTGGGCAAACTCAGCTTGTAAGCTACCTTGCCACAACGATCCAGAATCTCAAACGGACCAATGTAGCGGGGTGCTAGCTTTCCTTTGACTCCAAAACGAGTGACTCCTTTGGTGGGTGAGACCTTCAGGTACACATAATCCCCGATCTCGAACTGCAGAGGTCGACGTCTCTTGTCAGCATAACTTTTCTGTCGAGACTGTGCAATCTTCATGTTCTCTTGTATTTGCTTGACTTTCTCTTCCATATCTTTTACTAGATCAACTCCAAAGAATTCCCTTTCTCCGGGTTCAGACCAACTGAGAGGTGTACGACAACGACGACCGTACAGTGCTTCAAAGGGTGCCATTTTGATGCTTTCTTGATAACTGTTGTTGTAGGAGAATTCTGCCAAGGGCAAACACTGATCCCAAGTATCTGCGAAGGTAAGCACACAGGCTCTCAACATATCTTCTAACACTTGGTTGACTCTCTCAGTCTGTCCATCAGTCTGCGGATGATAAGCCGTGCTATACAATAGCTTGGTTCCAAGTGAGGCATGGAACGCTTTCCAGAACTTAGCGACAAACTGAGTACCACGATCTGAGATGATGGTCTTGGGTATGCCATGGAGTTTTACTATGTTGTTCTTGTACAAGGTGGCATAAGTTGGGGCGGTATAACTTGTTTTGACCGGTAGGAAGTGAGCTTGCTTCGTGAGACGGTCCACTATCACCCAAATGGAATCAAATCCCTTTTGAGTCTTGGGTAATCCATTGATAAAATCCATGCTGATATCCTCCCATTTCCAACCAGGTACTGACAAAGGTTGCAGCTCTCCTCCGGACTTCATATGCACAGCTTTGACTTTCTGACATGTATCGCAACGAGCGACATGTCGAGCGATCTCAATCTTCATCTTTGTCCACCAGAATTTCTGCTTCAAGTCTTGGTACATCTTGTTGCTGCCAGGATGGATGGCAAATCTGGTTGAGTGTGCTTCATCAAGGATTATTTGTCTCAACTCAGGTACCTTGGGAACTACCAGACGGTTCTTGAACCATACCACTCCTTCATCATCAATCCTGAAACAGTCGGCTTTTCCAGCTCGAACCTTTTCGCTGATGTGCTTGATTCCGGGGTTATCTTTCTGTGCAGCTATGATCTGTTCTCTGATAGAGGTTTCTACTCTGACATTGCCTAGACTTCCTTGTGGAACCATTTCAATACCCAGCTTCTCTAGTTCATAGCATAGGGAAGATTCATAGGATTTCATAACCAGGCAGTTACAGTATGACTTGCGACTGAGTGCATCGGCGACCACATTCGCCTTACCCGGATGGTAATGCACTTCGATATCATAGTCCTTGATTAACTCAAGCCATATTCGCTGCCTCATGTTCAGCTCTTCTTGGGTGAAGATATACTTCAGGCTCTTGTGATCTGTGTACACATTGCAGGTACTGCCCAACAGATAATGACGCCATATCTTCAAGGCATGAACCACTGCTGCTAACTCAAGATCATGGGTTGGGTAGTTTTCCTCATGTCGCTTAAGCTGTCGTGAGGCATAAGCGATCACTCGTCCTTCTTGCATCAAAACACAGCCCAAACCAGTACCAGATGCATCACAGTATACATCGAAGGGTTTCTCGATATCTGGTTGAGCTAGGACTGGTGATGTAGTTAGCAGTTTCTTCAGGGCTTGAAAGGCTTGCTCACAGGCTGGTGACCAAACGAAATCCACGGAAATCTTCAACAACTCTGTGATAGGCTTGGCGATTCTGGAGAAATCTGGGATGAATCGACGATAATATCCAGCCATTCCCATGAAGTTGCGGACTTCGCGGACAGTGGTAGGTGGCTTCCAATCCAAGATATCTGCCACTTTTCCAGGGTCAACTGACACACCTTCAGCGGACAGGACATGACCAAGGAATTGAATTCGATCTAGCCAGAATTCACACTTACTGAACTTAGCATAGAGCTGATGGTCTCTGAGACGGGATAAAATGATACGAAGATGTTCAGCATGATCTTCAGGGGTTTTTGAGTAGACAAGGATGTCGTCAATGAACACGACCACGAATTTATCAAGCTCTGGCATGAACACAGAGTTCATGAGGTACATGAAATGAGCAGGGGCATTGGTCAAACCGAAGGACATGACCAAGTACTCATATAGGCCGTATCTGGTGGTGAAAGCTGTTTTAGGAATATCTTCAGGACGGATTTTTATTTGGTGGTAACCAGATCTGAGGTCAATCTTAGAGAAGACCTTGGCCCCAGCTAACTGGTCAAACAGAAGATCGATACGAGGCAAGGGGTATTTGTTTTTGATGGTGACTTCGTTGAGTGGGCGATAATCAACGCAAAGTCTGAGACTCTTGTCTTTCTTCTTTACAAAGATTGCAGGACAGCCCCAAGGAGACGAGCTTGGGCGAATGAAACCCTTGTCCAACAAATCTTGTAATTGGATTTTTAGTTCTGCCAACTCTCTGGGAGGCATACGATAAGCTCTGCGGGATATGGGAGCAGTCCCGGGCTTTAGCTCTATGGCAAACTCAACATCACGGTCAGGAGGTAGACCAGGTAAGTCTTCAGGAAAGACATCAGGGAACTCACAGACTACAGGGATGTCTCGGATCCCTTGATCATAGGTAGCATTTAGCTGTGTGGTAGCTGGTTTTGAAGGCATAGGAAGTTGGAGAAGGAGTTTGGCGGTACTGTTAGGAATATCCACTCTCACAACTCTATTCAAGATGTCGATCATGGCTTTATACTGACATATCCAATTCATGCCTAGGATGACATCTATCACCTGATCTTTCAACACTATCATGGTGGTAGGGAACGCATGATTTCCCAACATCACTGGTATACTGCGAACCACCTCTTTGGTGATTATACGCCCTCCAGGCGATAAAATGCAAAAACTTTCTTTCAACTCCCCAATTGATATGTCATGCTTAGAGACGAAGGTACGACTGATGAAAGAATGCGATGCACCAGAATCAAACAACACAACTGCAGGATGATTGGCAACGGGAAACCTACCGATCATGACGGGCTCCCCTTCTGGAATATCGCTGACAGTGGTGTAGTAGACTTGCCCGTGCTTCTTGACGAACTTGCCCTTCTGCACTTGCTGCTGTGGAGCACGGTGTTGCTGCTGCTGTGGTCCTCCGGGACCCTTCTGAAAGTTCTGAGCAGGCTTCTTGGGCTTTGGGCACTCACGAGACCAGTGGCCAAGTTGACCACAGTTGAAGCAGGGATGATTATAGGCGGTTTGTGGGGTGGTGATACGAACACCTGGGGCGTTCGGCTGAGTGGCACTTTGTTGGTTGGCGTTGTGGGTGGTAGCCGCGGTACGGACAACCACTTGCTGGTGAGGGTAAGGTGGACGGTTGTGGTGGTGACTAGGATGATATATGACCCTCTGGCGCTTGTGATTGCCAGAGTGGCTGCTAGATCCTGCTTTCTTCTTCCTCTTCTCCTCTTGGTACTGACGGTTACTCTCTTCAAAAGCAACTGCCCGGTCAACAGCCTCATGATAAGAACCGGTCAGGTTGTTGGACATGCTTCTGCGGATCTTAGGGTGCAATCCCCTAAGGAAACAGTCTCTCTTCTTCTCATCCGTGTTGACATATTCTGCTGCATACTGACTCAGGTGGTTGAATTGACCCACATACTGCATCACTGTGGAGTCCTTCTGCTGCAGGGCTAGGAACTGATCAAGCTTCATCTTCATCAGACCTGATGGGATGTGGTGTGCACGGAAAGCGGTGCGGAACTCTTCCCAGGTCAACTCATGACCTTCAGGTTGGGCAGCCAAGAGGTTGGCATGCCAAGCACTTGCTGGGCCACGAAGCTGCTGCGAAGCAAACCGGGGCTTCTGGATTTCAGTGCATCGGATGAGACCAAACTTCTGCTCCATGGTGCGGAGCCAATCGTCAGCTTCGAGGGGTTCATCGGCTCTGGTGAAAACCGGTGGACGGGTTTCAGTGAAATCCACATAGGTGGTCTCTTGGTTGTGACGACCACGGTGACCAACATTCTGCTGTCCTTGATTCTGAGCCATCAGATTGGCAGCGGCGGCCAAGGCTGCAATGGCATCTGCTAGGGTAGCTGGTACAGGTGGAGGGTTTGGGAGACGGTCATCTCCAGCACCTCCGGCTCCGGTACGGGTGTTCACAGGCATCTGTATAAGGAACTCGGAACTCAGCATATATGGACAAAGGTTCTGAAACGACTTGATTGATAACTTCACTGATACAAAGATAGCTGGCTTGATAAAGATGACAACAGACTGATAAGGGGAAAAGGTACGAAAAGAAAGATACATGCCAGACTTGGCAACAGACAGACTAACGCCCCAAACCTAGTCTAAGGTTTTAGGTAAGCAGATGGTACAGACACAAGGAGTCTAGTCATCATCGATGAAGATCAACTCTTCGTCATCATCATCATCCTCGATGATAAGCTCAGGCTCTTCCTCCTCATCTTCATCTTCAACGTGGACATCTTCACCAGGTTCCACTTCCTCATTCTGATCGGGCTCGTGTTCCACTTCAGGTTCCTCCACGACTCCGTCTTCGGGGTCCTCAACAACTGGTGGAATCACGGGGTGAAGCTGGTTGTGCAACTGGTGTACTTCCTCATGAAGCATATCATTGAACTGCTCGATCTGGGCGGTGTACTGCTGCAGTCCATGGAGCTGGGCTCTGGTAACGTCTTCGCGGGTCCAAGCATCATTGCGCTGCTCGATAGCGCGAACCGTGTTCCGATTGGCCTGCTCCAGGGAAGCTCGTGCCTCATAAAACTCCCGGCGGGAAAGGTAGAAGTCATGCTCCATGTTCTCCATCTCAGCCTTCAGATTCTTGATTTCCTCCTTCAGCTGTTTGCGGGTATGACGGGGAAAACGACGACCATTGGAGGATTCTCCAGTCTCTTCTCCGGCGCGTGGCGCCAGCTGGTGACGCGGCACACCGTTCGGTCCAGTCGACTTGCGGGCGGTCAGCTTGATGCGAGCCATATCTGGACAAGAGGTTATAGATGAGAAAGGCTAGCAAGAAAAGGTATAGGTACACTATCCCAACGAACTCAGAGAGGAAGTTAACTTAAGTGATTATGACATGATGCATGAATCGTTCCTACGGAACAAAGCAATGCAATACTTAACATATATATAGGGCTTAATATATATACTGCTCGGCTACTAGTGTTGCCAATTAAAGACAAGATGAGAAAAGCAATTTGGACTCAAAATAGTCAAGTTTAGTTTGTTTGGACTCAAAAGAACTTTTGAAGTTTTCGCAAAAGAAACACCGCAACGTTAAAGTGAGATGCTCCGATACCACTCTGTGACGGAACGACCCTAATCCCATGACCCACGTGTCCCTGTCAACCTCTGACAGCCGAACCCATGTTCCATGTGATTAAGACCTGTTCGCCACCGGGCTACATCAGTGCCCAATGTCCGCAGGATCATCTCACAATTCGGTTACAGCATTTCATACTTTTATAAATAACATCGGAATAAAGAGCGGAAGACTTAAATAACATTAGTTTTACAAACCGAGGTTTCAAAGGAGGTAAGGAGTACTATTATTACAAACCATTGTTCGGGAAATTCAAAGTAGACAACGTAGCGGGAACAATACATAAAGATACATGTAACACCCAGCCCGAGGGTGCACATTTACTCATCGGCCTCATCGGCCTCCTCCTGGACGAAGGTCACGCAACAGGGTGCGAGACACGTCGGGGTCTCAGGCATACCTGCAACATGGGTAACAAACCCTGAGTACTGGGGTACTCAACAAGACTTACCCGACTAAAGAAAAAGGGAGACGACTCAGGAATGAGAGGCTTAGGGTAGTCAAGGTAAGGCTTAAGCAAGATCAAGTATTTTGCCGAAAAAGCATTTTTTTTGTAAACCTTATTCATTTTTGAAAGATCCAGTATTCCTCAATTCTTCATCATTCATGATTCATTTTACAATTTCAAAACATTCCTAGTTGAGAACCACTCTCCGTTGACAGTCAGTGGACCAAGTCTCCATAACCGAGGAGCAACGTTAATCCGGATAAATAATACTCAGCTGAGGATCCCTATCCACACTGCATATGTAGCACCCAGCTTGCATATGCCAACTCCGTCTACCACGATTCCTCCAAGATTGGGCCCGGTCCTACGCCACCCGGAAGTACAAGTACACCACTCCAATTTCTCCGCCAGCGACAGTACTCGGGACCTAACCCAAGAGTACAGGTCCTGACACGTGGGTACATGCTACTTCCGCCATCTCTCCACTCCAGTGCGCGGTTGTCGGTCCAATAAAGGATTCCTCGGAGCCAGAGCTTTCCGTAGTATGTGAATAGTTACAAGTCTTGACCAGCAGGCCCCCATACGGATGGTCCCTAATTTTCCACCAGAACTACACCTTGGTTATATCTCACCCCAAGCATAATAGTCCTGTCAGTTTTTCAACCCTGTCCCGGTCGGTGTCACTGTTGAGTCCCGGACTACAACATGACGGCATCGTACGCGCGGACAACCTCTCTCGACAATGACCACATGCTAGCTAGGCAGCAGTCATCGAACGGGAAGTAAAGCCAAATTCCATAAACATTCTTAAAGTGATCACAGTTTTGAAATTGGCATTTTTATTGCAAATCTATTGAATAGCATTGCTAAGCATTTGCAAATGTTTTGAAACAAGGGTATTGTATCTTTTTGGTGGGGGTAGATATGCAAGTAATAGGTCATCACACAACTCCTATTACCTAATGCAATAGTTTAACTCTCAAAACATTCAAAGAAAACATTTGTAAAAGCAAGGTAGGGTTAAATGCACCGGGGCTTGCCTTGGATGGCAAAAAGAGCAGACTCGGGGTAGGTATAGGTGTCGGAGCTCGGGGTCGCCTCGGGAGTTGGTTCGTCAACAGCGGCCTCGACTCTGGTACCTTCTTCGTCAACTATACGGATGCAAAGATGAATGCTCATGAGAATGATGATATGGACTTATGGTGCAAGACAATTCTACTGATTCTAGATTACTCTTAAACAAGGCATAATCGAAATCTAGGTTGAGCATAAAAGGTAACCATTTCTCCCTTAAGCAATATTGATTAAACTAGCCCTTATTATACTTATCCTAAGCATCATCAATCATAGCATCACAACCATCATAGACCAAAGGGTAGGGGTCTATGAACATCAATCAATCCAAGATCACATCATCAAACACTTATTACCAACCCTAATCCACCTTTTCTATTTCTTAATTTATTTAAAAGGTCATTTTATGAAGTTGCTCCAAAAATTACCAAATTAATTCCATAAGTTCATTATGGCATAAACAGATGGCAAAACAAATTTCATAATTTTTGGAGGTCATTAAGGTGCTTAATTAAATCTAGACATTTAATTAACAAAAGGCACTATTCCTTAATTAAAGTAAATGCTCAAAAAATCAACTTGCTCCAAAAGACTTCAAAATTTTACCAGAGACTCAGAAAGGCATAACTAGCACATAAAAATTTATCTCCAGATTTTTGGAGTTATAGATCACTCTCCAAAAATACCAAAACCTTCATTTTTCAATTAAAAGGGGAATTTTACATTTTCAAATATTTGCACAAAACTCAGTTTCATATTTTATAAAATACTCCAGAGCATAAAGAGTCTACCACAAAATTTCAGAATTTTTGGATGCACACAGAAAATCATACAACAAAAGAGAAAACAGAACACTATTCACACTCTCGGAAAAAGAGAAGAGCACTGTGCTCCTTCTAGGCCGGCTCGGCGAATCGCGGGCTCGGCGAATCGCGCGGGGCTCGTCGAGACGGCTCGGTCGAGACGGCTCGGTCGAGACGAACGACAGCTTCGTCCGAGGCCTGGCCCGGAGGCTCGGGCGAGACGGAGAAGTAAGCCTCCGTCCGAGGCCTGACTCGGGCGAAGCGGAGAGCATGCGCTCGCCGAGGCTTGGGCTCGGGCGAAGCGGAGGGCATGCGCTCGCCGAGGCTTGGGCTCGGGCGAGACGGAAACGCGTGCTCGAGGCTTGGGCTCGGGCGAGACGGAAACGCGTGCTCGAGGCTTGGGCTCGGGCGAGACGGAGTGGAAGCAGAGGCCGGAGGCCTCGGGTGCTTACCACGGATCGGAGGCAGGGCTCGAGGGTGTGGCTCGGCACGTGCTCGAGGGTGAGGCTCGAGAAGGAGGCTCGACACGTGCTCGAGGGGCGGTGGTTCGGTGGAGCTCCTTCGGCGGCGAGCGGCGAGCGCGCTCCGACGACCCTGCGCAACACACGAGACCGCAAGGCCTGGTCAGAGTCGCACGGAACCAAGGAACACGACACGGGGTCGGTGAGGATGACATGGCCGGAGACGGCGAATTTCACGAACCCGAGCTCGCCGGTTTCTGCCGGAGATGGGAACGGCGAGCTTACGCCGGGCGATGGAGGCGGTAGAGATGAAATTGAAGGTGGGAAAGCTTCACGAGCTCAAGGCGGAGCTTTTGAGCTAGGTGGTGGAGCGGCGGAGGCACTGGACTGGCCTGGCCACGGTGGCGGAGATGAGTGCGGAGGTCGGGCTCCGGCGGGGCTTTTATAGGCACGGCCAGGGGCCGCAGAGACCTCGAGGTTGCGCGGGTAAGGTTTGCGGGGGCGTGCGCACTCGATTGCGCTCTGGCGGATAAGCTGGCGTGCAGCCGGGGCTCGGGCGCAGCTCACCGGCGATGGCCACGCGGCGGCGACGCGCAGAGGACTGTAGGGCGGGAGCGAGGTCAGCGCTCGCGTGCGGGCGCGGAGGGAACAGGGAGACAGCGGCGGCAGGATAAGGGCGCGTGGGGAGCAGCCCGTATGCGCTGCAGGCGCAGCGCCGGCGCCATGGCCGGCCCCCCCCCCCCCCTCCCTCTGGCTCTACTGGAAGAAGAACAGTGTAGGGGCTAGGGTTTGACTTTTGCTGGTTTCTGTATTTTGCAAATTACTTACTTCCAAAATTTGAACTGTGCGACAAAAACTCAAAATACCAAGTTGCTCAGAAAAATGAATCTACAACTTTGTCAATATGAACATTTTCAATTCCAAATAGTTTTTGAACTATATTCAAAACAGAAAAGGGGACACTTTTCAAATTTGATTCAAATCAAAATTACTTTGGATTTCAAACTGAAACTTGAAAATTTGTAAATACCAAAGTTTGTTCCTCTTGATCAGATTCACAACTTTGCTTTTTGAACCAACCCAAAATTTTGACTTTTGAAAAAGTTATCAAAAAGGGAATAAATCCAGGATTTTGGGATTTTAGGGTTTTGCAAAGGAAAATCAATCAAATCTGATTTTTGAACTTTGATCAAAGCAACACATCAGGGCACTAATTTGAACAAGAATTACATAGAACTAGGCACAGAGTTGAAATTACCATTTTGCCCTTATAGAGAGAATTGGGGCTTTTAGGGTTTTTGAAAGGGACTAAAGCATAGCAATTAAGCAAAACAAATGCATCACAGGAAATGATTAATGCTTAAGATGATGACATGTCAAGTTAATTACATTAGTAACACCAGGGGTGTTACAATGGGATGCACCACTCGTGCACCCCGTCCACCCGCAAGTCTTCGCTCGTCGCTGTCCCAGGCTGTCAGCCACCACAGCTGATCCTCAGGCCACCGATCCCTCAGTCCAAGCCTCACGTCCGCCCTTCGCCACTCTCGGTCCATCGGCATGACACGTCTCTACTTGACCTTCACCTTACCTTCGATCACTGTATCCATGCTCAACACCTGCACAACACAAACCAAAGAACATGCGCATTATCCCAGTTGACAATCACTCATCACTCAGAGACTCGGCATACACCCATGTATCTGCAATCTCCCCCTTGATGAGTGCATTGTCAACTACCAACACAAATCATAATAGAATAGAGGAAGGAAGAAGAAAGAGAGAGAACTCGACCAATTGACCCAAAAGGATAGCAAAGCCAAAGAAGGTCAAGTGGAAAGAGCAAGACAACTTGGTCCCCAAAGACATGGGCAACGGCTCGACGCAACCAAGCAAAGCAAAGCTAGCCCTCAAGAAGAGGTAGAACAGGTTCAACACCGCTAGCGAGAAAACATGATACCAATTGAAGAATCAACTTAAATTCAAGCAAAACAGAGCTAGCCCTCAAGAAGAGGCAGAACGGGCTCAACACCGCTAGCGAGGAAGCTCGATACCAACTGTTACCAACTCAAAAACAAAAGAGTTTGATACCAATTGAAGAGCTGAAAACGTTTGCTAGTCCCTCAAGAAAGAGGCAAAGGCTCAACACAACTAGCAAACTCCCCCTCAACTAGTGCACACAACCTAGGGAGCTCACATGATTTGTCAATATTTTCTCCCCCTTAGTTGAAAATGCACCAACAAGCAAATGTGCACAAGCACTCAAATTTCTCCCCCTTGACAGAATATCTCCCTCCAAAAATGCATCTGAGTTAAAATGCAAGTTAGCAGCTCCAGGAATATAATCAAGAGAGTGCAAAGATGCTCTACACAGTTCTGATCCGATGACTCAACAACATCCATAAGAAGCTAGCAAAGGCTCAAACTGATCACTAAATACGAAATATGAACATGAGAGCAAAACGAGCAGTTTTCAGCCAAAAAGGTATTCACCATCAAAATAGCACAAAACATGTATAGACAGAAAATCAGATAAGTGCTAAACATGTATACAAGGTGAACTACCCCTAGCACAGTTCAATCATCATGCTATAGAATGAAACATAGACTTGTGTATCCAAATTTTATCGGAGTTGCAGCGGTTAAATTACATAAGTTTAAATTTCAGCATGCGATTGCGAGAGGTTGAAAGCTTGTCATTGCCTAACTTTTCAACTGTGCGAAGCCTATGCAGAAGCAATCAGAAGCTTAAAGCAACAGTTTCGGTCATACACTTGTTGGCGCAAAATCTGGTTCGCCGCGCCTCACACACAGCAAGCCGAAAAGCTAGCTTCAATTGGGTGCCCGGAGTATGTTGAATCCGGAGACGTGCCAATCGGTTTGACCTGAAAACTAACAAGGGATAAAAACGTGAGAATACCTATGGAACATGCCGGGTGAGACCAGACAGTTCCATATGTACGACTTTGAAAGCCAATCACGACGGCACACAGCTATAGAAGCTGTCTGTCAAAACAGGTTTATAAAGTCATTCGGCAAGTATAAAAGAAAGCATGTAAACATGTTGATTGCCGAATGCATATGTAATAAAGGAAACAGGTAACTTGTAAATATAAATCTATTCAAACAAAACATGCATAGGCTAATCCAACTAGTCTGCCGCACGTCTAATCTTCATAAACCTGTCAAGCGTAAACTTGAGCGAAGCTAATCCACCGCATGATACCACTTGCTACAAATCTACACCACTCCTTATAATTAGATTAATCCACCACATGATACAATCTAATTATAAGAAGCTAAAAGCATGCATATGTTTGAACAGATCTATATATACTCATTACTCAGGTAAGCTTAACCAAGATCGGCAAACTAGCCGAGTTGGGGTCCATGAAGAAGGAACATACAAACAAGCATGATCAAACCCATCTAAAACCTGTATCTGCCGCATGATACCCAGTTCCATCAAAGCCTAACCGTGATTGACATGCATGAACCCACAACATGTGACAATCTAGATTGAAAGTTGATCCGGCCGTCATGATCTTATGATTAACAAAACACAAGCGAGCTTGTGAAACAAGGCCGAACAAAGATCAATCTAAATTGGGCAAAAGAGTGTTACAAGAATTAAATAATAAAACACATAACACATGATAACTTAATGAATCTACTAGATCTGCCAAATCTAATAGAGCCGATAACTATTTTTACTCATGACTTAATCCGCCGCACGATACAAGGCACAGGCAAAAACCTCCCGTCATAAGCTTAAATCCACCGCACGATACTAAGCTTAACGAACGAGACTACTTGCATCATATCTAAATCCACCGCATGATACTAGACATGATAACAAGGTTGTCGGGACTTACGGAGGTCGACGGATCGATGATTCCTCTCGAAGAACTCGACGACACGACTAAGGACTCAAAGGTGGCATGGGGCCGGTTTGTATTGATATGGTTGTGAACCCTTTTTACAATAGCCAAGGGTTTATATTTATACCCTGGACGCGATACAAGTCCTAAGAGGACACGACTATGAAACGTTAAAGGAAAATACTACATTTTTGGCCTTTAACTCCCCTCGGAAACTTTATTGCCTTAATTGTCACAATTTGTTGCCCGATCGGCTCTTGCTTCCGTCGTTTCAACGGAAACTCCCTTTTTCTCAGAATAGCCGACCGCATAAGCAGCTGCCGAATCCTTGGAAACTAGCCGACCACATGGATACTTGCCGAATGCCTCATACGCCCATCTCCGCACACTGGACATGCACACCGTCTTCTAGCCTTTCCTTCATCGTGAAGCCATTTATGCTAAATATAGAACTGGACGTCGAGACGTGCATGCTTTATATATATTTATATTTAAATTGCCTTCTTTGCTTGCTTGTTGGGTCCACCTGGCATCTTCTCAACGCTGACCAAAATCCAGTGTTAACAACACTACATAGCTCAAGTTTAACTCAAAGTGCAATGAGAAACAGTCTCGAAACTGTGATGTGCTGACAAGCAATCTCATCTCGATCTTTCCAATTCACTTAACTTGGTTCAAATTTTAAAATAGAATATGAACATACCAAGCAAGTGAATAACTCAACACTAGAGACATAGCAACCTAGCATATACGAAGAGCACAAGTGATTTCAACACATTCTACACATGCTAGTTGCAAATCTCAATGGTGAACATTTTCAAGTTTTATGGTCATTAATCAGATTCACCATTCATAAAATAGCTCTGCTCACAACATGTAACAGTGATCAGAAAGAGCATAAGCTACAGCATCATCATAAAGCATCGGAGCAAATAGTATACAGAGCATAGTTACATTCTAAAGATTATATACATGAAGCTCTGAATGTAAATATGCAAGATGAAATGCAAAGATGCATGATGAAACCAAATAAAAAACACAAAGTCAGTTTATAATACAAGAGTCAAAATGTTTCCTCCATCTAAAAGGGAAAACACACACCAAGCCCACCTCTCAACCTAGCAAAAGTTGATTGGTCCAAAGGCATGGTGAAAATATTAGCCAACTGATGATGAGTATCGACATGGGGAAGGTCGATATCACCCTTCTCATAGTGGTCTCGCAGAAAATGAAAGCGCACATCAATGTGTTTGGTCTCAGAGTGCAGCACAGGGTTCTTAGCAACGCTAATAGCACTCGTGTTGTCACAAAGCAAAGGAACGCGAGAAAAGCTCAGACCAAAATCACGCAAAGTGGCCATCATCCAAAGCAACTGGGAACAGCAGCTAGCTGTAGCAACATACTCAGCCTCCGTGGTAGATTGGGCGACACTAGACTGCTTGCGAGAAGACCACGATACAAGAGAAGAACCAATAAACTGACAAGTCCCAGAAGTGGACTTGCGCTCAATGCGGAACCAGCAAAATCGGCATCGGAATAACCATAGAGGGAAAGGGTGGAGGAAGCAGAATACCAAATCCCAAACTCAGGAGTGAAGCATAAGTACCTCATAATGCGCTTGACCGCCTGACGGTGAGAGGTGCGCGGCGAAGACTGAAATCGCGCGTAAAGACACACCGCGAACTGGATGTCCGGGCGTGTCGCCGTCAGGTACAGCAGCGACCCGATCATACTCCGGTACTCCTTCTGGTCCACTGCTTCTCCCTCCTTGTCCGCATTCAGGGGCATCATGGTCGACATGGGTGTTGGAAGAGGCTTGGCCTCACCCATATCCCATTTCTTCAGGATATCCTTGGTATACTTACCCTGGTGCACAAACGTTCCCTCTCGAGATTGCTTGATTTGCAATCTGAGGAAAAACGTCAACTCGCCCATCATGCTCATCTCAAACTCCCTGCTCATAGTATCTGCAAAATTGGCAACCAAGGCGTGAGAAGAACCACCAAAAATGATATCATCCATGTAAATCTGGACGAAGAGAGTATCACTGCCTTGCTTGAGGAGAAAGAGCGTTTTATCCACACATCCCATTTTAAAACCCTTTGCAAGCAAAAATGTTTTCAACCTATCATACCAGGCTCTAGGGGCTTGTTTCAAACCATACAAAGCTTTGTGAAGTTTAAAAACATGGTTTGGAAACTTGGGATTTTCGAAACCGGGAGGTTGTTTCACATACACCTCCTCTTCTATGTAGCCGTTTAAGAAGGCACTCCTGACATCCATTTGAAAAAGTTTAAACCCTTTGGATGCAGCAAAAGCCAAGAGTATCCTAATCACCTCCAAACGAGCTACAGGAGCAAAAGTCTCCTCATAGTCTATCCCCTCCTTCTGACTATACCCCTAGGCCACAAGTCTGGCCTTGTTTCTCACAACATGGCCATCTTCTCCTTGTTTGTTTTTGAAAACCCATTTTGTCCCAATAGGGTGACACTCAGGAGGAAGAGGAACAAGAACCCAAACCCGATTTCTCTCAAAGTTCTCAAGCTCCTCATGCATGGCATTGACCCAATCTGGATCCGTCAAAGCGTGTCCAACATCTCGGGGTTCAAAATCAGCAACAAATGCAGAATGAGCAAAGTGAGAGATTTGTTGTGACCTTGACTGAGTGACACGTTCGCCGATGCTGCCGATCATCTGTTAAGGTGGGTGTTGGCGCTGAATGTGGCGTGGCGCCTCCCGAGCTGAAGTAGCCTCCCCCTCAACAGCAGCTGGTGCCTCCTCGGGTACAAAAGGTACCGCTCGAGGTGGTGGATCCCACGGCCCCCAAGTCGAAGAAGAGGGATCGGGGCCGTGAGTCGTAGTAGAAGCCGCTCTTTGCGGCCTAGCAGGTGGAGGAGGTGCTGGGTCATCCATCCCTTCAGCACCCTCTTCCTCATCATCAAAAAGAGGCTCACCAACCTCATGATCACCTGCACGCTCAAAACGAGAAGAAGGACAAACCATGGTCTCGTCGAAGGTGACATCGGATGTCTCCATGACTCGGTTAGTATCAAGGTTAAGTACACGATAAGCTTGAGTGTGAGTGCCATAACCCAAAAATACACCGTCAAAAGAACAAGACTCAAACTTGTCCAAGTTGCCCTTTTTGAGTATAAAACAATGGCAACTGAAAACTCTAAAATAACTCACTTTGGGCTGTTTTCCAAAACGCAACTCATAAGAAGTCTTTTTCAAGAAAGCTCGGAGAAAAATGCGATTGGAAATGTAGCATGCAGTGCTCATAGCTTCGGCCCAATATCACCTAGGAGTCCTATGCTCATCGAGCATCGTCCTGGCCATCTCTACAAGGGTCCGATTCTTCCTTTCTACAACACCATTTTGAGGTGGTGTGTAGGGAGAAGAAAACTGATGCTCTAAACCCAAAGAGTTACAAAACTTCTCAAAATCCGAGTTTTTGAACTCGGAACCATTATCACTTCTAATAGCTCGCATTGAGTTCAAAGGGAACTCATTCTGAAGACGCAAAATCAGATTGCGAGCAAAAGAGAAAGTCTCAGTTTTCTCAGCTAAAAAGAAAACCCATGAATATCTCGAAAAGTCATCAACAACAACAAGCACATACCACTTCCCCCCAACCGAGCTCACCCGAGCCGGACCAACAAGGTCCATGTGCAAAAGCTCTCCAGGGCGCTTAGTCATGACCTGAGTCACTGGATGGTGGGGAGCGGCAACCATCTTCCCATGTCTACAAGAATGTCAAACAAGATCCTTCTCCATGCACAACTTGGGCAATCCTCAGATTAGGCCAAGTGAACTAAGCCTTGCAAGCAAGTCGAAGCTCAAATGTCCTAGTCTCCAATGCCACTTCGAAAGATCAGAGGAGGAAGGTCCAGCCAAAAGACAACGAGAAACTCCAAACGACTCCGAGAAATCCGCCCGAAAGACTTTCCCAAAGGGCAAAATCCCACAAACAAGATTGCCCTGAGGATCCAAAATACGACTGAGATTCGGCTTAAAACGAATCTCATAGTCGTCAACAAAGAGTTGCAAAACAGAAAAAAGGTTAAAATGCAAGTTAGAAACAAGAGCAACATCGCGCAACACAAAGTGCTCATTAACTCGCACCGACCCACGAGACAACACTCTACCTTTGCTATTGTCGCCGAAGGTGATAAACTCCTTTCCGGCGACCGGACTAAGACTGGAGAACCACTTGGCGTTTTCGGACATGTGCCTCGAGCAACCGGAATCCACCAACCAAACGTTCTCCAATCGTTTTACCTACATCAATAAAAAGACATAGGGTGAGCATACGGTCCAACACTGGGGTTAGTGAAGTAAGGAGAATACCAGTGTTGGGCCGGCTGCTCAAAAGAACGGTTTGCAGAAAAACCATTCCTAGCACGCCTACGGGAAGAGCGATCACCACGTAGAGGAAAACATGGTCCGCTAAGGGAGGAGCATCCATAGCGATACTCAAAACGCGGTGGGGGAAAACGCTCAACTACAAAGCCACCGCCACGGGGTCCATAGCCCACAACTGCAGGCTCCCGCCGAGCACGTCCTCTCCGCTGCCTAGGCCTAGGAACTTGAGGTTCTGGACCTCTAGGCCTAACAGCATGCCTCTGAACATTCGGCACATGTACATCATGGAAAGGATGGTACATGTCCGTGTTGTTCATCTCCTTTGCACGGCGCGCCTCTCTCTTGCGCCGAAAGCATAACTCACTCAAGTGACCATCTCTCCCACAGTGCTCACAGTGGTACCTCACCGCTCTCATAGGGGGTTGTTGGTACTCACGGTAGTGGGTGTGGATCACTTTGCCCTTCTGTGGCATAAGCTCCTCCTGGATGGGTGGCATGGTGTCCAGCTTGTTCTTGAGGTGGTTTGGTTTGGGAGCCCATGATTGTTTCTTGGGTGGAGCTCTCGGAGGTTCAACAAAGACCCCATCCTTGGTGTTAGGCTTGAGAGGCTCTTTGGGTGGAATCTTGGTAAGCTTGGGAGTAGTGGTGGAGTTGGGCTTCTCACATGGGTTCAAACCACTCGACTCTCCAATCTTGCCGAAAGATGAAACATCAGCACCCGGAGCAAAACCTACACCTGGACCTCCAGCAGCTCGCTTGAATTAGGAGATCATCATCCCGAGCTACGGCTCACCTCTCGACACCCATGACAAGATGGTCCGAAGGTATGTGTTTTCCTCCTTGGTTTGCATCTTGTCATGCTTCACGTTCGCAATCTCCATCTCCAAACCCTCACAAAGAACACACCTAGTCACACACGTGCTATCCCAGCTGGCCTTCTCAAGAGACACAATCTTGGCATTCTTCTCTGCCAACTCGGATTGCAAGCCTGCACAGGACTTGCTCGCACCCAACAACGAGGATCTCGCCTTCAGCTCATCCACCTCTCCTACCAACACAGCATACTTACTTCTCAAAGTGAGAAGGTCAGTCATGTGTGTGGAGCACATCTCACACTCCTCCTCCTCACTAACAACTACGGTGGACTTGACAGATTCAAGTTCCTTCACTGTATCCTCCCACTTCTGCCTAAACTCCTTGCGCTCTCTAGCAGCACGCCTAAGCAACTTATCCTGACTAAGGAGCGCGGCAGTAAGCTTCTCGACCTCAGCAGAAAGCTCGTCGGGGGTCTGAGATACCTGGGAGGTGTCGTCGTCATCGTCGTTCCGAGGGGTGTCCTCCAGCTCGCCGTCGACCTCCTTACCGAGGGCCATGGTGCAGAAGCCCTCGTCGTCAGCGAAGAAGCAGAGGCTGTTCATCTTGTCCTCGATCCTCTTCTTCTTCTTCTCGGACTCGACATCGCTTGAGGAAGCGGAGTCTCCATCCGAGTCATCAACGTCGCTGAGCGTGGCGAAGAACGCACACTGCTCAGCCTGGGCCTTCTCCAAGTACTTCGTCTTGATGTACTCCTTGTCGAAGCCGCCCTTCCGCTTGTGCTTCGCGGGGACGTACTTCTCCTTGCGCTTGCCGGAGTCGTACTTGTGCCCATGATCCGCCTTGCCAAAGGTCTGCTTGTTCTTCTTCGGGCAATTGACGATGAAGTGGTTGGGGTCGCCGCACTCAAAACATCCCGAGCGTCCTCCTCCGCGGCGACGGTTCATGCGGTTGTTGTGGAACCGCGAGTACCGGTTGGCGAGCAAAGCCAACTCGTCATCCCCCATGAACTCCAGCTGCTCCTCTGTGACAGAAAGAAGAGAAGCGAGTGCAAAACCTCTAGAGGGGTTAGCAGAAGAGCCAGAAAGCAAAGCCATCGATGGGCCAGAAGGATTTTCATAAGAAGCCCTTGCCATGGCGTCAATCTCACTGGACTTGAGCTTACTAAAGAGCTCGTCGCATGTGAGGGTCTCATAGTTAGGTGATTCGATGATTGCCTAAACTTTGGAGTCCCACACCGACCGATCGAGAGTGTGCAAAAGCTTCAAAGCTCTCTTATGATCGTCGAAAGGCAACAGCTCCTTGTTCGCCCTCATCCTGTTGACAATCACCTGAAAGCGAGCGAATAAACTTTCTATGCTCTCGCCAAGCATATGTCGAAAGTTCTCATACTCTCACTTGAACGACTCGTAGAGACGGGTTTTGACTTGAGAGGTTCCCTCATGAAAACGCATGAGGGTAGCCTAAATCTCCCGAGCCGTAGCGAGGTGAGAAACGCGGTCAAACTCGGACATGCTCAAACAAGGGAAAAGAGCATTACAGGCTCGGCTATTGGCATCGTGCTCATCGATCTGATGCTGAGTCACACGAGCAGCCAAGACCACGTAATCAGCAGAGTTGCAAATATCCCAAATGGAAGCACCAATACTCTGCAGATAGGCCGACATGCGTATCTTCCAATACGCATAGTTCGTCTCATCGAAGAACGGCGGTTTGCCCACGCCGCGATCCATGTCGCCTTCTGTGGATCTGAAACCGGCTAAGGTGGAAGATCCTTAACCCACTCCCATACCAATTGAAGGACCCAGAATGCAATAGCAAGGCGACCAGAGGGGGGGTGAATGGGAGCTCAAAAATTTCTCTCGAAACTTTGGCCTTTGTCCCACAAATCAACCCCAAAAGCTACGGACAAAAACCGTGATGCCCACGGCCCTTGGAAGAGGGTGGATGATCCCTAGGATCACAGCGAGGCACCACAAAGCAAAAGCGAACCAAACGCCAAAAGCACCGGCACAAGTTCGACCCTCAAAAAACAAGTCCCGAACGTAGATGGAAGGCTACGTCGAGAAATCCCCAAATACCGATGCTAACAAGTAGCAAAGATACCTAGAGAGGTTCCTTGGTCAACTCTAGGGCCAAACGATAAGTCCGGAGACCAAGCGAAGAAGCCGGGAGAGCGAACGCACTAAACCAGAGGCTTCAGCCGATTCCCGGACTGTCCGGGGTCCAGTTCGCGGACTGTCTGCCCAACGGCGGACTGTCCGGGGTCTGATGGCGGACTGTCCGCCGGTCAAAAGTGCAAAAAGTTACTGCTGCTGAAGTTCCCTGGACTGGTCCCAGACTGTCCGCGAGTCCCAACTGCGGACTGTCCGCGGTTCAAAAAGAACTAGTCCAACAGCACGGAGTCAGGCTACTGGTCCAGCCGACCCCGACGCGCAGACTGTCCACGGGAGGAACGACGGACTGTACGCGACCTCCCAGTGAGGGCGATTTCGGTCGCCCCTCACACAACTCTTCCCAAATCCGAATCAAATCACAAACCCGTATTTCCAAACTTGGAGAGAATGATCACGAGGTAGTTAGGAGACTATCCCCAAGAAATCATCCGTTCAAATCGATTCAATCACCGGGAAATCGAAAGGGAAGGAATATGAACGAAAAAGCGCTACGAAAATGAAATCAACCCGATCTACTTGTTCATGAGAAGTTAGATGAATTCCTTCGGTGGAAATGATCTCCTCACTATAAAGAACAAGTTGATTCAAACGGATTTCGCAAAGACGCAATAGAGAGGGAGATCGAGTGACGGGAAAATCGCGGAGAAACGAAGAACGCGAAGAACACGAACAAAATGCGAATCAAGTCATCGATCTGCAACCGTGTGGCTACCACACGCTACAACAGTAAGATTACGGTCTCACTTCCTCAAAATCTTCAGTACACAGAGGTATGGTTCTCTGCGGATCTCAGTTGCTATAGCAGGGGATTGGGAGAGCAGGAAAACCTAGAAGGCAAAGAGCAAAATGGCTGAGATAGATGGGGAGGTGGGTGTCTCCCCCTACTTATCCTAATTCTAATTCCCACTCTACCCCTAACTAATTACAGAGCGAACCAGCTAAACCCTAGGGTTATTCTGGACCAACTCATGGTAGGTGGTGATCCGACGGCTATGCTCGCACAACTGGTAGCGTTGCCTCAACGCAACCTCACCGATTGCCGCCACGTGCCGCCACCGCTCTGCTTGTCCTTTTCCCGGACGTCGCCCCCGGTTTTGTGGCCCAAATCGGGAAACCAGCCTTCACAGCCAACCCCCGGTTTTGAGGCCCAAACCGGGAAACCAGCCGGCCATCGCCTGAGTTTTGTGGCCCAAACTCAGAAACCCGCAGGACCCAGGTTTTGAGGCCCAAACCTGGAAACCGTCCTCAGCCCGAGTTTTGAGGCCCAAACTCGGAAACCAACAGCGCCCAGGTTTTGAGGCCCAAACCTGGAAACTGTCCACTCGGTGGTTTTTCTGTGGCTCAACCACCAAACCGAGTCGTAGATGGGATGCACCACTCGTGCACCCCGTCCACCTGCAAGTCTTCGCTCGTCGCTGTCCCAGGTTGTCAGCCACCACAGCTGATCCTCAGGCCACCGGTCCCTCAGTCCAAGCCTCACGTCCGCCCTTCCCCACTCTCGGTCCATCGGCACGGCACGTCTCTACTTGACCTTCACCTTACCTTTGATCAATGTATCCGTGCTCGACACCTGCACAACACAAACCAAAGAACATGCGCATTATCCCAGTTGAGAATCACTCATCACTCAGAGACTCGGCATACACCCATGTATCCGCAACATGGCATATAATACAATGCAATGCAAAGACAACCCCCTTTCACCTTTTGACAAAGTTACTTAGATCAAGCACATTAAGCTCACTTCGCAATCTACAATGAGTGTTTTCATCTAGGGGTTTTGTGAAGATATCTGTCAATTGATCTTTGGTTCTAACTCCCTCTAAGGATATATCTTTCTTTGAAACATGTTCTCTAAGAAAGTGATGGCGAATATCTATGTGCTTGGTGCGAGAGTGTTGAACCGGGTTGTTAGCAAGCTTAACCGCGCTCTCATTGTCACACAACAAAGGTACCCTTTCTAGAACTACACCATAGTCTAAAAGGGTTTGTTTCATATAGAGGATTTGTGCACAACAAGCACCCGCGGCTATGTATTCCGCCTCGGTGGTAGACAAGGCCACACTATTTTGCTTTTTTGAACTCCATGAAACTAGTGATCTCCCAAGCAAATGGCACCCTCCGGATGTGCTTTTTCTATCTACTTTGCAACCCGCGTAATCCGAATCAGAATACCCAACGATTTGGAAGTTAGCTCCTTTGGGATACCAAAGGCCAATGCTTGGGGTGTGCTTTAGGTACCTAAGGATTCTCTTCATGGCTATGAGATGTGATTCCATAGGATCGGCTTGAAAACGAGCACACATGCACACACTAAACATGATGTCGGGCCTAGATGCGGTCAAATATAACAAGCTACCAATCATAGAACGGTAGAGAGTTTGATCAACCGGGTTACCTCCCACATCTAGGTCGAGATGTCCATTTATTGGCATTGGAGTCTTGATAGGCTTGCAATCATCCATGTTGAAGCGCTTGAGGAGGTATTTTGTGTACTTCTCTTGTGATATAAAAGTCCCCTCCTTCAATTGCTTGACTTGGAAGCCTAGGAAGAATGTGAGCTCGCCAATCATGGACATTTCGAACTCCTTTGACATCAAGTCACCAAATTCCTTGCAATAGGCTTCATTTGTTGACCCGAAGATGATATCATCAACGTAGACTTGACAAATGAAGATCTCTCCATCAAGCTTCTTGGTGAATAGTGTGGTGTCGACCTTCCCAATGGTGAAGCCCTTCTCAATGAGGAAGTCCCGGAGGTGCTCGTACGATGCTCTTGGGGCTTGCTTGAGCCCATATAGCGCCTTGGACAACCTATAAACATGATTAGGATATCTAGGGTCTTCAAACCCGGGAGGTTGATCAACATAGACTAGTTCATTTGTGAAGCCATTTAAAAATTCACTTTTCACATCCATTTGATATAATTTAATGTCATGATGTGATGCATATGCAAGGAGGATACGGATGGCTTCTAGTCTTGCAACCGGTGCAAAGGTCTCTCCAAAATCCAAACCTTCAACTTGAGACAACCCCTTTGCCACTAGCCTTGCCTTGTTTCTAACAACCTTGCCTTGATCATCTTGCTTGTTCCTAAACACCCATTTTGTTCCAATGACTCTTGCGCCTTTAGGTCGCTCTTCAAGTGTCCAAACTTGGTTGCGGGTGAAGTTGTTTAATTCTTCATGCATAGCATTCACCCAATCCGGATCACCTAGAGCTTCATCTACAATGGTAGGCTCAACATGAGACACAAAGGAGTGATGTTCAATAAATAGAGCAAGTTTTTGAGATCGAGTCATTACACCTCTTGTTGGACTCCCTATGATGAGATCTTGAGGATGAGCTTGTAGTAGAGGAGTAGTCCTTTGATCAACCACTTGAGGGGCTGCATGAGGAGCATCAACATCTTGAGCTTGTACCACCATTTGCTCATGGGAGACATGAGTATCTTCAAATGGCTCTCTCCCATCTTTATCATCATCTTGTGGTACATTGGACGAGGATGGCTTGTCAATGACTTGCACATCATCATCATCATCTTTAGGCTTGATGGCTCCCACCGGCATGTTCTTCATTGCTTCCCTCAATGGTTCATCACCTACATCATCAAGATTCTCATGCTCTAGTTGGTGTAGCGGTGGAAAGATCGCCTTGATGTAGCACCATCACAATGTGTCCATATTTATCAATTGGGAGGACACAAAGAATCTTCCTCACAACATCGGATGGTTGCATTTGTGTGAGGCCAAGTCCATTGAGTTCTTCTACAAGAACATTCAAGCGTGAGTACATTTCATTTGCACTTTCATTAGCATGCATGTCAAAAGAGTGAAGCTTTTGCATAACCAAATGATAACGCTCCTCACGCTCACTCTTGGTTCCCTCATGGAGAGCACAAATGTTATCCCATAGGTCATGGGCATTCTTGTGGTTTTGGACGCGGTTAAACACATCCTTGCAAATGCCTCTAAATAGAATGTTTTTGGCTTTCGCATTCCACTTTTCATTCTCTTCCTCATGTGGCGTGAGGCTAGTTCCCTCCTTGGGTATGGGGAACCCGGTTATGGCGGCTTCACGGCATTTGACATCAACCGCTTCTAGGTACGACTCCATACGGATTTTCCAATATGGGAAGTCGTCTCCCTCGAACATGGGAGGTGGTCCATCACCTCCGGACATCTTAACTCTAGGCGGTTAAGCCTAAATCGAGAGCACGAGGCTCCGATACCAATTGAAAGGATCAAGATGCCCAAGAGGGGGGGTAGTGAATTGGGCTTTTCTAAAACTTTAGCAAGAATTAAAACCTATTAAGCCCAATTAACCCACTTGTGCCTAGAAGTGTGATTCTTTCTATTCTACCGCACAAAAGACCAAGTCTATGCCACTCCTACTCTAGCAAAGCAATTCAATAGTGAATGAACAACAAATATATTGTGGAATTGAATTGCTCAAAGGTAAATGCGTAAGTAAAGCAGTAGAGATGACACGATGATCTTTTTGCCGAGGTATCGAGGTGTCGGCAAACCCCCCTAGTCCTCGTTGGAGCACCCGCACAAGGGTGTCGCTCCCCCTTGATCCGCGCAAGGATCAAGTGCTCACTACGAGCTGATTCTTCGCCACTCCGGCCCGGTGAATCGCTCGCTACCGGTCACAACTTGGCTTGGGTCATCCACAAAGCCTCCGGATGATCACCAAGCTCTTCGATCACCACCAAGTCGTCTAGGTGATGACGATCACCAAGAGTAACAAGCTAGAACTCTCACTTGACCAACACAGGGCCAAAGAGATGGATGGATGCACACTTGCTACTCAATTCTCACTAGGAGGTCACTAATTCTCTCAATTAGCAAATCTCTCAACCTCACTAGGGCTCTTGCTCTTTCTCACACTCACAAGGTGTTTCTCAGCAAAGGAAAGTGGCAAGAACACTCTAATGGAAGTGGAGGAGGAGTATAAATACTCCCCTAACCGGTCATCAAAAACAGCACCAAACAGGTGTCTCTGCGGGGGCATCGGACGATCCGATGCTAGGCATCGGACGCGCCGATGACCTCGACCAACGGTCAACTGTACAACCTGTCAGACCTGTTAAAGGAGCATCGGACGCTGGGCAGCGTCTGATGCCACCACAACGGACGCGTCCAATGTGGATTTACCCTCTCTGGAACCTCTCTGCATGGACATCGAACGCTGGCCCTCAGCGTCCGATGCTAGCGTCCGGTGCTACCCCAAATTCACGCGCACGTGAACAGTGGCACAGGCGCGTCCGATGTGGCAACATCGGTGCGTCCGATGCTACGCACCAGACTAAACCCTAGTCTGAGTGAGCATCGGACGCGTCCGATGCCCACCAGGGCAGCGTCTGATGCCCTTTTCAAGGACAAAACCAACTCGGATCGCGACGCGGCCTTAACGACTTTTCATCCTCACGACATAAGGCATCTCTTTGAGCTACCTAGGGCTATGAAATAACAAGTGTGCACCACACCTACCTCAATAGACTCATCTAGGTCAAGCTACTGATTCACGCTCCCCTTTATAGTACGACCAAAGGAAAAACAAAGACCTAAGACTACCTAAGTGTCCTCCAACACCATATGACACTTAGCCTAGTCTACCACCGTCTTCGTCGTCCGTCCTTTGAAAACCGAAATGATTTCCATCGCCAGGGGACATGAACTCCATATGCCCGTATCGTCGCCATTACCATGACCTAACTCATCCCTGTTTCTGCAAAACACACGTTAGTCACAGTAATCTTGTGTTTCATCCAATCACCGAAACCCACTAGGGGCCAAGATGCGTTCAATATGCTCCATAGTGGTCACTGAGCCTGTTCCTGTGAACTTGGTGAATTCAGGAACTCTATACCTTGGAGGGAAGACAACTTAATCATACCATTCTGGATATGGTTTCTTATAGCCGGTTAATGTATTCTTCGGTGTCAAACCAAACTGTTTCTGAACCATATCAGTAACTCGGCTCATCAACTGATCCACTTCATTCACCGGCCCCTGATAGCCGATGTTCTGCCCCCGAAAGTATTATTTTGATACCCTGGATTTTCATGAGCATCCAAAGTATAAAAATCTGTCACATAGTGATACCCAGGAGGAACATCACCAGGTGTTACATTCCCTTGATAAGGTGGTGCATTGAAATCTCTGGTAATCCTTCTTGCATGTGGAGCTATTTTTATAGCCGATGAGTACATGTTGTTACTCATTTTTGGCTGTTGCAATTGTTGCTGTGTAATGCCCCCCGGGCTAACCATCATTCGATTTTCATTGCCATTGGGACCGTTCATCTGCGGACCTCCAGAAGTTCCAGCCCCTTGATTGCTCCCAATTGTATATGTCGGACCTCTTCTATCGTTACTCAAGTTGAAAGCTTCTTTAATGGCATTTGAGAGACTGTTGAGGAGAGTCTCATTGTGAGCAATCAGCGTGGCAGACATTGCTTTGCTAATTGTTTCTTGCATGGCATTGTGTTGTATCTGGATCATTGGATCAACATGACCTTCTAGAACCACCCTTGGAAGATGAGACTTCTGGATAATTTTCTTATCTCTGGTTTTGCTGAAACTCAGCAAACACATGTTCTGATATTGCTCAACAGTTTGCTCTATCAAGCGTTGGAGTTCTTCTGGGAGTTCATCCATAGTCACATTCAAAACTTCATCATTGCCGGTCATCATGATCAGAAGATTGTGTCCCACCAGGCGTGCCAAAAGAATGTGTTGGCGTAAAAATCTGATCGAAGGGCCAACACACTCGACCACGATCCTTAGAGGCCGTGCAGAGCAAGGTCTTGACCTCCTGGACCTTCAACAGATGGTGGTGCCGAATCTTGGTGAGAACGACTCTGGACGTGCCAGTCATTTTGACCTGCAATTGACAAGGAAAAGAAAAAAAGTCAAATTTTGGAACCTGCCGGTTTGGTGCCAGACAGTTCTAATTTGTACGGCTCTGATATAGCCATTGTTATAGGATTTTGACTACAAAGTCAACTCCCAAGAAAAGATTGAAAGCATTGAGAATATTGTAAGAAGAACGGTTATTGTATATATAGAGAAAGCATTTAGAACAAGAACAACCGAAGAGCTTAAACATGTGAGTGAAGTAAAGATCTATGTATACGTTTAAATAACATAAAACCAATAAATCGACTAATTGCATAGGCAGTTCTATTCGTTAACAGTGGGGTATCTCCATACAGCCATAATAACAAATAGATCAATAAAGTAACTTGAACATCAACAGTGGGGTGTCTCCATGCAGCCATAATGATGACCAAGCTAGATCACGTCCGATGCAACGAGCAGATCCATTGATTTCATATCACTTAAAAGCATACATTATGAAGGAAGCGTAACTGGATCGGCTATTTTAGCCGATACAGGGTCCATGAAGCATGAACAAGATCTATCCGTTAAAACCACGATTTGGTTCAAGATCAAGCAAATCTAATATGTCATGCGTATCAGTGGGGTTCGGAAATACAGCCATAATAAACATGCCAGATCAAATCTACCTGTTTCTTAGATCAAACCACAACTTTATCGAATATCTCGAACGCACAGCATGTAACAATCAAGATTGACAAAATAGTCGATGAGAAGCTTAGATCGGCTATTTTCCTCGGTATAAACGTGTAAAGCCTTTAGATAGCCGAAACTAAATAGCATTTAAGCTTATGCTAGTTTGCCAATCTTGATTGGGCGAGATATTGTTTAAATCTATAGAAAACATTAAAAAGAATAAACAACATCGATAACTTAATGAATCTATTAGCTTGCCAAAACTAATAGAGCCGATAACTAGTCCAGATCGACTAAAGCAAGAGATTGATCAGAGTCAAGACAGTCTTACAAAAGACGAACTCGAACCGATAACTAACCCATGCCATAGCTAAACAAGAGTTTGGTCGATGCCAAATACAACCTTATTGAACAATAACACGAGCCATTGGTGAAACTTACAAGCAAACCGGACGTCGGTCTAGCCGATGCAGCCCTACCTGATTGAAGGTTCCGCCGAGTTCTACCTTACTCCTACTCCTAGGGTTTTGGCCGGTGGCCGATGTGTTTGATTGATTGAGATTCTTACAAAAAAAATCGGGTTTGTAGCTATTTATAACCCGACAGACTCCTATCCTAACATGACTAGGATACAATGACAACCCAGACTTGAACTCCTTTGTTGAACCCGACATGTCTCCAAAGCTCGTCACGTTGGCCCACATGAACTTTTTCCGGTTGTGTCTGCACCCAAGTAGGCTTTCTCTTATTTTTCTAGCCGATTCTTTTTAGTAAACCAGTCGTTTGTATCTACAAAATAACAATCTTTTCCAGTCCAAAATCTGGTGTAAACAGATTGAAAGTAGAAGATGATCATGTATGTTTTTCCATGAGTTACACCAAGGGGTGGACCAGATAGAAGTGTTCCCTGGATGAATATGGTAAGTGACATTGCTGCAGAGATCCTGTTTGACCTGCAAGATTGAAAACCAGAAAATGGACTTCGATCCAGTAGAGTTAGCAACCCAAAAGGAGGTGTTACTAAAATATTTAGCGTTAAGAATTATTGTAAGTAAAGGACATTTGTTATTAGCAACATTAATGGCAGCATGAATAAGGAGACTTTTGTTAACAACGTGAAGGTTTCTAATGCCAAGCCCACCATTGTCCTTAGGTTGACAAATGTCGTCCCAAGATCGGAAAGAAATAGGAGAGGTCGGGTCGCCATCCTGAACGCCAGCCCACCAAAATTTCCTAGTGATAGCTTTTATTTTATCAATAAAAGTTTTTGCGAACAACATAGTGGACATGTAATAGACAGGGATGGAAGAAAGAACATATTGAATATACGTCAGACGACCAACATGATTAAGCTTATTAGCTTTGACATTGGTAAGTTTGGCCTTAAATTTGGATAGGATGAACTCATAAGCTTTGTTCTGGGCATTGTGATTGAAAATGATGGGATGACCGAGTTGAAGAGTGTTGAGAACAAGTTCAGGGACAAGGAAAATCTCTTTAATACTTTGTCTAGTGTTGGTGTCCACATTGCTAAAGTGAATGTAGGATTTCTGTAAATTAGGCATCTAGCGAGAAGCAGCACAAAGTCTTGAAGGATCGCTCGAATGGTGGTAGCTTCATTGACGTTGGCATTGCCACAGAGAATAAGATCATAAGCAAAAAGCAAAGAATGGATTGGGGGGCAGGCTAGACTAAGGGAACACCACTGAGATCAGAATTGTTCAAGGACTCTTGAAGCCCGATGGACATCTCACTAATAGCAATAGCGAAGAGGTAAGATGAGAGCGGACATCCTTGGCGAATGCCACGACTATGGGCAAAGTACTTTGTAGGCTTACTGTTAACCAAAATAGAGATGGAGCTAGTAGTGTAGCAAGCCTTGATGAGATCGACAAACTTGGGTTGGAGGTCCAGACGGAGCAGGGCAGCAACAAGAAAGTCCCAGTCCAAACAGTCGAAGGCCTTAGCCAGATCGATCTTGAGCAGGAAGGCTTTATGGTTCTAGTTTTTGAGACTAAAGGAGTGGACAATCTCCTGGGTAATAATGATATTAGAAGAAGTATGCATGTCCTTAATGAAAGCAGCTTGGGCCTGGTCGATGAAGTTGGGGAGGATTTGGCAGTGATTTTATAAATGACATTACGCAAGCTAGTGGGTCTGTAGTCCTAGGAAGAACCGATTGAATTTTTTTTGCGATGAGAGTTAGAAAAGTTTGATTTATCATAAATGCTGAGTTGTAAAAATTACGTACCAATTGAAGGACGTCAACAGACATCCACTGCCATGCAGATTTGTAGAATACAGCGTTGAATCCATCGAGTCCCGGAGATGCGTTGGACCTCATAGCTTTGATGATGGCAAAGATGTCTGGTGTGGAGTCAGCAAAGGAGGTGAGGGTCGCACCATTCTCTGAGCTAGGAGTTGAAGTTTGTTGTCCTGAAATATTTGCATTAATATGGTTAACTGTATGCTCCTGACAGTGACTGTTATTGTTGTGTTTCGAGGAGTGAGAGCAATTTGTTGCATGCACATTAACATTGAAGATACCATGAAAATAATTAGTAAGGATGGCAGCAAGCTGGTCCAGAGTGGTGGATTGAGAACCATCTGGGCTGTGAAGATATGCGATAGTATTGCGTCTATGCCTTGAAAGAAACGAGTGTTACAATCACCCTGAGTCGCCTTGTTCTTTTTTGCTCTCTAAAGATGAAATTCTTCATCTTTGACTAGGAGTTGATGGTGTTGTTCGGTGAGGCGATATTGAAGGTCATGGTCTTGTTGCTGCGGAGGTTTGGACTGTAGATCAAGAAGCTGGTTTTCAATGGAGCAGAGGTGGTCAGAGAGCTTGGGTTTAGTCCTTAGTCACGACTCATGAATGTGATTGCGCTCTAGGTCAAATTATTATTCCCTACTCCCTCCATCCCAAATTATACATCATTCCAAAAATCTTGGTGAGTAAAATTTTTCATATTTGACCAAATGTATATAATAAGATAATAGCATTTATGATACCAACTAAATATCATTGGATTCTTAATTAGCTATATTTTCATAATATACCAATTTGATGTCATAAATCTTTGTATTTCTCTCTATAAATTTTGGTCAAACTTGAATTGTTTTGACCCTCTATGATTCTTGGAATGATTTAATTTGGAATCGAGGGAGTTGATATTATCACAAATTATTTGCGGGTAACAATAATATAGTATCACATAACTATTGCAAATGGTTTTAGAGATAACTCCTTTTATTTACAGATGCACACATAAAAAGTTTTGGCCTCCCAACATGCTCCCTCCATCCCTAAATGTCTGTTGTTTTCTCTTCCCAAGAAACAACTTTGACTAAATATATATTATAAAGTATTAATATGTATGGTACATAATTAGTATCGTTGGATATATATTTAAATCTATTTTTTAATAAATTTATTTAGACATAAAAATATTGCACGTGTTTTATTTAAATTGAGCTAGACTTATTGGCACCCAAAACGTGGCGACGGTTAATTGGGGATGGAGGGAGTACATGATAGTTTCAGATGCATTCATCACATTTATAGAGATAATTTAACACCAACTTAAGAGGTACGTCTCTGAAAAATAATCTCTTTATTGAGGCGGACATTCTAACACTACTGCACGATGGGCCTTTAGCACCGGTCCAAATTGGCCTTTAGCCCCGGGCATGGAGCCGAGGCTAAGGAATCGGGACTAAAGGCCCGACCTTTAGCCCCGGTTCCCCGCCCCGGAGCTAAAGGGGACCTTTAGCCCCGGTTGGTAATACCAATCGGGACTAAAGAGGTCCCGAGCCGGGCCCCGACAGGGCTAAAGACCCTCGGGGGCTGTCCTTTTTTTTCTTTTTTCTTTTTTCTTTTTCTTTTCTTTTTTCTTATCAATTGGTTATTGTTTTCGGTTTTACAATTACATTAGCTTTTATAATACGTTTTCTTCGCTGCTAATATATTAATTTAGGGTTTCAAATACGTATTCTTCGCTGCTAATGTATGTATGCGCGTATATATACACATAAAATTTACAATTATACACATAAAATATGAAACTATATATATATATATATGGGCTAGCTATACATATTATATGTATAATATATTTATGAACATAAAATTTACAGCATTATCCATGCATCCTTTGTATTTACAACACAAATATTGACCGTCACTTAAATATCATACAAATATTCGTCTTGGTTTGGTTTCACTGGTTCTTCCGGGTTATAGTAGAAGTTGGTACCGGCTTTGAGGACATGGTCATTAAGAAATCCTGCGATTGTCTCTTGAATTCTTTTGAGGCGCACCATTTCCAACACCTAGTTCTTCAACCATAAGTCCTTCAATTTGCAAAAAAAAAAGGAAAAATGCATTAATATACATAAGATTTATTTAATAGCAATAAAGAAATACATGGGATTATTATGTATACATGTTACATACTTTCTGTCTCTCTATAGGAGTTCTTTTCGCATACACCGAGAGAAACTCGCAAACGTAGTACCCACACAAATTGTTCCCTGGTGGTTGCCGTAGAACCCACTGCACGATGTAAAAAGATTATAGTGGTAAAGACGCGGGGAGCTAATACAACTTACTTGCAATTGGATAGGAGGAGGAAGTGTCGCTTTCAAATCCGTACGGTGTTTCGGAACGAACCAGGCCCAAACGCTGCACAATAAATGGATCATAATTAACTATTGCAGATTTAAAGTGTAGAAATCAATATTTACAGATCGAAATTTACCCCTGGATAATGTCTATGATATCTTGGTAATCTCCCAGTGGTTTTCTCAATGAGTCATAGATTAGCAATTGAGTTTCGGAGAGATCGATGACCATCAATATCAAGTGAAAGCTGCATTAATTTGCTTATATAGTCAACATATATCATAGGAATTGAGTAAGTAAAATTAAATATGCACATGATAACAACACCCACCTAAAGTTATAGGGGAAGAGTATATATCTTTTGTTCTTTGGTTGATCAAGAACCTCCGAAGATTCCTCTCTGTTTCATTTCTCCATATATCATAGTAGGAATCTTTGTTTGGGACCGAGAATACGATATATGGATCAATGAAACCAACCTCCTTGTCATTTCTACGTACGAGGTCTCTCATCATGTTTCTGCATATGTATACACGCTAGCTAGTGTTAGTATAATTACATTTACATATACATATGCTAGAGTGAGATTATTAAAATGAAGGATCACTTACAAACAAAAGCTTGTTCTCTAGTAGTGTAAGAGGACTCCTTCATTCAATCGGCCTAAATCCCAACTCGATTCATTCTAGTTAGGGGATTTGTGTGTCCATAACTCTTTCTTGTTCTCTATCCATTGTTTTGGCAATGTCGCTAATTCTCTCTCTCTCTCTCATGCTCTCAGTGCACGAACATCTCCCTCGATCCTGGTTTCCACCCCTCTCCCTAAAAGCGGTGGATAGTGTTTGATGGAAACAATGACTAAGAAAAACACATGAAGTGGACTCAAACATGATCTAAGCCAGCAACAAGTCCTCGACTTAGGAGACAGACACAACAAGATGGATTCTGATACTGAATTATGCAAAGGCTATGGAGCAGAAGGTTCTAGACAAGAAAAATGATTATGGTAGCGGACTATGGGTAAAAGGCGAAAACACTCAACTAGGGCTAAGATGCGAACTTGGCGGTATACTTGAACCTTTGATACCACTTGATGAAGATTGGCTTCCTGATCTTCCATCATGTGAAGATAACTCTCATTTTAGGTAGAGTGACAAACATCAACCCAACATCAATCAAAAGACCTGAACCTTGCAACCTTAGCACTATGTCTCTCAGTGTCACAATATGGTACATCTCAGCAACACAACTAATCCCTACTTGCAAAAAGGAAGAACACAAACAAGAACTACAAAGAAGCAACTCAATGGAAGTGACAACTTTATATTAATTATGAAGCTCTCAATCTTAATATTTCATAACCAATGATGGTGATTGTTCAGAGATAGATTGATCTAAAGTAAAACCAAAACCTCGCTCCTTAGTCGAGGTAGACTCAAATTCAAGTTGGACAAGCCCTCTTGCTTGACTTGGATGTTCTTGCTGGTGTTCTCTGCCTCCACACCTCTCTCCAAGTATTTCATGACCCTTTACAATGTTCCTAAGCATGATAACTTCATTATAGGTAGCAATCCATTATCAAAACTAAGAAAAGCATTGGTCACTTCTTGATTTAATTGTCATATTCAAGCTCTGGTCATTGGATCAAGAATAGTTATTAGAGAATCAACAAGGGCATCTAAAGGAGTGATGTCCTCATCATTTGCCTACTAGCGGAACCCTCGTACACCACCATTCGCAATTAATATGTCTTCTTCCCATCTTTTTATAGCACCAGCAGGATATGCAATGTGCAGCCTCACTATGAGCTTGCAATGGGGTCAAGATCTCAATCCTTCCTCCTTAGAGATACAATTGCATCAACTACCTAGTCGAGGTCACCGTGAACCCTACCGGCGATGCACTCTTCTCCCTCGCGGTGTCTCCATGTCTCCTATTAGAGGAAGTAGATCCTAGTGCAAAGAGGAGTGAGGAGGTAGCGGGTCTCAACATGGAGGCGTTAGATCTCTCGGTAGGGGACCTCATGGGCATAGGCATGATCGCCAAGGTGAGCTCTTAATATCTCAATCTCGTAATCTCTATCTCTCTCTCCCTCTTCATATACTTCACAATCATGGTGGCATTGGACACAGATGTTCTCACGTAGGTAGAGAGAAAGGACAATCTAGTGGGGTGGAAATGACTGCAACAACGTCATAGTGATGTCCTATTGATCTAGATCGAGGCTCAAAAGTAAGAGGCCCAGTTGGATGACATAGACCAACTTTTTTAATTGAGGATGGAATGTAGCACCGCATCAAAAAAAACTTCCATTTAAACTAGCGCTGGTTCATAGATGGGTGGGGTGCCTACCTTTGTTAATATGATTTTCATGCCTCTGTCAATTAATTCTTTAGTAGTGTCCCTACCATGAAATGTTCATGTTGGTGATATAATAAAATATACCTCTTAATCATAGTTCGGTACTTAGGTGTGGGTACGTGAATGTATCTCAATGCCTAGAGTGGGTGAATAGCCTAATAAAATTTTCTTGCAAAACAATAAAGCAAATTCATGGGACAATAAGACGACGATAATGCATTTTTCTCTAGCTCTACTTCACCACAAGCAAGCCTTCTATACAAAGCTAGTCACTTTGATCTCTATGTTGATTTCAATCAAGAAAGCAAGATAAGGCTACCATAGAGAGCTAGCTAATAAGAAATTAATACTAATTACAAGTACTATCTACTCTATTCACTAGGCAAGCAAACACATCCTACACAAGTATTTTGAGAATGTAAAGAACAAGAGATTGGGTGTTATATCAAACTGAACTTCTTCTAATCTAAAGCTGGGAGATCTATACCTAGAGGCTATAGCACACCGTTCCCCGTGGAAAATACGATACCCTGAAATACTTCCGGGTGAAGTGCTACAACGGTACTTTCGTGCGCTTACGGACTTTTCTGCTTACGTTAAGAAATACCAACAAGCATTTCTGGCGCCATTGCCGGGGAACGGTTGTCACCTTTAGTCTCCGAACCTAGTTTTCCCGTGTATCCTTTGCATTCTATCTTTCTTTTCTTTGTCCTTTACCTATGGAGCCATCAACCTCTGAAAGGTCCTAAATGGCTAGAGGGGGGTGAATAGCCTATAAAAAATTCGAGTCGAGCAAGAGATCAATAAATGGATACCAATGAATACCACGGAGACAAGCTGACACAATGATTTTTCCTCTGGGGTTCACTTGCTTGTCGACAAGCTACGTCCCCGTTGTAGCGATTCACCCACTTGGAGGTTCACGGGCTAATTGGCATCATACGCCAAACCCTCAATAGGGTGCCGCACAACCACACCACAAGATGGGGATCCACAAGTTACGAGCAATCCACTAGAGTTGCCTTTGGCGCTCCGTCGGGGAAGGCACAAGAAACCCCTAACAAGCGCTTTGATTGGGGGCGGACACAATCACCAAATCCCCTCACCAATCATCAAATCACCAACCATCTAGGTGACGGCAATCACCAAGAGAAATAAGAAATCCACAATCACAACAATTACCTAGTGCCACCAAATATGCAATCTCAAATGCACACACTAGGGTTTCTCCAAAACCTCTCCCAAATGAGCTACAAGCTAGGAGATGGAGAGGAGAGAGGGATGCTCTTGAAGCTGTCAAGATCAATCACTAGAACTCGATCTCTCACTTGAATGGAGCACAAATCCTTGAGAGTGAAAGAGGAGAGGGAGAGAGCTTGCTCTTTACTTTTGTTGTTCTTGAGTTGAAAGAAAGGGAAAGAACTGGTGGGAGAGCTGAAGGGGAGAAAGGGGTGGGGAACCCCTTATTGCCAGCCAGCTTGTCCAGCCACGGCGCACACACATGCACAGGGAAGGGCAGGAGCAACGGCGCCCTCTAAGACCCTCTCATTGACACATGGCCCCACAGCTCCCTCTGCCCAACGGCTTTCAAATGGCAAGAAGCAAAGCTGGTCGGCACCCCTACCTCACTCACGCGAACCAACGGGCGATCGACAACGCACAAAAAAAACGCTCTAGTGATTTCCCTCTGGTCCCGTGCAAGCAAGCGAGGCGGACACCAAGTCAACGATGTACCCCAGGCATTCACATTCGAAAGCACGCGTTCCTGCTCCTGCTCCCTTTTTTTTTTGTGGGCCCCACACTACAAACACCTGCACCGGAAAAAGAGTGGACTAGGCCACTCCCTCTTGCATGCACCTGACAAGCTCATGAGCTCTGTCCTGTAAATGCTATGGCCCCTACGCATGCATGCAAAAGCAGCCATAGGGAGGCAACGGAGGGGAAAAAAACTGCATGCATGCAAAAGGTACAGCTGTGCAGGAAGGCAACAAGCGCAAATAGGCACAACTCCACTCAAATATTTGGTTCGGCCTAGATTAAATCCCGGGCAGACCTGCTCGGCCAAGGCACACATCGGCTGAGCAGCTGTTCCCAAACAGAGCACCCTTGCTCAGAAAAACTCTTGGGTTCAACCAGAAATTCAGCCAACAGTCTTCTTTCACCTTTTCTTTTATACCCCTTTTAAGTGCTAATTTTTTTAAGAGCACAAAAAAATAGGCACTTAAATTCACCTCGTCACTAAGCACACTTAATATATGCAAATGAGACACACACTTAGTGGCGCCAGATAACCTTTGCAATTAAAGATTTTCCCTCTTAATAGTACGGTTATCTATCCTAAATCCGATCACACACTCTATTGCGTCTTGATCGGTAAAACAAAATGACCCTATGTTTATACCTTCGGCTTGAGCCCATTTTGTTTTTCTCTTTCTTTATTTCCATGTTGGAGCACTTGATCACAATCTTTTGGCTATCTCCATCACATGAGTATCATCTAGCTCCACCACTTGGACTAGGATCAACTTATCTTATAATCACACTTAAGCATAGAGTTAGTCCAATAGGTTTCGTCAATTAGTCAAAACCAAACTAGGGCTTTCAATCTCCCCCTTTTTAGTAATTGATGACAACCTTCACGAAGATATGAATTAAATTCAATTTTGAATTTGAGTTGCTTGTCCAAGCATTTTGTTCATGAGTAAGAATTGGACAATCACCACAAATTTGATTTTGGTAGTACTAGCTCCCCCTACATATGTGCTTCATGAGTTTGGTTCAATTTATTCACATATGCATGGTTTAAAATTATGAGAGAGATACTACTACCAAATGATGCTAAGGTGTATAGAATGGACCTTTGAAGCGTGTTACCATAGGAGTGCACATTTGATCATCATCCTTAGCACCATGAGTAACTAGATATCACTTGTAAACACAAAAGACTAGATACCTCATGAGATAGAAACAAGGCTCTAGTACCACTTGAAAAATTTACACTATATCTAGCTAACTCATATGCTTTCTAGTCTTCAAATCGTCATACAAATTTTAATACTAGCATACACCACACAAGCATGTATATTGAATCTAAGACTTGTGATGCATCAACTCATATCAACATGCACATTCAAATGCAACAATAGGTTCATGAGCTTGCTCCCCCTACTTGTGTGCTCAAATTTTAATTGATCCTCCCCCTTTGTTATATTTCTATCTTTATATCTTTGTAACTATTTCCCCCCTGTTGTCATTAAGTACCATAAAAGGCACACCAATTTTAGTAGGAGATAAGTCAATCAATGGGGTGATCAAGTTCATATTATGGTTCAACCTAGCAAACAAACATAAGATATTTAACACGGTTTGCTCTAGAGTAAGCTTCTTCACACATCTTTCAATGGTTATCTTACTCATGTTGGATAAACACTTGAATGCTTATTTCCACGATTAAACACTAGGTTCACAAGCCCACAAACATGTCATATGCTACCACTAGATCATATCAAACATAGAGGCAATAGTGGTACCATATATACAAAAAAACATTTAATTTTCATGAATGAGCCTATAATATGCAAGAAATGACTAAATGCACTAAACATGTCCTTAGCAAGAATGAATGTCATGCCAAACAATTTTACCTTTGCTTTGTTGAAGGAGAGGCATGTCATATCATGGGGGTGCTTCAACTCATATTAGAGAAATCAAGTATGTTCCATTCATTCCTTAGTATGCAAAATCTCTTCTCATCAAGTGGCTTGGTGAATATATCGACAAGTTGATCTTCGGTTCCCACACTCTCAATTGAAATATCACCCTTTTGTTGATGATCCCTTATGAAGTGATGGCGAATGTCAATGTGATTTGTTCTTGAATGTTGAATCGGATTGTTAGTGAGCTTCACCGCACTCTCATTGTCACATAGTGTTGACGGTCCTTATAGTGTTGACGGTCCTTATAGTCAATATTATACCATCAACTATTGCATAAATTAACATGAAATGAACCATAAAGCATAGTTGTAGGGTTTGAAACTAACAAGTTCCACGAGTTTTGGTGATCTCCGTTGTTTTGCAGGATATTGAATTTTTCACCGAATAAAAGTATCTCAAATGGTGAATTGGAGTACACCATTCCGTAGAGCTTGTCGCGCTGATCGAAATAGATATATTATTTGCTATTTTTGGAGCAAGGAATAAAAAGATAAGGATTTTGCTAATTAAAAAGGAGTGCTGACGTTATCGCCGACGTCAGCACCCCGAGGTCATCCAACCAGGCAGCGCCACGTGGTCCACGGGACACGCGCGCGACCACACCTGCACTCTCGGGCGGGAAGCGTACGAACACCAGGGACAGCTGGCGGCCAAGGATAGGAGGAAGCAGAGCCAGCCATATAGCGACACGTGGCCAGGGGGTGACCGCGTGAGCGCGGCCGCACGGACGCGCTTGCGGGCGAATCTGGTCAGGCCAGGATACGTGGCAGCGCAGGAGAGGTCGAGCAGCTGGATTTCTGGTTCGTGTGCGGGAGTTGCGGCTGGGCCGGCCCAATCGGACGGTTCAGCTGGCCATAACAGTCCAGAACTCTCCACAAACGCAGACAGCGCCCAGTTCCACCGGTTTAGCTCCGGTTTGGGGACTCAGAGTCCGGTTCTTGCCCGGTTTTCTTCACATCATCGTTATGGAATATTCTCCCGAGATCCCCAAGAGTCCCCAAGTCAATCCAAGGTCGGTTTGATCCTACGGTGTACAAAACTCGGCGTATTGATCCAACGGTGGGCGATAAATGTGACGCGGATCAATGACGTGGCAATTCCTTGCCCCCTACTCCATCCAGGACTATATAAGAGACCCCAGGGGCGCCCCCAAGAGCCATCTCCCTCTTCATTATTCATCTACAAATCAGAAACTAGGGTTCCAATGTAGAAGTAGAGGTCCCTCTAGATGAATCTCTTCTAGTTCATCTAGATTTAGATCTAGTTCGTCTAGTTCTAGTTTTAATTGTCTAGTTCATCTAGTTGTAATTAGAGATCCAATTAGAAAGAGGAGAAGGAGAGATTAGAGAGGAGCTACGCTCTAATTCCAGAGGAGTCTTCAGAGATTTGGTATGCTTTTGTATCTTTTCTTATAAGACTTGTGCTTTAATATATTTATCTTCTCTAATTACTTTATGCTTATTTATATGATTAGTATAGTTGTTATATCTTGGCATGGGATCTTTGTTCGTATTGAGTTCTCTAGTTATCCTAGGTAATTAGAGTAGTAATCGATAGATTAGACATGGCGTTTAGTCTATAGGTTACCTGAGGTTGCGCTCAATCCCACGGAATGGTTGTGGTAGCCCCAGGGGTGACAGCTCTGTTAGGCCTTTGTAGTCCACCACGTTCGGATTGATGTTTTCGTAGAGCTTTTGGCAGCCTTCTCTCAACTACCTTTCTCCCAGTTTTCTTCGAGAGTTGGAAAGGACCTGCTGCTCCAAAGTGCCAATGTTTATGACTACTATATCTTTTCATATTTGTTGCCTTAGAACCCAAGTAATAGAGAAGTATATAGGAACCTTGATCTCTCCCGTTGTCCTCCGACTATAGTTATCATTATGTGCTTTCATTCATTATCATATCATATATCATTCACTCCTGCTTTAGTCTATTTAGTACTCTGAGTTAGTAGATGCATGATAGTGAATTATCAGATTCTTGACCCTTGCTTCCCTGTGGTAAAATATAAATAACGATCCTGGAATACTCCCGGTAAAATGCTACGATGGTGTTCTGTGCGCTTGCGGAATCTTTCATATTCTATTTGCACTAACAAACGTCAACAAGTATTTTTGGCGCCGTTGCCGGGGAAGCAATTGGTGTAAAGATTTTGATAATAATCTTGATGTCTGCTAATTTAGTGTACCACTAGCTTTAGTAGGATTACCCCTTGTTCTGATGAGTGTGGAATAGACAGGACATCAAACGCCGTATCGACCTTATGGCGAGCTTCCACAAGAATGAAGAACCCAGGGTGCCTGAACATTCAAGATCCATCATTAATTCTAGAATCCTGCCATCTCACAGTTTGTGTATACATATATATTGTTCTAACCATGTGTAGATTGGAGAAAAGGTCGCCGTCACAACAATTCAACTCTCATCTCATGTGACGGATAGTTACGTTGTGCCACTCACAAGTCCCAGTTGTGAGTCATGGTAAGTATTATCAAGGTGAGACAGTCTTGCTCATAGACTTTAAACTTTATGAGTAGTTATCTTTTTAATTTTTTTCATACCACTGCATGTTTGCTTTGAATCATCCTTGCATCCATTCCATTTAGTTAGGTTTTCTTTTATCAAATCCACATCATGTTTAGTTCCTTATTTGCATTCATGTCATCCGCATCTAAAAAAGAAAGAAAAAAATATTCCTCACTGTGATGATGCTCTGTCATCTCTTTTTGAATAAATCTCTGTTATGCTTTCATGCTACCTTTGTTTACCATAATATGTTTTGGTTTGGAAGTACTAGCTATGCTTCTAAAGGTTTTTAAATTAAGCGTGGTGCTTAGGTTAAAATACCTTCCTTAATCCAATTAGACATGGAGTCTAGTTTGATTATTGATCTAAAATTAGCTTGTGTAGACATTGGATATTTTGTTGGACTAACCCCTACAGAAAACTCTCAAATACAATTTGGGAAAGTCCTAAGATGAATTCACATCAGAGATGAAGCAAGGCATATGATGAACTGCACAAAGAAGACTCAGCTCATTCATCATGGATGAAAGAACTGTGAGTATTAAAGATTATTTAAGTCTATCTTCTACTGCAAGTTATCTTTTGCCTTGAACCATGTTAAAATGCAGCCAACACATAAAATACTAGTCTATGCTAAAGTAATCCTAAAATCATCTTTTCATTAGCATGGATGAATAACACATAAGTTGTGGATAACAACCCATGTTTCAAATTCAGTGCAATCTTTCGGGTATATGTCCACTAACATTTTGTAGGAGATGAGATTTGCTTGTTCATGGTGTGAACTTAAAAGATCCAAAACCCAACCCGTGGATAGACAAAACTCATCATCAAACAAGTCACTAGTGATGTCGAAGGCAGCCAAGCTTTGAGCCATCCCAAGGCCTAAGCCAGGACACTGATGACGAGCAGGATGCAACTCACCCCGTATGGGTCAATCATGCCTACGCTCATCATTGTCGAAGACATCAACACTGACACCGGCCAACAACAAATATCAGGGTGACGATATGCCACTACATTATAACATGCATATGTCTGTCATCCAAAGGAAGTCTGTTGGTGGTTCACTATGAAGACAAGCAGTGGAAGTTCTCCTCACTACTAATCAATGCAACACAAGAGCTAGTTTGGGGGATGAGGTGGTACGACTTCAACAACAACAAGGTCTACAAATTCAACACATGAACATGTTGTTGAACAAATTTGGGCATCCACCTACTTCACAAGCCAGCTTGGGGGAGACACAATTCCGTTGTCTAGATTTGTTTCATGATCAAGGGTAGGAAGGAGAAATCCAGCTTCAAGACACTTTGACCTCCTTCTCACCACTTTGACCAGTACAAGCCACTAGACGCTGCCCCAGCCAAGAAGAAGAATATGATCCATCACTCATTCTTGAAAGATCGTTCTTGAACACCACCAATGTTGTCATCTATGTCGGACCTGGAGACGTCCACTTTTGGATCTTCGATCAAAAGGTCGCTGCTTCTTTATAAACTACACCACTTATGAGCAGCCGAAGAAAACCAAGAGAAGACGTTGACTTAACCGATAAAGGAAGAACCAACTGCCAGGAATTGAGGGTTACATCATGAAGGGTGAAGCCACTGCACTGCAAGAATTCAGAGATTGAGAGATAGTACTTGAGCCTAAAAATCAAGAGAATAGTTGACCAAGTCTCCATCATCTGGACCTGTTGAGAACAAGACTCAGCCGGCCCACTATGAGATAGGCAAGAGAAGACAAGTCATTCATGAACAACAACTAGCTAGACAAGAGAAGCTTCCACAAGGTGGATCGACACGATCACTCTTCAATGATAAAGCAACATTTCAAGGTAAGTGACCATCACTTTAAAAGTTTCTCCTTGTTTCTGGTCTGCGTATACATAAAGAACCAAACATGTTTAAGTTGCACCTCACTTGATCCAACCTAATCAACTCAACATGTTCAGTTCTTTACTCTTTGTTCTTAGCTTTACTCTCTTGAATCTCACTATCTTAATTAAATGAGCTAAAATGTTGTGCATCCAACGTTTGGAAGATAATATATCACAATCATCAACACATTATGCATAGATTATCCTTCCTTGGGTTAAGTAATCTGATATGTTAAATATTTTAAGATGCTACTTTCATGCTCATCTTCTGATCCTATCACTCATGTTAAGTTTGAATAGAACACATAAACAACAAGTTTATCTTATGCAATGTGCCTAAGGTTAGAGAGGTATAAACAAAACTTTTGGTGCTGTTGGTGTTTTTCCACCAACAGAGCCCATGCACTTGATCTCTACCTTGTCTTTATGAGTAGGATACACTCTTGAGGAAAACATAGAGGAGTTTGTCAACTCCTAAATTCTACAGAGTGAAGGTCCTGGATCTATAAGAATATGCACACTGAGCAAGATGCTACTAGCTTCCACAATTAATGTTTCACTTCAAATTGCTGGGCGAACGAAGAACATGAGTGACACCATATCAAGAGGTGTAGTTATCAAGGTCTACATATAGAGATCAAATGATACACCTCAGGAATGAACATGGTGAGAAGTCCTGTTCAGAGGACTTAAAACATTGAACCCTCGCCGAAAGGTAAAATCGGTAGTTATCCATATTTATCTTTTATGCATTAATTTCTCTTTTTGCATGTCACTTTCTATCATTTGCATAATCATTTTTCCATAGCATATTTACTTTTCTACATTAGCATTACATAAAAAAAGGAAAATAAAATTATTTTACTTATTGCACTGCATCATAAAACCTAAAGCCTCATGTGAATAATTCTGTGGTGTGTAAAAAACCACATGAAATACACACCGTGGTGGCATAAAAATAAAAATAAATATGCATAGATTCATCCTGTTGCATTTTCTCTTGCATCATAAAAAATATTAAAATTAAAATACAAAAATATTGAGAAAGAGAACTTACTGAAATTCTGGACAACTAAGACTTGAGTGGCCAACTACTAATGCTTAATCTGTTCCACAAGTTTTGTTGTCTATTTGAGTTTCACAGGATTAAAGACCAAGAAAAGCTGACGAGCATGTGGATGTTCCATCCACTGTTGGAGCACTATTTCAACAACCATCAACACCAATCAATGCTTCAATAGAGGAAGAACATTTTCACCGCCAGTCCGCTAGATTGCAAGATCGAACGACTACGTCAACATTCAACTTGGGGGAAAGCACCCCCGTGTATCCAGGTAAGTATCCTTATCCTCTTAAGTTTTCTTTCTATACTTAAATCTAAAAAAAATATATACAAAAAAAATATGGGCACATAAAGGCTCAATGCTATTAAAGGAACCGGCTTGGGGGCGACGCACCCCCGTTATCTTCGTAATCCAGGTATGTCTTATTCACTATCTTAGTTATTTATAATAAGTGTGTGTTAGGTTAAATAAATAGTGTGTTAAGTTTTTTTTAAGAAGTTAATAATAAAAGAAGAACTCTCTCTAATCTTTTACATGGAAATGATGAATAGTTGCTCTATCTAATTTCTTTCAAGTACCTAGCCTTCAAAGCATGAGTTCTCCTGATTAATAATGATGCTTAAAAATTAAATTAAATATATGGGTAGCAAATGCTTGATCCAGAGTCTAGGTAATTGATAGATATGATATGTGAGGATCTGAGCTACTGTTATCTTGTTCTAAAACAACACTAGAGTTCCGGAGAGTTTCCAATATTAATATGACTAATAATGGCATTGAGTTAAATTAAGCTTTGTTGACCCTATGAGAAGTTATCATGCTATTGAATTGAGATCACTTACACATTTCATCCATCCTCCGTATAAATGCTCATGATTATCTATTGCTATCCTCTCAAAAGTTTGTTGGAAGCATGTGGCTATTGAAAAAAAAGAAAAGAAAAAGAAAAAAAATATGAGGGAATAAAAAGGGACAAGTGCCCGGAACCTCGAAAAAAAGAAAAAAAAGAGAATATCAGAAAAAATGGGCACGTGCCCGTCAGTAGAATTAGCCTGATAGCCATGTGTCTCTGATAAACAAAAGAGAGTGATATATTTTAAAAGAGCATCCGACTCTATTTTCCGTACACATGCACTTCTCGATTCAATGGTGTGGTTGACTTTCTCTTTGGATCCATTGTTTAATTTGGCAACATATGATTTTAATCTTTTCTGAAAATTCATAAAACTCCGGGATAATGGTGAAGTGACAGAGCAAGAGACATAATGCTTGATTTGATGATTCTATCTTTCAATTACTCAGGATTCAAGGTAAAGTACTAAGCCCCGTGATGAATAATATGATACTTTTTTCTATTCCATATGAGAACTTTTGTTTGAATACATGTGTACTTGTTGGAAGTGAAGATATTGCAGCAACTCCTGATCCATTGTTGAGATTGGCTTTGCTCAGGACTAGCAAAGGGTAAGCTTGGGGGAACTTGCTGACGGTCCTTATAGTCAATATTATACCATCAACTATTGCATAAATTAACATGAAATGAACCATAAAGCATAGTTGTAGGGTTTGAAACTAACAAGTTCCACGAGTTTTGGTGATCTCCGTTGTTTTGTAGGATATTGAATTTTTCACCGAATAAAAGTATCTCAGATGGTGAATTGGAGTACACCATTGCGTAGAGCTCGTCGCGCTGATCGAAATAGATATATTATTTGCTATTTTTGGAGCAAGGAATAAAAAGATACGAATTTTGCAAATTAAAAAGGAGTGCTGACGTCATCGCTGACGTCAGTACCCCGAGGTCAACCAACCAGGCAGCGCCACGTGGTCCTCGGGACACGCGCGCGACCACACCTGCACGCTCGGGCGGGAAGCGTACGAACACCAGGGACAGCTAGCGGCCAAGGATAGGAGGAAGCAGAGCCAGCCATATAGCGACACATGGCCAGGGGGTGACCGCGTGAGCGCGGCCGCACGGACGTGCTTGCGGGAGAATCTGGTCAGGCCAGGATACGTGGCAGCGCAGGAGAGGTCGAGCAGCTGGATTTCTGGTTCGTGCACGGGAGTTGCGGCTGGGCAGGCCCAACCGGATGGTTCAGCTGGCCAGAACAGTCCAGAACTCTTCAGAAACGCACACAGCGCCGAGTTCCACCGGTTTAGCTCCGGTTCGGGCCCTTAGAGTCCGGTTCTTACCCGGTTTTCTTCGCAGCATCGTTATGGAATATTCTCCCGAGATCCCCAAGAGTCCCCACGTCAATCCAAGGTCGGTTTGATCCTACGATGTACAAAACTCGGCGTATTGATCCAACGGTGGGCGATAAATGTGACGCGGATCGATGACGTGACAATTCCTTGCCCCTACTCCATCGAGAACTATATAAAAGACCCCAGGGGAGCCCCCAAGAGCCATCTCCCTCTTCATTATTCATCTCCACATCAGAAATTAGGGTTCCAATGTAGAAGTAGGGGTCCCTCTAGATGAATCTCTTCTAGTTCATCTAGATTTAGATCTAGTTCGTCTAGTTCTAGTTCTAGTTATCTAGTTCATCTAGTTGTAATTAGAGATCCAATTAGAAAGAGGAGAAGGAGAGATTAGAGAGGAGCTACGCTCTAATTCTAGAGGAGTCTTCAGAGATTTGGTATGCTTTTGTATCTTTTCTTATAAGACTTGTGCTTTAATATATTTATCTTCTCTAATTACTTTATCCTTATTTATATGATTAGTATAGTTGTTATATCTTGGCATGAGATCTTTGTTCGTATTGAGTGCTCTAGTTATCCTAGGTAATTAGAGTAGTAATCGATAGATTAGACATGGTGTTTAGTCTATAGGTTACCTGAGGTTGCGCTCAATCCCACAGAATAGTTGTGGTAGCCCCAGGGGTGACTGCTCTGTTAGGCCTTTGTAGTCCACCACGTTCGGATTGATGTTTTCGTAGAGCTTTTGGCAGCCTTCTCTCAACTACCTTTCTCCCAGTTTTCTTCGAGAGTTGGAAAGGACCTGCTGCTCCAAAGTGCCAATGTTTATGACTGCTATATCTTTTCATATTTGTTGCCTTAGAACCCAAGTAATAGAGAAGTATATAGGAACCTTGATCTCTCCCGTTGTCCTCCGACTATAGTTATCATTATGTGCTTTCATTCATTATCATATCATATATCATTCACTCCTGCTTTAGTCTATTTAGTACTCTGAGTTAGTAGATGCATGATAGTGAATTATCAGATTCTTGACCCTTGCTTCCCTGTGGTAAAATATAAATAACGATTCTGGAATACTCCCGGTAAAATGCTACGATGGTGTTTTGTGCGCTTGCGGAATCTTTCATATTCTATTTGCACTAACAAACGTCAACACATAGCAATGGCACTTGTTTGAACTTGATTCCAAAATCATCCAAAGTTGCTCTCATCCATAACAATTGTGCACAACAACTACCCGCGGATATGTATTCGGCTTCGGCGGTTGAAAGTGCAACACTATTTTGCTTCTTCGATGACCATGATACAAGTGATCTTCCAAGTAATTGACATGTGCTCGATGTGCTCTTTCTTTCAACTTTGCATCCCGCATAGTCGGAGTCCGAATATCCAATCAACTCAAAGTTTGACCCCTTGGGATACCACAATCCAACATTTTGTGTATGCTTCAAATATCTCAATATTCTTTTTGTTGCCTTCAAGTGACTCTCTCTTGGTGAGGCTTGAAATCTTGCACACATGCATACACTAAACATGACATCCGGCCTAGAAGCGGTCACATAGAGTAAGCTTCCAATCATAGACCGATACAATTGATCCACCATGTTACCACTAGCATCACTATCCAAATGACCATTTTTCCCATAGGTGTGCTAATAGCTTTTGCATCATTTAGACCAAACTTCTTGAGAATGTCTTTGATGTACTTGCCTTGACTCACAAATGTGCCATTCTTCATTTGCTTGATTTGCAGACCAAGGAAGTAGCTAAGCTCTCCAATCATAGACATCTCAAACTCATTTGCCATCATCTTCCCAAACTCTTCGCAAAACTCTTGGTTTGTTGACCCAAAGATAATGTCATCAACATATATTTGCAATACAAACAAGTCTTTGCCAATCTTCTTGGTGAAAAGAGTAGTATCAACCTTGCCCATCTTGAACCCTTTAGAGAGTAGGAAATCCCTCAACCTCTCATACCATGCTCTTGGTGCTTGCTTCAAACCATACAATGCTCTCTTGAGTTTGTAAACATGGTTGGGTTTCTTGTCATCTTCAAAACCGAGTGGTTATTCTACAAATACTAACTCGTCGATGTAGCCATTGAGAAATGCACTATTAACATCCATTTGATATAACTTGATGTTGTGAGCACATGCATAAGCTAATAGAATTCTAATTGCTTCCAACCTTGCAACCGGTGCATATGTTTCTCCAAAGTCAAGACCTTCAACTTGAGTGTAACCTTGAGCTACTAATCTTGCTTTGTTTCTCACCACTATGGCATCTTGATCTTGCTTGTTGCGAAATACCCATTTGGTTCCAATTACATTGTAGTTCTTTGGCCTCTCAACAAGTTCCCAAACTTGGTTGCGGGTGAAGTTGTTTAGCTCTTCATGCATAGCATTAACCCAATCAACATCCATCAATGCATATTCTATCTTGGTTGGCTCAAATGATGTCACAAATGAATAATGCTCACAAAATGAAGCCAATCTTGATCTTGTTAGCACATCACTTCTAATATCCCCAACAATTTGATCTATGGGATGATCTCTTGCAATGTTGGTTGGTTGGAGTATTTGCACTTGATTGCTTTGTTGAGATAAACTAGCTTGTTGATCTTCACTAGCACTTGATTGATCATGAGAACCACTAGCTTGATTTGCATCAACTTGCACATTTGAGGAGAACATTTGGTCATCTTCATTATCATCCACTTGTATTGGCCTAATATCACCAATATCCATATTCTTCATCGCATTAGCCAATTGAGTGCCTCTCACATCATCTAGATTTTCATTTTCTTCTTGAGAGCCCTTAGTTTCATCAAATTCAACATCATGCACTTCTTCAAGAATACCACTAGCCAAGTTCAAACTCTATATGCTTTGCTTGTGGTTGAATATCCAAGTAAGAATCCTTCATCGCGTTTCTTCTCAAATTTGCTCAATCTTGCGCCTTTCTTCAATATATAGCATTTGCAACCAAATACTCTAAAGTATGCAATATTGGGCTTTCTTCCATTCAATAGCTCATATGGTGTCTTCTCTAGCATGCCATGGCAATAGAGACGGTTGCTACAATAGCAAGCCGTATTGATAGCTTCGGCCCAAAAGGAATGACTAACATTGTATTCACTAAGCATAGACCTTGCCATCTCAATCAAAGTTCTATTCTTTCTTTCAACAATTCCATTTGATTGAGGAGTGTACTTGGGTGAGAATTGATGTCTAATGCCAAAGTCATCACATAACTCATCAACTCTTGTATTCTTAAATTCACTCCCATTGTCACTTCTAACTCTCTTGATTGTTGTTTCAAACTCATTTTGGCATCTCTTGACAAAAGTTTTGAAGATATCAAATGTTTCACTCTTGTCACTAAGAAAGAAGACCCATGTGTATCTAGTGTAATCATCCACTATCACAAAACCATATTTATTTCCACCGATGCTAGTGTATGTCGTTGGTCCAAATAAATCCATGTGCAACAATTCAAATGCTTTGCTAGTACTCATCATGCTTTTCTTAGGATGGGTGTTACCAACTTGTTTGCCGGCTTGACAAGAGCTACAAAGTTTATCCTTCTCAAAGATGACATCTTTCAAGCCTCTAACTAGATCATGTTTCACTAACTTGTTCAATTATTTCATTCCAACATGACCAAGCCTTCTATGCCATAACCAACCCATACTAGATTTAGTGAACAAGCATGTTGATAATTGGGTTTCACTAGCATTGAAATCAACCAAGTATAGATTCTCATATCTAAATCCTTTGAATATCAAGTTAGAGCCATCTACACTTATGATTTCTACATCATCAACCCCAAATATGCAATTGAAACCAAGATCACATAATTGAGCAACTATCAATAGATTGAAGTTCAAGCTCTCAACTAGCAACACATTGGAAATGCTCATGTCATTGGATATTGCAATCTTACCAAGCCCTTTAACCTTGCCTTTGCCACTGTCACCAAATGTGATAGAATCAAAACCATGATTGCCACTTGAATTGATTGAAATGAACATTCTTGAATCCCGGGTCATATGTTGAGTGCATCCACTATCAAGCACCCAATGCCTCCCTCCGGCTTTGTAATTGACCTACAAGAACTAATCAATTCTTTTTAGGTACCCAAATCTTTTTGGGTCCTCCAAGGTTAGTGACCAAACTCTTTGGTACTCAAATGGCTTTCTTCTTTGAGCCCACAATTGGTGCACCAATAAATTTAGCTTTCACACCATTTACACCTTTGGTAAGCATATAACAAGAATCAAATTGAATAGAGGCTACATTAGCATTCTTGTTCTTGTTCTTGCAATATTGCTCTACATGCCCACTTTGCTTGCATCTAGTGCAAAATCGACCATTACTCTTCACAAAACTGGTTTTGTGAGTAGCAAAAGCCGCCTTGCCATTCTTGGGGGTATAGCCCAATCCCTCTTTGTTGAGAGAAAATCATTGGCTACCCAAGCACTTAAGCAAGCGGGTCTCACCACCATAGGCTTTACCTAAGGCGTGAGTGAGCTCATTTACCTCCCTCTTCAATGTCTCATTCTCAACCATGAGTGAGGCATCACAAGTGAGCCATCATCCATAGATGAAGAAGTAGTGGTAGATGATGAACTACATGAAGGGTTAGTAGGAGCAATAACAATAGGCTTATAGAATGATTCATCAATTATATCACAAGTTATGCCTATATCACATGTTTCAACCACATCCTTAATTTTAGCTTGATGAATAAGTGAAGAGTGAGCTTTCTTAAGCTTAGTGTGAGCATTGCCAAGCTCCTCATGGGCTTCCACTAGCCTCTCATGAGTAGTATTTAGCTCCTCAAAGGATTGCTCAAGAGCTTTTAGTCTCTTTTGCAATTCTTTGCACTCCTTTCTCTTTTTATCAAATTGTTCTCTAGCATCATCAAGCATTTCAAATAATTCATCTTTAGTGGGTTCATCATCATCATCATCACTCTCATCATCATCGGATTGTGCCTTCGTGGCCTTAGCCATGAAGCATGACGGAGTGTCGAAGATAGAAGGCTTGTTGTTGATAGCAATGCTTGCAAGTGCCTTCTTCTTGCTTGCCTTGCTGTCATCATCATCATTATCTTCATCACTATCGCTTGTGGATGCATCACTGTCCCAAGTGACCATATATGATTGCCCCTTCTTCTTCTTGATGAACTCTTTCTTCTCCTTCTTTTCCTTCTTCTTGTCCTTCTTGTTGTCATCATCATTTTCACTATTATATGGACATTGAGCAACAAGATGATCCTTGCTACCGCACTTGAAGCACCTCCTTGGTTCATCCTTGTTCTTGTATGAGGTCTTCTTCCTCCTTGCCCGATAGCCCTTCTTCTTCATGAATTTGCCAAATCTCTTGACAAATAAAGCCATCTCTTCATCTTCATCATCACAAGCAATGGAACAATCATCTTCACTTGATTCTTCCTTCTTTTCTTTGCCCTTGCTCTTTGATGATGATGTGGCTTTGAATGCCACACTCTTCTTCTTCTCATCCTTATTTACGTATTGTTTATTTTCATCTCTATAGGTGTCATCATTCATCACATCTCCAAGTACTTGGTTTGGTGTCATAGTGTCCAAACCGCTCACAAGCAATGTGACCAACATACCAAATCTCTTGGGAAGACATCTCAAGAATTTGTGAGAGAAGTCTTTGTCCTTCACCTCTTCTCCAAGTGCTTTGAGATCATTGACAAGCACTTGAAGCCTATGGAACATCTCCGGTACACTCTCATCTTCATTCATCTTGAACCTAGCAAACTTTTCTGTGAGAATATATGCCTTTGCTCCTTTCACCGCTTGGGTTCCCTCAAATGATTCTTCCAATTTCTTCCAAGCATCATACGCCATCTCCAAATTCTTGATTTGCTCAAATACCCTCTCATCAACGGCATCATGAATAGCACTAAGAGCAATGTCATTGTTTTGCATCTTTTCTTCTTCGGCGGGGGTGAGTCTCTCCGAGTTTGCAATCTCAATCTTGACATCTACAACTTGCCATATCTTTCTATTGATTGACTTTATGTGAGTGGCCATCTTTTCCTTCCAATAGCCATAGTTGGTGCCATCAGATTGGGGTGGCCTTTTGGTGTTGTTGATTTGAGTCATTTTGACACCGAAGGTTGTTAAACCTCAAATTAACGGTGACCTCAGCTCCGATACCACTTGAAAGGTCCTAAATGGCTAGAGTGGGGTGAATAGCCTATAAAAAATTTGAGTCGGGCAAGAGATCAATAAATGGATACCAATGAATACCATGGAGACAAGATGACACAATAATTTTTCCTCCGAGGTTCACTTGCTTGCCGACAAGCTACGTCCCCGTTGTAGCGATTCACCCACTTGGAGGTTCACGGGCTAATTGGCATCACACGCGAAACCCTCAATAGGGTGCCGCACAACCACACCACAAGATGAGGATCCACAAGCTACGAGCAATCCACTAGAGTTGCCTTTGGCGCTCCGACGGGGAAGGCACAAGAAACCCCTTACAAGCGCTTTGATTGGGGGCGGACACAATCACCAAATCCCCTCACCAATCATCAAATCACCAACCGTCTAGGTGACGGCAATCACCAAGAGAAATAAGAAATCCACAATCACAACAATTACCTAGTGCCACCAAATATGCAATCTCAAATGCACACACTAGGGTTTCTCCCAAACCTCTCCCAAATGAGCTACAAGCTAGGAGATGGAGAGGAGAGGGGGATGCTCTTGAAGCTCTCAAGATCAATCACTAGAACTCGATCTCTCACTTGAATGGAGCACAAATCCTTGAGAGTGAAAGAGGAGAGGGAGAGAGCTTGCTCTTTACTTTTGTTGTTCTTGAGTTGAAAGAAAGGGAAAGAACTTGTGGGGGAGCTAAAGGGGAGAAAGGGGTGGGGAACCCCTTATTGCCAGCCAGCTTGTCCAGACACGGCGCACACACATGCACAGGGAAGGGCAGGAGCAACGGCGCCCTCTAAGACCCTCTCATTGACACATGGCCCCACAGCTCCCTCTGCCCAACGGCTCTCAAACGGCAAGAAGCAAAGCTGGTCGGCACCCCTACCTCACTCACGCGAACCAACGGGCGATCGACAACGCACAAAAAAAACGCTCTAGTGATTTCCCTCTGGTCCCGTGCAAGCAAGCGAGGCGGACACCAAGTCAACGATGTACCCCAGGCATTCACATTCGAAAGCACACGTTCCTGCTCCTGCTCCCTTTTTTTTTTGTGGGCCCCACACTACAAACAGTTGCACCAGAAAAAGAGTGGACTAGGCCACTCCCTCTTGCATGCACCTGACAAGCTCATGAGCTCTCTCCTGTAAATGCTATGGCCCCTATGCTTGCATGCAAAAGTAGCCATAGGGAGGCAACGGAGGGGAAAAAAACTGCATCCATGCAAACGGTACAGCTGTGCAGGAAGGCAACAAGCGCAAATAGGCATAGCTCCACTCAAATATCTGGTTCGGCCTAGATTAAATCCCGGGCAGACCTGCTCGGCCAAGGCACACATCGGCTGAGCAGCTGTTCCCAAACAGAGCACCCTTGCTCAGAAAAACTCTTGGGTTCAACCAGAAATTCAGCCTACAGTCTTCTTTCACCTTTTCTTTTATACCCCTTTTAAGTGCTAATTTTTTTAAGAGCACAAAAAATAGGCACTTAAATTCACCTCGTCACTAAGCACACTTAATATATGCAAATGAGACACACACTTAGTGGCGCTAGATAACCTTTGCAATTAAAGATTCCCCTCTTAATAGTACGGTTATCTATCCTAAATCCTATCACACACTCTATTGCGTCTTGATCGGTAAAACAAAATGACCCTATGTTTATACCTTCGGCTTGAGCCCATTTTGTTTTTCTCTTTCTTTATTTCCATGTTGGAGCACTTGATCACAATCTTTTGGCTATCTCCATCACATGAGTTTCATCTAGCTCCACCACTTGGACTAGGACCAACTTATCTTATAATCACACTTAAGCATAGAGTTAGTCCAATAGGTTTCATCAATTAGTCAAAACCAAACTAGGGCTTTCAACCTCTATTCAAAACCTATCTACTCCACGGGCCGAGTTTTGTGAGCCACCACAATCGTCGAAGCCAATCACAACTTCTGGCTATGAACTCCGCCCTGGCTTTATAGCCATGGTTCGTGAACAGCCCTTCTCAGGGCTCGATAGCGAAAACCCCTATCATCACTTACGGGAGTTTCAGCTGACAATTGCGGGCATGTCACAAGAAACACTGCTTTGGAAGTTGGTCCCATTCTCTCTTTCTAAGAGGGCGAAACAATGGTACAACAATAACGTAGGAAAAGTTAACGGAGATTGGAAGGACTTGCGAAACAAGTTTTGTATCACATTCTTTCATATATCTCGTATTGCAAACCTACGACAAGAGATACTCAACTAACATCAAAATGAGAAGGAGTCGTTAGGTGCAGCCTAGGAGAGATTTACAACCCTTTCACGATCAGGCCCAGACTTGTCCCTCCGTAACCATGTAATGTTACAACATTTTTGGTTAGGGCTGAACAAGGAGTCTGCCCTACAGTTGGACATTTCAGTCGGAGGATCTTTCCTGTGCAAAACCACAGAGGAAGGAGAGACCCTTTGAAGGGTCGAGATGGCGGACTAGAGGGGGGGGGGGGTGAATAGTCCTTTATAAAAATAATCGCGTCGGCTAACCGAAACAAATGCGGAATTAAAACTATCGGTCTAGCCAAGACTACACCCCTCTACCTATACTCTATGACACCTTACAAAAGATCCTAAACAATGCAAATAAGGTGTCGGGCTAGCTAGAGCTCACCTAACCAATTCTAGAAGCAAGGTCACACAAACCTATGCAACTAGTACTCAATCAACCGGGGAGCTCCTACACATGCCACTAAGCAAAAGCACCAAGCCTAAGCTCACTAGCAATGCTCAATAACAAGGCAACACAAGCCAAATTAGTGAGCTCAACTTAGCTATACAAACTAAGCAATGTGACTAGCAAGACTACAAGTCAACTAGTCACTCACGGGATCAACTTCTATGCTACACAAGCAAGGAAGGTAACTAGCAAGCTACACAAGCTAACTAATTACAAGAGCAACTATTAAGCTACACAAGCTAGATAGCTACACAAGAGCAACAACTAAACACTAGCACAAGTATGAGTATGGAAATACAAGCTAGTGAATGGAGATAGCAAACCACCGAGAAGATGAAGACAATGTTGACACGGTGATTTTATCCCGAGGTTCACTTGGTTGCCACCAAGCTAGTCCCCGTTGAGACAAGCTCAAGGTTGTCGCCGGTCCTCTTGCTAGTGGTGACTACACTAGTCACACTCTCCCCAAGGAGTGCTTACCACAAGCTCTAGCACTCGACCCGGCCGAACCACTTGACGCTCTTCACGTCTCCTTTTTACTAGAGTTGCTCTTCACGATCTCCCGCGGGGTGAGCACAATACCCCTCACAATCCTTCTCCGGAGCCACGCACAATCTTCACGCGGGCTTCACGACGGAGACTCGATCACCAAGCCGTCTAGGAGGTGGCAACCTCCAAGAGTAACAAGCACCACCGGCTTGCAACACGAACACCTAGTGCCACTCGATGCAATCTCTCAAAGCAACGCACTAGAATCGCTCACTCGCAATAGATTCGCACACTAGCAAGCACAAGCGAGTTAGAGGGCTCCCAAGCACTCCCCAAGCATGGACACCAAGTCCCAAGGGTGCTAAGCACCAGCCAAGGCCGGCCACCATCTCCTTTTATAGCCCCAAGGGCTCAACTAGCCGTTACCCCCTTCACTGGGCACTTTTCGTACTGACCGGACTCACTACAGGGTGACCGGACGCGTCCGGTCACTAGAGTCCGGTCGTCCGTCCCCAACGGCTAGTTTTCGCGCGCGTTCAGCCTTCTACTGACCGGACGCGTCAGGTCATAATGATCGGACGCGCCTATGCCTGAGTCCGGTCGCAAACAGAGAGGTTTCGGGGCTGTTTTTCAGTGACCGGACGCGTCCGGTCACTACTGACCGGACTCTACCGAGCGTCCGATCAATACACCTCAAATCAGCACTCAAAAAGCACTGACCGGACTTTGTGACCGGACTCAACACTACTGACCGGACGCGTCCGGTCAGTGAGTCCGGTCACTGACCTTTCAACGCTCAAACGGCTATAACTCTTAGCTCCGAACTCCGATTTCGATGATCTTGGACATTTTGGAAAGCTAACTCAGAGGGCTACACATCCCACATACATAGCTGATCCAACTCACAAAGGATTAGAACAGGATTCCAATCCAAGATCCATCGCTTCTCTTTTTTTCAACCAAAGCTTTCTCCGAAACTTCTCCGAGTTGATCCAAATCAACCCCAACACCTTCTCCTTTGCAAAAGTGCCAACACCACCAAGTGTACATCATCTTGTGCATGTGTGTTAGCATTTTCACAAACAATTTTCAAAGGATTTTCACTTGCCCTCACCACGCCACTCGATCTTAGTAACATCGCAAAGTTAGATCGCTCAAGTGGCACTAGATGACCGATATGCAAACAGGTTTGCTCCTCTTAATAGTACGGCCATCTATCCTAAACCCGGTCATAATCTTCTCTACACACCTATGACCGGTGAAATGAAATGCCCTACAAATATACCTTTGCCTTGCGCATTCCATTCCATCTCCTTCGGTGTTGATGCAACACATGCACCAACCTATCTTCAAATGATATGATCCACTTCATATCATCACATGGCCTCCATGGTCCATCGATCTTGACATCACTTGCTCTTCACCATCGCTTCGGTCCTTCGGCGCCAAGTCTTGCTTAAGCCTCCCGACACTCGGTACCAACGGCTTCAAAGCCTCAACTTGCCCTTCACCTTCGCAACCGGTCCATCAAGCCAAGTCTTGCCTTGATCTTCTCCATCTTAGCCATATGACCACATGTCATGTCACATATGCAATAAGCTCCTTCATCACATGTATGAGCCTTGCAACATCTTCCAAGCCATTTCACCTCTATGGCATATGTTGCTCACACATGATCACCTATGGACTAATCACCTGTGTAATTTCACTTCAAACACATATTAGTCCACCTAAGTTGTCACTCAATTACCAAAACCAAACTAGGACCTTTCAATCTCCCCCTTTTTGGTAATTGATGACAACTCTACAAAGATATGGAAATTAAGCTCTTTGGATTCTATGTTACTTATCCAACATTAAGACCATATTAGAGAATTTGGATAAGCACCATACAACCCGACTTTGTAGTGTTAACTCCCCCTACATGTGTGCTCAAATGGTTTGGTTTCAAGCTTGCACACATGCATAAATATGAAATTTGTGGGAGTGTTAGCACTACTAAGTGATGCTAAGGTATACATGATGAAATTTTACCTTTGAAGCGTGCATACCACATTTGATTCATCCTTAGCATCGAAGAGTAGCTAGACATCATAAAAACTAGAAAACCCCGTGAGATCAACATTAATAGCAAGGGTCTAGTTTTGCATTAAAAGCACAAGTCTAGCTATTAACCTATGCATGCTAGTTATCAATTCATCAATTAAATCCTATAACTAGCATACACCACACAAGCATGCATATAAAATTTTAAAACTTATGCAATGCAAGCAAGCACATGATTATGCACATATCAAATGCAACAACCAAGTTCATGAGCTTGCTCCCCCTACTTGTGTGCTCTCATTGTCCAAGAATTTTGATCCTTCAATCTTGCTCCCTCTTGATCCATGTCCATCTTCTTTTCTCCCTCTTTGTCCTTGACATATCATAATTGACATATCTTTTCCATAACTTCTCCCCCTTTGTCATCAATGACCATAAAAGGTATGCTCTTTTCTCACAAAGGGTGACACTAGGGTAGATGGTTGACACTTTAGGCTTCATTTTTGATGGACACTACTATATGTGTTGGAATGAAACCCACTTGAAGGATCTTTGACCTTGATACCACTAGGTGGGGCACCTCCCTTATGTCATAGCATGGGTCATCCAATTGATAAACTTGAGCTCTTGTTGGAGAGGGATGCTTTGCTTGATTTGATCACTTATAGTTGAGGATCACTTGAAGTCTTGTAGGATACCACTTGAATGAAAGTTTAAACTTGATATCCATTTGCATTATTGTCTTCTTCTTGAACTCTTGTCGTCTTCATGAGCTTCTCATTTGTGACTTGAACTAGGCAATATTGCACAAGATATCTAACTCGGTTTGCTCTAGAGTAAGCTTCTTCACACATCTTTCAATGGTTATCTTACTCATGTTGAATTAGACACTTGAATGTTCATCTTCTAGATCAAGTACTTGGGTTCACTAGCTCATGAACAAATTCACATACTATCCACTAGATCATATAGTCAATCAAGCAATAGTGGTAGGCTATGAATTTAAACTTTTCAATTGTTATGCATGATCCTATTGAGCATGTACTATATGCACTAACCGCATACTAGTAAGGGATGAATATGATCATGCACATTACAATGATACCTTTGCTATCTTGGAGTAGAGGATAGTCATTTGATTCCAATTAAGCTCCAAATAGCAATGTGAAGTCCATGGTGAAGACCAATATATACCAATTGATAGAACAAATCTTCACTCATATGATTAAGTGCGCTATCTTGTTGTGGTTGGCTTGCTTCTTCATTTGAACATAGCTTGCATATGAATACCACTTGAATTGTCATGATTTGCTTTACTATCTTGGGTGTTGCTTGCTTTCTTTCTTGATCAATCTCTTGATTTCTCCAACCAAGCATCTCCAATGATACTCTAGATCACCACTTCCATGTTAGCCTTCCAAGCATCATGCTCGGTTAATCTACAAAAGGCGGCAAGCCCCTACAAAAGGGAGAAGTGATCTTTCTCCAAAGAATCATCCTTGATACTCACTTGAATTGACCTTGTTTGATTGATCCAATTAAACTCTTCTTGAAAATGTGACTTTGAATTCCTCTTTGAGTCCTTTTCTTTCTTCCAAATGATCTTCAATTTGATACTAGAGCTTGATCTTTATCTTCATCTTGATGTTGGTCTTGATCTTCAATTTGAGTACCAAATGTGTGCCAAATACACTTCCCAATCACATGAACTTGTACTCATATTTGCCATACTTCTAGCTCATCTCAAAACCAAACATAGGTCCCTCAACCACTTTATAAACATGATTCCAACTTGAGGGCCTTTCAATCAAAGTGACTCTAAATCAATCCAATATTTGTCACTTTTCTGGCAGATTCTGTCCTTCTCAAAGAAACATGCATATCTCCCAAAATATAAGTCCAATGACCATGAAATTTGGTGGAGATGTGTCTCACTATGTATTCTAGCAGCCATAAAAATTTGAGCTTCATTGACTTTCTAGATTGCTACCAGATTTCAATTCTTTCCATAGTACTACATGCTGAAAACTGCTGCACAATAGTTGACAAGATCTACTCCAAAACCAAAGTACATCTTATCCAATAATCATGAATTTTGCACAGCAGCTAATATCATAAGTGTAGAGCATGTGTACCAAATTTCAAGCCAATCCAAAAAGATTTGATCATCCAAACATGGCTATCTTCTCAGCTCACTCAGATTTTGCAATATTGAACAACTTTGAGCAATTGAGCTATACTCTACCAATATGAATCAAACTTGAGCTAACATGTTTGAATACTCTCACAAGACATATATCCATTCAAATCACTTACTAAAAGAAGTCTCATGAACATATCCATTCAAACTAACTCAAACTTGATCACTAAGCAATCATCTTATAGCAAGCAACATATGCATATATATCCAATTCAATCAACTCATATGCACCCAAATGAATATGATCAACTAAGATATACCTTGGTAGCTCATGATCATCCAATAGCAAGCTTCTTCATCCATCATTTACAAGCCTTCAAATACTTCCAATCAACCACCACAACTTGATCATGACACTTGTATGTTGTAGCACATTTGGACTTCACTTCACTTCACTTGATTTGGCATTGGGATGAGAATAGCAATAAGCTTCATTACTTGATTCAATCACATGATGATCAATACGGAACAAATTGAATCAAGCCTCCAATGCCATGGTACCTACACACATTCATCCACCTTTTGATGGTACCCAAACTTGTTTGGGTCCTCTCAAGTTAGGTGCAACATACTTTGGCATAGCCTTAGTATGAGTAGCGAGATGAGTTGCAATAGTAGCCTTAGGGGTACCATTTTCATCCTTTCTAAGCACAATATTATCATCAATTGAAATAGGCTTAGAAGCGTTACCTAGGGGACATGAATTTGCCATGTGTCCCCTTTCCCGGCATGAGTAGCAAACTCTCTTGGATTGAGCCTTTTCTTCCTTGCTCAAATGTTGCTTCTCATTGCCTTGCTTCTTCTTGTTTGCTTGAGCCTTCTCCTCAAGCTTGTTTGGGCAACCCGAAGCTAGGTGGCCCAATTCATCACAATTGTAGCACTTGATGTGAGCCAAATCTTTCTTCTTTTCTTCATTCTTGCTCATCATCATCTTGGCATCTTGAATGTGAGTTGGATGCCTTGTTCTTCCGCCCCTTCTTGTTTTCTTCTTCTTCATCAAGTCACCATCATGATGGTTGTTCTTGATTTGAACTTGGGGCTTCTTCTTGTTGGGGCAAGCTTTTGCAAGATGTCCCATCTCATGGCATTGATAGCACATGAAATGAGATAGCTTTTCTTGTTCTTGCTTCTTCATTTCTCTTTCAAATCTTCTCTTGCCCCATCTCTTGCCGTTGACATTGCTTTTGTTGAAGCCAATGCCACTCTTGTCACCATAGCTTCTTTGATTCTTCATCATGTGCTCATGGGTGACTTTTGATCTACACCACCTCTCTAACTTGTTGCTCAAGTTCTTCACTTCACTTTTGAGCTCATTGTTCTCCTTCAAAAGGTTAGTCTCACAAGACATAGAAGTAGAACAAGCATCTATATGTGAAGAACATGGCATAGATATTAAATCATCACAAGAGGTGGATACATGCTTCTTCTCTACATCACATGGGTTAGCACAAATATGTGATTGATCATTTGACCCAAACGATGAGCTCTCACTAGTTTTAGTTTCTTCATTAGAAAGCTTTTTAGTGAGAAAAGCATGGTTTTGTACCAAGTTGTCATGAGCAACACTAAGTTCCTCATGAGTCAATTTAAGCTCATCATGTGAACAAGTAGTAACATAAAGTAGATGCTTTTGTTGTTCACATGCATTCTTTAGAAATGAGTTTTCTTTTGTCAATTTCATTGTTTTAGCCATCTCATTTTCTAAAGCCTTAGTGAGTCTACATACAAGCTCAAAATTTGGATCATCACAATCAACTACCACATTAGCAATTGATACCTTAGTGTCACCATGTGACATGAAGCAATGTGGAGTAGTAGAAGAGCTTGAAGAGACATCACTCTCATAGCCGTCATCATCATCATCAAGTGTGCATGGAATGGCATCATCATTTGCACCACTTGAGCTTCGGCTATGGTCACCGTCATCTTTGTCAAGTGATCTTGTGGATTGATCATCATCATCATCACTTGACCATGAGGTGGAGCAATCCTTCACAACCACCATGTTTCGGTCATGCTCAATATCCTCATGTACCATCTCTATGTGATCCTCCTCCTTGAATTTGCCATCATCCCAAATAGAGAAATCACCATAGAGATATTTGAGTGCCATCCACATATCATGGGCACTCACCGAAGTCATCACCCTACCAAATATCTCATCTTGCAAAGCATTTGTTAGAAAACATTGGGCTTGTGCATCGAGTGTTAGGCAATCCTCTTGCGCTTGGGTTAGATTACTCTCATCCAAGGCATGAGTAAAACCAACAACAACGATCCACCAAAACTTCGGACCAAAAGCACGGAAATGATCAAGCATATGAAGTTTCCATCGTGCATAGTGTGTGCCATCAAAAAAATGTGTGTCACACTCAACATCTAGCCAACTAGTCGCCATCCTCTCGGGTCGGTGAAGACCACAAATGAGAGACCTAGCTCCGATACCAATTGAAGGGTCGAGATGGCGGACTAGAGGGGGGGGTGAATAGTCCTTTATAAAAATAATCGCGTCGGCTAACCGAAACAAATGCGGAATTAAAACTATCGGTCTAGCCAAGACTACACCCCTCTACCTATACTCTATGACACCTTACAAAAGATCCTAAACAATGCAAATAAGGTGTCGGGCTAGCTAGAGCTCACCTAACCAATTCTAGAAGCAAGGTCACACAAACCTATGCAACTAGTACTCAATCAACCGGGGAGCTCCTACACATGCCACTAAGCAAAAGCACCAAGCCTAAGCTCACTAGCAATGCTCAATAACAAGGCAACACAAGCCAAATTAGTGAGCTCAACTTAGCTATACAAACTAAGCAATGTGACTAGCAAGACTACAAGTCAACTAGTCACTCACGGGATCAACTTCTATGCTACACAAGCAAGGAAGGTAACTAGCAAGCTACACAAGCTAACTAATTACAAGAGCAACTATTAAGCTACACAAGCTAGATAGCTACACAAGAGCAACAACTAAACACTAGCACAAGTATGAGTATGGAAATACAAGCTAGTGAATGGAGATAGCAAACCACCGAGAAGATGAAGACAATGTTGACACGGTGATTTTATCCCGAGGTTCACTTGGTTGCCACCAAGCTAGTCCCCGTTGAGACAAGCTCAAGGTTGTCGCCGGTCCTCTTGCTAGTGGTGACTACACTAGTCACACTCTCCCCAAGGAGTGCTTACCACAAGCTCTAGCACTCGACCCGGCCGAACCACTTGACGCTCTTCACGTCTCCTTTTTACTAGAGTTGCTCTTCACGATCTCCCGCGGGGTGAGCACAATACCCCTCACAATCCTTCTCCGGAGCCACGCACAATCTTCACGCGGGCTTCACGACGGAGACTCGATCACCAAGCCGTCTAGGAGGTGGCAACCTCCAAGAGTAACAAGCACCACCGGCTTGCAACACGAACACCTAGTGCCACTCGATGCAATCTCTCAAAGCAACGCACTAGAATCGCTCACTCGCAATAGATTCGCACACTAGCAAGCACAAGCGAGTTAGAGGGCTCCCAAGCACTCCCCAAGCATGGACACCAAGTCCCAAGGGTGCTAAGCACCAGCCAAGGCCGGCCACCATCTCCTTTTATAGCCCCAAGGGCTCAACTAGCCGTTACCCCCTTCACTGGGCACTTTTCGTACTGACCGGACTCACTACAGGGTGACCGGACGCGTCCGGTCACTAGAGTCCGGTCGTCCGTCCCCAACGGCTAGTTTTCGCGCGCGTTCAGCCTTCTACTGACCGGACGCGTCAGGTCATAATGATCGGACGCGCCTATGCCTGAGTCCGGTCGCAAACAGAGAGGTTTCGGGGCTGTTTTTCAGTGACCGGACGCGTCCGGTCACTACTGACCGGACTCTACCGAGCGTCCGATCAATACACCTCAAATCAGCACTCAAAAAGCACTGACCGGACTCTGTGACCGGACTCAACACTACTGACCGGACGCGTCCGGTCAGTGAGTCCGGTCACTGACCTTTCAACGCTCAAACGGCTATAACTCTTAGCTCCGAACTCCGATTTCGATGATCTTGGACATTTTGGAAAGCTAACTCAGAGGGCTACACATCCCACATACATAGCTGATCCAACTCACAAAGGATTAGAACAGGATTCCAATCCAAGATCCATCGCTTCTCTTTTTTTCAACCAAAGCTTTCTCCGAAACTTCTCCGAGTTGATCCAAATCAACCCCAACACCTTCTCCTTTGCAAAAGTGCCAACACCACCAAGTGTACATCATCTTGTGCATGTGTGTTAGCATTTTCACAAACAATTTTCAAAGGATTTTCACTTGCCCTCACCACGCCACTCGATCTTAGTAACATCGCAAAGTTAGATCGCTCAAGTGGCACTAGATGACCGATATGCAAACAGGTTTGCTCCTCTTAATAGTACGGCCATCTATCCTAAACCCGGTCATAATCTTCTCTACACACCTATGACCGGTGAAATGAAATGCCCTACAAATATACCTTTGCCTTGCGCATTCCATTCCATCTCCTTCGGTGTTGATGCAACACATGCACCAACCTATCTTCAAATGATATGATCCACTTCATATCATCACATGGCCTCCATGGTCCATCGATCTTGACATCACTTGCTCTTCACCATCGCTTCGGTCCTTCGGCGCCAAGTCTTGCTTAAGCCTCCCGACACTCGGTACCAACGGCTTCAAAGCCTCAACTTGCCCTTCACCTTCGCAACCGGTCCATCAAGCCAAGTCTTGCCTTGATCTTCTCCATCTTAGCCATATGACCACATGTCATGTCACATATGCAATAAGCTCCTTCATCACATGTATGAGCCTTGCAACATCTTCCAAGCCATTTCACCTCTATGGCATATGTTGCTCACACATGATCACCTATGGACTAATCACCTGTGTAATTTCACTTCAAACACATATTAGTCCACCTAAGTTGTCACTCAATTACCAAAACCAAACTAGGACCTTTCACCCTTCTAGATCTCATTATAGAAAACACGCCCCTTCCTGATCCCCTCCAAGCGGAAGTGAAACATACCATTAGGAGGTCTCTTCGGTTAAAACCGAACCTCAAATTCAAACTTAGAGACCCTCATCCCTAACGGAACCACCAAAGAAAGTTTAACTTCCTTCAGACTTTCCGTTCTTCGAGGAAGAACGTCTTGATGAATATGGAGATACCTCGAAGTATACATACAGGAAGAAACCACAAGTTCCCGCCACTCCTCTAGAGCCTCTAGAAGAAATCTTTCTAACATAGTCCCTAAAGGAGCTAACAGCAGTCATGAGTAGCGAATTGGTGGAAGAAGCGGAATGCTGTCCCGAAGAAATTCAGGTTAGCCCTGCTTGTTCTAACATCCATTCTAGAATAGGGCGGAACTGGATTGAAGTGCTTTATAATCCCACGGTCGGGGTGAACGTAATGTCCACATCCTCGAACACGTTCCCTCATGAGCCTTTCATCCCGACCGGAAAGAGATTAAGGCTCGATACAAGAACAGTCGTGGACGATCTAGGCATCCTTCACGGAATATCAATTAAACATGATGATAGTGTGCTGATGCTAGACTTCCACGTCTTTGACATTCAAGACTTTGATGTCTTCATAGGCCCCCCTACAAAAACTGTTGGAGGAACCTCCAACGACTAGGGAATTAGCTATCAAATTAGGGAGGGATACCTTTTCTATACTGATCCTACAAGCCAAGAATTCAGTAGCAGAACCCCTTTCTAATCCCTATGAGCCTGAAATAGTTATGTCGGTAGAACCTTTTGAGTCTCTCGAGTAGATTCTAGAAAAAGATTTTGAGCACATTGTGCATCAAAAGAACAACTCGGAAGAAATGATAGATCTCACAAAAGAGGAAGTACCGACACCACCATAAATTGAGCTAAAACCCATACCCGCTGGTTTGCGCTATGTTTTTCTGCATGACAACAAGCAAACTCCTGTCATCATTAGCGATAAGCTTTCTGAAGAGGAGACGACCAAACTCATTGCAGTGCTAGAAAAACATCACATGGTCTTCGTGTATTCCTTGCAAGATCTCAAGGGAATTAGGCCAACTTTGTGCACCCATCGCATTCCTATTGATCCTGAGAGCACTCCTTCACGAGAACCTTAGCGCAGGCTCAATAATGCGATGTGAGCTGTCATGAAGAAAGAAGTCCTAAAATTTCTTCATGCCGTGATTATTTATCCCGTACCACATAGCGACTGGGTTAGCCTCGTCCAAGTGGTCCCCAAGAAAGGGGGTATGATAGTCGTTGAAAACAATGAAAATGAGTTAATCCCACAACGAACCGTCACTAGGTGGAGAATGTGAATTGACTACCGGAAACTCAACTCGGCAACAAAGAAAGACCACTTCCTCCTGCCCTTCATTGATGAAATGCTAGAGCGGCTGGCGAAGCATTCCTTCTTTTGTTTCCTTGATGGGTATTCGGGATATCATCAGATCCCAATCCACCCTAATGATCAAATCAAGACAACTTTTACCTGCCCGTATGGAACCTATGCTTATAGACGCATGTCTTTCGGGTTGTGTAGTGCACCCTCTTCGTTCCAACGGTGCATGATGCCTATCTTCTCAGAAATGATTGAAGAAATCATGGAAGTCTTCAAGAACGATTTCTCCGTCTATGGCAAGACTTTCAATGATTGTTTTAAGAATTTAGACAAAGTCTTGGAAAGATGCCGGGAGAAGGACCTGGTACTTAATTAGGAAAAGTGCCACTTAATGGTCCGGGAAGGCATCGTTCTCTGGCATCTGGTGTCGGAGAGGGGGATTGAGGTAGACTAGGCTAAGATTGAAGTAATTAAACAACTACCTCCCCCGGTGAGTTCACAGATGTGTGCCTCGCCGCCTTTCATACTTTAACGAAGGCACTCATCTCAGCGCCAATTATCCAACCTCCAGATTGGACGCTACCGTTTGAGATCATGTGTGATGCTAGTGACTATGTTGTTGGTGCGGTCCTAAGCCAAACCAAAGATAAGAAGAATCACGCGATTGCTTACTCCAGCAAGATGCTAACGGGAGCTCAGCTTATTAACTATGCTACCACTGAAATAGAGCTCCTCGCTATCATCTTTGACATAGACAAGTTTTGATCTTACTTAGTGTTGACATTAATTAACTCTTATTATTAAAGGTCAATTAAACATGAAAATGAATAAATACATAAACTCCACCTTAGTATAGGGTTTAAAACTAATTTATTCCACGAGTTTTGGTGAATTGTGAATCTACAGGGATTAAACAGGAAAACAGCCCTAAATTGCTTCCCCTAGAAGGAAACCGACGGGAGATATTGCATCCGCCAAGTCAGGAATACTCTAGAAGATTCTAGAGAACACCTGAAGACTCCACGAGGCGGGGCACCCCGAGACCATGATAGGTGGGACCGACCGGTCTGGTGGCCCCACCGGTCGGTCGGCCCAGGGCACCGCCAGCCTCCCCCTTCTGGAACCTTCCTCTACCGCCTTTGAGGATCCATCTCAGCCCTACGTGAAGTCGGTTTGATCTAATGGCTGCGGTTGATCCCTCAGGGCTATATATTCCGGCCTCCAAGCCCCAGGGAAGAACAAGGTCCCTCTTCAGAAAAGACTACGCCTCATTCAGAAACCCTAGAAGAGACTTCAAGAGCGAGCTTTCAAGTAGAAGACTAGATACTCCTCTAGTTTAGGTTTAGAACCTAGTCTTATATTAGATTTAGAAGATAGAGAGAGAGAGGAAGAGTTCAAGAAGGAGCTCCGGCCTGTCGGATCAACTTCTTCATCTTGTACCTACGGATTCAAGTTCATCGTCAACTTGCTTCAGCGATTGTTTCGGTAATCAACGTCTATATTTAAGTTTGAGCCATTGTTCTTATTATTCTTAAGGTTTATGACTCTCTTTTGAGTACTTTAATTCTAGTCGCGCTAGAGTTAGAGTAGTTGGATAGTGTAAGCGTGGTGCTTAGACTTGATAGCTCATAATTGCCTCCTATAACGCCGGTAGTAGTGGTTGTTCGCAAGGGTGACTCTTATAGCCTTGTTGATTCTTCTATAGGCCACTTATCCGTGTGTAGGCTCGGTAAGATTATACATTTGCATAAAAGACTCATACTATGTTTGTGACCTTTTATGGCAACTTCCCCACTAAGAATAATATAAACATATCACTCTTGAATTGGATTTAGACAACCTTAGTGTTCCCCTTTATACTTCTAGATTCTCCGCCCTTGTTAGCTACTCAGGGGTTAGACTTTAAGGCTTAACACTATCCGTTCCTTTGGGTTCGATATCTAAAACTGGGTTACTCCGGTGAAGTGCTACGTCGGTAGATTTTATCTGTGCGCTTGCGGATAAAGTAGAGTGTGCGTTAATTTATACCAACAAGCATTTCTGGCGCCGTTGCCGGGGAACGGTAGATCATCTTAAGTCTTAGTTTAACCTTGTTTTATATCTTTTATCTTTTATCTTTTTCACTATGGATTTCTCAGAGCCAATCACTAGCTCCACAGATTCCATTCCACTGAACCAGTATACCTATCACACTGTCATAGAGTTAGAGTTGCCCAAATCTGCTAAGCTTATCCTTTCAGACAACTACGAGCTACACCCATGCTTGATAGAAATGTTTAAGAATCAAACTTTTTCTGGCCTAGAAGATGAAAATTCACACATTCACTTAAATGAGTTTGAACAAACCTGTGCGTGCCTACACATTGCAGTCATGTCTAACGAAACCCTTAGATGGAAACTTTTTCCATTCTCTTTAGAGGGAGAAGCCAAAACATGGTACCTTCAAACTACACTGAGTAAGAATGGGGATTGGAAAGAACTCTGCTCTAGCTTTTGCTTAGAGTACTTCCCTGTCTCAACAATTGTCTGTCTTCGCTTAGAGATTTTGTCCTTCATCCAAGAAGATGATGAATCTCTAATTGCAGCATGGGAATGATTTAATAATCTTGTCCGCTCTGGTCCAGTCTTATCTATTCCAGACCCTGTCCTACTTCAACACTTTTATAGTGGTTTGAATAGAAAAACTTCTAATTACCTTAACTTAGCTTCAAATGGATCGTTTCTGCATACCCCAACATCTAAGGCAAGGGAAATGTTGCAAAACGTATCTCAAATTACACCCACTCATGAAGATAAACCACAAGAATCACTGGAAGTAAATCCAAAGGCTGAGCCTAAATCCATTCTTAAACATGAACAAACCTCAGCCATAATTACTAATAAGAGGGAAACCTCAATCTTAGGAGACACTTTTGATTTCGAGGATGAATATTTTACCGAATTTGGTAATACCTCAAAGTATCACACAATTAGGAAGCCACAAAATCAAAAATTATCACTTAAAAAACTTACTGATAAGGTCTTCCTAAAAGAAACTACGAAGGGGCTAGCTTCTATAATAAGTCTTGAATGGTTAGAAGAATCAAAGCTTTCTACTGATATAATCCGCTTAGATTCACCTTCTACACACATTCAATGCCAAATCAATCAACAACCCTTCGAAGCTCTCCATAATCCTGTTGTGGGAACCAACTTGTCTGAAACCTTTGCTCAAGATTTATTAAGACAAATGCCACTCACCCCAACAACAAAATTATTGAAAAGCCCTTCAGGACATGTTATTCCTAGTTCGGGGATTATGTATGTCCTGCCTGTCACTATAGATAACACTCTGCTACACTTAAGCTTTTATATCTTTGATATTAAAGAGTTTAATCTTTTGATAGGCCAACCACTTAAACAACTCATTCATGAAGGTCAAATAGGGAAATTAAACTTCTGTCTTGGGAAAAATCTTAAAGGAACCATACCCATCACTCACTCTCTAAATACTGAGAATGAGTCATGTCCCGAGCCAGATCCTATGGAAGAAATTAAGGAAGCATCTCTTAAAACAATAATTGAACCTGAAGAAGATGCACAATTTTTCTCTAAGGAAAAGATGACACACCAGATCCAGATCCTCTAGATTCCTTAGAAGAACCTCCTAAACCTCCCATAGAGTTAAAACCCTTACCCTTTGGGCTTCGATATGCTTTCCTGAATAATGGTCCTGAGTCTCCTGTAATCATAAATGAGAAACTCACTCAGGAACAGACTTCTAGGTTGATCACTGTCTTAGAAAAGCATAAATCAGCCTTTGGCTATTCACTCCACGACCTTAAGGGAATCAACCCCGCTTTATGCACTTATCGCATTCCTACTGATCCTAACATATCACCATCTAGAGAGCCACAACGTAGGCTTAACAATGCAATGAGAGAGGTAGTAAAGAAGGAGGTTTTGAAACTTTTGCACGTCGGGATCATTTATCCTGTGCCACACAGTGAGTGGGTGAGTGTAACAGAACCTCTGCCGAAGCAGCTGAATTAGCACACTTGAGCCCATATAAACCCGGTAGTCCGTGAAATCCTGAGGGATTTCAAACTTTTTCAACATCTCAGCCAAGATCGCATGGTCAAGCAAATACAAATCATGTCCACGGAGCTTTGCAGCGGAAATAATATTACAATAGAGTTCACAAATAAAGATACAAGTTGGGTTCCACTTAATTTAGAAGAAACAACATAGCTTTGAAATGAATACCATAACATAGGTTCAAATACTTTGCTAGCTTGAGTGACATCCTCCAACAACAGCATAAGAGAAGAAGTAGGGAACTGCCGAGCCCACCGGCAGTGGCCATCACCCTTTGGCAGGCCTACCCTTCACCTGCAACAAGGTGGGATAAACCTTGAGTACTCGAATGTACCCAACTAGACTTACCCGTCATAAACCAGAAATAAAGTGACACCAAGGAGTATGCAAGGCTGATATAAGAGTGGAGCTGGTATGACACATAGTTTTGCATAAAAGCATAAGTAATAAGGTAGCATTATCTTTTACTTACTAGCTGCAAGTTTTAGATAGATAATTAACCTACTCAACTAGATTAGCACTTGTCTAAAACAATCATGGTAGTGATTAAGCAATCACCATAATATAATAAAAAGCAGATCAATTAGCTATTGCCACAATGCCGATAACCGTTCTGTGTTCTTTGCCTTTAGTATCAACACCGATCGAAGTTCAAGTCAAGTGCTCACTGCCCAGGAGCAATGGCAATTATAATCGATTCCTAACCAACTGGTGATTTATTCCCCACATAAACCACGCTCACCCGCTAAGGTGAGCTACAGATAACCGCAACACTGTTCCAGGAAGCCGCGGCCTCAACCGGCACCATCATACCCGGAGGCAAGCCCGACTGCTAAGGGATTGGACTTAACCACCATCCCCTGGGTCTTACTCTTCGCGCCCCCGCGTCCCACTACCCCCTTCGTGGCTTTGGCAGATGCGTGGGACCCAAGAACCGGCCCAGAAAAATGTGCGGCTTCACGGTCGGAACGAGTTATCCTTCCAGCTAAATGTGGGGCATGCGTTCAACATGACAAGAGGTCCGTCATAAGATGATACTAGTTTCCGAGCGACACGACAAGAAATACTGTAGTCCGATACTACAGGAATTTGTCGGTCTCCATATTCACAACACTCGGTTATTTGACATTTTGGCAATTTCCCGCTAAAAGATCAAGTAACCACCTATTGGTCGCGGGTAACTTGAAGGTTGCCCGACTTCTACCGATGTAAGCATGGCTAAGCATACAAGTCGAGCCTAGACCTAGCAGGGTAACAAGGGTGTATATCTCAAGTAATCAAGGTAAGGATAAGTAATGCAACAACGGTTTCACACAACTCCTATAACTTAATGCAACAATCATTATATTAACTCAATTGCATTTATAAAAGGAGTGGGTAGGAGACTTAGAATGCTCCGGGGCTTGCCTGGGAACCAACACTAGGTTAGTGTTAAGTGACACTTGCTTGGCAAGCATCTCCACTTCTGACACTTGCTTAGCTCTGCATCCTCGGGAACGTCCACCAAACACCATCTTCGGGTTTAGCTTCACCATCTTGTCCTTCACGGTGTATCTACCGTACCTAAATGAGATGCACAATGCAAGCGTATGAATGCAAGGCAAACACTCACGCTGCAGCAAAGGCTCACAAAACAAGCACTACTAACTACTTCACATAAACAAATTAGGATAACTATACTAGAGAAGGTATAATTTATTGCTAACTTAGCACACACACATAGCATAATTATATCCGCAGTTTATAACTATACTAAGTTGTTATACAAGGTTCATTAGGCACGTAGACAGATTAACCAGAACAATCAACTAGGACTACATTACATACATCACCCACTTGACACATGCATGCACATTTAGCTCACACTCTAGTTAAACAAGTTAATCAACATTATAAATATATTTATATACTACATTGTATTGATTAATTTAGCAACAAGGTATGCACAAAGTAATTATTAACAAGGCATGACATAGCATCAAGGGTCACATAAACAACATCAAGCTAAAGCAATCAATCATGTGTTTATGCACACAGTTTGGACAGCATACAACAAGCATTCAATTTAATCATAACTGGAGCTATACACATCCAAACAAGGTGATCTTAGACTTTCTGGAAAGAAAATAGAATTATCTAAAACATTTCTATTATTACCTAAACATGATTCAATCATTAAGAAGACCAAACATTACATGCAAGACAGTTCTATCCAAACTTTGGACAGAATATGACTTTTACCTTCAAACAGCCATAACTAGAGATTTATAACACCAAAAGACTTGATATAAGACTTGTTGGAAAGCTTATTAAGTTTTCTATAACTTATTTATAATCATCTCAAATTGATTAAGCAGTTATCAAGGTCAAACAACGCAAACAAGCAAATCTGTCCAGACTTGGACAGATTCTGACTTCTAACATTAAACATATGTATCTAAAGATCTAGACCACCAAAAATAGTGATCGAAGACATTTTATAAACTTATGAAAAGCACTACAACTCTTATTTTAACATGAACACATGATTCACAAGATAAATTAGCCAAACAGTCCACTTTTTCAGATCTGCACAGAAAGCAATGGAAACCTGATAGCAAATTTCTAAAAGCTATAACTCCCAAACAACTTGGCCTAAAATCCTGAAATTTTAGGACAAGTAAGATAGAGAAGTTATATAAAACTTTTGTATAGAACACATCTACAGAAAACATCATTTAAAACACGAACTAATCGCCACAACAGAAACTACACATGCAGCCATTTCAGCAAATTAATAAACTCACTTCACTACTTATTTGGTGAATATGTGAGCACGCATATGAGCTATAAAAATACTCCTAACAGCCATGAACATGATCACACATTATTTATATCAGATCAACATGCAACAAGACAAGCATATAAACATATATATGTTCATCTTATCACTATGCTTCCATTAATTAAATAATTAACAAACATAGACATTACTTTAAGTGATGTTGTAAACACCTCATTTAGAGCTCATATTTTTACATGTGATAGATAACATCAAAATATAGCTACTGTAAAAAGATTACATGCTCAGGTCTTATAGATGAATTATTAAAAACATGGCAAGTTTAGTTCACGAAAACGCATGTGAGAGCAAGATAAATCTATAAAACATATTTTTTGCAAACACATGGCCATGATAAAATTATCTAAGCTACAACAACATCATAGGAAGGTAGTAGAACCATTATTTATATTTTTACATGCAAACATTTACCACAAATCATTTTAATCTATTTAATAAGCTGAAAGGAAGATAAAATTATAACTAAATGATACATGCACCAATAAATCTGAAATTTTTATCATAGCACACACATGACTAGAGAAGCCTACCATAAAAATTTCACATTATTTCAAGTAACAAAACAGCAGGTATTATTTTCTCCCTATTTAATCATATTTAACACAAATAAATCATCATAGCACAAAACTTCCACTAATAGCCCACATATCATGCATCCACTGGATATATCTACTCACAACGATTCCAAAAAGTGCTGACTTGCAATTTTTAGACAAACACATAATTTATTACATAATTTCAAATTTCAACCACATTTGCTATTTAATTAAAAATGAAAACAGAAAACCCCTTTGCATCAGAGACCCTCAGATCTGCACAAAACGATTAAGGACTTGTTAGTAAAACTAACGAGTCATGCCACTTAACACAAAAAAACCAATGAAAAGCTTCAGCTTCGCTAGATGGTCCTCACCATGGATTTCAGGGAAGAAACGTCGGGAACCGAGGATGGAGGTCGGTCTGCAGGGAGGGATTGCTCGAGCTTGGGGGCTAGGGTTTGGGGCTGGTGGCCGGCTTGGCCTTGGGCTACTGCTTCCCTGCAGCTGCTTGCTGCAGTTCTGCCGGCGACGGCCATCCAGGAGCCGCGACTAGAACCGCGGTCGCAGGAACCCGCGACTCTGCGCGCAGGAAAGAAGGGGCGCGCAGGGAGAGGAGGAGAAGGGGAAGGAGAGCAGAGAGGCGCTAGGGAAAAGGAGGTTCGCCGGCGCCCTGCTGATGCCGCAGTTGGCCGGCCATGGAGGAGAAAGGAGCTGCTGCCATGGAGGAAGACCGAGAGGGAGAGAGACCGGAGGGAAGGAGGAGCTCGGTCTCTTTTTTTTTTGCGAGAAGGAGAGAATGAGGAGCAGACCGGGGAAAAGGCCGGGCTGGCCCCTTTTTATTTGGCGCTGCACACACAGATGGAGGAGCTCGGTAATTTTTCCCAAAATTTCTTTCCCAAAATGGCATGTTTCCGGAAACTTTCGGTCAAACTCCAAAATTGCAAACAGTGCTCAAACGGACTCCGATTTTGATGAAACTAATTTTGTTGTCGTCGTCTCGACGAGTACTCCAACTTTCGTTAAAGGCACTCGGTCAAATTCCCAATCGTTTGTCCAGTAACGATCGTCGACGGCAGCTTCACGGTGACCGAAATTCCAATTTGCAGTACAGACTTAACCAGAACCTGAAATCCGCGTTGTACTTCATCTTGCGAGCTCTTTTTCCCTATTTTTGGCACCGATCCAGGTCTTGGCCATAAAACAAAATTTGTTCCTCTCGATCTTCACTACAGCTTTCGTTTAGGGCGCACTAACATGCGATGTGACACAACCGACCAATTTATACCAGATTAAGCACCGAAACCTCTGCTTTCGCAAAGATTATCATGTACTTAAGCTCGTACAAACCCGGTAGTCCGGAAATCTCGAAGGATTTCAAATCATTTCAACATCCGTCAAGATCGTAATAGTTCAGCGAACCTGCCCATAAGTTACATCACAGTTGCACATAGTTCAAATACATCGGAGTACGAATGAATATTACAAACCATAGTTTGGAAATAGTAGCGGAAGCAACATAGTTTTAAAACGTAAGTTCAGTGGTTCACAATACGGTGCCATATGCCTGATCAGTCCAACAAAAGCATCAGATGAGGATAAGAGGTGACCGTGCCCATGGTCAAATCATCTCCCGTAACCGGGTACAGGCAGTTCTCGCAGTAGCCATAGAAGCACGGGCCATTTGCAACAACAAGGGAATAAAACCCTGAGTACAAGAAGGTACTCAGCTAGACTTACCCATCATAAACCAGAAATAAGGTGACACCAAGGAGTATGCAAAGCTGTATCTGGAGCTGGCTAGACTTACTCTTTTGCATAAAGTATTTTCATTATTATTAATCATCATTAGGGTATTAACAGTCCATTTTATGTAATCAACCTGATTAACTAGATTTGCACCTGATCTAGAGCAAGCACTTGACTACTTATTCAAGCAAGAGTGACTATTTTATCAATAGCCTTTCAGATTCAACATCATAACCATCTTTAGTTCCACAGGTTCTACGGGTAGTGATCTACAGTAAATTACTCACTGTCCAGGAGCGATGGCGATTATAATCGATTCCTACCCAGCTGGGGATAAAATGTTGCACACTCGCCCGATCACACCTGCGCTCGGTAGCCGTCAGCTGCCACTCAGGAAATTCGAGAACACGATTCGCGGGACAGCCATGGGCCCTTCTACACCGGGGGTTATCTCAGTGTCAGGTCGCTCAAGCTATAGCTGCCCACGGTCATGCCAAGTCGATCAGGCCCCGCCTGCCCTCGGACCATGCCAGGTTGCTCAGAATAGTTGCCCACGGTACATCTGAGGCCCTGGGTGTTAGGCGTCAACATCTCCATCACCGGCTCGAATAACCTTACTCGGCTTCACGGGAGGTACCCACACCTGCTCTATTAAGTGATTGACGCGTTCCATTTGACTGAAGGGACACTTCCCGAAACGGGTCCTAGGCGACACAGACGGGAGACTACTAGCACACAGAACCCCTGTCCTGCTGCTCCTATATCCCGCCCGGTCCCAGATTAATTATCACATGGTTATCTCCACGCTAGCACAGGCCAGTCATGAGCAGTATCCACCTATATGCGGGAGACAGGATATCACCCGATTTTTACCGGTCTAAGCAAGGCTAAGCATATAACGTGCCTAAACCTAAACAGGGATAACAAGATGTTATTTGCAGTGGACAAGGTATAGTAGTAATGCATCAACAATAGCAATCAATTCCTATAGACCTAATGCACAATCAATATCAGGTTAATTGTAAATCGTTGCAAACCGTAGGAGTTAAATGCTCCAGGGCTTGCCTTTCTCGAAGTCAGACGGACGATGGTCGCGGCACTCGTGCAGTTCCTCGGCGTCGGCTCCTCCGGTCTCCTCGGGGACTGTCTCCTCCTGGCTCAGCTCTTCCTGCTGCGATGGGTTCTGAGTCTCTTCTGCCGATCCTGTATGATGCATAATATGCATAAGTAGGATGAATGCACATAGAATGCATATGGGATGCGACAGGTTTAACAGTAATTCAGGAGATAAGCACATGTCATCTACTGCATTCTCTTCAACAAGATAGTCAATATCATCCAGTTGACTCCTAACTACCTTGCTTCTACAAAACCCACTTTAATCACCATACTTTCACCCACTTAATTGCTTGCCACATAATCTTACTTAAGCATGCTTATAACAACAACCTATTACAAACAGTCTTAGAAAAATCTACAAAAATTACTCTAGGCTAACAACATGTAACCCAGCCCACTATTAAATTTTCAAGCTGTTTGAACTTAAACACTGCCCTCTATGAAAAAGACAAATAATATGATGAAAAGGTACTTTGAACTATACATCCTAGCACAAAGTGTCAAGTATCCAATTTCACATTTTTTCTCTGAACTTCTTAGCACAAGAGCAGTCTACAAAAATTATCAGGTTCATATTCCTCATATTTTAATTACTACAAATTATACAAGAAAATAGCGTTTAACCATTTTAATTGCTACTGCCAATAAATTCTACAGAGCATCTCCATACTACATTTTCCCCAGAAACTACTCATCTACATAAACCTAACAAAATTAGAATCATATTTTTCTAAGCTACACAGAATTAGTTATGCATTTTCTAAGTTAACAGTAAATTCCTAAATTAATTTAAACCACACATAAAAGTATCACAAAATATGCATTTAACAATTTCATAGGTAGCTCTATTCATTCTTAACACAACAAAACTTGTTCCGCAGAATTTGGACTTAAAATGAGCCTTGCATAAATTTTTAAAGCCTTTAAACCATTCCTGCAAAACTGATTTAAAAGAAAACCGACCTAAAAATACTATGGACACCCTCGTTAACTCCCCGAGAGACACAACTGAAACTGCTAGACACACCCGGAGTTCCCAAACTGTACTGCACCCAGACTTTCTCCTTTCCTCTTTCACCCACTACCAGCGGGTCCCGCGGGTCAGGCGACCCCACGTTACCCGGTCAACGGGCCCACGCGTCAGAGGCAGTGCACACCCGCCGGAGTTGACCGGCGCTATCTCGCCGGCGGCGAGGTTTCCGGTGCAACCATCTACCCGGCTAGCTTCGTCTTCGCGAGGCGGACATGGTCGGCTAGGTTTCCCGGCCAGGGGTTCACCGGAGTAAGCTCGACGGCGACAATGGCGGAGCGGCGGCGCGGCAACTCGGCGACGAGGCTTCACCTGGCCATTCCGAGGCTGGGCGACGCAAGCATTGACTCAAGCAGACCCTAAGCAACCTACCAGGGCAACTATCAAGCCTTGCCGACCTCGGCATTGCCCGGCGCCACGCACAGCGGTGGTCCGCGGCGGACATGGCCGTGGCACGGCTCGGTTCCGGTGGATACACGGCGAGAGAAGGGTCTCCATCTGACCCTAAGCAACTACGGAGGTATGGGAGGTGACAACGGGGCTCTGTTGGAAGTGGTTTGGCCAGAGACGGCCGGACCACGTGATGGTCATGGCGGCGGCCATGGCGAGGACCCGAGACTGGCACTCGGCATTCCGCTGGCTAGAGAGGAGAAGAGAGGAAACCAACCCGAGCTGGTGAGAGAGGAGGTTAGGGCGGAGAGGTTGGCGGAAGGAATCGAGCGGCGGTGCATTGAGCGGTGAGTAATCGCTCGCCGGAGTTCGGCGGGCGGCGGCGGCGCTACGAACTGGAGGAGGTAAGCAGAGGGAGGAGGCGACTGCGTGAGAGAGCAAGCGAGCGAGCTTCCGGTTGCACACGCGAGTGAAGGAGGAGGCAAAAGAGACGCAACGCTTGGGTGCATTGCACCTGGCCACTTCCTATCGGGGCCGTCCCGACCGGGCGCGACGGCGGCCAGGCATCGGCGGCCACGCGGCGACGGCGCAGTGAGGGAACAGGGAGAGGTGTCGGGGCTAGCGGAAACCACGGGCGGCGGCGAGCGGCGGTTTAGGCGGTCTCGCGCAGCTGCAGCGGTTTTCGCCGGTGTCCGGCGCGCGGGCGAGCGGGCGGGCGCGCGGTGGAGGGAGAAGGAGGGGCTGACAGGTGGGGTCCACGGGGTTTAAACTAAAGAGGTTTTGCTAAAAACTTCTCTGCCCCATAACTCCCAAACTAAGCCGAATTAGGAAAAAGTTCTAAAAGCAAAGTTGCTGAGAATTTTGCAAGGAACAATTCTGCTTAGGAAAAGAATTTTACTCCTAACCTATTTTTCTAATGCAAGAAGTAACATTTAAAAGACCTTTTCTGAAAAAGTGCTTTCAAGCAAAGTTGTTCCTTCATCAAGATCTACAACTTTGGTTTAAGGCACTTGGTCAGAAACAGAAAGCAAAACATAGCTACACTAGAACTAGGCAAGGCCTTAAGCAAACACACACACACAGAAATGCACAAGAATGATGACATGCCATGCTTATGCTATGTCCAATTATGCATTTAGAGTTGCTTAACACCTAGGGTGTTACAGCCCTCCCCTCCTTAAAGAAATATCCTCCCGAGATTTGAATTACTGACCATTTTTCATAAAATTGTGGATACACCTCCTTTAGATAGTCGTTCGTCTCCCAAGTAGCATCCCGATCATCTTGTTCATTCCATGTTACCTTGTACTGCTTGATTATTCTTCCGCGAGTTGCTCTTTCTTTTTCATCAAGCACTCGATGTGGATGTACAAAGTAGGTAAGATCTGATTGTAACTTGATCTTCGCTGGTTGTACTTCTTCTTCAGGTACTCGAAGACATTTCTTCAGTTGCGACACATGGAATACAGGGAATATAGCCTTCAAATGTTCTGATAACTGTAGCTGGTAAGCTACTTCTCCCCTCCTTTACATGATTCTATAAGGCCCCACAAACCTTGGTGCTAACTTTCTTTTAACACCAAAGCGCTTAACGCCTTTCATGGGTGAGACTTTCAAGTAGACGTAGTCACCGACGTTGAACTCAAGCGGTCTTCTACATTTATCGGCATAGCTTTTCTGTCGAGACTGTGCAGCTGCAATATGCTGCTGAATGATTCTAACTTGTTCTTCTGCATCTTTGACAAAATCAATTCCATAGTATCGACGTTCTCCTAGTTCAACCCAATTTATCGGTGTTCTGCATCTTCTACCATATAAGGCTTCAAAAGGTGTCGTCTGAATACTCTATTGATAACTATTGTTGTAAGCGAACTCTGCCAAAGGCAACCATTTCTCCCAAGAACCTTTAGCTGATATTACATAGGCTCTTAGCATATCTTCCAACACTTGGTTCACTCTTTCAGTCTGTCCTGATGTTTGCGGATGATAGGCCGAGCTTCGGACTAGTTTCGTGCCTAATTCCTTTTGCAGTTTTTTCCAAAATGGTGTAGTGAACTGTGGTCCTCGATCCAAAACTGTGATCTTTGGTACACCATGGAGTCGAACAATCTGACTCAAGTAAATCTCTGTATAGTCTAGTGCTTTATAATTGGTCTTGACTGGAAGAAAATTTGCGGTCTTGGTAAGACGATCCATAATTACCCAAATCGAGTCATTTCCCTTCTGAGTAGTGGGCAAACCGGTGATAAAATCCATGCTCACTTCTTCCCACTTCCACTCGGGTATAGCTAACGGTTGAAGTGTTCCAGCTGGTTTCAGGTGAATAGCCTTCACTCGACAACATGTGTCACACTTAGCCACATAAGCAGCAATTTCCTTCTTCATCTTAGTCCACCAAAATCTGGGGCGTAAATATTGATATATTTTAGCACTCCCAGGATGAATAGATAGCCTAGACAAATGTGCTTCGTCCATAATCCGATTTCTGAGTTCTCTATCCTTGGGTACCACTAGGCGCTGGTCAAACCATAGAACTCCGTTGTCATCGACTAGAAAATGCCTGACTGGTTTAGTTGCAGCTTTTAGCTTCTCCTTGAGGTGATAAATTCCCTTGTCGGTTTTCTGCCTTTATAAGATCTGATCAACCAACGTGCTGCGTAACTCAAGGTCATGTAGCACTGCAGGATGTATTAAACTGAACTCATCTTCTGGTAGTAACTTCAAAGTATTACAGTGCGATTTCTGACTCAAACCATCGACTACGACATTCGCTTTACCGGGATGATAGTGAATCTGCAGATTGTAATCCTTAATTAACTCAAGCCATCTTTTCTACCTCATATTCAATTCTGGTTGAGTGAAAATATACATGAGACTTTTATGATCTGTATACATATTACAAACGTTGCCAAGTAAATAATGTCTCCAGATCTTCAGAGCATGTACAACTGCAACTAATTCCAAATCATGTGTAGGATAATTCACTTCATGTTTCTGCAATTGACGAGATGCATAAGCAATTACTCTGCCTTCTTGCATAAGAACACAACCTAAACCAAGTTTCGATGCATCACAAAAGACATCAAAGGGCTTCTCGGTATCCGGTTGAGCTAAAACAGGAGCAGTGGTCAACAGCTTCCGCAAGGTACGGAAAGCGGTTTCACACTCCTTTGTCCACTTAAACTTCTGGTTCTTTTGCAACAAGCTTGTCATAGGTTTTGCAATCTTGGAGAAATCAGGAATGAAACAACGATAGTATCTTGCTAAACCCAAGAAACTCCGAATTTCACCAACCGAAGTAGGGGCCTTCCAATCCATTACTTCCTGCACCTTACTGGGGTCAACTGGGATTCCTTCTTCAGACAAGATGTGACCGAGGAAATGTACTTTCGTCATCCAAAACTCGCACTTACTAAACTTAGCATAGAGCTGATGCTCCCTAAGTCTGGTCAAAACAATCCTCAAGTGCTCTGCATGGTCTTCTGGGTTTTCTGAATAGACTAAAATATCATCGATAAACACTACCACAAACTTATCCAGCTCCGGCATGAACACCGAGTTCATCAAACTCATGAAGTAAGCTAGGGCATTTGTCAATCCAAAGGACATGACAAGGTACTCATACAATCCATATCTGGTTGAGAATGCGGTCTTTGGAATATCTTGTGGCCTAATTCTGATCTGATGATATCCCGACCTCAAATCGATCTTGGAAAACACTTTGGCTCTAGACAACTGGTCAAACAGAATGTCTATCCACGGTAATGGATATTTGTTCTTGATCGTCACGGCATTGAGCGGACGATAATCCACACACATGCGCAGTGACTTATCCTTCTTTTTAACAAACAAAGCTGGGCAACCCCATTCTGACACGCTAGGCTGAATAAACCCCTTTTCTAAGAGTTCCTTGATTTGGGTTTTGAGTTCTGCTAGTTCATTGGGCGGCATACGATACGGTCTTCTAGAGATTGGTGCAGTCCCTGGTAACAACTCAATCATGAATTCCACGGCTCTCTTGGGTGGTAATCCTAGTAACTCATATGGGAAGACATCTGGAAACTCTCGGACAACTGGAATTTTGGAAAGATCTTCTATAGCAAGAGTGTAGGATAGGTCAACAAAATCGGCACCTCGAGGAAGAGATACGCGAAGTTTGTTACCCGTCCGACCATCGGATAAGGTAAGAGTCCGATTAGCAGTGTCTAACACCGCACTCCACATAGTCATCCAACTCATACCTAAGACTACATCCATGCTTAGTCCAGGTAGAACTACTAAATTAGCTCCAAACTTGTGCCCTCCAATCTCGATGGTTGCATTACAAACCATCTGTCTAGATAACACGCTACTCCCAACGGAACTCACACGAAACCCATAATCCATTTCAGACATTTCTTGGTTATGCTTTTGTGCAAATGCTTTGCTCATAAAAGAATGCGACGACCCAGTATCAAACAATACAACTGCAGGATGATGATTAACGAGACACATACCAGCGGTCACGGGCTCTCCTGCACGAGCTTCCTCGGTAGTCATGTTATGCAGGCGTGCGGGGTAGTTGGCCTGCTGCCTCTTCGGGTGCGGGCAATACCTTGCGAAATGCCCTTCTTGGTTGCAATTGAAGCATGGCCCACGAACTAGAGGCTTGCTTCCGGTTGAGCTGCCTTGACCCCCTCGAACTTGAGTCGCTGCTATCTTGTACGGCCATTGATTACGCTGAGCTTGCTGCTGACCTTTCTTCTGGGGTGGCCTGAAACGAGCTCCAAGCGCCGGTGGTCGATACTGAAAACGCTGAGCTGGTGGTCCTCTAGGCTGGGAAGGTCCAGATTCCAATGTCCTCTTTCAGGCCTTGCCCGTTGCATGCTTGTTGTTGTGGTTCTCTTGAATCAGACAGTCATTAATGAAGTCATTAAAAACAGTGTGAGATGAAGTTCCCACTGACTTGCCCATCTTGGTATTCAGCCCTCTCTTGAAGCTAGATATTTTTTTGGCATCAGTGTCCATAAACTCTGGGGCATAACGAGATAAGGAATTGAACACGTGGTGGTACCCTGTAACTAATCGGGTTCCCTGTGTCAAGCTCATAAACTCTGCCACCTTCATCTGGGTCAAGCCTGGTGGAATATAATGTCCTCGAATAGCCTGTGAGAACATTCCCCAAGTGACTGATACACGGGCAGGATAGGTGGTACGGTGATGTCTCCACCAAATCCCGACGGGTCCTTGCAGCTGATGTGCAGCATACTCTGCCTTAAGTTCCTCCGTAAGCCTGAGCAACCGAAACATCTATTCCATGGTATGCAACCATTCTTCCGCTTCTAGGGGTTCAATAGCTTCTTTGAAGATGGGTGGTTTTGTATCCAGGAAATCCTTGAAAGAGCTATACTGATTTGGCTCCGGGCGTTGATTGCCATGCACCAAATTCTCCCACAGTAGCGCTTTGATATTGCGCTGGCTCCCCAGAAACTGAGCGAAGAGTTGTTCGGGAGTGGCCGGTGGAGGAGGTGGTGGATTGCGGTTGTCTCTATTATCATCATTACCACCACTACCGCCAGCTCCACTGCGAGTCATCGTCATCTGCATATATCGATAGCAGTGATCATTAAGTGATGTTGCAATTATTGCAGAGAACAATAAACCATGCCAAACTGAATCTTATTCGGAAAACGAATTCGCCAAACAATTACAGAGGCATAATAAATTTCAATCCACATCGCAGCATCACATAATAAGATCGCTCGTCACAAACATGCAAAAGTCAACACAAAACATCCATAGGTGCCCATACATATGGGACTTTTCAAAGGTCTTGCGCCACGCGCACATAGGTTCACAACACAACCTTACATCATCCCATGATAACAACAAAAGCTCAAGCGCGACAGACGTGACAAAAGATCATCGGGCGCTAAACAACTATCTAGTCTACTCTCAATCGGCACCTTCGACATCATCGTCGCTCGAGACATCTGAGGACCCACTAGAAGAAGCACCAGGATATGGGTCCTCCTGAGGAAAGATGGGGTTCCTCTCGTTCTCTCGACGATGGATCTCCTCATGCAGGCGATCATTGTAGTCCTGGAGGTGGTGGAGCTGTAACTCCAGGTCTCCCACCTGAAGCCTAGAAGCCTGTTCTGCTCGGTCGCACGTATGCCCTCAAGACACACACCTCGGAGTGACTCCTTAGTCTCAGCCATGATTGTGGACAAGAAGGTCGTCATCCCCTGTTGGTCACTGAGCTGCTGTGCTATGTCCTGTTCCCTCTGAAGAGCTTGATCCCTCTCAACAGTCATATGAGCTAGCTCTGTGGTGAGACGGTCTATCTCTGTAGTATGCTCCTCTCGACTCTGGTGGTGTGCAGCTATCTCCTCACTGAGAATATGGTCCAGGTGGTCGTAGCTACGCGACAAACACCCATAGGTAGCCATAGCACTCCCAGCTGGTCCCGCACAGTGCTTTTGATCCAAGGAACTGGCCCCCAGCACAGTGGCACCCGGCTGACGCCACACTGACTGGTAAGGGTCCGCCGTCGGAAAGATGCTAGCAGTGGCTTGCGCAACCACCTCCGGGTGGTCCTCCATAATGTTCCGAAGAACAGTATAGGCAACCCTGTTAGCTCCATCCCACGGGGTCCTACCCTGTAGTGCGAACACCCGGCGACACCATACATGATCCTGAGCATCACGGCTGGGCACATCCACCTCAACTGTATACATGTAGCGGTCCTCTGAGAACTGAACACGATGCCAGTCATACTGCGGTTCCTGGCCCTCCTGGTATCCAACCAAGTGCAGCACCCTCCACAAAATGGTAGGCATGCCGAACTCGTCCAGAAAGTCATCTGACCCCTCAGCGGTCCGTGGCCCCAACATGTAATTGGGCCTCTTGCCTCCCGTTGACTTACGAGCTGTGCGCTTGGTACGGGCCATCTGTAAGAAGTTTATCCACATAGATTTTAATTAGTTGAGAATAACTTTTATTAAGGAAACAGGACGGATAACATAAGGAAGAAAGTAAGATTAATGCAAGATGGCATGATCATGATACGTGCACGTAACATACGTCCTCACTGTCTATCAATCTAGCGGCTAGACGGTGGCATACAACGTTCACTCATAGCGTTAACTAGACGTACTATACGTTCGCAAGTTAGCGTACCTGAAGAAAATCATTTCAGCCCTGCCCATAGTATGAATATTATGCATTGCTAGAATCAAATCTATTACTAACTTAGGTGCATACCCAATATACACGTAAGTAGTATATGCACCCATCAAATTTAATGCCCCCACAATTAAATACTTTCACATATACTCGCGTGTAACAGGTATATATTCCGGTACCAATCTAGCACACCCCTAGATCGGCGGTTGTCCAATCATGCTCTCACAACTCACTTATTACCTTCGCATAGAGGCAAATTGATCCATACATTACTATTCCGAAGAATAGCACCTATACAATTTCACCCTTGCTGTATGGACGACAGTAAACAATAGAAATTAAACATGATGCACGACCCCCAAGTTAGTACTTAAATAGCCACCTAAAATCCTACTGGGCATACGGACCTGATCACTGGCATACCTTAGTTTTTATTTTCAGGGTTTTTCAAATCCTAATACAACTAAAAGTTGGCAAATACAATTCTTTTTGGAAAATACTGGTTTTCAAATACACTTATGAACAATATCGCTAAACCATGCTCCGATACCAACTGTGACAGAACCGACCAATTTATACCAGATTAAGCATCGAAACCTCTGCTTTCGCAAAGACTATCATGTACTTAAGCTCGTACAAACCCGGTAGTCCGGAAATCTCAAAGGATTTCAAATCATTTCAGCATCAGCCAAGATCGTAATAGTTCAGTGAACATGCCCATAAGTTACATCACAGTTGCACATAGTTCAAATACATTGGAGTACGAATCAATATTACAAACCATAGTTTAGAAATAGTAGCGGAAGCAACATAGTTTTAAAACGTAAGTTCACTGGTTCACAATACGGTGCCATATGCCTGATCAGTCCAACAAAAGCATCAGGTGAGGATAAGAGGTGACCGTGCCCATGGTCTAATCATCTCCCGTAACTGGGTACAGGCAGTTCTCGCAGTAGCCATAGAAGCACTGGCCATCTGCAAGAACAAGGGAATAAAACCCTAAGTACAAGAAGGTACTCAGCTAGACTTACCCGTCATAAACCAGAAATAAGGTGACACCAAGGAGTATGCAAAGCTGTATCTGGAGTTGGCTAGACTTACTCTTTTGCATAAAGCATTTTCATTATTATTAATCATCATTAGGGTATTGGCAGTCCATTTTATGGAATCAACCTGATTAACTAGATTTGCACCTGATCTAGAGCAAGCACTTGACTACTTATTCAAGCAAGAGTGACTATTTTATCAATAGCCTTTCAGATTCAACATCATAACCATCTTTAGTTCCACAGGTTCTACGGGTAGTGATCTACAGTAAATTACTCACTGTCCAGGAGCGATGGCGATTATAATCGATTCCTACCCAGCTGGGGATAAAATGTTGCACACTCGCCCGATCACACCTGCGCTCGGTAGCCGTCAGCTGCCACTCAGGAAATTCGAGAACACGATTCGCGGGACAGCCATGGGCCCTTCTACACCGGGGGTTATCTCAGTGTCAGGTCGCTCAAGCTATAGCTGCCCACGGTCATGCCAAGTCGATCAGGCCCCGCCTGCCCTCGGACCATGCCAGGTTGCTCAGAATAGTTGCCCACGGTACATCTGAGGCCCTGGGTGTTAGGCGTCAACATCTCCATCACCGGCTCGAATAACCTTACTCGGCTTCACGGGAGGTACCCACACCTGCTCTATTAAGTGATTGACGCGTTCCATTTGACTGAAGGGACACTTCCCGAAATGGGTCCTAGGCGACACAGATGGGAGACTACTAGCACACAGAACCCCTGTCCTGCTGCTCCTACATCCCGCCCGGTCCCAGATTAATTATCACATGGTTATCTCCACGCTAGCACAGGCCAGTCATGAGCAGTATCCACCTATATGCGGGAGACAGGATATCACCCGATTTTTACCGGTCTAAGCAAGGCTAAGCATATAACGTGCCTAAACCTAAACAGGGATAACAAGATGTTATTTGCAGTGGACAAGGTATAGTAGTAATGCATCAACAATAGCAATCAATTCCTATAGACCTAATGCACAATCAATAACAGGCTAATTGTAAATCGTTGCAAACCGTAGGAGTTAAATGCTCCGGGGCTTGCCTTTCTCGAAGTCAGACGGACGGTGGTCGCGGCACTCGGGCAGTTCCTCGGCGTCGGCTCCTCCGGTCTCCTCGGGCACTGTCTCCTCCTGGCTCAGCTCTTCCTGCTGCGGTGGGTTCTGAGTCTCTCTTCCTGCTGCGGTGGGTTTTGAGTCTCTTCTGCCGATCCTGTATGATGCATAATATGCATAAGTAGGATGAATGCACATAGAATGCATATGGGATGCGATAGGTTTAACAGTAATTCAGGAGATAAGCACATGTCATCTACTGCATTCTATTCAACAAGATAGTAAATATCATCCAGTTGACTCCTAACTACCTTGCTTCTAGATAATTCATTTTTAACCTTCCTAAATCAGTTAAGATGACACTTTAATCACCATACTTTCACCCACTTAATTGCTTGCCACATAATCTTACTTAAGTATGCTTATAACAGCAACCTATTACAACACAGTCTTAGAAAAATCTACAAAAATTACTCTAGGCTAACAACATGTAACCCAGCCCACTGTTAAATTTTCAAGCTATTTGAACTTAAACACTGCCCTCTATGAAAAAGACAAATAATATGATGAAAAGGTACTTTGAACTATACATCCTAGCATAGAGTGTCAAGCATCCAATTTCACATTTTTTCTCTGAACTTCTTATCACAAGAGCAGTCTACAAAAATTATCAGGTTCATTATCCTCATATTTTAATTAGTACAATTATACAAGAAAATAGCGTTTAACCATTTTAATTGCTACTGCCAATAAATTCTACAGAGCATCTCCATACTACATTTTTCCCAGAAACTACTCACCTACATAAACCTAACAAAATTGGAATCACATTTTTCTGAGCTACACAGAATTAGTTATGCATTTTCTAAGTTAACAGCAAATTCCTAAATTAATTTAAACCACACATAAAATTATCACAAAATATGCATTTAACATTTTCACAGGTAGCTCTATTCATTCTTAACACAACAAAACTTATTCCACAACATTTGGATTTAAAATGAGCCTTGCATAAATTTTTAAAGCCTTTAAACCATTCCTGCAAAACTGATTTAAAAGAAAACCGACCTAAAAACGGTATGGACACCCGAGTTAACTCCCACCAGAGTACTACTGAAACTGCTAGACACACCCGGAGTTCCCAAACTCTACTGCACCCAGACTTTCCCCTTTCCTCTTTCACCCACTGCCAGCGGGTCGCGCGGGTCAGGCGACCCCATGTCACCCTGTCAACGGGCCCATGCGTCAGAGGCAGTGCACACCCGCCGGAGTTGACCGGCGCTAGCTCGCTGGCGGCGAGGTTTCCAGCGCAACCATTTACCCAGCTAGCTTCGTCTTCGCAAGGCGGACATGGTCGGCTAGATTTCCCGGCCAGGGGTTCACCGGAGTAAGCTCGGCGGCGACAATGGCGGAGCGGCGGTGCGACAACTCGGCGGCGAGGCTTCACCTGGCTATTCCGAGGCTCGGCGACGCAAGCACTGACTCAAGCAGACCCTAAACAACCTACCAGGGCAACTATCGAGCCTTGCCGACCTCGGCATTGCCCGGCACCACGCACGGCGGCGGTCCGCGGCGGACATGGCCGTGGCACGGCTCGGTTCCGGTGGATACACGGTGAGAGAAGGGTCTCCATCTGACCCTAATAAGCAACTACGGAGGTAGGGGAGGTGAGAACGGGGCTCTGTTGGAAGTGGTTTGGCTAGAGACGGCCGGACCACGTGAAGGTCATGGCGGCGGCCATGGCGAGAACCCAAGACTGGCACTCGGCGTTCTGCCGTCTAGAGAGGAGAAGAGAGGAAACCAACCCGAGCTGGTGAGAGAGGAGGTTAGGGCAGAGAGGTTGGCGGAAGGAAACGAGCGGCGGTGCGTTGAGCGGTGAGTAATCGCTCGCTGGAGTTCGGCGAGCGGCAGCGGCGCTACGAACTGGAGGAGGTAAGTAGAGGGAGGAGGCGACTGCGTGAGAGAGCAAGCGAGCGAGCTTTCGGTTGCACGCGCGAGTGAAGGAGGAGGCAAAAGACACGCAGCGCTTGGGTGCATTGCACTTGGCCACTTCCCGTCGGGGCCGTCCCGACCGGGCCCGACGGCAGCCAGGCATCGGCGGCCACGCAGCGACGGCGCAGAGAGGGAACATGGAGAGGTGTCGGGGCTAGCGGAAACCACGGGCGGCGGCGAGCGGCGGTTTAGGCGGTCTCGCGCGGCTGCGGCGGTTTTCGCCTGTGTACGGCGCGCGGGCGAGCGGCGGGCGCGCGGTGGAGGGAGAAGGAGGGGCTGACAGGTGGGGTCCACGGGGTTTAAACTAAAGAGGTTTTGCTAAAAACTTCTCTGCCCCATAACTCCCAAACTAAGCCGAATTAGGAAAAAGTTGTAAAAGCAAAGTTGCTGAGAATTTTGCAAGGAACAATTCATCTTTAAGACTCAAGCCCAAATTCTGCTTAGGAAAAGAATTTTACTCCTAACCTATTTTTCTAATGCAAGAAGTAACATTTAAAAGACCTTTTCCGAAAAAGTTCTATTAAGCAAAGTTGTTCCTTTCATCAAGATCTACAACTTTGGTTTAAGGCACTTGGTCAGAAACAGAAAGCAAAACATAGCTATACTAGAACTAGGCAAGGACTTAAGCAAACACACACAGACAAATGCACAAGAATGATGACATGCCATACTTATGCTCTGTCCAATTATGCATTTAGAGTTGCTTAACACATAGGGTGTTACATGCCAACATCCGAAAATACCGTTCAACGCCGGTCAAAGCAGTCACCTGATTGGATCCGATTTAGGGTTCCTCGTCGGTCGGAATATTTTCTGGCCATCTGCTCAACACGAAACTTTCATAACTTTTGGTCGTGAGTCCATATACAGTTGATTGGGCATAATTGCGACACTTGGTTGAATCCAAATGATTTTCTTCTGTTAATCAACCATTATAGGCAAAGATGTGACTCGTCATTTCATGTGACTTTTTGATTCCAAACTTCATGAAACTTTTTTACCAGGCACTATAGATAGGAACAGAGGTGGGTCACATGAAAAAGTCATGTTTAGCATTCATCCTAAATATTCATAAATTGGCAATCATTATTATCTAGCTCCATTAATTATTTCCCGAATAATTCAAACTGAGGTTCTGCCTCTGAGATTGATCCTGACACCTTTGTCACCATCGACCATACTAGAATTTAGTTATTCATCATTGCTTGATATACCATCTCTGTGCTCAACTTGACTGCTCAATTGACGGCGAACACCTAGGTGTTACAGTGAGCCCTGTCCAAGTTGTGCCTAGGAAGGGAGGCATGACTGTGGTAATGAATGAGAAGAACAAATTAATTCCACAAAGAACTATCACTGGTTGGAGAATGTGTATTGATTACAGAAAATTAAACAAGGCAACTAAGAAAGATCACTTCCCGCTACCTTTCATAGATGAAATGTTAGAACGGTTAGCAAATCACTCTTTCTTTTGTTTTCTTGATGGATATTCTGGATATCACCAAATCTCAATCCACCCAGATGATCAAAAGAAAACCACATTTACATGTCCATACGGAACTTACGCTTATCGCTGAATGTCTTTTGGATTATGTAATGCACCTGCTTCTTTTCAAAGATGTATGATGTCTATATTTTCTGATATGATTGAAGAAATCATGGAAGTTTTCATGGATGACTTTTGTGTTTATGGAAAAACTTTTGATGATTGTCTTGAAAATTTAGACAAGGTTTTGCAAAGATGTGAAGAAAAGCACATAGTCCTTAATTGGGAAAAATGTCACTTTATGGTTAAAGAGGGCATAGTGCTAGGTCACTTAGTGTGTGAACGTGGAATTGAGGTAGACAGAGCTAAAATTGAAGTAATTGAACGTTTGCCTCCACCGATTAATATCAAAGGAATTCGAAGTTTTCTTGGCCATGCTGGTTTTTACCGTAGGTTTATAAAAGATTTTTCTCACATTGCTAGACCACTTACAAATCTTTTGGCCAAGGATGTTCCTTTTGAATTTGATAAAGCATGCTTAGAATCTTTTAACACTCTTAAAAAAGCGCTCACTTCTGCACCTATCATTCAACCTCCTGATTGGTCTCTACCTTTTGAGATCATGTGTGATGCAAGTGATTTTGTTGTAGGAGCAGTGCTAGGACAATATAAAGATAAAAAGCATCATGCAGTTGCTTATGCCAGCAAAACTTTAACAGGACCTCAACTTAATTATGCTACTACTGAAAAAGAACTACTGGCCGTTGTTTTTGCTATAGACAAGTTTAGATCTTATTTAGTGGGATCAAAGGTGATTGTGTTTTTCTGATCAAGCTGCACTAATATACCTGCTCACTAAGAAAGATGCTAAGCCACTCTTGTTAAGATGGGTTTTGCTACTCCAAGAATTTGACTTAGAAATAAAAGATAAGAAAGGAGTAGAAAAATCTGTAGCTGATCACTTGTCTAGAATGCACTTTGAAAATCCTCAGGAATCGCCTATAAATGACTCAATCAGGGATGACATGTTTTTCAAGTTTCTAGATCTGACGCCTAGTATGCAGACATTGTCCATTTTATAGTTGCAGGGTATGTACCACCAGGAGCAAATAAGAAGAAGCTGATCTATGAGAGTCGGGTCCACATATGGGATGATCCATATCTATTCAGAGTATGCTCTAATGGATTACTCAGAAGATGTGTGCCAGCTGAAGAAGGAATTAAGATCATTGAACGTTGTCACTCTTCACCATATGGAGGACATTATGGGGCATTCCGAACACATGTGAAGATCTGGCAAGGTGGATTTTTCTGGCCAACAATGTACGAAGACAGAAAAGACTTTGTCCTGAGGTGTGGACCATGTCAGAGGCACACCAGCATCAACACCAGAGATGCCATGCCACTCACTAACAACCTTCAGATTGAACTCTTCAATGTCTGGGGAATTGATTACATGGGACCATTCCCTAAATCAAGGAACCATGAGTACATCCTGGTTGTTGTCGACTACGTTTCAAAATGGATCGAAGCGGTGCCATGCAAGTCTACTAATGCAAGAAACTCTCAAAGAATGTTCGAGGAGGTAATATTTCCAAGATTTGGAGTGCCAAGGATGGTAATTAGTGATGGGGGAACACATTTTATTGACAAAGGCTTTCATAAGTATCTGATAAGTCATGGTATCCGTCACAATGTTGCCACTCCCTATCACCCTCAGACAAGTGGCCAAGCAGAAATGTCGAATAAGCAAATCAAGAATATTCTGCAGAAAACTGTCGACGAGATGGGAACACAATGGAAAGATAGACTACCCGAAGCACTGTGGGCTTATCGTACTGCCTACAAAACACCACTAGGAATGTCTCCATATCAACTTGTCTATGGGAAGACCTGTCACTTGCCAGTGGAGCTAGAATTCAAAGCTCACTGGGCAATCAAGAGGTGGAATATGGACTTAGAAGCTGCAGGAGTCAGGAGGAAAATGCAACTCTCTGAACTAGATGAATGGCGCGAAAGGGCATATCACAACGCGAAGATTTACAAAGAGAGAACCAAGAGGCGGCTTGACAAGAGAATCAAGAAGAAGAGCTTCACTCCGGGAGACAAGGTACTACTCTTTAATTCCAGGGTAAAGCTGTTCGGGCATGGACAACTATAAAGCAAATGGGAAGGACCTTTTACGGTGGTAGCTACTTCATCACATGGAGCCATTACACTTCAAAATGACGAAGGTACGATATTTAAGGTAAATGGGCAACGTCTTAAGATTTTTCTAGAACCTGAAAAGAGTCCTGAAGAGTTGGATGTCATCCAATTCTTTATTATCCCATAGATTTACACCATCATTATTTTCCGATAAGTTCGCGCGTCGGAGGAATATTTTCTTGGATTAGGATCAAGTTTAAAGACCCCACGAGCGACGGACCCATGAGGGGCCGCTAGGTGGGACCGACCGGTCCCCTAGGGAGACCGACCGGTTGGCCCTGGTCTCCCCTCGCCATCTGCCTTTTTCCTTATGTGTCTAGACTCTTCCTCGTATCCTTTCTCGTACCCTGATCCGCAGAATCGATAACTTCCGTAACGAACCTATCATGCCTATCATTCAGCCTCCTATCCAAGGAGCTTGCTGTAGCGCCGCCAAAGGAGATTGCCCCTGTCGTCTCGCCGACACCCCTTGCTGTGACCCCACCGAGAGAGATTTCGCCTCATCATCAACAAGCTCTCTATGCTCAAGCAGTGCCGGCAAGAGATCTCCCGGCGTTCTCCGTCTCCAAGCCGCTCCAGCTCCTTCCTCCTAAGCCAAATGAGACACTCGTCGGGCTGAAGATGAACAAGTTTGGGGATCCCATGGTCATAAAGTACACAACTACATCTCCGCGTCCTCGCATTGATGGAGTTCGTGGTCACCCTGAGCAGATCAAGGTTACTCCGCCGGCGAAGAGGGCACCCGCCACTCCTAATCCCGAGGCCAAGTGCAAGAGGACTACCCAGTTAGATTGCCACGGGGATAGGATTGAGGACCTTGAGAGGGATAATTTAGAGCTTAAGAAGAGATATGCTTCTCTAGCTAAGGCTACAAACCAGATGACCGAAGTGCTGAATAAGTATGTTACAAAACATATTAGCTTGAAGGCTAAGGTCGTTAGTGTAGCTTCCACGCTAGGCAAGCTACTCGAGGGAGAGGATTGAGAGATGAGTCGTCAGTAGATTGATAAGGCACTCGTGTTTGCAAAGTCTTACTTTATTAGAAATTTTGGTTAGTTAGTTCATTGTGTAATAAAGGTGCCTTAAATGATATCAATAAAGTTTTTGTTAGAGTCATTATTATCTTGTTATTTTGGATATATGTCTTGTCTCCACATGTTGTGATTAGTAGAAAACAGAAAATAAGTGTGGGGGAGAAGACGATAACAAAACTACTGAAAACCGATCGCGAAAACTACAGAAAACAGAAGACATCGTCACTGAGATCACGCACCGCGAAGCGGGCCATGGTGGAGCCCTGGGCCCAACCGACCGGTTGGTGGGCCCCACCGATCGGTTAGGGGTCGGCACCCCTGGCCTCCTTTTTCATCCATGGTTCGGTACACAATCGCTACACTCTATTTAAGCTTCTGTTTTGAATTAAATACCATACAATCTATAAACTCTGATTAAAAAAGGAAAGATTATTTTGACATGCTCATGGTATAGAGTCACACAACACCTTTTCTGGAAGTCTTGCTTTGATAAAAACTTGAAGAAACCCATATCACTTCTCCTTTGATAAAAAGTTATTGTGGAATATGATAAAAGAATAATAAGAACTTAATTCTTGAAGTATGAGCATGGGAGAAAATCATTTGCAAAGTTAAAAGAGATTAGCAACACTTCTCCTTTGTAGTAAATAGATTGCCAGCCAAAGTTATTCATAAAATCAACCATCACATTAATTACTTATTTCTATTAAACTAATAGTATTTGTTGAGAAATTTATTATGCTCTAAAGGTCGAGATCCTTACAAATAAAGAAAAATTCACTCTTCCGAAGTAGTATTGTATTAGAGGCATGGGACTGTGCAAAAGTATGAAAAATGAGGAAAGAAAAATGGACAAGTGTCAGACACACCTCAAGAAAAAAAAGTATTATGATAAAAATATGATAAAGAGAAAAAAAGATAGCCCATGGTCCCTCTAATTACAATATGCCAGCAAGAGTGACAAAGTTTAAAAAAGATTAAATCTTGATCTAAGAGTATAGTATTTTTCTCCTTTAACCTTATTAAAATAAACTGCTCCACATTAATAAAATACTTTGGTAAGGAATTCAAGTGGTACAAAAGCAGAAGGAAAGCTATGACTAGTTTCTAAAAATTCAAAAACTCCAATGTCTTGTGCTAAAAGAAAAGGGTGATCTATTTCAACTATTCTGTTCTCCAACTACTCAAGGTTTTATGATAAATACAATGCAGGTATGAATAGAAAGGTCTAGTGTTGGATATCTTATCCTACAGTTATGATCCAACCTTTTATCGAGGACGAGTAAAAGCCTAAGTGTGGGGGAGTTTGTTGACATTAATTAACTCTTATTATTAAAGGTCAATTAAACATGAAAATGGATAAATACATAAACTTCACCTTAGTATAGGGTTTAAAACTAATGAATTCCACGAGTTTTGGTGAATTATGAATCTGCAGGGATTAAACATAAAAACAACCCTAAATTGCTTCCCCTAGAAGGAAACCGACGGGAGATATCGCAACCGCCAAGTCAGGAATACTCCAAAAGATTCTAGAGAACACCTGAAGACTCCACGAGGCGGGGCACCCCGAGACCCCGATAGGTGGGACTGACCGGTCTGGTGGCCCCACCGGTCGGTCGGCCTAGGGCACCGCCGACCTCCCCCTTCTGGAACCTTCCTCTACGGACTTTGAGGATCCATCTCAGCCCTACGTGAAGTCGGTTTGATCTAATGGTTGTGGTTGATCCCTCAGGGCTATATATTCAGGGCCCCAGGCCCCAGGGAAGAACAAGGTCCCTCTTCAGAAAAGACTACGCCTCATTCAGAAACCCTAGAAGAGACTTCAAGAGCCATCTTTCAAGTAGAAGACTAGATACTCCTCTAGTTTAGGTTTAGAACCTAGTCTTATATTAGATTTAGAAGATAGAGAGAGAGGAAGAGATCAAGAAGGAGCTCCGGCCTGTCGGATCAACTTCTTCATCTTGTACCTGCGGATTCAAGTTCATCGTCAACTTGCTTCAGCGATTGTTTTGGTAATCAACGTCATTATTTAAATTTGAGCCATTGTTCTTATTATTCTTAAGGTTTATGACTCTCTTTTGAGTACTTTAATTCTAGTCATGCTAGAGTTAGAGTAGTTGGATAGTGTAAGTGTGACACCCTAGTGCCAAGCACTATATTAGGAACCTCAGTAGCTACTAAACTCACATAAGCATTGCATTGCATCATCCCATGTGCATAAGAAGTGTTTTTTTGCTTTTGTTTGTTTATTTGAAATTTGGTTTCAATAGGACTTGGTTGTTTAAATAAACTTCTATCTTGGCAAATAATTTTATAAAATAGATAATATTGGGTACAACACTTTTCATGTAGACACCTTGACTTAATTCTTTATGGTTGAATAATTAAAAATAGGGGAACGGAAATAATTGATGGCCTAAAATTGGCTTTAATTATGTGTAGGCTAGAGAAATGATTTTCAGAAAAAGTGTCTTATATGAAAGTTGTAGAAAAAATTATTTTGAGCAACTTTTATTTTTGGGTCAAAGTCTAGTTTTGAGTTTTTGAAGCTGTTTTGAAATGGTCAAATTTCGATAATTTTCGGGAAAAAGAAAAAGGAAAACAATTTCTCCCGGCGCCAGCCATGCGGCCCACCTGGCCTTTCGGCCCAGGCCAGCACGCGCTCGCCCGCGCCCACTCCCGCGCGCCGCGCGCGCCGACCGCGGCCGCGCCGTACGCCGGCCGCTCACCGCGTGGCCGCCAACCTCTGCCGCAAATCCGCTTCGCCCACTCCTCGCGCAATCCTCTCCCACCCGATCACGCAAGGATCTCTCACGGCCACTCCTCGCTCGCCCCGGCCGCCGCGCCCACGCCACCGCCTGCCACTCGCCTCGCGCTGCTCGCCGCCACGGGACCCGCCACGACCACTGGTCGCCACCTGCCGAAGCAAAACCCGCTCGCGCTCTTCTCCTCTCCTTCATCCGCCAGTTCGCTCATCTGCTCTTCCTCTCGCTCTTGCCCTCTCACCACACGAAACGCGCAAGCCGAGCGCTCTGCTCGCCATGACCGCCACCGCCATCACACCATCGGCGTTTCGGCCACGCCCGAGCCCCACCGTCGAATCCCGCTTGCACAAAGCTCTGCCATCACCGTGCACACGCCGTGCGCGCGCTAACCTCCCCGCTCAGGCCTCACCGTTGTCGGAGGACGAAGTGCCCCCTTTCAGTCGCCGCTGACGCCGAGGAGTGCCCGCCGTCGTTCTGGGTCAACCAAGCCTGCGCCGAGCCCCATCTTCCCTGGAGCTCTTCACCACACCAAAGCAAGATGAGAACACCTTCCCACCTTAACGCTACCGTCCCATAGCCCCCGCACCGTCACTGCCGAGCGCCATGGGCGCCGCCATGGCCCTCGCACGTGGCCAAGCTTCTCCAGAGCTTTACCGGCCAAACCACCCCCTAGCCTTCCTTCCTAGGGTTTGCTGAGCACGACGCGCCCGTCAATTTGGCCGGCGACCGCCGGAAACGGCCTAGCCAAGCTCCACCGTCACGGCCGCCCGCCATTGCTCGTCGCGGGCGAGCTGTGGTCGTGCGCTGGCCAAACCAACACCACCACCCAACCCACCTCGTCGAGACGAACTCACCGAGCTAGCCCTCACCGCCGGCGACCTCGCCGACGGCGAGAAATCGCCGGTCAACCCTCATCCCCTGTTCGGCTCACACCGACAGGTGGGACCCGTTGACCCAGTCAGGCCCGCACGTCAGCCGCTCACGGTCCAGGGGCCGAGTCCACGCAAGTTTGGTCGGGAGATTTCAAAATGTTTTCCTTTTCCTCTTTATTTCCAGAAGATCTTGTTTATTTCGTGTAGCACGTTTTAATGATCCAAATGGAGTGCTTTCAGTTTTGTTAATTTGTTCATGAGTAGATCTATCAAGAAAAAATATGAAAGTATTTTTGGTGGAAATTTATTACTCTGTTTTTATTTATTTCAGTTTATGTGCATATTGTTAAATAAATATGTTTATATGTTTTCTTGTTACATTAAATTGTGGAAAAATTTGTTTATGCTTCCTATCAGGTTATGTATCTGTGAAAAATTTATGAGGACCTGCTTTTGTAGAAAAAGTATCTGTTTAGATTTAAATGGCTTTTTAGTTGTTTTCTTAAAATAATTGTTAAGAGAAATATATGTGGAAATAAAATATGGGAAAATTTATGTAGTCTCTGTGTACTATGTTCAAGCTGACAAAAATGCTAGGTATGGGTTGTTGTAAGAAAAAATAAGAAGTTGTAGTACAAGTGTGCTTTTCTGAGTTGTTCTTAGAAAATTCCTGCAGAAATTAATATAAGGTTTCTTTTCATGGAACTTTCTTGATAAATATTAAATAAGGATTAAAATCTAGCAAAAATATAAAAGTGAGAATTGCACCCTTTTCCAGTAGGGGTGCAGTTCAAAGGGTTTATTTTGGGATAAAATTGTTTATTTTGTGTAGAATTATGTGTTCATGCTTAAGCAGTAATTTTTCTGCAGTAAGATTGTAATACGTAGATGAAGCTAGGAAAAATGTAAAATTTGTTGTTTGACACACTTCAAAAGAAAAGTTAGTTCAAAACACCTGTTTGGTAGTTTATTTCATCTTTTTATATCTGTTTTTCAGTAATTTATTTCTTTATGAAATTTGTACAATGGAGTCCAGTAGGTTTAGGTTACCTACTGTAATTTTTGTGAATTTTTCGGAATTCAGAAAACATGTACTTGCTGCTTAAACCTAGCTTTCTTTTGAATTAATCAATAGAAAATAGTTGAGTTAATGTTTTTTTAATGCCATCAGTAAGTGCTTTCCTCAATGTCAAAAGTTGTTCAACAAGTTGGTTTTGTTGGTTTGCAAGAAATATTTTCGTTACATACCATTATACTTGCACCGTGTATTATTTACTTATATAGCGCATTGCAATAGGATCAACAGCCCTGGAGACCGAGCAAGAGCAGGAGACAAACGTCGAGCGGGAGATCCCGGAGGTGCCCAGGAGCGAGAAAGCCGAACCCGCAGTGGAGACTAACCTGCCCGAGTGCCCCTCCCACGAGGCATCAGTCGTTTCTCAAGGCAAGCCCCGGAGCATTCTAAGTCTCCCAACTTTTACAATTAATTTAATTGAGTATTTTATATTGTGATGCATTAGGTATAGGAGTCGATTGAAACCTAATTGCTGCATTACCATTCCTTGGTTATTGGTTATATCTACCTTGTTATCGTGTTAGTTACTACAATGTAGAAATGCTTAGCCTGCTTAATAAAGTAGTAAAGAAAGGATGTTCCCGTAGTACCCCTGGTGGGTATTTACCGGATCACAGTTGGCTATATTTGCTATCGTGAAAAAGAACCTGAGTAGTAATGAAATACGGTCAACTGGAACGCAAGGCACCAAGTTGGAACTTGGGGGCAGCTCGTCCGTTGGATCGTGTAGGTTTGTATCGATGTTGGCCCTCGTTCATTTTTGAAAGCGCCCTTTTACTTAGGGTTGTCGGTGCCGTAATCGCCGACCCCGAAGCCGGTTAGACGCTGTTCGGGCCGGTCTCAACCCGTGTCGCACCCTCTAGTACGGAAACACGATCTGCCTCGGAATGGCCATCGTTTAGTTCCAATTGGGTGGTCCGTGCTGTGAGCAGCGACGATTACCACCACGGACAGTATCGAGCGGTTACCCAATGCATGGATCCGACGGGGAAAGTGTGGGTTTGTATCAAAGGTTTCTCGCCAGCTGGTTTGCAATTCGATTCGAGTCGCCGTCTCCCCCGGTTAGTGGGAAACTATGTCGAGCTTCACCACGATACAACTCCATGTGATGTTTAAGGTTCAACTAAAATGTGGATAAGTCAACTGGATATGGTTTATACTATTGATTGCTAGATTCAAGTGGATGTTGTAGATCAAGTGCAAACCTAGACTAAAAGATAAACTTAAAATGGCTGCTCATCTATACAACTAAATAATATTTTCCCTTAATTTGAGCTTTTCGCAACTAAACTCCCAGCTCCACCAAAAAGGCTTTGCATACCCTTGGTGTCTTTATTTTCAGTTGGACGGGTAAGTCTAGCTGAGTACATTCCCGTACTCGGGGTTTATCCCGTTGTTGCAGATGGCCAGGTTTACTATGGCTATTGTAAGCACTATCTCTACCCCATGGAGGGTGACGAGGAGTAGGCCCAGGGCAGGGTCATCCAGAAGCTTCTGCTTTTCTTTTGCTGGACTAAGACTAGTGGTGGCACATTATTTGAAAAAGGAGGAGTGAGTTATCCAAAAACAATGTCTTATTTCGACCACGTGTGTGGTGGTCATGTTTCAAACATATTTAAGCTTCCGCACTTTCAAACTCAGTGTTTGTAATAACTTTTAAGATTTCGCACTCTGATGTTAATTTCAATTTCAATTATCTTCTATTGTATCCTTGCGAATGTGGTACTTGAACGATGCGATCCTATATGTTGTACGATGTTTGAAATCCTTCGAGATTTCTGGACTACCGGAGTTATATGGGTTCAAGTATGAGTCGAAGTCAGTTGGATTTGGCTAAGACGGTACTTGAGCTCTTATAATTTGGATGGTTTCGCGACAGCTGGTATTAGAGCATGGTTCAAGTTATTGCATCCGTAAGGAGCTATTTTTGAACTAAAATGGGTATTTTAAGACTATTTTCAAAACTATTTTGAAATTCTAGATGTGCCCAGTCTTGTCCTTAAGCCCTTTACTAGGATTCAGGTGGCTTAACTGCTAACAGGGTTCAGGGGTATTGCTTCATGCTGGATCTTTTATTTGCTGGTCCATTCTCAATGGAAAGAGAATGTGTCGATCGCAAAAACATGCATAAAATGATTTGGTGAGACATGAGAGCATGACCGTCCAACCGTCGGTCTAGGGTGAGTGTTGTTATACCAAGTATGTGCGAGTTCTACGCAAGCATATACGAGGGTATCAAGTGTTGGGTATGTTTTCTGGATTGGTGCATGGAGTTTAGTATTGGCTTCTATGTATTTTCGTACGTATGGGTCAATACTCCGTTATTTTATCATTGGGATTTTGCTTGGGCTGGAATGAATCTTCTGCAGGTACACTAACTACGCGATCGATTAGAACGTGTAGATAACGCATGAGAGATCGTTCTTGCCACCGACTAGAACGTTAGGACTTACGAGTCATTATTAGTGAGTGAGAACGTAAGTATGATCATGCATCATGTTTATGTTCATGCACTTGCATTACCTCCCCTTAATTAAAAGTTGTTCATTTTCCCTTATAAAAATTTGCCAACTTAAATATGCGTCTCACGAGAGTTCGAAACCCTTTTGTTTCTACAGATAGTGCAGACTAAGTTGACAGTTCGCAAGGCCACCGGAGGCAGAGGAGCCCCACGTCATCGCTTGGCCACAAAGTTGACCAAGAACATGTTCTTGTCCTACTTTGGGTTGCCAACCATCCTTTGGGGCATTCTGCAGGCAGTGGGATATGAGGAAGGACAGGAGCCCCGGTATTCTTGGCAGAAGGATATCTATGGGCAGGATTCGTTGGTCATGGTGCAGGTCAAGGTCAAAGCCTTGGCTAGCAAGCCCCACTGGTCAGGATGGACAGAGATCACCAGAGGCAGTTGTGCCAAGGATGGAGCTAACAGGGCAGCTTACTTGGCGTTGAAGGATATCATAGTCCGCTTCCCCGCCGACCTTGCTAGTGCTATGGCAGGAGTGTTCCCTCGCGGATCACTTTTTCCTTTGTGTTGGAGGCAGACTTTGGAGTCGGTTCTGATAGGAGGTGCCAAGGAGAGGTTCTTTTGTGAGACCTCCGCGATGAGCGCCACAGGAGCCTTGGTTAGTGTATGTGAGAGTTTAGAGCACAGCTTGGAGAGCGTGTCCTTTACCCTCACCGCCACCTACCAGGGCAAGAGGAAGCTGCAGGAGGAGTTCGATGCCGAGGTAGCCCGACTGCAGGAGAGGTTACACCAGATCACCCTGGAGCGCGACGAGACACGTGCCACAGCAGGAGTAGAGACCACCGCCAGGACTATCGCTGAACAGATGTACCTGACGACGGCTTTTCAGCGAGATGAAGCCCGGACTGCGCTTGACTAGCTCAGGGAAGGTGCCCATTACCTGATGCAGCAGGTGCATGATCAGTAGGCTTACATCGACCACCTCCACGAGGCAATCCACTAGATGCATCATGAGGCACAGGAGGCCGCCGCCCCAGCAGCTGACGAGGCCCCTGCAGATGAGGCCCTGGAGCCCCAGGATGCAGTAGTGCTTGGTCCAGATCCTCCATCAGACGACGAGGACCATGCTGACGAGCCCATGTTCGACGCCGAGGTGGATGACGCCGCAGCCGCCGTTGGAGACGTTTGAGCGCTAGTTTCACTAGGAGCCTCTTTCTTTTGTTTAGCTTGATCATGGTCGCTTTTGTTGTAACCAGACATGTGTTGATCTTGTGTTTAAGTTGTATGATGGCATGTACGGCTTTTGGACAAAGTCCAGACTTTGATTTGGCACCTTTTATGGAAATCCGTCGTTTGCGTTCTTATTTGCGAGCCATTATTTTGTGATGTTGTATGGAAATGAGTATTAATACTTGGTCGTGTGCTAAATTTTCAAATTATGTGCAGCACAGTATTTATTCATGATCAATATAATATCACCTAATTATTGCTGATTAATGGGATATGCAGATGCCGGCCCACACCCGCAGCCAGCGTGGACAAGGATCAGGGCAGGAGGAGAATCTGCCACCACCTTCAACGCCGCCAATGACCCTGGAAACGTTCTTCGGGCAGTTTTTGTGCAGCCAGAGGAACATGGAAGAGATGCAAAGGCATATGGAGGCCACACTCCGCAACATTGCCAACAACATTGTGCAGCAACATCAACAGCACCAGGGGCCTGAGCCCAACCAGTACCGCTCGTACCGTGACTTCTTGGACACTCGTCCCCCAGTGTTCAAGGAAGTTACCGAACCGCTCGAGGCAGACGAGTGGCTGAACTCCATCACCCAGAAGTTTCGTCTTCTCCGCTTGACTGAGGAGCTCAAGGCGGAATATGCCGCTCACATGTTGGAAGGACCTGCAGGCTTATGGTGGTCCCAGTACCGTGCATCTCTGCCGGCAAATGCACCTGTTACTTGGGGACAGTTCTCTACCGCTATGCGTAACCACTACATCCCTAGTGGTTTGATGGAAATGAAAGTTACAGAGTTCATGAGGCTGTCACAGGGGACCAGGTCTATGTCTGAATATCTGCATAGCTTCAATAACCTGTCTCGTTATGCCCTGGACTTCGTGGACACCGAAGCCAAAAAGATTGCTAGCTTCAAGCGTGGCATGAATGCCACCATGCTCTCCAAGATGGGAAACAGTCACCGCACCACCTTCAGTGACTTCGTTAGTGACTGCCTGAACCAGGACGCCAATGATAGCAGGCTGGCGATGGAGACTCGTCGTCATGCGAGTGAAGGAGGTTCGTTTCAACAGAGGACCCCTTTCGGAGCACGTTCCCCGTACCGCCCGCCAGTTGCAGGAGCAAGATTCCGTCCCCCACAGAGAAAGATAACCACCAACCGGCCTCGTCCAAGCTTTCAGAAGCTATACACCGCTCCTCTGATGCAGAACAAGGCAAAGGCAGGGAGCTCAGGAGGTCAAAGGACCCCATATGTGATCGGGCCATGTTAGAACTGTGGTCAGACCGGACACCTGTCACGTCAGTGCCCCCAGCCGAAGAAGCAGTACACCCAGCCTCGACCTCGCACGGGCAATGTGCATTTCACCACTGTTGAAGAAGTGCCAGAAGGAGAACATGTCACTGCTGGTACGTTTCTTGTTAACCAATACCCTGCAGTTGTGTTGTTAGATTCTGGAGCATCTCATTCTTTCATAATTGAGAATTTTGTTTTGAGGAGTAATCTTGAGTTAGTAGAGTTGGATCGGGGTTATCAGATAAGTTCAGCAGGGGCTGTTCTCTCCGCCCGTAAAATGGCTAAAGGAGTGGAAATGACTTTTGGGGATAAAAAGGCCATAGTGGATCCCATAGTAATCCCTGGTCTAGGTTTGGATGTAATCTTGGGTATGGGATGGATGAAACTCTGGAAGGTCAATCTTGACATCGCAGAGCGAGTAGTTTCCATGGTTAGTCCCCGGAGTGGGTCTTCTTTCCAGTTCAAGTTACCCCAAAACCCCCATGAGATAGAGAGTTGTTCAATATCACGGCAAAGCAGATAGCTGAGATCCCGGTAGTGTGCGAGTTCCCAGATGTTTTTCCTGATGAGTTGTCAGGACTACCGCTAGATAGGGATGTGGAGTTTGCTACAGAATTAGTTCCTGGAACGACACCTATTTCTTGGATGCCATATAGGATGCCGGCTAACGAGCTAGCAGAGCTCAAAACCCAGTTGCAAGAGCTTTTGGATAAAGGTTTGATACGTCCTAGTTCGTCACCTTGGGGATGTCCTGACATCTTTGTGAAAAAGAAAGACAAAACTTTGAGAATGTGCGTGGATTACAGACATCTGAATGCAGTAACTATAAAGAACAAGTATCCCTTACCCTGAATCGACGTCTTGTTTGACCAATTATCCAAGGCCAAAGTGTTCTCCAAAATTGACTTAAGGTCAGGTTACCATTAGATCAAGATCCGAAGGGAGGATATAACAAAAACAGCTTTCTCCACCACATATGGACTCTATGAGTATCTAGTTATGTCTTTTGGACTGACAAATGCACCGACACATTTCATGTACCTGATGAATTTCGTCTTTATGCCTGAATTGGACAAGTTCGTTGTAGTGTTCATTGATGATATCTTGGTGTACTCTGAAAACAAGCAAGACCATGCTGAGCACCTACGAGTTGTCTTAACCCGGCTTCGAGAGCACAAGTTGTATGCCAAGTTTAGTATGTGTGAATTTTGGTTAAAGAAAGTGCCTTTTCTCGGACATGTCCTTTTGGAAGAAGGAATTTCTGTGGATCCCACGAAAGTACAGGAAGTTATGGATTGGCAAGTGTTGACGCTCACTAAGTGTCATATTCTTAGCATCAACAAGGTCATATAATGCAAAACAAGGACCTAAAATCAACCAAAAACCTTTTATAAACTAACGATTTCCACTTGTCCTTGAGTTTTATTTGAATGTTGGAAATTGCAGGGTTTTTGAGCAAAATGACCAAAAGGACCTACCAGGAAGCAAGCCCACTTGCCTGGGCTCACTTTGGGCCAAGGAGGGGTGGCGCCCGCCACCCCTAGCTGGCGGCCGCCAGGGGGGAGAAGCCCAAACTCCCCCTGCCACGTCATTGATCCAGGGGAAGCACCCCACACTCATTTGCAGCAGTTGCTCACCTAAGTCGGTTCATCCAAGGGCTAAGAAGTAGCGTCACTTGGAACATGGCCTAATTGCCCATGTGACGGTTATTGGACAACCCTAACCGACCCCAAACCGACTTGGAGGACCTCCTGGATGCCGTTGGTGAAGAGGCGGTGGATCCAAGGGCCAGGGGGGTGGCGCCCGCCACCCCTAGCTGGCGCCCGCCACCACACTCACCCCCCTGACCTAACCCTAGGTCCATAAGTACCCCCCTAGGTCCCTTAGGCTATAAATAGGACCCCCCGAGCTCATTTGTACTCAGACCTCACCTCATTAGTCCCACTCTCTTGTAAGCGAAGCTCTGGTGAAGGAACAATCTAGTTGAGAGACTTAGAGTGAGAGCGAGAGTGTAGAAGAGAAGAGCTGGAGTTGTAATAGAGGATCTTCCAAGTCTCTGGTATAATTCCAAGTCTTTTCTCATTTATCTTAGTGTTCTTCTACTTTCAGCATTTACTTTAAGTTCTTTACTTATTGTTCTTGTTGTGTGCTTTCGATCAAAGATAACTTAGTATTTAGTTTGTATCTAGTTTGGATTCTTCGCTGAGTAATCAGTGCTCTAGTTTTGGACGCAAGATTAGAGTAGTATATATTAGTGTAAGCGCGGTGCTTAGACTAGTTATACCTTAGTTTGTGGCTAGCCCCCCGGATAGCTATGGTAGCAAACAGGTGGTGACAGCCCTGGGAGCCTTGAATTCCACCACGTAGTTGGGTTAGTTCTTAAATCATAAACCTCGTTGTGCACGTCTGAGGTAAATAGTCCAGAGGGTGTGTACGGTTCGAAGAACTAGATAAAACCTTTATTGCTAAGTTAGCTGTGATCGTAAGTGTGTAGGAAAACATTAATCTGTTCATCGGCCAGACCCCGCTTATTTAGGTTAGTAATAGTTAGTCTTTCTTTTCCTTTTAGTAGTAGTAGAAACCAACCCCCATTCACACATTTCGATCAACCCTGCTAGGATCACTAGTTGTTCATAGCGGTCCTAGTGTTAGTTCTGCCATAGTAGCTTCCCTGTGGAAATAAATATGATACTCGGTTACTCCCGGGTGAAGTGCTACAATAGACTTATTCTGTGCGCTTGCGGAACCTACCAATAGTCACACGAATAGTTAGTTATACTTCTTACATCAAGAAGTATCAACAAACCTTTCTGGCGCCATTGCCGGGGATAGATTCATAGTCTACTCCTAGTGACGACGTTAGCAAGAGTCAACAAGCATTTCTGGCGCCGTTGCCGGGGAAGCAATTGGCTAGAATTAATTCTTTGTGATTTCTATTGAATTAACCCCCGTAGTTCTAGCGGGTATATATTGTTCGTTGTTTGTGATCGTTCAAGTAGTCATGGTCGGATTCAATCTTCCGAGCGACTATCAAGAAGATCCTGAGGCCATTCTTAGGAGAGCGAGAGCTAATCTCACTCCTCCGAGGAAGAACCTGGAGCTTCGTGAGAGGAGTTCGTCGAGACAAGAATCCCAGTCAAAAGTGACTGATGAACCAAGCTACTCCAACGATCAATCAACATCGACGTCGACCAAAACACTCTGTGAGTATTCCATGCCTACTCTTGCTCACATTCCAGTGTTACCTTCTACTAGTAATGTAGATTTTGAGCTTAAACCTCACTTAATACGTATGGGTCAAGCTATTGCATTTAATGGCAAACCTTCCGAGGATGCCAATGCTCACCTCCGGAATTTTCTGGAGATATGTAGTACAATTTCTGTGCAGGGAGTTTCGCAGGATGCCATCAGACTTCGTCTCTTTCCATTTTGATTAGTGGAAAAAGCGAAGCAGTGGTTCCTCTTCAACTCTGGACACCTGCTGACGTGGGTGAGATGCGCGGATCAATTACTCAACAAGTTCTGCCCGATAAGTCAGACTATTCTTGTCCGTAGCAAGATTTTCAACTTTGGACAGGGAGACGAAGAAACAATCACTGAAGCTTGGGAGAGACTACAAGAGTATGTTGAATACTGTCCCCACCATGGTATGCAAGACTGGTACTTGATCCAGAGCTTCTACCATGGGCTCTAGCAAGAATCTCGACAACACATTGATGCTACCGCCGGAGGTGCATACCTCTCTCTCACTGTAGAGAAGGCAACCAAACTGATCGAGACAATGGTGGCGAATCAAGGATGGACAGAAAAACGTGCTAGAGGTATGTCTGAAATTAAGCAAGCTGATTCTGTTACCCTCCAAACTTTGGTAAAATTGCTAGAGCAAAGAATAAATGAGAAGAGAGATCGTGCTGCAAAGGAGTACTACGCCAAGCAAAGAGCCGCTTCGTAAAGTGAAGGTCAAGCAGAAATTAAGAAAGAGGATGTCAAATCCCTTCTTAACATGGTGGCTACGGAGAACCTCCAATTCCAATGATCCAACAATGGAATAATAAAGGCATGCCTCAAACCTCCGTATTTAATTCTCCTATTGGAAAATTAGTTTCTAATCAAGGTAGAATTAATGATAGCATAAATAATAAATTAATTGAACATGATAAAATGTTAGAAGGAATTTATGCTAAACTGGAAGATTTTTCTGAAGCATTTAAGGAACAAATTAATTTTAATAAGAGATTAGAGCAAAAAGTAGATAACATTAAATCTCAAATTAAGTACTATGAGGAGGTAAAAGCTGTAACCACGAGATGTGGTAAATCCACTCGTGATCCACCTCATCCTAATTTAGTTCGTGGTAGTAATACAGCTGCAAAGAAAAATATTGTTAATGTTGAAGAAGACGAAGAAGAGGAGACCCCAGCTGAACCTTCATCCAAGGTACGAACTGCTCCTCATGAATTCTATGATACACATGTATTACCTTTTCTAGATCGAAACAAAAATTCGACGGAAGACGACCAATTCAAGAAATTGGTCGAGGTAATTCAAAAATTATATATACATGTGCCATTTATTGACGCTATGCAGGTTCCAACTTATGCAAAATATTTGAGAGACATGCTCAATAAGAAGAAACCAATTCCAAGTAGGGATGTGGTTAAATTGACCGAAGATTGCAGTGCGGTCATTTTAAACCAACTCCCAGAAAAGAAGAAGGACCCAGGAAACCCAACGATCGCATGTTCAATTGGAGAGCAGCACTTCGAGCATGCACTCCGTGATCTGGGAGCAAGCGTCAGCATCATGCCTAAGGTAATATATGATAAATTAAATCATCATACCTTGTCCCCTACTTCTATGTGTTTGCAGCTAGCCGATCAATCGCTCCGATATCCCACGGGAATAGCAGAGAATATTCCGGTGAAAATCCGGAATTTCTTTGTCCCGGTGGATTTCGTGGTTCTGGATATTAATCCCGACCACCGGACGCCATTGATCTTGGGACGACCATTTCTGAGCACTGCAAAGGCCACCATTGATGTAGGAGCTGGAGAAATTCAGCTCCACATTAGTGGAAAGGAGGAGAAATTCCAGTTCACACCGCGACCGGAAAAACACCCGACATCAAGGTTCATCGGTGCCTACATTCATCCACAACCACCGTGAACAGCCAGTTTGGGGGAGGACCCCCGTCAAAGAGGTAAGTATCACTACCATCTTTATTACTGTCAGTTTTATTTTTATTTCAGTAATTTAAATTTGAGTTTTATCTTAGTTAATTTGCAGTTAAAAAAAATAATAAATAAATAGCAATAAATGAAACGCTCTCATCATAAGTCTTTCTAATAAATAAAAATGTATGCCATGCATTAGAGTTATCATGGGAGAACGTATGCTAGAACTAAACTTGAGACATGAGCATTAGACTAAGTAAAGGGGAAGTAAGTTTCTACTTTGACTTGAGCAAGTCAAGTTTGTGGAGTAATTATTTTGAAAAATTTAAAAACTTGCTCTAAGTGCTTCTGTGGCAAAAAAAAAGTCCTTCCAGAGCCAAATAATTTTTACTCTTAGAGTAGGAGCTTCCACTTGCTGCATGTTAGTGTTGAGCTATTTAGACTTTTGTTGATAGTCATGGTAGAGAAACTTGTCATATTTTTAGACCAAGAAATTCACTTGCACCCACCTATATAGTGCTATTCTTACACTGAGAATACGCACACAACATGCCTTTATTTCCATTCATTGTTAGGAATACTCCATGGTAAAATATCATGCTCCATAATGAAATCTCAGGGACATGGCTATTGTAGTTAAAAAAAGAGCAAGTGCTCTAGAAAGAAAAGAATATTCAAAAGAGCAAGTGCTCTAGAAAAAAAAAATTCAAAAGAGCAAGTGCTCTAGAAGGAAGAGAATATCCAAAAGAGCAAATGCTCTCATTCATAGCCATGATCCCATAAATGAGATAGAAAGGAGAAGTGCCATGAAAGTATTAGCCACAATAAATACCACACACTTGCACATTCCTGGTCTGAACCTATGACTTGTTGCTCCTTTGCTCCATTTGTCTAACTTGACAAAATTATGCTAGCATTGCATGCTCACTTTTATCCTACCCATTAAACCCCACATAAAGTCTCAGTGAGAGGATAATTCTTCCATTTCCACATACAAATATGAGTGATTGAGTGAGCCACAGAAGTTACTAAGCATGCTTTCTTTTGAACAAAACTTGCAAAAACTCCACATATCTTGATTAGCAAAATAGGCAAAGGAAAACAAACCTTCTTTCTTGCTGGTCTTTTGTTCTAATCTTGAGTGCAGGGAAGGCTACCAATTCCATGATGATGAAAATAATATGGGCATACACAACAAAAACACAGAGTTTCCAAGATTATTTCAAGTCCATGCTTGCTCGAGGACGAGCAAGAGGTAAGGTTGGGGGAGCTTTTTGACGCTCACTAAGTGTCATATTCTTAGCATCAACAAGGTCATATAACGCAACACAAGGACCTAAAATCAACCAAAAACCTTTTATAAACTAACGATTTCCACTTGTCCTTGAGTTTTATTTGAATGTATGAAATTGCAGGGTTTTTGAGCAAAATGACCAAAAGGACCCACCAGGAAGCAAACCCACTTGCCTGGGCTCACTTTGGGCCAAGGAGGGGTGGCGCCCGCCACCCCTAGCTGGCGGCCGCCAGGGTGGAGAAGCCCAAACTCCCCCCTGCCACGTCACTGATCCAGGGGAAGCACCCCACACTCATTTGCAGCCGTTGCTCACCTAAGTCGGTTCATCCAAGGGCTAAGAAGCAGCGTCACATGGATCATGGCCTAATTGCCCATGTGACGGTTATTGGACAACCCTAACCGACCCCAAACCGACTTGGAGGACCTCCTGGATGCCGTTGGTGAAGAGGCGGTGGATCCAAGGGCCAGGGGGGTGGCGCCCGCCACCCCTAGCTGGCGCCCGCCACCACACTCACCCCCCTGACCTAACCCTAGGTCCATAAGTACCCCCTAGGTCCCTTAGGCTATAAATAGGACCCCCCGAGCTCATTTGTACTCAGACCTCACCTCATTAGTCCCACTCTCTTGTAAGCGAAGCTCTGGTGAAGGAACAATCTAGTTGAGAGACTTAGAGTGAGAGCGAGAGTGTAGAAGAGAAGAGCTGGAGTTGTAATAGAGGATCTTCCAAGTCTCTGGTATAATTCCAAGTCTTTTCTCATTTATCTTAGTGTTCTTCTACTTTCAGCATTTACTTTAAGTTCTTTACTTATTGTTCTTGTTGAGTGCTTTCGATCATAGATAACTTAGTATTTAGTTTGTATCTAGTTTGGGTTCTTCGCTGAGTAATCAATGCTCTAGTTTTGGACGCAAGATTAGAGTAGTATATATTAGTGTAAGCACGGTGCTTAGTCTAGTTATACCTTAGTTTGTGGCTAGCCCCCCCGATAGCTGTGGTAGCAAACAGGTGGTGATAACCCTGGGAGCCTTGAATTCCACCACGTAGTTGGGTTAGTTCTTAAATCATAAACCTCGTTGTGCACGTCTGAGGTAAATAGTCCAGAGGGTGTGTACGGTTCGAAGAACTAGATAAAACCTTTATTGCTAAGTTAGCTGTGATCGTAAGTGTGTAGGAAAACATTAATCTGTTCATCGGCCAGACCCCGCCGATTTAGGTTAGTAATAGTTAGTCTTTCTTTTCCTTTTAGTAGTAGTAGAAACCACCCCCCATTCACACATTTCGATGAACCCTGCTAGAATCACTAGTTGTTCATAGCGGTCCTAGTGTTAGTTCTGCCATAGTAGCTTCCCTGTGGAAATAAATACGATACTCGGTTACTCCCGGGTGAAGTGCTACAATAGACTTATTCTGTGCGCTTGCGGAACCTACCAATAGTCATACGAATAGTTAGTTATACTTCTTACATCAAGAAGTATAAACAAACCTTTCTGGTGCCGTTGTCGGGGATAGATTCATAGTCTACTCCTAGTGACGACGTTAGCAAGAGTAAACAGCAAGCACCCACTAGTGTACATGAGGTCCGTAGCTTTTTGGGATTGGCCGGATATTACCGTCGGTTCATCCCGGATTTCTCAAGGATAGCAAAACCTATGACCCGTTTGACTCAGAAAAATAAGAAGTTTGAATGGACTGTAGAGTGTGAAGCAGCATTTCGCACTCTGCGAACTTTGTTAACTTCTGCACCAGTTTTGGCTCAATCGAATCTGGAGGAACCTTTTGATGTGTTTTGTGATGCATCCAAGATTGGACTTGGATGTGTGCTTATGCAGAATGGAAGAGTCATAGCCTATGCTTCACGTCAGTTACGACCACATGAAGAGAATTACCCGACTCGTGATTTGGAATTGGCAGCAGTAGTTCATGCACTCAAAATTTGGAGGCAGTACCTTATGGGCAATCTTTGTCATGTGTATACAGATCATAAGAGTTTGAAATATATCTTCACCCAACCTGAGTTGAACATGAGACAAAGGAGATGGTTGGAGTTAATCAAGGACTATAACCTGGAAGTGCATTACCACCCTGGAAAAGCAAACGTCGTGGCAGATGCCTTGAGTTGCAAGACTCATTGCAACTCCATGCAACCATTGTTGGAAAATGGATTCAACCTGATGCACCCCGTTATGCTGAATAATATCACCATACAGTGTACCCTGAAAAGTGATATCATTGAAGAACAAAAGACCAATGAAGAAATCTGTCAAATCAAGAAGAGACTGGAAACCAGTAGTTCGTTGAACTTCAGAATGGATGAGCAAGGGATTTTATGGTATAATCAAAGGTTGGTCGTACCCAAGAACACGGAACTGAGAGACAGAATTTTGAATGAAGCTCACAGTTCAAAACTGTCTATCCATTCGGGAAGTAGTAAGATGTACCAAGATCTGAAAATGAGGTATTGGTGGCCCAAGATGAAGAGAGAGGTTGCAGCTTATGTCGCGAAGTGCGATACTTGCTGCAGGATAAAAGCTATACACTTGAAACCCGCCGGACTATTGCAACCGCTGCCAATCCCAGAATGGAAATGGGAAGAGATTAGTATGGATTTCATTACGGGATTGCCAGTCACCCAAAAGGGACATGATTCTATCTGGGTTATCGTGGATCGTTTATTGAAAGTGGCTCATTTCGTACCAGTCAAGACTACATATCGACCTCACCAATATGCAAATTTGTACATTTAGAACATCTTAAGGTTACACGGGATTCCCAAAAGGATTATTTCTAACAGAGGACCCCAGTTCATAGCTCATTTTTGGGAACAGTTGCACAAGGAGCTAGGAACCAAGTTAGTACGAAGTTCCGCTTATCACCCCCAAACCGCAGGACAAATGGAAAGAGTGAATCAAATCTTGGAAGATATTCTCAGAGCATGTGTGCTTTCCTCGGGAGAATCATGGGAGAAATGGTTACCTCTAGTAGAGTTCTGTTATAACAACAGCAACCAAGAAAGTATAAAGATGGCATCGTTTGAAGTTTTGTATGGACGAAGATGCAGAACACCAGTAAACTGGGTAGAATCAGGAGATCGATGATTTTATGGATCGGATTATGTAAAGGATGCTGAAGAGATTGTGCAAACTGTGCAACAACATGTCAAGGCAGCGCAATCTCGACAGAAAAGTTATGCTGACACCCGAAGGAGACCTTTGGAATTCAATGCAGGAGACTATGTTTACCTTAAAGTCTCATCCATGAGAAAAGTCCAACGTTTTGGAATCAAAAAGAAGTTAGCACCGCGATATGTGGGACCGTATCAGATCATGGCTAGAAAAGGTGAAGTAGCCTAGGAGGTACAGCTACCTTCGGAGATGAATGCAATCTTTCCAGTGTAACATGTATCACAATTAAAGAAATGTCTTCGAGTACCCGAACGAGAAGAAGATCGAATCCCGGATGTCACCATTAGGTCAGACATGGCGTATTACGAACAACCTCAGGAGATAATGGATACCAAGACCAGAGTAACTCGCAACCGCGAAATAAAGACTTACAAGATTCTCTGGAGTAATCATGGACCCAATGATGCAACCTGGGAAACCGAAGAGTACTTGCGCGTAAACTACCCCGCTTTTTATAAAGATTGGACAAGATTTCTTTAAGGGGGGAAGGGCTATGACACCCTAGTGTCAAGCACTGCATTAGGAACCTCAGTAGCTACTAAACTCACATAAGCATTGCATTGCATTGCATCATCCCATATGCATAAGAAGTGTTTTTTGCCTTTTGTTTGTTTATTTGAAATTTGGTTTCAATAGGACTTGGTTATTTAAATAAACTTCTGTCTTGACAAATAATTTTATAAAATATATAATATTAGGTATAACACTTTTCATGTAGACACGTTGACTTAATTCTTTATGGTTGAATAATTAAAAACAGGGGAACGAAAATAATTGATGGCTTAAAATTGGCTTTAATTATGTGTAGGCTAGAGAAATGATTTTTAGAAAAAGTGTCTTATATGAAAGTTGTAGAGAAAATTATTTTGAGCAACTTTTATTTTTGGGTCAAAGTCTAGTTTCGAGTTTTTGAAGCTGTTTTGAAATGGTCAAATTTGGAAAATTTTCGGGAAAAAGAAAAAGCAAAACAATTTCTCCCGGCACCAGCCATCCGGCCCACCTGGCCTTTCGGCCCAGGCCCGCACACGCTCGCCCGCGCCCACTCCCGTGCGCCGACCGCGGTCGCGCCGTACGCCGGCCGCTCGAAGCGTGGCCGCCAACCACTGCCGCAAATCCGCTTCGCCCACTCCTCGCGCGATCCTCTCCCACCCGATCACGCAAGAATCTCTCGCGGCCACTCCTCGCTCGCCCCGGCCGCCGCGCCCATGCCAACGCCTACCACTCGCCTCGCGCTACTCACCGCCGTGGGACCCGCCACTACCACTGGTCGCCACCGGCCGAAGCAAAACCCGCTCACGCTCTTCTCCTCTCCCTCATCCGCCAGTTCGCTCATCCGCTCTCCCTCTCGCTCTTGCCCTCTCACCACATGAAATGCACAAGCCGAGCGCTCTGCTCGCCGTGACCGCCATAGCCATCACACCATCGGCGTTCTGGCCACGCCCGAGCCCCACCGTCCAATCCCGCTTGCACAAAGCTCCGCCATCACCGTGCACACGCCATGCGGGCGCTAACCTCCCCGCTCAGGCCTCACCGTCGCCGGAGGACGAAGTGCCCCCTTTCGGTCGCCGCTGACGCCGAGGAGTGCCTGCCGTCGTTCTGGGTCAACCAAGCCTCTGCCAAGCCCCATCTTCCCCAGAGCTCTTCACCACACCAAAGCAAGATGAGAACACCTTCCCACCTTAACGCTACCGTCCCATAGCCCCCGCACCATCACTGCCGAGCGCCATGGGCGCCGCCATGGCCCTCACACGTGGCCAAGCTCCTCCAGAGCTTTACCGGCCAAACCACCCCCTAGCCTTCCTTCCAAGGGTTCGCTGAGCACGACGCGCCCGTCAATTTGGCCGGCGACCGCCGGAAACGGCCTAGCCAAGCTCCACCGTCGCGGCCGCCCGCCATTGCTCGTCGCGGGCGAGCTGTGGTCGTGCGCTGGCCAAACCAACACCACCACCCAACCCACCTCGTCGAGACGAACTCACTGAGCTAGCCCTCACCGCCGGCGACCTCACCGACGACGAGAAATCGCCGGTCAACCCTCATCCCCTGTTCGGCTCACACTGACAGGTGGGCCCCGTTGACCCAGTCGGCCCCCCACGTCAGCCGCTCACGGTCCATGGGCCGAGTCCACGCAAGTTTGGCCGAGAGATTTCAAAATGTTTTCCTTTTCCTCTTTATTTGCAGAAGAGCTTGTTTATTTTGTGTAGCATGTTTTAATAATCCAAATGGAGTGTTTTCAGTTTTGTTAATTTGTTCATGAGTATATCTATCAGGGAAAAATATGAAAGTATTTTTTGGTGGAAGTTTATTACCCTGTTATTATTTATTTCAGTTTATGTGCATATTGTTAAATAAATATGTTTATATGTTTTCTAGTTAAATTAAATTGTGGCAAAATATGTGTATGCTTCTTATCAGGTTATGTATCTGTGAAAAATTTATGAGGGCCTACTTTGGTAGAAAAAGTATCTGTTTAGATTTAAATGCCTTTTTAGCTGTTTTCTTAAAATAATTGTTAGGAGAAATATATGTGGAAATAAAATATGGGAAAATTTATATAGTCTATGTGTACTATGTTCAAGCTGAGAAAAATGCTAGGTATGGGTTGTTGTATAGAAAAATAAGAAGTTGTAGTATAAGTGTGCTTTTCTGAGTTGTTCTTAGAAACTTTATGCAGAAATTAAAATAAGGTTTCTGTTCATGGAACTTTTTTGATAAATATTAAATAAGGAGTAGAATCTGGAAAAAATATAAAAGTGAGAATTGCACCCTTTTTCAATACGGTTGCAGTTCAAAGGGTTTATTTTGGGATAAACATGTTTATTTTGTGTAGAATTATGTGTTCATGCTTAAGAAGTAATTTTTCTGCAGTAAGGTTGTAGTACGTAGATGAAGCTAGGAAAAATATGAAATCTGCTGTTTGACACACTTCGAAAGAAAAGTTAGTTCAAAGCATATTTTTGGTAGTTTATTTCATCTTTTTATATCTGCTGTTCAGTAATTTATTTCTTGATGAAATTTGTACAATGGAGTCCAGTAGGTGTAGGTTACCTACTGTCATTTTTGTTGATTTTTCTGAATTCAGAAAAAATGTACTTGCTATTTAAAATTAGGTTTCTTTTGAATTAATCAATAGAAAATAGTTGAGTTAATATTTTTTTAATGCCATCAGTAAGTGATTTCCTCAATGTCAAAAGTTGTTCAACAAGTTGGTTTTGTTGGTTTGCAAGAAATGTTTTCGTTGCATACCATTATACTTGCACCGTGCATTATTTACTTATATACCGCATTGCAATAAGATCAACAGCCCCGGAGACCGAGCAAGAGCAGGAGACAAACATCGAGCAGGAGATCCCAGAGGTGCCCAGGAGTGAGGAAGCCGAACCCGCAGCGGAGACTAACCTGCCCGAGTGCCCCTCCCATGAGGCATCGGTCTTTTCTCAAGGCAAACCCCGGAGCATTCTAAGTCTCTCAGCTTTTATAATTAATTTAGTTGAGTATTTTATATTGTGATGCATTAGGTATACGAGTCGATTGAATCCTAATTGCTGCATTACCATTCCTTTGTTATTGGTTATATCTACCTTGTTATCCTATTAGTTACTACAATGTAGAAATGCTTAGCCTGCTTAATAAAGTAGTAAAGAAAGGATGTTCCCGTAGTACCCCTGGTGGGTATTTACCGGATCACGGTTGGCTATATTTGCTATCGTGAAAAAGAACCTGAGTAGTAATGAAATACTGACAACTGGAAGGCAAGGCACCAAGTTGGAACTTGGGGGCAGCTCGTCCGTTGGATCGTGTAGGTTTGTATCGATGTTGGCCCTCGTTCATTTTTGAAAGCGCCCTTTTACTTAGGGTTGTCGGTGCCGTAATCACCGACCCCGAAGTCGGTTAGACGCTGTTCGGGCCGGTCTCAACTTTTGTCGCACCCTCTAGTATGGAAACACGATCTGCCTCGTAATGGCCATAGTTTAGTTCCAATTAGGTGGTCCATGCTGTGAGCCGCGACGATTACCACCACAGACAATATCGAGCGGTTACCCAATGCATGGACCCGACGGGGAAAGTGTGGGTTTGTATCAAAGGTTTCTCGCCAGCTGGTTTGCAATTCGATTCGAGTCACTGTCTCCCCCGGTTAATGGGAAACTATGTCGAGCTTCACAACGATACAACTCCATGTGATGTCTAAGGTTCATCTAAAATGTGGATAAGTCAACTGGATATGGTTTATACTGTTGATTGCTAGAATCAAGTGGATGTTGTAGATCAGGTGCAAACCTAGACTAAAAGATATACTTAAAATGGGGCTGCTCATCTATACAACTAAATAATATTTTCCCTTAATTTGAACTTTTCGCAACTAAACTCCCAGCTCCACCAAAAAGGCTTTGCATACCCTTGGTGTCTTTATTTTCAGTTGGACGGGTAAGTCTAGCTGAGTACATTCTCGTACTCAGGGTTTATCCCGTTGTTGCAGATGACCAGGTTTACTACGGCTATTGTAAGCACTGTCTCTACCCCGTGGAGGGTGATGAGGAGTAGGCCCAGGGCAGGGTCATCCAGAAGCTTCTCCTTTTCTTTTGCTAGACTGAGACTAGTGGTGGCACATTATTTGAAAATGGAGGAGTGAGTTATCCAAAAACAATGTCTTATTTGGACCACGTGTGTTGTGGTCATGTTTCAAACTTATTTAAGCTTCCGAACTTTCAAACTCAGTGTTTGTAATAACTTTTAAGATTTCACACTCTGATGTTAATTTCAATTTCAATTATCTTCTGTTGTATCCTTACGAATGTGGTACCTGAACGATGCGATTCTGTATGTTGTACGATGTTTGAAATCCTTAGAGATTTCCGGACTACCGGAGTTATATGGGTTCAAGTATGAGTCGAAGTCAGTTGGATTTGGCTAAGACGGTACTTGAGCTCTTATAATTTGGACGGTTCCGCAATAGTAAGCGTGGTGCTTAGACTTGATAGCTCATAATTGCCTTCTATAACGCCGGTAGTAGTGGTTGTTCGCAAGGGTGACTCTTATAGCCTTGTTGATTCTTTTATAGTCCACTTACCCATGTGTAGGCTTGGTTGGATTATACATTTGCATAAAAGACTCATACTCTGTTTGTGACCTTTTATGGCAACTTCCCCACTAAGAATAATATAAACATATCACTCTTGAATTGGATTTAGACAACCTTAGTGATCCTCTTTATACTTCTAGATTCTCCGCCCTTGTTAGCTACTTAGGGGTTAGACTTTAAGGCTTAACACTATCCGTTCCTTTGGGTTCGATATTTAAAACTGGGTTACTTCGGTGAAGTGCTACATCGGTAGATTTTATCTGTGCGCTTGCGGATAAAGTAGAGTGTGCATTAATTTATACCAACACTTAGTAGGAGCTAAGATTATTGTTTTTACCGATCATGCTGCTCTAAAATACTTGCTCACTAAGAAAGATGTGAAACCTCGTCTAATAAGATGGACTCTGCTGCTACAAGAATTTGTCCTTGAAATAAAAGATAAAAAGGGGCGTAGAAAATACAGTAGCAGACCATCTTTCGCGTATGCAACATGCAGGAACCACCAATCAATGACTTCCTACGCGGCGACATGCTGCTCAAGGTGACAAATCGACACCACCCCATGGTACACAAATATTGTAAATTTTATGGTTGCAGGATATGTACCACAAGTCGTCATCACCTTTGGGATGACCCATACCTGTACAGGATATGCTCTGATGGACTGCTGAGAAGATGTGTGCCCATAGCAGAAGGGATGCAGATCATCGAGAAATGCCATGCTAGACCATATGGAGGCCACTATGGAGTTTTCCGCACCCAGGCCAAAATCTGGCAGTGCGACTTCTTCTGGCCGATGATGTATGAAGACACTAAAGAATTCATCAGAATATGCATAAAGTGTCAATTTCGGGGCACTATCACAGCTCGCAATGCTATGCCCCTACACTACAACCTTCAAATAGAAATATTTCATGTGTGGGGCATCGACTTCATGGGATCATTCCCAAAGTCATGAGACTGCGAGTACATCCTAGTTGCTGTGGACTACGTGTCCAAGTGGGTGGAAGCTCTACCATGTCTCAGACGGCAGACGCTAAGCACGCTCGGAAGATGTTCCATGAGATTATTTTCCCGTCCTTTGGAGTACCTCGTATGGTGATCAGCGACGGGGATCACACTTCATTGACAGGAAGTTCTGAGTTTTCCTCAAAGAACATAGAGCTTACCACAATATCGCTTACCCCTACCATCCACAAACAAGCGGTCAACCTAAAACATCAAACAAACAAATAAATAGCATCCTGCAGAAGACGGTCAATGACATGGGGAAAGGATGTAAGAACAAGTTACCTGATGCTTTCTGGGCATACAAGACAGCTTACAAAACCCCCATTGGCATGTCACCATTCCAGTTGGTCTACGGAAAAAGCTGCCATCTACCAGTTGAGCTTGAGCACCGAGCTCACTGGGCCATCAAGACCTGGAACATAGATACAAGGCTAGCCAGCGATAATCGACAAAAACAAATTGCTGAGCTAGAAGAATGGAGGGAGAAGGTTTACCATACTGCCAAGCTTTATAAAGAAAGAACAAAAAGATGGCACGACAACTGAATCAAGTCGAATGAGTTCAAGCAAGGAGATTGTTGACACTTACTAACGTCGCTACCAAGAATAGAGATAAGCCCTAACCTTGGCAACGACACCAGAAAGGCTTAGGTATGTTATCAGGACACAAGAGATAAGCTGCAAGCGCAGAGATGAGATACCCATAGTTCACCGAATGTAGACCTAGTTTTAATATCGAACCCAAAGGAACAACGCGATTATCTTACTGTTGACACTCAAAAGTGTCATAGGTAAAATAAATTTAGAAAAGGTATTCGGCCTATAATATTGGAGTCGAATTTGTCTTCTATTATTTAATATTTGACGAATCGGATGTTCTAAGTCAGATGGGCCTTATCATTTTGGACTTCCGACTAGTCAATTTTGTGTCCGACCAGTGGCGCTGGTCGGAGGCCTTATGGTTATGAAGAAGGCTGAGTTCGGCGATGATTCATTGATTAGTATGGGCTGATAAAGCCCATTAAGAATGATTTATACCAATCAAGTCGATCTAAGGATCAGCAAGATTTGGGTTACCTTGTTGCTTCTAGATTGGATTCTATATGTTGATGATAGAGTCTGGATAGGAAACTTAGAGATCGTATCTGAAGATGTTTCCTATTGGGATAAGACCAACCCCCTCTATGTATAAGAGAGGATCATGGCCGATTGAGGCATCCAACATCAATCGATCAAAACCAATCTACTATCCCTTTTACCCTTTTTCCCTTCTACCTTGCTGTTCGGCGCATCTCCCGACAAGATTCGACGGCATTCTAGGCGGCCTTGCTGGTCCTAGAACAACTTCTACGTGCTTCTCCCCGATGGGTCTTCCCGGGAAGAGTTCTAGAGTTATCAACACAGGAGCCCAAAACCCTAGATCGATCAAAACCGGTCTCTAGATCGGTTTTCGTCGGTTTAGCCATGGTCCCTGTTGTCTCAGGTTGAACCGCAACCTCTTCGGGCGTTCTAGCCCTGCTGGTGTGTGATTCGGATAACTTCCGACGTCAACACACTTTTTGGCGACTCCACTGGGACGATTAAAGTCTCATGTACTACCAACATGGGCGGCAAAGACGGTGCTACCGATAAAGACAACATCATCCGTCCCACGGGCATTGACGAGCTCCCAGACGAGTTGAAGCAACAGGTGCAGGCCAAGCTCGACGCCGTATTGAAGGCTTTCTTGGAAAGCTGCTCGAAGGATCGGCGCGGCAGGATCACTCAGGACAAGGAGCCGGACTTCAGCGAGATCGTCCCTACTACGACAAATACGAACGCTGAAGGCGCTATTGACAAGGTAAAAACTAAGGTACCTGAAGATCCTTACCCTACTCATGCTGATTATTCCGCAATGCTGGTTGATTCTTCGAAAACTCTTACCAATACTATTCAGCATTCATTTAAATTGCTTAGCGACCGCATGGATAAGTTAGAAGGTAAAACTGTCGAACCCGAAGTCCCAACTAGGCAACCACAGTTCGGCATGCCTTTTAATTCTTTTAGGGGACAGACTTCACACGTTAATTTCGGACAGTTAGGGTCTGCTGAGATCAGGGGCGGTGAAGCCGGTACCTCGACAACTACCAATCACGTTCATCATGGCACTGGTCGGACCATGCAGACCGACCATGGTACATCGACAAACAGGACTTCGGGAGGACAGGGAACAGTGTTACCCAATCCGCCGAAGTCACCAAGCCACAATCCCATGCATGGTGGCACCAACGACCTCGCCAACACCGATTTTGGACGATATATAAATCGGTTTAAGGAAGAAATAACTAGGTCGCTTGAGACTAGTTTAGGGGTCCAATTCAAGCCTACCAGGACCACTTATTCTAAACCATACCCTTCATATTTCGATTTTATGAAAGCACCTGATGGTTGGAGGGTACCGGATTTTTATAAGTTTAGTGGTGACGGTAGTAAAACAACTATGGAGCACGTCAGTATGTTCCTCGCACGAATGGGCGAAGCTAGTACTTTAGACTTTATGACTATACGACATTTTCCTTTATCTCTTACTGGTACAGCTTTCGCCTGGTTTACGTCACTATCAGAGTGCACCGTAGGTTCTTGGGCTGAATTAGAAGAAAAATTTCATAATCACTTTTATGACGGAGTCCAAGAAACTAGGTTGTCACATCTTACATCGGTTCGGCAAGGACGTAGCGAGTCGGTGGCCGATTTCTTTAAACGTTTTAAAGAAATTAAAAACTGATGTTTCCATTTGAGGATCTCCGACAGAGATCTAACAGACCTATATCTCGCTGGTCTGCGTCGAGAAATCAAGGATAAACTTGAACATCATGATTTCTTTAATGTAAATCAACTGTTGCAAAGGGCCGTTTCGATAGAATCGCGCTTTACAGAACCCTATGATCCTCATAAGACTCATCGATCGGGCATACATATTGCTGAGATAAGTTCTGATAGTTCTGACGATGAGTCTAAAGATTGCTACGCTGCCGAAATTTTATGGCCAGCGCAAAATAAACTAGTCACTTGTCCTTCTCTTAAACCGATTCAAAAGAATCGGGGCGAAGAGGTAAAATTTACTTTTGATTTTTCTAAATGTGACCGAATATTTGATGAATTACTTAAATTCGGTTATCTCAAAATTAATTATACTTTGCCATCACCTGACGAACTAAAAAGAAGGGCTTACTGCAAATTCCATAATTCTTTCTCTCTTGCCACTAACGACTGCAATATTTTCCGTCGACAGGTCCAATCGGCCCTCAATGAAGGACGATTGAGTCTAACTGAGATGTAGATCAGTACTACTCCTTTCCCAGTGCATATGGTGGAAGCAGGGAATCCTGCTATCATGGTTCGTCCGGAGCAAGCTGATACGACCAGATGAAAGAATGTGGTCATCGGCGAACCACGGGTCGTGCCGAATACTAAGAATGATTTGGGGCGCAAAGTGATGCTCGAGAAAAGTGATGATGGCAAGAGTAAGCTCATAATCACTGCAGGGTCAACACGACACCTGCACAGACAAAGGTATTTTGAGACCAGGGCAGCACAACAAAGGCCGACCAGGTCGGGTTCTCAAGCCGACCAGTCTGGTTCATCTTCAAAGCAACCAGAAAAGAAGGCCGACCAGATAAGGTCGGTCTCTGCCAATTCCAATGGGGGCAATAAATCGACTAATACAGTCGGTGTAGCGGTTTCTAAAGACTCTACCCCTTCCGGAGTACGTGTCATTCGCACTTTTGTCCCGCAGAAACCTGAATTTGGCACTTGGAAGACTAATGCGGACAGGAGTAAGCGGAAAGTCACTAGAGAACCATGTACTTTTGACAAGCTCATGGCCAAATACAAGCAGCAAAAGGATGATTCCCAGAATCGGCCCTTAAAAAAGAGAGAATCTACTCCTCCGAAGCGTGAGGACAAGAAATCCAAACAAATGTTGGTGTCTCAGACGACGTATCCGGCACCAAGAGCTGGTCCGTATTACCATCAATGGGGTCCTCATGGGGTGTGGGTGCCCTACCCTATGCCGACACATATGTATTATCAGTCAGGATGGGGAATGCCCACTAATCAGCTTGCAAGAGTCTTAGTGTTTGATCGCTTGGGTGATCGGCCGAGTTCTAGTCAGAATCGGCTGGTCGCGCCAAAGACTTTAATCTCTCAGGAAACCAGGAAGACGCAGGCGCGATAGGTCTATGTACCTAAGAAAGTGCAAAGTGTTCGTATTGCCTCTCCGACCAGACCCGACCCGGTCCCTACTATTACAATCGGGTCTATGGAAGTCCCTCTTGCCAATGAACCTGAGCCGATGGTGGTTGAGGAGCCAGCAACAGAAGAGGTCCCAGAGGCTCAAGATACTCCGGCTGAGGCAGAGGTAGAAAAGCCTGTCGAGCGTGACCCCAAATACATGCAGCCCAGATGGTGTCTGCCTGGTTTGACTAAAACTCAGCGAAGAAAACTACAGAGGGCCCGCTGCAATAAACAAAAGAAAGAACGGCTCGACAAAATGAGGGAAGACATATTTAATTCAACACATCCTATTTTCCCTCAGGGCAAGCGAGGAGGTGAAGTGCCGGCTTGCAATCAAAAGCCGACCTTGACGATAGTAGAGGTAAACAGGTCAGATCCTGAGTCGACCCATCTGAGTGATGAAACTACTAAAGTGGCTTCGAAACCAACCAAGTCAGACACCAATCCGACCACCCCAGGACAGGTGCCGACCAGTTTAGCGGTCGAGCAGGTTGAGCTGATTACTACTGGATCAGGAATTGAGCCGACCCGACCAGGATTCGGGACCGAATCAGTTCCTAATATGCTGATGGGATTAGGCTCCCTTCTTAGTAACCCTGAATTCTCCACTGGTGTTGCTGCGACCAGTGAAGAATTACCTGAGGAGCAAGATGAGGAAATGGTGGACTATGAGCCTTCCCCAGAAAGGGCGAAGGTCAATTTAGTTTACTTATCGGCCGACTACTATGTGGTCGGAGATGATTCGACAGCAGCAGAGTTCAATTTCGCTACGCAGACTGCTGTGTTTCAGAAGCCGAAGGAATCCGTCAATCATCTTAAGCCATTGCATATAAAGAGTCACATCAATGGTACACCAGTCCATAAGATGCTGGTAGACAGCGGGGCAATCGTGAACTTGATGTCATACTCGCTTTACCAGTAGCTCGGCGGTACCGATGAAGAGCTGATCAAGACCAACATGACTATTACTGGAGTCGGAGGAGAAGATCCCATTCCAGCCAAAGGAGTTGCGTCCATGGAGTTGACCGTTGGGAGCAAGACTTTGGCTACTGCATTCTTCGTCGCCGACATACAAGGTAGCTATAACCTTATACATGGGCGTGACAGGATTCATGCTAATCGGTGCATACCTTCTAGTTTACATCAGTTTCTCATTCAGTGGGTGGGAGACGATGTTGAGGTGGTGCACTCAGATTCGTCGGCCTATGTAGCCACGGCCGATGCTCCTTTGCTCGGGGGGCATGATACTATTGCTTGTCTGTATGGTCGGGACCTTTCTGATTTTCAGTTTGTTAGTGTTACTAGGGAAGGTTTCGTACCAGTATCTTTAAAGCCGACCGACAATCGGTTCAACATTATCATGTAATTTAAAGGATGCTAATGTTGATTGGTTAAAACATCATGTTGAGCAATATCGGACCTATAAAACCGATACTTGTGAGGCTATTGATGATTTTGATGAGCTCAATAAGTTGGGCCAAGGTTTCGCGTCGGCCGATCCTTTTGGAACAAATAGATATTGGGGATGGTTCTATACCTAGGCTGACCTTTGTAAATCAAAATCCTGAAGTCGATTATAAATTAAAGTTAATCGCGCTCTTGAAAGAGTATGTTGATTGTTTTGCATGGAGTTATACGGAGATGCCCGGGTTAAGCCGAGAACTTGTTGAGCATCGGCTTCCTATTAAGCCGGGGTTCCGACCATTCAAGCAACATCCTCACCGTTTTAATTCTACAATATATGACCGGATTAAAGAGGAAGTTAATCGGTTATTACAAGCAGGGTTTATCCAGCCATGCAGGTATGCGGAGTGGGTCTCTAATATCATGCCTGTAGAGAAGAAAGACACCGGGAAAATCAGGGTTTGCATTGATTTTAGAGATCTGAATAGAGCCACTCCCAAAGATGAGTGTCATATGCCTATAGCCGATATGTTAATCAATGATGCTTCAGGACATCAGGTTGTCAGTTTTGTTGACGGCAACGCTGGTTATAATCAGATATTCATGGCCGAAGAGGATATGTCCAAAACGACCTTTATTTGTCCTGGGTTTGTTGGTCTTTTTGAGTGGGTCGTGACGACGTTCGGTTTAAAGAACGCCGGTGCTACTTATCAACGCGCTATGAATCTGATCTTTCATGATTTAATTGGGATAATCATGGAAGTATATATTGATGATATTGTGATTAAATCGGCTGCCCATGTGTCTCATCTCGCTAATTTACGTGTAGCATTTGAGAGGATGCGTCGTTATGGTTTGAAGATGAATCCACTAAAGTGTGCTTTCGGTGTGTCAGCTGGGAAGTTTTTAGGGTTCATCATTCACGACAAAGGCATAGAGATTGATCCTAAAAGGATAGAAAAGATCAAGAAAGTTCAAGCGCCTACATGCAAAAAGGACTTGCAGAAGTTCTTGGGGAAAGTGAACTACTTGAGGAGATTTATTGCAAACTTGTCCGGAAAATTATTCCTTTCACCCCTATATTAAAATTAAAAGATGAAGTTGAGTTCACTTGGGGGCAGAGCAACAAGAAGCATTTGAAAAGATAAAGGAACATTTGTCATCTCCACCAGTTCTTCGGGCGCCTAAGAGAGGAATCCCCTTTAGATTATATGTCGCTGCCGAGGAAAAGGTTATTGGAGCTATCTTAACACAAGAAGATGGAGGTAAAGAGTACGTAATTGCTTATATTGGTCGCCGTCTTCTTGATCCCGAGACAAGGTACGCCCATATTGAGAAATTATGCTTGTCTTTGTACTATGCTTGCACTAAAATGAGGCACTATTTGCTATCTAGTACATGTGTTGTTGCATGCCAGGCCGATGTAATTAAGCACATGTTATATCGGCCAATCCTTAGAGGAAGGATTGGCAAATGGGCGTATGCATTGATTGAGTTTGACTTGACATATGAACCATTGAAAACTTTGAAGGGTCAAGTTCTGGCCGATTTCATTGTTGAGCATGGTATAAGTTTAGAAGATGAAATCAGTTATTTTACTTTTACTCCATGGAAACTTTTTTTTGATGGATCGGCTTGTAAGGTGGGCCAAGGTGTTGGTGTGGTCATTATTTCTCCTAATGGTGCTGAGTTTGAAATGTTGAGCCGGTTAGATTACTTGTGCACTAATAATCAAGCCGAATATGAAGCTCTTTTATTCGGTTTAGAAATATTATGTTCCATGGAGGTTAAGCATGTTGAAGCTTACGGCGATTCCTTACTAGTGGTGCAACAAGTTGCTGGTAAATTTCAATGTTTAGAGGGATCGCTAAATGTTTATCTTGACATGTGCCTTGACATCATTACTCATTTTACCGAATTCCAGATTCGGCATATACCAAGGCATGAAAATTATAAAGCCAACATGTTAGCTCAGCAAGCATCTGGCTATAATGTTAGTAAACGTAATTTTCACATAAAGCCGGTGCAACAGCGTGTAGAAGTATTGTCGGTTTCTTTGGCCAACCAGTTTGTTTTAGAACCAGTTTGTTGGGGGAAGGGACCCTCGGCAGTGATGTCGTGCAGGCTGAATCAGGAAACGACCCTCGGGTGCCCCGCGCACCTTCGTGAATGCCCCCGATCATGTTGTTAAGTCCCTTGAGTCACTTTTCTAACCCTCGAGTACTGGCCCGACCCTCGAAATGTTTTACAGCTCTTGCAGGCAAAAGGTGTGAAGGACATTAGAAGCAACCCTCGCGTGTCCCGCACACCTCCTCCAGGAGGCTCAGGCTCAACAGGTGGCGAGCGGGCGCAGACTTCGTGACTGGAGGGGTGTTTTCAACGAGCCGAAGGTCAACCCTCGCGTTCTCGCGAGGGTGAGCGTGAGCCAAGTGGCGGCGTTCTCGCGAGGGTGAGCACGAGTCAAGTGAGCGCGAGCCAAGTGGCGGCAAGCCAAGTCGCGTTCTCGCGAGGGTGAGCTAGGGTTTCTGTACCGTCTGTGTTTGTACGATTCTGCCCTTCCGTTGTACAGCGTAAAGGAATCTTTCTTGTGCCCTTTTGTAATTTGGTCAATGCCCCTTGGTATTCCCTATAAATACCAGGGGGTGAACAGTGTAACACGGACGGTTTTTTTGGGGAATAGAGCTACAACACCACTGTTCCTGCTTCCTCTGTACCTTCGCGTTTGGTTTGACGATCGGCCACCTTCGCTACTCCCCTGCACGTGTGTGGGGGTAGGGGTAAGTGTGTACCCAACAGTTTGGCGCCGTCCGTGGGGAAAGGAGTTCGTGATGGTAGGAAACAGAAGAGCATCCTCAACCAGAGACCAACGCACAACCAGAGAGGCCACGGTGATGGTTCAACCCGTGGAAGAAAATGTGGAACCCTCGGGAGAAGAAGAAGTTACTCCAGGGACGGAGGTCCCAGGCCCTCACACTCAATTAGTATCACAGCCACACCCGCACACCTCCGGAGAAGGTGGAAGAGGGGATGAAGAAGAGTTAGGCCTCGAGGCTCTGGACAGGCTTCAACCCGAATTACAAGAAAAGAAAAAGCGCCTAGACCAGCTTGAGAGGCACAACCGGCTGCGCGCCATCAGGCAAAGGGCGGATGAAGCAAGGGAACAGCTTCGCCGAATGGAGGAGTCCCTCGCGGCAGCTGAGGCCGAAGCCGAGAATTGGAACGATAGAGAAATGCCGCCACTTCAAGAGGGGAATGAAGAGTTGGGTCAGGGCAACGCCCGTCAGCCACCACCACCCCCACCACCACCAAATTTTCGCCAACTTTACCCAGAAGAGCGAGAGCCAAACCTTCGCATTCAGCGAAGGGCCCAACAACACCAGATGCCCTACGACCCAAGATCACCACTCTCCCAAATACTGCAAACCCAACCCTGGCCACCATGCTACAATCCACAAAATCTGCCCTGTTATGATGGACTCACTGACCCTCGCCGATTCATAATGAGCTATGAAGCGGCAGTTGCCGCAGCAGGGGGAGACGAATCAACAATGGCGAAGTCCTTCGTAATTATACTTCGTGACATCGCCTAGACTTGGTACAGCAACCTCCGCCCTGGAACTGTGGATTCCTGGGCCAACCTCAGAGCCAGGCTTTGCATAAACTTCAAGGGTATCACAGCATCCCCATCAAATCCTATTGACCTGTTCAACTGCAAGCAAGAAGAGCGTGAACCACTGCAAGATTACTGGCGAAGGTTCATCCAAATCAGAGCAAGAACTTCTGGGATATCTGACGAAGCCGTAATCCTTGCAGCCGTAAGCGTTCTGCGCCCAGGACCCTGCTCCTCGAAGTTTGCTAGAAAGCCGGCAAACACAATTGAAGAACTACATGAGACAATGGAGAGATACTGTAGAGCGGACATGGACTTCAGAGCAAAGTCCGACGCCCGAAGGTCACAGCAAAAACCACAGTTGAGGCCCCAGGCGAGAGAAAACAACCCTCACCAAGATCAAAGTAACATTGGTGCAATCAACAAGGCAAGTCCACTCGAAGATCAGAGAAGAGGCACTCAGCCTCCGAGCAACCAAAATCCGCAAGGATTCCCACCTCCGCCTGACCAAAGAAACCAACAAAAGGACCCCGCAAAAATGTATTGTCATTTTTGTGGTCCAGGGAAAGGGCACACCACCAAACAATGCGAGTGCTTCGCCATGGGAAAAGAGTACCAGGAATCCAAAAGAGCCACATCGGCAGAAAACCGAACAATCAATCACACCAGAAAGCCAAACTACAACCCAACCCATCCTCCATACCAGTACACCCCAATAAACTACGGCTTACCCTCGCATCAACCATTCTACGCTCATCACCCACACTACAACCACACCTCATATCAACCAACCTCCATCCCTCAACGACAAAACACACCATACACTGTCACTTTCCCAACAACCCCTCAAACCCAAATCTACCAACAAACGAGCAATGCTCTACCACCACCACCACCAATACGAGCACTACCAGCCCCCAACCTGTCAAATCCGAAGCCCAAACCCAGACAACCATCAAAAACCCAACATCAACCTTCGGTGTAATACTTGCCATTACCGGGGGCTCCAACAAAGATCATGGTAACAAAAGGCAAAGGAAAGAGCATGCTAGAAGAGTACACCATGTAGCCATCGAAGGACCTCACAAATTTGGACGATGGTCTCATATCCTAATAACCTTCGACTCCTATGACATGAAGTTAAGGGACTACCGTCACACTGACGCTATGGTGATCGAAATAAATCTAGCAGGGTGGACAGTCACCAAAATCCTGGTCGACATAAGAAGCTCCGCAGACATTCTGTTCGCAACAACCTTCGATAGCATGAAGCTTGACAGAAACCTCCTGCAAGCCGCTGGCAACCCCCTATATGGTTTCGGAGGTCAACAAGTAAGAGCTATTGGGAAAATATCTTTGCCAGTAACCTTCGGAGACCAAGTGAACTGCAGAACAGAGCACATAACCTTCGACGTGGTTGACATGTTTTATCCTTACAATGCAATATTTGGCCGAGGGGTCACCAATGCCTTCAACGCCGTCATCCATCCTGCATACCTCTGCATGAAGCTTCCCACCCCAAAGGGGGTCGTTGCAGTATACAGAGATCAAGACATTGCAAGAGCCGCCGAAGGAACCGTAGCACCTGGTCAACGCAATGTGCACAACTTAACAAACCATCAAGTATCAGAGCTTCAAAGCGAAGCTGAAGAAGTCAGTGACCAAAAAAGAGCATCACCCAAAGAAGACACCAAACAAGTCCAACTCTTTGAGGGCAACTCCGAAAGAAAGGTATTCATCTCAGCCAGCTTAGACCCCCAGTCAGAAAACAACCTCGTCCGTTTCCTCAAAGAAAACTCTGACACCTTCGCTTGGTCTGCAGAGGACTTCAAAGGGGTAAACAGAACTTTGATCGAGCATAGCCTAAACATAAAGCAAGGTTATCGCCCAGTTAAGCAAAAGCTCCGCAAAATGTCAGAAGAAAGGAAAGAGGCAGCGAGGGCAGAAGTAAAAAGACTCTTGGATGCAAGGGTCATCCGCCCAGTCAAATATCCAACTTGGCTCTCAAATGTGGTCCTAGTCCAGAAGAAGAACAAAAAGTGAAGAATGTTTGTAGACTTCACGTGCTTAAACAAAGCTTGTCCGAAGGATGACTTCCCCCTACCAAACATAAGCACCTTGGTCGACAGAGCAGCCGGTTGCCAAATGCTTTCTCTCCTCGACTGCTTTTCGGGGTACCATCAAATCTGGATGAAGGAAGAAGACGAAGAAAAAACAAGCTTCATCACACCTTCGGGCACCTATTGCTTTCGAAGAATGGCAGAAGGCTTGAGAAACGCACGATCTACTTTCGCTCGCATGACATCCGAAGTCTTCAAAGATGAACATGCCGTCTCTGCCTACGTCGATGATTTGATCGTTCAAAGCGAACAAAAGGAAAACCACATACCAGACTTGGCAAGAGTGTTCAATAACCTTCGGTGAGCTGGATTGAAACTAAACCCCGAAAAATGTGTCTTCTGGGTAAGCGAAGGAAAACTGCTAGGCTGCATCGTCTCAGCAAGGGGAATCAAAGCCAACCCCGAGAAGATTGATGCCATCATCAACATGGAACCACCTACAACCAAAAAAGCAGCTCAGCGTCTGTCAGGCCGTTTAGCAGCACTTAGCAGATTCATCACAAGATCAGCGGAGCGAGGCTTACCTTTTTTTGAAACTTTGAGAAGCACCGCCCCATTCAATTGGGGACCTCGGCAGCAGAAAGCTTTCGAGGATTTGAAAAGATATCTCACCAACTTGACCGTCCTAACAAGCCCAATCAAAGGGGGCCTGCTACTGCTATACATCGCAGCCTCGCCTCATGCAGCCAGCGCAATGCTAGTCAAAGAATCGCACGAAAACAGCAAATCAAGGCAAGCCCCAATATACTATGTATCAGAAACCCTCGAGGGTCCCAAGCGAAACTACTCAGAGCTCGAGAAGATAGCATACGCCGTGGTCATGGCGTCAAGAAAGCTAAAACACTATTTTTAGGCACATGAGATCCAAGTACCCTCAGCATACCCACTCGAAAACATTTTCAAGAACAATGAGGCAGTCGGCAGAATAGCAAAATGGACAGTCGAGTTGAACAGCTACACCATAACCTTCATGGGAAGAACAGTGATCAAATCACAGGCCTTAGCAGACTTCATAGCCGAATGGACTCTAGACCCTCGCAGAGACAGAGCCGAAACAGATCCGTTTTGGACAGTGTATGTCAACGGAGCCTGGGGAGCAGCTGGAGCTGGAGCCTCGGCTATCCTAATTTCGCCATCTGGGTCGAGGCTACGCTACGCAAAGAGACTCAACTTCAAATGCACAAACAATTCCGTAGAATATGAAGCTGTAATACTGGCGATTTCAAGGCTTCGAGCATTATCAGTCCGAAGGGCGGTCATCAACACAGACTCCCAAGTCATTGCGGGTCACATTGAGAAAAAATACAAAGCAAAAGATGTAGAGCTACAAAAGTACTTACAATATGTCCGAAGGTTAGAATCTTTCTTCCTCGGCATAACAGTAAAAGCAATACCGAGATCCAAGAACAGCGAAGCAGACAACCTGGCCAAAGCAGCAGCACAACAACTATAGTTGCCGCCAGATGTCTTCTTTGAAGCAGCAACGCAGTCAGCCATCGAAGCCACTGACAAAACAACGAAGCTGATCAATGCAATTCAGAGCGAAGATTGGGGAGCCCCAATCATGGCCTATATCAACGGGTTGCACGAGCCCGATTCCAAAGAAGAAGAAAACAGACTCAGCCAAAGAGCCCGAGGGTACAGAATTGTGGACGAATCTTTGTTCAAAGCCTCGGTGACCTCACCATGGCTAAAATGCGTGTCACAGGACCAAGGAAAGGACATACTAAAACTCATTCACGAAGGTATTTGTGGCTCCCATAACGGACCAAGGGCGCTAGTTGGGAAAGCTTACCGCCAAGGTTTCTGTTGGCCCACAACATTACGAGACGCAGAAGCCATCGTCAAGCACTGCGAGGGATGCCAACTAACAGCAAAAACGCAAAACGCCCCAGGTGCCCCAACAACTCTGATATGCCGAACATGGCCCCTGCAAAGATGGGCAATGGACCTCGTCGGTCCACTACCAACAGCTCCAGGAAACCTTCGCTACACAGTGGTAGCTGTGAAATATTTCACAAAATGGATTGAAACTAGACCGTTGGTTTCCATCACCTCTCTAGCCGTCAAAAGGTTTTTCTGGCAGCAAATAGTATGTGGATTCGAAGTTCCCAAACACCTAACCAGCGACAATGGTACTCAGTTTGACAGCGAAGTCTTCAAAGAATTCTGCACTCAAATTGGAACAATCTTGTGCTTCGCCTCAGTCCGGCACCCTCAATCCAACGGCCTAGTTGAAAGAGCTAATGCAACAATTTTCCAAGCTATATCCAAAAAACTGCAAGGCAGGCCCAAGGGAAAGTGGGCGGAAGAGCTAACCTCGGTCACCTAGTCCCATAACACTTCGAAATGCAGAGCTACCAAATACACACCTTTTAGGCTCCTATTTGGGGAAGAAGCTGTGTTACCAGAAGAATTGAAATATGGCTCTCTCAGAACAACCCTCGAATCAGATGAACCAAACCAGGTGCGTGATAAAGATTTGCTCGAGGAAACGAGATGCAACGCAGTGCACAACCTTCGCAAGTATCAAGAAGAAACCAAAAAATGGAGAGACAAAAAGGTGAGAATCAAAGATTTGAAGAAGGGTGATCTCGTCCTCATTCGGAAACAAAATGCCAACATGGCGGGAAAATTTCAGCCAAAATGGACGGGCCCATACCTGATAGTAGAATGCAATCGTCCTGGGTCCTATCACCTCTCTGATAGCGAGGGAAACCGCATGCCTCACACCTGGAATGTTGACGACCTTCGCAAATTCTATCCATAGCGTAGCCTTAGCGAGCTCTCGCAACATGTAATTTGCTTTTTCTATCTTGTCTTTATCAGTACCATGCTTGTAACAAAAACAAAGGAGCTGCACTCTTTTTCCTTACGAAGGGGCGTAAGGTTTTTTAACGAGGCAGCATCCAAATCCTTAATACAAGCAACAACCCCCAAAAAAAAGCAAAACTCCAAAATGTTTCTTTTTCACCATAATGGGAACATATATGATGAATGATTGACTTTGATAAGGAAGGTTTGAGGCTTTTCCCGGTTGAGTCATTATCTCGCTATGTGCTTAATGCTTATGACTAACCGGTGGCGTTGAGGTGTGGTGTGTTTCTGTGTTGGTGTGCGTGTGCAACATGTGTCTCTTGGCTGTGTTGATGTGTAGGTGTTGAGCTCGGATACAGTGGTCGATGGCGAGGTGAAGGTCAAGTAGAGATGTGCCATGCCGACGGACCGGGATCGGTGAAGGATGGGCGTGCCGTGCGGCGGACGTGCCATGCCGATGTACCTAGAGCGGTGAAGGGCGGACGTGAGGCTTGGACCGACGGACCAAGAGGCCAGAGGACCAGCTGTGGTAGCTGGCACATGGCATCGGCGAGCGAGAGCACATGGGGATGTGCGGTGCATTAGCCGAGTCGGGACGAAGACGATGGCGTCGTGGCACTTGGCGGGAGGTCGGACACGGGCTTGCGTGCGGCGCAAGTGCCGTCGGCCGAGTCAAGAAGGAAGGCGAAGGCGTTGTGCCCGGCGTGGAGGCTGGACATGCATCAGCATCGGTGCCGGTGGTCGGGGTGTGCGAACCACATCCTGTCTACGGCGCGGGTTCGGTAGCTGAGCCTCAAAAAGCTACCATCGACGGTTTCCGAGTTTGGGCCTCAAAACCTGGGCTGGCAGGTTTCTCGGTTTGGGCCTCAAAACCGGGGGAAGGTTCCTATGCGGAACAGTCGACGCGTGGCGGCACCGAGAGGCTTGCGTTGCGGCGAAGCTATCGGTGAGAAGGCGCGGCGGTCGACGGTGACGGCACGTGGCGACATCCTGGAGATTGCGTCGAGGCGAAGCGAAGGATGAGAAGGCGCGGTGCCGTCGGATGGAAACTGCCAGAGTTGGACGGTTTTACCCCTAGGGGGTATTTGGCTTAGTGCTTCATGATAGGGCGTTTTGGTCTTCGGACGTGCGCCTATATATATGAAGGGGGCTGGTTAGGGCAGCCCATCCTTGGACGGTGTCTCTCTCATTTTGTGCTTGTGAGAGAAGGCTAGGGTTAGAGGAGAGTTGGCTCTTGTTCTTGAGCTTTTTGCCATCCAAGCTTTGAGTTGCTAGGAGTGGCTTGTAGCCCGACACCGAGTGCTTAATCAATCATCCATCCCGCTGAATCCAAGGATCAAATTCGTGGTTGAATTCGCGTTTTGAATTTGTTCTTCGCGTTCTTCTTTTCTCCATGATTTCCCCTCACTCGATCTCCCTCTACGCTGCGTCTTTTGCGATTCCGTTTGAATCAACTTGTTCTTTGAAGTGAGGAGAACATTTCCACTGAAGGAATTCATCTCTACCCTCACGAACAAGTAGATCGGGTCGAAATCATTTTTGTTCTTCTTTCTTCCCCTTTTCTAGTGTTCTTCGGATTTCTCATGGATTAGTTGGTTTGGAGCGATGATATCCTAGGATCAGCTTCCCAACACGTAGAAGAACACTTGGGAGAAGTTTGGTTGCAGCCCCGTTCGATTTGGTGAAGATCCAATCGATTTTGGTTTTGTCCCGTGGCGTTTTTGGGCGTTCTGGGCAGTGGCGGACTGTCCGCCCCTTGGTCGCGGATATTCCAGCCATCGGGCTTGGCCAGACCAGAACAAGCGCAGCGCGCACTGCTCACGGTCACTTTGACCGGTGGACAGTCCGCCGTATAAGGCGCGGACAGTCCTCGAGTCGCGCAGGGACTTTGCAGCAGGGTTGCTGTTTTTGCTACTTGGCCGGCGGACAGTCCGCCAGGGCTTTGCGGACAGTCCGCCCCTGGCGTGGACAGTCCGGCACCTGCAGCCCGGACAGTCCGGGAATCGGTTGTAGGCTACGGTTTGGTGCGTTTGCTCTCCCGGCTTTTCTGCTTTGTTTCCGGATTTCTCGTTTGCTCCTAGAGTTCACCTAGGAACATTTCTACATATCTTTGCTATGCATTAGCATCGGTATTTGGAGGAATCCCGACGTAGCCCTCTATCTACGTTTGGGAGTGGGTCTTTTAGGCACGAACTTGTCTCGGGGTTTTGAGAGTTTTGGTTTGCTCTCTTGTGTGGTGCCTCGCTGTGATCCTAGGGATCATCCACCCTCTTTCCAAGGGTCGTGGGCATCACGTTTGAGTCCGAAGCTTTTGGGGTTGATTTTGTTGGGATATAGGCCGTAATTTTGAAATAAATTTTTAGGCTCCCATTCACCCCCCTCTGGTCGCCAATTCGGTCCTTCAATTGGTATCGGAGCCAGTTAAGGATCTCTCTACCTTAACCGGTTCTGGATCCGCCCAGGCGACTTTTTGAGAGCGGTTGTGTTTCCGACTTTGCTTGTCGAGGTGTTGGGCTTGTGTTTTGGATAACACTAACGGTGCTTTTGGAGATGGCACCAAGTTCTTCTTCCAGTGTGTCTCTGTCCTTAGGTTTGAGTCTTGGACATGCGATCGAGGACGACATTTTGGCAAGAAGGAGGAGTACAGCTCTTGAGGCGGAATGCGAGGTGGATGCTTTCCTGGTGTAACACCCCTGGTGTTAAGCAACCCTAAATGCATAACTTGACATCTCATAAGCATAAAGCATCATCATCACATGTTGCATTCTTTTGTAAAGTGTCATTTCATGTGTTGGCTTGTAATGTTATCACTACAAGGTTTTTCCCCTCTAGCAACGAAACACTTTGGCAACACCACTAATTTGGGTGCAATTGGGGGGTCCTTTGACAACCAAACACTAAATTGGTAGTAATATGGGTACATATTGCTACACTTTTATTGTATTGCGATATTGTTTTTTTTTAGTTGCAACTAGTGCATGATAATGCACCCATTTTAAGGATTTCTGTTGCAATTTGTGCGATGAATAGCTACACCAATGTTGGGTTGCATTAGCATTACGTGTGTTGCAAAGGAGTGGTGATATGTGAAGGACCGAGAAGCTACCCGAAAGCGACCAGAGGGGGGGTGAATGGGAGCTTCAAAAATTTCCTTTCGGAAACTAGATGCCACTGTCCCAAGATCAACCCCAAAATCGAAACCTAGAGCTTGCTAATGTCCACGACCCTAGATGTAGGGTGGATGCTTCCTAGAAGCACAGCGGGACACTAGACAACCCTAGAAAGCCAACCCAAAAGACGGAACTCAAATCCGATCAAGAACGAACGAACCGCGAACGAAGACGCGCGAAACTGCAGCGACCGGACTCTGGCCTGCGTCCGGTCAGCAGGGACCGGACGCGTCCGGTCGTCAGAAAACAGCTCTGGGAGCTCTCTGTTCGCGACCGGACGCACGGAGCTCAAGCGTCCGGTCGTTCACTGAGCGTCCGGTCAGATGAGACAATGACACGGGAACAGTGCAAGCGTAGCGTCCGGTCGAAATGCAAACAGAGCGTCCGGTCGAGAGCGTCCGGTCAGTACGCAGAAAAGCTTGGCGCCGTGCTCAACGACCGGACTCTGAAAGCGTGCGTCCGGTCAGCCCGACAGAGCGTCCGGTCACCCCGCGACTGCACTGAAACTCCGGCGATTCAACCCGATCTCCTCCGAATCAAGTGCTCTAGGCTTGGGATTCGATCTGAGGAGTCACAAGGAGGTTAGTGAGCTATCTCTAAGAGATCATGGCTCGAACCTAACTCCAAATCGGTGAATCGAAGGAATTCGGGGGAAAGAAGAAAAAGAGACCCGAAACTAAAACTTGATCGATCTCCTAGACCGTGAGGTTAGAGATGATTTCTTTCGGTGGAAAGAAGTGCCTCACGATCTAGAGCAACTCAGTTCAAACGGAATCGTGAAAGATGGACCGAGCACAAAGATCAAGCGACGGGAAAACTCAAGGCACAAAGCAATCCGCGAAGAACATGATGAACATGAAATCAAAACGCGAATTGACACCAAGAGATGGGATCCAAGGTGAGGATACGGCCTCACTTCCTCGAATCAACAGTACACAGAGTGGAGTCTCTCTGCGGATCTCAACTAGCTAAAGCAGGGGTGTGGGAGAGTGGAAACCCTAGGAAATGAAAGCTCTAACTGAGATTGAGATAGGGAGGAGGGTGTCTCCCCTAGACTACTTATACTAACCTAGCCTAAGTCTATTTCCTACTCTACCCCTCTCTACTCTAATTTACAGAGCGGACCAGCCTAACCCTAAGGCTATTCTAGTCCACCCGCTGGTGGTAGGTAGATCCGACGGCCACGCCCGCACGGTCTTCCGCGTCGCCTCCACGCAACCTTTAGATCGCCGCCACGTGCCGCCACCACTCTGCACCCCCGGTTTTGCGGCCCAAACCGGGAAACCAGCCTTTTCCATCAGCCCCCGGTTTTGAGGCCCAAACCGGGAAACCAGCCTCCAGCCCGAGTTTTGTGGCCAAACTCGGAAACCGTCCGCGCCCGAGTTTTGAGGCCCAAACTCGGAAACCGGCCCACGCCCAGGTTTTGAGGCTCAACCTGGAAACCGTCGCGCCCAGGTTTTGTGGCTCAACCTGGAAACCCAGCACCCAGGTTTTGAGGCCCAAACCTGGAAACCGTCCACCGTTGGTTTTTCCCGGGCTCTACCAACAAACCGGCGTCGTAGAGGGGATGCACCGCCTGTGCACCCCTTCCACCGACATGATCGCACTTCTCCGCCTGTCGCTGTCGCAGGCTGCCAGCCACCACAGCTGATCCTCCGGCCTCCAGTCCATCAGTCCAAGTCCACGTCCGCCCTTCACCGTCCGATACATCGGCATGGCACGTCCGCCGCACGGCACGCCCATCCTTCATCGCGCCCGGTCCGTCGGCACGGCACGTCGCAACTTGACCTTCACCCGCCATCGATCACTGTCTCCGTGCTCGACACCTGCACAACACAAGCCAAAGAACATGCGCATCATCTCCATTGACAATCACTCATCACACAGAGACTCGGCATACACCCATGTATCCGCAATCTCCCCCTTGATGAGTGCATTGTCAACTCCACAACAAATCATGAATAAGAAGAAGGAGGTAGGAAGGAGTGGGAAGAGAAAACCCAACCAAATGACCCAGAAGCCTTAACAAAAGCCGAAGAAGGTCAAGTGGATGAAGCAAAAACTTGGTCCCCAAAGACATGGGCAACGGCTTGACGCAACCAAGCAAAGCAAAGCTAGCCCTCAAGAAGAGGTAGAACAGGCTCAACACCGCTAGCAGATAGCAATTGAAGATCGGAGGACAACAGAAGCAAAATGCTAGTCCCTCAAGATAGAGGCACAGAGGCTCAACACAACTAGCAAGAAAATCACTCCGAACCAATTGAAAATCAACCCAAACCAAATGGGAAAGCACACCAGACGATACCAATTGAAAGCCAAATGAAAAAACTTATGAAAGCTCATGAGAAGCTAGGAACGTTTGCTAGTCCCTCAAGACAGAGGCAACGGCTCAACACAACTAGCAAACTCCCCCTCGACAAATGCAAGCAACTAGGACAAAAGATTTTCAGGGCATATGATTTGCGTAAATTTCTCCCCCTAGTTGAAAATGCACTTATCAAGGCCAAAAGGTATCGGAGAAGCAACTCTCTTCGCATAAACTCCCTCTGAACACAAGATCTCCTTCCACAATGCATATGAAGTCAAAATGCAAGTTAGGAGCTTCAAGTATATAGTCAAAAGAGTGCAAAGATGCTCTAATCAGTATAGCTCCAACATCTCAATTAAGCACTCAAATAGCAAAGGCTCAAACTGATCACTTATACGAAATATGAAGCATATGAGCATGTGAGCAGTTTTAAGCCAAAAGGATAGTCACCATCAACATAGCACTAGACATGTATAGAAGGAATCCAAACAAGTGCTAAGCATATATACAAGGTGAAGTACCCCTAGCAAAGTTCAATCATCATGCATAGGAATGAAGCATATACTTGTGATTTCAAATTCATATCGGAGTTGCAGCGGTAAAAGAATTCACAAGTTCATTTTTAGCATGTGATTGCGAGAGGTTGAAAGCTTGTCATCGCCTAACTTTTCAACCGTGCGAAGCCTATGCCGAAGCAATCAGAAGCTTAAAGCAACGGTTTCGGTCATACACTACATGGCTCAAGTTTAACTCAAAGTGCAATGAGAAACAGTCTCAATACCATGAGGTGTTGACAAGCAATCCCATCTCGATCTTTTCAATTCAACAATACTTGGTTCAGATTTTAAGCAAGTTATGAACAACCAAGCAAGTGAATGACTCAGAACTAGAGACACAGCAACCTAGCATATATGAAAAGCAGGAATGGACTCAACACACCCTACACATGCTAGTTGCATATCTCAATGGTGAACATTTTCAGATTTATATACATTAGGCATAATTCACCATTCCAAAAAATAGCTCGCTCATAACATGTAACAGTGATCAGAAAGAGCATCAGCTACAAGCATCATCATAAGTATCGGAGCAATACTAACAAGAGCATAATTACATTCTAGTGAATATAGACATGAAGCTCAGAATGTAAATGCGTATGCCCGACACAAAACTGAAGGAAAGAAGATACCAAAAGGAGAGACTCAAGAAACTCAAAAGAAAAGAGCCTCACAATAAAAGAGTCAGTCTGTACATCTCAAAATGCTTCCCCCATCTAAAAGGGGAAACACACACCAAGCTCACCCCTCAACCTATTAAAGGTTGATTCGTCTAAAGGCTTGGTGAAAATATCAGCCAATTGGTGATGAGTATCGACATGGCGAAGGTCGATATCACCCATCTCCTGGTGGTCTCGCAAGAAATGAAAGCGCACATCAATGTGTTTGGTTTTCGAGTGAAGCACAGGGTTCTTAGCAACGCTAATGGCACTCGTGCTGTCACAAAGCAAAGGAACTCGAGTAAAGCTCAAACCAAAATCACGCAAAGTGGCCATCATCCAGAGTAACTGGGAACAGCAGCTAGCCGCAGCAACATATTCAGCCTCCGTGGTAGACTGAGCGACACTAGACTGCTTGCGAGAAGACCACGACACCAGAGAAGATCCAATAAACTGGCAAGTCCCAGAAGTGGACTTGCGCTCAATGCGACAACCAGCAAAATCAGCATCAGAAAAACCACAAAGCGAGAGGGTGGAGGAAGCAGAATACCAAATCCCGAGCTCGGGCGTGAAACGAAGGTACCTGAAGATGCGCTTCACCGCCTGACGGTGAGAAATGCGTGGCGAAGCCTGAAAGCGCGCGCACAAGCACACGGCGAACTGAATGTCCGGCCGTGTCGCCGTCAGGTAGAGCAGCGATCCAATCATGCTGCGGTACTCCTTCTGGTCCACTGCTTCTCCATCCGTGTCGGCATCCAGGGCAGTCGTCGTCGACATGGGCGTCGGAAGAGGCTTAGCCTCACCCATGTCGAACCGCTTCAGCAAGTCCCTTGTGTACTTGCCCTGGTGCACAAACGTCCCCTCTCGGGATTGCTTAATTTGCAACCCGAGAAAGAAAGTCAGCTCGCCCATCATGCTCATCTCGAACTCCCTGCTCATAGTATCTGCAAACTTGGCAACCAAAGCGTGAGAAGAACCACCGAAAATGATATCATCCACGTAAATTTGGACCAAGAGAGTATCTTTGCCTTGCTTGAGGAGAAAGAGCGTTTTATCTACACATCCCATTTTAAAACCCTTAGCTAGCAAAAAGGTTTTTAATCTCTCATACCAGGCTCTAGGGGCTTGTTTCAAACCATACAAAGCTTTGTGGAGTTTAAAGACATGGTTTGGAAACTTGGGATTTTCAAAACCGGGGGGTTGCTGGACATAGACCTCCTCCTCAATATAGCCGTTTAAGAAGGCACTCTTGACATCCATTTGAAAAAGTTTGAAACCCATGGATGCAGCATAAGCCAAGAGTATCCTAATAGCCTCCAAACGAGCTACAGGAGCGAAGGTCTCCTCATAATCTATTCCCTCCTTCTGACTATAACCCTTCGCTACAAGCCGGGCCTTGTTTCTCACAATGTGGCCCTCCTCTCCTTGCTTGTTTTTAAAAACCCATTTTGTCCCAATAGGTTTACAGTCAGGAGGTGGTGGCACTAGAACCCAAACCCGATTTCGCTCAAAGTTCTCTAGCTCCTCATGCATGGCATTGACCCAATCCGGATCCGTCAATGCGTGTCCAACATCTCGGGGCTCAAAAGACGCAACAAAAGCAGAATGAGCAAAGTGCGAGATGTGCTGTGACCTGGAGCGAGTAACTCGCTCGTCGATGTCTCCGATCATCTGTTCAGGGGGGTGCTGGCGCTGGATGTGTCGTGGCGCCTCCCGGGAAGAAGTAACCTCCCCCTCAACAGTAGCTGGTTCCACCCCGGGTACAAAAGGTACCGCGCGAGGTGGATTCCACGGCCCCCAGGAAGAAGACGTCTCGGGGCCACGGGTCGTCGTCGAAGCCGCTCCCGGCGGCGCGGCAGGCGGAGGGGGTGCTGGATCATCTATACCTTCAGCACCCTCTTCCTCGTCATCGAAAAGAGGCTCTCCAACCTCGTGATCACCTGCACGCTCAAAACGAGAAGAAGGAGAAACAAGAGTCTCGTCGAAGGTGACATCTGATGTCTCCATGACTCGGTTAGTGTCAAGGTTAAGTACACGATAAGCTCGAGTGTGAGTGCCATAACCCAAAAACACACCGTCAGAAGAACGAGACTCAAACTTGTCTAGGTTGCCTTTTTTCAATATAAAACAGTGGCAACCAAAGACTCTAAAATAACTCACCTTGGGCTGGCGACCAAAACGCAACTCATAAGAGGTCTTCTTCAAAAACACTCTCAGAAAAATGCGATTCGAAATATAGCATGCAGTGTTCATAGCTTCGGCCCAATAGCGCCTAGGAGTCCTATGCTCATCAAGCATCGTCCTGGCCATCTCAACAAGGGTCCGATTCTTCCTCTCTACAACACCATTTTGGGGTGGTGTATAGGGAGAAGAAAACTGATGCTCCAAACCAAGGCATTTACAAAACTTCTCAAAATCCGAATTTTTAAACTCGGAACCATTATCACTTCTAATCGCTCGCATCGAGTTCAAAGGGAACTCGTTCTGAAGACGCAAAATCAGATCGCGAGCGAAGGAGAATGTCTCGGACTTCTCAACTAAAAAGAAGACCCACGAATACCTCGAAAAGTCGTCAACAATAACAAGCACATACCACTTCCCACCAACCGAGCTCACCCGAGCCGGACCAACAAGGTCCATATGCAAAAGCTCTCCGGGGTGCGAGGTCATAACCTTGGTCAAAGGATGGTGGGGAGCAGCAACCATCTTTCCATGCCGGCAAGCATGGCAAACTAGATCCTTCTCCAACGAAAGCTTGGGCAATCCTCGGATTAAGCCAAGTGAGCTAAGTCTTGCAAGCAAGTCAAAACTCAGGTGACCGAGCCTCCTATGCCACTTCCAAAGATCAGAAGAAGAAGGACTAGCCAAAAGACAGCGAGAAGATCCAAACGACTTTGAGAAATTCGCGCGAAAGACATTCCCAAAGGGTGAAATCAGACATACAAGATCACCCTGAGGATCTAAGATCCGGCTAAGGTTCGGTTTGAAACGAATCTCATAGCCTTCACGAAAAAGTTGCGAAACAGAAAGCAAGTTGAAATGCAGGTTAGAAACAAGAGCAACCTCGCGCAACACAAAGTGCTCATTAACCCGCACTGCACCAACGGACAATACCTTGCCCTTACCTTTGTCGCCGAAGGTTATGTACTCTTTTCCGGCGACCGGACTATGGCTGGAGAACCATTTGGCATTTCCGGTCATGTGCCTCGAGCAACCGGAATCCACAAGCCAAATGTCCTCCAACCGCTCCTCCTACATCAATAAAAAGACATAGGGTGAACATACGGTCCAACACTGGGGTTAGTAAGATAAGAAGGAAACCAGTGTTGGGCCGGCTGCTCAAAAGAACGGTCAGTGTAAAAACCATCCTGTCTAGGGGGATAGCGATCACCACGCACAGGAAAACGTGGTCCGCTGGGGAAGAAGCGCTTACCGCGAAACTCTACCTGCGGTGGGACAAGGCGCTCAACAAAGCCTCCGCCACGGGGTCCGTTACCTGCAAAAACAGGACCTCGTCGGGCACGCTCTCTACGAGGTCTACGCCTAGGAGCCTGCTGCTCAACTCTAGCGTCTCTCCTCGGAGCTCTCTCCTGCCTAGGCCTCACAAACTGAGGTGCTCTACCTCTAGGCCTAGTCTCCCTCCTAGGGGCTCTCTCCTGCTGCCTAGGCTGGGTATGCTTCCCTCCAGACCTAGCAGCTCTCCCCTGAGGCTTCGGAGCATGTCCACCACGAGCTGGGTGAAACATGTCCGGGTTCTGCATCTCCCTAGCTCGGCGCGCCTCTCTCCTGCGCCTAAAGCAGAACTCACTCAGGTGACCATCCCGCCCACAAAGTCACACTGAAACCTCACCGAACGCAAAGGGGGTTGTTGGTTTGCAGGGATGTGGGTATGGTTCACCTTGCCCTTGCCCTTCTGTGGCAACTCCTCTCGGATGGGTGGCATTTGTGTCAAGCTTGTTCTTTAGGTGATTGGGCTTGGGTTGCCATTGTGGATTCTTGGGTGGAGCCTTGGGGGTTCAACTACAACTCCATCCTTGGTGACAGGCTTGGCAGGCTCTTTGGGTGGAAGCTTGGTTAGTTTGGGAGTAGTGGTGGAGTTGGGCTTCTCACAGGGGTTCAGACCACTAGACTCTCCAATCTTACCAAAAAGCTGAAAGGTCAACACTCTGGCCAAGACCTATACCAGGAGCCCCAGCAGCTCGCTTGAATTGGGAGATCATCATCCCGAGCTGAGGCTCACCACAAGACACCCATGACAAGACAGTCCGAAGGTATGTGTTTTCCCTCCTCGGTACGCACCTTGTCATGCCTCACATTGGCCATCTCCTGCTCCAGGCCCTCACACAAAGCACACCTCTTGACACAAGTGCTATCCGAGCCGGCCTTCTCAAAAGACTCAAACTTGGCATTCTTCTCTGCCAACTCGGATTGCAAGACAGGACAAGTCTTGCACGCACCAACAGCTGCGGTCTAGCTCGGAGCTCATCCACCTCATCTACCAGCGCAGCATACTTACTCCTCAGAGTGAGAAGATCCGTCATGTGCGCGGCGCAACTCTCGCACTCCAACTCCTCCGACACAACCACGGTGGACCGAGCGAACTCAAGCTCCTTCACCGTGTCCTCCCACTTCTGCCTAAACTCCTTGCGCTCTCTAGCGGCACGCCTAAGCAACTTGTCTTGACTAAGGAGGGCAGCAGTCAACTTCTCAACCTCGGAGGAAAGCTCGTCGTAGGTGAGAGATACCTGGGAGGTGTCGTCGTCGTCGTCGTTCCGAGGGGTAAGGATATTGTGGTTTTGTTGACCGGCTGCCGTCGAACCTCAATCTCACGCAAGCGCCATTGGTACCAACAGGCCTTCGTCGCCGGCGAAGAAGCACAAGCGCTTGAACGTGTCCTCAGCTGTCTCTTCTCGGACTCGTCATCATACGATCTGAGCGGAGTCGTCATCCGAGCCGATCGACAGCGCTAGAGAGTGGCGGAAGAACGCTGAGCTGGCTCAGCTCTGCTGCTCTCCAAGTACTTTTCCTTGATGTAATCTTTGTTGAAGCAGCCCCGCTTCTTGTGCTTTGGGGGAACGTGCTTCTCCTTGTACTTGGAGTCGCCCTGTGTGGCCGTGATCGCCCTCCCAAGATGCTTGTTTCTTCTTGGGGCAGTCGGCATGAAGGGTCGGGGTCGCCGCAACTCGTAGCATCCGGTGCGTCCTCGCTCCGCGACGAAGGTTCATGCGGTTGTTGTGGAAATCCGCGAGACGGTTTGCAAGCAAAGAGGTGGAACGTCTCCCAAAGACTCCAGCTGGTCCTCTGTCACAGAAAAGAGAGAAGAAAGCGCAAAGCCAGCTGAGGGGTTAGAGGAAGAGCCGGAAACCAAAGCCATGGACGGGCGAGAAGGATTTTCAAAAGAAGCCCTCGCCATAGCATCAATCTCACTGGACTTGAGCTTACTGAAGAGCTCGTCGCAGGTGAGGGTCTCATAGTTCGGCGATTCGATGATTGCCTGAACCTTGGAGTCCCACACCGAACGGTCAAGAGTGTGCAAAAGCTTCAAAGCACGCTCATGATCGTCAAATGGCAACTGCTCTCTGTTAGCCCTCATCCTGTTGACAATCACCTGAAAGCGAGCGAATAAACTTTCTATGCTCTCGCCAGGCTGATGTCGAAAGTTCTCATACTCTCTCTTGAACGACTCGTAGAGTCGGGTTTTGACTTGAGAGGTGCCCTCATGAAAGCGCATGAGGGGTGTCCCAGATCTCCCGAGCCGTAGAGAGGTGAGAAACGCGATCAAACTCACCCATGCTCAAACAAGAGAAAAGAGCATTACGGGCTCGGCTATTGGCATCCGTGCTCATCGACCTGCTGTTGAGTCACACGAGCAGCCAAGACCACGTAATCAGGGGAGTTGCAAATATCCCAGATCGAAGCGCCAAGCTCTGCAAATAGGCCGACATACGTATCTTCCAATACGCATAGTTCGTCCCATCGAAAAACGGCGGTTTGCCCACGCCGCGATCCATGTCGCCTTCGGTGGATCTGGAAACCGGCTAAGGTGGAGATCCTTAACCCGCTCCGATACCAATTGAAGGACCGAGAAGCTACCGAAAGCGACCAGAGGGGGGTGAATGGGAGCTTCAAAAATTTCCTTTCGGAAACTAGATGCCACTGTCCCAAGATCAACCCCAAAATCGAAACCTAGAGCTTGCTAATGTCCACGACCTAGATGTAGGGTGGATGCTTCCTAGAAGCACAGCGGGACACTAGACAACCTAGAAAGCCAACCCAAAAGACGGAACTCAAATCCGATCAAGAACGAACGAACCGCGAACGAAGACGCGCGAAACTGCAGCGACCGGACTCTGGCCTGCGTCCGGTCAGCAGGGACCGGACGCGTCCGGTCGTCAGAAAACAGCTCTGGGAGCTCTCTGTTCGCGACCGGACGCACGGAGCTCAAGCGTCCGGTCGTTCACTGAGCGTCCGGTCAGATGAGACAATGACACGGGAACAGTGAGCGTAGCGTCCGGTCGAAATGCAACAGAGCGTCGGTCGAGAAGTCCGGTCAGTACGCGAAAAGCTGGGCTGTCGGGACGGACTCGAAAGTTGCAGACCTCTCCGTCAGTCATGCGTCTCAGTCCCGAGAGAGCTTGGCTCCGTGCAACACACCCCGGCTCACTCTGAAAGCGTGCTCCGGTCAGCCCGACAGAGCGTCCGGTCACCCCGCGATGCACTGAAACTCGGCGAATTCAACCCGATCTCCTCCGAATCAAGTGCTCTAGGCTTGGATTCGATCTGAGGAGTCACAAGGAGGTTAGTAGCTATCTCTAAGAGATCATGGCTCGAACCTAACTCCAAATCGGTGAATCGAAGGAATTCGGGGAAAGAAGAAAAAGAGACCCGAAACTAAAACTTGATCGATCTCCTAGACCGTGAGTTAGAGATGAATTTCTTTCGGTGGAAAGAAGTGCCTCACGATCTAGAGCAACTCAGTTCAAACGGAATCGTGAAGATGGACCGAGCACAAAGATCAAGCGACGGGAAAACTCAAGGCACAAAGCAATCCGCGAAGAAATGATGAACATGAAATCAAAACGCGAATTGACACCAAGAGATGGGATCCAAGGTGAGGATACGGCCTCACTTCCTCGAATCAACAGTACACAGAGTGGAGTCTCTCTGCGGATCTCAACTAGCTAAAGCAGGGGTGTGGGAGAGTGGAAACCCTAGGAAATGAAAGCTCTAACTGAGATTGAGATAGGGAGGAGGGTGTCTCCCCTAGACTACTTATACTAACCTAGCCTAAGTCTATTTCCTACTCTACCCCTCTCTACTCTAATTTACAGAGCGGACCAGCCTAACCCTAAGGCTATTCTAGTCCACCCGCTGGTGGTAGGTAGATCCGACGGCCACGCCCGCACGGTCTTCCCCGTCGCCTCCACGCAACCTTTAGATCGCCGCCACGTGCCGCCACACTCTGCACCCCCGGTTTGCGGCCCAAACCGGGAAAACAGCCTTTTCCATCAGCCCCCGGTTTGAGGCCCAAACCGGGAAACCAGCCTCCAGCCCGAGTTTTGTGGCCAAACTCGGAAACCGTCCGCGGCCCGAGTTTTGAGGCCCAAACTCGGAAACCCCGGCCCCACGCCCAGGTTTTGAGGCTCAACCTGGAACCTGGAAACCGTCGCGCCCAGGTTTTGTGGCTCAACCTGGAAACCCAGCACCCAGGTTTTGAGGCCCAAACCTGGAAACCGTCCACCGTTGGTTTTTTCCCGGGCTCTACCAACAAACGGCGGTCGTAAGAGGGGATGCACCGCCTGTGCACCCCTTCCACCGACATGATCGCACTTCTCCGCCTGTCGCTGTCGCAGGCTGCCAGCCACCACAGCTGATCCTCCGGCCTCCAGTCCATCAGTCCAAGCCACGTCGCCCTTCACCGTCCGATACATCGGCATGGCACGTCCGCCGCACGGCACGCCCATCCTTCATCGCGCCCGGTCCGTCGGCACGGCACGTCGCAACTTGACCTTCACCCGCCATCGATCACTGTCTCCGTGCTCGACACCTGCACAACACAAGCCAAAGAACATGCGCATCATCTCCATTGACAATCACTCATCACACAGAGACTCGGCATACACCCATGTATCCGCAATATGGCAACCATATTATCTTTGGTTGCTTATGAAGGGCACAATCACGACGATTGATTTAGGTTGCAACATGCTTTGGTTGCTTGTGGCAAAAGCTAGATGACTATTGCCCTTTCTTGCTGCGAGATGCAATATATATACGTATTGCCACTATTTGTGCGGTGTAGTAGTAATACTAGTCCATAGTCGTGGCAACTGTTATATGGTTATTGCAACGAAGTCTTAATTGGTTGCACTTTAATTTCTATTCTCCTTATATATAGGTAGGTCAACAGTTCCCAATCCGCACGCCACGTTTTCCTTCCCAAACCCGGCCACCGCCGCCGCCATCGCCCCCCCCCCACCCCCTGCTCGCTCAGTCGCGCGCCCGACGTGTTGGCAGTCGTGTTATCGATTTAGGTATGGCGGCACACAGGGAAGAAGGTAACTCGTCCGGTGGGAGTAGGGTATCGAGGAGGGAGGAACGACTAGGCACCTGTATTCATGGATGTCTTTACGTGTGGGAGGAGAGTGAAGTCGATGGGACAGATTGGGGGCTTTTCCTGAAGCGATGCCCCTGTATTCATGGACGTCTTTACATGTGGGCCCCCACCATCAATAGTCCAGGCGTCATTTGAGAAATGTTGACCATTCATTGACCCTAGGCACGTCATTTGTTGTTAGGATTGCACAAGCTGAACAATTTTACCCTAAACAATTTGTTAAGATGTTTTATGATTTTAAATAAAAAGACTATTTGCACTATATACATACAAATGTTTCTATTTTTCCTTTCATGGATATCCAAAACCAAAAATTATTACTAACAATTTTTTGTTCACACCCAAACAAATTCGTATAAGTAATCAAATAAAAAAAAGTCATCATCTCTGAATTCTTCCTCAGAAACAATTGGGTGCAACAACTCCATCCTCTATGTACGTGTCATCTTCCTCATCTTCATCATCATCTAATAGGCCACATGGTCTGGTTCATCAACTGCTTCAGCCTGCACCTGAGCAATAACAGATACATCCCCGGTGTGCCTTCCTTGTCCGATCTTGTCCAATTTGTTGTCAATTCCTCTTGTCCACCGAGTAAATCATTTGTGCCTTGAATACCCACATCAATTGAGTCCTCCGGTTCTAATTCAGGCATGGCATACAAGTCCCTAAGTTTCATTGCAATAACACTTCTCCAACCAGGTTTGTTTACCAGATCCACATTAAAACACATGTTCTGCTTGTGTCGCTAGAATATAGGGTTCATTCTCATACATGTTCCGAGTAGTATCCATATCAATAACCCCAAACTGATCCTTATTGTATCCTCTTCCTCTGCTTGTACTGGCAGCAGGCACATCATACCAGTCACACTCGAACAAAATAACTTCCTTTTGTCCAGGGAATTCTAGTGATATCATTCTTTTAATCAACCCCATACCAGCACATGTTTACCGGTACTAGGGTCGCCCTTGACAAGCACACCACTGTTTTGTGGTTACGAGGTTTTTCTCAATGTCAACTGTTCGAAATAGCCAATTATTGATATGGGATCTATGCAATATACGAGCTCGGTTGTCAGTCCAGTCAGCAAGTGCAAACATCTCGGCACTTACTTCCCCTTTGGCATATTTCTCTCTGACCTTGCCCTCGAACCATCTTACAAATTGATCCTCGTGTCGCTTTTTAAGATTTCTTGTACCACCACGTAGCTCCAGTTCTGCCTTATGCTCACCGGATATAGAAAAAGTTATATTAATAATGTAAGTATAAATTATAATATTTAAAAATATTGTTGTGTTTAATAAATAAATGTAAAACTTACTCTGGTCTGCGAAGCTTCTGTTGTGTAGTTTATGTGCTGCTGGTAGTGGTTATTAAATAATGAAAGAACTATGTTATCTGATCTGGTAGTTAGTTAGAACTAATGCAAGCTTAGGTTGTTATATACTGCGGTCTGTATGCAGGTAGTTGAACTTTAGGTGTACTGATGTCATGGCCCTTCCAAGATGTTAGCTTTTGGTTTTCTTGTACGATGGGATTCAGACAGTGCCATGCTGAACTTTTGGTAGTTCGACTTTATGAAGTTATTGTCTGTGGTGTGCATATCTGCTTTCGGGGCCTAGCTTCAAATGATTTGCCTTGCCTAGCTAAAAAAGGTTGGATAATGCAACCATTTTTTCCCCTCGAACATTGATGTTGCAACATGCAACTTGTTTCTGTGTATATATGCTGAAACTTGTATTTTTCAGAGATTAAATTTCCCCAATCCAATCTAGATTTGAAATTTGTATTTTTCAAACTCGAAAACATTCTTGGACAAATTTTAGAAAATTAATAAATCCTTTATTATTAAGTGTGTTTTCGGGGCACATCCCAAAATATAAATTTTAGCGCATTTTCTTAGTTAGCTGTTTTTGGAAATTTTCGAAACTAAACTTGGCCAGAAGATCACGTCATGAGCGCCAGCAACTAACTACAAACGCTTGCCTATGTTCAAAAGCAAGAAGCTACAAAAGCGTGCCTGATTTTTTTCTTTCCAAATTTTGTAGCCGGCGCGCTGATGAGTGGGAACCAAAAGTGGCGCCCTTTTTTCCCTCCAAAATTATTTAGCAAGAGTGCCAAACTAACGCGCCAATGACCACGTTTAAGCTGAACCGCCGCGTTGATATATAGGCCCACTCCTCAAATCCCATCTTAATTAATCCTCTTTCGCTCGTTTAGGGTTCCACAGACGCCGCCGCCGCGACCACACTGTGTTTTTGATCATCTTCCCATCTCCCGGCCTAGATGCCGACGTCGAGCGACGCGACAAGGGGACCCCCTCGTCGTTGACAACGCTGCGCACACCTGCGTCGGCGATGCTGCCTACAACCATGGTGACACCAACGACTGCACCTTCCATGGTCGCGCCCACCAGATGTAAGGCGACGGCTTAGCTCTTCGCTCGGGAAAAGAGTTTGTCCAACGACGACACAATCCATGACAGCCAACATCCACAAGATTCAGTAACTTCGTCTTAGGACAAGATCGAGAACATGTACGTAATTAACAGGGTCGTTGCTGTATTAGTTTTATTTGGAATGTATTAGATTTGTTTGCTAGGATTATACTAAAAGCATCTGCAGTAAGTATTTTGACATGATGTTGTGAATGCAAGTAGAGAATCTTGTGGATGTTGTTTTTAAATTACCATGAGCTAGGTCTATGACACTTATATTTGAGTAATAAGTAAATATGATCCCTATGCAATTTCCTATTAATTTTCGTAGAGTGTGTTCTATCATTCTATGCTACCGATTTAATGTAAGTGTCATCGCTTAATATGCAGCATGCAAGATAGATGGACAATACATGTTGTCTGCAAGGGGACTGAAGAGGGAGAACACTTTTATAAGGCATTTTCTATTGACAAGAGAGAAATCAATCTAGGTAACTTAACAAACATTGAAATCAAAAACTAGGGTATGGGTCCAGGGACTACATGTATTTCAAGAAGAGAACTGTTGATGATCCTGAGTCAGCAACACTAAATGAACTTGAATACGATGTTGATGCATCAGACATGGTAGATAGCTGCCAGGATGAGAGGGAGATTAGATTAGTTTTTTCAAAGAATCCAGCAGCAGACAGACTATGTGTTGCCATAACACCCATCAAAAAGAAGAAAGGTACCTCATGAGACGAAGAAGACGAAGCTTTTGATTTAGATGCTCACAAAGATTGGCTAGCTTATCTGCATTCCAAGGACGAAGCCTTGGGTGAGTTAAAAAAAATCCCTTGTGTGTATATATATGGATTTTGAAATGTGCACTCATATATTGTTCTTTTCAGAGTTACAAGATATATACAGGGAGGACACAATTAATACATTCATAGAAATGGTTGAAGGTTCAAGGAGATCTGATGATATCAGTAATATCCCTATCCTAATTGCCAAATAAATTACAATTCTTTTGCAAAGTTCTAATTATGCTAGCTGATCATGTGACAAATATTGTATGCAGATGCTTTTAGGATCCTAGCAATTAGATACATTCCAGTCAAGACAGCAACTGATCAACAACAGAGAAGGGACCATCTCATGCTCGCGCGTTTTAGATCAGTTCAAGGTATTTTTCTTTGATCTCTAAGCTCTGAGCCATAAAGACAAACCAATTTTCTTTGATCTCTTAGCTCTGAGCTTAGGTATTATGTCGTTTAATATGCTTTAGTAAAAAAAGTTTTGTAGACATAAAGACAAACTAATTTTCTTTGATCTCTTAGCTCTGAGCTTGGGCAATATGTCGTTTAATATCAATTTGTAACATTTTGTTACATGGAATAGGATCAGAAAATGCGGGGAAGAAAAGAAGGAGTGGTACCCCTCAACTGCTGTCGTTTAATATCAATTGTAACCTCTTGTTTCCATGGAATAGGCTCAGAAAATGGGAAGAAAAAGGACGGTACCCTAAAAAGCTAAAGCACTCTCTAAGAGACACAAGGCTGGCAAATCAGAAGCTCCATGTTGAGTTCTCCAGACTCGGAGGAGCGGTAGGTGAGAACGCACGCACGTTCACTGATGAAATAGTGATGTTTACAAGGAAGAGGGCGCCACTCATTGGAGTGAGAACATGGAAAGATATCCATGATGATATAAAACAATCAATAGCATCTGACATATTGGTAACATTCTTTGCTTGTGTATACATTTTAATTATACAATAGCGTAACAACTGACCAAGTATTTGCATGTCCTTGTAATTATATAATAGGCTAGGTGGGACCTTGAGGATGCACATGATTCAAAGATGAAGATATGGGCATTGCTAAAGAGCGTTACAAAAGGTGGCGTGCAACGTTAAGTGCTACAGCCAAGGCATACAGCAGCTACGAGGAGAGAATGAGCCATATGCCTGAAGAATTGGACATTGTAGAATGGCACTATTTGTTGAAGTATTTTAAAAGTGCAAAGTTCCTGGTTTGTTTCACATTCTGACTATTCTTAACATTAGCAAATTAGGAAGAATGGCGATGTCCAACTCATTAATAAGATGTGTTCAAATTGCATTCTGTAGGAAAAGAGCATGAAGAACGCTGGGAATCGATCAAGAAAAAGACCACACATTTGTCAGGCTCTAAGCCTTTTTCTCAGTGTAGCTATGAGAAGGTAATAACTAGACAAGCACATCTACAAGCTTTCTTACTGCATGATTTACTAAATTTGTTCTGTGTCTTGTCATATCAGAGAGACCCAGTAACTGGTGAGGAGCCCAATGACTTGACCTTTGGTACATTACTCCACTAAGAATGGGGCATGAAAGACCAATCATCTGAAGAAGTCTATGTAAGTTCCCAATGAACTTGTGCATAAGTTTGTAGTGCATGCAAGTAGAGAGTGCCCTGCAATGTCGTAATCAACTAACTCCTTCATTTGTGCCTGTAAATTTTAGCATACAACAAGGAGATTATTTGTGATAAGGAATCAAAGGCAGAGGAAACTTCCTTTCACTAAATGAGAGGAACGACCTTTTCCAGGAGGCATACAAGGAAGTGACAAAGTGCAAATCAAAAAGTTGCATGGCAATGGGTACCTTGCAAAAAACCCACTAGAAGGCAGCTGCTGAATGCGGAACGCGAGGAACAAAATCGTAGGGAACAGCAACAGCATGAAGAACACCTCGAGCTCATTGAAGAATTTGACAGGCTACAACAACAAATGCAAGCATGGGAAGCTGACAGGGCAGCTGAATTGGCAGCTGAAAGGGAAGCTCAAAGGGCATTTTATGCAGGACAGATTCAAGAAATTATGAGTGCAAGGGAGGGTGATAAAGAAGCCTTTAGGCAAGAGATCCAAGCATTGCTAGCAGGACAAGCTCAGCCAGTGTTGCAGCAGGTACTAGTAATGCAAAATGTTAATTTGTAAAACCTAGTCATTTAATGACTTTATTTCCTTGGGTCTATAACTAACCATCTCTATTTATCCAGCCAAACAACAATGCCAGTGTTGGAGACAACACAAGTACTCAAGTTGATGACCCTACCTCAGAGAAGTTAGTGGACTCAAATCAGGTTGACTTTGAATTGACAACTTTTTAATGCTATCATCTAATACTGCACAAAATGGTGCCTAATTAATTTTATCCTTGCATCTAATTTGTTCCCAGGACAAGGAGCCTGAAGGCAACCTGGAGGATTCTCAAGAAAGGACAATTGTCGCTTGGCAAACAAGAGGTGCTAGAGCTGCAAAAAATGAACCATCTAAGGCAGCAGCGAGCAGATTCGTTACTCTACAGCAGTTGAAGCAGCAACCTAGTAAGAAACGAAACGACAACACCAGCAAGAAGCCAGCAGGTGATTGTTTTTGTTTCAGCTGTTAAAGTGTTTATAGTTGAGTTCATTACATGCTGTCATTCTGATAATTTTTTGATGGTCAATTCATATAATTTTTTGATGAGCAAATCATAAAAGTTTATGATCAATAATGAAAACTTTGGTTTAGTGTCTGCTGCTATGTACCCTTAATGTTAATTTTAGTTTACTTGATGCTAAAACATATGTCATTCATTCTATCCAGGAAGGTAAAGGCTTTGCGATGGAGCGACAAGTGATGGGATCGTCTTGGAGTCATCATCTTGCTGATCACGTGATGGGAGTGCTGATGAAGTGCTTCATTTCGTATCAATTAGCCTAGGATGATATTCATTTCGATCGTATCAAGTCGCCATTTAGATTTCTTTGAACCAGTGGAGGAGTGTGTGTGTGGTGGTCGCAAACTTTTGTAGGAAAGTGCTACATGTGTGGTGTGGATGGAGTGCGAAACATTTAAGTATGTGGTGTGCTGTAATTTGATTACAACTTTTATGGTCAAATTGGGTTTTGATGCAGGTTTGATTGTTTAATTGTTATGATTTATAATATAATATTATTTTTAATTGTTGGTGACACGTGGCAGTATGTACAAAAATAATAAAAGCGACACCATTCGTTGCAAAAGATAATTTATTCTATCACAACCTACTTGTTTCGATGTCACAACAGATCGTGGCAACAAAGGGAGGTACGCAAGTTGCAACCTACTTTTTCGATGTCACAACGGTTCGTGGCAACAAAGGGAGATACACATGTTGCAACCAGTTTATCATGGCGGTAATAGAGGCTGAACTTTACTCAACCAAAACGTTTTTGGAAGCAATAGAGGAGGTGACACGTACAACCAATCATGTTATGTGGCAATAGAGTGTCCCACCTCTTGCCTCCAAACACACTTGGTAGCAATAGAAAGGGCACCCCTATTGCACCTAGATCCATTTCATGGCAACATAGGAACCCATATAACAACCAATTCCAGTTTGTGGCAATAGAGGGGTTGTCCCTGTAGCAACCATAATTGGGTGTCACAATACAACATTTTTGCAACGCTTCATTTTACACATTGCAACGCTTATAGATGGTGCAATGGAAACATCTGGCATCACCTAATGTGGTTGCGATAGGATGCATGGCAACAACCGAGTGTGGCGCTAGATGCTTGTTCCAACGCCTCAATGTGTTGCAATACGTAACCTCCTGCAACCACCAAAAGACAGTCGTGGCTAAATGGTTAATACCACCGGGCTTTACTCAACACCATTTAACGAAATGGTTTGGTTGCAATTGCTCATATTGCAACCAAAATAGGCTTATTACAACGTATTTTCGTTGATGCTAAAGGGGAAAAACCTTGTAGTGTATGCTTGGTGTGATGCTTGTTTGACTTGCTTTTGGAGTGTGTGAGTCTCCTGAGTAGTTGAACGTTGTTGAGGAGTCAAAATGAAGCTAGGTTGTGTTGGTCATTTTGGCTAACCAAGTCACTAACCCTAGATGCCTTAATAGAGCCCTAGGAGTCCTTTTGTTTGACTAACTAAGACCTCCTTGATAGAAGCTTTGCACGGTTGTGGGCCCTTAACCAAAGTGTGTAGAATTTAGAGTAGAACAAAAGTTGTTTTAGGACCAACTCATGAAATGAGTTTAACAAGGTGTTTTAGGACCCACAAGGCAGAAATGGGGGAGATTTGACTTAGAGAAATTCTTCTAAGTCCTAACTGCAGAAACAGTTTTGCTTAGTGATCTTTGGAGCTTTCCTGAGAGCAATCTAGGCCGAACCAAAGCTTGATCTTGTAACCAAAGTTGTAGTCGGTATGTAGCTCTACTCAATGGAGCAAGTGGTTTAGCGTTTCATCGAGTGGATTAGGAGTTAATCACGCGCAAAGTCTGGCTGTCAGTCAGCCTGATGGCCACTGAACCGGCCGTTTAGCCGAGAGCGCGCGCGGCGTCGTGGCCGACCGCGTCAGGCATCGCCCGCCGCGTGGCGCGCGATGGCCGCCGGGCAGCATCCGCGGCGGCGTGGCGAGCACAAAGGCCGCTTGCACGCGCTCGCGCAGACCAGAGTCGCTCCCTCCGCTTTGCCTGCCTCCTCTTGCTCTCGCCGTCGCCCAAGCGGAAAAGAGGGGGGAAACAGAGCGCTCGCCGTCGTTCACCGCCGTCCGGCCGCCTCGCCGCAAGCGCAACCACCCACAAAGCTTCGCCGTGAGCCCCCGCACCTCTTGCTACCCTTAGTGCCCCGTAGGAAACCCTAGGCAAGCCCCGGGATGAGCCGCCGCCATGGCCGCCATGACCGCCGAGCTCGGTTCGCCATGGCCAGCCTCTTTCCCGTGGTTTCGTGTCGCCCTAGCTCACGTTCGAGGGTCAGTGAGGTTCGTGGAAGAGGTAGAAGGTGACCGTTTGGCCGGTTAGGGTTTGGTGACCGCGGTACGCCGCGTCCGTCGTGTCCGCCATGGCCGGCGAGCTCGGTCCGCCGTGGCCAACCCCCTTTCCGTGCCCGTCCGTTTGTCCTAGCTAGCGTTCGCGAGTCGCCTTGACCCTTAGAAGAAGTTGGTGGTGTTGGTAGTGACAGTTTAGCCGATTAGGGTTTGGTAGTGACGGTACGCCGCCGTCCGCCACTCGCCATGGTCGCCGAAGTCGGCATGGCCGTGGTCGCGGATGCTCGGAGTGAGAACCGTGGCTTCTGAGCCTCGGGTTAGGGTCGTGAAGGTCGCCGAAGTAGGAATCGAGAGTTGGTTTAGCTTGGGATGACCGGAGCCGGCCGGCGTAGCATGGCCGCGCCGCCGTGTCCGCCATGGTCGATGGCGAGCTCGATCCGTGCGTATGCTAGGCCTGTGAGTGGTACCGTCGGGTGCGGAAGAAGGAGAGGAGTAGAATGGTGAGGTCCGTTTCGCCGGGAAGGTCGCCGCCGGCGAGCTTCGCCGCGGTCAACCCTTCCCCTGCTTCTGTGTGGCTGGCAGGTGGGGTCGGTTTGACCCGGGGTCCCGCCAGTCAGTGGCTCGGGTCTCGGCTGTCAGTAGGACCTGGGTGCAGTAGTTGGGTACGCGTAGCAGTTTAGGTTAAAGGGGTTTTTCAGGGTTTTGTTTAAATAGATTTCAGAAATGTTTGATTAGCTTGTTTAATTCATATCTTGAGTTCTGTAAACGCTAAAAAGGTGAAATAAGTTTTGTTAAGTTTGTTGTGATGAGTTCTATGTATGAAAATATAATATGTCCAATTTGTGATAGATTTTTGTGTAGATATATTTAATTCATGTTTAGGCTGGAATCTTGTTAAATGCATAGTAATCTGTGTATTGCTCAGAAAAATGTGATTCTTGTTTTGTTAGGTTTGTATTGATGAATAGTTTCTGGGAAAAATGTAATATGATGTTGTTCTGTGGAATATTTTGGCAGTAGCAATTAAAGTGATGAAATGCTATTTTCTTGTTTAATTTGTAGTAAAAAAAATATGAGGAATATGAACCTAAGAATATTTATACACTGCTCTTGTGCTAAGAAGTTCAGTAGAAAAATGGGAAATCTGCTGTTTGACACTTTTTGTTAGGGTGTGTAGTTCAAAGCACCTTTTCATGGTAGATTTGTCTTTTTCATAGAGGATGGAGTTTAAGTCCAAATGGGTTGAGATTTGGACAGAGGACTAGATTATGTGTTGTTAACTTCCAGTAATTTCTGTTGATTTTTCTGAAGCTTTCTAGGATGGGTTGCTGTTATAGGCTTGATTAAATGGATTTATTTCAGCAAGTAATTAAAGGAGAATAAATTAATTAAGTAAAGTGCTTGCTGTGGTAATTGTAAATCCTAACCAACTAATTAGGTAGGTTAATTGTTTTGTTGGATGTTAAGGTCTTTGTAATCACTAGTTTGATGTTGACTACCTTGTTGAAGAGAACGCAGTAGATGACATGTGCTTATCTCTTGAGTTATCTTAGTAGATGACATGTGCTTATCTCCTGAGTTATCTTAGTAGATGATATGTGCTTATCTCCTGAGTTATCTTAGTAGATGACATGTGCTTATCTCCTGAGTTATCTTGTTCTATGTTGCATTCCAATGCATCCCATGTGCATTCATTTTACTTATATGTGTTATGCATCATATAGGGTCGGTAGTGGAAGTCTAGAACCCGCCACCGGAGGAACCGTGTCCGGAGGAGACCCAGGACGAGAGGACCGAAGAAGGAGACGTCGAGGACCTACCTGAGTGCCGCGACCATCGACCCTCCGACTTTGAACGAGGCAAGCCCCGGAGCATCCCACTCCTATGGTTTGCAATGCAATTATGAAATTAACCTGATATGTTTGTTGTATTAAGTTATAGGAGTTGAGTGACACCGTTGCTGCATTAATTACTTATCCTTGTCCACCTACAATTATTGTCTTAATATCCCTGTTAAGTCTAGGATCGTTTCTGCTTAGTCTGCTTAGACCGTTAAAAGTCGGGTGATTTCCTCTCACGCATATAGGTGGATCCTGATCATGACTAGCCTGGTGCTATCATGGAGATAACCATGTGATAATTAATGTGAGACCGGGCGGGATGCAGGAGCAGCAGGACATGGGTCCTGTGTGCTAGTAGTCTCCCGTTTGTGTCGATTAGGACCCGACGAAGGCACACCTCAGTCATTTTGAACGCGTCAATCACTTAACGGAGTAGGTCGGAGTACCTCCCGTGAAGCCGAGTAAGGCTATTCGAGCCGGTGATGGAGATGTTGACGCCTAACACCCAGGGCCTTATATGTACCGTGGGCAACTATTCTGAGCAACCTGGCATGGTCCGTGGACAGGCGGGGCCTGATTGACCTGGCATGACCGTGGGCAGTTATAGCTTGAGCGACCTGGCATTGAGATACCCCCGGTGTAAAAGGGCCCATGACCGTCCCGCGTGTTGTGTTCTCGAATTTCCTGAAGTGGTCGCCGACGGCTGCCTGGCAAGGTGTGATCGGGCGAGTGTGCGACATCTTTGTCCCCAGCTGGGTAGGAATCGATTATAATCGCCATCGCTCCTGGTTAGTGAGTAACTTGACTGGGCATGTGTTACCGTAGTAACTTATGGAACTAAAGATGGTTATGGTGTTTTAATATAAAAGCTATTGATGAAATAGTCACTCTTGCTTCATTAATTAGCCAAGTGCTTGCTCTAGATCAGGTGCAAATCTAGTTAATCAGGTTGATTACTTAAATTGACTGCTAATACTCTAATGATGATTATTTAAATAATAAAATGCTTTTATGCAAAAGAGTAAGTATAGCCAACCCCAGATACATCCTTGCATACTCCTTGGTGTCATTTTTCTGGTTTATGACGGGTAAGTCTAGCTGAGTACCTTCTCGTACTCAGGGTTTTATCCTTGTTGTTGCAGATGGGCAATGCTTCTACGGCTATTGCGAGAACTGTCTGTACCCCGTCGCGGGTGATGACTAGACCATGGGCATGGTCAACTCTTATCCTCTCCTGATGCTTTTGTGGACAGATCAGGCAATGGCACCGTATTGTGAACTGAGAACTTATGTTTAAAACTATGTTGCTTCCGCTTTTGTATTCCGAACTATGGTTTGTAATAACTGTTAAACTCCGATGTGATTTGAACTATGTGCGAACTGAATGTACCTCGTGGACATGTACGCTAATCTATTACGATCTTGGCTATTGTTGAATCATTGAAATCCTTCGAGATTTCCGAACTACCCGGGTTGTACGAGCTTATGTACCTGTAATCTCTGTGAAAGCGGGGATTCGGTGCTTAATCTGGTATAAATTGGTCGGTTCTGTCACAGCTGGCATCGGAGCATGGTTAGCGTTACTGTTCATGAGTGTATTGAAAAATCGTATTTTCAAATCAAAATTTTATTTGCTAAAAACTTATAAACTATAATAGGGTTTGAAAAATCTTATGATAAGATTTATGGTGTGCCAGTGATCAAGTCCTTATGCCAGTAGTTTTTTAGGTGGCTATTTAAGTACTAACTTGGGGGTCGTGCATCATATTTAAATTCTGTTGTTTCTGTCGTCCATATGGCAAGGGTGAAATTGTATGGGTGCTATTCTTCGGAATAGTAATGTATGGATCAATTGCCTCTACGCCAAGGTAATAAGTGAGTTGTGAGAGCATGATTGGACAACCGCCAATCTAGGGGATTGCTTGAATGGTGCCGGCATGTATACCTGTTACACACAAGTATATGTGAAGGTACTTAATTGTGGGAGTAATATTATTTCTGATGGGTGCATATACTGCTTACGTGTATACTGGGTGTGCACCTAAGTTAGTATTAGATTTAAATTCAGCAATGCATGATTTTCATACTGTGGGCAGGGCTGAAATGAATTTCTGTAGGTACGCTAACTTGCGAACGTATAGTACGTTTAGTTAACGCTACGAGTGAACGTGTATGCCACCGTCTAGCCGTTAGATTGTTAGACAGTGAGGACGTATGTTACGCACATGCATCATGATCATATAACCTTGCATTAATCTTACTTCCTTTCTTATGTTATCCGTCCCGTTTTCCTAATAAAAGTTGTTCTCCAACTAATGAAAATATGTGTGGATAACTTCTTACAGATGGCCCGTACCAAGCGCACAGCTCGTAAGTCAACCGGAGGCAAGAGGCCTAATTACATGTTGGGACCATGGACCGCCGAGGGATCGGAGGACTTCTTAGACGAGTTCGGCATGCCTACCATCCTTTGGAGGGTATTGCACTTGGTGGGATACCAGGAGGGCCAGGAGCCACAGTACGACTGGCACCGCGTGCAGATGTCTGAGGATCGCCATATGTACACGGTGGAGGTCGACATGCCTAGCCGGGAGGATCAGGATCACGTCTGGTGTCGCCGGGTGTTCGCGTTGCATGGGAGGACCCCATGGGATGGAACTAATAGAGTTGCTTACACCGTTCTCCGGTACATTATGGAGGACCATCCGGAAGTGGTTGCCCAGGCCACAGCCAGTATCTTCCAGATAGCAGATCCTTATCAGTCAGTGTGGCGTCAGCCAGGAGCTGCAGTACTTGAGGCTAGTTCTCTAGAGAGGGAGCATTGTGCCGGACCAGCCGGGAGTGCTATGGCTGCACTCATGGCTACTTATGGATGCCTATCGCGTAGCTATGATCACCTGGACCATATTCTTAGTGAGGAGATGGCTGCACAGCATCGCAGGCAGGAGGAGCATGCTACAGAGATAGACCTCCTCACCACACAGCTAGCTCACATGACTGTGGAGAGGGACCAGGCGCTTCAGAGAGAGCAGGAGACCGCTCACCAGCTCAGCATTCAGCAGGAGTTTGCTACCTTCTTAGCCTTGATCATGAGGGAGACCGAGGAGTCACTTCGAGGTGTTTGCCTTGAGGGCATACGCGCTTCAGAGGAGAACAGGCTGTTGAGGTCGCGAGTGGGAGACCTAGAGTTGCAACTTCACCACCTGCAGGACTAGAATGACCGTCTGCACGAGGAGATCCACCGCAGGGAGAATGAGAGGAATCCCATCTTTCCACAGGAGGACCCGGATCCGAGTAGCTCTTCTAGTGGTTCCTCCGACGTGTCTAGTGATGATGGTGTCGATGGTGACATCGCTAGAGAGTAGTCTAGATCGTATGTTTAGAGCCTAGTGATCTTTTATGTATGTTGGCAAGCCCAATCTTTTGCTTTTGTTATGAGCTGGATGTAAGCATGAGTAGTGAACTCTTATGTGCACGTGGTGTGAGACCTTCGAAAGTCCCATATGTATGGGCAAAACTATGGATGTTTATGTTGGCTTTTGCATGATATGTATTAAGCGATCTTATTATGTGATGCTGTGATGTGGATTGAAATTTATTATGCCTCTGTGATTGTTTGGCGAATTTGTTTCCGAATAAATTCAGTTGGCATGATCTATTGTTCTCTACAATAATTGCAACTCCGCCTGATGATCACTTGCTATGAATACGTGCAGATGACGACAACCCGTAGTGGAGCTGGCGGTAGTGGTGGAAATGAGGACCCCATAGACAACCGCAATCCACCACCTCCTCCACCAGCCACTCCCGAGCAGCTTTTCGCCCAATTTCTGGGAAGCCAACGCAACATTGAAGCTTTGCTGCGAGAGAATTTGGCGCATGGTCAACAGCGTCCAGAGCCAAATCAGTATAGTTCTTTCAGGGATTTCTTGGATACTAGACCACCCATTTTCAAGGAAGCTACTGAACCTTTAGAGGCAGAAGAATGGTTGCATACTTTGGAACAGAAGTTTCGTTTGCTCAGGCTCACAGAGGAACTCAAAGCAGAGTATGCCGCGCATCAGCTGCAGGGGCCAGCCGGGATTTGGTGAGGGCATCACCGCACCACCTATCCTGCCAACGTTCCTGTTACTTGGAGGATGTTCACTGAAGCCGTTCGAGGGCACTATATTCCGCCAGGCCTGACTCAGATGAAAGTGGCAGAGTTCATGAGCTTAACGCAGGGGACTCGGTCTGTTACTCAGTACCATCACTTGTTTAACTCTTTGTCACGTTATGCTCCAGTCTTCGTAAACACAGATGCTAAAAAGATTGCTAGTTTCAAGAGGGGCTTGAAACCCAAAATGGGAAAGTCAGTGGGTACATCTTCTTGTACCGTTTTCAATGACTTTATTAGTGATTGCTTGATCCAAGAGAATCACAACAATAAGCATGCTACAAGTAAGGCCCAGAAGAGGACCTTTGATTCAGGACCATCTCAACCTAGGGGACCACCAGCTCAACGATCCCAGTATCGACCGCCAGCGCCGGGGGCACGTTTCAGGCCGCCGCAAAAGAATAGTCAGCCGCAAGCTCAGCGCAATCAAAAGCCATACAAGATAGCTGCTACCCAAGCTCGTGGAGGTCAGGGCAGCTCAACAGGAGGGAAACCTTTGGTTCGGGGACCCTGTTACAATTGCAACCAAGAGGGGCACTTCGCAAGGTATTGCCCTCACCCAAAGAAGCAACAAGCTAACTATCCCGCACGTCTGCACAACATGACTGCTGAAGAAGCTCGAGCCGGAGAGCCCGTGACTGCCGGTATGTGTCTTGTTAACATCATCCTGCAGTTGTTTTATTTGATACTGGATCATCACATTCATTCATGAGCAAAGCATTTGCACAAAAACATAATCAAGAGGTGTCTGAAATGATTATGGGTTTCGCGTAAGCTCCGTGGGAGTAGCGTGTTATCTAGGCAGATGGTTTGTAATGCAACCATCGACATTGGAGGGCACAAATTCGGAGCTAATTTAGTAGTTTTGCGAGGTCTAAGTATGGATGTAGTCCTAGGGATGAGTTGGATGAGTATGGGGAATGCGGTGTTTGCCACTGCAAATAGGGTTCTTACCTTATCTGATGGAAGGACAAATACCAAGTTACACATCTCTCTTCCCCGAAGTGCTGACTTTGTTGATTTATCTTGCACTTTATCTATAGAAGACCTGTCCAAAATCCCAGTCGTCCGAGATTTTCCGGATGTTTTCCCAGATGAATTACCAGGATTACCACCCAAGCGGGCAGTGGAATTTACAATTGAACTGTTACCTGGAACTGCACCAATCTCTAGAAGACCTTACCGTATGCCGCCCAATGAATTAGCTGAAGTTAAAACTCAGATTAAGGAACTTCTGGACAAAGGAACTACACCAATCTCTAGAAGACCTTTGTTTGAAAAATTTGTTCACTTGTTATTCTGGCTAAAATTCTTGCAAACTACGAATAACTTTTTATAGGGAGTCATTCTATCTATGTAATTGGAATATGAGATATAGTAGGATGATTTGACGCTTGCCATCTTTTGCAAAGGTACCTGGGATTTACGTTTTCAAAAAAAAATCAAATAGCATGTTCCTCTATGATGCAATATCCTACCCAAGTCATATGAACCATTTAGAATTATAAACATCTTGTATTCATATGTTACTTGCTATCATGTTGAGCTTAGTCAAATTGTTGTGACTTATGTTGAGATTTTTGTTATGCACCCATGATTGAGATTCACGTACACACCACATATATCGCTAACTCTTACACTAAGAGTTACGCAAAACATGCCATCCATCCACCATAAATAAAGCTCTGTTTGTTCAGTCATGCATCTCTCTCACAAAAATCTCCAAAAAGAGCTACGGGCTATACAAAAAGAAATATACATACCAAAGCAGGTATGAGGCAAAAAAAAAATCCATGTGAAAGCATGTTGGAAAAATGTGCACGTGCCTGCCGTAGATTAGGGGTATGATCAAATACCCACCTGAAAAAAGAGAGAAAGATAGCCCATGGTTTCTAAACACTCCAAAAAGTGATAGATCTTGACACAAGAGCACAAAAAGATCGAAAAACTCCACACACTTGCACATCTCAATTAGAGTGTATGACTTGCATCTCCATGTAGTTCGGTTTTTGACTTAGCAATATTATGTGATTCAAGTATGTTTCAATTTCATCCATACCCAAAAATTCACATATACTTTATAGCAGGTACGATGAAAAAGAAGGCACAACAAGCCTTTGGTAAGAATCCACTTACACATACATACATATATGAGCGACTTGAGAGAATCATATGAGGAACATTCGCTATCTTTTAGTTTCAAAATTTCATAAAAAACCCATGTTTTTCAGAGCAAAGATGAGCAACAAGATTTAAATCTAGGTTTTTCCATTATCCAATTACCCAAGATATTTTGGTAGACACTTTGAATGTTCACAGGTGCGGGTGAAGCCTGAAATAACTCGTGTGTAGGTTTTTCAATCAAGGAAGATAAACCGCCTTAGTCTGAGCTTTACTCGAGGACGATCAAAGGGCTAAGTGTGGGGGGCGGTTTTGTTGGCGGTTCTTAACTCACATTTTTATACCATCAACTTTCATTTAAAACCTACACTTTCAAAACAAAAACCTAGGATTAGGATATAAACTCACAACTTCCACGAGTTTTGGATGTATCAATTATTTTGCAGGAATCAATGGAAAAGCTACACTTGGGATGGGCCAAAAGTGCATACCAAATTCAACACATCAAAGCCCAGCACTTCTAACCCATCCAAATAAAGAGAATTGGAGCTGAAGGCCCATCAATCTCTACATCTGGGCTAACAACCCACATAAAGGACGTCCAGGCCCAGCCAGCAGCCCACCACGTGAAGGCGGTGGCCAGAGGTGGGGCTAGGGGTGCGGCTGCACCCACCACCCTTGGCGCCCCTCGGGCCCACCTTCAGGGGTCAGTTACAAGGCGGCATGCAAATGCGGTTCAGCAGGGTTTCCATGTTTTGATCACCAGAACCGACCTTGTGGTAGTATAAAACTAGGGGTAGAGCTCTCTTCACAACATGGAAAAATAGATCAAGTTAGTGTAGAATTAGATTAGAGTAGTGTAGTTCCATTTCCCATGTTGTGAAGGAGCAATTCTTGAGAAGAAGTAGTACCTCATATATCTTATCTCTAGTAGCTTTTTGAAGAGGGAGCGAGTGTGTGCGAGTCAGAGAAGTACCGGAGTTGTCGGCTATCTCCTCGAGTGTACGTCTACACTTAGCGGAAGGAATATCGGAATCGCCGATACAACTTCTCTTGTACCTCGACAAATCACAAGACTATTTGGAGTATTAAGGTTCGTGTTTATCTTTGCATACGAATTCTTATCGTGTTCTAGATTACCGCTTTTGTAGCTAGCTAGACCGATCGTTCACCCTCGGGTGAGTGCTTTAGCGAGAGGGCGCAAGTCCTAGCTACCGCTAGAGTAGCGACCCTTAGCGTAAATGCGGTGTTTAGGCTAAGTGGTTGCAGGTTGGTTGCCTGGTTCTCCACGTTTGAGGAGGTAGGCGACAGGTGGTGACAGCCATGTCCGTCCTTCGTAATTCACCCACGTTCGGGAATCCAGGTGAGCTGTATCGGCATAGATTGGCAAACCAGTCTCCACCCATTGACCGAAGCAGGCTATGCTTGGCTAAAAGTTACATCACATAGGAATCCCTTACCTAGAGAAACCTCGTTACCCTAGGGTCGTTCTTCTTCTGATCTAAAGCCGAGAGATCTATACCGAGAGGCTATAGCAAACGGTTCCCTATGGAAAATACGATACCCTGAAATACTTCCGGGTGAAGTGCTACAACGGTACTTCCGTTCGCTTGCGGACTTTTCTGCTTATGCTAAGAAATACCAACATGGAGACAGACTGATGGCATGCTAGTCAATTCAACCCTGCAGTTGATAAGGAAGAGACGGAAAATGTCAAATTATGGAACCTGCCTATTTGTTTCAGACAGTTCCAGGATGTATGGCTCTAAAGCAACCGGTAATCAAAGGAAATTGACTAGAGAGCCCAGTCCTATGCGGTATGAAGGGTACATCGAACAAAGATTAAAATAAAACGGCCAACCCATATGCATGGAGTCAGAATAACACAATTAGTCGATCTAGATTAGTCGATAAACGCTGATGAACAGATCTTACCGACCGATCTCATACACTTGCTAGATATATTCACAACATCGCTAACAGTGGAGATCCCAGGGATAACAGCCTTAATAATAGTGTGTTCTAAGTATATAAAGCAACTATAAAAGATCGATCAATGACGGATGAAGCCATGCATGCACGTGACCGGTGAAAGCATAATTGTATCGCCTATTCAGCTAATAAAGGGTCCATGAAGCACGAACAAGCTTATCTGTCATGGTTACAGGTAAATCTAAGACCAAAAGGGGTCCATGAAGCACGAACAAGCTTATTTTTCATGGTTACAGGTAAATCTAAGACCAAGACAAATCTAATCCAATCCCAGCGACAGTGGGGCCTGGGTATACAACCTTAACACATGAAATCAGATTAGATCTACTTTGACCCTCTATTTATCTATAACCGGTCAGATAGCTTGAACGCACAACACGTAACAATCAAGATCGACAAATAAGCTGATGCGAGTCGACACTCTGTTTTTTCGAATATGATTTGACCAGAGGCTCACAACGACAGTTCTTCAGTGAAGCCTAGAGCTAGATCTGTCAATTTTGATGGGGCGATGATACTGTTGCAGATAAATAAACGAATTAAAACAAACAATATCAGTAACTTGATGAATCTACTAGATTGCCAATCTAGTAGAGCCGATAACTAGCTTATACCGAGCTTGTACGAGGTTGGACCTAACCAATGCAGCCTTACAAACCTAATATAAACTGATAACTAGCTTATACCAAATTTGCACGAGGTTGGATCTAACCAATGTAGCCTCAATAGATATAAACCGTGGGAATACTTACAAGCAAACCGGAGGTCGGACCTAACCGATGCAGCCATGTCTATTCGAAGATCTCGCCGGAATCTACTCTACCCCTACTCCTAGGGTTTGGCCGTAGCCGAAAAAGATGTAAATGTGTTCTTTGATTGATTGATTCATATTACAATGGTTGGGCTTTATTATTTATAGCCCGAGACTCGGTATGAGTCCTAATTAGATATAACTTTTACAAAGATAACTTTGGACTCCAACCTTTCCTTTCTCAATGGAGTCTGACACGTTTTCAAGCTTCTTTCCCGACCTTGACGCGAACAAACCTTGTCGATGCAATCGTCTTCTTCGGTAAATTCTTCTTCAAACTTGGCCGACCTGAAATCGGCTCCATGGGTCATGCCTCTGGTCCCACCAGTAAACTCGGCCTGCTAAAATATGGTGTCAACACATGCCCCCTAATTTAGGGGTAATATATTATTTTACCTAAAATTTTCTTTATGCCTTCCATGGGGCCCGTCATTCACGTCCGTTTTTCGGCCTTGCACTTATTACTTTCCATTCAATGATGTGACATTGAGGAGTCACGTCCATTATTGGTGCTGCAACACATGTGGATTTGACTCGTCATTCTTATCTCTTAGGCTCACGGGTATCCTGTGCCTCTTCGTCATTCTTCTTCTCCCTGGCCTATAAATATTGATGGCTTTGCTGTCCAGAACTCATTCCCCTTCTCTTTCTTGTTCTTTAGTATGACTCTGGGCTCATTCTGTATCCTGGGTTTAGAGGTGCTTAAGCATCCCTGGCCGAATTTCTACGCTTTCCTTTCCTTGGTGACTAGAAAAAATCTTGTAAGAGGGATGACGGAATAGTTTTCATGTATTTCTAACAGAGTAAAGGGGTTGGCCATTGCAACTAGAAGAAACCTTATGATCACTAGTTTCTTCTTACTTTTGGCTCGACTCCTTTTCCCTCATGGTTCTCCCCTTCTAACACCAGTGAACCCGCCCAGAACCTCCCACTTTTGCGAGCTCAGCTGGTGATGCCGCTTTTCGGGATGCAACAACTCTGAAGATCTCTGCACAAACATGTTTCTTCCTTAGCGCAAGTTTCTTCCTTGAGTTGATGCCCTCTAAAGTAATCTGTGACAGCTGATGCCTTCGATTCTGCGTCTTTAGAATTTGCTCCCCAAAATGTCATTTAGCCGAATTGTAAAGATCGTTGTCCTTATGAGAGAAGGGAATTTATTTGACCTCTTGGTGTATGTTTTCTTTTACCGGATTGTAACACCCCGATTTTTAAGTAATTAAAATTAATTAGAATTTAATTAGGAAATGGCCAAATTTTAGATGGAGAAAAAGTTTTTACTAAATTGTATGTTGCATTGATGCCATTGCATAATTTTATTTCCGTGAAAAAGAATTTATTAAAGTCGGATTAGAAGCAAATCGAATTTGCTGTATTTAGAACATAAATAAAAGAGGTTAAAAAATTTTATGAAACTAAATTCAAATTTCAAATCTCAAAACTCAGAAAATATTTTCAAGTTTTAAAAAATTTATTTGGTTCAAAAAGCCTTTTGAATTTGGTTTCAAAATGGATTTTGAATTGAAAAAGAAAAAAAAAAGAAAACAACAACCCTCTCCTCTCCTCCCAAACCGGCCCAGCCGGCCTGCCTACCTCCCCGGGCCGAGAACCCGCAGCCAGCCCACTCCACCACCCCTTCCTTTCTTTCCCACCCCGGCCCGTTCGCCTCCGAAATCCCCCACTCCCCGACTCGGCCCGCAGCCAGCGCTGGCCTGCCCTCCCGCCAGCGTGCGCCCGCATCACCGCCTCGCTCTTGGGCCGAATCCAACTCGCGCCTACTCTCCCACCTGCTCCTCCCTCTCACTCGCTGACGCACGAGGCCCACCCGATAGAATCGCCCCCCACCTCCAGCCGCCACCGCCGAGCTGTTCCACGTCGATCCGTTGCGGCCGGTGGACTGAGCACCAGCGCAGACCGAATTTGCCGCACAACCGAACCCTCCCGCGCACCTCGCGGACTGATCCTCTCACGCCTCCTTTGCACGACCATCCGCCCTTGTTTCCCCCTACCATCCGCACGGGTCGGAGCTCCCCCACCTCTCATCCATCGCCTCTCGCCCCAATAAGGACCACACTCAACTCGCCACACCATGCTGCATCCACCTCCCCTACACGTACTGCCTCTCCATCCCCAACGCCCCTATTTCCCCTGCCGTCGCCATTGACGACATCTAGCCAAGCTTCAAGAGCCGCCCGGATCCCCTCGGTCCAGCGTCCTCCCACCCCTTTGGATTCACAGCTTCACTGGGAGGCCTCCAGACCACCAATCGGTGTCCATCCCTAGCCAGTTTGGTGTTCTCCCAGAGCTCGCCGGAGGCGGCTCCATCTTCACCACTACCAACACCTTGTCTTCATCAACCATGACACCACCGACTAGTTCACCGCATCACCCCATCACCTTTCGCCGCTCGCCGGGGTCCCCTGCTCACCGGAGCACCGAACCAGCCGACGCCGGCGAGGCGCCGCCGTCGGAGGCTCTGCCTTTCTGGTGAACAGCAGCAGCGGGAGGGAGATCGCCCAGCACCATCCCATCAGCAGTAGACGGTCCAGATCTCATCTTGAACAAGTCAATACCGGTCAAAAAAAATGCCACGTCAACATCCTCCTCCAATCCATGTGCACCACGTGGCGGTCAACGTCCACGTCGGCAAGGTGAAGACCCAGGTCAATGGCTATTTGCGATCTACCCCTTGTGCTTTAACCTATTTCATCTACTGTTTCTTGTGTCTTGTGTATCTTCTGATCTAACCCCTACAGACTACGGTTAATCATGTTTTGGCCCAGATCAGAGGAGAGGATGAGTTTAATTTGTTTTAAAATGTGTTTTAAGTTTTATTTTATACCGTGAATAGTTAATAATGTTGTTAAACTAATTAATCATGTTATTAATCTATTTTTGGTTCACAAAATAAAATAGTTTTAGATTTTTTTATTTAAAAGGATTAATGTTTTTGTAAACATTTTATAATGCCTTTAATGTGTTTTGCTAATAAAATAATTCTAAAAATAGGACTTTTTGCAAATAAACCTTTTTAGCTCTTCCAAAATAATTATGTGGTCCAAATGTTTTATTTTAGTCACTGATTTTGAAAAGTATTTAAAAGTAAAGTAGGTTTATTTACCAAAATGCCACTGAACTTCAAATGCTTATAACTTTTGCATCGTAAGTCTGAATTGACCCATTGTTGGCATTTCTTAGCATCGCTACCAAGAGTAGGTTAGAATCTACCCCTGGTACTAATGCCACAAATATGGGTAAACATCTCATAGCATCACTCTAACGCTAGGCTGTCTCCACTAGCAGTAACACTAGAGATGTTATCGTATTTATAGCACGACACTTTGATAAGATATGAAATAAAGGTTATCTGCAAGTGGACAGATAAAATACACCCGTTGTAGCATTTCACCCAGGAATATTCCAGGTATCGTTATTTATAATTCTACCATCGGGAGCTTAACAGGGTTAAGAATAAAAATGATATGGCTTTAGAATTGCAAACATATATAATTAGACATGAATCTAATTACTCACCTCTCGTCTAATACAGGGGTAAGGCAAAATGATAATGATAATGATAATTAAGGTAAATAACAGAGACTAGCAGGGAATTCATAATTAGAGAGAGAGACTCATATGATCAAGCAGAATTGAGAACTAATCGATACGTTAAGAGATTAGACTCCTAAGTTATATTACTTCTATTAAGTCTAAGTTAGTCCTAGCATATGACATCATCTATAGCAGAATTAATCATCCACCCATACATAAGGAACATTACGAAAGAGTCACCCAGAGTAATTCATTCAGAGTGTAACCAGGTTCTACTTGTCCTAGACTCAGGGAGTGGACTACAAAGGATTCAACGAGGCTATAAGAGTCACCCTCGCGAGCTACCACTTGCTGGCCCGGAGAATAGGGTGCATTCGTAGGTAAACATAATCTAAGCACCATGCCTACATTATATCGACCACTTAATCCAATACGGAATCGAACTAAGTGCTTTACGAACATATGTATGAACTTACTATCAATTAGAACTATATCAAGCATACAACTAGAATAAACTAAGAACGAAATAAAGAGAAACATAATGATAATTGAAATAGCACAAAGTCGAATACAAGAATTACCAGAACTCCTGAATCCTAAGCCACGCTCAACTCTACTTGTTTCTACCTAATTCTAATTCTAATCTCAAAGTAGAGCTCTATTCTAATCTTTAATCTCTGAATCCCTAACTCTGTCTCTCTAATTGCTTGATGGTATGAAGATAGATCTAATCAATATGAGGATTCCTTCAAGTAGGGGGTCTGGGGCTGCTTATATAGCCCGGTGGGATGCACCGTGACCCTCCAATCAAACCGACCTTGAAGAAGAGCTTAGATGCGTCGAGAAGGTTGGTTAGGTCACGCTCCACGAAGATGGGCTGAGGGAGGACCTTGTTCAGGCCAGCCGACCTGGGGGTGGGGCCGGCCGGCCCCACCTGTCATCCCCCAGGTGCTTGCTTCGTTGTGACATCTTCTGGAACCTTCCTTGTTGCCCTAATGCGCCTTTCCATCCGTTTGCACGATTTGTCATGTTGGGGTAGGATTCAATCTCTTTTCATCTTTTGTAAAACTCCCTGGAAAATAGTAATTCACCAATGTTGTTAGATCTGTCAGTTTAGTCCCTGAATTATGTTGCTTGGTGATCACTCCAGGTTGTTTTAGAAGCTTCCATGTCATAGCCAATAAGGACTCTCTCATCGGGACTCCAAATGTAGCAAACCATATGTCCATTTCGACCGTCTTGATGATCTCTTCGCAATGGTATGATCCAATTCATCACTTGAGATACTTTTATGTAGTGAAATGTTGATGTTCCTGCAAAACAAGTGAGAACTACATAACTCGTGGAACTTGTTAGAATCAAACCCTACAACTATGCATCGTCACATGTTTATCTTTGTTTTATGCACTAGTTGATGGTATAATATTGACTGTAAGGACTGTCAACACCCGTTCAAGTCGCGTTAGATTCGTATCCAAGAGCTCTACGCATTAGATCTATTTACTTTCTGTTTTACTACAATTGATGTACTGTTATTTATTTATCTTGTTTGGGCCATGTGATGATGTGTGATCTAGCGAGTGCGAGCTATGCGAGACCCCAGGATCCAGTTTGTTCCTTCGCCGATTCGACCCAGCCCGAAGGATAAAGTTTCCTTGAACACTTTTGCACTCGTATTTATTTTACATTTGAGTTTGAGTAGTTAGATCCAGTAGTTGCATGCAGAGTCTTAAACAGAATCCCATAGTAGGGTTTACTAGAACTTGTTATATTTTCCATGTCACCTGGTTTGGGTATATGGGTAGATGTGAATGCTTAGCCCTGCAATCATGATTGGGATGGGATGGTTTTGAATATAAATCCTGATTAATGATCTATGGAACATTGTGGTTTGGGTAACTTTGGTAGTAGTATGGTGATTAGGTACATCCGGTAGGATGGACCGTGTGGTGGTGTGGTTGCCATGGACTTGGCGTACGGTTGCCGTGGACTCAGCGTTACGGTTTGCCATGGACTTGACATTGGTTTGGGTTTGTGGTTAGCTGTCCTGCCTGGATCCCTAGGACCCGGTTCTCGAATCCTGTAACCCGGCAAAATAGCGCAAACAGAGCCATATAGGCCTCATGGTTTGCGCTGTTTCGTCGGGTTACAGGCTTCGAAAACCAGGTCCTAGGGATCTAGGCAGGATAACAAACCACAAACTCAAACCAACGCCAAGTCCATGGCAAATTGTAACGCCAAGTCCACAGCAACTGTACTCCAAATCCATGGCAACCACACCGTCACACGGCCCATCCTGCTAGATATACCTAATCGCCATTCTACGACCAAAGTTACCCAAACCACAATGTTCCATAGATCATTAATCAGGATTTATATTCAAAACCATCCCATCCCAACCATGACTACAGGGCAAAGCATTCACATCTACCAAAATATACCCAAACAGGTGACAAGGACAATATGAACAAATTCTAGTAAACCCTAACATGGGATTCAAAATTAAGACATTGCATGCATCTACAGGATCTAACTACTCTATTACTAAAATGTAAAATAAATACAGGTGCAAGATGTTCAAGGACACTTGCCTTTTATGGGGAAACACAATACAATTCATACTCGAGGTCTTCAGAATCCACGAACGCATCTTCTTCCATCACGACAAACTTCCGGCTTGCAAACATACAAGCAAACATATATAAATAAATAAAAGTACTACACCAAACATTATGAAAACATGAAGGACCGAGAATGCAAAAGCTTCGACCGAATGGGAGCTCAAAAATTTCTCTCGAAACTTCGGCCTTTGTCCCACAAATCAACCCCCAAAAGCTTCGACCGAAACCGTGATGCCCATGACCCTTGGAAGAGGGTGGATGATCCCTAGGATCACAGCGAGGCACCACCAAGCGATAGCAAACTAAAAACGCCAAAAGCACCGAAACAGGTTTGACCTCTAAAACCTAGTCCCGAACGTAGATTGAAGCCTACGTTGAGAAACCCCTAAATACCAATGCTAACAAGTAGCAAAGATACCTAGAGAAGTTCCTAGGTGAAGTATAGGGCCAACCGAGAAGTCCGGAAACCAAGCGAAGAAGCCGGGAGAGCAAACGCACTAAAGCTCAACACTCAGCCAGTTCCCGGATGAAAACCCTAGTTTGGTTTTGGTCTTTTGGATAATTGATGAAACCCAAGTGAACTAACCTCTTGCTCCAAGTTATATATGAGATAGGTTGGTTCACACCAAGGTGGAGCTAGATGACACTCAAATGTGATGGTGATGGTCAAATTGAGAATGCATTTCTCCACATTTGGAAAAGAAGAAAAAGAAAACCAAAACCCTATGGGCTCAAGGCAAAGGTATAAAATAGGGCGTTTGTTTTACCGATCAAGACGCAATAGAGTGTGTGATCGGGTTTAGGATAGATAACCGTACTATAAAGAGGCGAAATCTTTAATTACAATAGTTATCTAGTGCCACTAAGTGTGAGTCTCATTTGCAAATAATTAAGTGCTTAATGACGTGGTCAGATTAACCCTAAAAAATCTTTGTGAAAGTGCTATCTCTTGTGCTAATTTTCTTTTGAATCTTTTTAGAAGAAATAGCACTTGAAAGAAAAAAAGGAGAAAAAAAGGAGTAGCAACCGCAGCCAACAGAGAGCCTCCAACCGGATATTTTTGTGCCCCTACCCGGATATTCTAGCTGTTTTTCAAAACTCAGCTCTTTCCAAATAGCAAGGCCTTGATCGGAATTATTCTCGGCCCTAGCCGGATATTCCAGCTATTTCCTTTTGCACTTCAGTTTCCTAGGTAGTGAGGTGCTCGCCGGATATTTCTTTGGCCCGACCCGGAGTTTCCGATTCAGCTCAGATTCACGTAACGGTCGTTTTGGCTAGCTATCTATTTGAAGATGCATTGTTCTCCTTTTGCAAACCCTCTCACACATTCATTTGCTCTCTATTCTTCTCCCTTTGCTCATTCTTGCAAGAACCAAAAAGAGAAGAACAAGCTCCTCTCTCATCTCTTTCTCCCAAGCTTTGTGCTAACCCTAAGTGAGATTGAGAGCCCGTGTTGATCTTGTGAGCTTGAAGAGCATCTCCTCCCTTTCCTCTCCATTTCCATGGTGGATGCTCATTCATGAGTGGATTTGGGAAACCCTAGGTGCATGCATTTGTGATTCGATTTCTTGGCACTAGGTGATTGTTGTGATTGTGGATATCTTATTACTCTTGGTGGTTGACGCCACCTAGACGGTTGGTGGATTTGTGATTGGTGAGGGGATTTGGTGATTGTGTCCGCCCCCAATCAAGAAATTTGTGAGGGGTTCTTGTTCCTTCCCCGCTGGAGTTTGTGAAAGACAACTCTAGTGGAATGCTTGTGTCATTGAGCTACCCTCACTTGTGAGTGGGTTCTTGCGGTGCTCATTTGTTGAGCTAGGTTTGTGAAACACCTATTAGCCGCCGAACCACCAAGTGTGTGATCGACACAACGGGGACTAGCGTGCCGGCAAGCACGTGAACCTCGGTAGAAAAATTGTGTGTCTATTGTCTCATTGGAAATATCCCAGAGTTCATTGGCATTCATATATCAATTGATTATCTCTTGCCAATGGTGGTAACCATCTTATCACTTGCTTTACTTACATTCTTTCTTGTGTAGTGATTATTGTTGCTAGAAGTAACTCTCTAGTTAGAAGTAATTAATTCTTGCTAGCTCACTAGTTTAGAGAGTAGTGACATAGCTCTTTTGTGCCATAGTGATTATAATACACTAGAATTGCTTGGATAGGTGGCTTGCAACACTTGGTAGAGCTAGAGCAAAAAGCTTCACTTTCTAATTGACTAATTAGTTGCTCTAAGTGTTTTGTAGAAATTTTATTAGGCTATTGAGAACACAAGGTTGATATGTGTCCTTGTGGTTCCCTTCCTGAGTGATGAGTGATCGATCAACGGGCAACATGTCTCTTGGCTGTGTTGATGTGCAGGTGCGGAGCTCGGGCAGTGGTCGAAGGTGAGGTGAAGGACAAGTAGGGACGTGCCGTGCCGACGGACCCAGAGCGGTGAAGGGCGGACGTGGAGCTTGGTCCGACGGACCGGGAGACCTGAGCACCAGCTGTGGTAGCTGGCACGTGCGTCGACAAGCAAGAGCACATGGGGATGTGCGGTGCATCGGCCGAGTCGGGAGGAAGGTGATGGCATCGTGACACTTGGCGGGAGGCCGAGAAGGATGGCGAATGCACTATGCCCGGCGTGGAGGTTGGACATGCTCCGGCATCGGTGCTGGAAGTCGGGGTGTGCGAACCACATCCCGTCTACGGCACGGGTTCGGTAGCTGAGCCTCGAAAAGCTACCCTCGACGGTTTCCGAGTTTGGGCCTCAAAACTCGGGGTGGCCGGTTTCCGAGTTTGGGCCTCAAAACTCGGCGTGGACGGTTTCCAGGTTTGGGCCTCAAAACCTGGGCGCGCGGGTTTCTGAGTTTGGGCCACAAAACTCAGCCTGAGGACAGGTTTCCCGGTTTCGGCCTCAAAACCGGGGGAAGGCCCAGGTTTCCCGGTTTCGGCCTCAAAACCGGGGGGAGGTCCGCAAAAAGGACAGTCGACGCGTGGCGGCGTGAAGAGGCTGGCGCGGCGGCGTAGCTATTCGCGAAGTAGGCGCGGCGGTCGACAAGGCGGCACGTGGCGGCATCCTGAGGCTTGCGTCGAGGCGAAGCTAAGGATGAGATGGGCGCGTGGTCGTCGGATCGGCTATCAGCAGAGTTGGACCGGGATACCCCTAGGGTTGGCCGATTCGCTCTTGTATCTAGGAGTAGAAGGGGATTATTGTTTTAGGCTATAAATAAGGGAGGCACCCCTCCTCTCTCTCTATCCTTGCAGTCATTTGTTCCTGAGCTCTCTCTCTCTAGCCCTCTGCTTAGGTTCTAATCATACCTCGCTGCAAGCGATCCGCAGAGACGGAAATCATACCTCTGTGTATTTGGATCTTTTAAGGAAACGAGATTGTATTCTCGTTGTCTCCTCGTGTGGAGGAATTTCGGCTGAAATCGAATCATGTTTTGTGTTCTTCACGTTTTGGTTTTTCATCTCTTGGAGATTTGCCTCGTTCTCCCTCTCCACGAGATGATTTTGGATTCCACTTGAATCAATTCGTTCTTGGTTGTGAGCTCCATCTTTCCACCGAGGATTTCTCCTATAACCTCACGAGTCCATAGATCGGGTTGATTTCGTGTTCGTTCTTCCTCTTTCCCCCCTTTCCGGTGTTTCTCGGATTACTCTCGATTGACTTGGATTGGTGCGATGATTTCATAGGATTAGCACCCCAATACATTGAGGAACACCTGGGAGGAGTTTGATCGAAGTCCCTTTTGATTTGGTGAAGCTTCGATCGAATTTGCCTTTTGCCCCGAGCATTTTTGTGCTCTCTGTTCATCCGCGGACTGTCCGGGACTCGGGGCTCGGCAAGGTCAGAACTGCGTAGCGCGACACTGTTCTCGGTCAAGTGACCGGCAGACAGTCCGCCAGTGACCGCGGACAGTCCGGGGTCACATCGGACGCAGCACAGGGTTGGCATCGGACGCTCGTGTGTTACTGTTCACGAGACCCGCAGACAGTCCGACATTCAAACTGCGGACTGTCCGGGACTCGAACAGGGCTGGTGCAGAACTCCCTGTTTTGGGAACTTTTGCCGGCGGACAGTCCGCACTGCTAGTGGCAGACAGTCCGGTGTTCAGCGGACAGTCCGGGATCCTTACCCCGGACAGTCCGCGAAACGGCTGCTTGTGCTGTTTTGATCCTTGGCTTTGGCAGTTGGTTTTGGGGTTTCTCCGGAGGTTCCGCTGTACCACTAAGACATCTCCTAGGGTATCCACCTACTTGTAGGTCGTGAACTCTCCGGTCGTTTTGAGTCTTTGTTTTTGGGGTGACCTTCTGGGACAACGGCCATACTATTCACGAGTTGAATTTGAGGCTCCCATTCACCCCCCCTCTGGTCGCTAATCCGGTCCTTCAGCTATTCACCCCCCCCCTCTAGCCATTTAGGACCTTTCAAGTGGTATCAGAGCAGTGGTCACCGTTTGCATAAGGCTTAACAACCTTCGGTGTTAAAATGGCTCAAATTGTGATCAACCATGTTGGGGGCAAACCACCATTCTTTGATGGAACATCTTTTGATTATTGGAAAAGAAAGATGAAGATGTATTTGGGTTCAATCAATGACAAGGTGTGGGATGTGGTTGAAAATGAGTTTGTGATTCTTGATCCTACCAATCCAACACCAAATGACTCCATCAACAAGCAATGCAACACAATGGCGCTGAACACCATATACAATGCCATTGATCCAAAGGTGTTCGAGCAAATCAAAGATCTTGACAATGCAAGTGAGGTGTGGAAAAGATTAGAAGCAACATATGAGGGCACTTCAATGGTAAAAAGTGCCAAGTTGTATATGCTCAAGGACAAGCTCACCAACTTCAAGATGAAGGATGATGAATCAATTCTGAAAATGTTCTATAGATTGCAAGTCATCATCAATGATCTCATGTCCTTGGGTGAAAAGGTGCAAGATGAAGACTTCACTCACTGGTTCTTGAGTTGCTTGCCCAAGAGATTCAAGACACTTCGCACCATCATCTTTAGAGGAGGCTTAAAGAATGTGACTCCAAATGAGGTGCTTGGTGATGTCATGACCGAAGATCAATACAATGAAGATAGTGAAGAGATGGTCAAGGAAGAGGACAAGAAGAAGAAAAGTGTGGCATTCAAAGCCACATCATCTAAGAGCAAGGGCAAGGGCAAGTCCAAGAAGGAAGAATCAAGTGACAATGAAGAAGCTAGTGACATTGATGATGAAGCCTTAGCTCTCTTTGTGCGCAAATTTGGCAAGTTCTTGAAGAAGAAGGGCTATGGTGCAAGGAAGAGAAGAGATTACAACAAGAACAAAGACTATGTGAGAAGATGCTACAAGTGCAAGAGCAAGGATCATGTTGTAGCGGATTGTCCCTACAATAGTGACAATAATGAAGATGAGAAAAAGAAAGACAAGAAGGAAAAGAAAGAGAAGAAAATGAGCTTCAAGAAGAAGAAGGGTGGCTCATATGTTGTCACATGGGATAGTGATGCATCATCCGATAGTGAAGACTCAAGTGATGATGATAACAAGAAAAGCACCAAGAAGAAGGCACTTGCAAGCATTGCAATCAATTATAAGCCTTCTCTATTTGACACTCCATTATGCTTCATGGCTAAGCCAACTAAGGTACAATCCGATGATGAGAGTGATGGTGAGAGTGATGAGGATGAGGAGCACTCAAAGGAGGACCTCATGGACAAGTTGGAGCAAGCTCACACTTGCTTTGAGATGAAGAGGAAGGAGTGTAAGGAATTGCGCAAGAAGCTTAGTGCTCTTGAGCAATCCTTTGATGAGCTCAAGTCTACTCATGAGAGTCTAGAGGTAGCCCATGAGAAGCTTGGCAAAGCTCACACCAAGCTTGAAAAAGCTCACTCCTCCCTCCTTGATCAAGTCAAGGTTGAGGACATTGTTCCAACATGTAACATAGGAGTCACTTGTGATATTCTTGATGAATCATTCTATACTCCTGTTGACGCTCACTAAGTGTCATATTCTTAGCATCAACAAGGTCATATAATGCAACACAAGGACCTAAAATCAACCAAAAACCTTTTATAAACTAACGATTTCCACTTGTCCTTGAGTTTTATTTGAATGTAGGAAATTGCAGGGTTTTTGAGCAAAATGACCAAGAGGACCCACCAGGAGGCGAGCACACTCCCCTGGGCTCACTTTGGGCCAAGGTGGGGTGGCGCCCGCCACCCATCACTAGCGGACGCCAGGGGAGTGAGGCCCAAACTCCTCCCCTGCCACGTCACTGATCTAGGGGAGGCATGCCACACTCATTTGCAGCCATTGATCACTTAGGTCATTGCATCCAAGGGCCAAGAAGGGATGTCACATGGATCATGACCCAAACTGCCCATGTGACGGTTTTTGGACATGCAACCGACCTTGGAACCGCCTCTCTGGACCTCCTGGATGCTGTTGAAGCAAAGGCGGTGGATCCAACGGCCAGGGGGGTGGCGGCCGCCACCTAGGGCTGGCGCCCGCCACCACACTCACCCCCCTGACCTAACCCTAGGTCCATAAGTACCCCCCTAGGTCCCTTAGGCTATAAATAGGACCCCCCGAGCTCATTTGTACTCAGACCTCACCTCATTAGTCCCACTCTCTTGTAAGCAAAGCTCTGGTGAAGGAACACTCTAGTTGAGAGACTTAGAGTGAGAGCAAGAGTGTAGAAGAGAAGAGCTGGAGTTGTAATAGAGGATCTTCCAAGTCTCTGGTATAATTCCAAGTCTTTCTTCATTTATCCTAGTGTTCTTCTACTTTCAGCATTTACTTTAAGTTCTTTACTTATTGTTCTTGTTGAGTGCTTTCGATCATAGATAACTTAGTATTTAGTTTGTATCTAGTTTGGGTTCTTCGCTGAGTAATCAGTGCTCTAGTTTTGGACGCAAGATTAGAGTAGTATATATTAGTGTAAACGCGGTGCTTAGACTAGTTATACCTTAGTTTGTGGCTAGCCCCCCGGAAAGCTGTGGTAGCAAACAGGTGGTGACAGCCCTGGGAGCCTTGAATTCTACCACGTAGTTGGGTTAGTTCTTAAATCATAAACCTCGTTGTGCACGTCTGAGGTAAATAGTCCAGAGGGTGTGTACGGTTCGAAGAACTAGATACAACCTTTATTGCTAAGTTAGTTGTGTTCGTAAGTGTGTAGGAAAACATTAATCTGTTCATCGGCCAGACCCCGTCGATTTAGTTTAGTAGTAGTTAGTCTTTCTTTTCTTTTTAGTAGTAGTAGAAACCAACCCCCATTTATACTTTTCGATCAACCCTGCTAGAATCACTAGTTGTTCATAGCGGTCCTAGTGTTAGTTCTGCCATAGTAGCTTCCCTGTGGAAATAAATACGATACTCGGTTACTCCCGGGTGAAGTGCTACAATTGACTTATTCTGTGCGCTTGCGGAAGTTACCAATAGTCATAAGAATAGTTAGTTATACTTCTTACATTAAGATGTACCAACAAGCCTTTCTGGCGCCGTTGCCGGGAATAGATTCCATAGTCTACTCCTAGTAACGACGTTAGCAAGAGTCAACAAGCATTTCTGGCGTCGTTGCCGGGGAAGCAATTGGCTAGAATTTATTCTTTGTGATTTCTATTGAATTAACCCCCGTAGTTCTAGCGGGTATATATATTGTTCGTTGTCTGTGATCGTTCAAGTAGTCATGGCCGGATTCAATCTTCCGAGCGACTATCAAGAAGATCCTGAGGCCATTCTTAGGAGAGCGAGAGCTAATCTCACTCCGCCGAGGAAGAACCTGGAGTTTCGCGAAAGGAGTTCATCAAGACAAGAATCCCAGTCAAAAGTGACTGACGAACCAAGCTGCTCCAACGATCAATCAACATCGACGTCGACCAAAACACTCCGTGAGTATTCCATGCCTACTCTTGCTCACATTCCAGTGTTACCTTCTACTAGTAATGTAGATTTTGAGCTTAAACCTTACCTAATACATATGGCTCAAGCTATTGCATTTAATGGCAAACCTTCCGAGGATGCCAATGCTCACCTCCAGAATTTTCTAGAGATATATAGTACAATTTCTGTGCAGGGAGTTTCGCAGGATGCCATCAGACTTCGTCTCTTTCCATTTTCATTAGTGGAAAAAGCGAAGCTGTGGTTCCTCTTCAACTCTGGACACCTGCTGACGTGGGTGAGATGCGCGGATCAATTCCTCAACAAGTTCTGCTCGATAAGTCGGTCTATTCTTGTCCGTAGCAAGATTTCCAACTTTGGACAGGGAGACGAAGAAACAATCACTGAAGCTTGGGAGAGACTACAATAGTATGTTGAATACTGTCCCCACCATGGTATGCAAGACTAGTGCTTGATCCAGAGCTTCTACCATGGACTCCAGCAAGAATCTCGACAACACATTGATGTTGCCACCGGAGGTGCATACCTCTCTCTCACTGTAGAGAAGGCAACCAAACTGATCGAGACAATGGTGGCGAATCAAGGATGGACAGAAAAACGTGCTAGAGGTATGTCTGAAATTAAGCAAGCTGATTCTGTTACCCTGCAAACTTTGGTAAAATTGCTAGAGCAAAGAATAAATGAGAAGAGAGATCGTGCTGCAAAGGAGTACTACGCCAAGCAAAGAGCCGCTTCGTTAGGTGAAGGTCAAGCAGAAATTAAGAAAGAGGATGCCAAATCCCTTCTTAATAATGGTGGCTACGGAGAACCTCCAATTCCAATGATCCAACAATGGAATAATAAAGGTATGCCTCAAACCTCCGTATTTAATTCTCCTATTGGAAAATTAGTTTCTAATCAAGGTAGAATTAATGATAGCATAAATAATAAATTAATTGAACATGATAAAATGTTAGAAGGAATTTATGCTAAACTGAAAGATTTTTCTGAAGCATTTAAGGAACAAATTAAGTTTAATAAGAGATTAGAGCAAACGGTAGATAACATTAAATCTCAAATTAAATACTATGAGGAGGTAAAAGCTGTAACCACGAGAGGTGGTAAATCCACTCGTGATCCACCTCATCCTAATTTAGTTCCTAGTAATAATACTGTTGCAAAGAAAAATATTGCTAATGTTGAAGAAGACGAAGAAGAGGAGACCCCAGCTGAACCTTCATCCAAGGTACGAACTGCTCCTCATGAATTTTATGATACACATGTATTACCTTTTCCAGATCGAAACAGAAATCCGACGGAAGACGACCAATTCAAGAAATTCGTCGAGGTAATTCAAAAATTATATATACATGTGCCATTTATTGACGTTATGCAGGTTCCAACTTATGCAAAATATTTGAGAGACATGCTCAATAAGAAGAAACCAATTCCAAGTAGGGATGTGGTTAAATTGACCGAAGATTGCAGTGCGGTCATTTTAAACCAACTCCCAGAAAAGAAGAAGGACCCAGGAAACCCAACGATCGCATGTTCAATTGGAGAGCAGCACTTCGAGCATGCACTCTGTGATCTGGGAGCAAGCGTCAGCGTCATGCCCAAGGTAATATATGATAAATTAAATCATCATACCTTGTCCCCTACTTCTATGTGCTTGCAGCTAGCCGATCAATCGCTCCGATATCCTGCGGGAATAGCAGAGAATATTACGGTGAAAATCCGGAATCTCTTTGTCCCGGTGGATTTCGTGGTTCTGGATATTAATCCCGACCATCGGACGCCATTGATCTTGGGACGACCATTTTTGAGCACTGCAAAAGCCACCATTGATTTAGGAGCTGGAGAAATTCAGCTCCACATCAGTGGAAAGGAGGAGAAATTCCAGTTCACACCGCGACCGGAAAAACACCCGTCATCAAAGTTCGTCGGTGCCGAAATTCCACCACAACCACCGTGAAGGCGACACTAATCGGGAATCCAAAGCGGCTAACCAAGGTAAGTTAGGCTAAGGTAAGTCTTTATCCCCCATTTAAATTTTCGTTTTTACTTAAGCAAATTAATTTTCGTGCAAAATAGATGTTTACTAGAGTGATTAGGTGGCTCCTAGGGGGCTTAGGGCAGCCATAGGGGTGGCGCCCGCCACCCCATGCTGGCACCCGCCACCCTAGGGTGCACTAGGGAGCACTAGCCAATCTCTAGACTATTACACCTACCTCCTAGACCCAAATAACACGAAGGGAGACCCATGGCTTTGCTCATTTCAATGCAATCACTCACTCCCATGTCTCCCCATGTCTCCCTCTCTTCACTCCACCTTTTGGACACATCTCCACCCAAAAAATTCTGGTGCACATGTGATGGAGAGTGACAAGGAGAGCACTAGGTGAAAGGAGGGGTGAGTTGGAGTGAAATTCAGCCAAGGAGGGTGGCGCCCGCCACCTATATTTCCACATTTTGGTACAAAACTGCACCCGAGTAAGTTTCCCACCATCCTTGGTATAAAGTATGACCAGGATGAAGAAGTGGTCGTTGAAATTTTCAGCCCACTTACTCCATTTAGGAGATTACAATCTTTGCACTTTGCACAGACACTACCACTTTATTCCCCACTTGGAATTTCAATGGACATTACGAGGGAAACCTCATGTGTCGGCTGCAGGCAGAAATGAGCAAGGTGGGGTGGCGCCCGCCACATATTGGTGGCAGCCGCCAGGAGGGAGGAGCTCTCATCCTTCCCCCTTCCACCTTTAGCCTATAAATACTACCCACACCCCATGCAAGTTCTTACACCTCAATCAAAACACAAAAACACCAGCCACCTTGAGCACTAGCAAGGAAGTCATGGGCCCTCTCAAGAACTTCTTCACCGGCAAGAAGAAGAAGAGTAAGGGTGAGGGAAGTTCGTCAAGGGCAAACACTCACATTCGCTTTGCTGGGAGTGATGAGGAGAGCGCCGGATGGGTACTCCATCCACCAACGAAATGTTGGTGGATCGGGACTCTCCGCCCACACACCAGGCTGGACTGACCATCCGCATCCTGAACTCCGTCAATGATATCATCTAGCAGAGTGATCGGGAACGGCAGGCCCGAAACATCCTCAGTGAGAGGGAGTTCGTTCACACCCGCCACAACGACGACGACTTGCTAAGTCGCACTGGTATGGACAGTGAGTTTCTCTATATTTCTCGAACCTTGGGATGGGAAGATGCATGGAAGGTTAATGAGGAGGGAATCCTTCCCCTCACAATGGAATTTCTGGCCACAATGCAAATATCTGCTAATCACATAACATTTCGGCTTTTTAATGAAGAACATTCTTTAACGTGGAGGCAGTTCAGCAAGAATCTAAACTTTAATGATTCATGCTTGCTGAGCTTGGAATCTGCCTGTACGGGATTCAATAGAAATGAATTCTAGAAATGTATTGCGTGAGAACCAGGAGACCGGTGAGATTCACATGATCTACCAAGATTATGTGAATAAAATCGCTCTTCCTGACATGTCACTTTGGTTGGTAAATGCACCAACGTTACTTTTGGCCCTGGAAACCGAGACAGAGCAAAACCGCAAGTTGGCTCGAGAGAACACCATGCAGGTTCCCAGGAGGAGGACACGAGCGCAGACCCGTGCAGCAGAAGAGGCCGCAAGAGCCGCCGCAGCGGCACAAGAGTTTGACCCTTTCCATGCAGGGTAGTATGAAGGAGCAGCACACTATGGTCATTTGACACCCCCTGGCTCGCACCAAGCAGGAGGATCGAATTGGCAACAACCGCAACATCCGCGGTGGGAATACAGCCAGGAGGCGTCCTTTCACTCATCCCAGTTGGGGAGTTCATCCCATTTCTTGGGAGGATCGACCCGGTACACTGGCCGTGGTGATGAGTTCTTCCGTAGGGGAATCTCTCCACAGGCCGCTCGCCATTCGTCCTTTCACCAGGACGAGTGGATGCGCGATATGGGATATCTTCAGCACCAAATGAATGGACTCACCATGGATACTGTCGAAATCCGTCAGGACTTGAACGACTTGAACCAAAATTTCCAGGAATTCCGCCAGGAAACTGGTGGAGAACTGGGTAATATTTCTTCTCTCCTGCAGCAAAACCAGCAGAACTGGCACGACATGTATCGTCGTCAGGGATGGATGTAACCCAACCACGCCAAAAGCCAGCTTGGGGGAGGACCCCCGTCAAAAAGGTAAGTATCACTACCGTCTTTATTTCTGTCAGTTTTATTTTTATTTCAGTAATTTAAATTTGAGTTTTATCTTAGTTAATTTGCAGTTAAATAATAATAATAATAATAATAATAATAAATAAATAGGAATAAATAAAACGCTTTCATCATAAGTCTTTTTAATGAATAAAAATAATGTATGCCATGCATTAGAGTTATCATGGGAGAACTTATGCTAGAACTAAACTTGAGACATGAGCATTAGACTAAGTAAAGGGGAAGTAAGTTTCTACTTTGACTTGAGCAAGTCAAGTTCGTGGAGTAGTTATTTTGAAAAAAGTTAAAAACTTGCTCTAAGTACTTCTTTGGCAAAGAAAGTCCTACCAAAGGCAAATAATTTTTACTCTTAGAGTAGGAGCTTCCACTTGCTGCATGTTAGTGTTGAGCTAGTTAGACTTTTGTTGATAGTCATGGTAGAGAAACTTGTCATATTTTTAGACCAAGGAATTCACTTGCACCTACCTATATAGTGCTATTCTTACACTAAGAATACGCACACAACATGCCTTTATTTCCATTCATTGTTAGGAATACTCCATGACAAAATATCATGCTCCATAATGAAATCTCAGGGACATGGCTATAGTAGTTAAAAAAAAGAGCAAGTGCCCTAGAAAGAAAAGAATATTCAAAAGAGCAAGAGCTCTAGAAAAAAATTCAAAAGAGCAAGTGCTCTAGAAAGAAGAGAATATTCAAAAGAGCAAGTGCTCTAGAAAGAAAATTCAAAAGAGAAAGTACTAGAAAGAAGAGAATATCCAAAAGAGCAAATGCTCTCATTCATAGCCATGATCCCACAAATGAGATAAAAAGGAGAAGTGCCATGAAAGTATTAGCCACAATAAATACCACACACTTGCACATTCCTGGTCTGAACCTATGACTTGTTGCTCCTTTGCTCCATTTGTCTAACTTAGCAAAATTATGCTAGCATTGCATGCTCATTTTATCCTACCCATTAAACCCCACAAAAAGTCTTAGTGAGAGGATAATTCTTCCATTTCCACATACAAATATGAGTGATTGAGTGAGCCACAGAAGTTGCTAAGCATGCTTTCTTTTGAACAAAACTTGCAAAAACTCCACATATCTTGATTAGCAAAATAGGCAAGGGAAAGACGAACCTTCTTTCTTGCTGGTCTTTTGTTCTAATCTTGAGTGCAGGGAAGGCTACCAATTCCATGGTGATGAAAATAATATGGGCATACACAACAAAAACACAGAGTTTCGAAGATTATTCAAGTCCATGCTTGCTCGAGGACGAGCAAGAGGTAAGCTTGGGGGAGCTTGTTGACGCTCACTAAGTGTCATATTCTTAGGATCAACAAGGTCATATAACGCAACACAAGGACCTAAAATCAACCAAAAACCTTTTATAAACTAACGATTTCCACTTGTCCTTGAGTTTTATTTGAATGTAGGAAATTGCAGGGTTTTTGAGCAAAATGACCAAGAGGACCCACCAGGAGGCGAGCACACTCACCTGGGCTCACTTTGGGCCAAGGTGGGGTGGCGCCCGCCACCCTTCACTGGCGGCCGCCAGGGGAGTGAGGCCCAAACTCCTCCCCTGCCACGTTACTGATCCAGGGGAGGCATGCCACACTCATTTGCAGCCATTGATCACTTAGGTCATTGCATCCAAGGGCCAAGAAGGGATGTCACATGGATCATGACCCAAATTGCCCATGTGACGGTTTTTGGACATCCAATCGACCTTGGAACCTCCTCTCTGGACCTCCTGGATGCCGTTGAAGCAAAGGCGGTGGATCCAACGGCCAGGGGGGTGGCGGCCGCCACATAGGGCTGGCGCCCGCCACCACACTCACCCCCTGACCTAACCCTAGGTCCATAAGTACCCCCCTAGGTCCCTTAGGCTATGAATAGGACCCCCTGAGCTCATTTGTACTCAGACCTCACCTCATTAGTCTCACTCTCTTGTAAGTGAAGCTCTGGTGAAGGAACACTCTAGTTGAGAGACTTAGAGTGAGAGCGAGAGTGTAGAAGAGAAGAGCTGGAGTTGTAATAGAGGATCTTCCAAGTCTCTGGTATAATTCCAAGTCTTTCTTCATTTATCTTAGTGTTCTTCTACTTTCAGCATTTACTTTAAGTTCTTTACTTATTGTTCTTGTTGAGTGCTTTCGATCATAGATAACTTAATATTTAGTTTGTATCTAGTTTGGGTTCTTCGCTGAGTAATCAGTGCTCTAGTTTTGGACGCAAGATTAGAGTAGTATATATTAGTGTAAGCGCGGTGCTTAGACTAGTTATACCTTAGTTTGTGGCTAGCCCCCCGGATAGCTGTGGTAGCAAACAGGTGGTGACAGCCCTGGGAGCCTTGAATTCCACCACGTAGTTGGGTTAGTTCTTAAATCATAAACCTCGTTGTGCACGTCTGAGGTAAATAGTCCAGAGGGTGTGTACGGTTCAAAGAACTAGATAAAACCTTTATTGCTAAGTTAGTTGTGTTCGTAAGTGTGTAGGAAAACATTAATCTGTTCATCGGCCAGACCTCGCCGATTTAGTTTAGTAGTAGTTAGTCTTTATTTTCTTTTTAGTAGTAGTAGAAACTAACCCCCATATATACTTTTCGATTAACCCTGCTAGAATCACTAGTTGTTCATAGCGGTCCTAGTGTTAGTTCTGCCATAGTAGCTTCCCTGCGGAAATAAATACGATACTCGGTTACTCCCGGGTGAAGTGCTACAATTGACTTATTCTGTGCGCTTGCGGAAGTTACCAATAGTCATAAGAATAGTTAGTTATACTTCTTACATTACGAAGTACCAATAAGCCTTTCTGGCGCCGTTGCCGGGAATAGATTCCATAGTCTACTCCTAGTAACGACGTTAGCAAGAGTCAACAACTCCTATTGTTGTTGCTCCCACTAACCCTTCATGTAGCTCATCCAGTACTACTTCTACTATGAGTGATGGCTTCACTTGTGATGCCTCACTAATTTTGGAGAATGAGACCTTGAAAAAGGAGGTCAATGAGCTCACTCGTGCCTTAGGCAATGCCTATGGTGGAGATGCCCGCTTGCTTAAGTGCTTGGGTAGCCAACGGTTCTCTCTTAACAAAGAGGGATTGGGCTACACCCCCAAGAATGGCAAGGCGGCCTTTAGGACTCACAAGACTAGTTTTGTGAGAAGCAATGGCCGGTTTTGTAACAAATGCAAGCAATCCGGGCATATAGAGCAATATTGCAAGAACAAGAACAAAAATGCTAATGTATCCTCAATTCAGTTTGATTCTTGTTATTTGCTTACCAAGGGTGTTAATGGTGTAAAAGCTAAGTTTATTGGTGCTCCCATTGTTGGCCCAAAGAAGAAGACAATAGGGGTGCCCAAAAGCTTAGTAACCAACCTTGGAAGACCCAAGCAAGTTTGGGTACCTAAAAATAATTGATCTTTTCTTGTAGGTCAATTACAAAGCCGGAGGAAGGCATTGGGTGCTTGATAGTGGGTGTACTCAACATATGACCGGGGATGCAAGAATTTTCAATTCAATCAACATGAATGATGATAATGGAGTTGATAGCATTACATTTGGTGATAATGGCAAAGGCGAGGTCAAAGGGCTTGGTAAGATTGCTATATGAAGGACCGGATTAGCGACCAGAGGGGGGTGAATGGGAGCCTCAAATTCAACTCGTGAATAGCATGGCCCTTGTCCCAGAAAATCACCCCAAAAGCGAAGACTCGAAACGACCGGAGAGTTCACGACCTACGAGTAGGTGGATACCCTAGGAGATGTCCTAGTGGTACAGCGGAACCTCCGGAGAAACTCCAAAACCAACTGCCAAAGCCTCGGAACAAAACTGCACAGACTGCAGATTCTCGGACTGTCCGGGGTCAGGGTCCCGGACTGTCCGGTGAACGCCGGACTGTCCGCGACTGGAGGTCCGGACTGTCCGCCGGTCACAGAGCCCAGAACAGACTGTTCTGCATGTCTGCTGGACAGGTCCCGGACTGTCTGCGGGTTTGTACCGCGGACTGTCCGCCGATCAAGAGACCGAGAACAGTAGCGCGCTGCGCTATTCGAAACCTGCCGAGTCCCGAGTCCCGGACTGTTCGCCGCTGGGGGCGCGTACTGTCCGCGGATGAACAGAGAGCAGAAAAATAGCTCGGGACAAAAGTCAATTCGATCAAAACTCGACCAAATCAAAAGGCACTTTGATCAAACTTCTCCCAGGTGATCCTCTATGTATTGGGGTGCTAATCCTAAGAGATCATCGCACCAAACCAAGTCATTCAAGAGAGATTCGTGGATCACTGTAAAAGGGGGAAGAACGAAGAACGAACGCGAAATCAACCCGATCTATGGATTCGTGAGGTTAGAAGAGAATTCCTTCGGTAGAAAGAAGGAGCTCACGACAAGAACAAATTGATTCAAGTGGAATTGAAAATCATCTCACGGAGAGGGAGAACGAGGCAAATCTCCGGGAGATGAAAAACCAAAACGTGAAGAACACAAAACACAAGACACGATTCGATTCGATTTCAGCCGAAATTCCTCCACACGAGACAACGAGAATACGGTCTCGTTTCCTTAAGTTCCCAAAACACAGAGACAAGATTGAGTCTTCCCTGTGGATCGCTAGCAGTGAGGTATGATTAGAACCTAAGCGAGGGCTAGAGAGAGAGCTCAGGAACAAATGACTGCTAGGATAGAGAGAGAGAAGGGGTGCCTCTCTTATTTATAGCCTAAAACAATAATCCCCCTTCTACCCCTAGATACATGAGCGAAGCGGCCAACACTAGGGGTATCCCAGTCCAACTCTGCTGATGGCTGATCTGACGGCCACGCGCCTTCCTCACCCTTAGCTTCGCCTCGACGCAAGCCTCAGGATGCCGCCACATGCCGCCCAGTCGACCGCCACGCATACCTCATGGATAGCCTCGCCTCCGCGCTAGCCTCTCCACGCCGCCACGCGTCGACCGTCCTTTTTGCGGACCTCCCCCGGTTTTGAGGCCGAAACCGGGAAACCTGGGCCTTCCCCCGGTTTTGAGGCTGAAACCTGGAAACCTGTCTTCAGGCTGAGTTTTGTGGCCCAAACTCAGAAACCCGCGCACCTAGGTTTTCAGGCCCAAACCTGGAAACCGTCCGCGCCGAGTTTTGAGGCCCAAACTCGAAAACCATCGAGGGTAGCTTTTTGAGGCTCAGCTACCGAACCCGTGCCGTAGACGGGATGTGGTTTGCACACCCCGAGTTCCAGCACCGATGCCGGAGCATGTCCAGCCTCCATGCCGGGCACAGTGCATTCGCCATCCTTCTCGGCCTCCCGCCATGTGTCATGACGCCATCACCTTCCTCCCGACTCGGCCGATGCACCGCACATCCCCATGTGCTCTCGCTTGTCGACGCCACGTGCCAGCTACCACAGCTGGTCCTCAGGTCTCCTGGTCGGTCGGTCCAAGCTCCACGTCCGCCCTTCACCGCTCCCGGTCCGTCGGCACGGCACGTCCCTACTTGACCTTCACCTCACCTTCGACCACTGTCCGAGCTCCGCACCTGCACATCAACACAACCAAGAGACATGTTGCCCGTTGATCGATCACTCATCACTCAGGAAGGGAACCACAAGGGCACATATCAACCTTGTGTTCTCAATCTCCCCCTTGATGAGTGCATCGTCAACTCATAGTTACCGTAACCAAAACAAAAGAAAAGCAGAATTAGATAGAAGGAGAAAAACTCACTCGAGATGTCCAAAGACTAGAGAAAAGGCCGAAGAAGAACAACTCGAGATAAGCAAAGCTTGGTCCCCAAAGACATGGGCAACGGTTCGACACAACCAAGCAAGAAATCAGAGCAACAACTCATCAAGAAGCAAAACTCGATCAAAATCAGAGCACAGGACATGGTTCCCAAAGACATGGGCAACGGCTCGACGCAACCTAGTCAAAAACACGCTAGTCCACAAGAAGAGGCAGAAAAGGACTCAACACCACTAGCTGAAAGCTTGATACCAAACGAAAACTGCATAAAAAGCAGCTACTGCTAGTCCCTCAAGATAGAGGCACAGAGGCTCAACACAACCAGCAGTAAGCCCGATACCAATCAAGAACCATCAAAACATGGTGAAGATAGCTAAAAGATCGATATCAACTAAAAGCCAACTCGGAGCATGCAGAAAACTCCCCCTCAGCAAGTGAAGCATGAATTGCAAATTGTCACCATAGAAAGACTAAAACATCTCATCATTGGAAACATTCTCCCCCTTGGGGGCAAATTGCAATCAAAAGAAAGGGGAAAAGGACTCAAGTAAGTAAAAACGGAGCTAGGTCATGCCTATCGGAGTCAAGCAAATGCATATGAGTTAAAAATGCAAGTTAGCAGCTTCAGGTATATACTCGAAAGAGTGAAAGAATGCTCTAAAGAGTGCTGATCCGACTACACAGCAACATTCAAAAATTGCTAGCAAAGGCTCAAACTGATCGCTGAATACAAGATATGAATTGCATAAGCCAAGTGAGCAGTTTTAAGCCGTTCAGAAATGGGTTTCACCATCAAGATTGCACTAAACATGTATAGACAGGAAGTCAAACAAGTGCCAAACATGTATGCAAGGTGAACTACCCCTAGCAAAGTTCAACCATCATGCTATAGAGTGAAACATAGACTTGTGTTTTCAGATTTTATCGGAGAAATTGCAGCGGTTATTAACACAAGTTCAAAATCTGCATGTGATTGCGAGAGGTTGAAAGCCTGTCATAGCCTAACTTTTCAACCGTGCTAAGCCTATGCATTTGCAATTGGAAGCTTAAAGCATCGGTTTCGGTCTTACACTACACAGCTCAAGTTTAACTCAAAGTGCTATGAGAAACAGTCTCGATACCGTGATGTGTTGACAAAGCAGTCCCATCTCGATCTTTTCAATTCACTAATACTTGGTTCATTTTAAACAGAATATGAACAATCCAAGCAAGTGAAAGACTCAGAACTAGAGACATAGCAACCTAGCATATATGAAATAGCTCAAGTGACCTCAACACATCTACACATGCTAGTTGCCAAACTCAATGGTGAGCATGTATCAAATTTTAAGTTCGTTAAGCATGTTCATCGTTCTGAAAAATTAGCTTAGCTCACAAAATGTAGCAGTGATCAAGGAGAGCCTAAGCTACAAGCATCATCATATATCATCAAAGCATACACTACTCAGAGCATAATTTCATTCTAAGGAATATAGACATGAAGCTTGAAAATGCAAGATGAATGCATAAAGAAGTCAGAATCGGAGCCAAAACAAAGACAGAGAGACTCAAGACCCAAAAACAAAAAGAATCAGAAAGTCAGTCTATTGTACAACAAGCAAAATGCTTCCCCCATCTAAAAGGGGAAACACACACCAAGCTCACCTCTCAAGCTAGCAAAAGTTGAGAGATCCAAAGGCTTGGTGAAAATATCCGCAACCTGGTTATGGGTGTCTACATGCCTAAGATCAATGTCACCTTTCTCATAGTGATCACGAAGAAAGTGAAAGCGAACATCGATGTGTTTGGTCTTGGAGTGAAGAACAGGGAATGGCAGAAGTGTTGTCGCAAAGCAAAGGGACCCGACTGAAATGTAGACCAAAATCACGCAAAGTAGCAACCATCCATAAAAGCTGCGAAGCACAAGAAGCAGCGGCAACATACTCGGCTTCAGTAGTAGACTGGGCTACATTCGACTGTTTACGAGAAGACCACGAAACCAAAGAAGAGCCAAGAAACTGACAAGTCCCAGAAGTAGACTTGCGCTCAAGCCGACAGCCGGCAAAATCCGCATCGGAATAACCACAAAGCGAGAGGGTCGAAGAAGAAGAGTACCAAAGTCCGAACTCAGGAGTGTATCGGAGGTACCTCATGATGCGCTTGACTGCTTGCTTGTGGGAAGTCCGAGGGGACGCCTGAAAACGAGCACACAGACACACAGAAAACTGTATATCCGGCCTCGTCGCCGTCAGGTACAGAAGCGAGCCGATCATGCTTCTGTACTCCTTCTTGTCAACCAGCTCTCCGTCCTGGTCCGCGTCCATCGCAGCAGTCGTCGGCATGGGCGTCGTAAGAGGCTTGGCCTCGCCCATGTCGAATTTCTTCAGGATGTCCTTCATGTATTTTCCTTGATGCACGAACGTCCCATCTCGGGTTTCCTTGATTTGCAACCCGAGGAAGAAAGTTAACTCACCCATCATACTCATCTCAAACTCCCTGCTCATAGTATCTGCAAACTTGGCAACAAGCGCGTGAGAGGAGCCTCCAAAGATGATATCATCCACGTAAATCTGGACTATCAAGGTATCGTTGCCTTGCTTGAGGAGAAACAAAGTTCTATCAATCCGTCCCATTTTAAAACCCTTAGAGAGTAAAAAGGTTTTCAAACAATCATACCATGCTCTCGGGGCTTGTTTCAAACCATACAAAGCTTTTGAAAGTTTATAAACATGGTTTGGAAACTTGGGATCCTCAAACCCCGGGGGTTGCCTAACATACACCTCTTCCTCTATATACCCATTCAAGAAGGCACTCTTGACATCCATCTGATAAAGCTTAAAACCCTTCGAAGCAGCAAAGGCTAAAAGGATTCTAATGGCTTCTAAACGGGCTACAGAGGCAAAGGTTTCCTCATAGTCTATTCCCTTTTTGTGGCAGAACCCCTGGGCTACTAGTCTAGCCTTGTTCCTCACTACCATCCCATCCTCACCCTCTTTGTTTTTGAAAACCCATTTGGTACCGATAGGGTGGCATTGTGGTGGAGGTGGAACTAGGGTCCAAACTTGGTTTCGCTCAAAGTTTTCTAACTCCTCATGCATGGCATTGACCCAGTTAGGATCAGAAAGTGTGTGTCCAACATCTTTGGGCTCAAAAGAAGCAACGAATGCAGAATGAGCAAAGTGATAAATTTCATACGCTCGCGACCGCGTGACTCGCTGGTCGATGCCGCCGATCATCTGTCGCGGGGGAAGAACTTGCTGAACGCTTCGGGGTGCTTGCCTCGCCGAAGTCGCCTCCCCCTCACCAGATGCTGTCGCTTCCTCAGGTGCAGCGGGTGCTCGCTGGAGAGGTGGCTCTAGGGGACCCCAAGAAGAAGATGTCGTGGGATCGGGTCCTCGAGCTGAAGTAGTCGTCGCAGGGTCGACGGGGGCCGCCAGTGGAGTTGGCTCGGGATCACCCCAATCGACATTCTCCTGCTCCTCCTCCACAAAGATAGTTTCTTCCAGCTCCTGTTCTCCTGCAACATCAAAAGCAGAAGAAACACAAGACATAGTTTCGTCGAATGTGACATCGCATGTCTCCACTATCCGGTTAGTCTCAAGGTTAAGAACTCGATAAGCACATGAATAAGAAGCATAACCAAGAAAGACACCATCAGCAGGCGAGATTCAAATTTGTCCAAATTGCCTTGCTTCAGGATAAAGCACTTGCACCCAAACACCCGAAAATGAGACACCTTGGGAACCCATCCAAAACGCAACTCTTAAGAAGTCTTCTTCTTGAAAGCTCGAAGAAAGATGCGATTTGAAACATGGCAAGCAGTGTTGATCGCCTCGGCCCAAAAACGCCTAGGAGTCCTATGCTCATCGAGCATCGTCCTGGCCATCTCAACAAGGGACCGATTTTTGCGCTCAACAACACCGTTCTGCTGAGGGACATAAGGAGAAGAAAACTGATGCTCGATTCCATTAGAAGAACAAAAAGAGGCAAACTGTGAGTTATCAAACTCAGTACCATTATCACTACGAATAGCTCTAATGGTATCAGGGGAAACTCAGTTTTCAACCTCAAAATCAAATCACGAGCAAAAGAAAAAGATTCATCCTTACCCTCCATGAAAAACACCCAAGAGTACCTCAAAAAATCGTCAACGATCACTAGAACGTACCACTTCCCACCCGCTGAGCAAACCCGAGTTGGACCAACTATGTCCATGTGAAAAAGCTCGTTGGGTCGCTTGGTGATCACCTGATTAACAGGTGGGTGGGAAGCAGCAACCATCTTCCCGTGATGACAAGGATGGCAAACAAGGTCCTTCTGAAACTTAAGCTTGGGCAATCCTTGGATTAGGCCAAGTGAGCTAAGTCTTGCAAGCAAGTCAAAACTCAAGTGACCGAGCCTCCTATGTCACTTCCACAAATCAGAAGAAGGACCAGCCATCAAACATCTAGCAGAGCCGAAAGAGCGAGAAAAATTGGCTCTGAAAACACGGCCAAAAGGGACGATCCGACAAACAAGATCTCCCCGAGGGTCTCAAACACGACTCAAACCCTTCTTAAAGCGCACTTCACAATCGTCTTCAAGGAGTTGCGAAACAGAAAGCAAATTGTAATGCAAGTTCAAAACCAAAGCAACATCCTTGAGAACAAAGTTCTCATTGAGCCGAATAGCTCCATGAGAAACAACCTTACGTCTACTATTATCCCCGAAAGTGATGTACTCCTTGTGCATCACGGGGCTCAGGCTGGAGAACCATTCCTTCTTTCCGGTCATGTGGCGCGAACACCCGGAATCCATGAGCCACATGTTCTCCAACCGAAGTTCCTGCATCAATAGAAAGGCAGGAAGTGAGCATATGGCACAACACTGGGGTTAGTATACTGAGAAGGATACCAGTGTTGTGTCATAGGCCCAGAGAAAGTGTTAGCAGCAACACCAAGCTGTCCTCGTCCCATGGGTGGATAGCGATCACCACCAACCTGAAAGGGTGGTCCGCTATGGAACGGAAAACCTCCAAACTGACCTGCTTGTCCCATTTGATCAAAGCGATCACCACCATACTGAAAAGGTGGTCCGCTATGGGACTGAGAAGCAAAGCCTCTTACACCCGGCTCACGATCGTATTGAGGATGACCGGAACCACGACGGGCACGACCACCACCCCGTGGTCTAGCTGCCTGGGGCCTAGCAACCTGAGGGGGTGCACCTCCAGGTCTAGCGCCCTGCCTCTGAACTCCTCGACCTTGCACACCATGGAGAGGGTGGTGCCTAGCCTGGTTGTTCAGCTCCAACTCCTTCCAAGCGTCTCTCTTCCTCCAAAAGCAAAACTCAGCTAGGTGACCCTCATGGTGACAGTACTCGCACTCGAACCTCACCACTCTCTTAGGTTGTTGGTTCCTAAGGTTGCGAGGGTTGTTCACTCTGGCTGGCTGCTTGCCTCTCGAAAGGGGATCACTAGAGACGTCAGGAAGGGTGTCAAGTGTGTTCCTAAGATGGTTAGGTTTAGGTACCCACACTTGCTTGCGAGGTGGAGCCTTGGGAGGTTCATCAAGGATACCATCCTTGGTGATAGGCTTGGGAGGCTCAGGTGGGGTGATCTTGGTAAGTTTAGGGATAACGGATGGCTTCTCACTCGGGTTCACTCCGCTAAACTCACCGATCTTGCCAAAGATACTAGCGCCCTTCCCACCTGAAGCAAAGCCTACTCCCGAGCAATCAGTTCCCCTCTTGAACTGACTGATCATCATGCCCAACTGCGGCTCACTGCATGACACCCAACTCAGGATGGACCGAAGGTATGTGTTTTCCTCCTCGGTTTGCATCCTGTCATGCCGACAGTTTGAAATCTCAAGCTCCATCCCCATGCATCGCTCACATGGAGCGGACAAAGTGCTAACTGAGCTAGCCTTCATGGCTTCAGCAAGCTTGGCACTAACTTCTGCCAACTCAGTTCGCAAGCCAGGACAGGACTTGCATGCACCCAGCAAAGAAGGCCTTGCCTTCACTTCCTCCAGCTCCTTCTTCACGGAGGGACACTCTTTGCAATCACCCACCAAGTCTAGCCTACTTTTCAGCTCATCATACACCTCAATCAAAGAGGCATACTTGGTTTGTAGGGTGGCAAAGTTAGTCATATGCATCGTGCACTCCTCACAGTCCTCCACGTCGGTCACCTTCACCTCGGACCTAGCAAACTCAAGCGCCTCATTCATCTTAGCCTTAAACTCGTTGCGCTCTTAAGTAGCTCGCTTGAGTTGCTTGTCTTGACCGAGAACTATGTCGATAAGAGAATCGCGCTCACCGGTAAGATGATCGACAAGTGAAGAGTTTGATACCTCGGAAGCATCGTCGTCGTCGTCATCATCGGTGTCGGTGTCCTTTGCCTGGCACTTGGAGTCCTCTTCGTCCAGGGCCATGGTGCACAAGCATTGGAGGAGTGGCCGAAGAAGCAGAGTCCATTGAAGCGTTCTTCTGTCTTGGGACCCATCGTCGCTGGAGTCGCCGTCGGAGGAAGGGAACCCATCGTCGCTGGAGTCACCGTCGGAGGTCTTCTCACCGTCGCTGATGGTGGCGAGGAAAGCACGCCGACCGGCGTCGAAAGCCTTCTCCATGTCTTCCCAGCGATAGCTGCCCTTCTTCTTCTTCCCGGCCTTGTTCTCCGGCTTGCCCTTGCGCCTGGAGTTGTGGTTCTTGCCGGGAAGCTCTTGTCGTTCTTGGGGCAGTTCGCCATGAAGTGGTCTAGATCACCACACTTGTAGAAGCCCTCGCGTGCGCCACCACGCCGGCGATTCAGGCGGTTGTTGTGAAACCGCGTGAACCGGGTGATGACGAGAGCGAGCTCGTCGTCTCCAAACGCCTCCAACTGCTCCTCCGTGACTGTAAGCAAAGAAGACAAAGAAAACAGAGGAGGTGAAGCGTCAGCAGAGAAGATCGATCCACCTGTGCCTGAGACCAAAGCCATGGTATGTGAAGATGGGTTCTTCAGCTTGGCCTGAGTCAGGTGATCGATCTCGGTGGACTTGAGCTTGCTGAACAGCTCGTCCACGGTGAGGGTGTCATAGGATGGAGACTCTATGATGGTCGACACCTTCACCTCCCATACCCTCCGATCCAGGGCGTATAGCAACTTGAGAGCCCTCTCATGATCGTCATAGGGTAGGTTAGCCCGATTTGCACGCATCTTGTTCACAATCGTTTGGAAACGAGCGAACATGGTGTCAATCGTTTCTCCCTCCAACTGAACAAAGTTCTCGTACTCTCGCTTGTAGGTCTCGAAGAGTCTGGTCTTGACCTGAGCGGTCCCCTCGTGATAGCTCTGAAGCTTCACCCAGATCTCTCGTGCCGTCTCAAGCTCAGAGACGCGCTCGAACTCAGGAAGGGAGATGCTGGCCAAAAGAGCATTACGAGCCTTGGAGTTGGCCTCGTGCAGGTCAATCTGGATCTGACCCACACGAGATGCAAGGACTACGTACTTAGCATTCTCGCATATTTCCCAGTTAGAATATCCGATGCTGTTGAGATAAGCACGCATCCGAATCTTCCAATAGGGATAGTTCGTCCCATCGAAATAGGGAGCCTTGCCGTTCCCTCGATCCATGTCGCCCTTAGGATCCAAAACCGATTAAGGTAGAGAAGATCCTTAACCGTCTCCGATACCAATTGAAGGACCGGATTAGCGACCAGAGGGGGGGGTGAATGGGAGCCTCAAATTCAACTTGTGAATTGAATGGCCCTTGTCCTAGAAAATCACCCAAAAAGCTAAGACTCGAAACAACCGAAGAGTTCACGACCTATGAGTAGGTGGATACCCTAGGAGATGTCCTAGTGGTACAGCGGAACCCCCGGAGAAACACCGAAACCAACTGCCAAAGCCTCGGAGCAAAACTGCACAGTCTGTAGATTCGTGGACTGTCCGAGGTCATGGTCCCGGACTGTCCGCCGTTAAGTCCCGGACTGTCCGCGACTGGGAGCCGGACTGTCCGCCGGCAAAAACACAGAAACCAAACAGTGCTGCAAGTCTGCTGGACAGGTCCCAGACTGTCCGCGGGTTTGTACCGCGGACTGTCCGCCGTTCACTCGATAGTGAACAGTCAGGGGTCTGCGCCCGACTAGCCTGGCCAAGACCCGATGCGCGGACTGTCTACCGTCAGAGGCGCGGACTGTCCGCCAACACCCAGGAAGCACAAAACTGCTCGGGTTCAAAACCAAATCCGCTTCGATCTCAACCAAATCAAAAGGAACTTCGATCAAACTCCTCCCAGATGATCCTCTACGTGTTGGGGTGCTAATCCTAAGAAACCATCGCACCAAACCAAGCCTATCAAGAGAAATCCGAGGATCACCGGAAAGGGGGAAAGAACGAAAAACAAACACGAAATCAACCCGATCTATGGATTCGTGAGGTTAGGAGAGAATTCCTTCGGTAGAAATAAGAAGCTCACGACCAAGAACAAATTGATTCAAGTGGAATCGAAAATCATTTCAAGAAGAGGGAGAACGAGACAAGTCTCCAGGAGATGAAAAAGCAAAACGTGAAGAACACAAACACAAACGCGAATTGATTCGATTTCAGCCGAAATTCCTCCACACGAGGAGACAACGAGAATACGGTCTCGTTTCCTTAAGTTCCCAAAACACAGAGACAAGATTGAGTCTTCCCTGCGGATCGCTAGCAGCGAGGTATGATTAGAACCTAAGCGAGGGCTAGAGAGAGAGAGCTCAGGAACAAATGACTGCTAGGGTCGAGAGAGAGGAGGGGTGCCTCTCTTATTTATAGCCTAAAACAATAATCCCCTTTCTACCCCTAGATACAAGAGCGAAGCGGCCAACCCTAGGGGTATCCTGGTCCAACTCTGCTGATGGCTGATCTGACGGCCACGAGCCTTCCTCACCCTTAGCTTCGCCTCGACGCAAGCCTCAGGATGCCGCCACGTGCCGCCCAGTCGACCGCCGCGCCTACCTCGTGGATAGCCTCGCCTCCGCGCCAACCTCTCCACGCCGCCACGCGTCGACCGTCCTTTTTGCGGACCTCCCCCTGGTTTTGAGGCCAAAACCGGGAAACCTGGGCCTTCCCCCGGTTTTGAGGCTGAAACCGGGAAACCTGTCCTCCGGCTGAGTTTTGTGGCCCAAACTCAGAAACCCGCGAGCCCAGGTTTTGAGGCCCAAACCTGGAAACCGTCCTCGCCGAGTTTTGAGGCCCAAACTCGGAAACCAGCCACCCCGAGTTTTGAGGCCCAAACTCAGAAACCGTCGAGGGTAGCTTTTCGAGGATCAACTACTGAACCCGTGCCGTAGACGGGATGTGGTTCGCACACCCCGAGTTCCAGCACCGATGCCGGAGCATGTCCAGCCTCCGCGCCGGGCACAGTGCATTCGCCATCCTTCTCGGCCTCCCGCCAAGTGTCACGACGCCATCACCTTCCTCCCGACTCGGCCGATGCACCGCACATCCCCATGTGCTCTCGCTTGTCAACGCCACGTGCCAGCTACCACAGCTGGTCCTCAGCTCTCCCGGTCCGTCGGTCCAAGCTCCACGTTCGCCCTTCATCGCTCTCGGTCTGTCGGCACGACACGTCCCTACTTGACCTTCACCTCACCTTCGACCATTGCCCGAGCTCCACACCTGCACATCAACACAACCAAGAGACATGTTGCCCGTTGATCGATCACTCATCACTCAGGAAGGGAACCACAAGGGCACATATCAACCTTGTGTTCTCAACAAGATGCAAACCGAGGAGGAAAACACATACCTTTGAACCATCTTGTCATGGTTGTCTTGTGGTGAGGCGCAGCTTGGGATGATGATTGCCCAATTTAAGCATGCTGTTGGAGGTCCTGGTGTAGGTTTTGCTCCGGGTGCTGAGTGTGCTTCCTCTTTTGGGAAGATTGGAGAGTCGAGTGGTCTTAACCCGAGTGAGAATCCCAACTCCACCATTACTCCCAAGCTTACCAGGATTCCACCCAAAGAGCCTCTCAAGCCCAACACCAAGGATGGAGTGTTTGTTGAACCTCCGAGAGCTCCACCCAAGAAGCAAACATGGACTCCAAAACCTAACCACCTCAAGAACAAGCTAGACACCATGCCACCTATCCAGGAGGAGCTTATGCCACAGAAGGGCAAAGTGATCCACAACCACTACCGTGAGTACCAACAGCCCCCTATGAGAGCGGTGAGGTACCATTGTGAGCATTGTGGGAGAGATGGACACTTGAGAGAGTTTTGCTTTCGGCGCAAGAGAGAGGAGCGCCGTGCAAGGGAGATGAACAATCTAGACATGTACCATCCTTTCCATGATGTACATGTGCCGAATGTTCAGAGGAGAGCAGCTAGGCCTAGAGGTCCAATGCCTCAAGGTCCTAGCCTCAGGGAGGTGTTGCCCGGCGGGATCCTGGTTTTGCAGGATATGGACCCCGTGGCGGTGGCTTTGTTGAGCGTTTCCCTCCACCGCGTTTTGAGTATCGCGATGGACGCTCTTCCCTTAGCGGACCACATTTTCCTATGCGTGGTGATCGCTTTCCCCATAGGAGTGCTAGGAATGGTTTTTTCTACTAACCGTTCTTTTGAGCAGTCGGCCCAACACTGGTATTCTTCCTATTTCACTCACCCCAGTGTTGGACCGTATGCTCACCCTATGTCTTTTTATTGATGTAGGTAAAATGATTGGAGGACATTTGGTTGGTGGATTCTGGTTGTTCAAGGCACATGACCGGAAACGCCAAGTGGTTCTCCAGTCTTAGTCCTGTTGCGGGAAAGGAGTTTATCACCTTCGGCGACAATAGCAAAGGTAAAGTGTTGTCTCGGGGGTCGGTGCGAGTTAATGAGCACTTTGTGTTGCGTGATGTTGCTCTTGTTTCTAACTTGCATTTTAACCTTCTTTCTGTTTCACAACTTTTTGATGATGACTATGAGATTCGTTTTAAACCGAATCTCAGTCGTATTTTAGATCCTCAGGGCAATCTTGTATGTTTGATTTCGCCCTTTGGGAAAGTCTTTAATGCGAATTTCTCGGAGTCGTTTGGGATTTCTCGTTGTCTTGTGGCTGGACCTTCCTCCTCTGATCTTTGGAAGTGGCATAGGAGACTCGGTCACCTGAGCTTAGACTTGCTTGGAAAGCTTAGTTCACTTGGCCTAATCCATGGATTGCCCAAGTTGTCCATGGAGAAGGATCCAGGAGACATGGGAAGATGGTTGCCGCTCCCCACCATCCAGTGACCCAGGTCATGACTAAGCGCCCTGGAGAGCTTTTACACTTGGACCTTGTTGGTCCGGCTCGGGTGAGCTCGGTTGGGGGGAAGTGGTATGTGTTGGTTGTTGTTGACAATTTTTCGAGATATTCGTGGGTTTTCTTTTTAGCTGAGAAAACCGAGACTTTCTCTTTTACTCGCAATCTGATTTTGCCTCTTCAGAATGAGTTCCCTATGAACTCAATGCGAGCTATTCGGAGTGATAATGGTTCCGAGTTTAAAAACTCGGATTTTGAAAAGTTTTGTAACTCTTTGGGTTTAGAGCATCAGTTTTCTTCCCCCTACACACTGCCACAAAATGGTGTTGTAGAGAGGAAGAATCGGACCCTTGTAGAGATGGCCAGGACGATGCTCGATGAGCATAGGACTCCTAGGCGGTATTGGGCCGAAGCTATGAACACTGCATGCTATATTTCCAATCGCATTTTCCTCCGAGCTTTCTTGAAAAAGACTTCTTATGAGTTGCGTTTTGGAAGACAGCTCAAAGTGAGTTATTTTAGAGTTTTTGGTTGCCACTGTTTTATACTCAAAAAAGGCAACTTGGACAAGTTTGAGTCTCGTTCTTCTTATGGTGTATTTTTGGGTTATGGCACTCATACTCGTGCATATCGTGTACTTAACCTTGATACTAACCGTGTCATGGAGACATCCGATGTCACCTTCGACGAGACCATGGTTTGTCCCTCTTCTAGATTTGAGCGTGTAGGTGATCACGAGGTTGGTGAACCTCTTTTCGATGATGAGGACGAAGGTGCTGAAGGGATGGATGGTCCAACACCGCCTCCACCTGCTGTGCCGCTAGGATCGGCTTCGACTACGACGACTCACGGCCCCAACCCCTCTTAGTCAACTACTTGGGGTCGTGGGATCCGCCACCTCGAGCGGTACCTTTTGTACCCGAGGAGGCACCAGCTACTGTTGAGGGGGAGGTTTCTTCAGCTCGGGGGGCGCCACGACACATTCAGCGCCAACACCCGCCTCAACAAATGATCGACAGCATCAACGAACGTGTCACTTGGTCAAGGTAACAACAAATCTCTCACTTTGCTCATTCTGCATTTGTTGCTGATTTTGAACCCCGAGATGTTGGACATGCTTTATCTGATCCGGATTGGGTCAATGCCATGCATGAGGAGTTATAAAATTTTGAAAGAAGTCGGGTTTGGGTTTTTGTTCCACCTCCTCCAGACTATAATCCTATTTGGACAAAATGGGTTTTCAAAAACAAACAAGGAGAGGATGGCCACATTGTTAGAAACAAGGCCAGACTTGTAGCCCAGGGGTATAGTCAGAAGGAGGGGATAGACTATGAGGAGACTTTTGCTCCTGTAGCTCATTTGGAGGCAATTAGGATACTCTTGGCTTTTGCTGCATCCAAAGGGTTTAAACTTTTTCAAATGGATGTCAAGAGTGTCTTCTTAAACGGCTACATAGAAGAAGAGGTGTATGTTAAACAACCCCCCGGTTTTGAAAATCCCAAGTTTCCAAACCATATTTTTAAACTTCACAAAGCTTTCTATGGTTTGAAACAAGCCCATAGAGCCTGGTATGATAGATTGAAAACCTTTTTGCTAGCTAAGGGTTTTAAAATGGGATGTGTTGATAAAATGCTCTTTCTCCTCAAGCAAGGTAGTGACACTCTCTGCGGATACAAGGGTGTATGCCGAGTCTCTGAGTGATGAGTGATTGTCAACTAGGATAATGCGCATGTTCTTTGGCTTGTGTTGTGCAGGTGTCGAGCACGGATACAGTGATCGAAGGCAAGGTGAAGGTCAAGTAGAGACGTGCCGTGCCGATGGACCGAGAGTGGCGAAGGGCGGACGTGAGGCTTGGACTGAGGGACCGGTGACCTGAGGATCAGCTGTGGTGGCTGACAGCCTGGGACATCGACGAGCGAAGACTTGCGGGTGGATGGGGTGCACGGGCGGTGCATCCCTTCTATGGCTCGGTTTGGTGGTTGAGCCATGTTGGGTATTTTAAACGCACACAGAATAATCCGCAAGCGCACGGATACCGATGTAGCTTTCACCCGAGAGTATTCCAGGGTATTGATTTCCACGGGGAACGTGAAGTGTACTAGAAGAATTAAGAACGTCCAAGAAAAGAATGGTAATATGGGTAGAGAGATATAGGGTTTTCTAAGCGGGTCTATTTAATTAAAGGCTCACTATACTTTACTTACTTCGGAGCAACAGTACCATTCCGATTCTCAAAAAAGACTGGGAAAAGGGAAATTGGGAGAAGGCTGCCAAAAAGCTCTACGAAAACACCAATCCTAACGTGGTGGATTATAACAATCTACAAAGCTGTCACCCCTGTAGCTACCACAACTATCCGGAGGATTGGGCGCAAACTCAGGTAAACCCTAGTCTAGACACCAAGTCTACACTAACGCTTACTACTCTAATCAGATATCATAATTAGAGCACTCAATACGAGCGGAGATCCAGTAAATAAAATAAAGTAAGAACTGAAGTTAATAGAATACTTAGAAATAGTAAATGAAGAACCTGGAGATTACTTGAAGACGAACCAGATGCTGCACCAATACAATGTCGAGGAAGATCCGACAGATCCGGCTCCTCCTCAGCTCTCTCCTCCTCCTCTCTCTAATCCGATCTCTAATTACAACTAGATGAACTAGACAACTAGAACTAGAACTAGACGAACTAGAACTAGAAGAACTAGAACTAGATCTAATTCTAGATGAACTAGAAGAGATTCATCTAGAGGGACCTCTACTTCTAATTGAAACCCTAGTTTCTGATGTGGAGATGAATAATGAAGATGGAGATGCCTGGAGAGGGGGGTCTGGGGCTGCTTATATAGCCCTGAGGGATCAACCGCGGCCGTTGGATCAAACCGACTTAAGGTACGGCTGAATTGCATCCTAGTGGTCGGTGGAGAAATCTTGCAGAAGACGGAAGCCAGCGGGCCTGGGGGGAGACCGACCGGTCTAAGGGTGGGACCGGTCGGTCCCACCTGGCGGCCTCTCGAGGTGTCCCGCCTCGTGGTGTCCTTTGGTGTCCTCTAGAACCTTCTGGAATATTCCTGACGTGCCGGTTGCGTTATCTGGCATCGGTTTCCTTCTAGGGGAAGCTATTAGTGCTGATTTTCTGGTTTAGTCCCTGCAGAATCATAGTTCACCCAAACTCATGGAATATTGTCAGTTGAAACCCTAAACCTTTGTTGGTGATTGAATTCATTCCCTTTTCATATTTATTTATCCTTTAATTTTGATAGATAACCATCGTCAACAAGTTCCCCCAAGCTTACCCTTTGCTAGTCCCTTAGCAAAAACAAAACTTATCAATGGATCAAGAGTTGCTACTATATCTTCACTTCCAACAAGTACACCTGCTGTAAAACAAAAATTCTCCCAAAATATATTATGTTATTCTTCATGGGGCTTATTACTCTTACCTTAGATCTTGAATAATTGAGAGATTGAACGATCAAATCAAGCACTATGTCTCTAGTTCTTTCACTTCACCTTTATCCCGGAGTTTTAATTAATTTTCAAAAGCATTAATACATATGTTGTCAAATTAAACAATGGATCCAAAGAGAAAGTCAACCAACCATTGAATCAAGAAGTGCATGTGTATGGAAAAATGGAGTCGGATGCTCTTTTGAATATATTCACTCTCTTCTGTTTATCAGAGACATATGGCCATCAGGCTAATTCTACTGTCGGGCACGTGCCCATTTTTTCTGATATTTTTTTTTCTTCTTTCTTTTTTTTCTTGTCGAGGTTCCGGACACTTGTCCCTTTTTATTTCCTCGGGATCTATCTTTTTGAGGTTTCGGACACTTGTCCCTTTTTATTTCCTCGGATCTCTCTTTTTTTTTCTCTCTCTTTTTTTTTCTTTTTTTTAATAGCCATATACTTCCAACAAACTTCTGAGAGGGTAGCAACAGATAAATATGAGCATTTATGCGGAAGATGGATGAAATGTGCAAGTGATCTCAATTCAATGGTAAGATAACATCTCAAAGTGTCACAAAGCTTAATCTAACTCAATGCAATTATTAGTCATGTTTATATTTAGAAATCTCCAGAACTTTAGTGTTGTTTAGAACAAGATAATAGCAGCTCAGATCATCACATGTCATATCCCAATTACCTAAACCTTAGGTCAAGTATTTGCCATCCATGTATTTAATTTTATTTTAAGGCATCATTATTAATGAGGAGAACTCATGCTTTGAAGACTAGGTACTTGAAAGAAATTAGATAGAGCAACTATTCATCATTTCCGTGTAATAGATTAGAGAGAGAGGGTTCTTCTTTGGTCATCAACTTCTTAAAACAAACTAGACATACTATTTTATTTATTTAATCTAAACACACTTTAAGATAAAAGCTAATAATGGTAGTAGTAGTAATAAATAAGTCATACCTGAATCGCGAAGATAACGGGGGTGCGTCTCTCCCAAGCTGTTTCCCTTAATAGTGTTGAGCCTTCATGTGCTCATATATTTTTGTCTCTTTTTTAATTAATGGTGAGCCTTCATGTGCCCACATATTTTTCTGTTCTTTTCTTTTTAAGGGTGAGCCTTCATGTGCTCACATATTTTTGGTGTTTTTAAATTTGTTTATAGAATGAAAAACTTAAGAGGATAAAGATACTTATGTGGATACATGGGGATGCCTTCCCCCAAGTTGAATGTTGACATAGTCGTTCGATCTTGTAATGTAGCGGACTGGCAGTGGATATGTTCTTCCTCTATTAGAGCTTTGATTGATGTTGATGTTTGTTGAGACACTGCTCCAACAGTGGATGGAGCATTCACTTGCTCGTCAGCTTTTCTTGGCCTTTCAAATCCTGTGAAACTCAAATAGACAACAAAACTTGTGGAAAAGATTAAGCGTTAGTGGTTGGCCACTTAAGCCTTAGTTGTCTAGAATTTCAGTAAGATCTCTTTCTTAATATTTTTGTATTTTATATTTTTATGATGCAAGAGAAAAATGCACAGGATGGATGCATGCATATTTATTTTTATTATTTTTATGCCACCACGGTGAACATTCCTGTGGGTTTTTACATGCCATAGAATTATTCACATGGGGCCTTATGATGCAGTGAAATATTTTTATTTTGTTTTCTAATGTAATGCAGAAATTAAAATGTGTTGTGAATATGATGATGCAATGATTAAATATGATGATGCAATAAATAACTAAGAATTAAATATGAGAAATATGCAGGAAAATAAATATGAGGATAACTACCGATTTTTACCTTTTGGCGAAGGTTCGGATATTTAGGTCCGACGAACCGGACCTTCCCTTGGTTGAGACCTCCCAAGGTATGTCAGACGTTTAGAAAGTTGTTATCGATTGTACCTCTTAGGTGCAAACATTTTCTTCCATACTTTCTTGGTCTGAGTCTTCACTTCCTGTGGCTCACTGTCTTGAGGTTTCTCTCCTTTCTTTTCTGGGACAGTGTCGATAACTTCTTCTTCATGATTGGCCTCTCTATTCTTGATAGTTTGTCTTCTTTGGCTTGAGAGCGGCGTCTTTCACTTCTATTCTTCTTGGGTGCTTCATTGGGCATGTAGTTGATGAAGTTGTATCGTGCCTTTTCTCCAGGAAAGTGAAAAATGAATTTCCTCTTGTAGATGATTGTACTTGTAGCGTAGAGGAATGGTCTTCCTAGGATGAGGTGGACATCATCGTCTTCTCATGTCGAGGATCAAGAAGTTTGTGGGGACTTCATGACCTCTAATTCTGACTACGACGTCTTCCATCATTCCTTCTTGTTTATGCCTCTTGATATGGTGTCACTCATGTTCTTCGTTCGTCCAGCAGTTTGAAGTGAATGGTTAATTATGGAAGCTGGCAGCATCTTGCTCAGTGTGCATATTCTTGTAGATCTAGGACTTTCACTCTGTAGAATTAGAGAGTGACAAACTTCGCCATGTTTGCTTAAGAGTGTGTCCTGCTCATAAAGACAAGGTAGAGATCAAGTGCATGGGTTCTATTGGTGGAAAAACACCAACAAAACCAAAAGTTTTATTTTATTCCTTAGGCACATCAAGCAAGACAAACTTGTTGTTTATGTGCTTTATTTAATCTTAACATGAGGTGATAGGATCAAAAGATGATGAGCATTAAAGTAGCATCTTAAAAATATTTAACAGATCAGATTGTTTAACCCAAGGAAAGTTAATCTAAGCATAAAGTGTCGATATTTTCATGATTGTGATATATCATCTTCCAAAGGTTAGATGCATAACATCTTAGCTCATTGGTTAAGATAGTGAGATTCAAGAGAGTAAAGGTAAGAACAAGGAGTAAAGAACTGAACATGTTAAGTTGATTAGGTTCGATCAAGTGAGGTGTAACTTAAACATGTTTGGTTCTTATTTATGCACATACCAGAATCAAAGAGAAGCTTTTAAAGTGATGGTCACATACCTTGAGATGTTACCTTTATCATTGAAGAGTGATGTGTCGAACCACCTTGTGGAAGCTTCTCTTGTCTAGCTGGTTGTTGATCATGAATAGCTTGTCTTCTCTTGCTTATCTCATAGTGAACCTGAGTGATGGGAGCTTGAGAGGAGGAAGGTATAGTAGGATCATCTTTAGAGGGATCAACCTTCCTTCTCTGTGTGTCAACCTATCAGTGAAGGTGTGTTGTTCCTCCCACGATGATCTTTATCTTCTAGTGACCCAGCTCAGACTTGTTCACCTACTTCCATGGAGTGAGTGCTTTGATTGTAGATATTGTTTTGTGGCACTCATCTTTTGTCTTGTTCCATGGATCCCATTTCTCTATGATCAGTGAGTTGGGTCTCCCTTGCGCAAGTTGTTGAAGTTCATGTGTCTCTTCATCACCAGTGTGAGTTCATCTCAGGACATTCCCATAAATTATATTGAAAGTTTTCCTACAGGGGTTAGTCCAACAAGATATCCAGCATCCACTATAGTATACTATTGGCTCAAAAATCAACCTAGACACCACGTCTAATTTGATTTAGGAAGGCATTTTAAGCTAAGCATGCTTAATTTAAAAACCTTTGAAAGCAAGATCATCACTCCTAAACTAGGCACCATGCTCAATTTAAGAGATGTATGAAAGTACTTCAAATCTAAACATATTCTATAGTAGATGAAGGTAGCATTAAAACATAAAAGAGATTTACTCAAATGGTGATGAAAGAGCATGATTAGTGTATAGCACATGAGCATGTCTTAAAGGTAGGGACAACCAATATAGCAACATGTTAAGAGATGTTCTTACAAAGTGTATCCCCCAAGTTTAGATTTGCAAAAATCAAGATTGGATGAATGTTATTCAATGTTGCATGATGATTAGTTGGACATACCTTGTGTTTGTCATTCCTTCGAACTCTTTGCTCCAGACCTGGAAAGGTTAGTGACAAGAGTACCCGAAGGAATATTTTAACAATTATATCTCTATGCTCATTACACAAGGGCAACATAAAAGGAAGGTGAACACTGATCTGAAAAGTGCTTGTTTTAGGACACTAAGCTTGTCTTTGGGAAACCTTCAAGATCTGATTTGGTGAAGTGGTTTCCCCTCCAACACCAACTTAAGAGCACAACGAGATCTACAAAATTTGTGATAAACATATGCATCGACAACCACCCTTTTTAAGTTTTTGTAAACAGAAAGCATGAGGGGGTTGAAAATCTCGAGTGTGGCAATGTTAGACAGACCACTAGAATCAGGAGATGTCTCATATGAGCATGGATTTAAAGACGTGTTTATGAAGTAGCTTCCATGCTCTTTGATATCATCTTCCTCGATTTCAGAGAAGAACACCGAAGGATGGGGTTCATAATTTTCTAAAGTGTGGGGTGTTTTCTCTTTGGGAGGTTCTACGACAACCAAATTGTTAGAAGGATTTGAAGGAATTTCAAATTTGATTGTGTGTTCCTCCATGTGTTGGTCGGGATCGAGCTCGAATTCTTCTTCTGGGAATTCATCAAAAATGCCAGTGTAAGAAGTGTCTTCAAGGATTTTATTTAGGATGTCTCCTCCTTCACTAACAAGTTTATGTGAGAATGATCCTCCAAAAGCTAAATCGAGATGTAGAGCAACTTCCTTGTTAAGACCACAATAAAAGTGAAAGTGTAGCACATAGTCTGGCAAGGAAAGGTTTGGGCTAGAATTGGTAAGGTGTTTGAACCTAGCCCAAGCTGCTCCTAGCGTCTCCTTCTCTTCTTGTTTGAATGTAAGAATTTCGATTCTAAGATCAGAGATTCGAAAAAGAGGGAAGAAAGCAAGACAAAAGTTGTCCCGAAGTTCATCCCAATTTCCATTTAAGCCCCTTACGGAATGATCATACCATTTTCTCGCTCTTCCCAAAAGGGAGAACGGGAAAAGTTTCCATTTAAGTGTCTCTTGTGTCATGCCAGCAATAGTGCGACAAGAACACAACTGCTCAAATTCCCTAAGGTGGGTGTATGGATCTTCGTCTTCTGATCCAGAGAAGGATATCTCCCGAACCATGGCTATAAGAGCAGGGCGAAACTCATAGCCATCTGTATGAATGGGGTGTGATGATGGTGGAGGCTCCAACAAGTCACCCTTTGGAGCAAAGAATTTATAGATAGGAGTGAAATCCATGTGGTGAAGTGGTGGTAAAAGAAAAAGGTGGTAAAAGGGAAAGGTGGTAAAAAGAAAAGAAACGCGGATGAACTTGGTTCGATTCTAGAATAGCTACCGTTCCCCGGCAACGGCGCCAGAAAGCTTGTTGGGTATTTTAAACGCACACAGAATAATCCGCAAGCGCACGGATACCGATGTAGCTTTCACCCAAGAGTATTCCAGGGTATCGATTTCCACGGGGAACGTGAAGTGTACTAGAAGAATTAAGAACGTCCAAGAAAAGAACGGTAATATGGGTAGAGAGATATAGGGTTTTCTAAGCGGGTCTATTTAATTAAAGGCTCACTATACTTTACTTACTTCGGAGCAACAGTACCTTTCCGATTCTCGAAAAAGACTGGGAAAAGGGTAATCGGGAGAAGGCTGCCAAAAAGCTCTACGAAAATACCAATCCTAACGTGGTGGATTATAACAATCTACAAAGCTGTCACCCCTGTAGCTACCACAACTATCCGAAGGATTGGGCACAAACTCAGGTAAACCCTAGTCAAGACACCAAGTCTACACTAACGCTTACTACTCTAATCAGATATCATAATTAGAGCACTCAATACGAGCGGAGATCCAGTAAATAAAATAAAGTAAGAACTAAAGTTAATAGAATACTTAGAAATAGTAAATGAAGAACCTGGAGATTACTTGAAGACGAACCAGATGCTGCACCAATACAATGTCGAGGAAGATCCGACAGATCCGGCTCCTCCTCAGCTCTCTCCTCCTCCTCTCTCTAATCCGATCTCTAATTACAACTAGATGAACTAGACAACTAGAACTAGAACTAGACGAACTAGAACTAGAAGAACTAGAACTAGATCTAATTCTAGATGAACTAGAAGAGATTCATCTAGAGGGACCTCTACTTCTAATTGAAACCCTAGTTTCTGATGTGGGGATGAATAATGAAGATGGAGATGCCTGGAGAGGGGGGTCTGGGGCTGCTTATATAGCCCTGAGGGATCAACCGCGGCCGTTGGATCAAACCGACTTAAGGTACGGCTGAGATGCATCCTAGAGGTCGGTGGAGGAAACTTGCAGAAGACGGAAGCCAGCGGGCCCGGGGGGAGACCGACCGGTCTAAGGGTGGGACCGGTCGGTCCCACCTGGCGGCCTCTCGAGGTGTCCCGCCTCGTGGTGTCCTTTGGTGTCCTCTAGAACCTTCTGGAATATTCCTGGCGTGCCGGTTGCGTTATCTCGCGTCGGTTTCCTTCTAGGGGAAGCTATCAGTGCTGATTTCCTGGTTTAGTCCCTGCAGAATCATAGTTCACCAAAACTCGTGGAATATTGTCAGTTGAAACCCTAAACCTTTGTTGGTGATTGAATTCATGCCCTTTTCATATTTATTTATCCTTTAATTTTGATAGATAACCAGCGTCAACAAGCCACAGAAAAACCACCGAGTGGACGGTTTCCAGGTTTGGGCCTCAAAACCTGGGCGCTGATGGTTTCCGAGTTTGGGCCACAAAACTCGGGCTGAGGACGGTTTCGAGGTTTGGGCCTCAAAACCTGGGCGCTGCGGGTTTCTGAGTTTGGGCCACAAAACTCAGGCGATGGTCGGCTGGTTTCCCAGTTTGGGCCTCACAACCGGGGGTTGGCTGTGAAGGCTGGTTTCCCGGTTTGGGCCACAAAACTGGGTGCGACGTCCGGAAAAAGGACAAGCAGAGCGGTGGCGGCACGTGGCGGCAATCGATGAGGTTGCATCGAGGCAACGCTACCAGTTGTGCGGGCGTGGTCGTCGGATCACCACTTACCATGAGTTGGTCCAGAATAACCCTAGGGTTTAGCTGGTTCGCTCTGTAATTAGTTAGGGGTAGAGTGGGAATTAGAATTAGGATAAGTAGGGGGAGACACCCACCTTCCCATCTATCTCAGTCATTTGCTCTTTGCTTCTAGGGTTTCCTGCTCTCCCAGTCCCCTGCTGTAGCTACTGAGATCCGCAGAGAACCATACCTCTGTGTACAGAAGATTTTGAGGAAGTGAGACCGTAATCTCACTGTTGTAGCGTGCGGTAGCCACACGGTTGCAGATCGATGACTTGATTCGTGTTTTGTTCGTGTTCTTCGCGTTCTTCGTTTCTCCGCGATTTTCCCGTCACTCGATCTCCCTCTCTATTGCGTCTTTGCGAAATCCGTTTGAATCAACTTGTTCTTTATAGTGAGGAGATCATTTCCACCGAAGGAATTCATCTAACTTCTCTCGAACAAGTAGATCGGGTTGATTTCGTTTTCGTGGCGCTTTTTCGTTCATACTCCTCCCCTTTCGATTTCCCGGTGATTGAATCGATTTGAGCGGATGATTTCTTCGGGATAGTCTTCTAAATACCTCGTGATCATTCTCTCCAAGTTTGGAAACACGGGATTGTGATTTGATTCGGTTTTGGGAAGAGTTGTGTGAGGGGCGACTGAAATCGCCCTCACTGGGAGGTCGCGGACACTCCGCCTGTAACACCCCAGGTGTTCACCGTCAGTTGAGTAGTCAGTTGAGCACGGACCTGGTATATCAAGCGGCGATGAATATCTAAATTCAAGGGTAGTCAGTGATGACAGAAGTGTCAGGATCAATCTCAGAGGCAGAATCTCAGTTTGATTCATTCAGGAATTAATTAACAGAGCCAGTTAATAACGACTGCTAATTTAGGAATATTCAGGATTTATGCTGAACATGGATTTTTCATGTGACCCACCTCCATTCCTGTCTATAGTAACTGGTGAAAAAGTTTCGTGAAGTTTGGAATCAAAAAGTCACATGAAATGACGAGTCACAGCTTTGCCTGTATTGGCTGATTAACTGAAGAAAATCATTCGGGTCCAACCAAGTATTGCAGTTATGCCCAATCAACTATATATGAACTCACAATCAAAAGTTGTGAAAGTTCCGAGTTGAGCAGATGGCCAGAAAATGTTCCGACCGGAGAGAAATCCCGATTCGGATCCTACCGGGTGACTACTTTGACCGGCGTTGAATGGTATTTCCGGATGTTCGCATGTCATTGCGCCTTAAACGAAAGTTGTAGTACAGATCAAAAGGAACAAATTTCGTGTTATGGCCGAGACCTGGATCAGTGCTGAAAATAGTGAAAACGAGCTCGCAACATGGAGTACAGCGCAGTTTTCTGGTTCCAGAAAACAGTTAAGTGTGTACTGCGAAATTGGAATTTCGGTCACCGCGAAGCTGCCGTCGACGATCATTACCGGGCAAACCGTTGGGAATTTGACCAAGTGCCTTTAACGAAAGTCGGAGTACTCGGCGAGACGACGACAACAAAATTTGTTTCATCAAAATCGAAGTCCGTTTGAGTAGTGTTCGCAAATTTGGAATTTGACCGAAAGTTTCCGGAAACTTGCCTTTTTGGGAAAGAAATTTGGCAAAGAAATTGCCGAGCTCCTTCTGTTGCCGTGCCAATAAAAGAATCGACTCTTCGGCCTCATCCCCTTTCTCCTTCCCACTCGCGCAAAAAAAAAGAGACCAAGCTCCTTTCCTCCGGCCTTCCTCTCGGTCTCTCCCTCCTCCATGGCTGAAGCTTGCTGCTCCTCCTTCCATGGCGTGCAGGCAAGGCAGCCCCCTTCCCTGGCGCCTCCAGCTCCCTCTCCTTTCTCCCTTCTCCCTTTCCCCTTCCTGCTGCAGCCAGCAGCAGCGCCATCGGCGGCCAGAGGCCGCGACCTCCTGGCGCGCCCGTGCGACCTCAGGGCCGCGCCCCTCCTGCGGGGCGCCGGCAGCAAGCAGTCAGCAGCAGCAGCGGCGAGGGCACCCCCAGCCAGCGGCCAAGGCAGCCCCAAACCCTAGCCCAACCTCCTCCGTGCAGAAGCCGAGCTTCCCCCTCAGTTCCCGTCGTCTTCCCGAGCTTTCACCCGTGAAACAATGGTGAAAGGACGGTCTAGTAAAACTGAAACTTTTTGTTGGGTTTTTATGTAATCTTGCATGACTCAGTGTGTTTGCTAATAGATCCTTAAATGTTTTGTGCAGATCTGGAGGGCTCAAATGAAAAACAGTTTTTGTTTTTCGTTTTTGGTTAATTGACAAATCTGATGGGAATTTGTAAAATACATAATAAATTGTATGTTTGTCCAAAAATTGCAAATGAGTACTTTTTGGAATCCTTGTGAGTAGATCTATCCAGTGAATGCATAATATGTTGGGTGTTAGTGGAAGTTTTGTGCTGTGATGATTTATCTTTGTTAAATAGGCTTAAATAGGGAGAAAATTATATCTGTTGTTGTGTTGCTTGAAATAATGTGAAATTCTTATGGTAGGCTCCTCTAGTCATGCGTGTGCTGTTATAAACATTTCAGGATTTTTGGTGCATGTATGAATTAGTTATGACTTTATCTTAATTTCAGCTCATTAAAGGAATTAAAATGAATTGTTGCAAATGTTTGCATGTAGAAATAGAAAAGGTGGTTCCACTGCCTTCCTATGATGTTGTTATAGCTTAGATAATTTTATTATGGTCAGTTGTTATGCAAAGCACAGAGTTTTAGAATTATCATCTTTCTATAATTCATTTCGGGATGTTCTGGACAGATTATAGGGCTTAAATAGTTGCCCCTTGTAAATGATGTTTGCTGTGAAACTTGTCTATAGGAAAGTCGTAGACAACATACATATCTAGCTTGTGATAATGTTTCATGGTTTTTGGTGAAACGGATTATGAGTTATGGCTGTTTAAAGTTCAGTTTCAGAAATGGTTTCTCTTGTTTATGCCTAGATCAGATTCTGTGAATATAATTGTTTCATGCTGAGATATTTAAATATGATTTGTAGGAAATTTCATAAGCTTTCCAAAATATCTTGTTGTGTGTCATTTAGAGTTGTGTAGCTCTAGTTGTGATTTAATTACCTAGCTGCTATATGTATGTCCAGTTTTGCTGAAATGGCTGCAAGTCCAGTTTCTGTTGTGGTGGTTAGTTCGTGATCTAAATGATATTTTCTGTGGGTGTGCTCTATACAAAAGTTGTAGATAACATCTTAATCTAGCTTGTCACCAAATTGCATCGCCAAAGGCTTAATAGTTTAAGAGAAATGGCTGTTGTAAGATTGCTGTCAAGTTTTTCCTACATTCTGTCTAGATCTGAATGTTTGGATTGTTTCACCTAGTTAGCTTGTGATTCATGCTTAGGTGCTTATAAAAGAGTTGTAGTTCTTTTCATATGCTTTCTAAATTGTTTTAGATTATGTTCATTGGAGTTATATAACTTGAGTTATGACTGTTTTAGTACAGATGGCTAAATCTGTCCAAGTCTGGATAGAGATGCATATTTATGTTAATTAGACCTTGTTAACTTGTGAATCATCTTAAGATGATTATAGATGATTTGTAGACAACTTAGTAATCTTTCTAAAGAGTCTATGGGCAAGTTCTCAGGTATTATAGATCTTTAGTTATGGTTGACCTAAGTTACTGTTGTTGATTTGTGGCTAGTTCTGTCCAGTGTGGACAAAGCTGCACTAATCATGTTGTTTGACCTTGTTAAAGATTGATTCACCTTGAGATAACAATAAGAAAGATTTAGATAATATTGTATGATTTCTAGAATATCTAATTTCATGCTCATGTGATGTATATATTGTGAGTTATGCTTCCTTGAAGCTCTGTCTGTCCTGCTGTCCAACAGCTGGACAGAGCTGCATTGTTATCTGCTTTTGAGCTATATAACCTTTGAATTTGCTCTTTTTGTGAATAACAAAGTTGTAGACAATTGAGTTAGCTTTCCAGAAAGCCTTATCTCACTTTGTTTGGAGATCTGTAGCTTGAGTTAAAGTTAAAAGAGTGGACTGCTGTCCTGCTGTCCATACCTAAGTGTTTGTGTTTGATTGCTTAACTTGGCATAAGTTGATTAGGTGAACTTATTGATCAGTTTAAAAGTGTGCATAACCTGTTGGTTGTTGTGTGCTTTGGTGTGTGCTAAGTTATCTTAATTGTTGCATGAATTTTGTGCTAAGTGCTTGTTAGTGGTTGCTTGTGCTATGTGATCAATATATTACATCATGAGCATTCATACATATGCATTGTGCATCTCATATCTAGGTTCGCTAGATGGAAGAACGTCAAGCGAAGGACGTCGTGATGGAGCCAGACCTCAGGATGATGGTTTGGTGGTCGCCTGGAGATGATGGTGTTGGCGAACCCCACAAGTTCCTGGAGCGTTGATGTTCCTGAAGTTGGTGCCAACTAGCACTAGCTTAAGTGTTGTTTCCCAGGCAAGCCCCGGAGCATTCTAAGTCTACTACCATTCTTTTATAAATGCAATCGAGTCAATATAATGATTGTTGCATTAAGTTATAGGAGTTGAATGATACCGTTGATGCATTACTTACTTATCCTTGTCCACCAGCAATTATTATCTTGATATCCCTGCTAGGTCTAGGCTCGATTATATGCTTAGCCCTGCTTAGACCGGTAAAAGTCGGGTGATTTCCTGTGTCCCGCATATAGGTGGATACTGATCATGACTAGCCTGGTGCTATCATGGAGATAACCATGTGATAATTAAACTGAGACCGGACGGGATGTAGGAGCAGCAGGACATGGGTTCTGTGTGCTAGTAGTCTCCCGTCTGTGTCGATTAGGACCCGACGAAGGCACACCTCAGTCATTTTGAACGCGTCAATCACTTAACGGAGCAGGTGCGGGTGCCTCCCGTGAAGCCGAGTAAGGTTATTCGAGCCGGTGACGGAGATGTTGACGCCTAACACCCAGGGCCTTATATGTACCGTGGGCAACTATTCTGAGCAACCTGGCATGGTCCGTGGACAGGCGGGGCCTGATTGACCTGGCATGACCGTGGGCAGTTATAGCTTGAGCGACCTGGCATTGAGATAACCCCCGGTGTAGAAGGGCCCATGACCGTCCCGCGCGTTGTGTTCTCGAATCTCCTGAATTGGTTGCCGACGGCTGCCTGGCAAGGTGTGATCGGGCGAGTGTGCGACATTTTATCCCCAGCTGGGTAGGAATCGATTATAATCGCCATCGCTCCTGGACAGTGAGTAACTTGACTGGGCATGTGTTACCGTAGTAACTTATGGAACTAAAGATGGTTATGGTACTGAATCTGAATGGCTATTGATGAAATAGTCACTCTTGCTTGAATAAGTAGTCAAGTGCTTGCTCTAGATCAGGTGCCAATCTAGTTAATCAGGTTGATTATATAAAATTGACTGCTAATACTCTAATGATGATTATTTAATAATGAAAATGCTTTTATGCAAAAAGGTAAGTATGGCCAACCCTAGATACAGCCTTGCATACTCCTTGGTGTCACTTTATTTTTGGTTTATGACGGGTAAGTCTAGCTGAGTACATTCGAGTACTCAGGGTTTATCCCACCTTGTTGCAGGTGAAGGTTAGGCCTGCCGAAAGGTGATGGCCAGTGCCGGTGGGCTCGGCAGTTCCATACTTCTTCTCGTATGCTGTTGTTGAAGGATGTCACTCAAGCTAGCAAAGTATTTCAACTTATGTTATGGTATTTATTTCAAAGCTATATTGTTCTTCTAAATTAAGTGGAACTCAACTTGTATTATTATTTGTGAAATCTATTGTAATATTATTTCCGCTGCAAAGCTCCATGGACATGATTTGTATTTGCTTGACCATGCGATCTTGGCCGAATGTTGAAATGTTTGAAATCCTTCGAGATTTCTGGACTACCGGGTTTATATGGGCTCAAGTGTGCTAATTCAGCTGCTTCGGCGGAGGTTTTCGCACTTGGGCTCTTATAAATTGGTCGGTTCTGTTACAGCTGGCATCGGAGCAAGGTTAAGCATAATACTGTCATGTGCATGGATTTAAAACGAAGTTTTGTTTTGAAAAGCCTATTTTATCTAAAAAGCTTTAGCTAGTAGGCAAGTTTGTTAAAACCTAATTTGTAAACTATAGGCTAGCGATAACCTCCAGTTATACCCAATTAGGACTTTCAGGTGGCTTAGTTAAGTAATACTAACTTTGGGGGGGGGGTTTACTTTCTTGCAACGACACGTCGACTCAAAAGGTACGTGTAAATGACCGCACTATGCTACCCTGTGGTCTAATGTTGGAGGTAGCCCTCACATATGATGTACTCATATATGTGGGGTAGTTGAATTTATTTTATGCAACGTCGCACCTACGCTCAGGTAAGTGTGAGTTGTGAGAGTATGACCAAACAAACGTTGGTCTAGGGAAGAGCTAGTTTGGTACTGGAACCTGTACTCGTAAGCACATGAATGCGGGTGAAGGTATTTAATTGTGGGAGTAATACCTCTCTGATGGATGCATATACTACTTACGTGTATACTGGGTATGCACCTAAGATAGTATCTACATTTAAATTCCTGGAATGTATTTATATCTGTTGTGGGAATGAGCTGAAATGAGATTTTCTGCAGGTACGCTAACCTCGAATGCGTATGTATAGTTGACGACTAGTTATATCGAGAGTGCGTGTATGCCACTGACCTAGAACGTGATTGCTACCTCAGGTTGGCAATTTGTGAGGACATATAGGACGAGCATACATCTCTTGTGCATTGCTCATGAACATGCTTCTCTCACCCTTGTTCTAATAATGAACATCATGTTGTCAAGTGTGACTAATGTTATGTTAAAACATAATGTTTGTTTGAGCATCAAATGCTTCCCCACCTTTGTTCCTGTAATGGTAAAGTTGTGGTGAACTAGTGTTTCTATGTGATGTGCTAGATTGCTTGTAAAAGTTAGAAATAAATTTCCTGTTTGATGAGGTATGTTGCCTTGAATTAGATGTAATATGGTCTTGTTCTTGATGTTTGGTAGTGTGCAAGGTTTTATATGAGTGTTTCCATGTCGTCTAGATAAGTGATTGCTTGTTTAGACTAGAAGCAAATACCTGTATGATGTTAGTTAGATAACCCTGCTAGCTCATCATGATTGTGTGTGGTCTTGCTCATCATGATGGTGTGTTGTCTTGCTCTGCTTCCGGTATGCTAGAAGTGTAGTTAGACAATAAGCTTCTAATTGTTAGAAACTCCCCCTACGTGGAAATGTCTTGTTGTAGCCCCACGTTGGTATAATGATATCCTGTTTGTGTGGCAAAACTATGCTATGTCTGTAATTCAATGTTTTGAGTTAGGAAACTCCTCTTTGGGTGAAACCAATTGGGTTAGTTTTGTTTGATATGCTCCACCTAAAGAAACAATAAAACTTGCTGCTTGAGCCTGTGTTGTATGCAGTTTTGTTTGGGTACGCTAAGTGCTTCCTAAACATGTAATTCTAGTTTTGTTAACTTAGACATGCTCTAGCAAGGAAATGTATTAAAACCTATTGTTCAATTACTTTTTCATGCTATAGTCATGTAATCATGTTTCATGCTCATTTTCTTGCAATCATGAGAACTAGTGTTATATGGATTAATAGTTTCTGAAACTAATTTTCATACCCAACTAGTATCATGTTGCTGCAAGAAGAATGTAAAACTTGTTGTTTGACAACATTAAATAGCATAGACCAGTCTAAGTTGTTTTAAGCATGTTACTTGCTAGATTTGTGTGGGCTATTTTACTTGCTCAAATATGCTGAACTGCTTGTAATAGTCTACTAAATGCATGAAGTGAGCTGTCATGATCTTCCTAGAATTCTCTAGGAAATAGATTGAAACAACTCTATGTCTCACCTTGCTAAAGTAGGTAAATTAATAAGTGCATGTAAGAAATTTAATTTGGGTTAATCATGAACTGTCTAACATGTTTAAGATGTATACAAACTGTTTTTCATACATGGTTATGCCTGCGATTATGTTTTTATGTGCACCATGCCTTGTAATTGCTCTCTAATCTAGCTTCAATTATTCTAGCTTATGTGCTTGTAAGAAACAAATGCTTGCAAACAATTCAAGTGGCTGCAATTTAGCTTTTCTAACATGATTAGAATATTTTAAACTGATAATTGCGCTTGATTGTACCCTAAAATCAAGTTGTTGCATGCTGCTTGTTAGTTGTCGCTACTTAATGTTTGTCTATACCTTCTTGGAATGTGGCCTATGCATGAGCTTGTTGCTTGACTGTAAGCTTCACATGCTAAATGAGTTAGTGGTTAACTTAAAGTTGTAAATTGCTTATAGTTAACAACCAAGTATGCCCTAGTTTGCTTGGTATGTTGCTCCTAGATACAGAGTTGTGCTCCAATCTAGTAAACAGGAAATAAAATAATGACAACACCTGTTCACCATGTTTGCATGTCTATAATTGCTTGAGTGCTATAAATAGATGCTTGTCTTGTTTGAGCTTGGTGAGTAGTGTTGGTTGCTTTAACTGATTGTTGTGTGATCCAAATATTTGTTAAGGCTGTGTGTAAATGTCCTGTTGTCTAAGTGATGCCTTGGTTAATCAACCTTTATCCTCAGTGAGTGCATGAGTGGTTTGTCAACCTTCGGTTAGAATCGTGCTCAAACCCTCTTGACCTTCCGAGATGCCTTTAGTTGAACCTTTGTTGCTTAAAATCCTGTGTTTGTGTGTCTAGTTTTGATGGTTTAGAATGCTTGTGCCAAAAACCTGTACCTATGCCTGTCCATGCCTTTTTGTTGGACAAGTTGGCCCTGACTAACCTTTCAAAAATCCTAGATTCCAAACCATGGTAAGCCTATGCTTGTTGTGTAGCCATGCCTCTAACCAACCTGGAGATCGATGTTTGGCCTGAAGTGTTGCCCAAGCCATGGATGTTTGGTACCCTTTGTTATGAAGGCCCTTGTTTGTTTTGACCTAGCCAAGTTTAGTTTTGGTTAACCTTAGCCTTTGACCATAGTTTGTCTTGCCCAGTTGCGGAGACCTTACCCAAACCCATGTATCCCCTCGGTTGCTCTTTTGTTGCTGCTTGGCCAAATCAAGTTCATGAAATCTTTTGTCTTGTCATGACCTTGATGTGCACCAGACGAATCCTTGTTATCTTGTGCCATGTTTGTCCTGGGAAATTGCATCCTAGTGATTTTCCAAACCTTGTGATCATCCTTGTTTTGCTAGCTCATGCCTTGCACGTGATGCCTATCCATGCAAGATTTATCTGCATCATGTGGGATTCCTCACTAGTTGTGGATTCAGTAATAGTGTCTTGGTTAAGAACTAATGGTGCCGCGACGAAACCGAGAGCCTCTTGTGGCGGCCGACACAAGTTTGTGCTGCTCAGCACGCGCTGGTACCGTGGGTTATAATCAAGATCTATTATAGAACTACGCCAATGTGTTATCCTCCATGAAGCTTCCTCCTTGATTATCTCTTATATTCCTTCAGAAAAATCCTTATGGGCTCGGATAAGGCAGCGTTTCTTTCTAAAAATGGCAAGAAGGATGACTTTTCAAGAATCGGTCAAAGATGAAAGCAGTAGCAGACTGTAAGAGGTGGTAAACAAAGGACTCTGTTTGATCAACAGCAAAGAGTGAGCATCGTATATGGTCATAGTGAAGCAAGGTGGCACTGAATTCTTAAAAGTGGGCAAGTATCAGCAAAGAAATGAGCAACAGAAATGGTGTGTTATTTAACCAGATCCTTAAAGTCCAGAACTTTACTGTCTGAACTTAACACATATATTTGCATGATGATCTTGTAGTCAACCCCATCTTCTCAAATGTGTCTGATTTTGTGCTGACTTTGGTGGTGACTATGTGTGTTGATATCCGACAATGCTTGCGATAAAAGTTGAAACCTTGGAGCTTTTTAGTGTTGAAAGGCAACTGATTAGTTTCGGTCATTGAAAAGCTAATCTTCAGTCGGAAACGACTCTTTGGTAGCTATGAAGGCTATGTCTCACAGAACAATGTTATTTCACAACTCTGTAAATCGACTGATATTGTTTGTCGCACTCGTACATCCAAGTCTCTGACATGTTCCAACCAACACTGTCGGGGAGAAATTTTTAATGGTAATACAAGACGGTACGCCAACCCAGTAACTCAAGTCAGGATTATACCGGGAGTAAGGACTTCTTGGTGATACGTTCGACTACTATGAAAGGGTTATTCCAAATTATATTGGATAAATCTAGAATGGACATTCAGAATCAGTCTCTTATTCTTGAGCAATCAAGGTGTCCTACCAAAAATCAACTCTTAGAAGTGCAGATTGATGGCAGTTGAGTGTGAGCCGGCAGATTTCAGATTATGTTCCTGCATTGTTGAGTGAATTTGAGAAGATCGCTTTATGACCCAAGTAGTACAGCAAGTCAGTCTCACTGAGTTGCAACTACGCCATGAAGAAGAATGATGTTGATTTGCTAGTAGTACAGAGATTCAGTAACTTGGTATTTTTACCCAAGAGGTTGCATCAAACTTAACCTGAGTCACTATCACAGCTTAAGAATTTCAATAAAGAAGGATCTCTGAAAACGTGGATTTGGTAGAGTCAGCTATCCCATTCACTGCTCTTTTATCAGATTCAGATAATATCGTGTTATCATCAGAGAAAGAGAATTGCACACATGTAACCTCATGTAGCTTTCCATCGATTGCTATCTGAAGAAACAGACATTCACAGTAGTATAAGCAGTGGTTGTCGTCAGTCAGTTCCTGACCATCTCGAGGATGTATTTTTGCTATTGTTCAAATCGGATGAAGATTCAAAATTTGAAGTAATATGATTTTGGATTCCTCCCAAGGTAATAATGCCATTGTGGTTTTCCTTTCAACCTGACAATGGTGTCTCGAGTGCACCTATGTTCAATGGGAATTAGTGAAGAAAATTCTTCTGACAAGAGCTAGTAATCGACAAATAACATGAAAGATCGAAAAGTTGTTCTGTTCTTAACAATTTATGTTCTGTCTAGAAGTCAATATCTTGAGCTGTCAATAGCCTGTGATTAAGGATGGATGCTATGCTTCTCTTCCATTGAAAAGTCTTTCGTCCGGAATCTCGGGACGAGATTCTTTTAAGGGGGAAGGGCTGCAACACCCTAGGTGTTCACCGTCAGTTGAGTAGTCAGTTGAGCACGGACATGGTATATCAAGCGGCGATGAATATCTAAATTCAAGGGTAGTCAGTGATGACAGAAGTGTCAGGATCAATCTCAGAGGCAGAATCTCAGTTTGATTCATTCGGGAATTAATTAACAAAGCCAGTTAATAACGACTGCTAATTTAGGAATATTCAGGATTTATGCTAAACATGGATTTTTCATGTGACCCACCTCCATTCCTGTCTATAGTAACTGGTGAAAAAGTTTCGTGAAGTTTGGAATCAAAAAGTCACATGAAATGACGAGTCACAGCTTTGCCTCTAATGGCCGATTAACTGAAGAAAATCATTCGGGTCCAACCAAGTGTTGCAGTTATGCCCAATCAACTATATATGAACTCACGGTCAAAAGTTGTGAAAGTTCCGAGTTGAGCAGATGGCCAAAAAATGTTCCGACCGGGGAGAAAACCTGATTCGGATCCTACCGGGTGACTACTTTCACCTGCGTTGAACGGTGTTTCCAGATGTTCGCATGTCAGTGTGCCTTACACAAAAGTTGTAGTACAGATCAAAAGGAACAAATTTCGTGTTATGGCCGAGACCTGGATCGGTGCCGAAAATAGTGAAAACGAGCTCGCAAGATGGAGTACAGTGCAGTTTTCAGGTTCTAGAAAACAGTTAAGTCTGTACTGCGAAATTGGAATTTCAGTCACCGCGAAGCTGCCGTCGACGATCATTACCGGGCAAACCGTTGGGAATTTGACCAAGTTCCTTTAACAAAAGTCGGAGTACTCGGCGAGACGATGACAACAAAATTTGTTTCATCAAAATCGAAGTCCGTTTGAGCAGTGTTCGTAAATTTGGAATTTGACCGAAAGTTTCCAAAAACTTGCCTTTTTGGGAAAGAAATTTGGCAAAGAAATTGCCGAGCTCCTTCTGTTGCCGTGCCAATAAAAGAATCGGCCCTCCGGCCTCGTCCCTTTCCCCTTCCCACTCGCGCAAAAAAAAAGGAGACCGAGCTCCTCTCCTCCGGCCTTCCTCTCGGTCTCTCCCTCCTCCATGGCTGAAGCTTGCTGCTCCTCCTTCCATGGCGTGCAGGCAAGGCAGCCCCCTTCCCTGGCGCCTCCAGTTCCCTCTCCTTTCTCCCTTCTCCCTTTCCCCTTCCTGCTGCAGCCAGCAGCAGTGCCATCGGTGGCCAGAGGTCGCGACCCCCTGGCGCGCCCGCGCGACCTCAGGGCCGCGCCCCTCCTGCGGGCGCCGGCAGCAAGCAGCCAGCAGCAGCAGCGGCGAGGGCACCCCCAGCCAGCGGCCAAGGCAGCCCCAAACCCTAGCCCAACCTTCTCTCTGCAGAAGCCGAGCTTCCCCCTCAGTTCCCATCGTCTTCCCGAGCTTTCTCCCGTGAAACAATGGTGAAAGGATGGTCTAGTAAAACTGAAACTTTTTGTTGGGTTTTTATGTAATCTTGCATGACTCAATGTGTTTGCTAATAGATTCTTAAATGTTTTGTGCAGATCTGGAGGGCTCAAATGAAAAACAGTTTTTGTTTTTCGTTTTTGGTTAATTGACAAATCTGATTGGAATTTGTAAAATACATAATAAATTGTATGTTTGTCCAAAAATTGCAAATGAGCACTTTTTGGAATCCTTTTGAGTAGATCTCTCCAGTGAATGCATAATATGTTGGGTGTTAGTGGAAGTTTTGTGCTGTGATGATTTATCTTTGTTAAATAGGCTTAAATAGGGAGAAAATTATATCTGTTGTTGTGTTGCTTGAAATGATGTGAAATTCTTATGGTAGGCTCCTCTGGTCATGCGTGTGCTGTCATAAACATTTCAGGATTTTTGGTGCATCTATGAATTAGTTATGACTTTATCTTGATTTCAGCTCATTAAAGGAATTAGAATGAATTGTTGCAAATGTTTGCATGTAGAAATAGAAAAGGTGGTTCCACTGCCTTCCTTTGATGTTGTTATAGCTTAGATAATTTTATTATGGTCAGTTGTTATGCAAAGCACAGAGTTTTAGAATTATCATCTTTCTATAATTTATTTCTGGATGTTCTGGACAGATTATAGGGCTTAAATAGTTGCCCCTTGTAAATGATGTTTGCTGTGAAACTTGTCTATAGCAAAGTCGTAGATAACATACATATCTAGCTTGGTTTTTGGTGAAATGGATTATGAGTTATGGCTGTTTAAAGTTCAGTTTGAGAAACGGTTGCTCTTGTTTATGCCTAGATCAGATTCTGTGAATATAATTGTTTCACCCTGTTAACTTGCGAATCATGCTGAGATGTTTAAATATGATTTGTAGGAAATTTCATAAGATTTCCAAAATATCTTGTTGTGTGTCATTTAGAGTTGTGTAGCTCTAGTTGTGATTTAATTACCTAGCTGCTATATGTATGTCCAGTTTTGCTGAAGTGGCTGCAAGTCCAGTTTCTGTTGTGGTGGTTAGTTCGTGATCTAAATGATATTTTCTGTGGGTGTGCTCTATACAAAAGTTGTAGATAACATCTTAATCTAGCTTGTCACCAAATTGCATCGCCATAGGCTTAATTGTTTAAGAGATATGGCTGTTGTAAGATTGCTGTCAAGTTTTGCCTACATTCTGTCCAGATCTGAATGTTTGGATTGTTTCACCTAGTTAACTTGTGATTCATGCTTAGGTGCTTACAAAAGAGTTATAGTGATTTTCATAAGATTTCTAAATTGTCTTAGTTCATGTTCATTGGAGTTATATAACTTGAGTTATGACTGTTTTAGTACAGATGGCTAAATCTGTCCAAGTCTGGACAGAGATGCCTATTTATGTTAATTAGACCTTGTTAACTTGTGAATCATCTTAAGATGATTATAGATGATTTGTAGACAACTTAGTAACCTTTCTAAAGAGTCTATGGGCAAGTTCTCAGGTACTATAGATCTTTAGTTATGGTTGTCCTAAGTTACTGTTGTTGATTTGTGGCTAGTTCTGTCCAGTGTGGACAGAGCTGCACTAATCATGTTGTTTGACCTTGTTAATGATTGATTCACCTTGAGCTAACAATAAGAAAGATTTAGATAATCTTGTAAGATTTCTAGAATGTCTAATTTCATGCTCATGTGATGTTTATATTGTGAGTTATGCTTCCTTGAAGCTCTGTTTGTCCTGCTGTCCAACAACTGGAGAGAGCTGCATTATTATCTGCTTTTGAGCTATATAAACTTTGAATTTTCTCTTATGGTCTATAACAAAGTTGTAGACAATTGAGTTAGATTTCCAGAAAGCCTTATTTCACCTTGTTTGGAGATCGGTAGCTTGAGTTACAGTTAAAAGAGTGGACTGCTGTCCTGCTGTCCAAACCTGAGTGTTTGTGTTTGATTGCTTAACTTGGCTTAAGTTGATTAGGTGAACATAATGATCAGTTTAAAAGTGTGCATAACCTATTGGTTGTTGTGTGCTTTGGTGTGTGCTAAGTTATCTTAATTGTTGCATGAATTTTGTGCTAAGTGCTTGTTAGTGGTTGCTTGTGCTATGTGATCAATATATTACTTCATGAGCATTCATACATATGCATTGTGCATCTCATATCTAGGGTCGCTAGATGGAAGAACGTCAAGCGAAGGATGTCGTGATGGAGCCAGGCCTCAGGATGTCGTGATGCTTAGCCCTGCTTAGACCGGTAAAAGTCGGGTGATTTCGTGTCTCCCGCATATAGGTGGATACTGATCATGACTAGCCTGGTGCTATCATGGAGATAACCATGTGATAATTAAACTGAGACCGGGCGGGATGTAGGAGCAGCAGGACATGGGTTCTGTGTGCTAGTAGTCTCCCGTCTGTGTCGATTAGGACCCGACGAAGGCACACCTCAGTCATTTTGAACGCGTCAATCACTTAACGGAGCAGGTGCGGGTGCCTCCCGTGAAGCCGAGTAAGGTTATTCGAGCCGGTGACGGAGATGTTGACGCCTAACACCCAGGGCCTTATATGTACCATTGGCAACTATTCTGAGCAACCTGGCATGGTCCGTGGACAGGTGGGGCCTGATTGACCTGGCATGACCGTGGGCAGTTTTAGCTTGAGCGACCTGGCATTGAGATAACCCCCGGTGTAGAAGGGCCCATGACCGTCCCACGCGTTGTGTTCTCGAATCTCCTGAATTGGTCGCTGACGGCTGCCTGGCAAGGTGTGATCGGGCGAGTGTGCGACATTTTATCCCCAGCTGGGTAGGAATCGATTATAATCGCCATCGCTCCTGGACAGTGAGTAACTTGACTGGGCATGTGTTACCGTAGTAACTTATGGAACTAAATAGTCACTCTTGCTTGAATAAGTAGTCAAGTGCTTGCTCTAGATCAGGTGCCAATCTAGTTAATCAGGTTGATTATATAAAATTGACTGCTAATACTCTAATGATGATTATTTAATAATGAAAATGCTTTTATGCAAAAAGGTAAGTATGGACAACCCCAGATACAGCCTTGCATACTCCTTGGTGTCACTATATTTCTGGTTTATGACGGGTAAGTCTAGCTGAGTACATTCGAGTACTCAGGGTTTATCCCACCTTGTTGCAGGTGAAGGTTCGGCCTGCCGAAAGGTGATGGCCAGTGCCGGTGGGCTCGGCAGTTCCATACTTCTTCTCTTATGTTGTTGTTGGAGGATGTCACTCAAGCTAGCAAAGTATTTCAACTTATGTTATGGTATTTATTTCAAAGCTATATTGTTCTTCTAAATTAAGTGGAACTCAACTTGTATTATTATTTCTGAACTCTATTGTAATATTATTTCCGCTGCAAAGCTCCGTGGACATGATTTGTATTTGCTTGACCATGCGATCTTGGCCGAATGTTGAAATGTTTGAAATCCTTCGAGATTTCTGGACTACCGGGTTTATATGGGCTCAAGTGTGCTAATTCAGCTGCTTCGGCGGAGGTTTTCGCAGTTGGGGTCTTATAAATTGGTCAGTTCTGTTACAGTCCGCCGTTCCTCCCGCGGACAGTCCGCGCATCGGGGTCGGCTGGACCAGTAGCCTGACTCCGCGCTGTTGGACTAGTTCTTTTTGAACCGCGGACAGTCCATAGTTGGGACTCACGGAAAGTCCGGGAGCTGTCCAGGGAACTTCAGCAGCAGTGCGTTTTTGCACGTTTGACCGGCGGACAGTCCGCCATCAGACCCCGTACAGTCCGCCGTTGGGCAGACAGTCCGCGAACTGGACCCCGAACAGTCTGGGAATCGGCTGAAGCCTCTGGTTTAGTGCGTTCGCTCTCCCGGCTTCTTCGCTTGGTCTCCGGACTTCTCGTTTGGCCCTAGAGTTGACCAAGGAACCTCTCTAGGTTTCTTTGCTACTTGTTAGCATCGGTATTTGGGGATTTCTCGATGTAGCCTTCCATCTACGTTCGGGACTTGGTTTTTGAGGGTCGAACTTGTGCTGGTGCTTTTGGCGTTTGGTTCGCTTTTGCTTTGTGGTGCCTCACTGTGATCCTAGGGATCATCCACCCTCTTCCAAGGGTCGTGGGCATCACGGTTTTCGTTCGTAGCTTTTGTGGTTGATTTGTGGGACAAAGGCCAAAGTTTCGATAGAAATTTTTGAGCTCCCATTCACCCCCCCCCTCTGGTCGCCTTGCTATTGCATTCTCGGTCCTTCACTCTCTTGGTCTAGATTTACGTGGATGATATCATTTTCAGTGGTTTTTCTCACGCTTTGGTTGCCAAGTTTGCAGATCTTATGAGCAGGGAATTTGAGATGAGCATGACGGGCGAGTTGACATTCTTTCTCTGGTTGCAAATTAAGCAATCCCGAGAGGGGACGTTTGTGCACCAGGGCAAGTACACCAAGGACATTTTGAAGAAATTCGATATGGGTGAGGGCAAGCCTCTTCCAACACCCATGTCGACCACGACGGCCCTGGATGCGGACGAGGATGGAGAGGCTGTGGACTAGAAGGAGTACCGGAGTCGCTGCTGTACCTGACGGCGACACATTCGGACATTCAGTTCGTGGTGTTTCTTTGCGCGCGCTTTCAGGCATCGCCGCGCACCTCTCACCGTCAGGCGGTTAAGCGCATTATGAGGTACCTTCGTTTCACTCCAGAGTTTGGGATTTGGTATACTGCTTCCTCCACCCTCTCCCTTTGCGGTTATTCTGATGCCGATTTTGCTGGTTGCCGACTTGATCGCAAGTCCAATTCTGGGACTTGTCAGTTTATTGGCTCTTCTCTTGTATCTTGGTCTTCTCGCAACCAGTCTAGTGTCGCCCAGTCTACTACAGAGGCTGAGTATGTTGCTGCGGCTAGCTGCTGTTCTCAGTTGCTTTGGATGATGGCCACTTTGCGTGATTTTGGTCTGAGCTTTTCTCGAGTGCCTTTGCTTTGTGACAGCACGAGTGCAATTAGCGTTGCTAAGAACCCCATGTTGCATTCTAAGACCAAACACATTGATGTGCGCTTTCATTTCTTACGAGACCACTATGAGAAGGGTGATATCGACCTTCGCCATGTCGATACTCATCATCAGTTGGCAGATATTTTGACCAAGCCTTTGGACCAATCAACCTTTGCTAGGTTGAGAGGTGAGCTTGGTGTGTGTTTCCCCTTTTAGATGGGGGAAACATTTTGTCTATTGTATCATAGATTGACTCTTTTTCTTTCGTTTTGTTTACGTTTTTGGTAGGTTAGTCTTTGCATTTCTTCATGTATCCTTACTTTCTGAGCTTCATGACTATGGTCCTTAAAATGAATCTATGATCTGTCTAGTATGCTCCGATGCTATATGATGATGCTTGTAGCTTATGCTCTTTCTGATCACAGATACATGTTGTGAGCTGAGCTATTTTATAAATGGTGAACTTGCTTAATGACCTCAAACTTGAAAATGTTCACCATTGAGATATGCAACTAGCATGTGTAGAATGTGTTGAATTCACTTGTGCTTTTCATATATGCTAGGTTGCTATGTCTCTAGTTCTGAGTCATTCACTTGCTTGGTATGTTCATATTCTGTCATAAAATTTGAACCAAGTTTTAAAGTGAATTGAAAAGATCGAGATGGGATTGCTTATCAACACATCACGGTATCTAGACTGTTTCTCATTGCACTTTGAGTTAAACTTGAGCCGTGTAGTGTATGACCGAAACCGTCGCTTTAAGCTTCTAATTGCTTCTGCATAGGCTTAGCTCGGTTAAAAAGTTAGGCGATGACAAGCTTTCAACCTCTCGCAATCACATGTTGTAATTTGAGCTTGTGTAATTTCACCGCTGCAACTCCGATAAAATTTTGAAAACACAAGTCTATGATTCATTCTGTAAGCATGATGATTGAACTTTGCTAGGGGTAGTTCACCTTGTATACATGTTTAGCACTTTTTTGACTTCCTGTCTGTATATGTTTAGTGCTATTTTGATGGTGAATACTTTTTGGCGAAAACTGCTCACTTTGCTCATATGTTCATATTTCGTATTTGGTGATCAGTTTGAGCCTTTGCTAGCATGTTGTGTCTGTTGTTGAGTCATCGGATCAGAACTTTGAAGAGCATCTTTTCATTCTATTGTCTATATTCCTGGAGCTACTAACTTGCATTTTTGACTCATATGCATTTTGGAAGGGAGAAATTTGCTTGACAGTGCATTATCATCTAAGGGGGCGAAATTTGACAAATCTTTGTCCTAGTTATGTGCACTATTGAAGGGGGAGTTTGCTCGTTTGGTTTGGAGCATTTTTCCAATTGGTTCGGAGCATTTTTGGTAGCTAGTTGTGTTGAGCCTTTGCCTCTTTCTTGAGGTACTAGCGACTTTGCCTAAATGCTCTTCACTTGGTTTCGAGCTCTTTTGCTTTTCAGTTGGTATCGAGCTTTCTCGCTAGCGGTGTTGAGCCCGTTCTGCCTCTTCTTGAGGGCTAGCTCTATTTTGCTTGATTGTCAACAGATATTTCAATTGGTGTCGAGCTTTACTTCAATTGGTGTCGAGCTTTTCCTGCTAGCGGTGTTGAGCCTGTTCTACCTCTTTTTGAGGGCTAGCTTTGCTTTGCTTGGTTGCGTCGAGCCGTTGCCCATGTCTTTGGGGACCAAGTTGTTTTGCTCTTTCATTTGACCTTCTTCTGGCTTTGTTGTGCTTTTGGGTCATTTGGACGAGTTCTCTACTTCTCCTTCTTCTTCCTTCTTCTACTTCATTATGATTTGTGTTGGTAGTTGACAATGCACTCATCTAGGGGGAGATTGCGGTTACATGGGTGTATGCCGGATCTTGAGTGAGGAGTGATTGTCAACTGGTTTGATGCGCATGTTCTTTGGCTTGTGTTGTGCAGGTGTCGAGCACGGAGACAGTGATCGAGGGCAAGGTGAAGGTCAAGTAGAGACGTGTCGTGCCGATGGACCGGGAGCGGTGAAGGGCGGACGTGAGGCTTGGACTGAGGGATCGGTGGCCTGAGGATCAGCTGTGGTGGCTGACAGCCTGGGACAGCGACTAGCGAAGACTTGCGGGGCACGGTGTTGCTCGGGTCGAGGACCTGGGGACACGTGTTGGTGGACAGGGCGCACGGGCGGTGCATCCCCTCTACAGCGTCGGTTTGATGGTTGAGCCACAGAAAAACCACCGGTGGACGGTTTCCAGGTTTGGGCCACAAAACCTGGGTGCTACGGGTTTGCCGAGTTTGGGCCACAAAACACGGGCTGAGAACGGTTTCCAGGTTTGGGCCTCAAAACCTGGGCGCTGACAGGTTTCTGAGTTTGGGCCACAAAACTCAGGCGATGGACGACTGGTTTCCCAGTTTGGGCCTCAAAACCGAGGGTTGGTCGTGAAGACAGGTTTCCCGGTTTTGGCCACAAAACCCGGGGCGAGGTCCGTGAAAAGGACGAGCAGAGCGGTGGCGGCACGTGGCGGCAATCGGTGAGGTTGCGTCGAGGCAACGCTACCAGTTGTGCGGGCATGGCCGTCGGATCAGCATCTTCTTCGAGTTGGTCCAGAATAACCTTAGGGTTTAGCTGGTTCGCTCTGTAATTAAGTAGGGGTAGAGTGGGAATTAGAATTAGGATGAGTAGGGGGAGACACCCACCTCCCAAATGATCTCAGTCATTTGCTATTCTCCACTTAGGGTTTTCCTGCTCTCCCAATCCCCTGCTGTAGCTACTGAGATCGGCAGAGAACCATACCTCTGTGTTCATGACATTTTGAGGAAGTGAGACCGTAATCTCACTGTTGTAGCGTGTGGTATCCACACGGTGGCAGATCGGTGTCTTGATTCACGTTTTGACTTTGTTCTTCGCATTCTTCATTTCTCCGCGATTTTCCCGTCACTCGATCTCCCTCTCTACTGCGTATTTTTGAAATCCACTTGAATCAACTTGTTCTTTATAGTGATGAGATCATTTCCACCGAAGGAATTCATCTAACTCCTCACGAACAAGTAGATTAGGTCGATTCAATTTTCGTGGCGCTTTTTCGGTTCATACACCATCTCCTTCGATTTCCCGTTGATGGAGTTGATTTGAGCGGATGATTTCATGGGGATAGTCTTCCAACTACCCCGTTGATTGATTTGGATCGATTTGGAGGAGATTTGAGTTGAGGGCGACCAAAATCGCCCTCACTGGGTGGTCGCGGACAGTTCGCCGCCCACCCCGTGGACAGTCCGCGCATCGGGGACTTGGCCAGATCAGTGGCCGCGAGTCTCTGCTATTGGTGTCCAGGTTGACCGGCGGATAGTCTGTCGTTGCAACCCGCAGACAGTCCGAGACTGTCCAGAGTTGTTTCAGCAGAGGTGCTGTTTTGCTCTTTTGGCCTGCGGACAGCCCGCCGCTAGTTCCCGGACAGTCCGCCGTTGGGCAGACAGTCCGCCGCCGTACTCGCGGACAGTCCGGGACTTCGCAGACTTGTGCTTTTTAGTGCTTTTGGTCTCCCGGCTTTTCAGCTTGGTTTTCGGACTTCTCGTTTGGCCCTCTAGTTAACCAAGAAACCTCTCTAGGTATCTTTGCTACTTGTTAGCATAGGTATTTGGAGATTTCTCGACGTAGCCTTCTATCTACGTTCGAGGGTCGGTTTTTGGGGTCAGACTTGAGCCGAAGCTTTTGGTGTTTGATTCGCTCTTGCATTGTGGTGCCTCGCTATGATCCTAGAGATCATCCACCCTCTTCCAAGGGTCGTGGGCATCACGTTTTGGTCGTAGCTTTCGGAGGTTGATTTTCAGGACAAAAGGCCAAAGTTTTGAGAGAAATTTTTAGGCTCCCATTCACCCCCCCTCTGGTCGCCTTGCTTTTGGATTCTCGGTCCTTCAGATGCACATGTTCTTTGGCTTGTGTTGTGCAGGTGTCGAGCTCGGAGACGGTGATCGAAGGCAAGGTGAAGGTCAAGTAGAGACGTGTCGTGCTGATGGACACGGAGCGGTGAAGGGCGGACGTGAGGCTTGGACTGATGGATCGGTGGCCTGAGGATCAGCCGTGGTGGTGTAAGCGGGTGAGCAAGCAAGTGAAAGAAAAAGCAAATTCCACTACTGTAGACTCGGCAAGGGACGGAGGGTAGGCTACTGGGACAGCGACAAGTGAAGACTTACGGGTGGACGGGGTGCACGGGCGGTGCATCCCTGTACGTCATCGGTTTGGTGGTTGATCCATAGAAAAACCACCGAGCGGACAATTTCCAGGTTTGAGCCTCAAAACCTGGGTGCTGCCGGTATCTGAGTTTGGGCGTCAAAACTCGGGTTGAGGACAGTTTCCATGTTTGGGCCACAAAACCTGGGCGATGGCGGGTTTCTGAGTTTGGGCCACAAAACTCAGCCGATGGACGACAGGTTTCCTGATTTCAGCCTCAAAACCGGGGGGAGGTCCAGGAAAAGAACGGACGACGAGTGGCGGGGACGTGGCAGCATCGGGTGAGGTCGCGTCGAGGCGAAGCTACCAGATGTGCGGGCGTGGCCGTTGGATCGACTACACTCTGAGTTGGTCAGGAATACCCTTAGGATTAGCCTACTCGCTCATTAGCAGTAGGGGTAGAAGGGGAATAATTGTATTAGGCTATATTAGGAGAGGCAACCCCTCCCTCCAAACGATCTCAGTCATTTGCTATTCTACTCTAGGGCTTCCTGTTCCCCAACATCCCTGTTGTAGCTACTAAGATCTGCAGAGACGGTGAATCATACCTCTGTGTATTTGGTTTTTTGCGGAAACGGGACCGGATTCCCGTTGTCTCCTCTTAGGGACGATTTTCGGCTGGCAATTGAGATTGTGATTCGCGTTCTTGAGTTGTTCTTCGCGTTATGCTTTTCGTCTCAATTTTCCCATCGCTCAATCTCCCTCTACGCTGAGTCGTTTTCGAATCCACTTGAATCAACTTGTTCTTTGAAGTGAGGAGATCATTTTCACCAAAGGAATTCAACTCAAACCTCACAAGCAAGTAGATCAATTGGTTTCATTTTGGATCGACTTTTCCCTTCTCTGCCCCGAATTTCTTTGATTCATTGATTTGGAGATAGCTTCAAGCCATGATCTCTTAGGAGTAGCTCACTATCCTCCTTGTGACTCCCCTCACCAAGTTTGAACCCTAGAGGTTTTGTTTTGGTTGAGATCGAGTCGAATCGGTGGACGAACAACATGGTTTCAGGGTGACCGGACGCACGGCTCGGACCGACTGGACGCTCAGCTATGAGTTCGGTCGTTGAAGGCTCGGCTGCTCTGTTTTGCCACCACTTGACCGGACGCTCGGTTCACCAGAGACCGGACGCGCAGGAGACACTATTCACAGTCTTCGGCGTTGACCGGACGCATCCTGCGTTGTGACTGGACGCTCCATGCCGTGAGTCCGGTCCAACACAGAGAGGTCCCAGAATGAATTTTAGCTGACCGAACGCGTCTGGTCCTCTCTGATCGGACGCATGTAGAGTTCGGTCAGTGCAGATTTGTACGCTTTCTTCCACAGTTCGTTCGCCTGATTTCCGTTTTGGTTTTGGGTCTTGGCAATGGGTTTCATGAGCTGTATAGTGTCTCACTGTGCTTCGTGGAAGCATCCACCCTACATCTAGGGACGTGGACACTAACAAGCTCTAGGGTTTGTGCTCGGGGTTGATTTTTGGGACAGTGGTTATAAGTTTCTGAAAAGAAATTTGAAGCTCCCTTTCACCCCCCCTCTGGTTGGCTTTGGTAGCATTCTCGGTCCTTCAGTGGACCAAGAACCGGCGCAGACCGAATCCGCCGCACAACCGAACCCTCCTGCACGCCTCGCGGACCGATCCTCTCATGCCTCCTTCGCACGACCACCCGCCCTTGTTTCCCCCTACCATCCGCACGGGCAGCCGCCATTTGCCCAAGACCGAAGCTCCCCCACCTCTCATCCATTGCCTCTCGCCCCACTAAGGACCACACTCGAGCTCGCCACACCATGCTGCATCCACCTCGCCTACACGTACTGCCTCTCCCTCCCCAGCGCCCCTATTTCCCCTGTCGCCGCCATTGACGACATCTGGACAAGCTTCCGGAGCTGCCCGGATCCCCTCGGTCCAGCGTCTTCCGACCCCTTTGGATTCATAGCGTTACGGGGAGGCCTCCCAACCACCTATCAATGTCCATCCCTAGCCACTTTGGTGTTTTCCCAGAGCTCACCGGAGGCGGCTCCATCTTCACCACCGCCAACACCTTGTCTTCATCAACCAACGACACCGGCTCCTCCCCGCCAACCATGACACCACCGGCTAGTTCACCGCATCACCCTATCATCTTTTGCTGCTCACTGGGGTCCCCTGCTCGCTGGAGCACCGAACCAGCCGACACCGGCGAGGCGCCACCGTCGAAGGCTCTTCCTTTCTAGCGAATAGCAGCAGTGTGAGAGAGATCGCCCCGCACCGTCCGATCAGCAACAGACGGTCTAGATCCCATCTTGACCAAGTCCATACCGGTCAACAAAATGCCACATCAGCATCCTCCTACAATCCATGCGTGCCACGTGGCGGTCAGCGTCCACGTCAGCAAGGCCCGGGTCAATGGCTCTTTGTGATCTACCCCATGTGCTTTAACCTATTTCATCTAGTGTTTCTTGTGTCTTGTATATCTTCTCATAAACCCCTACTGTGGGGATATAGACCCCAGGGTACCACATGATGGTACGTGGGCCGCAGCACTGGAGGTCGTCCGGCCCGCATGATGAAGACGTGCGGTGTACGACATGCACCGCATGACAGTTGTAATCTAGGTACAGTACCAACTCAAATACTTACCATGTAGAGAGGACAGGTCATAGGTCATAGGTAACAAGCCAGATCCAATCAATACTACTCGACGCAGGACGTAGGGTATTACGCTAAACCTAGCGGCCCGAACCTAGATAAACCCTTTGTGTTCATCTACTTTTGCCATGCATCAACGTCTGGGTCGTCGTCCTGCGCACCTTCTCCTCTAATCTACCACCTTAGGCATACCCCGAGGTGGGCTATCGACTATATTTCGTCGACAGCGGCGCCCACCGGGGGGCGTGTGCGTACGGACGCCATGACGACTTAGATGGTTTCTTTCCTCGTTTCCACGACTCTTTCGGAGGCTTCACATTCGTCGTCGGGACGTTCTCCTGGCCTACCAACGTCGACGGTGCCAACAGGGGCGTGGAGGTAGTGCAGGCTTTCCTTGTGCCAAACGGATCAGCTTCCATCACTTCAGCGTCGGCAAGACCAGCCTTGACATCTCTTCGAGGTCATCTTCCCTGGCTCTCCGACCACGCTTCCCCGCTATCGGGGACGGCGTGTCGACAATACCGATTTGATCGAATCCATCGATCGGGTCACGACAGGCATCAGTGACACTCTCGCTCTCGTAGATCTGATCAGAGATCAATCTCCGAGCACGACATCGTCGTACCTCTCGTTCTGACCTCCAACCATGTCACAGTGATGATCGTCGTAATAAGCGGTGCTATGACGACCACGACTGACGCTATGATGACCAGTAGGAAAGATCGAGGGCCAGAAAATTCGATCACTGTCGACAAGAAGACATCGCTGGCTCGGCTGATCAACTACGATGAGGATTATGAGAAGCTGCTCGACGACCCATGCCCTACGCTCGCTCTGATCATCTATGAGCCAGAAGCGAGCCATCACGTCGTCGATGAGACAAACACGAGCCATCACGTCATCAACGAGCCAACGAGCCAAAAGCGAGCCATCATCGAGCCATCGATGAGCCATCGACGAGCCGACGTCGAGCCACCGACGAGCCACCAACGAGCCAACGAGCCATCACGTCATCATCATCGTCTCACCACCATCCTCGTCGACCGCTGATTGTCGACTCATCGTCGTCCTCGACGCCTCTCGTCTTTTGCTCCGTTCTGACGTCAATCAAGCTAAGTATTATTTTTCACATTAATCGAATATTCCTTCGATCGTCATATATCTCTAGATATCATCGTGTGCATCCGTGGTCACATTATTCTTTAGAGCGGCTCTTCGTTATTTTTCACCATATATACCATCCTGAGGATGACATATGTGTTTTCCCGAGCAGCAACATTTACACTCGTGCTTTCCAGAGACGACCCTATCTCTGGCTCCTCCCTACACGTGAATGCAGCTCTATGCTCTGTGTTACGGGTGGTCGGCAGTGGCTCCTCGGTGACACTGGTGCTCTTACGCGTGTCTGGGCTCCGCGCCTCACGCTCTGGAGTTATCGGCTAGCTGGGGCTGGTGACTTAGTTACAAACAAACTGCTCGGGGGAATTTTATTTAATGCTGAACGTTCATACCAGCTGACTGATTGCTGAGCGGCACATGCTGTTTCTTTACCGCTGATGTTTTCTCCATATTTTATTTGTACGTCATGTACTACCAATCTCCATGTTTATTTTACAGAAACCATGTTCGGTCTGCGAGCTAATTCTTTATGCTCAGGGACTGGACCAGTTATGATGGACGAGAAGATCATTGCTTGGGACCACCTGGCGCTCGGACTTCGTCGCCAACTAGCTGGTCGCTTCGCTCGGTACTCACCGCCTAGTGCTCGGACTTCGTCGCCGACCAGCTGGCCGTACTCTTCGACGCTCATTGACGGCTACACCGAGAGCTCACCAGCTGAGCTGGGGACTCTTCGGTGCTCGCATTCATCGACCACTTGGTCGCTTTGCTCGGAGCTCACCACCTGGGGCTCGGACTTCGTCATCGACTAGCTGGTCGCTTCGCTCGGTGCTCACCGCCTGACGCTCGGACTTCGTTGCCGACCAGCTGACTGTAGTCTTCGACGCTCATCGATGGCTACACCGAGAGCTCACCAGCTGAGCTGGGGACTCCTCGGTGCTCGGGTTCGTCGACCACTTGGTCGCTTTGCTCGGAGCTCACCACCTGGCGCTCGGACTTCGTCATCGACCAGCTGGTCGCTTCGCTCGGTGCTCACCGCCTGGCGCTCGGACTTCGTCGCCGACCAGCTGGCCGTACTCTTTGACGCTCATTGACGGCTACACCGAGAGCTCACCACTTGACCTGGGGACTCCTCGGTGCTCTGGTTCTTCACGCCAACATCGTCAGCAGCGCTGGTCATATCGCTCGGTGCTCACCGCCTAGCGCTCGGACTTCATCGCCGACCAGCTAGCCAGACTCCTCGACATTCATCGACGACTACACCGAGGGGTCACCAGCTAACCTGGGGACTGCTCGGTGCTCAGACTCTTCGCACGACATCCTGCTCGGGCGGCATGCTGCTTTCGTCATAGTGGTTTTACCTTTTTTATAAGCCTGCTACAAGATTTATTCTTCATCTTCTAGCAGCCTTGGGGACTACCGTGTATACATGGCGCTCGTCCGCGCATGTATATAAGTCTAATTATTCTCAAGACTCTGGCACCACGTGACCGAGTCACCTGCTGTCAGGCTCAGGGACTATCTGTGGGGATATAGACCCCAGGGTACCACATGATGGTACGTGGGCCGCAACATTGGAGGTCGTCCGGCCTGCATGATGAAGACGTGCGGCGTACGACATGCACAGCACGACAGTTGTAATCTAGATACAGTACCAACTCAAATACTTACCATGTAACTCTATCCCTTCGGAATATATAAGGAGAGGCAGGGGTCCTCCGAGAGGATAGGTCATAGGTCACAAGTAACAAGCTAGATCCAATCAATAATACTCGACACAGGACGTAGGGTATTACGCTAAACCTAGCGGCCCGAACCTGGATAAACCCTCTGTGTTTATCTACTTTTGCCTTGCGTCAACGTCTGGGTCATCGTCTTGCGCACCTTCCCCTCTAATCTACCACCTTGGGCATACCCCTTGGTGGGCTCTCGACTATATTTCATCGACAGCAGCGCCCAGCGTGGGGCATGTGCGTACGGACGCCATGCCGACTCAGATGGTTTCTTTCCTCATTTCCACGACTCTTCCGGAGGCTTCACATTCGTCGTCGGGTCGTTCTCCTGGACCACCAACGTCGACGGCGCCGCTAGGGGCGTGGAGGCAGTGCAGGCTTTCCCTGTGCCGAACAGATCTGCTTCCATCACTTCAGCGTCGGCAAGACCAGCCTCGACATCTCTTCGAGGTCATCTTCCCCGGTGCCCCGACAAAGTGTTGACACTGGTTATCTATCACAATTAAAGGATAAATAAATATGAAAAGGGTATGAATTCAATCACCAACAAAGGATTAGGGTTTCAATTGACAATATTCCATGAGTTTTGGTGAATTGTGGTTCTGCATGGACTAAACCAGGAAATCAACACAGATATATAGATGGGGATGGTGCTCCAAATGGGTATCCGCGGTTCTCCTCTAGTTTAATTTAAAGAACTAACTAGACAAATTCTCTCATTTTTACAATCTAGTTCATTTAGTTGAACTAGTGGAGAACCGCGGATAACCATTTGGAGCACCACCCTCATCCTTACACAGATAGCTTCCCCTAAGAGGAAACCGACGGGAGATAACCAAACCGACGCATCAGGATTATTCTAGAAGCATCTAGAGGACACCAGAAGACACCAGGAGGTCGGGCACCGCGAGACCCAGCCAGGTGGGACTGACCGGTCCCACCATGAGACCGACCAGTCCCCCCCAGGGCCCGCTGGACTCTGAAGGACTGAGAGTGCGGATACCCTTGCAAACGCCTGGTGGGACCGAAACTATGTAGAGCACAACTAGTGGACTGGACGGTCTCATGGTGTCCTGAAGCTGCTAACTTGCATTTTCATTCATATGCATTTCTGGAGGGAGATATTCTATCAAGGGGGAGAACCTTGAGTGCTTGTGCACATTTGCTTGATGGTGCATTTTCAACTAAGGGGGATAAAATATTGACAAATCATGTGTTCCCTAGGTTGTGCACTATTTTAGGGGGAGTTTGCTAGTTGTGTTGAGCCTTGCCTCTTTCTTGAGGGACTAGCAAACATTTTCAGCTTTTCAATTGGTTTTCAGCTCTTCAATTGGTATCAAACTCTTTTGGTTTTTGAGTTGGTAACAGTTGGTATTCGAGCTTCCTCGCTAGCGGTGTTGAGCCCCTTCTGCCTCTTCTTGAGGGCTAGCTCTGCTTTGCTTGATTTTCAGTTGATTCTTCAATTGGTATCAAGTTTTCCTGCTAGCGGTGTTGAGCCTGTTCTACCTCTTCTTGAGGGCTAGCTTTGCTTTGCTTGGTTGCATCGAGCCGTTGCCCTTGTCTTTGGGAACCAAGTTGTTCTGCTCTTTCCACTTGACCTTCTTCGGCTTTGGTATGCTTTCGGGTCATTTGGTCGAGTTCTCTCTCCTTCTTCCTTCTTTCTTTCATTCCTTTATGATTTGTGTTGGTAGTTGACAATGCACTCATCAAGGGGGAGATTGCGGATACATGGGTGTATGCCGAGTCTCTGAGTGATGAGTGATTGTCAACTAGGATAATGCGCATGTTCTTTGGCTTGTGTTGTGCAGGTGTCGAGCACGGATACAGTGATCAAAGGCAAGGTGAAGGTCAAGTAGAGACGTGTCATGCCGATCGACCGAGAGTGGCGAAGGGCGGACGTGAGGCTTGGACTGAGGGACCGGTGGCCTGAGGATCAGCTGTGGTGGCTGACAGCCTGGGACATCGTCGAGCGAAGACTTGCGGGTGGATGGGGTGCACGGGCGGTGCATCCCTTCTATGGCTTGGTTTGGTGGTTGCACCACAGAAAAACCACCGAGTGGACGATTTCCAGGTTTGGGCCTCAAAACCTGGGCGCTGATGGTTTCTGAGTTTGGGACACAAAACTCAGGCTGAGGACGGTTTCCAGGTTTGGGCCTCAAAACCTGGATGCTGCGGGTTTGCTGAGTTTGGGCCACAAAACTCAGGCCATGGATGGCTGGTTTCCCGGTTTGGGCCTCAAAACCGGGGGTTGGCTGTGAAGGCTGGTTTCCCGCTTTGGGCCACAAAACCGGGGGTGCAACGTCTGGGAAAGGACAAGCAGAGCGGTGGCGGCACGTGGCGGCAATCGGTGAGGTTGCGTCGAGGCAACGCTACCAGTTGTGCGGGCGTGGCCGTCGGATCACCACCTACCACGAGTTGGTCCAGAATAACCCTAGGGTTTAGCTGGTTCGCTCTATAATTAGTTAAGGGTAGAGTGGGAATTAGGAATAGTTAGAATTAGGATAAGTAGGGGAGACACCCACCTCCCCATCCATCTCAGTCATTTGCTCTTTGCTTCTAGGGTTTCATGCTCTCCCAATCCCCTGCTGTAGCTAGCTGAGATCCGCAGAGAACCATATCTCTGTGTACTGGAGATTTTGAGGAAGTGAGACTGTAATCTCACTGTTGTAGCGTGTGGTAGCCACACGGTTGCAGATCGATGACTTGATTCGCGTTTTGATCATGTTCTTCGCGTTCTTCGTTTCTCCGTGATTTTCCCGTCACTCGATCTCCCTCTCTACTACGTCTTTGTGAAATCCGTTTGAATCAACTTGTTCTTTATAGTGAGGAGATCATTTCCACCGAAGGAATTCATCTAACTCCTCACGAACAAGTAGATCGGGTTGATTTCGTTTTCGTGGCGCTTTTTCGTTCATACTCCTCCCCTTTCGATTTCCCGGTGATTGAATCGATTTGAGCGGATGATTTCTTGGGGATAGTCTCCTAACTACCTCGTCATCATCCTCTCCAAGTTTGGGAACGTGGGATTGAGTTATGTTTCGGATTTAGAGGATTCGTGAGACGGGCGACTGAAATCGCCCTCTCTGTTCATCCATGGACAGTCCACCACTAGGGGCGCGGACAGTCCGCGCGTCGGGCTTCAGCCTGTTCAGTGGCTGCGTGGCTCGGTCGCTTTGCTGCTGTTAGACCGGCGGACAGTTCGTCGTAGTCGATCGCGGACAGTCCGCGAGTCGACCAGGGGACTTCAGTAGTTGTGCAGTTTTGCACTTTCAGCCGGCGGACAGTCCGCCACCTGCTTGCGGACAGTCCGCAGTAGGGCCGGACAGTCCGGGACCGTACCGGCGGACAGTCCGGGATCCTGCTGAAGGTTGTGTTTTAGTGCGTTTGCTCTCCTGACATCTTCGCTTGGTTTCCGGACTTTCCGTTTGGCCCTAGAGTTGATCAAGGAACCTCTCTAGGTATCTTTGCTACTTGTTAGCATAGGTATTTGGGGATTTCTCGATGTAGCCGTCTATCTACGTTCGGGACTTCATTTTTGAGGGTCGAACTTGTGCCGGTGCTTTTGACGGTTGGTTCGCTATCGCTTTGTGGTGCCGCGCTGTGATCCTAGGGATCATCCACCCTCTTCCAAGGGTCGTGGGCATCACGGTTTCGATCGAAGCTCTTGGGGTTGATTTTGGGGACAAAAGGCCAAAGTTTCGAGAGAAATTTTTGTGCTCCCATTCACCCCCCCTCTGGTCGCCTTGCTATTGCATTCTCGGTCCTTCAGGGTGGATGCTTCCAAGAAGCACAGCGAGACACAATACAACTCTAGAAACCCAACGCAAAAGCCGAAAATCAAAGCTGACAACGAACGAGCGAATCACGGACGAAACAACACAGAACATTACTGACCGGACTCTGCCTGCGTCCGGTCAGGCACCACCGGACGCGTCCGGTCAACACAAAACAGATTTGGGAGCTCTCTGTTTGTGATCGGACTCACTGTCACCGAGCGTCCAGTCACTACCTCAGCGTCCAGTCAGTTTAGACAAAACGAGGAACAGTAGTAAGAGCGAGTCCGATCACTCAGCAGAGGATGCGTCCGGCCAGACTCAGAAAATCTTCGCGTGACATTCAACCACCAGACGCATGGTGTCAGTGTCCGGTCAGTTCGGTGCCAGCGTCCGGTCACCCCGAAAAACTGTTGTTCGTCCACCGATTCGACTTGATCTCACTCAAAACGAATCCTCTAGGGATCAAACTTGGTGAGAGGAGTCACGAGGAGGATAGTGAGCTATCTCTAAGAGATCATGGCTCGAACCTATCCCCAAATCGATGAATCGAAGAAATTCGGGGGAAGGGAGAAAAACTTGACACGAAACGAAAATCGACCAATCTACTAGCTCGTGAGGTTAGAGGAGAATTCCTTCGGTGGAAAGAAGTACCTCACGATCTAGAACATCTCTGTTCAAACGGAATCGCAAAAGACGCAACGAACAAAGAGATCGATGAACGGGAAAATCGTGGAGAAAAGCAATCCACGAAAAACAAGAACAAAACACGAATCACAACCACAAATTTGCAACCCTGTGGCTACCACACGCTACAATAGTGAGATTACGGTCTCACTTCCTCAAAATCTCCAGTACACAGAGGTATGATTCTCTGCGGATCTCAGTTGCTACAGCAGGGGATTTGGAGAGCTGGAAAACCTAGAAGGCAAAGAGCAAAATGACTGAGATAGTGATGGGAGGTGGGTGTCTCCCTCTACTTATCCTAATTCTAATTCCCACTCTACCCCTAAGTAATTACAGAGCGAACCAGCTAAACCCTATGGTTATTCTGGACCAACTCGAAGATAGTTGTGATCTGATGGCCACGCCCGCACAACTGGTAGCATTGCCTCGATGCAACCTCACCGATTGCCACCACGTGCCGCCACCGCTCTGCTCATCCTTTTCTTGGACTTCGCCCCCGGTTTTGTGGCCCAAACCGGGAAACCAGACATCCATCGCCTGAGTTTTGTGGCCCAAACTCAGAAACCCGCAGCGCCCAGGTTTTGAGACCCAAACCTGAAAACCGTCCTTAGCCCGAGTTTTGTGGCCCAAACTCAGAAACCATCAGCGCCAAGGTTTTCAGGCTCAAACCTGGAAACATTTCACCCGATGGTTTTTTTGTGGCTCAACCACCAAACCGAGCCATAGATGGGATGCACCGCCCGTGCACCCCCTCCACCAACACGTGTTCCCAGGTCCTCGACCCAAGCAACACCGTGCCCGCAAGTCTTCGCTCGTCGCTGTCCCAGGCTGTCAGCCACCACAGCTGATCCTTAGGCCACCGGTCCCTCAGTCCAAGCCTCACGTCCGCCCTTCGCCACTCTTGGTCCATCGGCACGGCACGTCTCTACTTGACCTTCAACTTGCCTTCGATCACTGTATCCGTGCTCGACACCTGCACAACACAAGCCAAAGAACATGCGCATTATCCCAGTTGACAATCACTCATCACTCAGAGACTCAGCATACACCCATGTATACGAAGACTCTATCTTTTGGAACCTTCCTCCACCGCCTACGAGGATGCATCTCAGCCGTACCTAAGGTTGGTTTGATCCAACGGCCACGGTTCCTCGCCCAGGGCTATATAAGCAGCCCCAGACCCCCCTCTCCAGGCATCAGATCACGGTTTGATCACATTCATCATTAGATCAGGCTACCACCAGAGGAGGAGATCAATCAGAAGCTCTAGGACTACATCCACCTAGATTAGTTAGATAGAATAGGATTAGAGGAGGCAAGCTTCGCTTGGATTCCTGATCTAGTCACGAGAAGGCTCGGTAAACCCAAGATCTTCTCTCTTGTATTAACATTATGGATCTATTTCATAATTGCTCTTCTAGTTCATCATTGTTCATCCTTGTTTATGTTCTAGTTCGTCGTCTAGTTCTAGTTCATCGTATAGTTCATCTTCTAGTTCATAATCCAGTTCTAGTTCATGTTCTAGTTCGTACTTTTGTTCTTCTCGATGATCTAATTCACCTTATTGTTCATCTTTATGTTCTAGATAGCAATACAATTGATATGACTAAGACATCAACCATTATATTCTTAATTATATTGCTTATAGTCTGCTTTGATTATATATTTAGCATAGATAGTTCATCATTATGTTTATACTCATGTTCGTATAGCGCTCATCTTAATGATCATTGGGTGGGTGATAGATGTTGTGTAGGCGTGGTGCCTATACACTATTTATCTGTGAATGCGTCCTATGTTCCGGATAGAGTGGTAGATCGCGGGTATGATATTCCTGTTGAGTCCTTTGTATTCCACCTCCCGAATATAGTGTTCAGTATGGCTCAGTTAACTCATGGTTTAGGGGTTACTCTGTTTGGCACCTTTACTGTGGAGTTGCCTCTTGATTATAAATATGATATGACCTAGCCAATGATTGCCAAATATGTTTGCACTAATCAATGTATGCTATGACATGTAATTAGAATAACTTAGGAATGTTTCTATTTAATGTCTGTTCTAATCATCACTTGCTAGGTAGTACTGTTCTAAGATTATCTTTGATTGATCTGCTCTCTGTTACCATTTATCATTATCATTTATCATTACTTCTACTATCTGATCCCTGTTTAGAGTAATAAGTGTGATATCAGTCTTTATCATAAGTGTGTGCCACATTAATTGTTGTTAAGTCCTCACTAGTATAATACCATCATACTTTGAATTCATTAGTCTCTAGGCTAAATATAAATAACCATACCTGAGACTAGCTTGGGTGAAATGCTTCTACAACGGGTGTATTTATCTGTGCGCTTGCGGGTAAATATTTATCTTTAAACCAGTGCCATGATATAATCACATTGCTAGCTTCATGTTGGGGATGACAACTTGACGTTAAGTGAAGTTAGTAGTGTCCCGTACACTCCTTAGTGCCTTCACTAGATTATTGTTTATGTGGTTCATTCTTAGAGTGATTCCATTAAGGAGTGTCACAGCATTTCTAGCGCCATTGCGGGGATAGACTAAAACTCTATTCTTAGTAGCGACGTTAAGAAATGCCAATAAGCATTTCTAGCGCCGTTGCCGGGGAACACATCAGTTCAATTAGGGATGGTACCTAGGGTTTTTCATTAAAATCTTTATGAACACTGATAGGACATTGCATTAGCAGCAATTTAAAACGGTAGCTAGAATATATCATTTTACTTACACACATGTGATAATGCACTGATTGTTTATCTCTACTCAAACAGACTTACCCTGGCTTTGTTTATTTTTTTGTCTTATGCAGGGTGTGATGTATGACTGGTTTCCAACTTCCGAATAACTACGTTGAGGATCCCGAAGCTTTACTAAGGAAAACAAGACGCAAACTCAAGAGACCCTCACTACCACTTCCAGAAGTTAACCAGATAAGAAGAAGCTTAACACCAGTGTTGGACACCATGGCCGACAAGACACTCCACGAGTTCTCTGCACCAACCACTGCCAACATCAGGACTGGACCAGCAGTCAATGTGGGAGACAACGGATTTGAACTCAAGCCAGCTTTGATCAACATGGTGCAAGCTAATCAGTTTTGCGGAAAGGCACACAAAGACGCAAGCGCTCATCTCCAACACTTTCTGGAGATTTGTAGCACTTTCACCATCAAGGGAGTCGAAAGAGACGCCATTCTACTTCGCTTGTTCTCATTCTCACTCTTGGGAAAAGCAAAACAATGGTTCTATGCCAACAAAGACAAAAACACCTCATGGGCGATCTGTTCAACTGCCTTCCTAGCAAAGTTTTTTCCAGTGGGCAAGACGAATGCCCTCCGTGCCAAGATTTCAACTTTCCAGCAACAACACGACGAATCAATCCCAGAGGCTTGGGAACGCTTTCAAGATTACATATCAGAATGCCATCACCATGGGATGGAGAATTGGCTACTCATGCAGACCTTCTACCACGGTCTCACTTCGAGTACCCGTGAGAATGTGGATGCCGCTGCTGGAGGATCATTCTTATCACTCAATATCAACAATGCTACTACACTCATTGAGAAGATGGCCTCTAACCAAGGATGGAACGAGGAACGCTCTCAGCCACGCAAGAGGGGAGGAATACATCAACTTAAGGAAGTAGACATGCTGTCTACCAAACTTGACCTACTCATGAAGAAGTTCGATGAACACACTCCCAAGAAAGAAGATGTCATTTACGAATCTCGCATGACATGTGAAGAGTGTGGAGGAACTGGTCATTCAGGGAGCAACTACCTTGAGATACAAGAGGATGCAAAGTACATCAACAACAACACCAACTATCGTCCTCAACAAGCTCAAGGATGGAACCAACAATCAAGGCCTAATTACTCAGGTAACTACTCAGGTAACTACCAAGGTAATACATTTAACCAACCACCTTTGAGAGAGATGATATCTAATCAAAATAAGATTATTGATAATATGGCTAAGAAGATAGCTTCCAATGATAAACTGCTTGAGAACATTAATACTAGAATGGATATCTTTACTTCTGCCATAAAGAATCAACATAGCTTTAATAAGATGATAGAATCTCAGTTATCTCAGTTAGCAGATTCAGTCCCTATGGCTGAAAAAGGTAAGATTCTCGGAAGTCCGGAAGAGCTAGAGACTGCAAATCTTGTAGATATTTATGATGTAGGACACCTCATACCTAGACCATCGAGGGAATGGAAGGATGACTCCACTGCCCCGAAGAAAGGAGATCTAGGAAGACCTGTTATTCCAATCCACGTTGGACCTAACAGTTTTGAAGAAGCAGTCTGCGACCTTGGAGCAAGCGTCAACATTATGCCAAAGGTAATATACGAACAAATTCATGGTGCACCTCTGTTATATACAAGTATGTGTTTGCAGCTTGCAGATCTGACACGGTGCTACCCATTGGGAATTCTAGAAGATGTCCGTATTCGAGTGGGACGCTCGTATGTGTGTGTAGACTTTATGATCGTTGAAACAGGTGGAGACAATAGAGCACCCATCATTCTTGGACGCCCATTCCTAAGCTCAACCAAAGCCATCATCTACGCGGACAGCGCCAAGATCTGTTTCACAATCACAGGCAACAAAGAAAGATTCAGCTTCAAGAGACGTACACTCAATACCCGAGTCCACCCTCAGATGCCCTACGAAGATGCAAACGTTATATCATCAATAAAGAAGAATAGGAACAGAAGGAGGAAGAATAAGGCTACACAACCACATCAAGACACAGTATGGATGGTCAACTCTATCCAAACAGAGAGTGACAACCTTCTTCCATCACCATACCTCGCCAAGAGAGATGATCTAGGCATACCCACCATCGATTGCAAGATCGAGGGAAGTACATTCCACAAGACATTCTGCGACATTGGTTTAAGTGTTAATATAATGTCTAAGGTAACATATGAATACTTATATAAAAATAGACCTATGTATCGAACATATGTGCAGCTGCAGCTGGCGGACCAAACTTATCAATTTCTGGAGGGAGTAGTAAAGGACGTAATGATCCAAATTGAAGACTACTACGTTCCCACCGACTTCATGGTACTAGACATGGGAAGAGAAGACGATATTCACATCATCCTAGGAAGACCCTTCCTCAACACCATTGGCGCCATCATCTACATGAGATCTAGAGAGATCCACTTCCAGTTCCCAAGGGAGAAGGTGCGCTCTTACTTTAATAGCTATGCCACTAATGTACATGAAAAGAAGAATCACTCAAGGAGGAGGCGCCGCACATCCCAACGCAACAAGAATCGAGCAATCAAGGATAGATGGGCTGACTATGAAGGAGAAGTCACCAGGAGTGAAGACATCGCATTAAAAGAAATGAAGGACGATGAAGTGAAGGAGACAAGTCCACCAGTCAAGCGTGTGTGGAAAAAGAAAGAGAGTTCTACTGACGTGCAATCATCGAGGTCCTCCTCAGGATCTGATGATGCAACCAAGGAAGAATAAGGAGCATACAAGGAGAATTGTTCGATAGACTATAAACGTCGAATCCTCGCTGAAAGGTAACTCAGTAGCTATCCATATTCATTAGCATTAAATTCATCATTGCATAATTATAGAATCAGCATAATCATTTTACTGTTAGTATCATATTTACTTCTTAGCAATTATATCTGCATTAGAAAACAAAATAAAAAAATATGGAAAACTCTAAGCCCCAAGAGAGTATTACACTTTCTGTGGAGGCATAAAAATAATAAAAATATACATTTGCATATTTACTTCTGCATTGCATACATCCATAAAAACAAAAATCTAAAAAGAGACACTATGAAACACTGCTGAAACTCTGCTTAGTTTAAAGGAAGAACATAAATAATCTTAAGAGCTTTAAGACAACTAGACAAATAGGAGGAATATTTATCACTAACGCTTAATCAAGTTCCATGAGTTGTGTTGTCTATCTTTGAATTCAGCAGGAAGAGAAGAAGAGAAGGACTTAAGAAACCGCTAATGGTCTACTCGTCTTCTGGAGAAAAGACCACGTCAAGATCCAGCTTGGGGGAAGGCACCCTCAATTATCACGATAAGTATCACGACTTTTTACTATTATTAGTTGGGTTTAGTTAGATCAGGTTAATAAACATAGAAACTCAAAAAAAGATAAATAACTATTATAAAACTAAATAAAGATATTATATAATGAATAAATATCTAGGTGGATATAAACTTAATTTTGCTCATGATGAAAATGATGAACAATTGCTCTGTCGTAATCCCTTTTAAGTACATAGTGTTCAAACTTAAATTTTCTTGAGTTTTAGACAAAGCTGTTCTGAATAAACTCTGAACTTGAAACCTGTGGATTGTAAATGCTTGATCTAAAGTCTAGATAATTGTGAGATATGATATAAAAAGGTTTGAGTTGTTGTTTATCTAATTCCTAGAGATACTAGAGTTCTGGAGATTTACACTTTGAAAAGATTAAAAACACATGATGAGATCCTGTACGACATAACATGAATTCCTACCTAGAGCCATTAATATGATCTTAAGATAAGGCTACTTGCTTTGTTCTAAGTTTTTAGTTATGGTTGAGAAATTTATCATGCTCTAGAGATCAAGAATGTTTTATTAAAAGATTCACTCTTCCGAAGTATTATTGTGTTAGAGGCATGGGACTATGTGAAAGGTCCAAATTGGCTAGAGGGGGGGGGGGTGAATAGCCTAATTAAAAATCTACAAAATCTCTTAGGCAAACACTATTAGTATAACAAACGGCGAAGCTTTTTGCGCTAGCCTAATAGTGTGTTGCAAGCCACCTATCCAACAATTCTACCTAATATTTCTATGTCACACAATCAACTAGAGCTAATAACAAATGCGGAATAAAACAATTATAGCTCTAGCACAAGTATGATATACAAAAATGTATATGAGGCAAGTGTGTGCAATAGACAAACTTAACCAAGCTACTCACAACTAGCTACACATGGTATATGACAAAAGATATACAACAAGAAAAGATATCTACACAAATGAAGTAGCTCAAAGTAGATACACAAAGTAAATAAGCTAGATAGAGGGAATTTCACCGAGCCTTTGGGATCACCACGTAGAGAGCCAATCACCGGTGAAATCCACTTGTGAAGCCAATCACCAAAGAATGTGTAGATGGAGACCAATCACCAAGATGGGGACACGATCACAATAAGCACTCGGGAGACAAAGATTTATCCCGAGGTTCACGTGCTTGCCGGCACGCTACTCCCCGTTGTGTCGACCAACACTAGGTGACCCGGTGGCTAATCGGCTCAAAGCCAAGCTCACAAAGAGCGCCACAAGAATCTACCACTAGTGAGGTAGCTCAATGACACGAGCAATCCACTAAGGATGCCTCTTGCCGCTCCGGCGAGGTGAGGCTCCAAAACCTCTCACAATCTCAATCGGTGGTGGCCAAGAACAATCACCAATCTTGCCAACAACCACCTCAACGCCTCCAAGCCGTCTAGGCACCGGCAAATGCCAAGAGTAACAAGAAAACTCAATGCCGATGCGAAGAACGAGTGCCACTAGATTGAACTCTTTCAAATCACGCACTAGATCACTCAATCTCACTTGGTTTGATCAAATCAACTTGGGAGATGAGTTGGGAGGCTTGCCAAGGCTCACTAGAATGCTTAGGAATCAAAATGTGCAAGAGAGAAACCTAGCAAGCCGGCCAAGCCCCTTAAATAGGCCACACAAGTCGACCTAGCCGTTGGACCCGAAACAGACGCATCGGACGCGCCGGTGTCGGGACCATCGGACGCTGCCCCAGCGTCCGATGCTCCGAGGAGCACCACGTGTCCTCCTGCTATGAATTCAGCCCGTTAGATCCCAACGGTCATATTCTTTCCCGCGCTGGTTAAAGTGGCATCGGACGCGCCGATGCCTAGCATCGGACGCTCCGATGCCTCTGCTCAATTCAGCACTTTACTGTGTCACACCGGACGCTCCGGCACTATCACATCGGACGCTCAACCCCAGCGTCCGATGACCATGCAGAGAGGTTCCAGAGAGAGCCAAAACGCATCGGACGCGTCCGATGGTCCTGCATCGGACGCAGGCCAGCGTCCGATGCTCCCTGGAAAACTAGCTCGCGCCACGTCATAGCCATCGGACTCTGCAACAGTGTTTCGCCTGCGTCCGTTGCCAGCGTCCGATGCTACCTCGACTTCTGACAGCAGTTAGGGTTTACCATCGGACGCTCGGCCAGCGTCCGATGCCAGCGACGCCAGCGTTCGATGCCCCTAGCTTGACAACTTTTCATCTCTAACTTCTACCCTTGCTCCCATGTGCCAACACCAAAGTGTTTCACCACTTGTGCACGTGTGTTAGCATTTTTCAAAGCAATTACCAAGGGTTTAGTTAGTCACTCACTAGGTCTATAGAATCGATATGTTAGAGAACACCTAGTGGCAATTGAACACCGCATAAGTCGTGAATAATCTCCTCTTAATAGTACGGCTATGTATCCTAAATGTGATCACACTCGCTTAGTGTCTTGATCACTAAAACAAAGAGCCCTATAGGTTATACCTTTGTCTTCGGGCCTCTTTGCTACATCACTTCTCTTCTTCTTGCAATTCACCAAGGGTAGAGCACTTGATCACTTGAGATGCATATGGCCAACACCATCTTCCATGGTTGTCGCCTAGCTAGCTCCACCACTTGGCTTGGTCGTAATCCTTCCTCATAAGCTACACACATGCTTAGCAATAGGATTAGACCAAAATAGGTTTCATCAATTAACCAAAACCAAACTAGGGCTTTCACTATGCAAAAGTATAAAAGGAGGAAATAAAAAGGGACAAGTGTCCGACTACCTCAAAAGAAAAGAAAAAGAGTTATGATAAAAATATGAAAAGAAAAAAAAAGAAAGAATGATAGCCCATGGTCCCTCTAATTACAATATGCCAGCAAGAGATGACAAATTTCAAAAGTTCTAAGTTCTTGATCTATGAGTATGACATCTTTCTCCCTAACTTTGAACTTTGGCTTGGTAAGATATGCTATTCACTTCTTAAAAGCTCCAGATATATATATTCATAGAAAAGAAGGAAAATGCATCAGCGAGGAATCATAAAATATAAAAGAGCGATTTGAGAGTGTCATACAGTAAAATCTCTGATTTTTATTTTGGAAAATATATAAAAACTCCAGAATGAAGGTTGATCAAAGAGTTAGAGATACAATGCTTAACTTGATTGTTCTATCTTTCAATTGTTTAAAGACCCAGGTGAAGGCAAAAGCCCCATAGTTAAAGGTAATATGAGAAAGTCAGAATAGTTAACCCTAATTCAAGGGAAGATTCTTGTTTGAACATATGTACCTTTGAGGTGTGAAAGCATAGTAGAAATTCTTGATTCATCATGATTATTTGCTAAGGGACTAGCAAAAGGTAAGCTTGGGGGAGTTGTTGACACTAGTTATCTATCACAATTAAAGGATAAATAAATATGTAAGGGGTATGAATTCAATCACCAACAAAGGATTAGGGTTTCAATTGACAATATTCCATGAGTTTTGGTGAATTGTGGTTCTGCAGGGACTAAACCAGGAAATCAACACAGATAGCTTCCCCTAGAAGGAAACCGACGGGAGATAACCGAACCAACGTATTAGGATTATTCTAGAAGCATCTAGAGGACACCAGAGACACCAGGAGGTAGGGCACCGCGAGACCCAGCCAGGTGGGACCGACCGGTCCCCCCCCCCCCCCCCGGGGACCGCTGGACTCTATCTTCTGGAACCTTCCTCCACCGCCTAAGAGGATGCATCTCAGCCGTACCTAAGGTCGGTTTGATCCAACGGCCACGGTTCCTCGCCCAGGGCTATATAAGCAGCCCCAGACCCCCCTCTCCAGGCATCAGATCAGGGTTTGATCACATTCATCATTAGATCAGGCTACCACCAGAGGAGGAGATCAATCAGAAGCTCTAGGACTACATCCACCCAGATTAGTTAGATAGAATAGGATTAGAGGAGGCAAGCTTCGCTTGGATTCCTGATCTAGTCACGAGCAGGCTCGGTAAACCCAAGATCTTCTCTCTTGTATTAACATTATGGATCTATTTCATAATTGTTTTTCTAGTTCATCATTGTTCATCCTTGTTTATGTTCAAGTTCTAGTTCATCGTCTAGTTCATCTTCTAGTTCATAATCCAGTTCTAGTTCATGTTCTAGTTTGTACTTTAGTTGTTCTCGATGATCTAATTCACCTTATTGTTCATCTTTATGTTATAGATAGCAATACAATTGATATGACTAAGACATCAACCATTATATTCTTAATTATATTGCTTATAGTCTGCTTTGATTATATATTTGGCATAGATAGTTCATCATTATGTTTATACTCATGTTCGTATAGCGCTCATCTTAATGATCATTGGGTGGGTGATAAATGTTGTGTAGGCGTGGTGCCTATACACTATTTATCTGCGAATGCGTCCTATGTTCCGGATAGAGTGGTAGATCGCGGGTGTGATATTCCTATTGAGTCCTTTGTATTCCACCTCCCGAATATAGTGTTCAGTATGGCTCAGTTAACTCATGGTTTAGGGGTTACTCTGTTTGGCACCTTTACTATGGACTTGCCTCTTGATTATAAATATGATATGACCTAGCCAATGATTACCAAATATGTTTGCACTAATCAATGTATGCTATGATTTGTAATTAGAATAACTTAGGAATGTTTCTATTTAATGCTTGTTCTAATCATCACTTGCTAGGTAGTACTGTTCTAAGATTATCTTTGATTGATCTGCTCTCTGTTACCATTTATCATTATCATTTATCATTACTTCTACTATCTGATCCCTGTTTAGAGTAATAAGTGTGATATCAGTCTTTATCATAAGTGTGTGCCACATTAATTGTTGTTAAGTCCTCACTAGTATAATACCCTCATACTTTGAATTGATTAGTCTCTAGGCTAAATATAAATAACGATACCTGAGACTAGCTTGGGTGAATTGCTTCTACAACGAGTGTATTTATCTGTGCGCTTGCGGGTAAATATTTATCTTTAAACCAGTGCCCTGATATAATCACATTGCTAGCTTCATGTTGGGGATGACAACTTGACGTTAAGTAAAGTTAGTAGTGTCTCGTACACTACTTAGTGCCTTCACTAGATTATTGTTTATGTGGTTCATTCTTAGAGTGAATCCATTAAGGAGTGTCACAACATTTCTAGCGCCGTTGCGGGGATAGACTAAAACTCTATTCTTAGTAGCGACGTTAAGAAATGCCAACACCACGCTTCCCCTCTATCGGGGACGGCGTGTCGACAATACCGATCTGATCGAATCCATCGATCGGGTCACGACAGGCATCAGTGACACTCTCGCTCTCGTAGATCTGATCAGAGATCGATCTCCGAGCACGACATCGTCGTACCTCTCGTTCCGACCTCCAACCACGTCACAGTGATGATCGCCGTAATAGGCGACGCTATGACGACCACGACCGACGCTATGATGACCAGTAGGAAAGATCGAGGGCCAGACAATTCCATCACCATCGACAAGAAGACATTGTTGGCTCGGCTGATCAACTACGATGAGGATTACGAGAAGCTGCTCGACGACCCGTGCCCTACGCTCGCTCTGATCATCTACGATCCAGAAGTGAGCCATCACGTCGCCGACGAGACAAAAGCGAGCCATCACGTCATCAATGAGCCAACGAGCCAAAAGCGAGCCATCGCCGAGCCACCGATGAGCCATCGACGAGCCGACGTCGATCCACCGGCGAGCCACCTGAAGGACCGAGAATGCACTAGCAAGGCGACCAGAGGGGGGTGAATGGGAGCTCAAAAATTTATTTCGAAACTTTGGCCGATTGGCCCAAAATCAACCCCAAAAGCTACGACCGAGAACGTGATGCCCATGACCCTTGGAAGAGGGTGGATGATCCCTTGGATCACAGCGAGGCACCACAAAACGATAGCAAACCAAACGCCTAAGGTACCGGCTCAAGTTCAACCCTCAAAAATCAAGTCTCGAACGTAGATAGACGGCTACATCGAGAAATCCCCAAATACCGATGCTAACAAGTAGCAAAGATACCTAGAGAGGTTCCTTGGTCAACTACAAGGCCAAACGAGAAGTCCGAAAACCAAGCGAGGAAGCCGGGAGAGCAAACGCACAAAAACTCACCCTTCAGGCAAATCCCGGACTGTCCGGCCCTGGAGTCCCGGACTGTCCGCGGTACTGCCACACTGTCCGCGAGCGAGGAGCGGACTGTCCGCCGGCAAAACTTGCCAAACAGCAAAGCTGCTGAAGTCCCCTGGACTGATCCCGGACTGTCCGTGACTCACAACTGTGGACTGTCAGCTGGTCACGAAGAAGCAAATCGGCCGAAGAACACAGCCACTGGTCCGGCTGCTCCCCGACGCCCGGACTGTCCGCCGGTCAGGTGGCGGACTGTCCGCGGCTGTCCAGTGAGGGCGATTTCGATCGCCCTTCACCCAAATCACTCCCAAATCGATTCAAACCAAAATCCCTTGATCCCAAACTTGGAGAGGATGATCACGAGGTAGTTAGGAGACTATCCCTAAGAAATCATCCGCTCAAATCAACTCAATCAACGGGAAATCGAAGGGGAAGGTGTATGAACCGAAAAAGCGCCACAAAAACGAAATCAACCCGATCTACTTGTTCGTGAGGAGTTAGATGAATTCCTTTAATCGAAATGACCTCCTCACTATAATGAACAAGTTGATTCAAACGGATTTCGCAAAGACGCAATAGAGAGGGAGATCGAGTGACGGGAAAATCGTGGAGAAACGAAGAACGCGAAGAACACAAACCAAAACGCAAATCAACACATCGATCTGCAACCGTGTGGCTACCACACGCTACAACAGTGAGGTTACGACCTCACTTCCTCAAAATCTCCAGTACACAGAGGTATGGTTCTCTGCGGATCTCAGCTAGCTACAGCAGGGGATTGGGAGAGCAGGAAAACCTAAGTGCAAAGAGCAAATGACTGAGATGGATGGGGAGGTGGGTGTCTCCCCCTACTTATCCTAATTCTAACTATTCCTAATTCCCACTCTACCCCTAACTATTTACAGAGCGAACCAGCTAAACCCTAAGGTTATTCTGGACCAACTCGATGGTAGGTGGATCCGACGGCCACGCTCGCAGAACTGGTAGTGTTGCCTCGACGCAACCTCACCGATTGCCGCCACGTGCCGCCACCGCTCTGCGTCCTCTTCACGGACTCCGCCCCCGGTTTTGTGGCCCAAACCGGGAAACCAGCCTTCACAGCCCGGTTTTGAGGCCCAAACCGGGAAACCAGCCCACCGAAGCCTGAGTTTTGTGGCCCAAACTCAGCAAACCCGCAGCACCCAGGTTTTGAGGCCCAAACCTAGAAACCGTCCTCAGCCCGAGTTTTGTGGCCAAACTCGGAAACCATCCGCGCCCAGGTTTTGAGGCCCAAACCTGGAAACTGTCCACCCGATGGTTTTTCTCTGGCTCTACCACCAAACCGAAGCTGTAGAGGGGATGCACCGCCCGTGCACCCCGTCCACCGACACGTGTCCCCAGGTCCTCGACCCGAGCAACACCATGTCCCGCAAGTCTCCGCTCGTCGCTGTCCCAGGCTGTCAGCCACCACAGCTGATCCTCAGGCCACCGGTCCCTCAGTCCAAGCCTCACGTCCGCCCTTCACCGCTCTCGGTCCGTCGGCACGGCACGTCTCTACTTGACTTTCACCTTGCCCTCGATCACTGTCTCCGTGCTCGACACCTGCACAACACAAGCCAAAGAACCTGCGATCAAACCCGTTGACAATCACTCATCACTCGAGACTCGGCATACACCCATGTATCCGCAATCTCCCCCTTGATGAGTGCATTGTCAACTACCAACACAAATCATAATGGAAATAGAGGAAGGAAGGAGGGAGAGGAGAACTCGACCAAATGACCCAAAAGCATAGCAAAGCCGAAGAAGGTCAAGTGGAAAGAGCAAGACAAGTTGGTCCCCAAAGACATGGGCAACGGCTCGACACAACCAAGCAAAGCAAAGCTAGCCCTCAAGAAGAGGTAGAACAGGCTCAACACCGCTAGCAAATTCCAAATGAAAAATCGAAGCAAAATGCTAGTCCCTCAAGATAGAGGCACAGAGGCTCAACACAACTAGCAAGAAAGCTCGACATCGACTGAAAAGCTCGATACCAACTGAACCCAACTGTAACAAAGATGTGACTGCTAGTCCCTCAAGATAGAGGCAAAGGCTCAACACAACTAGCAAAGCGCTCTGAACCAATTGGAAATTTCAAAAATTCAGCACGGGCAAACTCAAACTCCCCCTTGCATGGTGCACACAACCGCCAACATGGGAGACATGATTTGTCCAAATTTTCTCCCCCTTAGTTGAAAATGCACCATCAAGCAAAAGGAACTGAAAACGATTTTCTCCCCCTTAGAAAATGCACCATCAAAAGTGCCAACAAGAGAAGTTCTCCCCCTTCCAAAATGCATATGAGTCACGATGCAAGTTAGCAGCTTCAGGAATATAGTCAAGAAAATGCAAAGATGCTCTAAACAGTATAGCTCCAACGACTCACTGAAAAGCATACTAGCTAGCAAAGGCTCAAACTGATCACCAAATATGAAATATGAACATATGAGCAAAGTGAGCAGTTTTTAGCCAAAAAGGTATTCACCATCAAAATAGCACTACACATGTATAGACAGGAAAACAGTCAAGTGCTAAGCATGTATCCAAGGTGAACTACCCCTAGCAAAGTTCAACCATCATGCTATAGAATGAAACATAGACTTGTGTATCCAAATTTTATCGGAGTTGCAGCGGTTAAGATTACACAAGTTCAGAATTTAGCATGTGATTGCGAGAGGTTGAAAACTTGTCATTGCCTAACTTTTCAACTGTGTGAAGCCTATGCAGAAGCAATCAGAAGCTTAAAGCAACAGTTTCGGTCATACACTACACAGCTCAAGTTTAACTCACAGTGCAATGAGAAACAGTCTCAAAACTGTGATGTGTTGACAAGCAATCCCATCTCGATCTTTTCAATGCACTTTAAACAGAATATGAACATACCAAGCAAGTGACAGACTCAGAAGTAGAGACATAGCAACCTAGCATATATGAAAAGCACGAGTGTATTCAACACATCCTACACATGCTAGTTGCATATCTCAATGGTGAACATTTCCATGTTTAAGCTCATTAAGCAGGTTCACCATTCAAAATAGCTCAGCTCACAACATGTATTAGTGATCAGAAAGAGCATAAGATACTAGCATCAGCAAATAGCATCGGAGCACACTAGACAAAGCATAATTACATTTTAAGGACTATATACATGAAGCTCAGAATGTAAAAGCGTATGCTGAAATGCAAAAGAAAAAACAAAGTAAATGAGAGAATAGTCAGTCTATGATACAAGATCCAAAATGTTTCCCCCATCTAAAAGGGGAAACACACACCAAGCTCACCCCTCAACCTATTAAAGGTTGATTCGTCCAAAGGCTTGGTGAAAATATCAGCCAACTGATAATGAGTATCGACATGGCGAAGGTCGATATCACCCTTCTCATAGTGGTCTCGCAGAAAATGAATGCGCACATCAATGTGTTTGGTCTTCGAGTGAAGAACAGGGTTCTTAGCAACGCTAATCGCACTCGTGCTGTCACAAAGCAAAGGAACACGAGAAAAGCTCAGACCAAAATCACGCAAAGTGGCCATCATCCAAAGCAACTGGGAACAGCAGCTAGCCGCAACAACATACTCAGCCTCTGTGGTAGACTGGGCGACACTAGATTGCTTGCGAGAAGACCACGATACAAGAGAAGAACCAATAAATTGGCAAGTCCCATAAGTGGACTTGCGCACAATGCGGCAACCAGCAAAATCGGCATCGGAATAACCGCAAAGGGAGAGGATGGAGGAAGCTGAATACCAAATCCTGAACTCAGGTGTGAAACGAAGGTACCTGAAAATGCGCTTCACCGCCTGACGGTGAGAAGTGCGCGGCGACGCCTGAAAGCGCGCACACAAGCACACCGCAAACTGGATGTCCAGGCGTGTCGCCGTCAGGTAGAGCAGCGACCCGATCATGCTTCGGTACTCCTTCTGGTCCACAGCTTCTCCATCCTTGTCCGCATCCCGGGCCGTCGTGGTCGACATGGGTGTTGGAAGAGGCTTGGCCTCACCCATATCGAACCTCTTCAGCAAGTCCTTGGTATACTTGCCCTGGTGCACAAACGTCCCTTCTCGGGATTGCTTAATTTGCAATCCGAGAAAGAAAGTCAGCTCGCCCATCATACTCATCTCGAACTCCCTGCTCATGGTATCTGCAAACTTGGCAACCAAAGCGTGAGAAGAACCACCGAAAATGATATCATCCACGTAAATCTGGACCAAGAGAGTGTCATTGCGTTGTTTGAGGAGAAAAAGCGTTTTATCCACACATCCCATTTTAAAACCCTTAGCAAGCAAAAAGGTTTTCAACCTATAATACCAAGCTCTAGGGGCTTGTTTCAAACCATATAAAGCTTTGTGGAGTTTGAAAACATGGTTTGGAAACTTGGGATTTTCAAAACCGGGGGGTTGTTCAACATAAACCTCTTCTTCTATGTAGCCGTTTAAGAAGGCACTCTTGACATCCATTTGAAAAAGTTTGAAACCTTTGGATGTTGCAAAAGCCAAGAGTATCCTAATAGCCTCCAAACGAGCTACAGGAGCCAAAGTCTCCTCATAGTCTATCCACTCCTTCTGACTATAGCCCTTCGCAACAAGCCTGGCCTTGTTTCTAACAACGTGGCCATCTTCTCCTTGCTTGTTTTTGAAAACCCATTTTGTCCCAATAGGCTTACAGTCTAGAGGAGGTGGAACTAAAACCCAAACCCGATTTCGCTCAAAGTTCTCTAACTCCTCATGCATGACATTGACCCAATCCGGATCCGTCAAAGCGTGTCCAACATCTCGGGGCTCAAAATCAGCAACAAAAGCAGAATGAGCAAAGTGAGAGATTTGAGACCTGGACCGAGTGACACGTTCGTCAATGTTGCCGATCATCTGCTGAGGGGGGTGTTGGCGCTGGATGTGTCGTGGCGCCTCCCGTGCAGACGTGATCTCCCCCTCAACAGCAGCTGGTGCCTCCCCGGGTACAAAAGGTACCGCACGGGGTGGCGGATCCCATGGCCCCCAGGAAGAAGACGTGTCGGGGCCGTGAGTCGTCGTAGAAGCCGCTTCTTGCGGCACAACAGGTGGAGGGGGTGCTGGATCATCCATACCTTTAGCACCCTCATCCTCGTCATCAAAAAGAGGCTCACCAACCTCATGATCACCTGCACGCTCAAAACGAGAAGAAGGACAAACCATGGTCTCGTCGAAGGTGACATCTGATGTCTCCATGACTCGGTTAGTGTCAAGGTTAAGTACACGATAAGCTCGAGTGTGAGTGCCATAACCCAAAAACACACCGTCAGAAGAACGAAACTTGTCCAAGTTGCCCTTTTTGAGTATAAAACAATGGCAACCAAAAACTCGAAAATAACTCACCTTGGCCAGTTTTCCAAAACGCAACTCATAAGAAGTATTTTTCAAGAAAGCTCGGAGAAAAATGCGATTTGAAATGTAGCATGCAGTGCTCATAGCTTCGGCCCAATATCGTCTAAGAGTCCTATGCTCATCGAGCATCGTCCTGGCCATCTCTACAAGGGTCCGATTCTTCCTCTCTACAACACCATTTTGGGGCGGTGTGTAGGGGGAAGAAAACTGATGCTCCAAACCCAAAGAGTTACAAAACTTCTCAAAATCCGAATTCTTGAATTCAGAACCATTATCACTCCTAATAGCTCGCATCGAGTTCAAAGGGAACTCGTTCTGAAGACGTAAAATCAGATTGCGAGCAAAGGAGAAAGTCTCGGTCTTCTCAGCTAAAAAGAAGATCCACGAATATCTCGAAAAGTCGTCAACAACAACAAGCACATACCACTTCCCCCCAACCGAGCTCACCCGAGCCAGACCAACAAGGTCCATGTGCAAAAGCTCTCCAGGGCGCTTGGTCATGACCTGAGTCACTGGATGGTGGGGAGCAGCAACCATCTTCCCATGTCTACAAGAATGGCAAACAAGATCCTTCTCCATTGACAACTTGGGCAATCCTCGGATTAGGCCAAGTGAACTAAGTCTTGCAAGCAAGTCGAAGCTCAAATGTCCAAGTCTCCTATGTCACTTCCAAAGATCAGAGGAGGAAGGTCCAGCCATAAGACAACGAGAAATGCCAAAAGACTCCGAGAAATTTGCATGAAAGACTTTTCCAAAGGGCGAAATCATACAAACAAGATTGCCCTGAGGATCCAAAATACGACTGAGATTCAGTTTAAAACGAATCTCATAGTCGTCGTCAAAGAGTTGCGAAACAGAAAGAAGGTTAAAATGCAAGTTAGAAACAAGAGCAACATCGCGCAACACAAAGTGCTCATTAACTCGCACCGACCCACGAGACAACACTTTACCTTTGCTATTGTCGCTGAAGGTGATAAACTCCTTTCCGGAGACTAGACTAAGACTAGAGAACCACTTGGCGTTTCCGGTCATGTGCCTCGAACACCCGGAATCCACCAACCAAACGTTCTCCAATCGTTTTACCTACATCAATAAAAAGACATAGGGTGAACATACGGTTCAACACTTGGGTTAGTGAAGTAGGAAGAATACCAGTGTTGGGCCGGCTGCTCAAAAGAACGGTTAGAAGAAAAACCATTCCTAGCACGCCTACAGGGAAAGCGATCACCACGCCGAGGAAAACGTGGTCCGCTAGGGAAAGAGCGCTCACCGCGATAATCAAAACGCGGTGGAGGAAAACACTCAACTACTAAGCCACCGCCACGGGGTCCATAGCCTACAATTGCAGGTTCCTGCCGGGCACGACCTCTCCGCTGCCTAGGCCTGGGAACTTCAGGTTCTGGACCTCTGGGCCTAGCAGCACGCCTCTGAACATTCGGCGCATGTACATCATGGAAAGGATGGTACATGTCCGCATTGTTCATCTCCCTAGCACGGCGCCTACCTCTTGCGCCGAAAGCAAAACTCACTCAAGTGTCCATCTCTCCCACAATGCTCACAATGGTACCTCACAGCTCTCAAAGGGGGTTGTTGGTACTCACGGTAGTGGGTGTGGATCACTTTGCCCTTTTGTGGCATAAGCTCCTCCTGGATGGGTGGCATGGTGTCAAGCTTGTTCTTGAGGTGGTTTGGTTTTGGAGTCCATGATTGTTTCTTTGGTGGAGCTCTCGGAGGTTCAACAAAGACTCCATCCTTGGTGTTAGGCTTGAGAGGCTCTTTGGATGGAATCTTGGTAAGCTTGGGAGTAGTGGTGGAGCTGGGCTTCTCACATGGGTTAAGACCACTCGACTCTCCAATCTTCCCAAAAGATGAGACATCAACACCCAGAGCAAAACCTACACCAGGACCTCCAACAGCTCGCTTGAATTGGGAGATCATCATCCCGAGCTGTGGCTCACCGCTAGACACCCATGACAAGATGGTGCGAAGGTATGTGTTTTCCTCCTCGGTTTGCATCTTGTCATGCTTCACATTAGCGATCTCCATCTCCAAACCCTCACACAAAGCGCACCTAGTCACACAAGTGCTACCCGAGCTGGCCTTCTCAAGAGACTCAATCTTGGCATCCTTCTCTGCCAACTCGGTTTGCAAGACTGGACAAGACTTGCACGCACCCAACAACAGGGGTCTAGCCCGGAGCTCATCCACCTCTCCAACCAAAGCAGCATACTTACCTCTCAAGGTGAGAAGGTCAGTCATGTGCTTGGTGCACATCTCACACTCAGCCTCCGCAGCAACGACCACGGTGGACTTAGCAAACTCAAGCTCCCTCACCGTGTCCTCCCACTTCTGCCTAAACTCCTTGCGTTCTCTAGCAGCACGCCTGAGCAACTTATCTTGACTAAGCAAGGCGGCAGTAAGCTTCTCGACCTCAGCAGAAAGCTCGTCGTGGGTGAGGGATACCTGGGAGGTGTCGTCGTCGTCGTCGTCGTCGTTCCGAGGGGAGTCCTCCAGCTTGCCGTCAACCTCATCACCAAGGGCCACGGTGCAGAGGCCGTCATCGTCGGCGAAGAAGCAGAGACCGTTCAGCTTGTCCTCGATCCTCTTCTTCTTCTCGGACTCATCATCGCTTGAGCAAGCGGAGTCGTCATCCGAGCCGTCGACATCGCTGAGCGTGGCGAAGAACGCACGCTGCTCAGCCTAGGCCTTCTCCAAGTACTTCTTCTTGATGTACTTCTTATCGAAGCCGCCCCTCCGCTTGTGCCTCGCGGGGACGTACTTCTCCTTGCGCTTGCTAGAGTCGTACTTGTGCCCATGATCGCCCTTCCCAGATGTGTGCTTCTTCTTGGGACAGTTGGCGATGAAGTGGTCGGGGTCGCCGCACTCAAAGCATCCTGAGCGTCCTCCTCCGCGGCGACGGTTCATGCGGTTGTTGTGGAACCGCGAGAACCGGTTGGCGAGCATCGCCAACTCATCATCCCCCAAAGACTCCAGCTTGTCCTCTATGACAGAAAAGAGTGAAGAAAGTGCAAATCCTCCAGAGGGGTTAGCAGAAGAGCCAGAAACCAAAGCCATAGTCAGGCCAGAAGGATTTTGATAAGAAGCCCTCGACATGGCATCAATCTCACTAGACTTGAGCTTACTAAAGAGCTCGTCGCAAGTGAGGGTCTCATAATTAGACAATTCGATGATCGTCTGGACCTTTGAGTCCCACACCGACCGATCGATAGTATGCAAAAGCTTCAAAGCCCCCTCATGATCGTCGAAAGGCAACAGCTCCTTGTTCGCTCTCATCTTGTTGACAATGACCTGAAAGCGAGCGAATAAACTCTCTATGCTCTCGCCAGGCATATGTCGAAAGTTTTCATACTCCCGCTTGTGCGACTCGTAGAGACAGGATTTGACTTGAGTGGTTCCCTCATGGAAGCGCATTAGGGTCGCCCAAATCTCACGAGCCATGGGGAGGTGAGAAACGCGATCAAACTCGGACATGCTCAAACAGGAGAACAAGGCGTTACGAGCTCGGCTATTTGCTTCGTGCTCATCCATCTGAAGCTGAGAGACACGAGCAGCCAAGACAACGTAATAGTCCCTGTTGCAAATCTCCCAAACAGAAGAGCCCATGCTCTAGAGATAGGCCGACATGCGTATCTTCCAATACGCATAGTTCGTCCCATCAAAAAACGGCGGTTTGCCCACGCCGCGATCCATGCCTCCTTCTGTAGATCTGGAACCGGCTAAGGTGGAAGATCCTTAACCTGCTCCGATACCAATTGAAGGACCGAGAATGCACTAGCAAGGCGACCAGAGGGGGGGTGAATGCGAGCTGAAAAATTTCTTTCGAAACTTTGGCCGATTGTCCCAAAATCAACCCCCAAGAGCTTCGATCGAAACTGTGATGCCCACGACCCTTGGAAGAGGGTGGATGATCCCTAGGATCACAGCGCGGCACCACAAAGCGATAGCGAACCAACCGTCAAAAGCACCGGCACAAGTTCGACCCTCAAAAATCAAGTCCCGAACGTAGATAGACGGCTACATCGAGAAATCCCCAAATACCGATGCTAACAAGTAGCAAAGATACCTAAAGAGGTTCCTTGGTCAACTACAAGGCCAAACGAGAAGTCCGAAAACCAAGCGAGGAAGCCGGGAGAGCAAACGCACAAAAACGCACCCTTTAGGCAAATCCTGGACTGTCCGGCCCTGGAGTCCCGGACTGTCCGCGGTACTGCCGGACTGTCCGCGAGCGAGGAGCGGACTGTCCGCCGGCAAAACTCGCCAAACAGCAAAGCTGCTAAAGTCCCCTGGACTGATCCCGGACTGTCCGCGACTCACAACTGCGGACTGTCCGCCGGTCACGAAGAAGCAAATCGGCCGAAGAACACGGCCACTGGTCTGGCTGCTCCCCGACGCCCGGACTGTCCACCGGTCAGGTGGCGGACTGTCCGCGGCTGTCGAGTGAGGGCGATTTCGATCGCCCTTCACCCAAATCACTCCCAAATCGATTCAAACCAAAATCCCTTGATCCCAAACATGGAGAGGATGATCACGAGGTAGTTAGGAGACTATCCCCAAGAAATCATCCGCTCAAATCAACTCAATCAACGGGAAATCGAAGGGGAAGGTGTATGAACCGAAAAAGTGCCACAAAAACGAAATCAACCCGATCTACATGTTCGTGAGGAGTTAGATGAATTTCTTTGGTCGAAATGACCTCCTCACTATAAAGAACAAGTTGATTCAAACGGATTTTGCAAAGACGCAATAGAGAGGGAGATCGAGTGACGGGAAAATCGCGGAGAAACGAAGAACGCGAAGAACACGAACCAAAACGGGAATCAACACATCGATCTGCAACCGTGTGGCTACCACACGCTACAACAGTGAGGTTACGGCCTCACTTCCTCAAAATCTCCAATACACAGAGGTATGGTTCTCTGCGGATCTCAGCTAGCTACAGCAGCGGATTGGGAGAGCAGGAAACCCTAAGTGCAAAGAAGAAATGACTGATATGGATGGGGAGGTGGGTGTCTCCCCCTACTTATCCTAATTCTAACTATTCCTAATTCCCACTCTACCCCTAACTACTTACAGAGCAAACCATCTAAACCCTAAGGTTATTCTGGACCAACTCGATGGTAGGTGGATCCGACGGCCACGCCGGCACAACTGGTAGCGTTGCCTCGACGCAACCTCACCGATTGCCGCCACGTGCTGCCACCGCTCTGCGTCCTCTACACGGACTCCGCCCCCGGTTTTGTGGCCCAAACCGGGAAACCAGCCTTCACAGCCCAGTTTTGAGGCCCAAACCGGGAAACCAGCCCACCGAAGCCTGAGTTTTGTGGCCCAAACTCAGCAAACCCGCAGCACCCAGGTTTTGAGGCCCAAACCTGGAAACCGTCCTCAGCCCGAGTTTTGTGGCCAAACTCGAAAACCATCCGCGCCCAGGTTTTGAGGCCCAAACCTGAAAACCGTCCACCCGATGGTTTTTCTCTGGCTCTACCACCAAACCGAAGCTGTAGAGGGGATGCACCGCCCGTGCACCCCGTCCACCGACACGTGTCCCCAGGTCCTCGACCCGAGCAACACCATGTCCTGCAAGTCTCCGCTCGTCGCTGTCCTAGGCTGTCAGCCACCACAGCTGATCCTCAGGCCACCGGTCGCTCAGTCCAAGCCTCACGTCCGCCCTTCACCGCTCTCGGTCCGTCGGCATGGCACGTCTCTACTTGACCTTCACCTTGCCCTCGATCACTGTCTCCGTGCTCGACACCTGCACAATACAAGCCAAAGAACCTGCGATCAAACCCGTTGACAATCACTCATCACTCGAGACTCGGCATACACCCATGTATCCGCACCACCAATGAGCCGACGAGCCATCACGTCATCATCATCGTCTCACCACCATCCTCGCCGACTGATCATTATTGACTCATCGTCGTCCTCGACGCCTCTCGTCTTTTGCTCTGTTCTGACGACAATCAAGCTAAGTATTATTTTTCACATTAATCGAATATTCCTTGGATCATCATATATCTCTAAATATCATCATGTGCCAACGTGGTCACATTATTCTTTACAGCGGCTCTTCGTTATTTTTCACCATATATACCATCCTGAGTATGACATATGCGTTTTCCCGAGCAGCCACGTTTACACTCGAGCTTTCTAGAGACAGCCCTGTCTCTGGCTCCTCCGTACACGTGAATGCAGTTGCACGCTCTGTGTTACGGGTGGTCGGCAGCGGCTCCTCGGTGACGCTAGTACTCTTACGCGTGTTCTGGGCTCCGCACCTCATGCTCCGGAGTTAGCGGCTAGCTCGGGCTGGCAACTCAGTTACAAACAAACTGCTCGGGGGCATTTTATTTAATGCTGAACGTTCATACCAACTGACTGACCGCTGAACGACACATGTTGTTTCTTTACCGCTGATGTTTTCTCCATATTTTATTTGTATGTCATGTACTACCATTCTCCATGTTTATTTTACAGGAACCATGTTCGGTCTGTGAGCTAATTCTTTATGCTCGGGGACTGGACCAGTTATGATGAACGAGAAGATCATTGCTTGGGACCAACTGGCGCTCGGACTTCGTCGCCGACCAGTTGGTCGCTTCGCTCCGTACTCACCGCCTGGTGCTCGGACTTCGTCGCCGACCAGCTGGCCGTACTCTTCGACGCTCATTGACGGCTACACCGAGAGCTCACCAGCTGAGCTGGGGACTCTTCAGTGCTCGGGTTCGTCGACCACTTGGTCGCTTTGCTCGGAGCTCACCACCTGGCGCTCGGACTTCATCATCGACCAACTGGTCGCTTCGCTCGGTGCTCACCGCCTGACACTCGAACTTCATCGCCAACCAGCTAGCCAGACTCCTCGACGTTCATTGACGGCTACACCGAGGGGTCACCAGCTAACCTGAGGACTGCTCGGTGCTCAGAATCGTCGTACGACAGCCTCCTTGGACAGCATGCTGCTTTCGTCATAGTGGTTTTACCTTTTTTATAAGCCTGCTACAAGATTTATTCTTCATCTTCTAGCAGCCTTGGGGACTACCGTGTATACATGGCGCTCGTCCGCGCATGTATATAGGTCTGATTATTCTCAAGACCCTGGCACCATGTGACCGACACTATGCCAGAAATCCTTATTAGTGACGCGTCTAGATGGCTATTAGTGACGCGTAAAAGACGTGTCACTATTTTTGCGTTTGTTATAAGGGTTCATCAGTGACTGGTAAAAACGCGTCGCTAATAGGAAAATATCAGTGACGCATATTTAGAAAATTTGTCACTAATAATGAGAACACGTGTCTCTGATAGGAAAATACGAGTGACACCTCTTTATAACACGCGTCACAGATAGAAAAATATTAGCGACGCGTCTTTAGAATATGCGTCACTGAAGACTAGTCACCGGTGTCCATCTTATTAGTGACTCATTCAGCCAAAACGCGTCACAGATAACAAGTTATAGAATTCAAAATAATCTCGGCTGCAGCCCTGTACGTGTTGCTGTTCCGTACCCATTCATTACAGCTGCTGCAAAAGATTTGGCTGCTAATCTATCTCAATACATACATATGTTTCATCCATTTCAGCAATCAAATCATTTACAAACTTTAGATACAATGCTACAAAGTATCTACCTAGTGAGCCATAACCAAAAGATCTCTAACAATACATGACCAACAGCCTACATGATTTCTAATAGTACATAAATGAGCTAACTGCTCTATGGGGTTTCAACTACTTTGTTGTAGTGGCAGTTTACCTACAAGAAGAGGCCATTGGGCACCCTGATGCCTTCACCAAACAAAAACAACTAGAGCATGTAAATAATAAATTGACAAAAACCACAACTAAGAACTAAAATGGCCTGTACCTCGCCAAAGTCAGTGGAAATAGTCTCCAAGTGCATAGATGACTGATTGACTGAACCGCCACCATAAACTTCTTCTATGACATCTATACTTTAAAGAAATCAGAGGATTCATCTCCAACATTCCTACAATTATAACAGCACACCACACAAAGGATTATAGATAAAGACTAGGCCATTAAGTATGACTAGGCCATAGCTAAATTAAGATTGTGCACAGCCATGCAGGTAAATATAAGTACCATAGCCATCTGTAAGTACCAAATAAAACTAAAATATGTTCTCTAAAGTAACACACTCTCGGAAGCAATCAGATCTCTGACTTAACAAAAATAGAATTTCATTAACAGTGAAGAACTTCTGTAAGTGAGCATTTTCCAGAGTTTTCAAAGAACAATGTCAGATTTGAGCTTTACAACTAAACTAGCACAAGAGATAGGATTCACACAGAGACATTCAGTTAGTAGGAATATTCAGTAAGAAGACATCAGGATTAAAGAAGCTAAGCCTATTGCAGGTTGAATTTAACAACACAATTCAGTTAGTAGGAATATTCAGTGAGAAGGCTATCCAGACTTAAAACCCTGCCGATGCTTACTATACATAATTATGAATAAACATCTCACAAGAAAATGGCTATTACTCTGAATATTTCTACACACAACTCTGAGTATAAAAAGTGCAGGTAGGTTGGTATATTATTTTAATATAATAATGGCACAACATCTAACTGAATAACAAAGTTTCCAATGGCTGCAAAAAGATCAGTGATATTGTTACTTGGTTAGATTGTCCTACAAGTAAAAAAATAGAGATGCCTGCATGAAAAAAGAGATGCTCACCCAATTATGTAGGTCCAGTGCAAATCCGCATGCCTATCTGTAAAAAAGCAATAGTTCACAAAAAATTAGCCCATACTACTGGTAGAAAACAAGGGAACTACAGGGCACACAGTTAAGCTTTAATTTCTATTATGATGAGTCCAGCAGTTAATGTACTGAAAGGTAGGCAACATGTATGATTGACAATACATGTATGCACCTGTGATTAGATGAGATCCGAATACAAACAGCACCAGTGATCTCCATCTTGTGCACCTCCAAGAACAGAGTTCAGACTTTAATTTAGTCAGATTAGACAAGAACATTTAGAAACTACATGACAAGAACTAAATGTTAGACTTCGGGTATCTATTAGAAGGATCTTTCATGAAACAATGGCCAGGTTTTGGTCTATTGAAGATATATACTTTAACAAAAACTAACACCTAACATTAGGAACCAAATAGCAGTTTCAGCCTTGTTAACTAATATATATGTTTCCCATTATCATATAAGCATCCAAAATTAGCATAGAGAATTCACAAATTAAATATGTATGTACCTATTGGCATAGGAATTACAGGTACAACTGCAATTGCTGAATCGCTAATTTCCTAAATCTCTTTAGAGATAGAAAAAAAGCAATGTATCATTTACTAGAGTGGTAAGAGAAAATAACTAGTTAAATGTATAAAAAATTAGCTTTGTAAAGTCAATTGAGTATTTTCTTTGTGAGAGCAGGACAAAAGTCCCTTTCTCATACACACTTCAAATAAACACATGTGTTGTATAATGATTTTGATGTTAAGAGTCAGCGTCGGCAATGCTTAAACTATTTAACTATGTGCACTATGTGTTTAAAATAAGAAATCAAGAAGCAGTTAAAAATGGTATCTATTTAGGAAAATTAGCACAAAAAACTGGGACTAGAGTATCATAGTCTGAATAAAGACAAAGTGAAACCTAACATCAGTTATACAGTCACTGCTATACTTAGGATTAAGTGTTTTACGAACTGCTGATATCTATTTAGAAAATAAATTTTAACATTCTATAAGATGTTCTTGATTCTTGCCGATAATTTTGAAACTTGTCTGAAGGGTCCATTTCATCATGCATTTAAGAAATAAAATAACAAAACTGCAACATTTGCAAAGCAAATTACTATTAAGTTCTTTCATTTCTGAAAACTATTGAAATACGTAGATGGCAGTTCATACCTGCCGACACGAATTTGGAAGCTTTGAGTACCCTAACTTTTCCTCCACCTTTTGTTATTTCAAATGCTGACTATAAATAAATTAAAATATGTAAGATTAAAACAGATTTCAGTGGATATAATGCCATCCATGCGGCACTGTGTATCATAATAAGTGGTATGAAAACCAGGAATCAGGAAAACTGTAAATGTTCAGAACATTAGATAAATAAATTAGATAAGTAGCTATGTCAGACATATGTAGTGCGCCTTCCAATAAAGCTTTGTTTATACTAAATTGTATTAACAATCAAATCTAAGAATTGTTCAAAAACTGAGAGTGTTGATCTCTGTCATTTTCTAATAGTTGTTCTTTCTTTCTCATATTTACCCCTATAGCCTCTAGATCTGCAAGAACAAATCTAGCATCTAATGTATTCTTGTACTGTTGTGGTTGTGCCATATAATTTAAGTACCACAGTATATAGTAGTCAGTTAAGTTCTTGCTTTCAGACTAATGGACTAGATGCATGTTCCGTTCATGCTCATAAAGCAAATGGTAGCAGAGACAAAAAAAGTCACGAGGATTGGATCCATGACAATAGGTGTTTACCTGTGTTGAATAGAGTGGGCTTCTCCTTGCCAACGATGAACTCGAACATCTGCTCCCTGAAGTCATCAGTACACGGACCGTATGAACTACAAAAATCGGAGACATCGGATCAGGAAAGATGAAATCGAGAGAGAGATGGAAAACTTACAGGATGAGAGACCGGTGCCCGGAACGAGGTGGAGACGTGCTGAGGGTGCCGGATCTAGCGGTCGTGGACCTAGCATCACGCGCCGCTGCTTGTGGTCACACCATCGCGGGGAGTGGCAGATCCACCGGCGTCATAACCTAGTCTCGCGCGCCATTGATTTGGGGGCTGAGGGAGGGAGGCTTTCGTGGCTTGCACACCAAGGGAGGGAGCGCGCCGCCGTCTGGTGACCGAGAGAGGTAGGGCGGCGATGCTTGTGAAGTGCGAGAATGGGGGAAGTGACGAAGCTAGGGTTTGGCGCTGGTTTTACACGCACATTTTTGGGACGGCTGAAAGGCCAGCCTAGCCCAGGCCCTTCATCCGTGGGAAAACAAAATAAAGCATTAAGATTAGTGCCAGTTATCTGTGACGCGGCTTAAGAAAACGAGTCACAGATATGTGCACATATCAGTGACGTGTCTATAAACACGCGTCACATTTCTTATCTGTGACGCGTGTTATGATCAAGAGTCACTAATATGTACAACTATCAGTGACGCGTCTTGGGAACATGCGTCACAAGACTTATCTGTGACCCATATTCTTAACCCATGTCACAAATAACTCGATCTATCAGTGACGCGTCTCAGGAATAAGCGTCACAATTTTTAACAGTGACGCGTGTTCTGTTCAAGAGTCACTGATACCATGTTATTAGTGACGCGTCTTGGTCCCGGGGCATGGCTAGCAGCTAATCAGTGACACGTCTCAAGAACCCGCATCACTGTTAGCTTATCTGTGACGCGTGTTGTTTCTAGGTCACAAATCGAGGAGTCACTGATAAGCTTTTTTGGCATAGTGCGAGTCACCTGCTGTCAGGCTCGGGGACTAGCTGTGGGGATATAGACCCCAGGGTACCACATGATGGTACGTGGGCCGCAGCATTGGAGGTCGTCCAGCCCGTATGATGAAGACGTGCGGCGTACGACATGCACCGCATGACAGTTGTAATCTAGATACAGTACCAACTCAAATACTTACCACGTAACTCTATCCCTTTGGAATATATAAGGAGGGGTAGGGGTCCTCCGAGAGGACACGTCATAGGTCACAAGTAACAAGCCAGATCCAATCAATACTACTCGACGCAGGACGTAGGGTATTACGCTAAACCTAGCGGCTCGAACCTGGATAAACCCTCTGTGTTCATCTACTTTTGCCTTGCGTCAACGTCTGGGTCGTCGTCTTGCGCACCTTCCCCTCTAATTGAGAACACAAGGTTGATATGTGCCCTTGTGGTTCCCTTCCCGAGTGATGAGTGATCGATCAACGGGCAACATGTCTCTTGGCTGTGTTGATGTGCAGGTGCAGAGCTCGGGCAGTGGTCGAAGGTGAGGTGAAGGTCAAGTAGGGACGTGCCGTGCCGACGGACCGGGAGCGGTGAAGGGCGGACGTGGAGCTTGGACCGACGGACCAGGAGACCTGAGGATCAGCTGTGGTAGCTGGCACGTGGCGTTGACAAGCAAGAGTACACGGGGATGTGCGGTGCATCGGCCGAGTCGGGAGGTTGCCCGGCGTGGAGGCTGGACATGCTCCGGCATCGGTGCTGGAACTCGGGGTGTGCGAACCACATCCCGTCTACGGCACGGGTTCGGTAGCTAAGCCTCGAAAAGCTACCCTCGACGGTTTCCGAGTTTGGGCCTCAAAACTCGGGGTGGCCGGTTTCCGAGTTTGGGCCTCAAAACTCGGCAAGGACGGTTTCCAGGTTTGGGCCACAAAACCTGGGCGCGTGGGTTTCTGAGTTTGGGCCACAAAACTCAGCCTGAGGACAGGTTTCCCGGTTTCGGCCTCAAAACCGGGGGAAGGCCCAGGTTTCCCAGTTTTGGCCTCAAAACCGGGGGGAGGTCCGCAAAAAGGACGGCCGACGCGTGGCGGCGTGGAGAGGCTGGCGCAGAGGCGAGGCTATCCACGAGGTAGGCGCGGCGGTCGATTGGGCGGCACGTGACGGCATCCGGAGGCTTGCGTCGAGGCGAAGCTACGGATGAGGAAGGCGCGTGGCCGTCAGATCAACTATCAGCAGAGTTGGATCGGGATACCCGTAGGGTTGGCCGTTTCGCTCAAGTATCTAGGGGTAGTAAGGGGATTATTGTTTTAGGCTATAAATAAGAGAGGCACCCCTCCTCTCCCTCTATGCTGGCAGTCATTTGTTCCTGAGCTCTCTCTCTCTAGCCCTCGCTTAGGTTCTAATCATACCTCGCTGCAAGCGATCCGCAGAGACGGCAATCATACCTCTGTGTATTTGGATCTTTGAGAAAACGAGACCGTATTCTCGTTGTCTCCTCGTGTGGAGGAATTTCGGCTGAAATCGAATCGTGCTTTGTGTTCTTCACGTTTTGGTTTTTCATCTCTTGGAGATTTGCTTCGTTCTCTCTCTTCACGAGATGATTTTCGATTCCACTTGAATCAATTTGTTCTTGGTCGTGAGCCCCTTCTTTCTACCGAAGGATTTCTCTCCTAACCTCACGAATCCATAGATCGGGTTGATTTCGTGTTCGTTCTTCCTTCTTCCCCCCTTCCGGTGATCCTCGGATTTCTATCAATTGACTTGGATTGGTGCGATGATTTCTTAGGATTAGCACCCCAATACATAGAGGAATACCTGGGAGGAGTTTGATCGAAGCCCCTTTTGGTTTGGTGAAGTTTCGGTTGATTTGGAGTTTGTCCCGAGCGTTTTTCCTGTGTTCTGCTCATCCGCGGACAGTCCGCCCCTTCAGTGGCGGACAGTCCGGGACTCGGGGCTTGGCTAGGTCAGAACTGCGTAGAGCAATACTGCTCTCGGTCTCGTGACCGGCGGACAGTCCGCCAGTGACCCGCGGACAGTCCGAGGTCACATCGGACGCAACACAGGGTCAGCATCGAACGCTCGATGGTCACTGTTCACTTGTACCGCGGACTGTCCGGCATGCAAACCGCGGACAGTCCGGGAGTCTTCCAGAACTAGATCAGAACAGTTCTATTTCCGTCCTTTTGCCAGCGGACAGTCCGCACCTCCAGTGGCGGACAGTCCGGCGTTGGGCGGACAGTCCGGGACCCTGACTCCGGACAGTCCGCGAACCTGCTGGTTGTGCTGTTTTGTTCCGTGGCTTTGGTAGTTGGTTTTGGGGGTTCTCCGGAGGTTCCGCTGTACCACTAGGACATCTCCTAGGGTATCCACCTACTCGTAGGTCGTGAACACTCCGGTCATTTCAAGTCTTCGCTTTTGCGGTGACTTTCTGGGACAAGGGCTATATAATTCACAAGTTGAATTTGAAGCTCCCATTCACGCCCCCTCTGGTCGCTAATCCGGTCCTTCAATTGGTATCAGAGCCGGTTAAGGATCTCTCCTACCTTAATCGGTTTCGGATCCTAAGGGCGACATGGAATGAGGGAATAGCAAGGCTCCTTGGTTCGATGGAACGAACTATCCCTATTGGAAGATTCGGATGCGTGCTTATCTCAACAGCATCGGATCTTCTGTCTGGGAGATATGTGAGAACGCTGAGTACGTAGTCCTTGCAGCTCGTGTGGGTCAGATCCAGATTGACCAACACGAGGCCAACTCCAAGGCTCGTAATGCTCTTCTGGCCAGCCTCTCCCTTCCTGAGTTCGAACGTATCTCAGAGCTTGAGACGGCACGAGAGATCTGGGTGAAGCTTCAAAGCTATCACGAGGGAACCGCTCATGTTAAGACCAGACTCATCGAGACCTACAAGAGAGAGTACGAGAACTTTGTTCAGTTGGAGGGAGAGACGATTGACGCCATGTTCGCACGTTTCCAAACGATTGTGAACAAGATGCGTGCCAATCGGGCCAACCTACCCTATGACGATCATGAGAGAGCTCTCAAGTTGCTATACGCCCTGGATCGGAGGGTATGGGAGGTGAAGGTGTCGACCATCATTGAGTCTCCTACTTACGACACCCTCACCGTGGACGAGCTGTTCAGCAAGCTCAAGTCCACTGAGATCGATCACCTGACTCAGGCCAAGCTGGAGAATCCATCTTCACACACCATGGCTTTGGTCTCAGGCACAGGTTGATCGACTTTCTCTGCTGACGCTTCATCTCCTCTTGTCGCTTTGTCTTCTTTGCATACAGTCACGGAGGAGCAGTTGGATGCGCTGGGAGACGATGAGCTCGCCCTCGCCATCACCCGGTTCTCGCGGTTTCACAACAACCGCCAGAATCGCCGGCGTGGTGGCGCACGCGAGGGCTGCTACAAGTGTGGTGATCTAGACCACTTCATGGCGAACTGCCCCAAGAACGTCAAGAACTTCCCCGACAAGAACCGCAACTTCAGGCGCAAGGGCAAGCCGGAGAACAAGGCCGGGAAGAATAACAAGAACGGCTTCTACCGCCAGGAGGACATGGAGAAGGCTTTCGACGCCGGCAAGCGTGCTTTCCTCGCCACCATCGGCGATGGCGAGAAAACCTCCGACGGCGGTTCCAGCGACGACGAGTCCGAGCACAAGATGGAGGATCGCTTCAACGGACTCTGCTTCTTCGGCAACTCCTCCAAGGGCTTTTGCACCATGGCCTTGGATGAAGAGGACCGCAAGCACCAGGCAGAGGACACCGATGACGCTCACAACGACGACGACGACAACGCTTCTGAGGTACCAAACTCTTCTGAGGTCGATCGTCTCACTGAGGAGCGGGATATGTTTGTGGATTTGGTCAGTGTCTTGGAGAAGAGGCTTACAGAAGTGTTCCAAGAGCGCGTTGAGTTTAAGGCTAAGTTGAAAGAGGCGCATAAGGAACTTGAGATTGCTAGGTCCGAGGTGAAGGTGGTCGATGTGGAGGAGTGTGAGGAGTGCACGATGCATATGACAAGCTTTGCCACCCTGCAAACAAAGTATGCCTCTTTGATTGAGGTGTATGATGAGCTGAAGAGTAGGCTAGACTTGGTGGGTGATTGCAAAGAGTGTCCCTCCCTGAAGATAGAGCTGGAGGAAGTGAAGGCTAGGCCTTCTTTGCTGGGTGCGTGCAAGCTTTGTCCTAGCTTGCGAACTGAGTTGGCAGGAGTTAATGCCAAACTTGCTGAAGCCTTTAAGGCCAGCTCAGTTAGCACCTTGTCCGCTCCATGTGAGCGATGCGTGGGGATGGAGCTTGAGATTGCCAACTGTCGGCATGACAGGATGCAAACCGAGGAGGAAAACACATACCTTCGGTCCATCCTGAGTTGGGTGTCATGCAGTGAGCCACAGTTGGGCATGATGATCAGTCAGTTCAAGAGGGGAACTGATTGCTCGGGAGTAGGCTTTACTTCAGGTGGGAAGGGCGCAAGTACCTTTGGTAAGATCGGTGAGTTTAGCGGAGTGAACCCGAGTGAGAAACCATCCGCTATCCCTAAGCTTACAAAGATCACCCCACCTGAGCCTCCTAAGCCTATCACCAAGGATGGCATCCTTGATGAACCTCCCAAGGCTCCACCTCGCAAGCAAGTGTGGGTTCCAAAACCTAACCATCTTAGAAACACACTTGACACCCTTCCTGACGTCTCTAGTGATCCCCTTCCAAAGGGCAGGCAGCCAGCCAGAGTGAACAACCCTCGCAACAATAGGAACCAACAACCCAAGAGAGTGGTGAGGTTTGAGTGCGAGTATTGTCACCGTGAGGGTCACCTAGCTGAGTTTTGCTTTCGGAGGAAGAGAGACGCTAGGAAGGAGTTGGAGCTGAACAACCAGGCCAGGCACCACCCTCTCCATGGTGTGCAAGGTCGGGGAGTTCAGAGGCAGGGCGCTAGTCCTGGAGGTGCACCCCCTCAGGTTGCTAGGCCCCAGGCAGCTAGACCACAGGGTGGTGGTCGTGCCCGTCGCGGTTCCGGTCGTCCTCTATACGATCGTGAGCCGAGTGTAAGGGGTTTTGCTGCTCAGTCCCATAGCGGACCACCTTTTCAGTATGGTGGAGATTGCTTTGCTCAGATGGGACAGGTAGGTTAGTTTGGACGTTTTCCGTTCCATAGCGGACCACCCTTTCAGGTTGGTGGTGATCGCTATCCACCCATGGGACGAGGACAGTTTAGTGTTGCTGCTAACACTTTTTCTGGGCCTATGACACAAAACTGGTATCCTTCTCAGTATACTAACCCCAGTGTTGTGCCATATGCTCACTTCCTGCCTTTCTATTGATGCAGGAACTTCGGCTGGAGAACATGTGGCTCATGGATTCCGGGTGTTCGCGCCACATGACCGGAAAGAAGGAATGGTTCTCCAGCCTTAGTCTCGTGATGCACAAGGAGTACATCACTTTCGGGGATAATAGTAGAGGTAAGGTTGTTTCTTAGGGAGCCATTCGGCTCAATGAGAGCTTTGTCCTGAAGAATGTTGCCTTGGTTTCTAATTTGCATTTCAACTTGCTTTCTGTTTCGCAACTTCTTGAGGATGATTGTGAAGTGCGCTTTAAGAAGGGTTTGAGTCGTGTTTTAGACCCTCGGGGAGATCTTGTTTGTCGGATCGTCCCTTTTGGCCGTGTTTTCAGAGCCGACTTTTCTCAGTCCTTCGGCTCTGCTAGGTGTTTGATGGCTGGTCCTTCTTCTGATTTATGGAAGTGGCATAGGAGGCTCGGTCACTTGAGTTTTGACTTGCTTGCAAGGCTTAGCTCACTTGGCCTAATCCAAGGATTGCCCAAGCTTAAGTTTCAGAAGGACCTTGTTTGCCATCCTTGTCGTCACGGGAAGATGGTTGCTGCTTCTCACCCACCTGTTAATCAGGTGATGACAAAGCGACCCGGCGAGCTTTTTCACATGGACACAGTTGGTCCAGCTCGGGTTTGCTCAGCGGGTGGGAAGTGGTACGTTCTAGTGATCGTTGACGATTTTTCAAGATACTCCTGGGTGTTTTTCATGGAGGGGAAGGATGAAGCTTTTTCTTTTGCTCGTGATTTAATTTTGAAGTTGAAAACTGAGTTTCCTCCTGATACCATTAGAGCTATTCGTAGTGATAATGGTACTAAGTTTGATAACTCTCAGTTTGCCTCTTTCTGTTCTTCTAATGGAATCAAGCATCAGTTCTCTTCTCCTTATGTCCCTCAGCAGAACGGTGTTGTTGAGCGCAAGAACCGGACCCTTGTTGAGATGGCCAGGACGATGCTCGATGAGCATAGGACTCCTAGGCGTTTTTGGGCCGAGGCGATCAACACCGCTTGCCATGTTTCAAATCGCATCTTTCTTCGTGCTTTAATGAAAAAGACTTCTTATGAGTTGCGTTTTGGACGAGTACCCAAGGTGTCTCATTTTCGGGTGTTTGGGTGTAAGTGCTTTATCCTGAAGCAAGGCAATTTGGATAAATTTGAATCTCGCTCTGCCGATGGGGTGTTTCTTGGTTATGCCTCTTATTCACGTGCTTATCGAGTTCTTAACCTTGAAACTAACCGGATAGTGGAGACCTGCGAGGTCACATTCGACAAAACTATGCCTTGTGTTTCTTCTGCTTTTGAGGTTGCAGGAGAACAGGAGATGGGAGAGACCATCTTTGTGGAGGAGGAGCAGGAGAATGCCGATTGGGGTGATCCCGAGCCAACTCCACTGGCTGCCGCCATCGACCCTGCGACATCTACTTCAGCTCGTGGACCAGATCCCACTACGTCTTCTTCTTGGGGTCCTCTAGAGCCACCTCTCCAGCGAGCACCCGCTGCACCTGAGGGAGCGACAGCATCTGGCGAGGAGGAGGCGACTTCGGCAAGGCAAGCGCCCCGAAGCATTCAACAAGTTCACCCCTCGCGACAGATGATCGGCGGCATCGACCAGCGAGTCACGCGATCGCGAGCGTATGAAATCTCCCACTTTGCTCATTCTACATTCGTTGCGTCTTTTGAGCCCAAAGATGTTGGACACGCACTTTCTGATTCTAACTGGGTCAATGGCATGCATGAGGAGCTAGAAAACTTTGAGCGAAACAAAGTCTGGACCTTAGTTCCACCTCCACCACAATGCCACCCTATAGGTACCAAATGGGTTTTCAAAAACAAAGAGGGTGAGGATGGGATGGTAGTGAGGAACAAGGCTAGGCTAGTAGCCCAGGGTTTCTGCCAGAAAGAGGGTATAGACTATGATGAAACCTTTGCCCCTGGAGCCCGTTTAGAAGCCATTAGAATCCTTCTAGCCTTTGCTGCTTCGAAGGGTTTTAAGCTTTACCAGATGGATGTCAAGAGTGCCTTCTTAAATGGGTATATAGAGGAAGAGGTTTATGTTAGGCAACCCCCTGGCTTTGAGGATCCCAAGTTTCCAAACCATGTTTATAAACTTTCAAAAGCATTGTATGGTTTGAAACAAGCCCCGAGAGCGTGGTATGATCGTTTGAAAAACTTTTTACTCTCCAAGGGTTTCAAAATGGGACGGGTTGATAGAACTTTGTTTCTCCTCAAGCAAGGCAACGATACCCTGTTAGTCCAGATTTACGTGGATGACATCATCTTTGGTGGCTCTTCTCATGCTCTTGTTGCAAAGTTTTCAGATACTATGAGCAGGGAGTTCGAGATGAGTATGATGGGCGAGTTGACTTTCTTCCTCGGGTTGCAAATCAAGCAAACCCGAGACGGGACATTTGTGCATCAAGGCAAATACACGAAGGACATCCTGAAGAAGTTCGACATGGGCGAGGCCAAGCCTCTTACGACGCCCATGCCGACGACTGCGGCGATGGACGCGGACCAGGACGGAGAGCCGGTTGACCAGAAGGAGTACAAAAGCATGATTGGCTCACTTCTGTACCTGACGGCGACGAGGCCGGATATACAGTTTTCTGTGTGTCTGTGCGCTCATTTTCAGGCGTCCCCTCGGACATCCCACAAGCAAGCGGTCAAACGCATCATGAGGTACCTCCGATACACTCCTGAGTTCGGACTTTGGTACTCTTCTTCTTCGACTCTTTCGCTCTGTGGTTATTCCGATGCGGATTTTGCCGGCTGTCGGCTTGAGCGCAAGTCTACTTCTGGGACTTGTCAGTTTCTTGGCTCTTCTTTGGTTTCGTGGTCTTCTCGCAAGCAGTCGAACGTAGCCAAGTCTACTACTAAAGCCGAGTATGTTGCCGCTGCTTCTTGTGCTTCGCAGCTTTCATGGATGGTTGCTACATTGCGTGATTTTGGTCTAGATTTCAGTCGGGTCCCTTTGCTTTGCGACAGCACTTCTGCCATTAGTGTAGCAAAGAACCCTGTTCTTCACTCCAAGACCAAGAACATCGATGTTCGCTTTCACATTCTTCGTGATCACTATGAGAAAGGCGACATTGATCTTAGGCATGTAGACACCCATAACCAGGTTGCGGATATTTTTACCAAGCCTTTGGATCTCTCAACTTTTGCCAGGTTGAGAGGTGAGCTTGGTGTGTGTTTCCCCTTTTAGATGGGGGAAACATTTTGCTTATTGTACTATAATCTGACTTTCTGATCCTTTTTGTTTTTGGGTCTTGAGTCTTTCTGTTTTTCTTTGGCTCCGATTCTGACTTCATCATGCATACCTATTTTACTTCAAGCTTCATGTCTATATTCCTTAGAATGAATTTATGCTCTGATTAGTGTATGCTTCGATAATATATGATGATGCTTGTAGCTTAGGCTCTCTTTGATCACTGTTACTTCTTGAGAGCTAAGCTAATTTTTTAGAACCCTGAACATGCTTAATGAACTTAAAACTAGATACATGTTCACCATTGAGATTTGCAACTAGCATGTGTAGGATGAGTTGAGGTCTCTTGAGCTATCTCATATATGCTAGGTTGCTATGTCTCTAGTTCTGAGTCTTTCACTTGCTTGGTATGTTCATAATCTGCTTAAAATGAACCAAGTTTTAGTGAATTAAAAAGATCGAGATGGGATTGCTTTGTCAGCACATCACGGTATCGAGACTGTTTCTCATAGCACTTTGAGTTAAACTTGAGCCGTGTAGTGTAAGACCGAAACCGATGCTTTAAGCTCCTAATTGCATATGCATAGGCTTAGCACGGTTGGAAAGTTAGGCAATGACAAACTTTCAACCTCTCGCAATCACTTGCTGAATTTAATCTTGTGTAAAAACCGCTGCAAATATATCCGATAAAATCTAAAAACACAAGTTTATGTTTCACTCTATAGCATGATGGTTGAACCTTGCTAGGGGTAGTTCACCTTACATATATGATTAGCACTTGTTTGACTTCCTGTTTATACATGCTTAGTGCTAATTTCATGGTGAAACTCCTTTTAATGGCTTAAAACTGCTCACTAAGCTTATGCATTCATATTTTGTTGTCAGTGATCAGTTTGAGCCTCTGCTAGCACTTGTGTATGTTGCTATGTATTCGAATCAGCACTCATTAGAACATTCTTTCACTCTTTCGAGTATATACCTGGAGCTGCTAACATGCATTTTTGACTCATATGCATGTTCTTGACTCCGATAGGCATGACCCAGCTCCGTTTGACTCACTTGAGCTCTTTTTCCTCTCTTTTTGTTTGCAAATTGCTCCCAAGGGGGAGAATGTTTTCGAAGATGAGATTTCGATTTTCTGTGGTGACAATTTGCAACTTATGCTTCACTTGCTGAGGGGGAGTTCTTTGAGTGAGGGGGAGTTTTTCTGCCTATCTTGAGTTCTGAGCTTTCAGCTAGTGGTGTTGAGCCCATTCTGCCTCTTCTTGAGGACTAGCTTGTTTCTGACTTGGTTGCGTCGAGCCGTTGCCTATGTCTTTGGGAACCAAGTTTTGTGCTCTCATTTTGATCGAGTTTTGCTTCTGATGAGTTGTTGCTCCGATTTTTTGCTTGGTTGTGTCGAACCGTTGCCCATGTCTTTGGGGACCAAGCTTCGCTTATCTCGAATTGTTCTTCTTCGGCCTTTTCTCTGGCTTTTGAACATTTCGAGTGAGTTTTTCCCTTTCTATCTAATTCTGCTTTCTTTTATTCTGGTTACGGATACTATGAGTTGACGATGCACTCATCAAGAGGGAGATTGAGAACACAAGGTTGATATGTGCCCTTGTGGTTCCCTTCCTGAGTGATGAGTGATCGATCAACGGGCAACATGTCTCTTGGCTGTGTTGATGTGCAGGTGCGGAGCTCGGGCAGTGGTCGAAGGTGAGGTGAAGGTCAAGTAGGGACGTGCCGTGCCGACGGACCGGGAGCGGTGAAGGGCGGACGTGGAGCTTGGACCGACGGACCAGGAGACCTGAGGATCAGCTGTGGTAGCTGGCACGTGGCGTTGACAAGCAAGAGTACATGGGGATGTGCGGTGCATCGGCCGAGTCGGGAGGTTGCCCGGCGTGGAGGTGGACATGCTCCGACATCGGTGCTGGAACTCTGGGTGTGCGAACCACATCCCGTCTACGGCACGGGTTCGGTAGCTTAGCCTCGAAAATCTACCCTCGACGGTTTCCGAGTTTGGGCCTCAAAACTCGGGGTGGCCGGTTTCCGAGTTTGGGCCTCAAAACTCGGCAAGGACGGTTTCCAGGTTTGGGCCACAAAACCTGGCCGCGCGGGTTTCTGAGTTTGGGCCACAAAACTCAGCCTGAGGACAGGTTTCCTGGTTTCGGCCTCAAAACCGGGGGAAGGCCTAGGTTTCCCGGTTTCGGCCTCAAAACCGGGGGGAGGTCCGCAAAAAGGACGGTCGACGCGTGGCGGCGTGGAGAGGCTGGCGCAGAGGCGAGGCTATCCACGAGGTAGGCGCGGCGATCGATTGGGCGGCACGTGGCGGCATCCGGAGGCTTGCGTCGAGGCGAAGCTACGGATGAGGAAGCCGCGTGGCCGTCAGATCAACTATCAGCAGAGTTGGATCGGGATACCCCTAGGGTTGGCCGTTTCGCTCAAGTATCTAGGGGTAGTAAGGGGATTATTGTTTTAGGCTATAAATAAGAGAGGCACCCCTCCTCTCCCTCTATCCTGACAGTCATTTGTTCCTGAGCTCTCTCTCTCCAGCCCTCGCTTAGGTTCTAATCATACCTCGCTGCAAGCGATCCGCAGAGACGGCAATCATACCTCTGTGTATTTGGATCTTTGAGGAAACGAGACCGTATTCTCGTTGTCTCCTCGTGTGGAGGAATTTCGGCTGAAATCGAATCGTGCTTTGTGTTCTTCACGTTTTGGTTTTTCATCTCTTGGAGATTTGCTTCGTTCTCTCTCTTCACGAGATGATTTTCGATTCCACTTGAATCAATTTGTTCTTGGTCGTGAGCCCCTTCTTTCTACCGAAGGATTTCTCTCCTAACCTCACGAATCCATAGATCTGGTTGATTTCGTGTTCGTTCTTCCTTCTTTCCCCATTCCGGTGATCCTCGGATTTTTATCAATTGACTTGGATTGGTGCGATGATTTCTTAGGATTAGCACTCCAATACATAGAGGAATACCTGGGAGGAGTTTGATCGAAGCCCCTTTTGGTTTGGTGAAGTTTCGATTGATTTGGAGTTTGTCCCGAGCGTTTTTCCTGTGTTCTGCTCATCCGCGGACAGTCCGCCCCGTCAGTGGCGGATAGTCCGGGACTCGGGGCTTGGCTAGGTCAGAACTGCGTAGAGCGATACTGTTCTCAGTCTCGTGACCGGCGGACAGTCCGCTAGTGACCCGCGGACAGTCCGGGGTCACATCGGACGCAGCACAGGGTCAGCATCGGACGCTCGACGGTCACTGTTCACTTGTACCGCGGACTGTCCGGCGTGCAAACCGCGGACAGTCCGGGAGTCTTCCAGAACTTGATCAGAACAGTTCTGTTTGCATCCTTTTGCCGGCAGACAGTCCGCACCTCCAGTGGCGGACAGTCCGGCGTTGGGCGGATAGTCCGGGACCCTGACTCCGGACAGTCCGCTAACCTGCTGGTTGTGCTGTTTTGTTCCGTGGCTTTGGTAGTTGGTTTTGGGGGTTCTCCGGAGGTTCCGCTGTACCACTAGGACATCTCCTAGGGTATCCACCTACTCGTAGGTCGTGAACACTCCGGTCGTTTCAAGTCTTCGCTTTTGGGGTGACTTTCTAGGACAAGGGCTATATAATTCACAAGTTGAATTTGAAGCTCCCATTCACCCCCCCTCTGATCGCTAATCTGGTCCTTCACTAATCTACCACCTTGGGCATACCCCTAGGTGGGCTATCGACTATATTTCGTCGACACCTACATACTACGGTTAATCATATTTTGGCCTAGATCAGAGGAGAGGATGAGTTTAATTTGTTTTAAAATGTGTTTTAAGTTTTATTTTATACCATGAATAGTTAATAATGTTGTTAAACTAATTAATCATATTATTAATCTATTTTTGGTTCACAAAATATAATATTTTTATATTGGTTTATTTAAAAGGATTAATGTTTTTGTAAACCTTTTTATAATGCCTTTAATGTGCTTGGCTAATAAAATAATTCTAAAAGTAGGAATTTTTGCAAATAAACCTTTTTAGCTCTTCCAAAATAATTATGTGGTCCAAATTTTTTATTTTAGTCACTGATTTTGAAAAGTGTTTAAAAGTAAAGTAAGTTTAATTACCAAATTGCCCATAAACTTCAAAAGCTCATAACTTTCAAACCGTAACTCTATTTTCAGCGGTTTTCACGCTCACACGTTTGTAGAAACAAAGCCCTACGCTTGAGTAACTTTTTTAGTATGTTTTGCGGATACATGGGTGTATGCCGAGTTTTGAGTGATGAGTGATTGTCAACTGGGATGATGCGCATGTTGTTTGGCTTGTGTTGTGCAGGTGTCGAGCACGGATACAGTGATCGAAGGCAAGGAGAAGGTCAAGTAGAGACGTGTTGTGATGATGGACCGAGAGTGGCGAAGGGCGGATGTGAGGCTTGGACTGAGGGACCGGTGGCCTGAGGATCAGCTGTGGTGGCTGACAGCCTGGGACAGCGATGAGCGAAGACTTGCGTGTGGACGGGGTGCACGGGCGGTGCATCCCTTCTACGACCCGGTTTGGTGGTTGAGCCACAGAAAAACCACCGAGTGGACGGTTTCCAGGTTTGGGCCTCAAAACCTGGGCGTTGATGGTTTCCGAGTTTGGGCCACAAAACTCGAGCTGAGGATGGTTTCCAGGTTTGGGACTCAAAACCTGGGTGCAGCGGGTTTCTGAGTTTGGGCCACAAAACTCAAGCGATGGACGGCTGGTTTGCCGGTTTGGGCCTCAAAACCGGGGGTTGGTCGTGCAGGCTGGTTTCCTGGTTTGGGCCACAAAACCGGGGGCGAAGTCCCAGAAAAGGACAAGCAGAGCGGTGGCGGCACGTGGCGGCAATCGGTGAGGTTGCGTCGAGGCAACACTTCCAGTTGTGCAGGCGTGGCCGTCAGATCACCACCTACCACGAGGGTGTCCAGAATAACCTTAGGGTTTAGCTGGTTCGCTCTGTAAGTAGTTAGTGGTAGAGTGGGAATTATAATTAGAATAAGTAAAGGGAGACACCCACCTCCCATCCTATCTCAGTCATTTGCTCTTTGCCTTCTAGGTTTTCCTGCTCTCCCAATCCCGTGCTATAGCAACTGAGATCCGCAGAGAACCATACCTCTGTGTACTGGAGATTTTGAGGAAGTGAGACCGTAATCTCACTGTCGTAGCGTGTGGTAGCCACATGGTTGCAGATCGATGTGTTGATTCACGTTTTGTTTGTGTTCTTCGCGTTCTTCGTTTCTCCGCGATTTTCCCGTCTCTCGATCTCCCTCTCTACTGCGTCTTTTCAAAATCCGTTTGAATCAACTTGTTCTTTATAGTGAGGAGATCATTTCCACCAAAGGAATTCATCTAACTCTTCACGAACAAGTAGATCGGGTTGATTTCGTTTTCGTGGTGCTTTTTTGTTCATTCTTCTTCCCTTTCGAATTCCTGTTGATTGGATTGTTTTGAGCGGAAGATTTCTTGGGGATAGTCTCCTAACTACCTCGTGATCATCTTCTCCAAGTTTGGGAACTAGGGATATTGAGTTGAATTGGATTTGGGGAGATTTGAGTTGAGGGCGACCAAAATCGCCCTCACTGGGCACTCGCGGACAGTCCGCCGTTGGGGGCACGGACAGTCCGCGCGTCGGGCTCCGACCGGGGCAGTGGTCGCGTGGCTCGGCTGTGTTGACTTGGATTGACCGGCGGACAATCCGCAGTGCACGGTCGCGGACAGTCTGAGAAGTGTCCAGGGGACTTCAGCAGCAATGTTGTTTCGGGGAATCTGCCGGCGGACAGTCCGCCATCCCCACGCGGACAGTCCGCGGTTGAGCCGGACAGTCCGGGACCGTACTGGCGGTCAGTCCGGGAACTGGCTGAGTGTTGAGCTTTAGTGCGTTTGCTCTCCCGGCTTCTTCGCTTGGTTTCCGGACTTCTCGGTTGGCCCTATAGTTCACCTAGGAACTTCTCTAGGTATCTTTGCTACTTGTTAGCATTGGTATTTAGGGATTTCTCAACGTAGGCTTCAATCTACGTTCAGGACTAGGTTTTAGAGGTCAAACCTCTGCCGGTGCTTTTGGCGTTTTTGGTTTGCTATCGCTTGGTGGTGCCTCGCTATGATCCTAGGGATCATCCACCCTCTTCCAAGGGTCGTGGGCATCACAGTTTCGGTCGAAGCTTTTGGGGGTTGATTTGTGGGACAAAGGCCGAAGTTTCGAGAGAAATTTTTGAGCTCCCATTCACCCCCCCTCTGGTCGCCTTGCTTTTGCATTCTCGGTCCTTCAATTGGTATCAGAGCGGGTTAAGGATCTTCCACCTTAGCTGGTTCCAGATCCACAGAAGGCGACATGGATCGCGGCGTGGGCAAACTGCCGTTTTTCGATGGGACGAACTATGCGTGTTGGAAGATACGCATGTCGGCCTATCTGCAGAGTTTGGGTGCTTCCATCTGGGATATTTGCAACTCTGCCGATTATGTGGTCTTGGCTGCTCGTGCTACTCAACATCAGATTGATGAGCACGATGCCAATAGCCGAGCCTGTTATGCTCTTTTCTCATATTTGAGCATGACGGAGTTTGATCTCATTTCTCACCTCGCTACGGCTCGGGAGATTTGGGCTACCCTTATGTGTTTCCATGAGGGAACCACTCAAGTCAAAACTGAAAGGACCGTGACGCCTAAGAGGGGGGGGGGGGTGAATTTGGCAACTTAAAACTTCGCGGGCCTTGTTCCCTTCGGTACACAGAGGCGGCCACACCACAGTCGCGGTCGGTGTGATCTCGCAAGACTTACAAGCCCCGCCGATGTACAACAACGGTGCCCGCAAGCACCGGTAGATGAGAGGGTTTTAACCTCACTAAACACTAGGCCTAACACATAGAGCAAGCACAAAGCGATGGTCTAACTAGCTTAAGCACTTCGCAAAGCACATACACTAATCACCGAGTATATCACTTGAGCACTTTGGTGGCTAGAGCAACTAAATATGTGTCTATACGCTTGGTACACTTCCTTGAGCTCCAACCATACTATTTTGGCCGGCCATGGGGGTATATATAGATCCCCAAGCAAATAGAGCCGTTGGGCAAAGGAATGGGCTTTTCTGCCATCGACCGGACGCTCGTCACGTCCTGACCGGACGCGTTCGGTCTCTCACAACGGCTAGTTGGCCGCCAGCACAGGCACTGATCGGACTCTGGTATGAGTCCGGTCGTAGACGATCGGACGCGTCCGATCGCGTTTTTGTGCCTCTGGAACCTCTCTGTGTTCGATCGGACTCAGCTGAGCTCCAGCGTCCGATCGTTGTCGTAGCGTCCGGTCATGTGGTCACGCTGAGGAACAGTAGCATCGGAGCGTCCGGTCGCTACTGTCACAGCGTCCGGTTGCTTTGACGAGGCGCTGCTGGCTTCGGGTACTGACCGAACGCATCCAGGCCAGCGTCCGGTCACTGCGAAGCAGCGTCCGGTCACTTGTTCTTCTCGCCTTTCTCTCGTTCTTTGCTTCCGACTTGGTTCCATTCTTGTGCCTTGGACTTTGCTTGATCTTTAGGGTCTTCAACTGAGCTTCTAGAGTCTTGCTTGAGGTGTTGATCGTCGGATCACCACGTCGCCTTAGTCCAAGTCACATTTGCACCCTATTGGACTACAAAACAAACACTTGCAAACGCATTAGTCCAATTTGGTTATGTTGTTCATCAAACACCAAAATCCGAAGTTAAATGGTCCGAGGTCCATTATCCTTACAATCTCCCCCTTTTTGGTGATTGATGACAACACGACCAAAGCAAGCAAATAAAAGATACATAATTTTAAAATGCAATCTACTTGCTAGGATGCAATGCAAAGGCAAGATCATATGATGTTTAAAAGATACCACATTGAAATATATTTAATCTAACATATCTTGCCCTTGCCATAGAGTCTCACTGTGACTTTATGGATTAAGACTCTCCCTAACTCCATAAATCACTTCCTCTCTTTTTGAACCATTCCCAAGAAAATAACCATAGAATGTTTTGAAAATTTGAAAATTTTGATTTTGGTTATTTTGTTTGTTTTAGTTTGGGCTTGATTTTGGTCCTACACATTTCTCCCCCTTTGGAATCAAACACCGAAAAGGAAGACATTAAAGCTCAAGAGAGGACACATTATATAAGCTAAAACTCCCCCTAAGTATATGCATACATATGATGTAAGGCAAAAGCATATGCATAACCGACAAATTAAAGCACAAAGGAGTTTAATCTATATAATGTATGGAGAAAGCATATAAGAATATCAAATTGAGATCAACATAATGATATCGGTTAGGAATACCATATGTAGATGCCAATTGGATTATCACCACACATGATGCTTGTCTCCGAGAACTCCATTTTCCTTGCAATGAGACTACTACACACATGATAATCTTGAAAGTAGTGTTAGTCTCGAAGCTTCCAAATTATAGACTAGACTCCCCCTAAAAGTGTGCATACAAGTTTGAAATACTTGTAGGAGACATGCACATTGACTTGTAAGGTCAAACTACCATTTTCCATATTGATATTACAAGAAATGTGACATCAATTGAAGATGGTAATTGGGGTAGTTTATAATCTGGACTTTGGCACATATAAGATAAATACAAAGTAAACGAAGCTATGTGCCGTGCTTCTAAACAATTAAAACCATGTAGAATTACTCTAAGAATATGAGTGATACCGAGCAAAACTACCATATGATAAGCCTAATTTGCATGACAAAAGATATGAATATACCAATGCAAACATAGGCAATGAAGGAACTAGATGTTAAAAGTAATTGCAAGAAATTATACCAAATGAAAGTAATTGCAAGAATTTAAATCTAGTTACCTAACATGGGAGGGGGAATTTGGGTCTATAGTACCCACTAACATAATTGGCAATGACATGATCCAATGTGATGCACCCCATGATATGCACCCAAAACTTTGCCATGTCTCCAAATTCTCCAAAGCCAATTTGGCTACTCACTTCCCTCTCGGGATCCAAACCTTTTTGGTGCTCTTCATGGTTGAGATAATGTCCTTAGGAACCCAAATACGTTTGGCCCCATTGTTGGCTTGCTTGTTTACCTTGATGGCCACTACCTTGTCATTCTTCTTCTTCTTCAAAAGGTAGGGTGTGGTGGCCTTCTTGTTCACCTTGTTGGTGTAGGTGTTGGAGAGCTTGCTTGTTTGCTTTTTGTTTTTCTCTTTCTTCTTTTCTCCCCCATGCTTCACCTTACACTCATAGGACTTGTGGCCTTCCTTGTGGCAAGGGTAACAAACCATGGTTTGCTCCTCATCAAGCTTCTTCACTCCCTTGTTGGTGTTATCTTGATGAGTTCGGGTTTGCTTCCCCTTGCCTTTTGCTTGGGTCAAGTCCTTAGTGAGGCGTGCCACTTCTTGCTTTAGTAGCTCATTCTCCATTGTAACTTCTTGTGTACATGTTTCTACAATGACATTCTCAACACAAGCTTGTTTGCATATGGGTGAGTCTAAATCAAGTAAGTCAATGCAAGAAGTAGAGGCATCCTTTTTAGGCATATCAAAGATTGATTTCTCAATTTTAGGTGCCTCGGTGGGGTTTGCTCCGATGGTTTCAAGATTAGCAACTTTGTTAGTTAGCTCATCACAATGCTTGCACATAATTTCCATTTTAGCAAGCAAACTTTTGTAAGCATCTTGTGTGCTAGCTAACTTTGCTTTTAGTTTTTCATTTTTCTTAGCAAGTTGCTCATCACTACTTGTGCTATCATATGTGCTTATACTAGCCTCAAGTTTCTCAATTTTATTAGATATCTCAACATTTAAGTTTGAAAAGGTTTCATATTGATCAAGCATGGCATTATAAGCTTGTTGAGAACTATCTAATTTTTCTTTTAAAGTATTTATTTTCTTTTGTTGGCTAGTGCAAGCCTTAGCATATTTGAGATTATCTTGCACAAGTTGATTGTAAGAAGGTAGCTCATCATCACTATCACTATCTCTATCACTATCACTAGAGATAGGGCTTGTGTTACCTCGTGCCATAAGGCACATACGTGAGGAGCTTGATGATGAGTGCTTGCGGCCGTGCCTCTTGTGGTGAGCTTCATCATCACTTGATGAATCATCCCATGTCTTGATGGTGGTGAGAGCTTTGGCCTTGCATCCCATCTTTTTCTTGTCCTTCGGTGAGGGCTTTTGTTTTGGGCAATCTTCCACAAAGTGCCCTCTTTTGCCGCATCCATAGCATCCCTTTTTCCTTTGCTCTCTTCTTTGATTGGTGAAGAGGCAATCTTCTATGGTGATGGGCACACCCTTGACATTAAGCTTCCGGATCATCCTCTTCACTCCTTTCATGAGCTTGATTGTTTCTTCTTCATCTAAGGAGGAATCGGATGAGGTGGAGGCTTGATCATCATCACTTGATTCTTCATCATCATCCTCTTCTTCATCTTCACTTGAGGAGCTTGAGCTTGTCTCAACTTGCTTCTTGCCCTTCATCTTTTTGTGCTCATCACATGTGAGAGCAATGCCTTTGCTTGATGAAGTGGCTTCTTCTTGGCCCATCTTGCGTGACATCTCAAATGCCACCAATTTGCCAATGACAATGGCCGGGGTCATGGTGCTCAAGTCCTCCATGTTGTGGAGGATGGTGATGATGGTTGCATATTTGTTCTTTGGAAGCACGGAGATGATCTTCCTCACAATATCCGCATCACCTAGCTTTGTAATTCCTATAGAATGGAGCTCATTGATAATTAGATTCAAACGAGAATACATATCACGAACAAGCTCATTATCATTCATTTTAAAGGAATCATAGCTTGTTTTTGTTAGGTGATGTTTTTGCTCACGTACATTACTTGTACCATCATGGAGCTCATGAAGCTTTAACCAAATTTCATGAGATGTTTGTAAAGTAAATACTTGGTTAAAGACATCCATGCTTATAGATTCAAACAAGCAATTTTTAGCTCTAGCATTAAGATGAATTTCTTTTTCATCACCCGTGGTAGGCTTCTCGGGATTCTTAATGGGTTTCATCCCGTCGCGGGTGACTCTCCAAACACCTAGATCGACGGCTTCTAAAAAGCAAGCCATCCTAGCACTATAGTAAGGGAAGTTAGTGCCGTCAAAGTGTGGAGACCTAGAGGTATCCATCCCAACCTCTCTTAGGGGCGTCGGCTAGAAGGCGATTAAGCCAAGAGTCCACAAGAGAGCCAACCGGCTCTGATACCAATTGAAAGGACCGTGACGCCTAAGAGGGGGGGGGGTGAATTTGGCAACTTAAAACTTCTACTCTAAACTATGGCCTCTAATTTCCACCGAGTCAAAACCTATGCAAGAAAGTAAACTATCTAATGTGCAACTAAGGTTTTGCTAGGTGTGTTTGCTATCTCTATCGCAAAAAGGAGTTATGCAACCTAGTTTCCAAAACTATCAACTAGCGTATAAACTAGGAAGAGTAAAGCACATGATCAAGGTTGCAATGTAAATGCGGAAGCTTAAAGAGGGTGATAGAGATGCAAACTCCCGTCGACGACTCCGGTATTTTTACCGAGGTATCGAGAAGCGCGCAAGCTTCCCCCTAGTCCTCGTTGGAGCCCCTCGCAAGGAATCCCTCGCAAGGGCCAAGCTCCCGGTCGGGTAACTCCGTGGATAGCTCCGGTTCTTCCCCACGCGCAAGTGGGTCTCCGGTTAAGCCACTCGTGGCAAAGCCTCTCCCGGATGCTCCTCGCCGTCTTCACTATCAAGCTTCCGGCCGAAACGCCGCGGGCCTTGTTCCCTTCGGTACACGGAGGCGGCCACACCACAGTCGCGGTCGGTGTGATCTCGCAAGACTTACAAGCCCCGCCGATGTACAACAACGGTGCGCGCAAGCACCGGTAGATGAGAGGTTTTTAACCTCACTAAACACTAGGCCTAACACATAGAGCAAGCACAAAGCGGTGGTCTAACTAGCTTAAGCACTTCGCAAAGCACATACACTAATCACCGAGTATATCACTTGAGCACTTTGGTGGCTAGAGCAACTAAATATGTGTCTATACGCTTGGTACACTTCCTTGAGCTCCAACCATACTATTTTGGCCGGCCATGGGGGTATATATAGAGCCCCAAGCAAATAGAGCCGTTGGGCAAAGGAATGGGCTTTTCTGCCATCGACCGGACGCTCGTCACGTCCTGACCGGACGCGTCCGGTCTCTCACAACGGCTAGTTGGCCGCCAGCACAGGCACTGATCGGACTCTGGTATGAGTCCGGTCGCAGACGATCGGACGCGTTCAATCGCGTTTTTGTGCCTCTGGAACCTCTCTGTGTTCGATCGGACTCAGCTGAGCTCCAGCGTCCGATCATTGTCGTAGCGTCCCGTCATGTGGTCGCGCTGAGGAACAGTAGCATCGGAGCGTCCGGTCGCTACTGTCACAGCGTCCGGTTGCTTTGACGAGGCGCTGCTGGCTTCGGGTACTGACCGGACACATCTAGGCCAGCGTCCGGTCACTGCGAAGCAGTGTCCGGTCACTTGTTCTTCTCGCCTTTCTCTCGTTCTTTGCGCCCGACTTGGTTCCATTCTTGTGCCTTGGACTTTGCTTGATCTTTAGGGTCTTCAACTAAGCTTCTAGAGTCTTGCTTGAGGTGTTGATCATCGGATCACCACGTCGCCTTAGTCCAAGTCACATTTGCACCCTATTGGACTACAAAACAAACACTTGCAAATGCATTAGTCCAATTTGGTTATGTTGTTCATCAAACACCAAAATCCGAAGTTAAATAGTCCGAGGTCCATTATCCTTACAAAAACCCGTCTCTACGAGTCGCACAAGCGAGGGTATGAGAACTTTCGACATATGCCTGGCGAGAGCATAGAGAGTTTATTCGCTCGCTTTCAGGTGATTGTGAACAGGATGAGGGCTAACAAGGAGCTGTTGCCTTTCGACGATCATGAGAGGGCTTTGAAGCTTTTGCACACTTTCGATCGGTCGGTGTGGGACTCGAAGGTTCAGGCGATCATCGAATCACCTAACTATGAGACCCTCACATGCGACGAGCTCTTCAGTAAGCTCAAGTCCAGTGAGCTTGACGCCATGGCGAGGGCTTCTTATGAAAATCCTTCTGGCCCGTCAATGGCTTTGCTTTCTGGCTCTTCTGCTAACCCCTCTGGAGGATTTGCACTTTCTTCTCTTCTTTCTGTCACAGAGGAGCAGCTGGAGTTCATGGGGGATGATGAGTTGGCTTTGCTTGCCAACCGGTTCTCGCGGTTCCACAACAACCGCATGAATCGTCGCCGCGGAGGAGGACGCTCGGGTTGTTTCGAGTGCGGCGACCCCAACCACTTCATCGCCAATTGCCCGAAGAAGAACAAGCAAGTCTTCGGCAAGGCGGATCATGGGCACAAGTACGACTCCGGCAAGGGCAAGGAGAAGTACGTCCCCGCGAAGCACAAGCGGAAGGGCGGCTTCAACAAGGAGTACATCAAGACGAAGTACTTGGAGAAGGCCCAGGCTGAGCAGCGTGCCTTCTTCGCCACGCTCAGCGACGTCGACGACTCGGATGACAACTCCGCTTCCTCAAGCGACGACGAGTCCAAAAAGAAGAAGAAGATGGACGACAAGCTGAACGGCCTCTGCTTCTTCACCGACAACGAGGGCTTTTGCACCATGGCCCTCGGCAAGGAGGTCGACGGCGAGCTGGAGGAGTTCCCTTAGAACAACAATGACCACGACACCTCCTAGGTATCTCAGACCCCCGATGAGCTTTCTGCTAAGGTCGAGAAACTTACTGCCGCCCTCCTTAGTCAAGACAAGCTGCTTAGGCACGCTGCTAGAGAGAGGAAGGAGTTTAGGCAGAAGTGGGAGGATACGGTGAAGGAACTTGAATCTGTCAAGTCCACCGTTGTTGTCACCGAGGAGGAGGAGTGTGAGATGTGCTCCACACACATGACTGACCTTCTCACTTTGAAAACTAAGTATGTTGTGTTGGTAGGAGAGGTGGATGAGTTTAAGGCAAGATCCTCGCTGTTGGGTGCATGCAAGTCCTGTGCGGGCTTGCAATCCGAGTTGGCAGAGAAGAATGCCAAGATTGTGTCTCTTGAGAAGGCCAGGTCGAGTAGCACCTGTGTGTCTAGATGCGCTTTATGTGAGGGTTTGGAGATGGAGATTGCGAATGTGCAGCATGACAAGATGCAAACCGAGGAGGAAAACACATACCTTCGGACCATCTTGTCATGGGTGTCTAGTGGTGAGCCGCAGCTTGGGATGATGATTGCCCAATTCAAACGTGCTGCTGGAGGTCCATGTGTAGGTTTTGCTCAGGGTGTTGAGAGCGCTTCATCTTTTGGCAAGATTGGAGAGTCGAGTGGTCTTAATCCGAGTGAGAATCCCAACTCCACCACTACTCCCAAGCTTACCAAGATTCCACCCAAAGAGCCTCTAAAGCCTAACACCAAGGATGGGGTGTTTGTTGAACCTCCGAGAGCTCCACCCAAGAAACAGTCATGGGCTCCAAAACCAAACCACTTGAAGAACAAACTAGACACAATGCCACCTATTCAGGAGGAGCTTATGCCACAGAAGGGCAAAGTGATCCACACCCACTACCGTGAGTACCAACAACCCCCTATGAGAGTGGTGAGGTACCATTGTGAGCACTGTGGGAGAGATGGACAATTGAGTGAGTTTTGTTTTCGGCGCAAGAGAGAGGCGCGCCATGCAAATGAGATGAACAACACGGACATGTACCATCCTTTCCATGATGTACATGTGCCGAATGTTCAGAGGCGTGCTGCTAGGCCTAGAGGTCCAAAACCTCAAGTTCCTAGGCCTAGGCCGCGAAGAGAACGTGCCCGGCCGGAGCCTGCAGTTGTGGGCTTTGGACCCCGTGGCGGTAGCTTTGTAGTTGAGCATTTTCCCCCCATCGCGTTTTGAGTATCGCGATGGACGCTCCTCCCTTTGTGGACCACGTTTTCCTCTACGTGGTGATCGCTCTTCCCGTAGGCATGCTAGGAATGGTTTTTCTGCTAACCGTTCTTTTGAGCAGCCGGCCCAACACTGGTATTCTTCCTACTTCACTAACCCCAGTGTTGGACCGTATGCTCACCCTATGTCTTTTTATTGATGTAGGTAAAACGATTGGAGAACTTTTGGTTGGTGGATTCCGGTTGTTCGAGGCACATGACCGGAAACACCAAGTGGTTCTCCAGTCTTAGTCCGGTCGCCAGAAAGGAGTTTATCACCTTCGGCGACAATAGCAAAGGTAAAGTGTTGTCTCGTGGGTTGGTGCGAGTTAATGAGCACTTTGTGTTGCGTGATGTTGCTCTTGTTTCTAACTTGCATTTTAACCTTCTTTCTATTTCGCAACTTTTCGATGATGACTATGAGATTCGTTTTAAGCCGAATCTCAGTCGTATTTTGGATCCTCAGGGCAATCTTGTTTGTTTGATTTCGCCCTTTGGGAAAGTCTTTCGTGCGAATTTCTCGGAGTTGTTTGGGATTTCTCGTTGTCTTTTGGCTGGACCTTCCTCCTCTGATCTTTGGAAGTGGCATAGGAGACTTGGTCACCTGAGCTTCGACTTGCTTGCAAGGCTTAGCTCACTTGGCTTAATCCGAGGATTGCCCAAGTTGTGCATGGAGAAGGATCTTGTTTTCCATTCTTGTAGACATGGGAAGATGGTTGCCGCTCCCCACCATCTAGTGACTCAGGTCATGACTAAGCGCCCTGGACAGCTTTTACACATGGACCTTGTTGGTCCGGCTCGGGTGAGCACGGTTGGGGGGAAGTGGTACGTGCTTGTTGTTCTTGACGATTTTTCGAGATATTCGTGGGTCTTCTTTTTGACTGAGAAGACTGAGACTTTCTCTTTCGCTCGCAATCTGATTTTGCGTCTTCAGAACGAGTTCCCTATGAACTCGATGCGAGCTATTCGTAGTGATAATTGTTCTGAGTTTAAGAACTCGGATTTTGAGAAGTTTTGTAACTCTTTGGGTTTAGAGCATCAGTTTTCTTCCCCCTACACACCGCCATAGAATGGTGTTGTAGAGAGGAAGAATTGGACCCTTGTTGAGATGGCTAGGACGATGCTCGATGAGCATAGGACTCCTAGGCGATATTGGGCCGAGGCTATGAGCACTGCATGCTATATTTCCAATCGCATTTTTCTCCGAGCTTTCTTGAAAAAGACTTCTTATGCGTTGCATTTTGGAAAACAGCCCAAAGTGAGTTATTTTAGAGTTTTCGGTAGCCACTGTTTTATACTTAAGAAAGGCAACTTGGACAAGTTTGAGTATCGTTCTTCTGACGGTGTATTTTTGGGTTATGACACTCATACTCGTGCATATCGTGTACTTAACCTTGATACTAACCGAGTCATGGAGACATCCGATGTCACCTTTGACGAGACCATGGTTTGTCATTCTTCTCGTTTTGAGCGTGCATGTGATCATGAGGTTGGCGAGCCTCTTTTTGATGATGAGGACGAGGGTGCTGAAGGGATGGATGACCTAGCGCCACCTCCACCTGCTGTGCCGCAAAGAGCGGCCTCTAATACCCCTCACGGCCCCGACCCTTCTTCTTCGACTACTTGGGGGCCGTGGGATCCGCCACCTCGGGCTGTACCTTTCATACCTGAGGAGGCACCAGCTGCTGTTGAGGGGGAGGTCTCTTCAGCTCGGGAGGCGCCACGACACATTCAGCGCCAACACCCGCCTCAACAGATGATCGGCAGCATCGGCGAACGTGTCACTCGGTCTAGGTCACAACATATCTCTCACTTTGCTCATTCTGCATTTGTTGCTGATTTTGAACCCCGAGATGTTGGACACGCTTTATCTGATCCGGATTGGGTCAATGCCATGCATGAGGAGCTTGAAAACTTTGAGAGAAATCGGGTTTGGGTTCTTGTTCCTCTTCCTCCTAAGTGTCACCCTATTGGGACAAAATGGGTTTTCAAAAACAAACAAGGAGAAGATGGCCATGTTGTGAGAAACAAGGCCAGACTTGTAGCCCAGGGGTATAGTCAGAAGGAGGGGATAGACTATGAGGAGACTTTTGCTCCTGTAGCTCGTTTGGAGGCAATTAGGATCCTCTTGGCTTTTGCTGCATCCAAAGGGTTTAAACTTTTTCAAATGGATGTCAAGAGTGCCTTCCTAAACGGCTACATAGAAGAGGAGGTGTATGTGAAACAACCCCCCAGTTTTAAAATCCTAAGTTTCCAAACCATGTCTTTAAACTTCACAAAGCTTTGTATGGTTTGAAACAAGCCCTTAGAGCCTGATATGATAGGTTGAAAACCTTTTTGCTTGCTAAGGGGTTTAAAATGGGATGTGTGGATAAAACACTTTTTCTCCTCAAGCAAGGCAATGACATTCTCTTGGTCCAGATTTACGTGGATGATATCATTTTCGGTGGTTCTTCTCACGCATTGGTTGCCAAGTTTGCAGATACTATGAGCAGGGAGTTTGAGATGAGCATGATGGGCGAGTTGACATTTTTCCTCGGATTGCAAATCAAGCAATCTCGAGAGGGAACGTTTGTGCACCAGGGTAAGTATACCAAGGATATCCTGAAGAAATTTGATATGGGTGAGGCCAAGCCTCTTCCAACACCCATGTCGACCACGACGGCCCTGGATGCGGACAAGGATGGAGAAGCTGTGGACCAGAAGGAGTACCGGAGTATGATCGAGTCGCTGCTGTACCTGACGGCGACACGCCCGGACATTCAGTTCGCGGTGTCTCTTTGCGCACGATTTCAGTCGTCGCCGCGCACCTCTCACCGTCAGGCGGTCAAGCGCATTATGAGGTACTTATGCTTCACTCCAGAGTTTGGGATTTGGTATTCTGCTTCCTCCACCCTCTCCCTTTGTGGTTATTCCGATGCCAATTTTGCTGGTTGCCGACTTGAGCGCAAGTCCACTTCTGGGAGTTGTCAGTTTATTGGTTCTTCTCTTGTATCGTGGTCTTCTCGCAAGCAGTCTAGTGTCGCCCAGTCTACCACGGAGGCTGAGTATGTTGCTGCGGCTAGCTGCTGTTCCCAGTTGCTTTGCATGATGGCCACTTTGCGTGATTTTGGTCTGAGCTTTTCTCGCGTTCCTTTGCTTTGTAACAGCACGAGTGCTATTAGCGTTGCTAAGAACCCTGTGCTGCACTCTAAGACTAAACACATTGATGTGCGCTTTCATTTCTTGCGATACCACTATGAGAAGGGTGATATCGACCTTCGCCATGTCGATACTCATCATTAGTTGGCTGATATTTTCACCAAGCCTTTGGACCAATCAACTTTTGCTAGGTTGAGAGGTGAGCTTGGTGTGTGTTTCCCCTTTTAGATGGGGGAAACATTTTGATTCGTGTATTATAGACTGACTCTTTGTTTTTCAGTTGGTATCGTTTCTGATAAGATTAGTCTTTGGATTTCATCATGCATCTTTGCATTCTCGAGCTTCATGTATATAATCTTTAGAATGTGACTGTGCTCTGGTTAGTGTATGCTCTAATGCTATATAATGATGCTTGTAGCTTATGCTCTTTCTGATCACAGATACATGTTGTGAGCTGAGCTATTTTATAAATGGTGAACTTGCTTAATGACCTCAAACTTGAAAATGTTCACCATTGAGATATGCAACTAGCATGTGTAGAATATGTTGAATTCACTTGTGCTTTTCATATATGCTAGGTTGCTATGTCTCTAGTTCTGAGTCATTCACTTGCTTGGTATGTTCATATTCTCCTTAAAATTTGAACCAAGTTAAGTGAATTGGAAAGATCGAGATGGGATTGCTTGTCAGCACATCACAGTATCGAGACTGTTTCTCATTGCACTTTGAGTTAAACTTGAGCTGTGTAGTGTATGACCAAAACTGTTGCATTAAGCTTCTGATTGCTTCTGCATAGGCTTCGCACAGTTAGAAAGTTAGGTAATGACAAGCTTTCAACCTCTCGCAATCACATGCTAAAATTTGAATTTGTGTAATTTAACCGCTGCAACTCCGATAAAATTTGAAATACACAAGTCTATGTTTCACTCTATAGCATGATGATTGAACCTTGCTAGGGGTAGTTCACTTTGTATACATGTTTAGCACTTGTTTGACTTCCTGTCTATACATGTTTAGTGCTATTTTGATGGTGAATACCTTTTTGGCTGAAAACTGCTCATTTTGCTCCATTGTTCAGATTTTGTATTTGGTGATCAGTTTGAGCCTTTGCTAGCATTCTGTGCATATTGTTGAGTCATCGGATCAACATTTTATCGAGCATCTTCCCATTCTATCGACTATATTCCTGAAGCTGCTAACTTGCATTTTCACTCATATGCATTTGGAGGGGAGATACTTGATAGTGCATTTTCAACTAAGGGGAGAAATTTGCCAAATCATAAGGGGGAAATCTTATCTTTGTTGTGTGCACTATTGGAGGGGGAGCTTGAGCTGGCTCAGATTTTTCGATTCAGAGCTTTTTCTGCTAGTTGTGTTGAGCCTCTTTGCCTCTGTCTTGAGGGACTAGCAGCTGTGTCTTTCGATGAGTGTTCAGCTGATTGTGCTATTCAGTTGGATTTTAGTGATTTTAGTTGATATCAAGCTTTCTCGCTAGCGGTGTTGAGCCCGTTTTGCCTCTTCTTGAGGGCTAGCTCTATTTTTGCTTGAATTTCAATTGGTATCAAGCTTTCTCGCTAGCCGTGTTGAGCCTGCTCTACCTCTTTTTGAGGGCTAGCTTTGCTTTGCTTGGTTGCGTCGAGCCGTTGCCCATGTCTTTGGGGACCAAGTTTGACAATGCACTCATCAAGGGGGAGATTGCGGATACATGGGTGTATGCCGAGTCTCGAGTGATGAGTGATTGTCAACTGGGATGATGCGCATGTTCTTTGGCTTGTGTTGTGCAGGTGTCGAGCACGGATACAGTGATCGAAGGCAAGGAGAAGGTGAAGTAGAGATGTGCCGTGCCGATGGACCGATAGTGGCGAAGGGCGGACGTAAGGCTTGGACTGAGGGACCAGTGGCCTGAGGATCAGCTGTGGTGGCTGACAGCCTAGGACAGCGACGAGCGAAGACTTGCTTGTGTTCGGGGTGCACGAGCGGTGCATCCCTTCTACGGCTCGGTTTGGTGGTTGAGCCATAGAAAAACCACTGAGTGGACGGTTTCCAGGTTTGGGCCTCAAAACCTGGGCGTTGATGGTTTCCGAGTTTGGGCCACAAAACTCGGGCTGAGGACGGTTTCCAGGTTTGGGCCTCAAAACCTGGGTGCAGCGGGTTTCTGAGTTTGGGCAACAAAACTCAGGCGATGGACGGCTGGTTTCCCGGTTTGGGCCTCAAAACCAGGGGTTGGTCGTGAAGGCTGGTTTCCCGGTTTGGGCCACAAAACCGAGGGCGAAGTCCGGGAAAAGGACAAGCAGAGCGGTGGCGGCACGTGGCGGCAATCGGTGAGGTTGCGTCGAGGCAACGCTTCCAGTTGTGCGGGCGTGGCCGTTGGATCACCACCTACCACGAGTTGGTCCAGAATAACCTTAGGGTTTAGCTGGTTCGCTCTGTAAGTAGTTAGGGGTAGACTGGGAATTAGAATTAGGATAAGTAGAGGGAGACACCCACCTCCCATCCTATCTCAGTCATTTGCTCTTTGCCTTCTAGGTTTTCCTGCTCTCCCAATCCCCTGTTGTAGCAACTGAGATCCGCAGAGAATCATACCTCTGTGTACTGGAGATTTTGAGGAAGTGAGACCGTAATCTCACTGTTGTAGCGTGTGGTAGCCACACGGTTGCAGATCGATGTGTTGATTCGCGTTTTGTTCGTGTTCTTCGCGTTCTTCGTTTCTCCGTGATTTTCCCGTCACACGATCTCCCTCTCTACTGCGTCTTTTCGAAATCCGTTTGAATCAACTTGTTCTTTATAGTGAGGAGATCATTTGCACCGAAGGAATTCATCTAACTCCTCACGAACAAGTAGATCGGGTTTATTTCGTTTTCGTGGCGCTTTTTCGTTCATTCTTCTTCCCTTTCGAATTCCCGTTGATTGGTTTGTTTTGAGCGGATGATTTCTTGGGAATAGTCTCCTAACTACCTCGTGATCATCTTCTCCAAGTTTGGGAACTAGCGATTTTGAGTTGAATTGGATTTGGGGAGATTTGAGTTGAGGGCGACCAAAATCGCCCTCACTAGGCACTCGCGGACAGTCCGCCGTTGGGGGCGCGGACAGTCCGCGCGTCGGGCTCCGACCGAGGCAGTGGTCGCGCGGCTCGGCTGTGTTGACTTGGATTGACCGGCGGACAGTCCGCAGTGCACGGTCGCGGACAGTCCGGGAAGTGTCCAGGGGACTTCAACAGCAGTGTTGTTTCAGGGATTCTGCCGGCAGACAGTCCGCCATCCCCACGCGGACAGTCCGCGGTTGAGCCGGACTGTCCGGGACCGTACTGGCGGACAGTCCGGTGAAAGGTCCTAAATGGCTAGAGGGGGGTGAATAGCCTAATAAAATTTCTACAAAACACTTAGAGCAACTAATTAGTCAATTAGAAAGCGAAACTTTTTGCTCTAGCTCTATCAAGTGTTGCAAGCCACCTATCCAAGCAATTCTAGTGTATTATAATCACTATGACACAAAAGAGCTATGTCACTACTCTCTAAACTAGTGAGCTAGCAAGAATTAATTACTTCTAACTAGAGAGTTACTTCTAGCAACAATAATCACTACACAAGAAAGAATGAAAGTAAAGCAAGTGATAAGATGGTTACCACCGTTGGCAAGAGATAATCAATTGATATATGAATGCCAATGAACTCCGGGATATTTCCAATGAGACAATAGACACACAATCTTTCTCCCGAGGTTCATGTGCTTGCCGGCACGCTAGTCCCCATTGTGTCGATCACACACTTGGTGGTTCGGCGGCTAATAGGTGTTTCACAAACCTAGCTCAACAAATGAGCGCCGCAAGAACCCACTCACAAGTGAGGGTAGCTCAATGACACGAGCATTCCACTAGAGTTCTCTTTCACAAACTCCCGCGGGGAAGGCACAAGAACCCCTCACAAATTTCTTGATTGGAGGTGGACACAATCACCAAATCCCCTCACCAATCACAAATCCACCAACCGTCTAGGTGGCGACAACCACCAAGAGTAATAAGAAATCCACAATCACAACAATCACCTAGTGCCAAGAAATTGAATCACAAATGCATGCACCTAGGGTTTCCCAAATCCTCTCATGAATGAGCATCCACCATGGAAATGGAGAGGAAAGGGAGGAGATGCTCTTCAAGCTCACAAGATCAACACGGGCTCTCAATCTTTCTTAGGGTTAGCACAAAGCCTGGGAGAAAGAGATGAGAGAGGAGCTTATTCTTCACTTTTTGGTTCTTGCAAGAATGAGCAAAGGGAGAAGAATAGAGAGCAAATGAATGTGTGAGAGGGTTTGCAAAAGGAGAACACTGCATCTTCAAATAGATAGCCAGCCAAAACGACCGTTACGTGGATCTGAGCTTAACCGAAAACTCCGGGTCGGGCCAAAGAAATATCCGGCGAGCACCTCACTACCTAGCAAACTGAAGTGCAAAAGGAAATAGCTGGAATATCCGGCTAGGGCCGAGAATAATTCCGAGCAAGGCCTTGCTGTTTGGAAAGAGCTGAGTTTTAAAAAACAGCTGGAATATCCGGGTAGGGGCACAAAAATATCGGGTTGGAGGTTCTCTGTTGGCTGCGGTTGCTACTCCTTTTTTTTCTCCTTTTTTTCTTTCAAGTGCTATTTCTTCTAAAAAGATTCAAAAGAAAATTAGCACAAGAGATAGCACTTTCACAAAGATTTTTTAAGGTTAATCTCACCACGTCATTAAGCACTTAATTATATGCAAATGAGACTCACACTTAGTGGCACTAGATAACTATTGTAATTAAAGATTTCCCCTCTTTATAGTACGGTTATCTATCCTAAACCCAACCACACACTCTATTGCGTCTTGATCGGTAAAACAAACGCCCTATTTTATACCTTTGCCTTGAGCCCATAGGGTTTTGGTTTTCTTTTTCTTCTTTTCCAAATGTGGAGAAATGTATTCTCAATTTGACCATCACCATCACATTTGAGTGTCATCTAGCTCCACCTTGGTGTGAACCAACCTATCTCATATATCACTTGGAGCAAGAGGTTAGTTCACTTGGGTTTCATCAATTATCCAAAACCAAACTAGGGTTTTCAATCTCCCCCTTTTTGGTAATTGATGACAACCTTCACAAAGATATGTATTTGAAAATTGAGTTGCCGCTTTGGTAGTATTAGCTCCCCCTACATATGTGCTATAGTGTTTAGTTCATATTTGGCACATATGCATGGATATGAAATGAGGGAGAGTAATACTATCAAATGATGCTAAGGTGTAAAGAATGGACCTTTGAAGCATGATACCAATTGGAGTTGCCAATATACACCATCCTTAGCACCATGGTTAGCTAGACTTACAAAAACACTAGATACCTTATGAGATCAACATTATATGCAAAGCTCTAGTATCGCTTGTAATACAAATTATATCTAGCAACCACCTATGCAAGCATACACCACACAAGCATGGATATCAAGTTAAACAACTTGTGCAATGCAAGCAAGCATATGAACATGCACAAATCAATTGCAACAACCAAGTTCATGAGCTTGCTCCCCATACTTGTGTGCTCAAATTGAATTTTCAAAAATTTTGTACTCCTTCTTTTTATCTTTGTGATTTTCTCTCCCCCTTTGTCATCTATTCCCATAAAAGGTTTGCATAAAAAGGTTCAAATGGATTAGGAGAGAGGTAGTTCTTTTCATATGTGGTTCAATCTAAATCATTTGCATGAGACATTTAACATGGTTTGCTCTAGAGTAAGCTTCTTCACACATCTTGCAATGGTTATCTTACTCACGTTGGTTAAATATTCCATTGCTCATTTTCTAGATTAAACACTAGGATTGCAAGCCCATAAACATGTTATATGCTACCACTAGATCATAACAAGCATAGAAGCAATAGTAACATCATATAAGCAACAAATTCATTTGATTTTCATGAATGATCCTAATAAACGTGAGGAATGACTAGATGCACTAAACATGTCCCTAGCAAGTATGGATGCATTTGCTAATCAAATTTTACCTTGCTTTGTCGAAGGAGAGGCATGTCATATAAGTGGGGGTGCATCAACACATATTTGAGAAGTCAAGTATGTTCAATTCATTCCTTAGCTTGCAAAACCTCTTCTCATCAAGTGGCTTGGTGAATATGTTGGCAAGTTGATCATCGGTACCAACACTCTCAATTGAAATATCACCCTTTTGTTGATGGTCTCTTATGAAATGATGCCTAATGTCAATATGCTTTGTTCTTGAATGTTGCACTGGGTTGTTTGTGAGCTTCACCACACTCTCATTATCACATAGCAATGTCACTTGTTTGAATTTGATTCCAAAGTCATCCAACGTTGCTTTCATCCAAAGTTATTGAGCACAACAACTACCGGCGGATATGTATTCGGCTTCGGCGGTTGAAAGTGCCACACTATTTTGCTTCTTTGATGACCAAGACACAAGTGATCTTCCCAACAATTGGCATGTGCCTGATGTGCTTTTTCTATCAACCTTGCAACCCGCCTAATCGGAGTCCGAATATCCAATCAACTCAATGTTTGACCCCTTTGGATACCATAAACCAACATCTTGTGTATGTTTCAAGTACCTCAATATTCTCTTAGTTGCCTTCAAGTGACTTTCTCTTGGTGAGGCTTGGAATCTTGCACACATGAATACACTAAACATGACATCCGGTCTTGATGCGGTCACATAGAGTAAGCTTCCAATCAAAGACCGATATAGCTTTTGATCCACCATATTTCCACTTGCATCACTATCTAAGTGTCCATTTGTCCCCATAGGTGTGCTAATGGCCTTTGCATCTTGCAATCCAAATTTCTTCATCATATCCTTGATGTACTTGCCTTGACTAACAAAAGTACCATTCTTCATTTGCTTGACTTGTAGACCAAGGAAATAGCTAAGCTCTCCAATCATGGACATCTCAAACTCATTAGCCATCATTTCACCAAACTCTTCACAAAAATCTTGATTAGTTGAACCGAAGATAATGTCATCAACATAGATTTGCAATACAAATAAGTCTTTGCCTATCTTCTTGGTGAATAGGGTGGTGTCAACCTTACCCATCTTGAACCCTTTAGAGAGGAGAAAATCCCTTAGCCTCTCATACCATGCTCTTGGTGCTTGTTTTAAACCATAAAGTGCCTTCTTGAGCTTGTACACATGGTTGGGCTTCTTGTCATCATCAAAACCGGGAGGTAGCTCAACATATACCAACTCATTTATATAGCCATTGAGAAATGCACTTTTGACATCCATTTGATAGAGGTTGATATTATGGGCACAAGCATAAGCTAATAAGATTCTAATTGCTTCCAACCTTGCAACCGGTGCATATGTTTCACCAAAGTCAAGACCCTCTACTTGAGTGTAACCTTGAGCTACCAATCTTGCTTTGTTTCTCACTACTATGCCATCTTGATCTTGCTTATTTCTAAAAACCCATTTAGTGCCAATGACATTATAATTCTTAGGTCTTTCTACCAATTCCCAAACTTGATTGCGAGTGAAATTATTTAATTCTTCATGCATAGCATTCACCCAATCAACATCTTGCAAAGCATCTTCTAACTTGGTTGGTTCAATTGATGACACAAAAGAATAATGCTCACAAAAAGAAGCCAATCTTGATCTAGTTTGCACACCACTTCTCATATATCCAACTATTTGATCTATAGGATGATCTCTAGCAATATGAGTTGGTTGGAGAATGGGAACTTGATCACTTACATTGGATTTGACATTTGATTGATTATCATGAGATGAACTAGCTACTTGTTGATCTTGCAATTGAGAACCACTAGCTTGCACATTTGGAGAAGTGAGCACTTGATTTTTGTCATCTTCAACATCAACCACTTCTCTAGGCCAAATATCACCAATATCCATATTTTTCATAGCATTGACCAATTGAGTTCCTCTCACATCATCTAGATTTTCATCTTCTTCTTGAGAGCCATTGGTTTCATCAAACTCAACATCATGAACCTCCTCAAGAGTACCACTAGACAAATTCCAAACTCTATATGCCTTGCTTTTAGTGGAGTAACCAAGTAAGAACCCTTCATCACATTTCTTATCAAACTTGCTCAATCTAGTGCCTTTCTTCAAAATATAGCATTTGCAACCAAACACTCTAAAATATGCAATGTTGGGCTTTCTATCATTCAAGAGCTCATATGGTGTTTTCTCCATCATTGGGTGACAACAGATGCGGTTGCTACAATAGCAAGCCGTGTTGATAGCTTCGACCCAAAATGAATGACTCACATTGTACTCACTAAGCATAGACCTTGCCATGTCAATGAGTGTTCTATTCTTCCTCTCAACAAGGCCATTTGATTGTGGAGTGTATTTGGGTGAAAATTGATGTCTAATACCAAATTCATCACAAAGCTCATCAATTCTTGTGTTTCTAAATTCACTACCATTGTCACTTCTTACTTTCTTGATGGTTGTTTCAAACTCATTGTGACATCTCTTCACAAAAGATTTAAATGTTGCATATGTATCACTCTTGTCAACTAGAAAGAATAACCATGTATATCTTGTGAAATCATCCACTATCACAAAGCCATATTTGTTGCCACCAATGCTAATGTATGATGTTGGTTCAAATAAATCCATGTGCAATAACTCAAATGCTTTGCTAGTACTCATGATGCTTTTCTTAGGGTGAGTGTTTCCAACTTGCTTGCCGGCTTGACAAGAGCTACAAAGTTTATCTTTCTCAAACACAACATCTTTCAAGCCTCTAACTAGATCATGTTTAATCAATCTATTCAATTGCTTCATGCCAACATGACCAAGTCTTCTATGCCATAACCAACCCATGCTAGATTTGGTGAACAAACAAGTTGATAGTTGAGCTTCACTAGTGTTGAAATCAACTAAGTATAGGTTCTCATATCTAAAGCCTTTGAAGATCAAGTTTGAGCCATCTACACTTATAATCTCTACATCATCAACCCCAAATATGCATTTCAATCCAAGATCACACAATTGAGCCACAGATAGCAAATTGAAGTTCAAGCTCTCAACTAGCAACACATTGGATATACTCATGTCATTGGATATAGTGAAAACACAAGGTTGATATGTGCCCTTGTGGTTCCCTTCCTGAGTGATGAGTGATCGATCAATGGGCAACATGTCTCTTGGCTGTGTTGATGTGCAGGTGTGGAACTCGGACAGTTGTCGAAGGTGAGGTGAAGGTCAAGTAGGGACGTGCTGTGCCGACGGACCGGGAGCGGTGAAGGGCAGACGTGGAGCTTGGACCGAAGGACCAGGAGACCTGAGGACCAGTTGTGGTAGTTGGCACGTGGCGTCGACAAGCGAGAGCACATGGGGATGTGCGGTGCATCGGCTGAGTCGGGAGGAAGGCGTTGGCGTCATGACAATTGGCGGGAGGCCGAGAAGGATGGCGAATGCACTGTGCCCGGCATGGAGGCTGGACATGCTCCGGCATCGGTGCTGGAACTCGGGGTGTGCAAACCACATCCCGTCTACGGCACGGGATCGGTAGCTGAGCCTCGAAAAGCTACCCTCGACGGTTTCGGAGTTTGGGCCTCAAAACTCGGGGTGGCCGGTTTCCGAGTTTGGGCCTCAAAACTCGGCGCGGACGGTTTCCAGGTTTGGGCCTCAAAACCTGGGTGCGCGGGTTTTTGAGTTTGGGCCACAAAACTCAGCCTGAGGATAGGTTTCCCGGTTTCAGCCTCAAAACCGGGGGAAGGCCCAGGTTTCCCGGTTTCGGCCTCAAAACCGGGGGAGGTCCGCAAAAAGGATGGTCGACGCGTGGCGGCGTGGAGAGGCTGGCGTGGAGGCGAGGCTATGCACGAGGTAGGCGCGACGGTCGACTGGGCGGCACGTGGCGGCATCCTAAGGCTTGCGTCGAGGCGAAGCTAAGGGTGAGGAAGGCGCGTGGCCGTCAGATCAGCCATCAGCAGAGTTGGACCGGGATACCCCTAGGGTTGGCCGCTTCACTCATGTATCTAGGGGTAGAAAGGGGATTATTGTTTTAGGCTATAAATAAGAGAGGCACCCATTCTCTCTCTCTATCCTAGCAGTCATTTGTTCCTGAGCTGTCTCTCTCTAGACCTCGCTTAGGTTCTAATCATACCTCGCTGCTAGCGATCCGCAGGGAAGACTCAATCTTGTCTCTGTGTTTTGGGAACTTAAGGAAACGAGACCGTATTCTCGTTGTCTCCTCGTGTGGAGGAATTTCGGCTGAAATCGAATTGAATCGTGTCTTGTGTTTTGTGTTCTTCACGTTTTGGTTTTTCATCTCCCGGAGATTTGCCTCGTTCTCCCTCTTCGTGAGATGATTTTCGATTCTACTTGAATCAATTTGTTCTTAGTCGTGAGCTCCTTCTTTCTACCGAAGGAATTCTCTTCTAACCTCACGAATCCATAGATCGGGTTGATTTCGCGTTCATTCTTCGTTCTTCCCCCTTTTACGGTGATCCACGAATCTCTCTCGAATGACTTGGTTTGGTGCGATGATCTCTTAGGATTAGCACCCCAATACATAGAGGATCACCTGAGAGAAGTTTGATCAAAGTCCCTTTTGATTTGGTCGAGTTTTGATCGAATTGACTTTTGTCCCGAGCTGTTTTTCTGCTCTCTGTTCATCCGCGGACAGTCCGCGCCCCCAGCAGCGGACAGTCCAGGACTCGGGACTCGGCAGGTTCCGAACAGCGCAGCGCGCTACTGTTCTCGGTCTCTTGACCGGCGGATAGTCCGCGGTACAAACCCGCGGACAGTCCGGGACCTGTCCAGCAGACTTGCAGAACAGTCTGTTCTGGGCTCTGTGACCAGCGGACAGTCCGGACCTCCAGTCGCGGACAGTCCGGCGTTCACCGGACAGTCCGGGACCCTGACCCCGGACAGTCCGGGAATCTGCAGTCTGTGCTGTTTTGTTCTGAGGCTTTGGCTGTTGGTTTTGGAGTTTCTCCGGAGGTTCCGCTGTACCACTAGCACATCTCCTAGGGTATCCACCTACTCGTAGGTCGTGAACTCTCTGGTCGTTTCGAGTCTTCGCTTTTGGGGTGATTTTCTGGGACAAGGGCCATACTATTCACGAGTTGAATTTGAGGCTCCCATTCACCCCCCTCTGGTCGCTAATCCGGTCCTTCAATTGGTATCGGAGCCGGTTAAGGATCTACTCTACCTTAATCGGTTTCGGATCCTAAGGGCACAATGGATCGAGGGAACGGCAAGGCTCCCTATTTCGATGGGACGAACTATCCCTATTGGAAGATCCGGATGCGTGCTTATCTCAACAGCATCGGATCTTCTGTCTGGGAGATATGCGAGAATGCTGAGTACGTAGTCCTTGCGGCTCGTGTGGGTCAGATCCAGATTGACCAACACGAGGCCAACTCCAAGGCTCGTAATGCTCTTTTGGCCAGCATCTCCCTTCCTGAGTTCGAGCGTGTCTCTGAGCTTGAGACGGCATGAGAGATCTGGGTGAAGCTTCAGAGCTATCACGAGGGGACCGCTCAGGTCAAGACTAGACTCTTCGAGACGTACAAGCGAGAGTACGAGAATTTTGTTCAGTTGGAGGGAGAAACGATTGACGCCATGTTCGCTCATTTCCAAACGATTGTGAACAAGATGCGTGCAAATCGGGCTAACCTACCCTATGACGATCATGAGAGGGCTCTCAAGTTGCTATATGCCCTGGATCGGAGGGTATGGGACGTGAAGGTGTCGACCATCATAGAGTCTCCATCCTATGACACCCTCACCGTGGACGAGCTGTTCAGCAAGCTCAAGTCCACCGAGATCGATCACCTGACTCAGGCCAAGCTGAAGAACCCATCTTCGCATATCATGGCTTTGGTCTCAGGCACAGGTGGATCGATCTTCTCTGCTGACGCTTCACATCCTCTGTTTTCCTTGTCTTCTTTGCTTACAGTTACGGAGGAGCAGTTGGAGGCATTTGGGGACGACGAGCTCGCCCTCGTCATCACCCGGTTCTCGCGGTTTCACAACAACCACCTGAATCGCCCGTGTGGTGGCGCACGCGAGGGCTGCTACAAGTGTGGTGATCTAGACCACTTCATGGCGAACTGTCCCAAGAACGACAAGAGCTTCCCCGGCAAGAACCGCAACTCCAGGTGCAAGGGCAAGCCGGATAACAAGGCCGGAAGAAGAAGAAGGGCAGCTATCGCCGGGAGAACATGGAGAAGGCTTTCGACGCCGGTCGGCGTGCCTTCCTCGCCACCATCAGCGACGGCGAGAAGACCTCCGACGGCGACTCCAGCGACGATGGGTCCGAGCACAAGACAGAAGAAGGCTTCAACGGACTCTGCTTCTTCGGCCACTCCTCCAAGGGCTTGTGCACCATGGCCCTGGACGAAGAGGACTCCAAGTGCCAGGAAAAGGACGCCGACACCGACGACGACGATGACGATGCTTTCGAGGTATCAACCTCTTCTCTTGTCGATCGTCTTACCGGTGAGCGCGATTCTCTTATCGACATAGTTCTCGGTCAGGACAAGCAACTCAAGCGAGCTATCCGAGAGCGCAATGAGTTTAAGGCTAAGATGAATGAGGCGCTTGAGTTTGCTAGGTTTGAGGTGAAAGTGATCGACGTGGAGGAGTGTGAGGAGTGCACGATGCATATGACTAACTTTGCCACCTTGCAAACCAAGTATGCCTCTTTGATTGAGGTGTATGATGAGCTGAAGAGTAGGCTAGACTTGGTGGGTGATTGCAAAGAGTGTCCCTCCCTGAGGAAGGAACTGGAGGATGTGAAGGCAAGACCTTCTTTGCTAGGTGCGTGCAAGTCCTGTCCGGGCTTGCGAACTGAGTTGGCAGAAGTTAGTGCCAAGCTTGCTGAAGCCATGAAGGCCAGCTCAGTTTGCACCTTGTCCGCTCCATGTGAGCGATGCGTGGGGATGGAGCTTGAGATTGCCAACTGTCGGCATGACAGGATGCAAACCGAGGAGGAAAACACATACCTTCGGTCCATCCTGAGTTGGGTGTCATGCAGTGAGCCGCAGTTGGGCATGATGATCAGTCAGTTCAAGAGGGGAACTGATTGCTCGGGAGTAGGCTTTGCTTCAGGTGGGAAGGGCGCTAGTATCTTTGGCAAGATCGGTGAGTTTAGCGGAGTGAACCCGAGTGAGAATCCATCCGCTATCCCTAAACTTACCAAGATCACCCCACCTGAGCCTCCCAAGCCTATCACCAAGGATGGTATCCTTGATGAACCTCCCAAGGCTCCACCTGGCAAGCAAGTGTGGGTACCTAAACCTAACCATCTTAGGAACACACTTGACACCCTTCCTGACGTCTCTAGTGATCCCCTTCTGAGAGGCAAGCAGCCAGCCAGAGTGAACAACCCTCGCAACCTTAGGAACCAACAACCCAAGAGAGTGGTGAGGTTCGAGTGCGAGTACTGTCACTGTGAGGGTCACCTAGCTGAGTTTTGCTTTCGGAGGAAGAGAGACGCTAGGAAGGAGTTGGAGCTGAACAACCAGGCTAGGCACCACCCTCTCCATGGTGTGCAAGGTCGGGGAGTTCAGAGGCAGGGCGCTAGACCTGGAGGTGCACCCCCTTAGGTTGCTAGGCCCCAGGCAGCTAGACCACGGGGCGGTGGTCGTGCCCGTCGCGGTTCCGGTCGTCCTCAATACGATCGTGAGCCGGGTGTAAGAGGCTTTGCTGCTCAGTCCCATAGCGGACCACCTTTTCAGTATGGTGGTGATCGCTTTGATCAAATGGGACAAGCAGGTCAGTTTGGAGGTTTTCTGTTCCATAGCGGACCACCCTTTCAGGTTGGTGGTGATCGCTATCCACCCATGGGACGAGGACAGCTTGGTGTTGCTGCTAACACTTTCTCTGGGCCTATGACACAGCACTGGTATCCTTCTCAGTATACTAACCCCAGTGTTGTGCCATATGCTCACTTCCTGCCTTTCTATTGATGCAGGAACTTCGGTTGGAGAACATGTGGCTCATGGATTCCGGGTGTTCGCGCCACATGACCGGAAAGAAGGAATGGTTCTTCAGCCTGAGCCCCGTGATGCACAAGGAGTACATCACTTTCGGGGATAATAGTAGAGGTAAGGTTGTTTCTCATGGAGCTATTCGGCTCAATGAGAACTTTGTTCTCACGGATGTTGCTTTGGTTTCAAACTTGCATTACAATTTGCTTTCTGTTTCGCAACTCCTTGAAGACGATTGTGAAGTGCGCTTTAAGAAGGGTTTGAGTCGTGTTTTAGACCCTCGGGGAGATCTTGTTTGTCGGATCGTCCGTTTTGGCCATGTTTCCAGAGCCGATTTTTCTCGCTCTTTCGGCTCTGCTAGATGTTTGATGGCTGGTCCTTCTTCTGATTTGTGGAAGTGGCATAGGAGGCTCGGTCACTTGCGTTTTGACTTGCTTGCAAGACTTAGCTCACTTGGCCTAATCCAAGGATTGCCCAAGCTTAAGTTTCAGAAGGACCTTGTTTGCCATCCTTGTCGTCACGGCAAGATGGTTGCTGCTTCCCACCCACCTGTTAATCAGGTGATGACCAAGCGACCCGGCGAGCTCTTTCACATGGACACAGTTGGTCCAGCTCGGGTTTGCTCAGCGGGTGGGAAGTGGTACGTTCTAGTGATCGTTAGACGATTTTTTGAGGTACTCTTGGGTGTTTTTCATGGAGGGTAAGGATGAAGCTTTTTCTTTTGCTCGTGATTTGATTCTGAGGTTGAAAATTGAGTTTCCCCCTGATACCATTAGAGTTATTCGTAGTGATAATGGTACTGAGTTTGATAACTCTCAGTTTGCCTCTTTCTGTTCTTCTAATGGAATCGAGCATTAGTTTTCTTCTCCTTATGTCCCTTAGCAGAACGGTGTTGTTGAGCGCAAGAACCGGACCCTTGTTGAGATGGCCAGGACGATGCTCGATGAGCATAGGACTCCTAGGCGTGTTTGGGCCGAGGCTATCAACACCCCTTGCCACGTTTCAAATCGCATCTTTCTTCAAGCTTTCATGAAGAAGACTTCTTATGAGTTGCGTTTTGGACGGGTTCCCAAGGTGTCTCATTTTTGAGTGTTTGGGTGCAAGTGCTTTATCCTGAAGCAAGGTAATTTGGACAAATTTGAATCTCGTTCTGCTGATGGGGTGTTTCTTGGTTATGCTTCTTATTCACGTGCTTGTCGAGTTCTTAACCTAGAGACTAACCGGATAGTGGAGACCTGCGAGGTCACATTCGACGAGACTATGCCTTGTGTTTCTTCTGCTTTTGATGTTGCAGGAGAACAAGAGCTGGGAGAGACTATCTTTGTGGAGGAGGAGCAGGAGAATGCCAATTGGGGTGATCCCGAGCCAACTCCACTGGCTGCCCCCGTCGACCCTGCGATGACCACTTCAGCTCGAGGACCCGATCCCATGACGTCTTCTTCTTGGGGTCCTCTAGAGCCACCTCTCCAGCGAGCACCCGCTGCACCTGAGGGAGCGATAGCATCCGGCGAGGGGGAGGCGACTTCGGCGAGGCAAGCGCCCCGAAGCGTTCAGCAAGTTCACCCCGCGCGACAGATGATCAGCGGCATCGACCAGCGAGTCACGCGGTCGCGAGCGTATGAAATCTCTCACTTTGCTCATTCTGCATTCGTTGCTTCTTTTGAGCCCAAAGATGTTGGACACGCACTTTCTGATCCTAACTGGGTCAATGCCATGCATGAGGAGCTAGAAAACTTTGAGCGAAACCAAGTTTGGACCCTAGTTCCACCTCCACCAGAATGCCACCCTATAGGTACCAAATGGGTTTTCAAAAACAAAGAGGGTGAGGATGGGATGGTAGTGAGGAACAAGGCTAGACTAGTGGCCCAGGGTTTTTGCCAGAAAGAGGGAATAGACTATGAGGAATCCTTTGCCCCTGTAGCCCATTTAGAAGCCATTAGAATCCTTCTAGCCTTTGCTGCTTCGAAGGGTTTTAAGCTTTACCAGATGGATGTGAAGAGTGCCTTCTTAAATGGGTATATAGAGGAAGAGGTTTATGTTAGGCAACCCCCTGGTTTCGAGGATCCCAAGTTTCCAAACCATGTTTATAAACATTCAAAAGCTTTGTATGGTTTGAAACAAGCCCCGAGAGCGTGGTATGATCGTTTGAAAACCTTTTTACTCTCCAAGGGTTTTAAAATGGGATGGGTCGATAGAACGTTGTTTCTCCTCAAGCAAGGCAACGATACCCTGTTAGTCCAGATTTACGTGGATGACATCATCTTTGGTGGCTCTTCTCATGCGCTTGTTGCCAAGTTTGCAGATACTATGAGCAGGGAGTTCGAGATGAGTATGATGGGCGAGTTGACTTTCTTCCTCGGGTTGCAAATTAAGCAAACCCAAGATGGGACGTTTGTGCATCAAGGAAAATACACGAAGGATATCCTGAAGAAATTCGACATGGGCGAGGCCAAGCCTCTTACGACGCCCATGCCGACGACTGCGGCGATGGACGCGGATGAAGACGGAGAGCCGGTTGATCAGAAGGAATACAAAAGTATGATTAGCTCGCTTCTGTACCTGACGGCGACGAGGCCGGATATACAGTTTTTTGTGTGTCTGTGCGCTCGTTTTCAGGCATCCCCTCGGACTTCCCACAAGCAAGCGGTCAAGCGCATCATAAGGTACCTCCGATACACTCCTGAGTTCGGACTTTGGTACTCTTCTTCTTCGACCCTCTCGCTTTGTGGTTATTCCGATGCGGATTTTGCCGGCTGTCGGCTTGAGCGCAAGTCTACTTCTGGGTCTTGTCAGTTTCTTGGCTCTTCTTTGGTTTCGTGGTCTTCTCGCAAACAGTCGAACGTAGCCCAGTCTACTACTGAAGCCGAGTATGTTGCCGCTGCTTCTTGTGCTTCACAGCTTTTATGGATGGTTGCTACATTGCGTGATTTTGGTCTAGATTTCAGTCGGGTTCCTTTGCTTTGCGATAGCACTTCTGCCATTAGTGTAGCAAAGAACCCTGTTCTTCACTCCAAGACCAAACACATCGATGTTCGCTTTCACTTTCTTCATGATCACTATGAGAAAAGCGACATTGATCTTAGGCATGTAGACACCCATAACCAGGTTGCGGATATTTTCACCAAGCCTTTGGATCTCTCAACTTTTGCTCGGTTGAGAGGTGAGCTTGGTTTGTGTTTCCCCTTTTAGATGGGGGAAGCATTTTCCTTGTTGTACAATAGACTGACTTTCTGATCCTTTTTGTTTTTGGGTCTTGAGTTGTTTCTGGTTTTGTTTTGGCTCCAATTCTGACTTCATCATGCATTCATCTTACACTTTCAAGCTTCATGTCTATATTCCTTAGAATGAATTTATGCTCTGAGTAGTGTATGCTTCGATGATATATGATGATGCTTGTAGCTTAGGCTCTCCTTGATCACTGCTACATTTTGTGAGCAAAGCTAATTTTTCAGAATGATGAACATGCTTAATGAACTTCAAATTTGATACATGTTCACCATTGAGTTTGGCAACTAGCATGTGTAGGATGTGTTGAGGTCACTTGAGCTATTTCATATATGCTAGGTTGCTATGTCTCTAGTTCTGAGTCTTTCACTTGCTTGGATTGTTCATATTCTGTTTTAAAATGAACCAAGTATTAGTGAATTGAAAAGATCGAGATGGGACTGCTCTGTCAACACATCACGGTTTTGAGACTGTTTCTCATAGCACTTTGAGTTAAACTTGAACCGTGTAGTGTAAGACCGAAACCGATGCTTTAAGCTTCTGATTGCATATGCATAGGCTTAGCTCGGTTGAAAAGTTAGGCAATGACAGACTTTCAACCTCTCGCAATCACATGCTGAATTTAAACTTGTTTTAATAACCGCTGCAAATTCTCCGATAAAATCTGAAAACACAAGTCTATGTTTCATTCTATAGCATGATGATTGAACTGTGCTAGGGGTAGTTCACCTGACATACATGTTTAGCAGTTGTTTGACTTCCTGTCTATACATGATTAGTGCTATTTTGATGGTGAAACTACTTTTTGAACGACTTAAAACTGCTCATTTGGCTTATGCATTCATATCTTGTATTGGATGATCAGTTTGAGCCTTTGCTAGCATTTTTGCATGTTGCTTTGTAGTCGGATCAGCACTCTTTAGAGCATTCTTTCACTCTTTCGAGTATATACCTGAAACTGCTAACTTGCACTTTTAACTCATATGCACTTGCTTGTCTCCGATAGGCATGACCTTGCTCCGTTTTACTTACTTGGGTTCTTTTCCCCTCTCTTTTGATTGCAAATTGCTCCCAAGGGGGAGAATGTTTCCAATGATGAGATTTTTTAGACTTTCTGTGGTGACAATTTGTGATTTATGCTTCACTTGCTGAGGGGGAGTTCTTTGAGTGAGGGGGAGTTTTCTGCCTGCTCCGAGTTGGCTTTTATTTGATATCAATCTTTTAGCTAGTTGCGTTGAGCCTCTGTGCCTCTGTCTTGAGGGACTAGCTGTCTTCACCATGTTTTGATGGTTCTTGATTGGTATCGGGCTTACTGCTGGTTGTGTTGAGCCTCTGTGCCTCTATCTTGAGGGACTAGCAGTAGCTGCTTCTTATGCAGTCTTCGTTTGGTATCGAGCTTTCAGCTAGTGGTGTTGAGCCCTTTTTCTGCCTCTTCTTGAGGACTAGCTTGCTTTTGACTTGGTTGTGTCGAGCCGTTGCCCATGTCTTTGGGAACCAAGTCTTGTGCTCTGATTTTGATCGAGTTTTGCTCCTTGATGAGTTGATTGCTCCGATTTCTTGCTTGGTTGTGTCGAACCGTTGCCCATGTCTTTGGGGACCAAGCTTTGCTTATCTCGAGTTGTTCTTCTTCAGCCTTTTCTCTGGTTTTTGGACATCTCGAGTGAGCTTTTCTTCTTCCATCTAATTCTGCTATTCTTTTATTTTGGTTACGGTTACTATGAGTTGACGATGCACTCATCAAGGGGGAGATTGAGAACACAAGGTTGATATGTGCCCTTGTGGTTCCCTACCTGAGTGATGAGTGATCGATCAACGGGCAACATGTCTCTTGGCTATGTTGATGTGCAGGTGTGGAGCTCGGGCAGTGGTCGAAGGTGAGGTGAAGGTCAAGTAGGGACGTGCCGTGCCGACGGACCGGGAGCGGTGAAGGGCGGACGTGGAGCTTGGACCGACGGACCGGGAGACCTGAGGACCAGCTGTGGTAGCTGGCACGTGGCGTTGACAAGCGAGAGCACATGGGGATGTGCGGTGCATCGGCCGAGTCGGGAGGAAGGTGATGGCGTCGTGACACTTGGCAGGAGGCCGAGAAGGATGGCGAATGCATTGTGCCCGGCGCGGAGGCTGGACATGCTCCGGCATCGGTGCTAGAACTCGGGGTGTGCGAACCACATCCCGTCTACAGCACGGGTTCGGTAGCTGAGCCTCGAAAAGCTACCCTCGACGCACTACTACAATGCAGGGCTATAGTAACACCAACTTGTGTTACTGTAGGTTGGAAAATGTGTTACTAACTCTCTTAGTAACACATTTTTGTTTGTGTTCCAATTGGCCATGTTACTATAGAGTGGTTTATTGTAACACATTTACTTGTCTATAGGAACATTTTTTTGTGTTACAATGATTTTTGTTGTAACACTTTTTTTTTACTTTAGTAACACTTCACATTATGGTACAATTCATGGTTTGTAACACATTTCTTTATCTATTGGATCACTTACAAAGTGTTACAATGATTCTTTGTTGTAACACTCTTATTAGTTTTACTAACACTTCTACATTAAGGTAGAGCATAATATGGGACATAGAAAACACATTTTGTCATGGAATATTCGGCAAAATCCGAACAAAAAATTCAAAAAATTAGGGAAATTTTTTTTATCACAGGAGGGGGCCCCATCAACCATCCACACCACCCCATCTCTACTCCTATAATATTTTTCATTTTTTCGCACTTTGCATCAACCATGATTCGAACCAACGACCTCTCACACACATACGCATAACCTCCACTACCACTCTACCCATTTGTCACTTGTGTCTATATTGTATTTCAGTTATCCTCGTATTATACTAAACCGTGTGTAAATTGCTTGTTTAAGGCTCTAAACGAATTCAAATCAAAAGGTTGTTAACTACAAAGTTTCATAACTTTTTGAGATCTACACTTTTTGTTTAGGAAGTTTCTCCATCCAAGGTCATTTACAAAATTTGAATTTTAAATTTTAGAAATTTCAAATACATTAATAAGATGATTTCAAATTAAAACATTATCAACTACAAAGTTTCATAACTTTTCGAGATCTACAACACTCATTTTGGCCGTTTTCCATTTTGAGATCTACAACTTTCATTTTGGCCATTTTTCCATTTGAGGTATTTTAAAAATTCAAAGTTCAAAATTTTTAAATTCAAATATAGTTTTGCATGATAATATGATTTCAAATTTAAAAAGTTGTCAACTATAAAGTTTCATAACTCTTCAAGATCTACAAGTTTTATTTTGGTCATTTCTCCATCCGAGGCCTTTTCAAAATTTGAATTTTAAATTTTTAAAATTCAGACGCAGTTTTGCATGACAAGATGACTCAAATTAAAAAGTTATCAACTATAAACTTTCTTGATGTCGACCAAAAAGAGAAAATTCTTGGTTAACCCATATGGCGGTAGGTTAGTGTGTTCATACAACAAAGTAAAAAAAATATCTATATTACTTCCATTTAATTTTATATTTTTGTATTTTGTTTTTTCTTCTCCATTGTACTTGTTCTTCTTATAATATAGCTTCGTCTAATGCGTCTCTTGATCTCGGCTTAATAAATTAATAATATGCTCTAACATCGTACTGACTTTTTGAATCGGCTACTCAATGGTAATGGTTCTCATATAATGACCATGATGTGACTGTCTAACAGGCTTGATGAGAGCTATATGTGATGTGTTGCCTATAAATAGGAAGGTCTACAAGTATTTTCTTTTGTAACACTTGAACTGAAACATTATTTTGTGTTACTAGAGGCATATATTTGTAACACATTGTATATGTGTTCCACTTATGTGTTACCACATAGTACACTTTTGTAACATTTTTCTTGTAATATTAGTTTTATGTTACTATAATTGTTGTTAGTAACACCTTTTTTAAAAAAAAGTATTTTGTGTTACAGCCGAAGTCTGTAACACACTATTTTATGTTACTATGAAATTTTGCTGGAACACATTAATGAATATGTTACATAAAAGTGTTACAATATCCTTGTTGTGTAGTAGTGACGGTTTCTGAGTTTGGGCCTCAAAACTCGGGGTGGCTGGTTTCCGAGTTTGGGCCTCAAAACTCGGCGAGGACGGTTTCCAGGTTTGGGCGTCAAAACCTGGGCTCGCGGGTTTCTGAGTTTGGGCCACAAAACTCAGCCGGAGGACAGGTTTCCCGGTTTCAGCCTCAAAACCGGGGGAAGGCCCAGGTTTCCCGGTTTCGGCCTCAAAACCGGAGGGAGGTCCGCAAAAAGGACAGTCCACGCGTGGCGGCGTGGAGAGGCTGGGGCGGAGGCGAGGCTATCCACGAGGTAGGCGCGGCGGTCGACTTGGCGGCACGTGGCGGCATCCTGAGGCTTGCGTTGAGGCGAAGCTAAGGGTGAGGAAGGCGTGTGGCCGTCAGATCAGCCATCGGCAGAGTTGAATCGGGATACCCCTAGGGTTGGCCGCTTCACTCTTGTATCTAGGGGTAGAAAGGGGATTATTGTTTTAGGCGATAAATAAGAGAGGCACCCCTCCTCTCTCTCGACCCTAGCAGTCATTTGTTCATGAGCTCTTTCTCTCTAGCCCTCGCTTAGGTTCTAATCATACCTCGCTGCTAGCGATCCGCAGGGAAGACTCAATCTTGTCTCTATGTTTTGGGAACTTAAGGAAACGAGACCGTATTCTCGTTGTCTCCTCGTGTGGAGGAATTTCGGCTGAAATCGAATCAATTCGCGTTTGTGTTCGTGTTCTTCACGTTTCGCTTTTTCATCTCCCGGAGACTTGTCTCGTTCTCCCTCTTCGTGAAATGATTTTCGATTCCACTTGAATCAATTTGTTCTTGGTCGTGAGCTTCTTCTTTCTACCGAAGGAATTCTCTCCTAACCTCACGAATCCATAGATCGGGTTGATTTCTTGTTTGTTCTTCGTTCTTTCCCCCTTTCCGGTGATCCTCGGATTTCTCTTGATAGGCTTGGCTTGGTGCGATGATTTCTTAGGATTAGCACCCCAACATGTAGAGGATCATCTGGGAGGAGTTTGATCGAAGTTCCTTTTGATTTAGTTGAGATCGAAGCGGCTATGGTTTTGAACCCGAGCAGTTTTGTGCTTCCTGGGTGTTGGCGGACAGTCCGTGCCTCTGACGGCAGACAGTCCGCGCATCGGGTCTTGGCCAGGCCAGTCGGGCGCAGACCCCTGACTGTTCACTGTTGAGTGAACGGCGGACAGTCCGCGGTACAAACCCGCGGACAGTCCGGGACCTGTCCAGCAGACTTGCAGCACTGTTTGGTTTCTGCATTTTTGCCGGCGGATAGTCCGGCTCCCAGTCGCGGACAGTCCGGGACTTAACGGCGGACAGTCCGGGACCCTGACCCCGGACAGTCCGCGAATCTGCAGACTGTGCAGTTTTGCTCCGAGGCTTTGGCGGTTGGTTTCGGTGTTTCTCCGGGGGTTCCGCTGTACCACTAGGACATCTCCTAGGGCATCCACCTACTCGTAGGTCGTGAACTCTTCGGTTGTTTCGAGTCCTAGATTTTGGTGTGATTTTTTGGGACAAGGGCCATTCGATTCACAAGTTGAATTTGAGGCTCCCATTCACCCCCCCTCTGGTCGCTAATCCAGTCCTTCACTTGTCATGCTTCACATTTGCAATCTCCATCTCCAAACCCTCACACAAAACACACCTAGACACACAAGTGCTACCCGAGCTGGCCTTCTCAAGAGACACAATCTTGGCATTCTTCTCTACCAACTCGGATTGCAAGCCTGCACAAGACTTGCACGCACCCAGCAACGCGGGTCTAGCCCGAAGCTCATCCACCTCTCCAACCAAAGCAGCATACTTACCTCTCAAAGTGAGAAGGTCAGTCATGTTCTTGGTGCACATCTCGCACTCACCCTCCTCAGAGACAACTATGATGGACTTCGCAAACTCAAGCTCCTTCACCGTATCCTCCCACTTCTGCCTAAACTCCTTCCGCTCTCTGGCAGCACGCCTAAGCAACTTATCTTGACTAAGAAGGGCGGCAGTAAGTTTCTAGACCTCAGCAGAAAGCTCGTCAGGGGTCTGAGATACCTGGGAGGTGTCATCGTCGTCGTCGTCGTTCCGAGGGGTCTCCTCCTGCTGGCTGTTGACCTCCTTGCCGAGGGCCATGGTGCAAAAACCCTCGTTGTCGGCGAAGAAGCAGAGACCGTTCAGCTTGTCCTCGATCTTCTTCGTCTTCTCGGACTCATCATTGCTTGAGGAAGCGGAGTCGTCATCCGAGTCGTCGACGTCGCTGAGCGTGGCAAAGAAAGCACGCTGCTCAGCCTGGGCCTTCTCCAAGTACTTCTTCTTGATGTACTCCTTGTTGAAGCCGCCCTTCCACTTGTGCTTCGCGGGGACGTACTTCTCCTTGCGCTTGTCGGAGTCGTACTTGTGCCCATGATCGCCCTTCCCAAATGCTTGCTTGTTCTTCTTGGGACAATTGGCGATGAAGTGGTCAGGGTCGCCGCACTCAAAACATCCAGAGCGTCCTCCTCCGCGGCGACGGTTCATGCGGTTGTTGTGGAACCGCGAGAACCGGTTCGCAAGTAAAGCCAACTCGTCATCCCCCATGAACTCCAGCTGCTCGTCTGTGACAAAAAGAAGAGAAGAAAGTGCAAATCCTCCAGAGGGGTTAGCAGAAGAGCCAGAATGCAAAGCCAAAGACGGGCCAGAAGGATTCTCATAAGAAGCCCTTGTCATGGCGTCAATCTCACTAGACTTGAGCTTACTAAAGAGCTCGTCGCACGTGAGGGTCTCATAGTTAGACAATTCGATGATCGCCTGGACCTTAGAGTCCCACACCGACCGATCGAGAGTATGCAAAAGCTTGAGAGCCCTGTCATGATCATCGAAAGGCAACAACTCCTTGTGCGCCCTCATCCTGTTGACAATCACCTGAAAGCGAGCGAATAAACTTTTTATGCTCTCGCAAGGCATATGTCTAAAGTTCTCATACTCCTGCTTGTGTGACTCGTAGAGACGGGATTTGACTTGAGTGGTTCCCTCATGGAAGCGCATGAGGGTCGCCCAAATCTCAAGAGCCCTGGGGAGATGAGAAATGCAATCAAACTCAGAGACACTCAAACACGAGAAAAGAGCATTACGGGCTCGGCTATTGGCATCGTGCTCATCGATTTGAAGCTGAGTAGCACGAGCAGCCAAGACCACGTAATCTTCGTTGTTGCAAATCTCCTAGACAGAAGCACCCATGCTCTGAAGATAGGCCGATATGCGTATCTTCCAATATGCATAGTTCGTCCCATCGAAAAACGGCGGTTTGCCCACACCGCGATCCATATCACCTTCTAAGGATTTGGAACCAGCTAAGGTGGAAGATCCTTAACCTGTTCTGATACCAATTGAAGGACCGAGAATCCAAAAGCAAGGCGACCAGAGGGGGGGGTGAATGGGAGCCTAAAAATTTCTCTCGAAACTTTGGCCTTTTGTCCCGAAAATCTTCACTTGTCGCTGTCCCAGGCTGTCAGCCACCACGGCTGATCCTCAGGCCACCGATCCGTCAGTCCAAGCCTCACGTCCGCCCTTCACCGCTCCGGGTCCATCAGCACGACACGTCTCTACTTGACCTTCACCTTGCCTTCGATCACCGTCTCCGAGCTCGACACCTGCACAACACAAGCCAAAGAACATGCGCATCTGAAGGACCGAGAATCCAAAAGAAAGGCGACCAGAGGTGGGGGGGTGAATGGGAGCCTAAAATTTTCTCTCGAAACTTTGGCCTTTTGTCCCGAAAATCAACCCCCGAAAGCTACGACCAAAACGTGATGCCCACGACCTTGGAAGAGGGTGGATGATGCCTAGGATCACAGCGAGGCACCACAAAGCAAGAGCGAATCAAACACCAAAAGCTTTGGCTCAAGTCTGACCCCAAAAACCGACCCTCGAACGTAGATAGAAGGCTACGTCGAGAAATCTCCAGATACCTATGCTAACAAGTAGCAAAGATACCTAGAGAGGTTTCTTGGTTAAATAGAGGGCCAAACGAGAAGTCCGAAAACTAAGCGGAAAAGTCGGGAGACCAAAAGCACTAAAAAGCACAAGTCTGCGAAGTCCCGGACTGTCCGCGAGTACGGCGGCGGACTGTTTGCCCAACGGCAGACTATCCGGGAACCAGCGGCGGACTGTCCGCAGGCCAAAAGAGCAAAACAACACCTCTGCTGAAACAGCTCTGGACAGTCCCGGACTGTCCGCGGGTTGCAACGACGTACTGTCCGCCGGTCAACCTGGACACCAATAGCAAATACTCGCGGCCACTGATCTGGCCAAGTCTCCGATGCGCGGACTGTCCGTGGGGTGGGCGGCGGACTGTCCGCGACTTCCCAGTGAGGGCGATTTTGGTCGCCCTCAACTTAAATCTTCTCCAAATCGATCCAAATCAAAATCCCTTGATCCCAAACTTGGAGAAGATGATCACGAGGTAGTTGGAAGACTATCCCCAAAAAATCATCCGCTCAAATCAACTCAATCAACGGGAAATCGAAGGAGATGGTGTATGAACCGAAAAAGCGCCACGAAAATTGAATCGACCCGATCTACTTGTTCATGAGGAGTTAGATGAATTCCTTCGGTGGAAATGATCTCATCACTATAAAGAACAAGTTGATTCAAGTGGATTTCAAAAAGACGCAGTAGAGAGGGAGATCGAGTGACGGGAAAATCGCGGAGAAACGAAGAACGCAAAGAACAAAGTCAAAACGCGAATCAAGACACCGATCTGCCAACGTGTGGATACCACATGCTACAACAGTGAGATTACGGTCTCACTTCCTCAAAATGTCATGAACATAGAGGTATGGTTCTCTGCGGATCTCAGTAGCTACAGCAGGGGATTGGGAGAGCAGGAAAACCCTAAGTAGAGAATAGCAAATGACTGAGATCATTTGGGAGGTGGGTGTCTCCCCCTACTTATCCTAATTATAATTCCCACTCTACCCCTACTTAATTACAGAGCGAACCAGCTAAACCCTAAGGTTATTCTGGACCAACTCAAAGAAGATGCTGATCCGACGGCCACGCCCACGCAATTGTAGTGTTGCCTCGACGCAACCTCACCGATTGCCGCCACGTGCCGCCACCGCTCTGCTCGTCCTTTTCACGGACCTCGCCCCCGGTTTTGTGGCCGAAACCGGGAAACCTGTCTTCACGACCAACCCCCGGTTTTGAAGCCGAAACCGGGAAACTAGCCATCCATCGCCTGAGTTTTGTGGCCCAAACACAGAAACCCGTCAGCGCCCAGGTTTTGAGGCTCAAACCTGGAAACCGTCCTCAGCCCGAGTTTTGTGGCCCAAACTCGGCAAACCCGTAGCACCCAGGTTTTGTGGCCCAAACCTGGAAACCGTCCACCGATAGTTTTTCTGTGGCTCAACCACCAAACCGACGCTGTAGAGAGGATGCACCGCCCGTGCACCCCGTCCACCGACACGTGTCCCCAGGTCCTCGACCCGAGCAACACCGTGCCCCGCAAGTCTTCGCTCGTCGCTGTCCCAGGCTGTCAGCCACCACAGATGATCCTCAGGCCACCGGTCCCTCAGTCCAAGCCTCACGTCCGCCCTTCACCGCTCCCGGTCCATCGGCACGACACGTCTCTACTTGACCTTCACATTGCCCTCGATCACTGTCTCCGTGCTCGACACCTGCACAACACAAGCCAAAGAACATGCGCATCAAACTAGTTGACAATCACTCATCACTCAAGATCCGGCATACACCCATGTATCCGCAGCATCATACCAGTTGACATTCACTCATCATCTCAAGATCCGGCATATACCCATGTATCCGCAATCTCCCCCTTGATGAGTGCATTGTCAACTACCAACACAAATCATATGGAATAGAAGAAAAAGAAGAAGAAGGAGGAAGCAAACTCGACCAAATGACCAGAAGCAAAACAAAGCCAAAAGAAGTCCAATGGAGTGTGCAAGACAACTTGGTTCCCAAAGACATGGCAATGGCTCGACGCAACCAAGCAAATCAAGGCTAGCCCTCAAGAAGAGGCAGAACGGGCTCAACACCGCTAGCGAGAAGTTCAGAGCAAAGAAGCCAAAACCTGAGTAAATTAGCTAGTCCCTCCAGAAAGAGGCAAAGGCTCAACACAACTAGCTGAAAACCGCTCCAAACCAATTGAAAACTCATCAAGCGAGCAAACTCCCCCTTCAAAAGTGCACACAACTAGGACATGATTTGTCAAAATTCTCCCCTTAGTTGAAAATGCACAAAAATGCATATGATTCAGAAATGCAGGTTAGCAGCTTCAGGTATATAGTCAATAGAATGAATAGATGCTCTGAAGAGTGCTGATCCGACTACTCAACAACAAGTACAAACGCCAGCAAAGGCTCAAACTGATCACAGAATATGAAATATGAACATATGAGCATAGTGAGCAGTTTTAAGCTATTCAGAAAGGGGTTTCACCATCAAACTAGCACCAAACATGTATAGATAGGAAGTTAAGCAAGTGCTAAACATGTATACAAGGTGAACTACCCCTAGCAAAGTTCAATCATCATGCTATGGAAAGGAACATACACTTGTGTTTTCATGTTTTATCGGAGTTGCAGCGGTGATTATACACAAGTTTGAATTTTCAGCATGATGCGAGAGGTTGAAAGCTTGACATTGCCTAACTTTTCAACCGAGCTAAGCCTATGCATAAGCAATCAGATGCTTGAAGCAACGGTTTCGGTCTTACACTACACGGCTCAAGTTTAACTCAAAGTGCAATGAGAAACAGTCTCGATACCGTGATGTACTGTCAAGCAATCCCATCTCGATCTTTTCAATGCACTTAGACTTGGTTCAAATTTAACAGAATATGAACATACCAAGCAAGTGAGAGAATCAGAACTAGAGGCATAGCAACCTAGCATATATGAATAGCACAATTAACTTCAACACATTCTACACATGCTAGTTGCCAATCTCAATGGTGAACAAATTTCAAATTTTATGTTGAATTAAGCATATTCACAATTCTGAAAAACAGCTCGGCTCACAACATGTATGAGTGATCAAAAAGCGCCTAAGCTACAAGCATCATCATATATCATCGGAGCATACACTAATCATAGCATAGATTCAATCTAAAGAAAATAGACATGAAACTCGAAAAAGTAAAGATGGAAAGATGATAAAATGCAAAGACTAAATAAGAACAAAACAACAAAAGAAGTCAGCTTATGATACAATAACCAAAATATTCCCCCAACTAAAAGGGGAAACACACACCAAGCTCACCTCTCAACCTAGCAAAGGTTGATTGGTCCAAAGGCTTGGTAAAAATATCTGCCAACTGATGATGAGTATCGACATGGCGAAGGTCGATATCACCCTTCTCATAGTGGTCTCGCAAGAAATGAAAGCGCACATCAATGTGTTTGGTCTTAGAATGAAACACGGGATTCTTAGCAACGCTAATCGCACTCGTGGTATCACAAAGCAATGGAACTCGAGAAAAGCTTAGACCAAAATCACTCATAGTGGCCATCATCCACAACAATTGGGAACAACAGCTAGCCGCAGCAACATACTCAACCTCTGTTGTAGACTGGGCAACACTAGACTGCTTGCGAGAAGACCAAGAAACCAGAGAAGAACCCACAAACTGACAAGTCCCAGAAGTGGACTTGCGGTCAAGTCGGCAACCAGCAAAATCAGCGTCACAGTAACCGCAAAGAGAGAGGGTAGAAGAAGCAGAATACCAAATCCCGAACTCTGGAGTGAAACGAAGGTACGTCATAATGCGCTTCACCGCCTGACGGTGAGAGGTGCGCGGCGACGACTGAAATTGTGTGCAAAGACACACCGCGAACTGAATGTCCGGGTGTGTCGCCATCAGGTACAACAGCGACCCGATCATACTTCGGTACTCCGTCTAGTCTACGGCTTCTCCCTCCTCGTCCGCATCCAGGGCCGTCGTGGTCGACATGGGTGTTGGAAGAGGCTTGGCCACACCCATATCGAACTTCTTCACTATATCCTTGGTGTACTTGCCCTGTTTCACAAACGTCCCCTCTTGGGATTGCTTGATTTCCAACCCGAGAAAGAATGTTAACTCGCCCATCATGCTCATCTCAAATTCCCTGCTCATTGTATCTGCAAACTTGGCAACCAAAGCATGAGAAGAACCACCGAAAATGATATCATCCACGTAAATCTGAACCAACAAAGTGTTAATGCCTTGCTTGAGGAGAAAAACAGTTTTATCCACACATCAAGCGGTTAAGCATAAAACCAACACATGTCTTAGGGTGTTACATCACTTAGCGAGCAAGCTCAAGCTATACAAAAGAAAAACGTCTCCTAGATAAACTAGCGCTCAGATGTCTCCAGCGGCGGATGCGGCGTCCTCAACGTCAGCGTCGAACATAGGCTCATCAGCATGAGCCTCCTCCGGTGGGGCGTCGGGACCAAAGACCTCTCCGTCCTGGGGATCCGGGGCCTCTGCTGCGGGAGCTGCTGGGGCGGCGGCCTCCTATGCGGCGTGATGCATCTGGTGGACGGCCTCGTGGAGCTGGTCGATGTAGGCCTGCTGTCCGTGGATCTGCTGTATCAACAGGTGGGCTCCCTCTCTGAGCTGGTCGAGCGCGGTGCGGGCCTCATCCCTCTGAAGAGCGGTAGTCAAGTACATCTGCTCTGCAACGGTCCTAGCAGTGGACTGTGCTGCTGCTGTAGTGCGGGCGTCGTCACGCTCCACAGTGAGCTGCTGAATCCTCTCCTGCAGACGAGCAACCTCAGCGTCGAAGTCCTCCTGTAGCTTCCTCTTGCTCTGGTAGGTGGCGGTGAGGGTGAAGGACACGCTCTCAAGAGTGCGCTCCAAACTCTCACATAGACCTAGCAAAGCTCCAGTGGCGCTCATCGCAGGCGTCTCACAGTAGAACCTCTCCTCTGGGCTTCCTGTCAAGACTGACTCCGAAGTCTGCTTCCAGCGCAATGGGAAAAGTGATCCACGGGGAAACACTCCTGCCATAGCGCTAGCTAGGTCGGCGGGGAAGCGGGCGATGATATCGTTCAGCACTAGGTATGCTGCCCTGTTGGCTCCATCCTTGGCACAGGTGCCTCTAGTGATCTCTGTCCACCCTGTCCAGTGAGGCTTGGCAGGCAATGCCTTGACCTTGATCTCTACCATAACCAGGGAATCCTGCCCGTAGATCTCCTTCTGCCAGGAGTACTTGGGCTCCTGTCCTTCCTCATGACCCACTGCCTGCAAAATCCTCCAAAGGATAGTCGGCAACCCGAAGTAGGACAAGAACGTCTTCCGGGTCAGCTTGGTGGCCAAGCGGTGACGCGGAACTCCTCTGCCTCCGGTGGCCTTGCGAGTAGTCAACTTGGTCCGGGCCATCTGTAGAAACAAAAGGGTTTCGAACTCTCGTGAGACGGATATTAAGTTGGCAAATTTTTATATAAAGGAGACAACTTTTAGTTAAGGGGAGGTAATGTAAATGCAAGAATTTAAACATGATGCATGATCGTACTTACGTTCTCACTCACTAATATGACTCGTAAGTCCTAACGTTCTAGTCGGTGGCAAGAACGATCCCTCATGCGTTATCTACACGTTCTACTCGTTCGCATAGTTAGTGTACCTGCAGAAGATTCATTTCAGCCCAAAGAAATTCCCAATGATAAAACAATTGAGTATTGGCCAATATGCGCAGAATACATAGAAGCCAACACTAAACACCATGCACCAATATAGAAAATACCCTTGAAAACATTGATACCCTCGTATGTGTCTGCGTGGAGCTCGTACATACTTGGTATAAGAACTCTCACCTAGACCGACGGTTGGACGGTCATGCTCTCATATCTCACAAAATCATTTTATGCATGTTTTCGCGATCGACGCATTCTCTTTTCCCCGAGAATGGACCAGCAAATAAAGATCCAGCATGAAGCAAAACCCTGAACCCTGTTAGCAGTTAGACCACCTGATTCCTAGTATAGGGCTTAAGGGCGAGACTGGGCACACTTAGTAATTGAAAATAGTTTTGAAAGTAGTTTTAAAATACCCATTTTAGTTCGAAAATAGCTCTTTACGGAGGTAATCACTTGAACCATGCTCCGATACCAAGCTGTGGCGGAACCGTCCTGATTATAAGAGCTCAAGTATTATCTTAGCCAAATTCGTCTGACTTCAACTGATACTTGAACCCATATAACCCCGGTAGTCCGGAAATCTCGAAGGATTTCTAACACCATACATCATACAGGATCGCATCGTTCAAGGATTACATTCGTAAAGATACATCATAGCGAAAATGAAACCGAATTTAAAACATCAGAGTGCGAATTTAAAACGGAGTTATTACAATACTGAATTTAAAAGTGCGGAAGCTGAATTAGTTTGAAACACGACCACTACACATGTGGTCCAAATAAAACATCGTTTGATAAACCAACTCACACAACTCACTCTTCCCTTTTTAGATAATGTGCCACTAGAAGTCTCAGACCAGCAAAAGAAAAAGGGAAGCTTCTGGACGACCCTGCCCTGGGCCTACTCCTCATCACCTTCCACCGGGTAGAGGCAGTGCTTACAATAGCCGAAGTAGACCTGGCCATCTGCAACAACGGGATAAACCCTGAGTACGGGAATGTACTCAGCTAGACTTACCCGTCCAACTGAAAATAAAGACACCAAGGACATGCAAGGCCTTTTTGGGTGGAGCTGGGATCTTGAATTTGCGAAAAGCTCAATTTAAGATAAGCGAAGTATTAGTGAAGTTAATGAGCTGTCATCTTTTATACCTATCCCTTCTTCTAGGTTTGCACCTGAACTATTGCACACACTTGAGTCTAGCAGACAAATAATATAACCATATCCAGTTGACTTGTCCACATTTTAGTTGAACCTTTAGATATCACATGGAGTTGTATCGTGGTGAAGCTCGCCATAGTTTCCCACTAACCGGGGGAGACGACGACTCGAATCGAATTCCAAACCAGCTGGTGAAAGACCTTTAATACCAGCCCACACTTTCCCCGTCGGGTCCATGCATTGGGCAACCGCTCGACGCTTGTTCGTGGTGGTAATCACCGCGGTTCAAGCACGGACCGCCCAATTGGAACCTGGCGATGGCCTCACGCGGCAGATCGCAATTTCCATACTAGAGGGCACGACACGGGTTGAGACCGGCCCGAACAGCTTCTAACCGGCTTTGGGATCGATGATTACGGCACCGACATATCCCTAAGTAAAAGGGCGCGTTCAAAAATGAACGAGGGCCAACATCGATACAAACCTACACGATCCAACGGACGGACTGCCCCAAGTTTTCCAAACTTGTGACTTGCCTTCCAGTTGACCGTATTTCACTACAACTCAGGTTCTTTTCCACGATAGCATATATAGCCAACCGTGATCCGGTAACTACCCATCAGGGTATTACGGAAACATCCTCAACTATTACTTTTATTCAGCAGGCTAAGCAATCTACATTATAAAAGTAAGTACAAGATAACAAGGTGGGTAATAGTCAATAATCAAGGAACGATAATGCAGCAAGTAGGATTCAATCAACTCCTAACCTAATGCATCACAATATAAAAGGACTCAAGTAATTTAATTATAAAAACTGGGAGACTTAGAATGCTCCGGGGCTTGCCTTGGGTGAAGACCGAGGCCTCGTGGGAGGGGCACTCGGGCAAGTTAGTGTCGCTGGCGGGGTCGACTTCCTCGGCTTGCTGGAGCTCCGGAATCTGCTGCTCGGTGTTTGTCTCTGGCTCCTGCTCGGGCTCCGGGAGTGTCGATCCTATTGCATGCGACGAATAATAAATAATTACAATGCGGGTGCAAGATGTGTGGTATGAGAAAGAGTATTTCCTGCAAACCAACAAAACCATCTTGTTGAACCATTGAGGTAAATACTTATTTAATTCATAAAACAAAATCCATTTATTCATTTTTTTTCTTATTTAATAAATCAAAAGAAACTTAGGTTTGAACTGCAAGTGCACTTTTCTGGACTCAGAAAAATCCACGAAAATTCCAGAAGGCAAACAACAGTTGGTGGACTCCACTGAACAATTTTCAGCCAAAAATAAAATACCGAACGGCAGATACAAAAATGACAAGCAACAGCACAAAAAGGTACTTTGAACTACAACCCTACTGTAAAAGGGTGCACAACTCTATTTCATATTTTTCCCAGATTCTACTTCACATTTTATGCTTATCAAGAAAGTTCCATGAACAGAAACATTGTATTATTTCTTACATGAATTTCCAAAGGAAAACACAGAAAAACACCTTTGTAAAGCAACTTCAGTTTTCTCCATACAACAGCTCATGCTTGCATTTTCCTTAGCTTGGACATGGCACTCAGAGACTACACCATTTTTCCCATATTTTATTTTGACATATAAAACACCTTAACATTTATTCTAAGAAATCAGCCAAAAAGGACTTTAAATCATAACAGAAACTTTTTCCGCATAAACAGTGCATCATATATTTTTCACAGGTGTAAAACAGGACAATAAACTTACACAAAATTTTCCAGGAATTAACTCAACCAGAAAACATATATAACCATTTATCTTAGCAAAAGCATATAAACTGGAATAAATGAAAACAGTAAAATAAACCCTTACCAAAAATACTTTTATATTTTTCCATGGTAGATCTACTCATAAACAAGCTAGCAAAACTGAAAATACTTCATTTAGACTTTTAAAACGAGCTACACAAAAATAACAAGCATTTCTGGAAAAAAGGAAAAACATTTAAAGAAAAAAAATCCTTTTGAAAACACCCGGCGCTCGACTTTGGTGGACGCGGTCCATGGACCAAGCAGAGGCTGACGAGCGGGGTCCGCTGGGTCAACGGGACCCACCCTGGCTCGAGCGCACGGCGGAAGGTGTGCGTTCGCTCGAGGCCCGGCTCGAACGAGACAGCGCCCGAGGGTTCGCTCGAGGCCTGGCTCGGAGGCTCGGACGAGGCGGAAAACAATCGCCCGTCCGAGGCCTGGCTCGGAGGCTCGGGCGAGGCGGAAAGCAATCGCCCGTCCGAGGCCTGGCTCGGAGGCTCGGGCGAGGCGGAAAGCAATCGCCCGTCCGAGGCCTGGCTCGGAGGCTCGGGCGAGACGGAAAACAAGGGAAAGGTTTGACCGTCGATTCCTCGCCGACGGTGAGGTCGCCGGTGGGGAAGCTAGGCTTGATAGACTCGTCTCAACGAGGCGCATCGAGTGGTGGTGTTGGTTTGGCTAGCGCACGGCCGGAGCATGCCGGCGGCGAGCGGCGGCGCACGGTGATGGCGGCAACGCGCGGTTACGCCGTTTCCGGCGGCGGCCGGAGAAATTGGGGGAGGCAAAAGCTCGAGTGAACCCTAAGGAGCACAGCTACGGGGTTGGCTTGGCTTGATTGGCTCCAGAGGAGCTTGGCCACGAGCGAGGTCCGCGGCGGCGCCCATGGCGCTCGGCCGGGGAGAAGAGGGAGGTAGAAGGCGGTAGCGTTGCGGGTGGAGGGTGTTCTCACCTTGCCTTGGCTTGGTGAAGCTCGAGGATGAAGGAGAGGAGGCGGTGAAGCTTGGATCGGGGAAGAACGGCGGCGCGGGCTCCGCGGTGGCGACGACGGACCGAAAGAGGCGCTACGTCCTCCGGCGGCGTCGGGGCTCGGTCGGGGATGACGACGTGCGCACGGCGTGTGCACGGCGTAGGCGGAGTGGTGACCGAGGTTAAACGGGCGGTGATGGACGGCGAGGGCTGGAACACGGTGGGGGTTCCTGCGGTGGCGGTCACGGCGGGAGCGAGCAGTGTTCTCGGCTCGCGTTCGTGGGAGAGGAGAGTGTGAGAGCGAGAGCGAGGGGAGTTGTGCGCGCGGGTGAGCGAGGGAGTGAAGGGGGTGCTCGGGGTTTTGATCGGCTTGACCGGCCGGTGGTCGCGGCGGGACACGGCGGCGCGGTCGGCGAGGCAACGCAGGCGATGCCGTGCACGGCGAGCGGGCGCGGCAGGCGAGGCGAGCGGAGAGTGGGCGAGGCGGATTGTGGCGTGATCGGGTGGAGAAGAATCGAGCGGGGAGGGGCCAGGGCGGATTCGGCGCAGAGATCGTCGGCCACGCGGCGCTTGCGGCCGGCGTACGGCGCAGCCGCGTCAGGCTGGCCGGCGCGCCGTGCGCGGGCGGGCGCGCGCGCGGGCGAGCGCTGGGCCGGTGCGGTGAGTTGGGCCGAAAGGCCGGATGGGCCGGATGGGGTGCGCGGGAGAAAAACGTTTTTCCTTTTTCTTTTTCCACAAATCATTTCAAACTTTGACCATTCAAAAACAGTTTCAAAAACTCCAAACTAGGTTTTGACCCAAATATAAAAGTTGCTCAAAATAATTTTCTCTACAACTTTCATATAGGACACTTTTTCTGAAAACCCTTTTTATAGCCTCTGCAAAAATAAAGCCAATTTTAAAGCATGAAACATTTTTGTTCAACACATCTTTATTTGACAACTATTTTGAACTAGGTCAAAACTTCAACATGAAAAACACTCTACTCAAAGCTCTCTACTTTATAAAATCATTGCCAAGACGGAAATCCAATTAAATCATCGAGTCAAAAGAAATCCAAATCCAAATAAATAAACAAAGACAAAACACTCTCATGCTCATGAAATGATGCAATGCATTGCTTATGCTTTCTTAGTATCTAATTGCAGTGCCTAATGCAGTGCTTGACACTAGGGTGTCACAGCCCTTCCCCCCTTAAAGAAATCTCGTCCCGAGATTTGAGTTACGTACCAATCCTTATAAAAAGCACGGTAGTTCACTCGTAAGTACTCTTCTGCTTCCCAAGTCGCATCATTGGGTCCGTGATTGCTCCAGAGAATCTTGTAAGTCTTCACCGTTCGGTTACGAGTCTCTCGGGTCTTGGTATCCAAAATCTCCTTGGGTTGTTCGTAGTATTCCAGGTCTGATCTGATCGTGACGTCCGGGATTTGAACTTCTTCATGTTCTGGAACTCGAAGACACTTCTTCAATTGTGAGACGTGAAACACTGGAAAGACTGCGCTCATCTCTGGGGGTAACTGCACTTCATATGCTACTTCTCCCTTCTTTGCTATGATCTGGTACGGTCCCACATATCGAGGTGCTAACTTCTTCTTAATTCCAAAACGTTGGACCTTTCTCATGGGTGAGACTTTGAGGTAAACATAATCTCCTACTTGAAATTCCAAAGGTCTTCTTCGTGTGTCGGCATAGCTCTTTTGCCGGGATTGTGCTACCTTAATATGTTGCTGTACTATTTGCACAATCTCTTCGGCATCCTTTACGTAATCTGACCCATAAAATTCTCGATCTCCTGATTCAACCCAATTAACCGGGGTTCTGCATCTTCGTCCATATAGAACTTCAAAAGGTGCCATCTTTATACTTTCCTGGTAGCTGTTGTTATACGAAAACTCAGCAAGGGGCAACCATTTCTCCCATGATTCTCCTGAAGATAAAACACAAGCTCTCAGGATGTCTTCCAAAATCTGATTTACTCTTTCAGTTTGTCGTGCGGTCTGGGGGTGATAGGCAGAACTCCTTACCAACTTAGTTCCTAGTTCCTTGTGCAACTGTTCCCAAAAACGTGCAATGAACTGGGGTCCTCTATCAGAAACAATCCTTTTCGGAACTCCATGTAACCTCAAGATATTCTGAATATACAAGTCTGCATACTGATGGGGGCGGTGTGTAGTCTTAACTGGTATGAAGTGAGCTACTTTAGACAATCGATCCACAATACCCCAGATAGAATCATTTCCCTTTTGAGTAGTGGGAAGACCAGTGATGAAATCCATGCTGATTTCTTCCCATTTCCACTCTGGAATTGACAACGGTTGCAACAGTCCTGCAGGTCTCAGGTGTATAGCTTTTATCCTGCAGCATGTATCACATCTGGCCACGTAGGCTGCGACCTCTTTCTTCATCTTTGACCACCAATACCTGGTTCTCAAATCCTGGTACATCTTACTGCTTCCTGGGTGCATAGATAGCTTTGAATTGTGAGCTTCATTCAGAATTCTTTCTTTCAGCTCTGCGTCCTTAGGAACAACTAAACGCTGATTATACCACAGTATTCCTTGTTCGTCTGTTCTGAAGTTCAACGAACTACTGATTTCCAACCTCTTCTTAATCTGACAGATCTCTTCATCGGTCTTCTGCCTCTCGATGATGTCACTTTCCAAGGTACACTGAAGAGTGATGTTGTTCACCATAACAGGGTGCATAAGGTTAAACCCATCTTCCAAAAGTGGTTGTAGGGAGTTGCAATGAGTCTTGCGACTCAAGGCATCAGCTACAACGTTTGCTTTTCCGGGGTGATAATGCACTTCTAGGTTGTAATCCTTAATCAGCTCTAGCCATCTTCTCTGCCTCATGTTCAACTCTGGCTGGGTGAAAATATACTTCAGGCTTTTATGATCGGTGTATATATGACACAGGTTACCCATAAGATAATGTCTCCAGATTTTAAGCGCATGCACGACGGCTGCTAACTCCAAATCATGAGTGGGATAATTTTCTTCGTGCGGCCTTAACTGGCGAGAAGCATAGGCGATAACTCTTCCATTTTGCATGAGTACACATCCGAGTCCAATCTTGGATGCGTCACAAAACACATCAAAAGGTTCCTCTAAGTTTGGCTGAGCCAAAACAGGCACGGAAGTCAACAACATTCGCAGAGTGCGAAAAGCTGTTTCACACTCTGGAGTCCATTCGAACTTCTTGTTTTTCTGCGTTAAACGGGTCATAGGCTTGGCTATTCTTGAAAAATCTGGAATAAACCGACGGTAGTATCCGGCCAAACCCAAAAAGCTGCGAACCTCAAAAACACTTGTGGGTGCTTCCCAATCCATAACCTTTTGTACTTTAGAAGGGTCTACAGAGATTCCTTCCTCTGAAAGGACGTGACCAAGGAAAGGTACCTTCTTCAACCAAAACTCACACTTGCTGAACTTAGCATACAACTTGTGCTCTCTAAGCCGGGTCAGAACGACTCGTAGATGCTCAGCATGGTCCTTCTCATTCTCAGAGTATACCAAGATATCATCGATGAACACTACAACAAACTTATCCAACTCTGGCATGAAGACCAAATTCATCACGTACATGAAATGTGCCGGTGCATTGGTCAATCCAAAGGACATAACTAAATACTCATAGAGTCCGTATCTGGTAGAGAAAGCCATTTTTGGCACATCTTCTCTTCTGATCTTAATCTGATGGTATCCTGACCTCAGGTCGATCTTGGAGAACACTTTTGCCTTTGACAACTGATCAAACAAGACATCGATTCGGGGTAAGGGATATTTGTTCTTTATAGTTACTGCGTTAAGCGGTCTGTAGTCCACACACATCCTTAAAGTTTTATCCTTCTTCTTCACGAAGATAGCAGGACATCCCCAAGGTGACGAACTCGGGCGTATCAAACCCTTATCTAACAGCTCTTGCAACTGAACTTTAAGCTCTGCGAGTTCTTTAGAGTGCATTCTATACGGTCTTCGAGATATGGGTGCTGTTCCAGGGACTAACTCTATAGCAAACTCCACATCTCTGTCTGGCGGTAGTCCAGGCAACTCATCAGGGAAAACATCCGGAAACTCACATACTACCGGAATCTCAGCTATCTGCTTTGCCGTGATATTAAACAATACTCCGATCTCGTGGGGGTTTCGGGGTAAATGGATTCGAAAAGAAGATCCATTCCTGGGACTAACCATGGACACTACTCTTTCTGCGGTGTCTAGATTAACCTTCCAGAGTTTCATCCAACTCATACCCAAGATTACATCCAAACCTAGACCAGGAATGACTATGGGGTCCACTACGGCCTCTTTATCCCCAAAGGTCATTTCCACTCCTTTAGCCATTTTACGCGCGGAGAGAACAGCTCCGGCGGAACTTATCTGATATCCCCGGTCTAACTCTATCAACTTCAAATGACTTCTTATAACAAAATTCTCACTTATGAAAGAATGCGATGCTCCAGAATCAAACAACACAACTGCAGGGCATTGATTAACAAGAAACGTACCAGCGGTGATAGGCTCTCCCTCTGGCACTTCTTCCACGGTGGTGTGATGCACATGACCGGTGCGAGGTGGGGGCTGAGTGTACTGCTTCTTGGGGCGAGGGCACTGACGTGACAAGTGTCCAGTCTGACCACAGTTGTAGCATGGGCCAATCACGTAAGGAGTCTTGGGACCTCCGGCACTTCCTGCCTTGTTCTTGTTCTGCATCATAGGGGCGGTGTAGGGCTTCTGAAAGCTAGGACGGGAACGACTGGTAGTGATCTTTCTCTGCGGGGGATGGAATCTTGCTCCTGTGACAGGCGGGCGATATGGGGCACGTGCTCCGAAAGGGGTCCTCTGCTGAGACGAACCTCCTTCGTTCGCACGACGGCGTGTCTCTGTCGCCAGCCGGCTGTCATTGGCCTCTTGGTTGAGACAGTCACTGACGAAGTCACTGAAGGTGGTGCGGTGACTGTTACCCATCTTGGAAAGCATGGCGGCACTCATGCCACGTTTGAAGCTTGCGATCCTCTTGGCCTCAGTATCCACAAAGTCTGGGGCGTAGCGAGCTAGGTTGTTGAAACTGTGGAGGTACTCGGACATAGATCTGGTTCCCTGAGACAACCTCATGAACTCTGCAATCTTCATCTCCATCAGACCACTAGGGATGTAGTGGTTGCGCATAGCAGTTGAGAACTGATCCCAAGTGACACGTGCATTTACTGGCAAGTATGCACGGTACTGGGCCCACCACAAACCTGCGGGTCCTTCCAACATGTGCGCGGCATACTCCGCTTTGAGCTCTTCTGTCAGACGAAGCAGACGGAACTTCTGGGTGATGGAGTTGAGCCACTCATCAGCTTCAAGCGGCTCGGTGGCTTCTTTGAACACAAGAGGGCGAGTGTCCAAGAAGTCACGGTAGGAGCTGTACTGGTTAGGCTCCGGGCCTTGGCGCTGATGGTGCTGCTGCGCGGTGTTGTTAGCAATGTTGCGGAGGGTGGCTTCCATGTGCCTCTGCATTTCCTCCATATTCCTTTGGCTACCCAAAAACTGGCCAAAGAATGCTTCCGGCGTCATCGGCGGCGGTGGGGGAGGTGGCAGATTCTCCTCCTGTCCTGCCCCCTGCCCACGCTGGCTGCGAGTGTGTGCCGGCATCTGCATATCCCATTAATAAGCAATCATTAGGTGATGTTACATCGATCATGAATAAATACTGTGCTATACTTAATTCGAAAATTTAGCACACGACCAAGTATAATTACTCATTTCCATACAACATCACAGAATAATCGCTCAAAATTAGACATGCAAACGACGGATTTCCATAAAAGGTGCCGGATCGAAGTCCGAACTTTGTCCAAAAGCTTTACATACCATCAAGCGGTTAAGCATAAAACCAACACATGTCTTAGGGTGTTACATCACTTAGCGAGCAAGCTCAAGCTATACAAAAGAAAAACGTCTCCTAGATAAACTAGCGCTCAGATGTCTCCAGCGGCGGATGCGGCGTCCTCAACGTCAGCGTCGAACATAGGCTCATCAGCATGAGCCTCCTCCGGTGGGGCGTCGGGACCAAAGACCTCTCCGTCCTGGGGATCCGGGGCCTCTGCTGCGGGAGCTGCTGGGGCGGCGGCCTCCTATGCGGCGTGATGCATCTGGTGGACGGCCTCGTGGAGCTGGTCGATGTAGGCCTGCTGTCCGTGGATCTGCTGTATCAACAGGTGGGCTCCCTCTCTGAGCTGGTCGAGCGCGGTGCGGGCCTCATCCCTCTGAAGAGCGGTAGTCAAGTACATCTGCTCTGCAACGGTCCTAGCAGTGGACTGTGCTGCTGCTGTAGTGCGGGCGTCGTCACGCTCCACAGTGAGCTGCTGAATCCTCTCCTGCAGACGAGCAACCTCAGCGTCGAAGTCCTCCTGTAGCTTCCTCTTGCTCTGGTAGGTGGCGGTGAGGGTGAAGGACACGCTCTCAAGAGTGCGCTCCAAACTCTCACATAGACCTAGCAAAGCTCCAGTGGCGCTCATCGCAGGCGTCTCACAGTAGAACCTCTCCTCTGGGCTTCCTGTCAAGACTGACTCCGAAGTCTGCTTCCAGCGCAATGGGAAAAGTGATCCACGGGGAAACACTCCTGCCATAGCGCTAGCTAGGTCGGCGGGGAAGCGGGCGATGATATCCTTCAGCACTAGGTATGCTGCCCTGTTGGCTCCATCCTTGGCACAGGTGCCTCTAGTGATCTCTGTCCACCCTGTCCAGTGAGGCTTGGCAGGCAATGCCTTGACCTTGATCTCTACCATAACCAGGGAATCCTGCCCGTAGATCTCCTTCTGCCAGGAGTACTTGGGCTCCTGTCCTTCCTCATAACCCACTGCCTGCAAAATCCTCCAAAGGATAGTCGGCAACCCGAAGTAGGACAAGAACGTCTTCCGGGTCAGCTTGGTGGCCAAGCGGTGACGCGGAACTCCTCTGCCTCCGGTGGCCTTGCGAGCAGTCAACTTGGTCCGGGCCATCTGTAGAAACAAAAGGGTTTCGAACTCTCGTGAGACGGATATTAAGTTGGCAAATTTTTATATAAAGGAGACAACTTTTAGTTAAGGGGAGGTAATGTAAATGCAAGAATTTAAACATGATGCATGATCGTACTTACGTTCTCACTCACTAATATGACTCGTAAGTCCTAACGTTCTAGTCGGTGGCAAGAACGATCCCTCATGCGTTATCTACACGTTCTACTCGTTCGCATAGTTAGTGTACCTGCAGAAGATTCATTTCAGCCCAAAGAAATTCCCAATGATAAAACAATTGAGTATTGGCCAATATGCGCAGAATACATAGAAGCCAACACTAAACACCATGCACCAATATAGAAAATACCCTTGAAAACATTGATACCCTCGTATGTGTCTGCGTGGAGCTCGTACATACTTGGTATAAGAACTCTCACCTAGACCGACGGTTGGACGGTCATGCTCTCATATCTCACAAAATCATTTTATGCATGTTTTCGCGATCGACGCATTCTCTTTTCCCCGAGAATGGACCAGCAAATAAAGATCCAGCATGAAGCAAAACCCTGAACCCTGTTAGCAGTTAGACCACCTGATTCCTAGTATAGGGCTTAAGGGCGAGACTGGGCACACTTAGTAATTGAAAATAGTTTTGAAAGTAGTTTTAAAATACCCATTTTAGTTCGAAAATAGCTCTTTGCGGAGGTAATCACTTGAACCATGCTCCGATACCAAGCTGTGGCGGAACCGTCCTGATTATAAGAGCTCAAGTATTATCTTAGCCAAATTCGTCTGACTTCAACTGATACTTGAACCCATATAACCCCGGTAGTCCGGAAATCTCGAAGGATTTCTAACACCATACATCATACAGGATCGCATCGTTCAAGGATTACATTCGTAAAGATACATCATAGCGAAAATGAAACCGAATTTAAAACATCAGAGTGCGAATTTAAAACGGAGTTATTACAATACTGAATTTAAAAGTGCGGAAGCTGAATTAGTTTGAAACACGACCACTACACATGTGGTCCAAATAAAACATCGTTTGATAAACCAACTCACACAACTCACTCTTCCCTTTTTAGATAATGTGCCACTAGAAGTCTCAGACCAGCAAAAGAAAAAGGGAAGCTTCTGGACGACCCTGCCCTGGGCCTACTCCTCATCACCTTCCACCGGGTAGAGGCAGTGCTTACAATAGCCGAAGTAGACCTGGCCATCTGCAACAACGGGATAAACCCTGAGTACGGGAATGTACTCAGCTAGACTTACCCGTCCAACTGAAAATAAAGACACCAAGGACATGCAAGGCCTTTTTGGGTGGAGCTGGGATCTTGAATTTGCGAAAAGCTCAATTTAAGATAAGCGAAGTATTAGTGAAGTTAATGAGCTGTCATCTTTTATACCTATCCCTTCTTCTAGGTTTGCACCTGAACTATTGCACACACTTGAGTCTAGCAGACAAATAATATAACCATATCGAGTTGACTTGTCCACATTTTAGTTGAACCTTTAGATATCACATGGAGTTGTATCGTGGTGAAGCTCGCCATAGTTTCCCACTAACCGGGGGAGACGGCGACTCGAATCGAATTCCAAACCAGCTCGTGAAAGACCTTTAATACCAGCCCACACTTTCCCCGTCGGGTCCATGCATTGGGCAACCGCTCGACGCTTGTTCGTGGTGGTAATCACCGCGGTTCAAGCACGGACCGCCCAATTGGAACCTGGCGATGGCCTCACGCGGCAGATCGCAATTTCCATACTAGAGGGCACGACACGGGTTGAGACCGGCCCGAACAGCTTCTAACCGGCTTTGGGGTCGATGATTACGGCACCGACATATCCCTAAGTAAAAGGGCGCGTTCAAAAATGAACGAGGGCCAACATCGATACAAACCCACACGATCCAACGGACGGACTGCCCCAAGTTTTCCAAACTTGTGCCTTGCCTTCCAGTTGACCGTATTTCACTACAACTCAGGTTCTTTTCCACGATAGCAAATATAGCCAACCGTGATCCGGTAACTACCCATCAGGGTATTACGGAAACATCCTCAACTATTACTTTTATTCAGCAGGCTAAGCAATCTACATTATAAAAGTAAGTACAGGATAACAAGGTGGGTAATAGTCAATAATCAAGGAACGATAATGCAGCAAGTAGGATTCAATCAACTCCTAACCTAATGCATCACAATATAAAAGGACTCAAGTAATTTAATTATAAAAACTGGGAGACTTAGAATGCTCCGGGGCTTGCCTTGGGTGAAGACCGAGGCCTCGTGGGAGGGGCACTCGGGCAAGTTAGTGTCGCTGGCGGGGTCGACTTCCTCGGCTTGCTGGAGCTCCGGAATCTGCTGCTCGGCGTTTGTCTCTGGCTCCTGCTCGGGCTCCGGGAGTGTCGATCCTATTGCATGCGACGAATAATAAATAATTACAATGCGGGTGCAAGATGTGTGGTATGAGAAAGAGTATTTCCTGCAAACCAACAAAACCATCTTGTTGAACCATTGAGGTAAATACTTATTTAATTCATAAAACAAAATCCATTTATTCATTTTTTTTCTTATTTAATAAATCAAAAGAAACTTAGGTTTGAACTGCAAGTGTACTTTTCTGGACTCAGAAAAATCCACGAAAATTCCAGAAGGCAAACAACAGTTGCTGGACTCCACTGAACAATTTTCAGCCAAAAATAAAATACCGAACGGCAGATACAAAAATGACAAGCAACAGCACAAAAAGGTACTTTGAACTACAACCCTACTGTAAAAGGGTGCACAACTCTATTTCATATTTTTCCCAGATTCTACTTCACATTTTATGCTTATCAAGAAAGTTCCATGAACAGAAACATTGTATTATTTCTTACATGAATTTCCAAAGGAAAACACAGAAAAACACCTTTGTAAAGCAACTTCAGTTTTCTCCATACAATAGCTCATGCTTGCATTTTCCTTAGCTTGGACATGGCACTCAGAGACTACACCATTTTTCCCATATTTTATTTTGACATGTAAAACACCTTAACATTTATTCTAAGAAATCAGCCAAAAAGGACTTTAAATCATAACAGAAACTTTTTCCACATAAACAGTGCATCATATATTTTTCACAGGTGTAAAACAGGATAATAAACTTACACAAAATTTTCCAGGAATTAACTCAACCAGAAAACATATATAACCATTTATCTTAGCAAAAGCATATAAACTGGAATAAATGAAAACAGTAAAATAAACCCTTACCAAAAATACTTTTATATTTTTCCATGGTAGATCTACTCATAAACAAGCTAGCAAAACTGAAAGTACTTCATTTAGACTTTTAAAACGAGCTACACAAAAATAACAAGCATTTCTAGAAAAAAGGAAAAACATTTAAAGAAAAAAAATCCTTTTGAAAGCACCCGGCGCTCGGCTTTGGTGGACGCGGTCCATGGACCAAGCAGAGGCTGACGAGCGGGGTCCGCTGGGTCAACGGGACCCACCCTGGCTCGAGCGCACGCCGGAAGGTGTGCGTTCGCTCGAGGCCCAGCTCGAACGAGACAGCGCCCGAGGGTTCGCTCGAGGCCTGGCTCGGAGGCTCGGACGAGGCGGAAAACAATCGCCCGTCCGAGGCCTGGCTCGGAGGCTCGGGCGAGGCGGAAAGCAATCGCCCGTCCGAGGCCTGGCTCGGAGGCTCGGGCGAGGCGGAAAGCAATCGCCCGTCCGAGGCCTGGCTCGGAGGCTCGGGCGAGACGGAAAACAAGGGAAAGGTTTGACCGTCGATTCCTCGCCGACGGTGAGGTCGCCGGTGGGGAAGCTAGGCTTGATAGAATCGTCTCGATGAGGCGCATCAAGTGGTGGCGTTGGTTTGGCTAGCGCACGGCCGGAGCATGCTGGCGGCGAGCGGCGGCGCACGGTGATGGCGGCAACGCGCGGCTACGCCGTTTCCAGCGGCGGCCGGAGAAATTGGGGGAGGCAAAAGCTCGAGTGAACCCTAAGGAGCACAGCTACGGGGTTGGCTTGGCTTGATTGGCTCCAGAGGAGCTTGGCCACGAGCGAGGTCCGCGGCGGCGCCCATGGCGCTCGGCCGGGGAGAAGAGGGAGGTAGAAGGCGGTAGCGTTGCGGGTGGAGGGTGTTCTCACCTTGCCTTGGCTTGGTGAAGCTCGAGGATGAAGGAGAGGAGGCGGTGAAGCTTGGGTCGGGGAAGAACGGCGGCGCGGGCTCCGCGGTGGCGACGACGGACCGAAAGAGGCGCTACGTCCTCCGGCGGCGTCGGGGCTCGATCGGGGATGACGACGTGCGCACGGCGTGTGCACGGCGTAGGCGGAGTGGTGACCGAGGTTAAACGGGCGGTGATGGACGGCGAGGGCTGGAACACGGTGGGGGTTCTTGCGGTGGCGGTCGCGGCGGGAGCGAGCAGTGTTCTCGGCTCGCGTTCGTGGGAGAGGAGAGTGTGAGAGCGAGAGCGAGGGGAGTTGTGCGCGCGGGTGAGCGAGGGAGTGAAGGGGGTGCTCGGGGTTTTGATCGGCTTGACCGGCCGGTGGTCGCGGCGGGACACGGCGGCGCGGTCGGCGAGGCAGCGCAGGCGATGCCGTGCACGGCGAGCGGGCGCGGCAGGCGAGGCGAGCGGAGAGTGGGCGAGGCGGATTGTGGCGTGATCGGGTGGAGAAGAATCGAGCGGGGAGTGGCCAGGGCGGATTCGGCGCAGAGATCGCCGGCCACGCGGCGCTTGCGGCCGGCGTACGGCGCGGCCGCGTCAGGCTGGCCGGCGCGCCGTGCGCGGGCGGGCGCGCGCGCGGGCGAGCGCTGGGCCGGTGCGGTGAGTTGGGCCGAAAGGCCGGATGGTCCGGATGGGGTGCGCGGGAGAAAAACGTTTTTCCTTTTTCTTTTTCCACAAATCATTTCAAACTTTGACCATTCAAAAACAGTTTCAAAAACTCCAAACTAGGTTTTGACCCAAATATAAAAGTTGCTCAAAATAATTTTCTCTACAACTTTCATATAGGACACTTTTTCTGAAAACCCTTTTTATAGCCTCTGCAAAAATAAAGCCAATTTTAAAGCATGAAACATTTTTGTTCAACACATCTTTATTTGACAACTATTTTGAACTAGGTCAAAACTTCAACATGAAAAACACTCTACTCAAAGCTCTCTACTTTATAAAATCATTGCCAAGACGGAAATCCAATTAAATCATCGAGTCAAAAGAAATCCAAATCCAAATAAATAAACAAAGACAAAACACTCTCATGCTCATGAAATGATGCAATGCATTGCTTATGCTTTCTTAGTATCTAATTGCAGTGCCTAATGCAGTGCTTGACACTAGGGTGTCACAAAAGTCTCCTCATAGTCTATCCCCTCCTTCTGACTATACCCCTGGGCTACAAGTCTGGCCTTATTTCTCATAACATGGCCATCCTCTCCTTGTTTATTTTTGAAAACCCATTTTGTCCCAATAGGGTGACACTCAGGAGGAGTTGGAACAAGAACCCAAACCTGATTTCTCTCCAAATTTTCTAGCTCCTCATGCATGAAATTGACCCAATCTAGATCAGATAAAGCGTGTCTAACATCTCGGGGTTCAAAATCAGCAACAAATGCAGAATGAGCAAAGTGAGAGATTTGTTGTGACCTTGACCGAGTGACGCGTTCGTGGATGTTGCCGATCATCTGTTGAGGAGGGTGTTGGCGCTGGATGTGTCGTGGCGCCTCCCTTGCTGAAGTGACCTCCCCCTCAACAGTAGCGGGTGCCTCCTCGGGTATCACTGGCAAACCCCGAGGTGGTGGATCGACCGACCCCCATGTAGTGGAAGAAGATGGGTCGGGGGCGCGAGCAGTCGTGGTCGAAGTCGATCCCAAAGGAACAGCAGGTGGAGGAAGATCTGGGTCATCCATCTGTTCAGCTCCATCTTCCTCATCATCAAAAAGAGGCTCACCAACCTCGTGATCACCTGCACGCTCAAATCTAGAAGAACGAAAAAGCATGGTCTCGTCGAAGGTGACATCGGATGTCTCCATGACTCAGTTAGTATCAAGCTTAAGTACATGATATGCACGAGTATGATTACCATAACCCAAAAATACACCGTCAAAAGAGCGATACTCAAATTTGTCCAAGTTGCCTTTCTTAAGTATAAAACAATGGCAACCAAAAACTCTAAAATATCTCACGTTGGGTTGCTTCCCAAATCGCAACTCATAAGAGGTCTTCTTCAAGAAAGCACGGAGGAAAATGCAATTGGAAATATAGCATGCAATGTTTATAGCCTCGGCCCAATACCGCCTAGGAGTCCTATGCTCATCGAGCATCGTCCTAGCCATCTCAACAAAGGTCCAATTTTTCCTCTCTACAACACCATTTTGTGGCGGTGTGTAGGGGGAAGAAAACTGATGCAACAAGGGTCCGATTTTTCCTCTCTAAACCCAAAGAGTTACAGAACTTCTCGAAATTCGAGTTCTTAAACTCGGAACCATTATCACTATGAATAGCTCTCATCGAGTTCTTAGGGAACTCGTTCTGAAGACGCAAAATCAGATTGCGAGTAAAATAGAAAGTCGCAGTTTTCTCTGCTAGAAAGAAAACCCATGAATATCTCGAGAAGTCATCAACAACAACAAGCACATACCACTTCCCACCAACTGAGCTCACCCGAGCCGGACCTACAAGGTCCATATGCAAAAGCTCTCCAGGGCGCTTGGTCATAACTTGATTCCGCCGGGCAAAACCTGAAAGACCGAAAGTGCTACCAGAAAGTGACCAGAGGGGGGGTGAATGGGAGCTTCAAAATTTCTTTTCAGAAACTTGTTGCCACTGTCCCGAGAGTCAACCCCAAAAGCAAACCTAGAGCTTGTGAGTGTCCACGACCCTAGTTGTAGGGTGGATGCTTCCAAGAAGCACAGCGGGACTCAACACAACCCTAGAAACCCAACGTAAAAGCCGGAAACCAAAACCGATAACGAACGAACGAACCACGGGCGAAAACGCACGGAACACAACTGACCGGACTCTGCCTGCGTCCGGTCAGTGATCACCAGACGCGTCTGGTCTGAGAAAATTGGTTCTGGACCCTTACTGTTTGTGACCGGACTCACTGTCACTGAGCGTCCGGTCACAGCCTCAGCGTCCGGTCAGACAAAAACACACACGATGAACAGTGCACGTTGTGCGTCCGGTCAGGAGTAGAACGTGCGTCCGGTCAAGAGATGAAGAGCGTCCGGTCGAGTCAACAGAAAATGAGCAGATCAAACCTTCAACGACCAGACTCTGGACCGAGCGTCCGGTCACCCCGATGCAAGCGTCCGGTCACCCCGACACAGCCCCGTTTGTTCACTGATTTGACTCGATCTCACCCAAAACGAAACCTCTAGGGTTCAACTTGGTGAGAAGAGTCACAAGGAGTATAGTGAGCTACTCCTATGAGATCATGGCTCGAACCTATCTCCGAATCGATGAATTAAGAAGAATCGGGAAAGAAGGGAGAAAAGTTGATCCAAAACGAAAACCATCCGATCTACTTGTTCGTGAGGTTTGAGATAAATTCCTTTGGTGAAAGTGATCTCCTCACTGTAAAGAACAAGTTGATTCAAATGGTTTTGCAAACGGAGCAACGTAGAGAGAGAACAATCAAGAGGACAATCGTGGAGAAAAGTAGCCCGCGAAGAACAACATCAAAACGCGAATCACAACAACGAAATTGCAACCGTGTGGCTACCACACGCTACAATAGTGAGATTACGGTCTCACTTCCTCAAAATCTCATGGACACAGAGGTATGGTTCTCTGTGGATCTCAGTAGCTACAGCAGGGATTGGGAGAGCAGGAAAACCCTAAGTGGAGAATAGCAAATGACTGAGATAGGATGGGAGGTGGGTGTCTCCCTCTACTTATCCAAATTCTAGTTCCCACTCTACCCCTAACTAATTACAGAGCGAACCAGCTAAACCCTAGGGTTATTCTGGACCAACTCGAAGTAGATGCTGATCCGACGGCCACGCCCGCACAACTGGTAGCGTTGCCTCGATGCAACCTCACCGATTGCCGCCACGTGCCGCCACCGCTCAGCTTGTCCTTTTCCCGGACTTCGCCCCTGGTTTTGTGGCCAAAACCGGGAAACCTGTCTTCACGACCAACCCCCGGTTTTGATGCCCAAACCGGGAAACCAGCCGCCCATCGCCTGAGTTTTGTGGCCGAAACCGGGAAACCTGTCTTCACGACCAACCCCCGGTTTTGAGACCCAAACCGGGAAACCAGCCGCCCATCGCCTGAGTTTTGTGGCCCAAACTCAGAAACCTGCCAGCGCCCAGGTTTTTAGGCCCAAACCTGGAAACCGTCCTCAGCCCGAGTTTTGTGGCCCAAACTCGGCAAACCCACAGCACCCAGGTTTTGTGGCCCAAACCTGGAAACCGTCCACCCGATGGTTTTTCTGTGGCTCAACCATCAAACCGACGATGTAGAAGGGATGGACCCTCCCGTGCACCCCGTCCACCGACACATGTCCCCAGGTCCTCGACCCGAGAAACACTGTGCCCCGCAAGTCTCCGGTCGTCGCTATCTCAGGCTGTCAGCCACCACAGCTGATCCTCAGGCCACCGGTCCCTCAGTCCAAGCCTCATGTCCGCCCTTCACCGCTCTCAGTCCATCGGCACGTCACGTCTCTACTTGACCTTCACCTTGCCCTCGATCACTATATCCGTGCTCGACACCAGCACAACACAAGCCAAATAATATGCGCATCAAACCCGTTGACAATCACTCATCACTCGAGACTCGGCATACACCCACCCGGCTGCTCAAAAGAACGGTTAGTAGAAAAACCATTCCTAGCATTCCTACGGGGAAAGCGATCACCACGCATAGGAAAACGTGGTCCGCTAAGGGAAGAGCGTCCATCGTGATAGCCAAAACGTGGTTGGGGGTAACAGTCAACAGCAAAGCCACTACCATGGGGTCCATAGCCTACAAAATTAGGATCCCGCCGGGCAAAACCACCTTGTGGCCTAGGACCTTGAGGCATTGGACCTCTAGGCCTCGCACTCCTCCTTTGAACAATCGGCACATGTACATCATGGAAAGGATGGTACATGTCCGTGTTGTTCATCTCCTTTGCACGATGCTCCTCTCTCTTGCGCCGAAAGTAAAACTCCCTCAAGTGCCCATCTCTCCCACAGTGCTCACCGTGGTACCTCACCGCTCTCATAGGGGGTTGTTGGTACTCACGGTATTGTGTGTGGATCACTTGGTTCTTTTGTGGCATGAGCTCCTCTTGTATTGGTGGCATAGTGTCAAGCTTGTTCCTTAGGTGATTGGGTTTTGGAGCCCATGTTTGTTTCTTGGGTGGAGCTCTCGGCGGTTCCACAAACACTCCATCTTTGGTGTTAGGCTTGAGAGGCTCTTTGGGTGAAATCTTGGTCAGTTTGGGTGTAGTGGTGGAGTTGGGCTTCTCACTTGGCTTAAGACCACTAAACTCTCCAACCTTCCCAAAAAATATAACACTCTCCACACCCTGAGCAAAACCAACACCAGAACCTCCAGCAGCACGTTTGAATTGGGAAATCATCATCCCAAGCCGCGGCTCACCACAAGACACCCATGACAAGACGGTCCGAAGGTATGTGTTTTCTTCCTCGGTTTGCATTTTGTCATGCTTCACATTTGCAATCTCCATCTCCAAACCCTCACACAAGGCACACCTAGACACACAAAGTGCTACCCGAGCTGGCCTTCTCAAGAGACACAATCTTGGCATTCTTCTCTGCCAACTTGGATTGCAAGCCGGCACAAGACTTGCACGCACCCAGCAACACGGGTCTAGCCCTAAGCTCATCCACCTCTACAACCAAAGCAACATACTTCCCCCTAAAAGTGAGAAGGTCAGTCATGTGCTTGGAGCACATCTCACACTCCTCATTGGTGACCACAACGATGGACTTGACAGATTCAAGATCCTTCACCGCATTCTCCCACTTCTTCCTAAACTCCTTTCTCTCTCTAGCAACAAGCCTAATCAACTTGTCTTGACTAAGAAGGGCAGCAGTAAGTTTGTCGACCTCAGCAGAGAGTTCATCAGGAGTTTGAGGTACCTGGGAGCAGTCATCGTCATCGTCGTTACGAGGAATCTCCTCCAGCTCGCAGTTGACCTCATCGCCGAGGGCCATGGTGCAGAAGCCCTCGTTGTTGGCAAAGAAGCAAAGACTGTTCAGCTTGTCCTCGATCTTCTTCTTCTCGGACTCATCATCGCTTGATGCAGTGGAGTCATTGTCCGAGTCGTCGACGTCGCTGAGCATGGCAAAGAAAGCACACTGCTCGGTCTGGGCTTTCTCCAAGTACTTCTCCTTGATGTACTCCTTGTTGAAGCCGTCCTTCCGCTTGTGCTTTGCGGGGACGTACTTCCCCTTGCGCTTGTTGGAGTCGTACTTGTGGCCACGGTCGCCCTTGCCAAAACCTTGCTTGTTCTTCTTTGGGCAGTTGGCGATGAAGTGGTCCAAGTCGCCGCACTCATAGCACCCAGCTCGACTCCCTCCGTGGTGACGGTTCATGCGGTTGTTGTGGAACCACGAGAACCGGTTGGCAAGCAGGGCCAACTCATCGTTGACCATGAACTCCAACTGCTCCTCTGTGATAGAAAGAAGAAAATACAATGCAAAGCCTCCGGAGGGGTTAGCAGAAGAGCCAGAAACCAAAGCCATCGACGGGCCAGAAGGATTTTCATAAAAAGCCCTCGCCATGGCGTCAATCTCACTGGACTTGAGCTTACTAAAGAGCTCATCGCAAGTGAGAAACTCATAGTTAGACGATTCGATGATCGCCTGAACCTTAGAGTCCCACACCGACCGATCAAGAGTATGAAGGAGCTTGAGAGCCCTCTCAGGATCGTCGAAAGGCAACAGCTCCTTGTTAGCCCTCATCCTGTTGACAATCACTTGAAAGCGAGCGAATAAACTTTTTATGCTCTCGCCAGGCATGTGTCAGAAGTTCTCATACTCACGCTTGTGCGACTCGTATAGACGGGTTTTGACTTGAGTGGTTCCCTCATGAAGACGCATGATAGTCACCCAAATCTCCCGAGCCGTGGTGAGATGAGAAACACGATGAAACTCAGTCATGCTCAAGCACGAGAAAAGAGCATTACTGGCTCGGCTATTGGCATCGTGCTCATCGATCTGCTGTTGAGTCACATGAGCAGCCAAGACCACATAATCAGTAGAGTTACAAATATCCCAAACCGAAGCATTCATGCTCTGAAGATAGGCCAACATACGTATCTTTCAATACGCATAGTTTGTCCCATCGAAAAAAGGCGGTTTACCCACGCCGCGATCCATGTCGCCTTCTGTGGATCTGGAACCGGCTAAGGTGGAAGATCTTTAACCCGCTCCGATACCAGTTGAAGGACCGAGAATTCTACGAAAGGAGACCAGAGGGGGGTGAATGTGAGCTTCAAATTACTTTTCAGAAACTTATAGCCACTGTCCCAAAAATCAACCCGAGCGCAAACCCTAGAGCTTGTTAGTGTCCATGACCCTAGATGTAGGGTGGATGCTTCCAAGAAGCATAGCGAGACACTATACAGCTCTAGAAACCCAATGCAAAGAACCAAAACCAAATTGGAAATCGGGCGAACGAACTGCGGATGAAAGCGTACAAATCTGCACTGACCGGACTCTGCCTGCGTCTGATCAGAGAGGACCGGACGCGTCCAGTCAGCTAAAATTCGTTCGGGGACCTCTCTGTGTTGGACCAGACTCACGGCATGGAGCGTCCGGTCACAGCGCAGAATCCGTCCAGTCAATGCCAAAGGACTGTGAACAGTGTCTCCTACGCGTCCGGTCTCTAGTGAAGCGAGCGTCCGGTCAAGAGCTGGCAAAACAGACCAGCCGAGCCTTCAACGACCGGACTTATTGCTGAGCGTCCGGTCGGTCCGAGCCGTGCGTCCGGTCACCCTGAAACCATGTTGTTCGTCCACCGATTCGACTCGATCTCACCCAAAACAAGACCTCTAGGGTTCAAACTTGGTGAGGGGAGTCACAAGGAGGATAGTGAGCTACTCCTAAGAGATCATGGCTCGAACCTATCTCCAAATCGATGAAACGAAGAAATTTGGGGCGGAGAAGGGAAAAGTCGATCCAAAACGAGAACCAATCGATCTACTTGCTCGTTGATTCAAGTGGATTCGAAAATGACTCAGCGTAGAGGGAATTGCGGTTACATGGGTGTATGCCGAGTCTCGAGTGATTAGTGATTGTCAACTAGGATGATGCGCATGTTCTTTGGCTTGTGTTGTGCAGGTGTCGAGCATGGATACAGTGATGGAAGGCACGGTGAAGGTCAAGTAGAGACGTGCCGTGCCGATGGACCGGGAGCGGTGAAGGGCAGACGTGAGGCTTAGACTGAGGGACCGGTGGCTTGAGGATCAGCTGTGGTGGCTGACAGCCTGGGACAGCGACGAGCGAAGACTTGTGTGTGGATGGGGTGCACGGGTGGTGCATCCCCTCTACAGCGTCGGTTTGATGGTTGAGCCACAGAAAAACCATCGGGTGGACGGTTTCCAGGTTTGGGCCTCAAAACCTGGGTGCTGATGGTTTCTGAGTTTGGGCCACAAAACTCGGGCTGAGGACGGTTTCCAGGTTTGGGCCTCAAAACCTGGTCGCTGCGGGTTTCTGAGTTTGGGCCACAAAATTCAGGCGATGACGGCTGGTTTCCTGGTTTGGGCCTCAAAACCTGGGGTTGGTCGTGAAGGCTGGTTTCCCAGTTTGGGCCTCAAAACTGGGGGTGAGGACCGTGAAAAGGACGAGCAGAGCGGTGGCGGCACGTGGCGGCAATCGGTGAGGTTGCGTCGAGGCAACGCTAACAGTTGTGCGGGCGTGGCCGTCGGATCACCACCTACCACGAGTTGGTCCAGAATAACCTTAGGGTTTAGCTGGTTCGCTCTGTAATTAGTTAGGGGTACAGTGGGAACTAGAATTAGGATAAGTATAGGGAGACACCCACCTCCCATCATATCTCAGTCATTTGCTCTTTGCCTTCTTGGTTTTCCTGCTCTCCCAATCCCCTGCTGTAGCAACTGAGATCCGCAAAGAACCATACCTCTGTGTTCATGATATTTTGAGGAAGTGAGACCGTAATCTCACTGTTGTAGCGTGTGGTAGCCACACGGTTGCAAATTCATGGTTGTGATTCGCGTTTTGGTGTTGTTCTTCGCGGGTTGCTTTTCTCCACGATTTTCCCGGTGATCGATCTCACTACTCGTTGCATCTCTTTCGATTCCGTCTAAACTAAGTTGTTCTAGATCGTGAGACACTTCTTTCCACCAAAGGAATTCACCCCTAACCTCACGAGCTAGTAGATCGATCGGGTTTTTTTTGGATCAACTTTTCTCCTCTCTTCCCGATTTTCTTCGATTCATCGATTTGAAGATAGGTTCGAGCCATGATCTCGTAGGAGTAGCTCACTATCCTCCTTGTGACTCCTCTCACCAAGTTTGATCCCTAGAGGATTTGTTTTGGGTTGGATCGAGTTGAATCGGTGGATGAACGGAGACGTTTCGGGGTGATCGGATGCTTGTATCGGGCTGACCGGACGCTCAGCGTGAGTCCGGTCGTTGAATGTGCCAGTGTTCAGTTTTGCTCGGACTTGACCGGACGCTAGGGTTGTGTGAGACCGGACGCACAGGTGTTACTGTTCACTGCATTTGTCTGAACTGACCAGACGCTTAAGCCTCGACCGGACGCTCAGTGACCGTGAGTCCGGTCACAAACAGAGAGCTCCCAAGTTGGGTTTTGATCGACCGGACGCGTCCGATGCATACTGATCGGATGCTCCAGTGAGACCGGTCAGTGCTGTTCTATGCGCTTTCATCCGTGGTTCGTTCATTCGTTGTCGGTTTTGATTTCCGGCTTTTGCGTTGGGTTTCTAGAGTTGAGTAGTGTCTCGCTGTGCTTCTCGGAAGCATCCACCCTACATCTAGGGTCGTGGACACTGTTTAAGCTCTAGGTTTGTTCTTGGGGTGATTCTCGGGACAGTGGCAACAAGTTTCTGAAAAGAAATTTTGAAGCTCCCATTTACCCCCCCCCCCTCTGGTCGCTTTCTGGTAGCACTCTCGGTCCTTCAATTGGTATCGGAGCGGGTTAAGGATCTTCCACCTTAGCCGGTTCCAGATCCACCGAAGGCGACATGGATCGCGGCGTGGGCAAACCACCGTTTTTCGATGGGACGAACTATGCGTATTGGAAGATACGCATGTCGGCCTATCTTCAGAGCATGGGTGCTTCTGTCTGGGAGATTTGCAACAAGGATGATTACGTGGTCTTGGCTGCTCGTGTTACTCAGCTGCAGATCGATGAGCACGATGCCAATAGCCGAGCCCGTAATGCTCTTTTCTCCTGCTTCAGTGTTTCTGAGTTTGATCCCGTTTCTCATCTCCCCATGGCTCGTGAGATCTGGGCAACCCTCATGTGCTTTCATGAGGGAACCTCTCAAGTCAAATCCCGTCTCTACGAGTCGCACAAGCGGGAGTATGAGAACTTTCGACACATGCCTGGCGAGAGCATAGAGAGTTTATTCGCTCGCTTTCAGGTGATTGTCAACAAGATGAGGGCTAACAAGGAGTTGTTGCCTTTCGACGATCATGAGAGAGCTTTGAAGCTTTTGCATACTCTTGATCGGTCAGTGTGGGACTCAAAGGTCCAGGCGATCATCGAATCGTTTAACTATGAGACCCTCACGTGCGACGAGCTCTTCAGTAAGCTCAAGTCCAGTGAGATTGATGCCATGGCGAGAACTTCTTATGAGAATCCTTCTGGCCCGTTGATGGCTTTGTTTTCTGGATCTTCTGCTAACCCCTCTGGAGGATTTGCACTTTCTTCTCTTCTTTCTGTCACAGAGGAGCAGCTGGAGTTCATGGGGGATGACGAGCTGGCTTTGCTCGTCAACCAGTTCTCGCGGTTCCACAACAACCGCATGAACCGTCTCCGCGGAGGAGGACGCTCTGGATGTTTTGAGTGCGGCGACCCCGACCACTTCATCGCCAACTGTCCCAAGAAGAACAAGCAAGCTTTTGGGAAGGGCGATCATGGGCACAAGTACAACTTCGGCAAGCGCAAGGAGAAGTACGTCCCCGCGAAGCACAAGCGGAATGGCGGCTTCAACAAGGAGTACATCAAGGAGGAGTACTTGGAGAAGGCCCAGGCTGAGCAGTGTGCTTTCTTCGCCAGGCTTAGCGACGTCAACGACTCGGATGACGACTCTGCTTCCTCAAGCGACGACGAGTCCGAGAAGAAGAAGAAGATCGAGGACAAGCTGAACGACCTCTGCTTCTTCGCCGACAACGAGGGTTTTTGCACCATGGCCCTCGGCAAGGAGGTCAACAGTTAGCTAGAGGAGACCCCTCGGAACGACGACGACGACGATGACACCTCCCAGATATCTCAGACCCCCGATGAGCTTTCTGCTGAGGTCGAGAAACTTACTGCCGTCCTTCTTAGTCAAGACAAGTTGCTTAGGCGTGCTGCTAGAGAGCGGAAGGAGTTTAGGCAGAAGTGGGAGGATACGGTGAAGGAGCTTGAGTTTGCCAAGTCCACCGTAGTTGTCTCTGAGGAGGGTGAGTGCGAGATGTGCACCACACACATGACTGATTTTCTCACTTTGAGAAGTAAGTATGCTGTGTTGGTAGGAGAGGTGGATGAGCTTAGAACTAGATCTTCGGTGCTTGGTGCGTGCAAGTCTTGTGTACGCTTGCAATCCGAGTTGGCAGAGAAGAATGCCAAGATTGTGTCTCTTGAGAAGGCCAGCTCGGGTAGCACTTGTGTGACTAGGTGCACTTTGTGTGAGGGTTTGGAAATGGAGATAGCCAATGTGAAGCATGACAAGATGCAAACCGAGGAAGAAAACACATACCTTTGGACCATCTTGTCATGGGTGTCTAGTGGTGAGCCGCAGCTTGGGATGATGATTGCCAAATTCAAACGTGCTGCTGGGGGTCCAGGTGTAGGTTTTGCTCAGGGTGTTGAGTGCGCTTCATCTTTTGGAAAGATTGGAGAGTCGAGTGGTCTGAACCCGTGTGAGAAGCCCGACTCCACCACTACTCCCAAGCTTACCAAGATTCCACCCAAAGAGCCTCTCAAGCCTAACACAAAGGATGGGGTGTTTGTTGAACCTCCGAGAGCTCCACCCAAGAAACCAACATGGGCTCCCAAACCAAACCACCTCAAGAACAAACTAGACACCATGCCACCTATCCAGGAGGAGCTCATGCCACAGAAAGGCAAAGTGATCCATACCCACTACCGTGAGTATCATCAACCCCCTATGAGAGCGGTGAGGTACCATTGTGAGCACTGTGGGAGAGATGGACACTTGAGGGAGTTTTGCTTTCGGCACAAGAGAGATGAGCGCCGTGCAAAGGAGATGAACAACATGGACATGTACCATCCTTTCCATGATGTATATGTGCCGAATGTTCAGAGGCGTGCTGTTAGGCCTAGAGGTCCAATGCCTCAGGTTCCTAGGCCTAGGCCGCGAGGAGGACGTGCCCTGCGGGAGCCTGCAATTGTGGGCTATGGACCCCGTGGCGGTAGCTTTGCAGTTGAGCATTTTCCCTCATCGCGTTTTGAGTATCGCGATGGACGCTCTTCCCTTAGCGGACCACATTTTCCTCTACGTGGTGATCGCTCTTCTCGTAGGCGTGCTAGGAATGTTTTTTCTACTAACCGTTCTTTTGAGCAGCCGGCCCAACACTGGTATTCTTCCTACTTCACTAACCCCAGTGTTGGACCGTATGCTCACCCTATGTCTTTTTATTGATGTAGGTAAAATGATTGGAGAACATTTGGTTGGTGGATTTCGGTTGTTCGAGGCACATGACCGGAAACGCCAAGTGGTTCTCCAGTCTTAGTCCAGTCGCCGGAAAGGAGTTTATCACCTTCGGCGACAATAGCAAAGGTAAAGTGTTGTCTCGTGGGTCGGTGCGAGTTAATGAGCACTTTGTGTTGCGTGATGTTGCTCTTGTTTCTAACTTGCATTTTAACCTTCTTTCTGTTTCGCAACTTTTCGATGATGACAATGAGATTCATTTTAAGCCGAATCTCAGTCGTATTTTGGATCCTCAGGGCAATCTTGTATGTCTGATTTCGCCCTTTGGTAAGTCTTTCGTGCGAATTTTTTGGAGTCATTTGGAATTTCTCGTTGTCTTTTGGCTCGACCTTCCTCCTCTGTTCTTTGGAAGTGGCATAGGAGACTCGGTCACCTGAGCTTCGACTTGCTTGCAAGGCTTAGCTCACTTGGCCTAATCCGAGGATTGCCCAAGATGTCCATGGAGAAGGATCTTGTTTGCCATTCTTGTAGACATGGGAAGATGGTCGCTGCTCCCCACCATCCAGTGACTCAGGTCATGACTAAGTGCCCTGGAGAGCTTTTGCATATGGATCTTGTTGGTCCGGCTCGGGTGAGCTCGGTTGGCGGGAAGTGGTATGTGCTTGTTGTTGATGATGACTTTTCGAGATATTCGTGGGTTTTCTTTTTAGCTGAGAAAACTGAGACTTTCTCTTTTGCTCGCAATCTGATTTTGCGTCTTCAGAATGAGTTCCCTTTGAACTCAATGCGAGCTATTCGTAGTGATAATGGTTCCGAATTCAAGAATTCGGACTTTGAGAAGTTTTTTAACTCTTTCGGTTTAGAGCATCAGTTTTCTTCCCCCTATACACCACCATAAAATGGTGTTGTAGAGAGGAAGAATCGGACCCTTGTAGAGATGGCCAGGACGATGCTCGATGAGCATAGGACTCCTAGGCGATATTGGGCCGAAGCTATGAACACTGCATGCTATATTTCCAATCGCATTTTTCTCCGAGCTTTCTTGAAAAAGACTTCTTCTGAGTTGCATTTTGGAAAACAGCCCAAAGTGAGTTATTTTAGAATTTTTTGTTGCCACTATTTTATACTCAAGAAAGGCAACTTGGACAAGTTTGAGTCTCGTTCTTCTGACGGTGTATTTTTGGGTAATGGCACTCATACTCATGCATATCGTGTACTTAACCTTGACACTAACCGAGACATGGAGACATCCGATGTCACCTTCGACGAGACCATGGTTTGTCCTTCTTCTCGTTTTGAGCGTGCAGGTGATCATGAGGTTGGTGAGCCTCTTTTTGATGACGAGGACGAGGGTGCTGAAGGGATGGATGATCCAGCACTACCTCCACCTGCGGTGCCGTAAGCATCGGCTTCTACTACAACGACTCACGGCCCCAACCCCTCTTCGTCGACTACATGGGGGCCGTGGGATCCGCCACCTCGAGCGGTACCTTTCGTACCCGAGGAGGCACCAGCTGCTGTTGAGGGGGAGGTTTCTTCAGTTTGGAAGGCGCCATGACACATTCAGCGCCAACACCCGCCTCAAAAGATGATCGGCAGCATCAGCGAACGTGTCACTCGGTCAAGGTCACAAGAAATCTCTCACTTTGCTCATTCTGCATTTGTTGCTGATTTTGAACCCCGAGATGTTGGACATGCTTTATCTGATCCAGATTGGGTCAATGTCATGCATGAGGAGTTAGAAAATTTTGAAAGAAATCGGGTTTGGGTTTTGGTTCCACCTCCTCCTGAGTGTCACCCTATTGGTACAAAATGGGTTTTCAAAAACAAACAAGGAGAGGATGGCCATGTTGTGAGAAACAAGGCCAGACTTGTAGCCCAGGGGTATAGTCAGATGGAGGGGATAGACTATGAGGAGACTTTTGCTCCTGTAGCTTGTTTGGAGGCAATTAGGATACTCTTGGCTTTTGCTGCATCCAAAGGGTTTAAACTTTTTCAAATGGATGTCAAGAGTGCCTTCTTAAATGACTACATAGAAGAAGAGGTTTATGTGAAACAACCCCCCGGTTTTGAAAATCTCGAGTTTCCAAACCATCTTTTTAAACTTCACAAAGCTTTGTATGGTTTGAAACAAGCCCCTAGAGCCTGGTATGATAGGATGAAAACCTTTTTGCTTGCTAAGGGTTTTAAAATGGGATGTGTGGATAAAACACTTTTTCTCCTCAAGCAAGGCAATGACACTCTCTTGGTCCAGATTTGCGTGGATGATATCATTTTCGGTGGTTCTTCTCACGCTTTGGTTTCCAAGTTTGCAGACACTATGAGCAGGGAGTTTGAGATGAGCATGATGGCCGAGTTGACGTTTTTCCTTGGGTTGCAAATCAAGCAATCCCGAGAGGGGACGTTTGTGCACCAGGACAAGTACACCAAGGACGTATTGAAGAAGTTCGATATGGGTGAGGCCAAGCCTCTTCCAACACCCATGTCGACATCGGCGGCCCTAGATGCGGACAAGGATGGAGAAGCTGTGGACCAGAAGGAGTACCGGAGTATGATCGGGTCGCTGCTGTACCTAAGGGCGACATGCCCGGACATCCAGTTCGCGGTGTGTCTTTGCGCACGATTTCAGTCGTCGCTGCGCACCTCTCACAGTTAAGAGGTCACGCGCATTATGAGGTACTTATGCTTCACTCCAGAGTTTTGGATTTGGTATTCTGCTTCCTCCACCATCTCCCTTTGCGGTTATTCTGATGCCATTTTTGCTGGTTGCCGACTTGATCGCAAGTCCACTTCTGGGACTTGCCAGTTTATTGGCTCTTCTCTTGTATCTTGGTCTTCTCGCAAGCAGTCTAGTGTCGCCTGGTCTACCACAGAGGCTGAGTATGTTGCTGCGGCTAGCTGTTGTTCTCAATTGCTTTGGATGATGGCCACTTTGCGTGATTTTGGTCTGAGCTTTTCTCGTGTTCCTTTGCTTTGTGACAGCACGAGTGCTATTAGCGTTGCTAAGAACCTCGTGCTGCACTCTAAGACCAAACATATTGATGTGCACTTTCACTTTCTGCGAGACCATTATGAGAAGGGTGATATCGACCTTCACCATGTCGATACTCATCATCAGTTGGCAGATATTTTTACCAAGCCTTTGGACCAATCAACCTTTGCTAGGTTGAGAGGTGAGCTTGGTGTGTGTTTCCCCTTCTAGTTGGGGGGAACATTTTGGTTCTTGTGTATCATAGACTGACTCTTCTCTTTTCATTTTTTGCATTTCATCATGCATTTTTACTTTCGGAGCTTCATGTATATAATCCTTAGAATGTGATTATGCTCTATCTAGTTTTGCTCCGAGACTATATGATGATGTTTGTAGCTTATGCTCTTTCTGATCACTGATATATGTTGTGAGCTGAGCTATTTTGTAAATGGTGAACTTGCTTGATGAACATAAAAATTGAAATTGTTCACCATTGAGATATGCAACTAGCATGTGTAGGATGTGTTGAATTCACTCGTGCTTTTCATATATGCTAGGTTGCTATGTCTCTAGTTTTGAGTCATTCACTTGCTTGGTATGTTCATAAACTGTTATAAATTCGAACCAAGTCTAAGTGAATTGGAAAGATCGAGATGGGATTGCTTGTCAGCACATCACGGTATCAAGACTGTTTCTCATTGCACTTTGAGTTAAACTTGAGCCGTGTAGTGTAAGACCGAAACTGTTGCCTTAAGCTTCTGATTGCTTCTGCATAGGCTTCGCACGGTTGAAAAGTTAGGCATTGACAAGCTTTCAACCTCTCGCAATCATATGCTGAATTCTGAACTTGTGTTTTTTCACCGTTGCAACTACGATTAAATCTGAAAACACAAGTATATGTTTCATTCTATAGCATGATGATTGAACTTTGCTAGGGGTAGTTCACCTTGTATACATGTTGAGCACTTGTTTGACTTCCTATCTATACATGTTAAGTGCTATTTTGATGGTGAATGCTTTTTGGCTAAAAACTGCTCACTTTGCTCATATGTTCATATTTCGTATTTGGTGATTAGTTTGAGCCTTTGCTAGCATAATGTGTATGTTGTTGAGTCATCAGATCAACACTTTGTAGAGCATCTTGTCATTCTATCGAGTATATTCTTGAGGCTCCTAACTTGCATTATTAACTCATATGCATTTGGAGGGGAGATTCTTCATAGTGCATTATCAACTAAGGGGGAGAAATTTGACAAATCTTGTTCAGTTGTGTGCACTATTGAAGGGGGAGTTTTGAGTCGGCTCGGATTTTTGAGGATTTTGAATTTTTCCAATTGGTTCGTAGCTTTTCTGCTAGTTGTGTTGAGCATCTGTGCCTCTGTCTTGAGGGACTAGCAGCTGTTGCTTTTCGATGAGTGTTCAGCTCATTGTGCTATTCAGTTGATTTAGCCTCATTTGATATTGAGCTCTCTTGCATCTCAGCTGGCACCATTTCAGTTGATTTTTCAGTTGGTATCGAGTTTTCTTGCTAGCGGTGTTGAGCCTGTTCTACCTCTTCTTGAGGGCTAGCTTTGCTTTGCTTGGTTGCGTCGAGCCGTTGCCCATGTCTTTGGGAACCAAGTTGTTTTGCTCTTTCACTTGACCATCTTCTGGCTTTGTTATGCTTTTGGGTCATTTGGACGAGCTCTCTACTTCGTCTCCTTCTTCTTCCTTCTTCTTCCTTCTTCTACTTCATTATGATTTGTGTTGGTTGTTGACAATGCACTCATTAAGGGGGAGATTGCGGTTACATGGGTGTATGCCGAGTCTCGAGTGATGAGTGCATTGTCAACTACCAACACAAATCATAATGAAGTAGAAGAAGGAAGAAGAAGGAGAAGAAGTAGAGAGCTCGTCCAAATGACCCAAATCCAACACAAATCCAACCGCACCGATTGTCAATTGGGATGATGCGCATGTACTTTGGCTTGTGTTGTGCAGTTGTCGAGCACGGATACAGTGATCGAAGGCAAGGTGAAGGTCAAGTAGAGACGTGCCGTGCCGATGGACCGGGAGCGGTGAAGGGCGGACGTGAGGCTTGGACTGAGGGACCGGTGGCCTAAGGATCAGCTGTGGTGGCTGACAACCTGGGACAGCGACGAGTGAAGACTTGTGTGTGGACGGGGTGCACGGGTGGTGCATCCCCTCTATAGCGTCGGTTTGATGGTTGAGCCACAGAAAAACCATCGGGTGGACGGTTTCCAGGTTTGGGCCTCAAAACCTGGGTGCTGATGGTTTCTGAGTTTGGGCCACAAAACTCGGGCTGAGGACGGTTTTCAGGTTTGGGCCTCAAAACCTGGGCGCAGTGGGTTTCTGAGTTTGAGCCACAAAACTCAGGCGATGACGGCTGGTTTCCCGGTTTGGGCCTCAAAACCGGGGGTTGGTCGTGAAGGTTGGTTTCCCGGTTTGGGCCTCAAAACCGGGTGCGAGGTCCATGAAAAGGACGAGCCGAGCGGTGGCGGCACGTGGCGGCAATCGGTGCGGTTGCGTCGAGGCAACGCTACCAGTTGTGCGGGCGTGGCCGTCGGATCACCACCTACCACAAGTTGGTCCAGAATAACCTTAGGGTTTAGCTGGTTCGCTCTGTAATTAGTTAGGGGTAGAGTGGGAACTAGAATTAGGATAAGTATAGGGAGACACCAACCTCCCATCCTATCTCAGTCATTTGCTCTTTGCCTTCTAGGTTTTCCTGCTCTCCCAATCCCCTGTTGTAGCAACTGAGATCCGTAGAGAACCATACCTCTGTGTTCATGAGATTTTGAGGAAGTGAGACCGTAATCTCACTGTTGTAGCATGTGGTAGCCACACGGTTGCAAATTCGTGGTTGTGATTCATGTTTTGGTGTTGTTCTTCGCGGGTTGCTTTTCTCCACGATTTTCCCGTTGATCGATCTCACTACTCGTTGCATCTCTTTCGATTCCCTCTGAACTGAGTTGTTCTAGATCGTGAGGCACTTCTTTCCACCCAAGGAATTCACCACTAACCTCACGAGCTAGTAGATCGATCGGGTTTTTGTTTTGGATCAACTTTTCTCATCTCTTCCCGATTTTCTTCGATTCATCGATTTGAAGATAGGATCGAGCCATGATCTTGTAGGAGTAGCTCACTATCCTCCTTGTGACTCCTCTCACCAAGTTTGATCCCTAGAGGATTTGTTTTGGGTGAGATCGAGTTGAATCGGTGGATGAACGGAGACGTTTCGGGGTGACGGAACGCTTGTATCGGGCTGACCAGACGCTCGGCGTGAGTCCGATCGTTGAATGTGCCAGTGTTCAGTTTTGCTCAGACTTGACCGGACGCTAGGGTTGTGTGAGACCGGACGCACAGGTGTTACTGTTCACTGCGTTTGTCTGAACTGACCGGACGCTCAGTGACCGTGAGTCCGGTCACAAACAGAGAGCTCCCAAGTTGGGTTTTGATCGACCGGACGCGTCCGATGCATACTGACCAGACGCTCGAGTGAGTCCAGTCAGTGCTGTTCTGTGCGTTTTCGTCCGTGGTTCGTTCATTCGTTGTCGGTTTTGATTTCTGGCTTTTGCGTTGGGTTTCTAGAGTTGAGTAGTGTCTCGCTGTGCTTCTCGGAAGCATCCACCCTACATCTAGGGTCGTGGACACTGTTTAAGCTCTAGGTTTGTTCTTGGGGTGATTCTCGGGACAGTGGCAACAAGTTTCTGAAAAGAAATTTTGAAGCTCCCATTCACCCCCCCCCCTCTGGTCGCTTTCTGGTAGCACTCTCGGTCCTTCAAGATTGAGCGACGGGAAAATTGAGACAAAAAGCATAACGCAAAGAACAACTCAAGAACGTGAACCACAATCTCAATTGCCAGCCGAAAATCGTCCCTACGAGGAGACAACGGGAATTCGGTCCCGTTTCCGCAAAAAACCAAATACACAGAGGTATGATGCACCGTCTCTGTGGATCTCAGTAGCTACAGCAGGGATGTGGCAGAACAGGAAGCCCTAGAGAAGAATAGCAAATGATTGAGATCGTTTGGAGGGAGGGTTGCCTCTCCTAATATAGACTAATACAATTATTCCCCTTCTACCCCTACTGCTAATGAGCGAGCAGGCTAATCCTAAGGGTATTCCTGACCAACTCAGAGTGTAGTCGATCCGACGGCCACGCCCGCACATCTGGTAGCTTCGCCTCAATGCGACCTCACCCGATGTCGCCACGAAACGCCCTCGTCGTCCGTCCTTTTCCTGGACCTCCCCCCGGTTTTGAGGCTGAAACCGGGAATCCTGTCGTCCATCGGCTGAGTTTTGTGGCCCAAACTCAGAAACCCGCCATCGCCCAGGTTTTGTGGCGCAAACCTAGAAACCGTCCTCAGCCCGAGTTTTGAAGCCCAGACTCGGAAACCGGCAGCACCCAGGTTTTGAGGCCCAAACCTGGAAACCGTCCACTCGGTGGTTTTTCTATGGCTCAACCACCAAACCGACGCCATAGAGGGATGCACCGCCCGTGCACCCCGTCCACCCGCAAGTCTTCACTTGTCGCTGTCCCAGGCTGTCAGCCACCACGGCTGATCCTCAGGCCACCGGTCCGTCAGTCCAAGCCTCACGTCCGCCCTTCACCGCTCCGGGTCCATCGGCACGACACGTCTCTACTTGACCTTCACCTTGCCTTCGATCACTGTCTCCGAGCTCGACACCTGCACAACACAAGCCAAAGAACATGCGCATCATACCAGTTGACCATCACTCATCATCTCAAGATCCGGCATACACCCATGTATCTGCATCCACCGGCCGCGGCAGACGCTGAACAGCTCGGCAGTGGCATCTGGAGGTGGGGGGCAATTCTGCTAGGTGGGCCCTATGCGCCAGCGAGTGAGAGGGAGGAGCAAGTGGGAGAGCAGGCGCGAGTGGTCTTCGGCCCAAGAGTGATGAGGCGGTGATGCGGGCGCGTGCTGGCGGGAGGGTGGGCCAGCGCTGGCAGCCGGACAAGCCGGGGACTAGGGGATTTCGGAGCCGAGCGGGCCGGGTTGGGAAAGAAAGAAAGGGGTGGGGGAGTCGGCTAGCTGCGGGTTCTTGGCCCGGGGAGGTAGGTAGGCCGGCTGGGCCGGTTTGGGAGTAGAGGAGAGGGTTGTTGTTTTCTTTTTTTTCTTTTTCAATTCAGAATCCATTTCGAAACCAAATTCAAAAGGCTTTTTGAACCAAATAAATTTTATAAAACTTGGAAATATTTTCTGAGTTTTGAGATTTGAAATTTGAATTTATTTTCATAAAATTTTGTAACCTCTTTTATTTATGTTCTAAATAGAGCAAAATCGATTCGCTTCTAATTCGACTTTAATAAATTCTTTTTCACCCAAATAAAATTATGCAATGTCATGAATGCAACATACAATTTAGTAAAAACTTTTTCTCCATTTAAAATTTGACCATTTCCTAATTAAATTCTAATTAATTTTAATTATTTAAAAACCAGGGTGTGACACGGATCAATCGTTTTTCCTTTGTGGACCTCCTGGATGTTTAATCTTGGGCACGCAGTCGGGTCTTCTGAAAACAAATTGATTGATCGTCCCCTGGTTTCACGGTGGGTATCAGAGGTTATGGCAGGCATTTGGGAGTGGTGTGCCTTTACCCCATCTAACGTTATTTCTCTTTCTTTTGCTCGTTTCAGACATCCGCACCCGTGAGATGGTCTTCCATGGCATCTATCGTCGTCCTGCTTGCCGGAGTCCAAGCCCCACATTAGTCTAGATTTGAGGGGACTTAATACCATCCTACTGCTCGAGGAAGTAGTAGTCAATGAGGCTGTCGATGACCTTGAGTCTGTAGTATAGATGGTCGTTGATAATGTTATCTTGAGGACAATATTCTGTTTTACTGACTATTTATTTTACCAAAGAGAATTTATTTTATTTTTTCTGCTAAAGGCAATACACTTGTATCGGCTATTCGAGCCACATGCACTATGTCAATCGGCTATAATAGGTCTACCCAAACACTAGCTAGGATAGTATTTCTTGAAAAATTTTCCATTAACCGCTCTAGAGAATTCTTCCCCTTCCAAAGTCTCATAAAAACATGCATTACCAGAAGCACTATGGGTAATCTGATAAGGTCCTTCCAATTTAGTGACCATTTTTGATATTTGATGTCTTTAGTTCCGATTGGCAGAATAACATTCCAAACTAACTCTTTTATCCTAAACTTATTTTCTCTCACCTTCTAATCGTAATATTTAGCGACTCTGATCTTGTTGGCCTCAATATTCTCAAGAACTTTTAGCCGATAAAAATTCAGGTCATCTAAATTATCCAGCATAAGATTTTTGGCTGCTAATGTGTCTTGCTGCAACACTCTCGTTGAACTAATATTGATCTCCCAAGGCAGAATAGCTTTATGCCCATAGACTAGCTCACACGGTGAACACTTAATAACACCATGATACGCCATCGTGTAAGACCATAAAGATTCATTAAGAACCGTATGCCACTTTTTCAGATTTTCGTTGATTTTCTTTTTGATCAATTTGATTAGAATTTGATTGACGCCTTGACTTGTATATTGGCTTGAGCATAATAAGTGGACGAATTTGTCAGCTTAAAGCCTGTGCTATCAGCAAGACCTTCAAACTCCTGTGATGTGAACATCGTCCCTTGATTAGTCGTTATAGTTTGTGGAATTCCAAACCTATAAATGATATATGCTCTTTGATGAAGTCAATCACATTAGCTAACGAAGCTAATTTTAAGGGGATAGCCTCCACCAATTTAGTGAAGTAATTTGTGGCCACCAACACCAACTTATGTCCTTTACTGCATGACGGATAAATTTGGTCGTTTAGATCAATTCCGCACCCTCTCAATGGCCATGGCTTCATGATTAGGTTCATAGCCGATGCCGGTGATTTTTCCACATTGCCAAACTTCTGACAATCTTGACAACCTGTTTACACCAAATTTTGGACCAAAAAGGATTATTATTTTGTGAGCACCAACGTCTGATTTGTTAATAAAAGAGTTGGCCAGAAAAATAAAAGTAGTCTGCTTGGACCCAGACACGACCAAAATTCATCTGGGCCAGGCGTGAAGACGTGTCGAGCCCAGCCAAGGAGTTCAAGTCCGGGTCATCTTTTATTTTTATTATTATGTATCCTAGTCGTATTAGAACAGGAGTCTACCGGGTTATAAATAGCTAGGGGCCCGATTTTGTAAAAGAGAGAACAATCAATCAAACACATCGGCCACCGGCCAAAACCCTAGGAGTAGGAGTAAGGTAGAACTCGGCGGAACCTTCAACCAGGCAGGGCTGCATCGGCTAGACCGACCTTCGGTTTGCTTGTAAGTTTCACCAATGGCTCGTGTTATTGTTCAATAAGGCTGTATTTGGCATCGACCAAACTCTTGTTTAGCTATGACATGGGTTAATTATCGGTTTAAGTTCATCTTTTGTAAGACTATTGTTAACACTAGATTTTCACACATACAAGGGAATGACAGATGGGCCAGTATGCGAGAGATGGCCGTATGATGCATTTGGCAGATGACCAAGATCGGTTAATTCTCGGAGTTTCGGCAAGTGCATGAGCGGTCGGCTATTTTGCAAGGCGATGATTTTATTCGGGAAGCAAATATGGCAAGTGGAGCTAACTTGCGCGAGAAGACACGTGGTGATGGAGGACGCCGAGAGGAAAATAGGGATAGGACTCGTATTTTCCAAGTTTCCTTGTAAAAGTCGTAGTCATCTAGGACTCGTGTTTCGCCCAGGGTATAAATATGAACCCTCGGCCATTGTGAAACTGTTCACAACCATATCAATACAAATCGGCCCCGTGCCACCTTCGAGTCCTTAGTCGTGTCGTCGAGTTCTTCGAGAGGAATCATCGATCCGTCGACGTCCGTAGGTCCCGGCAACCTTGTTATCATATCTAGTATCATGCGGTGGATTTAGATGTGATGCAAGTAGTCTTGTTTGTTTTCAATGGTCGTGCGGCGGACCCTTGTTAGCGATCAAGAAGTCTTTGCTTATGTTTTGCTTATGGATAAATACCGTGCGGCAGGCGTTTATTCATATGTTTAGCAAAAGCGAGATAGTTTTCGGCTCTACTAGATTTGGCAAGATCTAGTAGATTCATCAAGTTATCTTGTGTTGCATGTTTTAATTAATTCTGTAACACTCTTTTGCCCAATCTAGATTGATCTTTCTTCGGCCTTGCTTTACAAGTTTACTTGTTTTTTCCAATAATTCTATGATCATGATGGCCGAATCAATTTTTAATCTAGGTTGTTACATGTTGTGGGTTCATGCATGTCGATCACGCTTGAGCTTTGATAAAACTAGGTGTCGTGCGGCAGATGCAGGTTTTAGCTTGGTTTGATCATACTTGTTTGTATGTTCCTTCTTCATGGACCCCAACTCGGCTAGTTTGCCGAGCTTGGTTAAGCTTACATGAGTAATGAGAGTTTATAGATCTGTTCAGATGCACATATGCTTTTAGCTTCTTATTGCCAGGTTGTATCATGCGGTGGATTGACCTGACCGTAAGAAGTGGTGTAGACTTATAGTGAGTATTAGTCTTGCTTAGGTTTATGCTTGACGAGTTTATGAAGATTAGACGTGCGGCAGACTAATTGGATTAATCTATGCATGTGTTGTTTGAATGGATTTATATTCTTAAATTTACTTATTTATAATTCACTATGTCTTGATGACGTTTCCTTACATGTACATTCGGCAATCAACTGCTTATATATGTTTATTTTAATGTCAGCCGAATGATCTTTAAACCTGTTGACAGACAGCTTCTATAGCTGTGTGCCGTCGTGATTGGCTTCAAAGCCGTAAATATGGAACTGTCTGGTTTTATCTGGTATGTTCCAGTTTATTCTCATAGTTTTATCCCTTGTTGGTTTTCAGGTCAAACCGACTGGCACGTCTCCGGATTTCAAACCGTCCGGGCACCCGATTGATGCCACGCTTTTTCCGGCTTGCTGTGTGTGAGGCGCGAACCACATTTTGCGTCAACACACTTTTTGGTACGCCTGGTGGGACAGCTCTGTTTCAAGATGCCTGAGATCGACGACAACCAAATTCTGGAAGTGACCATGGATGAGTTGCCACCAGACTCGAAGCTTTTCGTACAGCAAGCTTGTGATGAGTTTCAACGCAAGTGCTTGATGACCTTCTCGAAGAACAAGAGCAACAAGGTTTTCCAGAAGCAACCACTCCCAAGAGGCCTTTTCCCTCATGAGTCTGATAACATTGATGAAGAAGATGTTCAGAAAATGACTGAGCTAGTGTATAAAGCGATGTCGCAGGCCATGACCAATCATCAATCAGCTTTCCTGAATACCTTCCGCGCCATCATGGTTGGTATCTTCGGCACGGCGGTTGATAAGCGTTTTGAGGCAGCCACTGGTCCGATGCAAGGGCCGCTATTATTCCCTGTGCCTCAGCCTCAGAGGAAAAATGCTGAAGACGACGGAGCTGGTACAAGTGCAGGTGGGATGGTCCCGCATGAGACACAACAACCCCCCACAACTTATGGCCAGCTCGCGTTCGGCACAACAGGAAATGTCTCGCAATCTGCTTTCAGAGTGTCTCCAGCAACAAATAGGTTGCAGAAGAATATGTATGGAGGTGGATATCAGGAGTTCATTGATTATAGTACAATTGATGCTTTCCCGAATCCGGGTTATAAAAATTCAGCAGGATCATTCCCTGGGGGCAAGCACGAGCAACTCCGGATTCGGGTGTCGGCCTCATCATGCATAGGATGGCCGACATGATGCAAAATCAATTCGGCCTGAAGCCAAGGAATCAATCTTACGCTTACAAATCTCCTTACCCAGAGTGGTACAACTGAGTAGCACTTCCTCCAAGGGTAAAACCTCCCACTGATCTTACCAAGTTTTCGGGCCAAGACGATACCAGTACTGTGGAACATATCAGCTGTTACTTGATGCAGCTTGGAGAGGCATCCGCGGATGAAGCTTGGAGGATTCGTTATTTTCTGTTATCTTTAACAGGACCAGATTTCTCATGGTTCACATCCCTGCCAGAAAATTCTATTAATACATGGGCAGAGCTGGAACAGAAGTTCCACGCGTATTTCTTTACGGGCGCCAATGAGAAGAAGTTGGTTGATCTCATGAGTCTGAAGATGAAACCTAACGAGACGCCGCAAGAATATTTGCGCAGATTCAGGGAGACTAAAAACATCTGCTATTCCCTGAATCTACCGGATGATCAATTGCCAGGGATAGCTATAGCTGGCATGTTGCCGAATATCAAGGAGAAGTTGTTCGGCATGGAGTTTGATGATCTCGGGCAATTATCACAACGGTTGGCTATGATGAGTAGTCATGCTCAAGGGTTTAGAAGGAATAATCAATTTCAGAAAGGTGATGTAGCTGCCGAGATGTATCAGGCTTTCCTAGAGGAAGCATCAGAATATGATGATGAAGATGAGGTAGCTGCAGCCGAGCTGGTTTGGGCGAAAGAGCCAACTCAAGTCAGTCAACGATGGCTGAGGCAGCAAAAAGGTACTTACGACTTTGATGTTTCCAAATCAGATAAACTATTTGAGTACTTGTTGAAGGAAGGACGCATCAAATTACCGGAAGGTCATCCCATGCTGGACCCTGAAGGGGTTAAAGACAAGAAGTATTGTGGTTTCCATAATACCAGATCTCATTCTATAAATGATTGTCGAGTGTTCAGAGCGCGGATTCAGAAAGCTATCCAGGAGGGACATTTGAGGTTCGATGGAAAGATGAAGGTTGATGGTAACCCCTTTGCACAGAATACCGTATCCTTTTCTGTTAATATGGTTAATGCAGCTGACCCCAGGGGCAAAAGTAAGATGAAGGTATTAACCTCTAATAGAGCGAGAGAGGCTGGTGCTGTTGACCCTGATCGGCAAATCACAAATGAAGAATTTCGGCAACGAGTTCGGTTTCAGGATAGCCGAACTGAAAAGGGTGAAGCTTCCAGACCCAGAATTACGACACGTATTTTATTGAACAAATGGCGTCGGGAGCAGGAACGGTACCAGAAGCAAAGGTTTTATGAGGAACAAAGGTTCATAAAGAAGCAACAGAGGTACGAAGAGGAGATATACCGAGAGGAACGAGAATCTATGAGGGAGCAAGAGTAGTCTTATTGGGAGTGCTCATTCTTCAAGTATTGCTGGAATGAAGGCTTAAAGCTGCCTGCCAAGAACAATTGCCCTGAATGCAGTGTTCAATATTCTGAATATAGGCAGTCTCGAGTAAACCGCCGTTCGGTTCATGAAAGGCTTGGGGTTCGAATCCCTGAAGACGATCGGTGCTTAAAAATAAATGATTTCGAAAATCAGCAAAGAGCAAGGTTTGCCGATCGAAGTTGGGCACACGATGGGGAGGAAGAATACCGCGAATATGTTTGGCAGAAAGGACAGTGGTGTCCACCAGGATTGAGGAAGAGCCAGAAAAGAAGAGTGCAGCGCTTAAGGAACAGGGAATTGGCACAAACAGGCGTCAAAACAGAGCAGATTTGGCGTCCTAAAGAAAAGCCTAATGGAAGTGATCATTCGGCTGAGGCGTGCATGACATTCTTTCTCCCATCAGAATTCATAGCTCCCGAGAATCAAGATGTCCAGGAAGAAGTGTATTCAGATTTTGACGAAGACGAATTCCAAGATCTGTTAGCTCAACTTGTGTTAGCTCAAAGGGCAGTTTTTGATAAACCAGCTAAGCACCGACACTTGAGGCCACTTTATATGAGAGGATATGTCAATGTCAAGCCGCTGACCAAAATGTTTATTGATGGAGGAGCTGCCATAAATATCATGCCATATACTACCTTCAGGAGACTTGGGATGGAGATTGAAGAATTATTAAAGACTGACATGGTGTTGAGGGACTTTGCTGGTAATTCTTCTGATACTCGAGGAGCAGTTCATGTTGAGTTGACGATCGGATCAAAAACTTTGATTACTACTTTCTTCGTCATTGATGGCAAGGGGGCATACAGTTTGCTTTTAGGAAGGGATTGGATACATGCAAACTGTTGTGTTCCGTCGACTATGCATCAATTCCTCATCCAGTGGATTGGAGAAGACGTCGAAATTGTCCATGCTGATGATTCGGTGAGCGTCGCTAATGCAGAACCCATCTGCTGGGAATATGATGGTGTCGAGTGTTTCTCTGGAAGAGTTTGGGAAGTAGGTCCTGTAAATGTTTTTGACAAGGACCAAAAGCCGGTTCAAACGATCGGCTCTCAAAGCAATTTTTGAATAAGTAATCCGATTGGTGGTAATGGAGGTGAGTCGGGACCAAGTTTCATGTCGGCTGATAAGGAATAAAGTGTTGGTGATGAAGCTAAAACAAGACCAATATATGCAAGTTTGATCCAAATTATAATTGATAAACCGTGTGAAAGGTTTCTGCTTATTTCTCCATTGCCAAAACTAAAGAAGGATTAAGAGTTCACACGAAGTGACGTACAACATAAAGCTTTCGATGAAATTGAAGAATATATAAAGGCACTTTCACAACTTGGTAAATTTGTTCAAGTTGTACGTGGCGGCCGATAGCCTAACAATAGGATCGGCCCTTATATAGAATTTGAAGATAAAGAAGGAGTAATAGCTCGCTTTAGCCGAAGATGTTAGACCCAGGGACGGGTATTCGGCTATGAGAAAATTATGTTCATTTATGTGTTGCTTATGAACCAAGCTTCGGCGCTACTTGTTAAAAGCCGAATGCGTAGTAATTATGTATGAAGTGGATTCAAGAATATTTGTATACAGAGGTAGCCGATGTAAAGCATCGTCTTTAGCAGAGAAAACGCTCTAACAATTTGGAATATAGCCGATATTATTTATATCGCCTTTAGCACAGAAAATGTTCATAACCTTGGTGACCCTAGCATTTTTTCAAGTTGGCAGGTTTATCGGGAGAAGAGAAAGGTGAAGTGCAGTAAGTAAGATACCGAGCGACATGACATGGCGGAACAAGATCTAGTCGGATAAGATGACGTCATGCGTTCGGGAGACATTTCTCCGGAGAGATATTGCGATCGGGAAAGTCACTGAGGTATCCGTCTGCAAAACCGACTGGTAGGGAAGAGTAATCCTCTTTAGTCCAAGAGCTCATTGCTGCTAGCCCGAGGGAGACGCCAACATGTACTGCTTGAACAACGGCTTGATCTGTGCGGCCATCTACAGCATCAAGACGAGCCTCGGTTGAATCCCCATGAACATTCACCTTGATGGCAATTTTGTTCACTACCATTTTTCGACGATCATTCTCTGCAGAAAGGGCTGGCAAGAGGAAAGGATGCGTCAGGCAAGGCAAGCTCAACCAGAGGAAGAAGGCCAAGGTTTCGCTAACTTGTAATGATGCTGCAGAGCTGTTTCCGTTGGTTTGCCCATTCAGTTTCCTCAATGCTATGCTTCTTAGATATATCTTCCAATTCCTTCTGGGCCTTATCCCTTTCCTCACGGTACCGAAGGGCATTCAGACAAGTTTACTGAGGTGAATCATCAAACTCAGAATCTGGTGGCCTAGAAGGATTGAGAGAGGCTTTTGGAGCCACCGTTTCTGGAAAAGGAGCCCGAGCTTGGCTGGGAGAAGACTTCGCCCTGGAGAGAAAGTGGACAGTGAAGCAGAAATTGATGAATGAGGAAAGGCTATCGCAAGGGGGCTAGAAATCAATTTTTTACCCACAACGTCGGTGAGTTCGGCTTCCTCCTGCTTCGTCTCCAATGGGATGCCTGCCCTGATCACTATTGCCTGCCATTGATGGGAACACAAGCAAAGGATTTTATCTTTGGTTTGAACTGAAAGCCGAGAGGTGGAGAGTTTGCGAGTCCAACTGTTCGATTGGAGTCAAGAGTGACAGCCTATGTAAGGTCATATTTATAGAACCATGGCTTGCACACTGGAAATCAGGCATCAGAGTAAAGTTTTTTACAGTTTATGGGCCGTTGTTGGGCCAGGCCGAATTTTTGATGACTAGAGGAGGTCGTGACTCCATAATTGAGAAGCCGATAGAAATCGGCTAGAAGATTGTTGCTGCATAAAGAGTTTAGTTTCGGTTAATTGTTTGGAAGCTCATTGGCACCGAAGACAATAAGTTTGACCAGTTGAGAAGGATTATTTTTTATTCCGAGCAATGGAGTGTTAGTAAAGAGGTCTTCAAGAAAGCCGAAAATGGAGAGTCTCTTAAAGGGTGCTATCCTAGTATCATCGTGAGTTGGAAATTGAAGACTGAAATTTTGGATCTGAAATAACCGATTACAGCAATTGTCTGCGAGGCAAAAGTAATTGATATAATTATCACCAATAGCCGATGTGGTGCACATCGCCGTTGAAACAAAATAGAAGTCAGTGACTAATGCACAAAAACAGAACACACACTGATCTCGAAGAATCAGTCACAGATTGATTTTGGAGATCGAACAGAAAGATTTTTTTATTTACAAGGAAAGGGGAACGTGAGATTACAATAAGGATGGTCAGTTCGTCCACCCCATCCTACACCTAATCGGGAGAGTGTGGTCAAAAGAATCGGCCAGATCTGTTCCAGCCTCCTTCATATCATCTATAGAGTGTTCTACCCTATCTTCCAGCTCTCGCTCGCAGACATCAAATCTACGATAATCAGCACCGGAGTGGATCTGCACAGCATTGAAGGCGAGCACCGCGCCGTACCCCATGCCGGCTCTGGAGATGATGGGGAGGATTCGGTTAACCTCATTTACCCGCTTCAGGGCCGTCGTACCTGTCACGTCGGCCGTGATAGCAAGCTTGGTGATGGCGGCTTCGAGGGCATGGAGTTTAGCTGCCAGAGCTGAAAGGAAGAAGAGTGAGTAAAGGCACAAAGGGAAAACAGGAAAAGAAATGATAAACATATTTACCGGTGGCCCGATTACGAGCGACATCACGCTCCCGAGAGATTCGGGTAATCTCCCGATCCTTCCCTTCCATATCAAATTGAAGGTCTGCGATTTTCTGGGTCAGGTCTTCAGAGGGGACGTCGTCGATTGTCCTAAATAGAAATGATAAAGTAAGAACAACTGCTTCATTTTTGAAACAAGAGAAAGAAGAAAGGAGCAACCTCTTCTTAGAGGTGCTTGAAGCACCAAGCTTGGAGCTATGTCGACTCGCTACGGAGGACATCTTCTGGATTGGAACAGATGATGAACACGAAGAAGAAGGGTTTTTTGGTTTTGAGATCGAAGCAGGGGAGTTCGGAATGCGCAAGCTGAAACAGAGTGAAGGCGAACTTAAGAGGATCCCAATAGGTGCATCAGGAGATGAATCGGTAGGTGAAGTAATTATGACATGCATGATTACTACGAAGGTGGATGCTTCCGGAGGTTCCACGTATGTGTACGGAAAAAGGAAATTTTGGAATGACACCAGGTTAGGGGGCATGTGTTAACACCAGATTTTTGCACATACAAGGGAATGACAGATGGGCCAGTATGCGAGAGATGGCCGTATGATGCATTCAGCAGATGACCAAGATCGGTTAATTCTCGGAGTTTCGGCAAGTGCATGAGCGGTCGGCTATTTTGCAAGGCGATGATTTTATTCGGGAAGCAAATATGGCAAGTGGAGTTGAATTGCGCGAGAAGACACGTGGCAATGGAGGACGCCGAGAGGAAAATAGGGATAGGACTCGCATTTTCCTAGTTTCCTTGTAAAAGTCGTAGTCATGTAGGACTCGTGTTTCGCCCAGGGTATAAATATGAACCTTCGGCCATTGTAAAACTGTTCACGACCATATCAATACAAATCGGCCCCGTGCCACCTTGGAGTACTTAGTCGTGTCGTCGAGTTCTTCGAGAGGAATCATCGATCCGTCGATCTCCGTAAGTCCCGTCAACCTTGTTATCATGTCTAGTATCATGCGGTGGATTTAGATGTGATGCAAGTAGTCTTGTTTGTTTTCAATGGTCGTGCGGCGGACCCTTGTTAGCGATCAAGAAGTCTTTGCTTATGTTTTGCTTATGGATAAATACCGTGCGGCAGGCGTTTATTCATATGTTTAGCAAAAGCGAGATAGTTATCGGCTCTACTAGATTTGGCAAGATCTAGCAGATTCATCAAGTTATCATGTGTTGCATGTTTTAATTAATTCTGTAACACTCTTTTGCCCAATCTAGATTGATCTTTGTTCGGCCTTGCTTTACAAGTTTACTTGTTTTTTCCAATAATTCTATGATCATGATGGCCGAATCAATTTCCAATCTAGGTTGTTACATGTTGTGGGTTCATGCATGTCAATCACGCTTGAGCTTTGATAAAACTAGGTGTCGTGCAGCAGATGCAGGTTTTAGCTTGGTTTGATCATGCTTGTTTGTATGTTCCTTCTTCTTGGACCCCAACTCGGCTAGTTTGCCGAGCTTGGTTAAGCTTACATGAGTAATGAGAGTTTATAGATCTGTTCAGATACACATATGCTTTTAGCTTCTTATTGCCAGGTTGTATCATGCGGTGGATTGACCTGACCGTAAGAAGTGGTGTAGACTTATAGTGAGTATTAGTCTTGCTTAGGTTTATGCTTGACGGGTTTATGAAGATTAGACGTGCGGCAGACTAATTGGATTAATCTATGCATGTGTTGTTTGAATGGATTTATATTCTTAAATTTACTTATTTATAATTCACTATGTCTTGATGACGTTTCCTTACATGTGCATTCGGCAATCAACTGCTTATATATGTTTATTTTAATGTTAGCTGAATGATCTTTAAACCTATTGACAGACAGCTTCTATAGCTGTGTGCCGTCGTGATTGGCTTCAAAGCCGTAAATATGGAACTGTCTGGTTTTATCCGGCATGTTCCAGTTTATTCTCATAGTTTTATCCCTTGTTGGTTTTCAGGTCAAACCGACTGGCACGTCTCCGGATTTCAAACCGTCCGGGCACCCGATTGAAGCCACGCTTTTTCTGGCTTGCTGTGTGTGAGGCGCGGACCACATTTTGCGTCAACAAATATTTTGAGTCTGATCAATCTCTTACTTTAGTCGATCATCACTAGTTATCGGCTCTATTAGTTTTGACAAGCTAATAGATTCATTAAGTTATCGATGTTGTTTATGCTTTTTAATGTATTCTTTAGATTTAAACAATATCTTGCCCAATCAAGATTGACAAACTAGCTTAAGCTTAAATGTTGTTTAGTTTCGGCTATCTAAAGGCTTTACACGCTTACACCAAGGAAATAGTCGATCTAAGCTTCTCTTTGACTATTTTGTCATTTTGATTGTTACATGTTGTGCATTCGAGATATCTATTGAAATCGTGGTTTGATCTAAGAAACAGGTAGAATTGATCTGTCATGGTTATTACGGCTGTATTTTCGAACCCCACTGATACTCATGATAGGTTAGATCTATTTGATCTTGAATCAAATCGTGGTTTTAATGGATAGATCTTGTTCGTGCTTCATGAACCCTGTATCGGCTAAAATGGCCGATCCAGTTACGTTTCCCTCATAATGTATACTTTTAAGCGATCTGAAATCAATGGCTCTGCTCGTTGCATCGGACGTGATCTAGTTTGGTCATCATCATGGTTGTATAGAGACACCCCACTGTTGATGTTTAAGCTACTTTATCGATCTATTTGTTATTATGGCTGCATGGAAATACTCCACTGTTAACAGATAGAATTGCCTATGCAATTAGTCGCTCTATTAAATGTATACATAGATCTTTGTTTTATATACATATCTAAATTTATTAGCTATTCTTTATTCCAAGCTCTTTCTATACCTACATAATAGCCGTTTTGCTTCAAATATTATCAATGCTTTAATATTCTATTGGGAGTTGACTTTGTAGTCAATGTCCTGTAACAATGGCTATATCGGAGCCGCATAATTTGGAAGTGTCTGGCATCAAATCAATAGGTTCTGTAATTTGACGCTTTTTCTTTTTCTTGTCAATTACAGGTCAAATTGACTGGCACGCCCGAAGTCATTCTCACCAAGATTCGGCACCACCATCTCTTGAAGGTCCAGGAGGTCAAGACCTTGCTCTGCGCGGCCTCTGAGGACCGTGGTCGAGTGTGTTGGCTCTTCGATCAGATTTTCACGTCAACACAACCTTTATAATATTTAAAACAATCTTCTAACATATTTGGCTAGAAATATCCAACTCTCTTGGTTACCCATCTCATCTTATCAGCTGATTGATGAGCACATGGACACCTTCATGCACTTCTCCCATCAGTACTTTAGCTTCTTCCAAATTGAGGCATTTAAGTAACACACCATCAACCATCTTGTAGTACAGCTGATCATCAAGGAGAACAAAATTAATGGCCTTATACATCAATTTCTTGGGCACTCGTTGTGATGGATTTCTTAGATACCTAATAATCTCCATCCACCGGTCTTCAATCTCGTCAACAAAGTCATTTTGTAAAACTTCATAAACTTGCTGATACCCAGAAGTGCTCTGAGCTAATCTATTGGCTTCTTGATTGTGATTTTTGGGAATATGCTTAACTACAACCGAAGAGGAACAATTAAGAAATTCTCGGCAATTTTCATAGTATTCCCTCAAAACGTCGTCTTTGCATTCATACAGGCCGAGTAATTGATTAATGGCCAATTGTGAATCTCCAAAAATTTCAATAGCCTTGGCCTTTGTCTCATGTAGAAGTTGAAGTCCCTTTAGGATAGCTTCATATTCAGCCTGGTTATTGGTAGATGTTTGCTTTATAGGAAAGGCAAACTCAAAACTTGCCCCCCTCGAGGTGAAATCAAAACTATACTAATTACAGCGCCTTGTTTGCAATTTGATCCATCAAAGAATAAAGTCCAAGGAGCAAATTCTACCACTTCAATTTCTTTTTCATGATGATGGGCAATGAAATCAGCTATTACATGTCCCTTGACCGCTCTAGCTGATTCATACCTCAGATCAAATTATGATAATGCAAGAATCCATTTCTCAATTCTCTCATTCAGAATAGCCAATGATAACATATGTTTGATCACATCGAACTTGGATACCACTGTACATTCAAAGACAAGAGGTAATGTCGAAGCTTGGTGCAAGAAAAGTATAAACATATACATAACTTTTCAATAGGGGAATATCTTGTCTCTGGCCCAAAGGTTTTCTACTCAAGTAAAAAATTACTGTCTCTTTTCCTTCAAATTCTTGCATTAAGGCCGATCCAATTGTATGACTACCTGACGCTACGTACAACTTAAATGGCTTACCTGGTTGAGGAGGAATCAACACCGGTGGAGATTTCATGTATTCTTTGATTTCCTCAAATGCCTTCTGTTGCTTGTTACCCCATCTGAATTCCTGATCACCTTTTAATTTCAATAATTCCAAGAATGGCAAAATCTTGGCTGAAAGATTTGATATGAACCTCTTGATGATGTTAATTTTGCCAATAAACGATTGCAGCTCGGTCTTATTGGTTGGTGGTATGGCCTTGTTGATGGCATCCATGCTCTTCTGATCAACTTCAATTCCTTTTTCATGAACCATGAAGCCCAAAAATTGCCCAGCAGATACTCTAAACGCAAATTAATGAGGGTTCATTCTCAGTCCATTTTTCTTGCACATTCTAGAGTTCTCCTGAGATCTTCAAGATGTTCGTGATACCCTTTGGACTTCACAACCACATCGTCGATGTATATCTCAACTATGATGCCGATCAACTCATGGAAAATATAATTCATAGCTCTTTGATAGGTTGCACTGACATTTTTAAGACCAAAAGTCATTAATACCCACTCATATAACCCCAAAGTGCCAGGAGATCTGAAAGTAGTTTTATGTATGTCTTCTTTTGCCATAAATATTTGATTATACCCTGCATTACCATCCATAAACCAAATCATTTTATGGCCTGCAGCAGCATCAACTAGCATATCAGCAACTGGCATTGGGTATCCATCCATTGGGGTAGCTTTATCCAAATCCCTGAAATCAATGCTACTCTCATTTTTCCATTTTTCTTGTACACAGGGATATCGACATATCGTTATATCGGCATATCAGCTACACTTGATATCCACTCCGCATATCAGCATTATCGGATGAATGTTGCCTCAAATAATCTTGTAATTTATGCTTTCACAACCTCCATGATCCGGGGCTTCATTCTCCTCGGAGCTTGTTTGAATGGCCGATACCCTGGTTTGATTGGTAGACGATGTTCTACCAATTTTTGGTCAAGACCAGGCATTTCATAATATTCCCGGGCAAAACAATCCTTATATTCTTTTAACAAAGCTATCAATTCTCTCTTATATTCAGGATCTAACTTAGCGCTAATATATGTCGGCCTTGGTTTAACACCGTTTTCAATGTCTACTGTTTCCAATTCATCGGTCGATGTAAACCATTTTCCCATATTGCCTTAATCGTCATCAATTTGATAATCCATTAATAAAAAATTTCAGATCCGACTGCTTGGATCGACTGTTGATCATCATCAAAGACCTTGATGACATCTCTGTCATGAAGCTTGCCAGAAAAACATCCAATTCCGTCGAAGTTCCACTCATCTTTACTAGCATATGCAACACTAACTGATGAATCCGCCGAAACCATTTCAACTCTATCAACAATCCATTGGATGAGCTTTGGTGCATTGTAGAAGGAACACAACAATTGGCATGAATCCAATCCTGACCAAGAAGTATGTTGTATGTGCCATTTGCATCAATGATTAAAAAGGTGGTTGGCAAACTCTTGCTACCAATTGTCTTCTCGACACAGACTGCTCCTTTGGTGTTTGAGGACTTTTCACTGAAATCTGTTAACCTCATGTCTATTTGACATTGATATTCTGCCCTTTTACCAATCTTCTAAAAGTAGTATAAGGCATGAGGTTGACAGCCGCACCTCCATCGACTAACATTTTTGTCAATAGTTTACCGTTGATGAAACCCTTCAGGGCCTTCAAGTGCAAATATTTTTCAGGCTTCCAAAAGGTAGCATCCTCTTCTTCGAAAATCCATTGAGCTGGGGCTACTTCCTCATCTGATTCTTCTTCATCTTGTTCTGTAGCTCTAAACTCAGTAGGTAACATGAAAGTCGCCGTCATTTTAGCTGATGGCTTGCTCTTGCCTTTGTCAGTTGTTTTCCTGACTTGCCAGATTTTGGGTTACTTCTCTACCATCTGTACCTCGTCATTTCTCAAGGGTTGAACTCTCCTTTTCTCACTCTTAGTTAGTCCTGGTGGACACCATTGATCCTTTTGTCAAACATACTCCTTCCTCTCATGACGACTCACGTTCTAATCGACTACGTCTTGATCGACAATTATCCTCCCGAGCCGATCATGGACACTTTTCATTTTTAAGCGCTGATCCATACGCTCGTGTATAGATTGGCGGTTGGTTTTAGATTGACTGTACTCCCAGTATTGATCACTGCATTCTGGACAGTCATTGAGAGTAGGTAACTTCAAACCTTCATTCTTCCAGTACCTGATGAAAGAACAATGCCAATGGGATTCATTATCTTCTTTTATCCTCTTCTTCGTATCAAAATAATGCTTATACTCCTCTTCTTTCAACCACTCCTGATATTGTATTTCTCACTGTAGCTGGTCTTTCTCTTGCTGTCGTTGCCATTAAGAGTAGTGGGCTGTTTGCACATCCCACTAGCTTTAGAGGTCTCGGGCTGATCATATCAGTTATTCGACTATTTTTGCTTCATCTTTATCTCTTGGTATTCTCCAGTTGATATTTGCCTTCCAGTATCTACGATTCCAGTCCTTCGGGCTCTCTCAGAGGTAAGCACTTTGAATTTTCCTTCCTCGACAGATGTTGCAACCATGTTCACAGGAAAAGGATGACCTTTTAGCCCATTCACCTTTAGCATTATCCACACCTATACTGCCTTTGTCAATGGCCCTCTGATTGAGTTCTCTGAATATCCTGCATTCATTGGTAGTGTGATTGAAAGAATTATGATATTTGCAGTATTTTCTTTTCTTAATTTCATTAGCCGAAGGCATCTTATGATTCCTTGTTATCTTGATCTGACCCTTCTCAAGCAAGAAATCAAAGATCTTGTTGGCTTTATTGAGACAACAAAACTGTACTTCCTATATGGGATGCTTTCTGCGAAATGAGAAAGATGCAAGAAGCAGATGAAAAGAGCGCCAAGTTCAGTGAGCTCGCGAAGAGGAACAAGAATCCTCACCACTTGGGCATGCCAGTCATAGGACCAAGTGGCAGCAAGAAGAACAAGCAAGACAGGCTGCCTAGGTTCCAGATCCATACGAGGGTATCGACCCAAGGGCAAAGGACTACATGAGGGCCCGCATTCGAAAGAGAATGAAGCCCGGGGCGACCAAGTTTAACGAGCCCCACCTCGAGGACGTCGAGAAGACTTTGATGGAGAAAGCAAAGCTTTAGGACAGCATCGTGGTCCACCGGGGCCAAGACTTGCTCACCGAGGTCCTAGGAACCCCCGAGCACCGTGACCGCGTTCGTGGTGTCGGGTCGAAGATGAGCTGGAAGTCGGTTGAGTCAAGGCAATCTGACACGACCACATAGAAGTCTAGGCAGAGGTATAAAGATGAGCTATATAAGAAGGGCTTCAATGAAGGCATGGCCGAAATGATCAAAAGCTCAATAAAGGAAGCCTTCACGAGCAACAACCCGGAGATGGTCGCGATGAGGTCGAAGATGTTTGACCACCATGGCCTACCCAAACCTCAAGCAAAGGAACAGAAAACCTTACTGCCGATGAACGAGGATCACCCAAGGGTCTCGAACGAGGATTTCCAGGAAAACCAGCACGTCCAACTCTTCATCCCGTTCGGAAGGTCCAAGAAGATGGTGGTGGCCGAGGGATGCGTACTTGCACCCCACGATATCCATGACTTCAACAAACAAGACATCCATGAAGACTATGTGGTCGTGGCCCCGTTATGGAACGTTCTCGACCAGGAACATTTTGAGTTGGACCATCCCAACCTACAATCGATCAGGCACCTAGGGCAGGTAATTGGAATGGAAGTCCTATGGAACCGCGAGGACATCTAGATCATTGCTCCGACGCCAACTCCAACGCCGACACCTGCATCACAACCATCAGCAACCGGATCTTGTCCTCCGGAAGATCCTCCGGATCATGACAACGATGATGACGAAGAAAAGGGCGGGGACACGGGCGAGGGAAAGGACAAAGGAGAAGACGGTAGCGAAGGCGGGGACAAGGACAAGGTAGAAGGCAATGGCGGGGAAAAGGAAAAGGGCAAGGACATGGGCACAGTGTCTCCCCCGCCTCCAAACAGTCCGCCGATCGGCCCGGTCAATGAGGCAGGAAGCTCAGAGGCCCGTAAGGGGGACAACACAACAACGACAAGCCAGCCAAGCACAAACGAGCAACCGGGAGGCACGACAGGGGAGGCAACACGGACGAAGGCACCTCCCCCGTCGACCACAAGCCAATGTCCTCCCCCGCCCAGCAAGAATCCAAGAACGTCCGCCGACAAGCTCCCGTACACGCTCACGTTCGAAAGGTATGGTAACATCGAGCATAATAGCACGTCCATAGTATATATGCTACTAACATTCCTATCCATCGTTTGTCAGGCCTGAAACTACCCATCAACTATTTGATGAGGCCAAAGACTGCCCTGGCCACTATGAGTGCGGGAAGTTCATGATTCCCAAGGCCCAACTCATCGATGAGGAAAAGTGCGATACAAGGAGATTACATCTATGGTACATGGAAGCTGCGAAAGCCAGGATGTCAAGTTTTAACGTCAAGATTCCCCCAGAGTACTTCCACTTGCCCGCTGGTATTGAAATGCACCTACCCGTCGACTTTAGCGACATGTACAACCTGATGCGGGAAGAAGACCTGGACATCGTTCAAATCACCCTATTCACACTGTAAGCGATGAATGCAACTTCCACATATCACTACATTCGCATTTTCCATAGCTCTATACTTATTATGTCAAGATGACATGTCAGTGTAGGATGACGGTCACTGTATGTAATAAAAAGACACGTCTTGTACTCTACCTCTCTCCTGCACATATTGCTGAAAGAGTCATCAAGGGTTTCGAGATCAATGATCCGGAGATGACAGCTCGACAGCGAGAGAAGAAATATGAAGAAAATATGAAAGCCGAGAAGACTAAGTTGAAAAATTACATACTAGAATGCATGAAGAAGATCAAGCCGGACGGACCAAAGTGTATAATGGCTGCTTATCACTTTGGGTAAGTCAAATACATGTACGTACACCTAAGTGACTAGCATATCATGTCTTCTCATCGTCATAAACTCTATTTTGTTGCAATGGTGCAGCTAGGGCCTTGTCGATGGCCACTGGGTCGCTTTTATCATATACCCTCAAGATGGCAGGGCATGTGTGTTTGACTCCTTGAGCGTACCAGACAAGAAAGGGTACAAGGCATTCAAAGATTGTCTGAAAAAAGTAAGTCATCCAGCTTTTTCATCATTTACGGTTACCATATGTTTTTAAATTATGGCTAAAACTATTATATTTCATACAACGCTTATAAGGAATACCAAAAGGTGCCCGGATTCTGGGACCGAAGAACTCAAAAGTTCAAGGACAAGCATAGGTACCACCTCAAAATCCGACGAGATTTCCCGGTACGTATTTCAAAGGTTCAATTCATGTTTCATACATATGGGTTCTAATGCTTGTGTATCAATCGTGCAGTGCGCCAAACAGCCACTAGGATCAAAGACATATGGCTTGTACACATGCGAGTTTCTAAGGGAAAGAAAGGAGTACACCAACAGCTGGAAGAAACTCAAGGAAGGTGTCAAGTATTGGTGAGAGCAGCAGAGCCACGGGATGCGCTTTAAACAAGTCAAGTAGGACATATGTAAGTTTGTAATGGAGAAATGCATTCTCGAAGGAGAAACGTTCTTCGACAACGACTCCGAGCTGGCGTTGCTACCCCAATACGAGAAGCTCTGAAAATAGAACATAATGCTTCGTCCCAGAGATTACGCTCATCAAGTTGAACTATGAATTGTATTTTCAAATTGAAATCAACAGTCAACGTGTATATGATGACAAGAACAACTAACTGACTTTGTATGTTATGTCTGGATGGTTTATATGTGCTTATATATATCTGTTTGAAATCTAGAAATCTGAAATTGATTTGAAAAGTGCAAAGGATTTGAATTCATAACCTGTTGGTTGCATTATTTATTTTTTTAATCTAAAATTAATAACTGTGGCGGGCAACATAAATGGACCGCTGCGGTTAAACGTATACCGCAGCGGGCAACCTAAGGTGACCACTGCGGTAAATAGTTTACCGCAGCAGGCGCTTTAGGTTGCCCGCTGCGGTAAATGTGATTAACCGCAGCGGGTTGCTTATGTTGCCCGCTGCGGTTAAGCGTTTTACCGCAGCGGGCAACAGCGCCCGCTGCGGTAATGGCCACAATTAACCGTGGCCTTAGCACCGCAGCGGACGCTGTTGTTCGCTGCGGTAAAGCCAAAGTGCCCGCTGCGGTTAAACTTTGTGCAGTAGTATGACATCAAAATTGTACTTCCTATTCTCATCAGTCGGTTTGGCTTTAGCCCATGACATGTTTTCTGTCTGCCTTCCATACCCAATCGACATCACCAATTTCATCATCATGGTCTTGTTCACTTTCATTCTCAATTTCTTCAAGTATTGGATTGCAATTAAAGCCAACGTTGGAGGCTATTGTTGGCTTGTTATATCGGGAGCACCTGAGCTGTGATTCAATACTAGCCACCCTCCTGGTCAACATTCCAAAATTTGTACAGTCGACAACGATCTTTTATCTGATCGATTGTAACAAACAACGAATTGCAATACTGACTATCTCGGCATCTGACAATGCCAAGAAGTAGCATTGGTTTCTTACGTCCCTTTTTTGCCATTCCGGAATCAAAATATTGGTGGACCTTGGATTCCAAATCCTCCCATCCAGCGATAGAATCGTGAGGCAAGGATGCAAACAATGAGAAAGCAGCTCCGGACAAGGACAAGGGAAAGAATCGAATATTGAATGCCGGCTCATCAGACAATTCTCCATGTTATCACTGTAGTTTCATTTGTTCCCGTCCGTAATATATAAGACAGTCATAAAACTTGTTTCTCTACTAATAATACAAACACCATATACATTGATAGCATCATATTCTGACTCGACGAATGAATCAAGCAGGCCTGTAGTTCCAGCTACACGAGCACAATTATTTCCGATCAACGGAGGATATGATGTCTTTGTGCCTGTTCGGCACAACTTATTGTAGCTTATTCTGTGATTACTGTTGTTCTGTTATGAGAGAAAAATATTGTTCCATGATTACTAATTCTGGCCGATAAGAGCATCTCCAACAACTTTGAAAAAATAACTTGTATATCTTGAGTTATAGGAACTTGCTATTTTATTTGGCGAGTGAAAAAAGGTCTATCTCCAACAACTCCCTATCGCCACTTGGTAAACTTGAAAAAAGAAGGCCCACCAGGATGGAAATTCTAATCTATTGCGGCTTGCGTACTTCTCGCCTCGCCGCGACTCACCCACAGCACCGGCCGGTGATCTCGTCGGTTCCGGTCTTCTTCCCCAACAAGTGAAGGCGGCCGGCCATCTTCTCCACCTCGCCTTCTAGATCGTCCCAGCCCCGCGACAACGTGATCTGCAGACCGGAACCGCCTTCAAGGTCAGTACCATCGCCCGGCCAATCAACAAATTTATAGTACCGATTAGTCGTCTATCAGTTCATGCTACTAGAGCAGACAACACTTGTGGAATCTGCATCCCGATTTATATTAGTATTCTATCTATGAGATAATGTTGTATGTATCAGATAGTATTATATGTATGTGGATGTGTGCTGAATTATTTATGAAATATTTATATATGAGACAGTACTATCTATGAATTATTCTATATATGAGATGTAATTTTTCTGTGTACTTTCGCGGCCTCCATTTTGCATTTGCTGTGGATGTATATGTGCTGAATACGAGGTTGATCAGGTAGCGATCAGGAGCTGTCGGTTGGTTCGGATGATTTGGCGGCGACAAGCACAGCACCTGCAGCTCAGCACCTGTTCAACGTCAAGCACACGCGGATCGATAGGGATCGGCGCGGCAAGACTTGGCGCGCGCGCCGGAGGGAGTTCGCGGGCGCGGGAGACGGCCGAAATCGCCCATAGCAAGTGAACGCCGCGCGCGAAACAATACGCGCGCGAGGAAGGATTTTGCCAACTTGGAAAAAATAGCAAGTGAATATAGGGAGTTGTTGGAGAGGTGTTTTTGAGTTTTTTGCAAAATTATAAAAATAGCAAGTCAATATAAGGAGTTGTTCGAGATGCTCTAAGCTCAAGCGAATAGGGAAGAGTCAGCACATATAAAACAATAAAGAGAAGACTAATGAGTTGATAATAATATACCCCCGAGAAACCGTGATCCGTGTCAACATGGTTTTGTGCAATGCAATGGAAAGAGTTTTAAGAAACATTTTACTATTTGGGACACCAACACCAATAATAAGTTGCGCTAATTGCTCAATTGTAGCTAAATCCTACCCGAAAGAGACATAAAAAAAGGTTACCGCCTTGGAGGGTGGAATTAGCTAAAACCCTCCACCCCTAATTAAGGCAGTGACTCAGCCCAGCTGCGCGAGTTATTTGGCAACAACACGTATATATAACGACAGACCTTTGTCGCTTTTTTTTGTACCGGGAAAGACAGAATCACAAAAATACATAAAACCCAGCGGCGGCTCAATTCATTTGCCGCTTCACTTGATCACCAGCGTCGTCGTCAGAAGAGGCCAGCGCCGGCGTGGTTGTTTGTCTTGCCGCCGTCGACGACCACCTCTGTTATGGCGACCTGGTCGGCCTTGCGCTTGCGTGCCTCGATGATCTCCTGGGTGGACTTGTAGTAGATGGCGTACAAGACCAGCTGTGCCACCGCGAACAGCACGCCCAGCCCGTTAGGGATCTGCATGCACGACGATACACAAATTAATCAAAGGTCCAATCCAATGCAGTAAAAATTTAGTTCGTTCGGCCGTTTGGTCCACTGAATTCTGATTGGGAGAAGCAACTGGACTATAAGGACAACTCGCTGCTCTCGCTTATGGCCAGGTCATGCGACGTCACCTAGTACAGCGCTGCGGCAGTCCCTGGTGCGTGCACGCATGCACGCGGACCGCCGTCCACGGCTGGTGGATCGTGTCGTGCCCATGGCGCGTTAATAATAGTAGTACGTACATTGCTCGCAAAAAAAAAAAAAAAGTAGTAGGTACATGATTTATGATGACCCGCCGTATGAGGGACCGATCGGTCAGATGAGGTCAAAGTAGGAACGTCACCTCATCTTACGATGCGGCGGGAGTCACCCACAGCAAGTACTCCCTCCGTCTTAAGATATAAGGCATGCACGTATTTCAAAATTCAAACTTTATTAATTTTGATCAATAATAAGTCTAATAAAATAAAAAATATATAGTACAATAATGGTAGCATTAGATTTATCTTTACAAATACTTTCTAATAATATTTTTATTGTTTCTATTAGTTATGTAAAACTGTATAAATTAATGGTCAAAGTATAATCTTGAAGACCACACCAAGTCAAATCGCGCCTAATATTCTGAGACGGAGGGAGTAATAAGCTTTTCTCAAAAAAAAAGCAAAGTAATAAGCTGAACAGTAGTACTGATGTTGTTGCCTCACTACCTTTATTAAACTAGTACTGTACTGTTCAGCTTACTACGCTGCAATTGTTAATTCAAGTGGTATGATCGCTGAGACCACTTGCTTAATTGGTACAGTACTTATATTAGTCCCTCTCTCCTGTGCGACCGACTATAGCAGTGGAGGAGTATGGTAACGAGTATGGTTATAGAGCACGACCAATATAATACAGTACAGTAGCTTACAGTAATGTAGAGGTCGAAGCGGATGAGCGCGTAAGCAGTCCAACAGATGCCATTGACGAGGGAAGCCAGCGACAGGAACAGGGGCATGTACTCCACGCTCTTTGTCTGGATCACCATTTTCTGATGACACAATCAAGAAGAAAAATATTGAACACACATACAGAAGAAGAAACACTAATTAGCATGAGGAAAACGATTTTTTTTAAAAAAAAACAAAGACACCACACTGGTACGTGAAGGAATAAACGTAACGACAGGATCAAGCAATCGTTTGTGCACATGTATATTATTATATATTCTTCTACAAAGCTGATCAAATAAAAGCTACTGCTATACAATACTAATCAGCCTTCCTTTTCATATTCTCCAACGAAGCTAGTACTAGTAGAAAGAAAAAAATGCATTGATGCCCAAGAAAGATCGAGCCGCCGCCGACACTACTACTAGCTCGGCCTGAGTCGTACACGTACCATGACGGAGAGCGGCGCGGCGTACATGCCGGTGCCAAAGAGGACGCAGAGGATGCCGACGACCATGGACCTCCGCTCGTGTGTGTGCGCCAGGCTGAGTACCAGCGCGGCGACGGCGCCGACGAAGGCCACCTCGCCGGCAAGCAGGAGGACGACCTTGCGGCGCACGGCCCCGGTGGAGTAGAGGAGGAAGAGCGCGACGTAGGTGAGCTGGATGGCCATGCCGGTGCCGTTGATGGTGATCACCAGCATGCTGTGTGGGTGCACCGCCGGCAGGCCATACAGCACCCACATCATGCAGTTAAGCAGTGTCGCCACGTACGGGATCGGCGAGTACTGCTCCACCGACCCTTTCTTCCATATGCGGATGAACGTTGGCCTGTACGTATTATTATTGTGTTTTTAGTGTACTGCCATGCATGCGTAGTATGAATTGTATGTATACAATATATGGACGAGAGTATTTGTGTACTCGTATCTTTTTATTGACAGGCCCACACACACACTAGTACTACAATGATTATTGCAGACGTTACAATTTATTCTATTTCTTACTTACTGAGACAAATGGATAAAATGATTCTTACACTGGGGAGAGGAAGAGCACGAGTGCAGTCCCATTGCCTGCAACATATAGTAGACAAAAACATAAACCCAGAGGTGAATATATATATATGACCTTTGTCACAGGAGAAATCTGCGCGCGGTTGAATCATATTGTATGGAAAAAATTATGATCAGTCATGAGAAATAAAATGTTTAGAGCTCCAGGAAAACCGTCTAACAAGCTAAGGTTTGCACTGACAGGCAGGAACAAATAAGAGCTTGTGATGAGACGAGCACATCTGGAATTTTAGACATGTGTAGAGCATGGCAGAACAAAAACAAGAGAACAAAAGAGGTGGTGGTGGATGGAAATTAAAGGAGCAGGGAGTGGGCGTGCAGGCAGGGGAGGCAGGCAGCATGGAGCATGAAAACAGACCGACAACCCACATGACCAACTAGTGCCATCTACCAAAGGCAGCAGAGCAAGCAGGCTCCAGGCCTGCCCTGCTGCGTGTTGCAGCTGATGCTCTATGCATATATGCGTTCCTGCAGGTACGGTGCAGTTTGGCCCGCGGTGACTACTCACCGATGACGCCGATGGCCGTGCGGATGGTGTCCGGGGAGATCATGGTCGCCGGTAAGGTGGCTTCGGAAAGCTGATGGCGGCCTCTTCTCTCGGACTAAGAATTGAAGATAGAGATATGGGTGTGACGACGCACCACAGTTAGGAATGAAACAGAGGCCGGGCGACCAAAGATGAGGAGGAAACGAATTGAATGAGCTGATGAAGCTCTCTGGGTTCTTGGTGAGTGATGAGCGAGTGAGGCAGGGGGGCTGCTTAAATAGAGGAGAATGGAGATGGCGCCTGTCCCCGCTGGTCTAGCCGCGGACAGCAGGGCCCACCCTCGCCACCACCTCCATCCCTATCCCACTCTCTCTCCCTATCCGGCTATCTGTACGTCTGCTCTCTCCCTCTCAAGCGTGTCCTTTTTTTTCGGTGTACATGACATTCTTTCTCTCGGTGAGGACCCATCTCAGGGAATGAAAATGGACCCATCTCAGCAGGGCCCACCCTCGCCACCACCTCCATCTCGGTGGGTCCGATAACCTTTCTTTAATCTCTCGTTTCTCTTTCCTTTTCATTTCTGATTTTCCCCCTCTTTGCTCTTTTAAATTAGGTCCAGCGTCACAGCGTCTGCACCGTGTCTGGGTCGAGTATTATTTACATCTCTGGTGAAGCAAAATTTTAATATTAGCTACCAACACTTGGCAGACCAGTACTGCAGTGCATTAACCCGTACTCAGCAACCAAATCTCGTGTGCCATATGGAGACATTTGGAGTTTGTATTTATCACCTACAAGGCTATACAACCAATAATAGCAAAAAAAATATTTATCTCTACGCACTTTCTCTATTTATTATTACAGTTCAACCTTCTACTAGATTTAAAGAGCTTACAAAAAGCAAAAGAAGGAAAAGGAGATGAACAAACTAACCACTAGAGGCCTATTAGAAGACAACCATTCATGCTTGGCCAAAATCTTCATTGTTGTAATCTCCAAAATTTGGCATGTCCATTTCAGCGTTAGTCTGTTTTTCTCTTTCTGTAGGATATACTAGGAGCAGGCTGAAATCATCGTGACGCCTAAGAGGGAGCTGAATTAGGGCAACTAAAAATCTACTCTAAACTATAGCCTCTAATTACCACATAGTCAAAACCTATGCAAAAAAGTAAACTATCTAATTGTGCAACTATGATTTTACTATCTCTATCGCAAAAGAGTTATGTGACCTAGGTTCCAATCCTATCAACTAGCCTATCAACTAATCCAGTAAAGGTGAAGCACATAATTAAGGTAGCAAGGTAAATGTAGAAGCTAAAGAGAGCAAGGTAGAGATGCAAACTCTCGTCGATGACTCCGGTATTTTTACAAAGGTATCGAGAAGCACGCAAGCTTCCCCCTAGTCCTCGTTAGAGCCCCTCGCAATGAATCCCTCGCAAGGGCCAAGCTCCCGGTCGGGTAACTCTGTGGATAGCTCCGGGCCTTCCCCACGTGTAAGTGGTCTCTGGTTAAGCCACTCGTGGCAAAGCCTCTTGTTGGTAGTTCTTAGCTACACCTCGGATAGGGTAACTAAAGTAGCTATCTACTAATGCCAAGCGGGGTTGTCAGTCCCGACACTAGTAGGAGCTAGCTAGTGAGAATGCAATCTACCAAGAGGAGATTCTGCAAGCGCACAGAACTATCATAGTAGCACTTCGCCTGGGAGTACCAGGTGTCGATTTATTTGATCCCAAGGGAAGGCTAGGGTGGTGTATGAGTTGAGTCAAGGAGGGGATGAGAGTCGAAGAAAAGAGAAAAGGGAAAAGGGGAGAAGAGAGGAGATGAATGGCTAGAAAGAATATATGGGTGGATAGGTAAGGATGAAATGGATGGCTAAGGTAAAGTGGATAACTAGATAGATAGATAGTTGAAGGGAAATATGATAACTAAGGATAACTAACTAATAACTAATCCTAGATAACTACAAAGCAAGATAACTACGAAGCGAGATAGTTTCGAAGCAAGGCAGGCAAAAGACAATAAAGCAACTAGGTTGAGTATAGTTTTATTCCTATCTTGTCAAGTATCGAGGCGTACTAGCCTTTACCACTTACTTAGGTTGAACGCTAGCACAACGAGCCTTACTGTTAAACTGGGCCAACTACGTGGTGGAATTCAAGGCGCACAGGGCTGTCACCACCTGCTTGCTACCACAGCTATCCGGGGGTCCAGCCGTATCTGAAGGTAAGTCTACAACTAAGCACGACGCTTAACTATATTCTAACTATCTCTACCGTAGCTTTGAATAGAGACACCCTTGCGGACGTCAGAGCAAATACTTGACTTAATAAGATAAACACTAAACTAACTAAGCAACCTATTGGCAAAGATCAAACACTAAGCTCACTAGAGATTAACTACTATGGCTAAGTGAATTGATCTGTAGGATAGCTAGGCACTCAAGCAATCAATCAAGTATACCACTCAATACTGATAAGTAGAATAAAGTAATACTTGAAATGATGAACTAGAATATAGTAAATGCTTGAGTAACAAGAGCAAACCTGAACTGGAGATGAAGGAAGTCTCTTCCCAGCTCCAGAACCGATCACTCGCACGCCTCTACTCTTGAGCTAACCCTAGAGCAGCGCTACCGCGAGGGCGAAGATGCCTTGCTCTACTAGCTACCTACATGCCTAAGCTCTCTAAGCTTCTAACCTAACTCTCACTTGCTTCTCTTGCTTTGCTTGGAATGGCACTTGGTGTGTTGCTTGATTTGAGATGGTACTGGTACCTCAGGGGGGGGGGGATTTATAGCCCAAATGAGTGAGGGGGGTTCTTATAGTGGGCAGCCAACCGACCTAGGGTTAGGTCAGGTGGCGGGCGCCACCCCCTACTGGCGGCCGCCAGCTCCCTGGCCGTTGGATGAACTGCCTCTGCTTCAACGGCATCCAGGTGGTTGTCCAAGGCGGTTTGGAGGTCGGTTGCATGTCCTAGCAACCGACATTCAGCCTTGATCCACGCCACTCCTCCCTGAGCCGTCCGATGCCACTGACCTAGTGACCAAGGGACAGGATTTGGCCTTGGGGAGGTCACACGGATCGGTGACATGGCAGGTGGTGGCACTTGGGCCAACCCAAGTGGCGGGCGCCACTTAGAGGTGGCGGGCGCCACCTAGGGGTGGCGGGCGCCACCCCCCTTAGGCCCATTCGGGCCCTGCTGAGTGGGTTTCGCTCCTGGTGGGTCGAAATGTCCAAATTTGGTTCAAATCCTGCATTCAAATAGAATTCTATGGACATGTGGAATTCGGTTAGTTTGAAACCTATTTGACTACATTTCATGCCTTTTTGGTGGACTTTAGGGTCAAATGTTGATGGTAAAACAGGTGTTTAAGGACCGTCAACAATCTCCCCCAAGCTAACCTGTTGCTCGTCCTCGAGCAACAATGCGGTTTAAGCATTGAGCATGAAATGGATAGCAACTTAAGATGTCTGCAAGTGCATATTGTATAGTGAGAAATAACTTAGCATATATCATAAATCATAGCAATGTGGAGCTTATAGCTTTTCACTTCAAACATGCAAGAGTGAAATAAAGTAGTAGATAGGAAACTTTTATCTCGCTTAGGTTTGACTAGGTTTCTGTCTGGAGGTTTTTCAAGGTTTTCAAAAGATAACAACTTGCTTAAGTCCTCCAAGATTCACTCAATCACTCAATGGTGTTTAAATCCTCACTTAGGCCAAAATGTAGCCTCTCCTATTTCTAAAGAATGATATGTGGAGATATAGGTAGGCTAAGAACCATGAGCAAATTGTCTGATGTTTATTGCTAAGCTAGACACTCAGATCATAAGGAGCAGCAAATCATAAAAATTGATCAAGATGTGCATGTGTGGTTATGTGGAAGTGTATAAAGAGATATTTTGTAATCCTTCCTAGTTAATTTCTGGGGTCTAGAGCTAATAATAATTCTCTCTCCCTTTTTTTTGGATACAAAGTGAGTAGACAAAAGGTGTGTCCTCACATTTTCTTAGGACATAGTCCTCTCTTGAGCTACTTTGCTCACTTTTTTTTTCTTCAGGACATAGTCCTTTCTTGAGCTACTTTGCTCATTTTTCTCTCTCTCTCTATTTTAGCTCTAGATTTCCCCAGACATCTATAGGAAAAGATTTTTGAAATGAAAAAGGGAAAGGGAGAGAAATTCTTATTCCCAGTGTAGGAATAGCATAAGGCTAGCAATGGGATGTTTGGCAGGGTATTGCATATCTCCGGTGTAGAGAATAAGCAATTTATTTGGTGGTTGCAAACTTCCAAAGTGGAAAGTAGGCAAATTATGGTGGGCGTACGTGAATCTTGATTCAAAAGATATGATAAGCTTCTCTACTAAGATCTATGAGGTCTAACAAAGCTCAACACAAACAAAGCTCTTTGTAGTTTTGACTAATGACTAACAAATATTTGGCTGGTGGTGGGATGGGATAAAATCTAGGAGGAACTTTTAGCAAGGTTTTCATAATTTTTAAAATAAATCCTACAGATTAGGTCCTAATTTCACCTTAACAAGTTTAAAGTATTACTCCATTTCTTACTAACTTTATTCACTAAGCATGATTTCAGTTAAAGCATGTGCAACCCACAAAAGGTACAACTTAGATAAGACTAGTCATTCAAACCATAACAATAGCATTTGCATGACATATTTCAAATCTTATTCAGGTTTCAACTTGTTTAAGCAGATTTTATCAATTTTATTCATGGAGTGGTTATTTAGGCCAGCATATGACATTCAAAAGATATAGAATTTAAGAACTGAATGTAAAGTGTAGGCTTGAGACATACCTCATCGGAATGGGAGTCTCCCCCAAGCTGGCTTCTTGCTTGGTGAAAAGCCTTCTTCTTTCTCGGTCGGAGCTCTTGTTCTCATTTTATTAAAAGGGAAACTATCTAATATTGTGAAAAAGGAAACTATCCTATTATGATATTTTATTATTCTAAGTTAACATACTCCTATGCATATAACTAATGATAACTGGTGATATTTTTTTTCTTTTTTTTTAGTTACATGCATGACATATGTTATTTATTCGAAAAAGGGAAATTTGAAGGGAAAAATTAAAAGTAAAACCATACCTTAGGTCCACGGAGTTTCATCCTTATTGGGTGGATCTTCTTCCTTGGGCACTTCTTCTCTTAGTACTCCATCTGGTTCTTCTTCCTTTGGCACCTCTCCCTTGTTATGTGAATCACACAACTCAGGAGGTGGTTCCTTCTTTCTGTTCCACCTTGTTCTTGGGCGCCTCTTCTTGGTACGAACGAGTTTTGCTACCTGCATGTTAGCGGCATATGCGGGACCACGGGAGAAGGAGAATATTTCCTTCCTCCCTCCTAATGTCATTTGAATTTTACCACTTCCCACATATATGCAAGCATTAACAGTATTCAAGAAGGGTCTACCTAAGATTAGAGGCACATCTTTCCTATTTCCCATATCTAGTATTATCAAATCAGCAGGAACATAGGAGCCTCTAATATGAACAGGTAAATCATTAACTATTCCTTCTACATAGCAAGTGGATTGATTAGCTAGCACAACATAGGCAGATGTGGATGACATGGGTGGAAAGAACGAGTTTTCATAAAAATCTTTAGATAAAATGTTCACACTCGATCCTAAATCACACATGGTATTTTTAAAGACTTCACCAAAGATTGAGCATCTAATTATGGGACTACCAGGTCACCCTTTTTAACAGTCATGGTTTGATCTTCATAATAGTTAAAATATTTTATTTCAACCATATTAGCAGTTTCCATGTCAGGTTTAGCAGCAATTTTGCCAGATTCAAAAGATGGTATGATAGCAGCAAGTTGAGCTAATTGGGTTTCTAACATCTTATTAAAGCTAAGTTGATTTTTCAGAGCAGATGAGAAATCTTCCAATTTAGCATTTATATTCTCAAGAGTTTTATCATTCGCCATTAATCTCTCTTTCAAGAAATCAGTAGTTTTACCTTGTGTGTAAACTAAATTTTTCAGGAATGAGAAATTATCAGAATTATGAAAATTAGAGCGAGGGAATGAATTGTTACCTTGAGAATTGGAGTGCTGATTCCATCCTTGATTCTGTTGACGGAAACCGTTACTGTTGTTGATGAAGTTCAAATCTTCATGTAGCTCGGGGCAGTGGCTCCCAGAATGTCCGGTTTCTCCACAGACTTCACATGTCATGTAGGATCTTAGAGATTGGACACTCTCCTGTTGGTTCATCTTCTCACAGCTGTCTAGCTTCTTTGCCAGCAGGTCCATCTTGGCCACGATCATGTCGGCCTCCTTAAGGGAATGTATACCTCGCTTACGGGGCTGTAGTCTTTCGTCATTCCATCCTTGGTTTGACACCATCTTCTCTATGAGAGCCTTAGCATCTGCAACATTCAGAGAAAAGAATGCATTGCCGGCGGCGGCATCCATATGGCTTCTAGAGAGTATGGTTAGGCCATGGTAGAAGTTCTGGATCAATAGCCAGTCCTCCATACCATGGTGCGGACAAGCAGCGACATACTCTTGCAACCTCTCCCAAGCCTCGGGAATAGACTCCTCGGCTTGTTGCGTAAAGCTGGAGATTTTGTTGCGCAGAGCATTCGTCTTGCCCATAGGAAAGAATTTGGCGAGAAAAGCATTGGAACATTTGTCCCGTGTCTACAGCGTTGCGATTGGTATAGAACCATTGCTTCGCTTTTCCTAGCAAAGAGAAAGGAAAGAGACGAAGACGGATGGCTTCTTGGGTTATCCCCTTAATGGTGAAGGTGCCGCAAATCTCCAAAAATTGTTGGAGGTGAGCATTGGCATCCTCATGAGCCTTGCCACAGAACGGGCTAGCTTGGACCATCGTGATCAGAGCTGGTTTCAACTCAAAACTGAGGTTGGCATTGATCACGTCTGGTCCTATCGCTACATTAGCGGCAGAAGGAGCAGAAAACTCACGAATGGTCTTATTGGCCATCGTGAAGATAGAACGAGATAAGAAAGAAAGAAGTTGAAGAAGATGAAGGAAAAAGATAAGATGAACTAAAGAAAGAAAGAATGGGGTAAGATGGGATTCGCTAAGCGGGAGCTTGAGCGAAGATAAATTCAACACGGACTCAACCGATACACCGATTGCCTTCCCCGGCAACGGCGCCAGAAATGCTTGTTGGTAGTTCTTAGCTACACCTAGGATAGGGTAACTAAAGTAGCTATCTACTAATGCCAAGCGGGGTTGTCAGTCCCGACACTAGTAGGAGCTAGCTAGCGAGAATGCAATCTACCAAGAGGAGATTCTGCAAGCGCACAGAACTATCATAGTAGCACTTCGCCTGGGAGTACCAGGTGTCGATTTATTTGATCCCAAGGGAAGGCTAGGGTGGTGTATGAGATGATTCAAGGAGGGGATGACAGTCGAAGAAAAGAGAAAAGGGAAAAGGGGAGAAGAGAGGAGATGAAAGGCTAGAAAGAATATATGGGTGGATAGGTAAGGATGAAATGGATGGCTAAGGTAAGGTGGATAACTAGATAGATAGATAGTTGAAGGGAAATATGATAACTAAGGATAACTAACTAATAACTAATCCTAGATAACTACAAAGCAAGATAACTACGAAGCGAGATAGTTTCGAAGCAAGGCAGGCAAAAGACAATAAAGCAACTAGGTTGAGTATAGTTTTATTCCTATCTTGTCAAGTATCGAGGCGTACTAGCCTTTACCACTTACTTAGGTTGAACGGTAGCACAACGAGCCTTACTATTAAACTGGGCCAACTACGTGGTGGAATTCAAGGCGCACCGGGCTGTCACCACCTGCTTGCTACCACAGCTATCCGGGGGTCCAGCCGTATCTGAAGGTAAGTCTACAACTAAGCACCACGCTTAACTATATTCTAACTATCTCTACCCTAGCTTTGAATAGAGACACCCTGGCGGATGTCAGAGCAAATACATGACTTAATAAGATAAACACTAAACTAACTAAGCAACCTATTGGCAAAGATCAAACACTAAGCTCACTAGAGATTAACTACTATGGCTAAGTGAATTGATCTGTAGGATAGCTAGGCACTCAAGCAATCAATCAAGTATACCACTCAATACTGATAAGTAGAATAAAGTAATACTTGAAATGATGAACTAGAATATAGTAAATGCTTGAGTAACAAGAGCAAAACCTGAACTGGAGATGAAGGAAGACTCTTCCCAGCTCCAGAACCGATCACTCGCACGCCTCTACTCTTGAGCTAACCCTTGAGCAGCGCTACCGCGAGGGCGAAGATGCCTTGCTCTACTAGCTACCTACTTGCCTAAGGTCTCTAAGCTTCTAACCTAACTCTCACTTGCTTCTCTTGCTTTGCTTGGAATGGCACTTGGTGTGTTGCTTGATGTGAGATGGTACTGGTACCTCAGGGGGTATTTATAGCCCAAATGAGTGAGGGGGGTTCTTATAGTGGGCAGCCAACCGACCTAGGCTTAGGTCAGGTGGCGGGCGCCACCCCCTACTGGCGGCCGCCAGCTCCCTGGCCGTTGGATGAACCACCTCTGCTTCAACGGCATCCAGGTGGTTGTCCAAGGCGGTTTGGAGGTCGGTTGCATGTCCTAGCAACCGACATTCAGCCTTGATCCACGCCATTCCTCCCTGAGCCGTCCGATGCCACTGACCTAGTGACCAAGGGCCAGGATTTGGCCTTGGGGAGGTCACACGGATCGGTGACATGGCAGGTGGTGGCACTTGGGCCAACCCAAGTGGCGGGCGCCACTTAGAGGTGGCGGGCGCCACCCCCCTTAGGCCCATTTGGGCCCTGCTGAGTGGGTCCAAATGTCCAAATTTGGTTCAAATCCTGCATTCAAATAGAATTCTATGGACATGTGGAATTTGGTTAGTTTGAAACCTATTTGACTACATTTCATGCCTTTTTGGTGGACTTTAGGGTCAAATGTTGATGGTAAAACAGGTGTTTAAGGACCGTCAACACCTCTCCCAGATGCTCCCCGCCATTTCCACTATCAGGCTTCAGGCCGAACCGCCACAGGCCTTGTTCCCTTTGGTACACGGTGGCGGCACACCACAAACGCGGTTGGTGTGGTCTCGCAAGACTACAAGCCCCTCCGATGTACAACAATGGTGCGCACAAGCACCGAGTAGCAAGAGGTATGCAAACCTCACTAAACACTAGGCCTAAACCTAGAGCAAGCGCATGAGCGGTGGTCTAACTAGCCTAAGCACCTTGCAAAGCACCTACACTAATCACTATATGAATCACTAAGCACTATGCATATGGAGGCACTAATATGGTGTAGCAACACCCTTGGTATGTTTCCTCACTCCTCCACACCTCATTTGACCGGTTAGAGGTGGTATATATAGGCCCCTAAGCAAATAGAGCCATTGGGGGGGTTGAAAACAGCTTTCTGTAGAGCAGCAGATGCTACAATGAAGGCATTAGACGCGTCCTATGCTCATATGTTGAGTAACCGTTGGAAAACTAGCCTTTAGACCTGTTTTTCGGGGGCATTGGACACTCGGGTGCAGGCATCGGACGCTGCATCGGACTCTACTATAACACTGTTCATTCTGGGTCAATTTTAGAGAGCATCAAACGTTGGCATCGTAGTGTCCTATGCTCCGGCATCGGACGCGTCCGATGCTCTTTTTTAGCGAGACAAACTTTCGTATTTTGGGCATAACTCTTAGCTCCGTATTTTGGGCATAACTCTCAGCTCCGAACTCCAATTTCAATGATCTTGGACTTTTCGGAAAGCTAATGAAAAGCTCTAGAACTCTATGCTAGTGCCATACCAGTTTGAACAGATCCAAATCATGATACAGTCCCAATTCAATCAGCTCTTGTCTCGGCTTGAGTGGCTTCAACTTTGTTTGTGTCCGACCCTCTATTTCTTGTGTCTTGGACCTTTGCTTGATCTTTGCAAGCCTTCAATACATATTGTAGGGTCTTGCTTGAGGTATTGATCATTTGATCATCATATTGCCTTCGTCCAAATCAGTTTGCACCCTATTAGACTACAAAACAAACACTTGCAAACACATTAGTCCAATTTGGTTATATTGATCATCAAGCACCAAAATCCAAAGTTAAATGGGTCGAGGTCCATTTTCCATACAATCTCCCCCTTTTTGGTGAATGATGACAACACGACCAAAGCAAGAAAATAATAGATACATAATTTAAAATGTAATCTACTTGCTAGAGTGCAATACAAAGACAAGATCATATGATGCTAAAAGATACCAAAAAGAAAATACTTTTATAACTTATCTTGCCCTTGCCATAGTGTCCCTTTGTGGCAACATGGATTTTAAGCCTCCCCCTAACTCCATAATCCACTTCCTCCCCTTCTAGGACCGTTCCCATAATAGGAAACTTCCCCTTTGGAATGGTCCTTCAAATTTTGAGTTGAGCTTGCTTTTGGTCCTTCAAATTCTCCCCCTTTGGAATCAAACACTGAAAAGGAAGATATTAGTGGCACAAGGGAGGGTCAAATTTTGTGATCTTTTTTATGTGGAGTGAAATTGATCACAAAACTTGACTCTCACATTATATAAACTAAACTCCCCCTATGTGTATGTATACATATATGGTGTATGGCAAAGCATATGCATAACCAGCAAATTAATGCACAAAGGAGTTTGATCTATATAATGCATGGAGAAAGCATATAATAGTATGAAATTGAAATCAACATAATGATATCAGTTAGGAATACCACATGTAGATACCAATTGGATTATCGCCACAAACGATGCTTGTCTTCGAGGACTCCATTTTCCTTGCAGTGAGACTACTACACACATGCTAAACTTGAAAGTAGTGTTTGTCTCAAAGCTTCCAAATTGTAGAGTAAACTCCCCCTAAAAGTGTGCATACAAGTTTGAAATACTTGTAGGAGACAAGCACATTGACTTGTAAGGTCAAACTACCATTTTGTAAATTGACATCACTAGAAATGTGACACCAACTGAAGATGGTAATCGGGGTAGTTTATCTATTATTTGGACTTTGGCACATATAACATAAATACAAGTAAGAGAAGCTATGTGTCGTGCTCCTAAGCAAATTAAACCATGTAGGTTTGCTCTAAGCATGGGAGTGATACCGAGCAAACCTACCATATGATAAGCCTAGTGTATGCATGACAAAGGATTAAATATGCAAATGCAAACCTAGGCAATCAAAGGAACTAGATGCTAAAAGAAATTGCAAGAATTTAAATCTAGTTACCTAACATGGAAAGGGGAATTTGGGTCCATAGTGGCCATTAACACACTTGGCAATGACATGATCCAATTTGATGCACCCAATGATATGGACCCAAAACTTTGCCATGTCTCCAAGATTCCTCGTAGTCCATTTGACTTTTCACTTCCCTTTTGGGATCTAAACCTTTTTGGTGCTCTTCATGGTTGAAATGATGTCCTTGGGCACCCAAATGTGTTTGATCCCATTGTTGGCTTGCTTGTTCACCTTGATGGCCACCACCTTGTCATTCTTTTTCTTCAAAAGATAAGGTGTGGAGGCCTTCTTGTTCACCTTGTTGGTGTAGGTGTTGGAGAGCTTGCTTGTTTGCTTTTTCTTCTCTTTCTTCTTTTTCTCTCCCCCTTGCTTCACCTTGCACTCATAGGACTTGTGGCCTTCCTTGTGGCAAACATAACAAACCATGGTTTGCTCCTCATCAAGCTTCTTCACTCCCTTGATGGTGTTATCTTGATGAGTTTGGGTTTGCTTTGTCTTGCCTTTTGCTTGAGTCAAGTCCATGGTGAGGCGGGCCACTTCTTGCCTTAGTAGCTCATTTTCCATTGCAACTTCTTGTTTACATGTTTCTACAATCACATCCTAAACACAAGCTTGTTTGCACATGGGTGAGTCTAAATCAGGTAAATCCAATGCAAAAAGTAGAGACATCCTTTTTAGGTACATCATAGATTGAGTTTTTAATTTTAAGTGCCTCGGTGGGGTTTGCTCCGATGGCTTCAAGATTAGCAACTTTGTTAGTTAGCTCATCACAATGTTTGCACAGGATCTCTATTGGCATTTCTAAGCGTTGCCACCAAAAGTAGAGATAAACCCTATCCCTAGCAACGGCGTCAGAAATGCTTGTTGGCATTTCTAAGCATCACTAGTGAGAATAGAGAAGATTCAATCCTCACTGGCTAGGTTGTCATCCCTACCATGACACTAGAAACTCTTTAGTGGTAATAACTATGCAAGGCTCTTCTTGATGTGAATATAGAAATAGGTATCCGCAAGCGCACAGATGAATCACCATTGTAGCATTTCAACCAGGAGTAAACCTGGTATCGTTATTTATAATTTTACCCATGGGAAGGATAGCCAAGGATTAGATATCACTTGCATGTATTCTCAAGAGGTTAACCATGTCTCTATCTATCTATCTCATGCAAGGGTGAGTCACATGATTAAGATATATATATATATATAATGAATGATAATGATAAATCATACATAAAATAATAAAGGTATCTCTAGAGTACTCCAGTCTATAGCACTAGCATGAATTAGGAAGATCTACGAGGATAAATCCTATGTTATTCTAACTATATATTCAAAGCATATCATGATTAGTGTAATTATACTTGGCAATCATAGCAAGATGAGGTTATATCTACACATAGGGACATTACTCAGGAAAATCAAGAACAGAGCAATCATAACCTCGTAATCAGTTTCTACAAAAAGAACTATATTCGCGGGTGGACTACGGAGGACTCAACAGGTTTGTGAAGGAGCGAGAACTCTACTAGAAAGCGACCAGGGGGGGTGTGAATGGGAGCCTAAAAATTTCTCTCGAAACTTTGGCCTCTGTACTGAAAATCAACCCCCAAAAGCTTCGATCGAAACGTGATGCCCACGGCCCTTGGAAGAGGGTGGATGATCCCTAGGATCACAGCGAGGCACCACCAAACAAGAGCAAGTCAAAAACCAAAAGCTTCGACTCAAGTTCAACCCTAAAAACTGACCCCCGAACGTAGATGGATGGCTACGTCGGAAATCTCCAAATACCGATGCTAACGAGTAGCAAAGATACCTAGAGAGGTTCCTTGGTGAACTCTAAGGCCAAACGAGAAGTTCGAAAACCAAGCGGAAAAGCCAGGACAGCAAACACACTAAAACGCAAGCTTCAGCCAAATCCCGCACTGTCCAGACTCCCAATCCCGCACTGTCAAAATGCAGAAACAACACTGCTGCTAAACTCGTTCTGCTCTGTCCCGGACTATCCGCGACCTAGCATTGCGGACTGTCTGCCGGTGTCCTGATCCTCTGAATGCAGGGGCGAGCAGCCACTGGTCTGGCTCACGCCCGATGCGCGAACTGTCCGCGAGTCATGCCGCGGACTGTCCGCCAACGTCCAGTGAATGCGATTTCAATCGCCACTTCACCAAATCTCCTCAAATCCGAATCAAAACGAAATCCCTTGATCCCAAACTTGGAGCAAATGATCACAAGGTAGTTAGAAGACTATCCCTAAGAAATCATCCGCTCAAATTGACTCAATCAACGGGGAATCGAAAGGGAAGGTGTAGGAACGAAAAAGTTGCCACAAAACTTGAATCGACCCGATCTACTTGTTCGTGAGGGTAGAAATAAATTCCTTTGGTGGAAATGTTCTCCTCACATCAAAGAACAAGTTGATTCAAGGGGATTCAAAAAAGACGCAGCGTGGAGGGAGATCGAGTGACGGGAAAATCGTGGAGAAATGAAGAACGCGAAAAACAAGTTCAAAACGCGAATCAAGACCACGAATTGCCAACCGAAATTCGTCCCCACGAGGAGACAACGGGAATCCGGTCCCGTTTCCGCAAAATCCAAATACACAGAGGTATTGTTCACCGTCTCTGCGGATCTCAGTAGCTACATTGAATGGGAGAGAGGAAACCCTAGAATGAAAATAGCAATGGCTGAGATGGTCTGGAGGGAGGTGTTGCCTCTCCTTATATAGCCTAATACAATTATTCCCCTTCTACCGCTACTGCTAATGAGCGAGCAAGCTAACCCTATGTGTATTCCTGACCAACTCGAAGTTGATGGTGATTCGACGGCCACGCCCGCACAACTGGTAGGTAAAGCTCGACGCAACCTCACCGATTGCCGCCACGTGCCGCCACCGCTCTGCTCGTCCTTTTCACAGACCTCCCCCCGGTTTTGAGGCCAAAACTAGGAAACCTGGGCCATCCCCCGGTTTTAAGGCCGAAACCGGGAAACCTGTCGTCCGTCGCCTGAGTTTTGTGGCCCAAACTCAGAAACCCGCCAGCGCCCAGGTTTTGAGGCCCAAACCTGGAAACCGTCCTCAGCCCGAGTTTTGTGGCCCAAACTCAGAAACCGGCCGCACCCAGGTTTTGAGGCCCAAACCTGGAAACCGTCCACTCGGTGGTTTTTCTGTGGCTCAACCACCAAACCGAGCCATAGAGGGGATCCACCGCCCGTGCACCCCATCCACACACAAGTCTTCACTTGTCGCTGTCCCAGGCTGTCAGCCACCACGGCCGATCCTCAGGCCACCGGTCCATCAGTCCAAGCCTCACGTTCGCCCTTCACCGCTCTGGGTCCATCGGCACGACACGTCTCTACTTGACCTTCACCTTGCCTTTGATCACCGTATCCGTGCTCAACACCTGCACAACACAAGCCAAAGAACATGCGCATCATCCCAGTGGACAATCACTCATCATCTCAAGATCCGGCATACACCCATGTATCCGCAATCTCCCCCTTGATGAGTGCATTGTCAACTACCAACACAAATCATATGAAGGTAGAAGAAGAAGGAAGAAGAAGTAAGCGAACTCAACCAGTCGACTAAAAGCGAATCAAAGCCAGGAAAAGTCGAATGGAGTGAGCGAGACAACTTGGTTCCCAAAGACATGGGCAACGGCTCGACGCAACCAAGCAAAGCAAAGCTAGCCCTCGAGAAGAGGTAGAACAGGCTCAACACCGCTAGCAAGAAGGTAGTCGGAGCAAAAGAGAAGCAACTAGCGGAACCGCTCCAAACCAATTGAAAAACCTCACAAGCTAAAAATCGCTCCAAACCAATTGAAAAACTGCTTCGAACCAATTGAAAAACCATATAGGCTGAAAGTCGCTCTAAACCAATTGAACAGCTCGTCAAAGCAAAAATCGAGCAAACTCCCCCTTCAATAGTGCACACAACTAGGGACATGATTTGTCAAATTTCTCCCCCTTGGTTGAAAATGCACACAACAAGGCAAATGCATATAAGTTACAAATGCAGGTTAGCAGCTTCAGGTATAGAAACTATAGAGTGAATAGATGCTCTAAAGAGTGCCGATCCAATGATTCAACAACAAGCATAAATGCCAGCAAAGGCTCAAACTGATCACAGAATACGAAATATGAACATATGAGCAAAGTGAGCAGTTTTAAGCCATTCAGAAAGGGTTTCACCATCAAAATAGCACCAAACATGTATAGACAGGAAGTTACACAAATGCTAAGCATGTATCCAAGGTGAACTACCCCTAGCAAAGTTCATTCATCATGCTATAGAATGAAACATAGACTTGTGTATCCAACATTTATCGGAGTTGCAACGGTTTTTACACAAGTTTAAAATTTCAGCATGGGATTGCGAGAGGTTGAAAACTTGACATCGCCTAACTTTTCAATCGAGCTAAGCCTATGCATAAGCAATCAAAAGCTTGAAGCAACGGTTTCAGTCTTACACTACACGGCTCAAGTTTAACTCAAAGTGCAATGAGAAACAGTCTCGATACCGTGATGTGCTGTCAAGTAATCCCATCTCGATCTTTTCAATTCACTTAGACTTGGTTCAAATTTTAACAAAATATGAACAAACCAAGCAAGTGAAGGACTCAGAACTAGAGACATAGCAACCTAGCATATATGAAATGCACAAGTGACTTTAACACCTTCTACACATGCTAGTTGCCAAACTCAATGGTGAACATGTTTCAATTTTTATGTTGAATTAAGCATATTCACAGTTCTAAAAAGTAGCTCAGCTCACAACATGTATCAGTGATCAAAAAGAGCCTAAGCTACAAGCATCATCATGTATCATCGGAGCATACACTAATCAGAGCATAGATTCATTCTACAGATTATAGACATGAAGCTCGAAAAAAGATAAAGATGCAAATATGATGAAATGCAAGAGTCAAAACAAGAACAAAATAAAAGAAGTCAGTCTATGATACAATAACCAAAATGTTTCCCCCAACTAAAAGGGGAAACACACACCAAGCTCACCTCTCAACCTGGCAAAGTTTGATTGGTCCAAAGGCTTGGTGAAAATATCTGCCAACTGAAGATGAGTATCGACATGGTGAAGGTTGATATCACCCTTCTCATAGTGGTCTCGCAAGAAATGAAAGCGCACATCAATGTGTTTGGTCTTAGAATGCAACACGGGGTTCTTAGCAATGCGAATCGCACTCGTGCTGTCACAAAGCAATGGAACTCGAGAAAAACTCAGACCAAAATCATGCAAAGTGGCCATCATCCACAACAACTGAGAACAGCAGCTAGCTGCAGCAACATATTCAGCCTCTGTGGTAGACTGTGCGACACTAGACTGCTTGCGAGAAGACCAAGATACAAGGGAAGAACCCAAAAACTGACAAGTCCCAGAAGTGGACTTGCGCTCAGGTCGGCAACCAGCAAAATCAGCATCCGAGTAACCGCAAAGGGAGAGGGTGGAAGAAGCAGAATACCAAATCCCAAACTCGGGTGTGAAGCATAAGTACCTCATAATGCGCTTGACCGCCTGACGGTGAGAGGTGCACGACGACGACTGAAATCGCGCGCAAAGACACACCGCAAACTGGATGTCCGGGCGTGTCGCCGTCAGGTACAGCAGTGACCCGATCATACTATGGTACTCCTTCTAGTCCACAGCTTCTCCATCCTTGTCCGCATCCAGGGCCGTCGTGGTCGACATGGGTGTTGGAAGAGGCTTGGCCTCACCCATATCAAACTTCTTCAATATGTCCTTGGTGTACTTGCCCTGGTGCACAAACGTCCCCTCTCGGGATTGCTTGATTTGCAACCCAAGGAAAAACGTCAACTCGCCCATCATGCTCATCTCAAATTCCCTGCTCATAGTATCTGCAAACTTGGCAACCAAAGCATGAGAAGAACCACCAAAGATGATATCATCCACGTAAATCTGAACCAACAAAGTGTTATTGCCTTGCTTGAGGAGAAAAAGCGTTTTATCCACACATCCCATTTTAAAACCCTTAGCAAGCAAAAAGGTTTTCAACCTATCATACCAGGCTCTAGGGGCTTGTTTCAAACCATACAAAGCTTTGTGATGTTTAAAAACATGGTTTGGAAACTTGGGATTTTCAAAACCGGGGGGTTGTTTCACATACACCTCCTGTTCTATGTAGCCATTTAGGAAAGCACTCTTGACATCTATTTGAAAAATTTTGAAACCTTTGGATGCAGCAAAAGCCAAGAGGATCCTAATTGCCTCCAAACGAGCTACAGGAGCAAAAGTCTCCTCATAGTCTATCCCCTCCTTCTGACTATACCCCTGGGCTACAAGTCTGGCCTTGTTTCTCACAACATGGCCATCCTCTCCTTGTTTGTTTTTGAAAACCCATTTCGTCCCAATAGGGTGACACTCAGGAGGAAGAGGAAGAAGAACCCAAACCCAATTTCTCTCAAAATTTTCAAGCTCCTCATGCATGGCATTGACCCAATCCGGATCAGATAAAGCGTGTCAACATCTCGGGGTTGAAAATCAGCAACAAATATAGAATGAGCAAAGTGAGAGATTTGTTGTGACCTAGACCGAGTGACGCGTTCGTGGATGTCGCCGATCATCTATTGAGGAGGGTGTTGGCGCTGAATGTGTCGTGGCGCCTCCCTTGCTGAAGTTACCTCCCCCTCAACAGCAGCTGGTGCCTCCTCGGGTACAAGTGGTACAGCCTGAGGTGGTGGATCACACGACCCCCATGTAGTAGAGAAAGAAGGGTCGGGGCCGCGTGCAGTCGTGGTCGAAGTCGACCCAATCGGCACCGCAGGTGGAGGAAGTGCTGGATCATCAATCCCCTCAGCACCTTCTTCCTCATCATCAAACAGAGGTTCTCCAACTTCATGATCACCTGATGCACGCTCAAAACTAGAAGAAGGACAAAGCACAGTCTCGTCGAAGGTGACATCGGATGTCTCCATGACTCAGTTAGTATCAAGGTTAAGTACACGATATGCACGAGTATGATTACCATAACCCTAAAATACACCGTCAGAAGAGCGAGACTCAAACTTGTCCAAATTGCCTTTCTTGAGTATAAAACAGTGGCAACCAAAAACTCTAAAATAACTCACTTTGGGTTGCTTCCCAAATCGCAAGTCATAAGAAGTTTTCTTCAAGAAAGCACGGAGAAAAATGCGATTGGAAATATAGCATGCAGTGTTTATAGCCTCGGCCCAATACCGCCTAGGAGTCCTATGATCATCGAGCATCGTCCTGGCCATCTCAACAAGGGTCCGATTTTTCCTCTCTACAACACCATTTTGTGGCGGTGTGTAGGGAGAAGAAAGCTGATGCTCCAAACCCAAAGAGTTACAAAACTTCTCAAAATCCGAGTTCTTAAACTCGGAACCATTATCGCTACAAATAGCTCTCATCGAGTTCTTAGGGAACTCGTTCTGAAGTCGCAAGACCGAATTGCGAACAACAATGAAAGTCTCAGTTTTATCAGCTAAAAAGAAAACCCATGAATATCTCGAGAAGTCGTCAACAACAACAAGCACATACCACTTCCCACCAACCGAGCTCACCCGAGCCGGACCAACAAGATCCATATGCAAAAGCTCTCCAGGGTGCTTGGTCATAACTTGATTCACCGGATGGTGGGGAGCGGCTACCATTTTCCCATGTTTAGAAGAATGGGAAACAAGATCCTTCTCCATGTGTAACTTGGGCAATCCTCAGATTAAGCCAAGTGAACTAAGCCTTGCAAGCAAGTCAAAGCTCAAGTGACCGAGTCTCCTATGCCACTTCCAAAGATCAGAGGAGGAGGGTCCAGCAAAAAGACAACGAGAAATTCCAAAAGACTCCGAGAAATTCGCACGAAAGACTTTCCCAAAGGGCAAAATCAAACATACAAGATTGCCCTGAGGATCTGAAATACGACTGAGATTCGGGTTAAAACAAATCTCATAGTCATCATCAAAGAGTTGCGAAACACAAAGAAGGTTAAAATGCAAGTTAGAAACAAGAGCAACATCACGCAACACAAAGTGTTCATTAACTCGCATAGACCCACGAGACAACACTTTATCTTTGCTATTGTCACCGAAGGTGATAAACTCCTTTTCGGCAACTGGACTAAGACTGGAGAACCACTTGGCGTTTCCGGTCATATGCCTTGAGCACCCGAAATCCACCAACAAAATGTCCTCCAATTGTTTTACCTACATCAATAAAAAGACATAGGGTGAGCATACGGTCCAACACTGGGGTGAGTAAAATGGGAAGTGTACTAGTACATGTTGGCCCGGCTGCTCAAAAGAAAGGTTAGTAGCTAAACCATTCCGAGCGCGCCTACGGGGAAAGCGATCACCACGCTGAGGAAAGCGTGGTCCGCTAAGGGAAGAGCGTCCATCGTGATACTCAAAACGCGGTGGGGGGTAACGCTCAAGAACAAGGCGCTCAACAACAAAGCCACCGCCATGGGGTTCATAGCCCACAAAAACAGTCTCCCGCCGGGCACGTCCTCCTTGCGGCCTAGGACCTTGAGGCATTGGACCTCTAGGCCTAGCAGCTCTCCTCTGAACCTTCAGCACATGTACTTCATGGAAAGGATGGTACATGTCCGATTTGTTCATCTCCTTTGCACGGTGCTCCTCTCTATTGCACCGAAAGCAAAACTCCCTTAAGTGTCCATCTCTCCCACAGTGCTCACAGTGGTACCTCACCGCTCTCATAGGGGGTTGTTGATACTCACGGTAGTGGGTGTGGATCACTTGGCCTTTTTGTGGCATGAGCTCCTCTTGGATAGGTGGCATTGTGTCTAGCTTGTTCCTTAGGTGGTTGGGTTTAGGAGACCACACTTGTTTCTTTGGTGGAGCTCTCGAAGGTTCCTCATACACTCCATCTTTGGTGTTAGGCTTAAGATGCTCTATGGGTGGTATCTTGGTAAGTTTGGGAGTAGTGGTGGAGTTGGGCTTCTCACTCGGGTTAAGACCACTAGACTCTCCAATCTTGCCAAATGAAGCAGCACTCTCCATCCCCTGAGCAAAACCTACACCCGGACCTCTAGCAGCACGCTTGAATTGGGCAATCATCATCCCAAGCTGCGGCTCACCACAAGACACCCATGACAAGATGGTCCGAAGGTATGTGTTTTCTTCCTCGGTTTGCATGTTGTCATGCTTCATGTTTGCAATCTCCATCTCCAAACCCTCACACAAAGCACACATAGACACATAAGTGCTACCCGAGCTAGCCTTCTCAAGAGACACAATCTTGGCATTCTTCTCTGCCAACTCGGATTGCAAGCCTGCGCAAGACTTGCACGCACCAAGCATGGATGATCTAGCTCTAAGGTCATCCTCCTCTCCAACCAAAGCAACATACTTCCCCCTCAAAGTGAGAAGGTCAGTCATGTGCTTGGAGCACATCTCACATTCATCCTCCTCAGACACGACGATGGTGGACTTGACAGACTCAAGCTCTTTCACTGCGTCCTCCCACTTCCTCCTAAACTCCTTTCTCTCCCTAGCGGCAAGCCTAAGCAGTTTATCTTGACTAAGGAGAGCAGCAGTAAGCTTGTCAACCTCAGCAGAGAGTTCATCAGGAGTTTGAGATACCTGGGAGGTGTCGTCGTCGTCGTCGTCATTCCAAGGGATCTCCTCCAGCTCGCCGTTGACCTCATCGCCGAGGGCCATGGTGCAGAAGCCCTCGTTGTCGGCGAAGAAACAGAGGCCGTTCAGCTTGTCCTCAATCTTCTTCTTCTTCTCGAACTCGTCATCGCTTGATGCAGCAGAGTCGTCATCCGAGTCGTCGATGTCGCTGAGAGTGGCGAAGAAGGCACGCTTCTCAGCCTAGGCCTTCTCCATGTATTTCTCCTTGATGTACTCCTTGTTGAAGTTGCCCCTCCGCTTGTGCTTGGCGGGGACGTACTTCTCCTTGCGCTTGCCGGAGTCGTACTTGTGGCCGTGATCCGCCTTGCCGAAGACTTGCTTGTTCTTCTTCGGGCAATTGGCGATGAAGTGGTCTGAGCCTCCACACTCGTAGCAGCCACCACGTCCTCCTCCGCGGCGACGTTTCATGCGGTTGTTGTGGAACCGCGAGAACCGGTTGGCAAGCAGGGCCAACTCGTCGTCTGCCATGAACTCCAGCTGCTCGTCTATGACAGAAAGAAGAGATGACAAAGCAAAGCCTCCAGAGGTGTTAACGGAAGAGCCAGAAACCAAAGCCATCGACGGGCCGGAAGGATTTTCCTAAGAAGCCCTCGCCATGGCATCAATCTCACTGGACTTGAGCTTACTAAAGAGCTCGTCGCATGTGAGAGTCTCATAGTTAGGCGATTCGATGATCGCCTGAACCTTGGAGTCCCACACCAACCGATCGAGAGTGTGTAAAAGCTTGAGAGCCCTCTCATGATCGTCGAAAGGCAACAGCTCCTTGTTAGCCCTCATCCTGTTGACAATTACCTGAAAGCGAGCAAATAAACTTTCTATGCTCTCGCTAGGCATGTGTCAAAAGTTCTCATACTCTCGCTTGCGTGACTCGTAGAGACGGGGTTTGACTTGAGTGGTGCCCTCATGAAAACGCATGAGAGTAGCCCAAATCTCTCAAGCCGTAGCGAGGTGAGAAACGCGATCAAACTCAGACATGCTCAAACAGGAGAAAAGAGCATTACAGCCTCGGCTATTGGCATCGTGCTCATCGATCTGATGTTGAGTCAAACGAGCAGCCAAGACCACGTAATCTGCCGAGTTGCAAATATCCCAAATAGAGGCACCCATACTCTGGAGATAGGCTGACATGCGTATCTTCCAATATGCATAGTTTGTCCCATTGAAAAACGACGGTTTGCCCACGCCGCGATCCATGTCGCCTTCTGTGGATCTGGAACCGGCTAAGGTGGAAGATCCTTAACCCGCTCCGATACCAATTGAAGGACCGAGAACTCTACCAGAAAGCAACCAGAGGGGGGGCGGTGAATGGGAGCCTAAAAATTTCTCTCGAAACTTTGGCCTCTGTCCCGAAAATCAACCCCCAAAAGCTTCGATCGAAACGTGATGCCCACAACCCTTGGAAGAGGGTGGATGATCCCTAGGATCACAGCGAGGCACCACCAAACAAGAGAAGTCAAAAACCAAAAGCTTCGGTTCAAGTTCAACCGTAAAAACTGACTCCGAACGTAGATGGATGGCTACGTCGGGAAATCTCCAAATACCGATGCTAACGAGTAGCAAAGATACGTAGAGAGGTTCCTTGGTGAACTCTAAGGCCAAACGAGAAGTCCAAAAACCAAGCGGAAAAGCCAGGATAGCAAACGCACTAAAACGCAAGCTTCAGCCAAATCCTGGACTGTCCGAACTCCCAGTCCCGGACTGTCCGCACCAGGGGCGGACTGTCCGCGGTTCCCTGGCGGACTGGCCGCCGGTCAAAATGCAGAAAGAGCACTATTGCTGAACTCGTTCTGCTCAGTACCGGACTGTCCGCGACCTAGCACTGCGGACTATCTGTCGGTGTCCTGATCCTCTGAATGCTGGGGCGAGCAGCCACTGGTCTGGCTCACGCCCGATGCGCGGACTGTCCGCGAGTCATGCCGCGGACTGTCCGCCAACGTCCAGTGAAGGCGATTTCAATCGCCACTTCACCAAATCTCCTTAAATCTGAATCAAAACTAAATCCCTTGATCCCAAACTTGGAGCAAATGATCACAAGGTAGTTAGAAGACTATCCCCAAGAAACCATCCGCTCAAATTGACTCAATCAACGGGGAATCGAAAGGAAAGGTGTTGGAACGAAAAAGTTTCCACAAAACTTGAATCGACCCGATCTACTTGTTCGTGAGGGTAGAGATAAATTTCTTTGGTGGAAATATTCTCCTCACATCAAAGAACAAGTTGATTCAAGTGGATTCGAAAAAGACGTAGCGTGGAGGGAGATCGAGTGACGGGAAAATCGTGGAGAAATGAAGAACGCGAAGAACAAGTTCAAAACATGAATCAAGACAACGAATTGCCAACCGAAATTCATCCCCACGAGGAGACAACGGGAATCCGGTCTCATTTCCGCAAAATCCAAATACAAAGAGGTATTGTTCACCGTCTCTGCAGATCTCAGTAGCTACAGCAGGGAATGGGAGAGAGAAAACCCTAGAATGAAAATAGCAGTGGCTGAGATAGTCTGGAGGGAGGGGTTTCCTCTCCTTAAATAGCCTAATACAATTATTCCCCTTCTACCGCTACTGCCAGTGAGCGAGCAGGCTAACCCTAATGGTATTCCTGACCAACTCAAAGTTGATGGTGATCCGACGGCCACGCCCGCACAACTGGTAGCTTCGCCTCGACACGACCTCACCGATTGCCGCCACGTGCCGCCACCGCTCTGCTCGTCCTTTTCACGGACCTCCCCCCGTTTTGAGGCCGAAACTGGGAAACCTGGGCCATCCCCCAGTTTTGAGGCCAAAACAGGGAAACCTGTCGTCCATCGCCTGGGTTTTATGGACCAAACTCAAAAACCCTACAGCGCCCAGGTTTTGAGGCCCAAACCTGGAAACCGTCCTCAGCCCGAGTTTTGTGGCCCAAACTCGGAAACCGGCCGCACCCAGGTTTTGAGGCCCAAACCTAGAAACCGTCCACTCGGTGGTTTTTCTGTGGCTCAACCACCAAACCGAGCCGTAGAGGGGATGCACCGCCCGTGCACCCCGTCCACACGCAAGTCTTCACTTGACGCTGTCCCAGGCTGTCAGCCATCACGGCCGATCCTCAGGCCACCGGTCCGTCAGTCCAAGCCTCACGTTCGCCCTTCACCGCTCTGGGTCCATCGGCACGACACGTCTCTACTTGACCTTCACCTTGCCTTTGATCACCATATCCGTGCTCAACACCTGCACAACACAAGCCAAATAACATGCACATCATCCCAGTTGACAATCACTCATCATCTCAAGATCCGGCATACACCCATGTATCCGCAGTTTGTCATACCCACGATCTACCACACGACCCGAAATATAGGGTGCAAACACAGGCAAACACGATGTAGGCACCATGCCTACATAATTCGACCACTCACCCAGGATATCAATGAGCAAGTGCTATACGAACATATGTTTGAATATAAAGCTAATCTAACTATGCCAAGCATATAATCATGTTAACTAAGAACAATATAATTAAGAATATAAGCAAGTAGAGCAAAGTCATATCCAATATAATAGAATAGAGCAAAGTCATATTCATAATAAGATGAAATAATGTATATAATGATGAAATAGAATAAAGTAGGAGAAAGATTACAAGAATTACCAAGTAACTCTCTGACGGATCTGGACACCAAGCAAGGGCTTGCCTCCTACTAGATCTATACTATGTAGCTATGCTTCTAAACTATGGAGCTCTAGAGAGATGAACTCTTCTTCTCTCTATCAATCAATTATGCAATGGTGCCTTCTCTACCAATTGCTCCCCAAACCCTAGGGTCTACCCGTCCTTATATAGCCCGGTGGTACGATTCGTAGCCGTAGGATCAAACCGACTTAATTGGACGGAGATTATTAGTCCTCAAAGGCGGTTTAGTCCATGATCTGAGACCCCTCTTCTGATTGGCCAGGGAGAGGGCGGGCGCCCTGGCTAAATACCAAGTGGCCCCCCCCTTTGGCCAGGTTCCTTCCCGACTCTTCTAGATCATTCTTCTTTGCTTGTAGTCAAAATATCTTGTTTCTCTCTATGTAATCATGACATGTGGGCCTTTCTTGGTCATTTCCAAATCACCCCTGCAGAAATAGACATCCACCAAAACCTATGGAATTCTGTTAGATAAAACCTTATTCTATTGTTGGTGATTGGTTTATGTCCTTCCATTCTCTTGTTGATATAAAAATGATACTTATCTACCATCAACAAGCTCCCCCAAGCTTACCCTTTGCTCGTCCCTGAGCAAAGACAAACTCAGCGATGGATCAGGAGTTGATGCAATGCTTTCATGCCTTAAGAGTACACATGCATTCAAACAAGAAGTCTCCTCCACATTAGAGTGAACTATAATGACTTAATCTTACCCATATGACCTTCCACCATGGGGCTTGTAGCCATCACTTGGTCTTGAGTAGTTGAAGGATAGAACGGTCAAGTCAAGCACTATGTCTCAAGCTCTTTGATCAACTTTCATTTCGAAGTTTTTTTGTAAGATTTTCAAATAAAACTCAGAGATTCCTTTGCATGACACTCTGAAGTCTCTCATTTGTGGTATTTGTGGATCCTCTCCAAGGCACTAATGATGTCTTCCTTCTTCTCTCCTGTCTATAGATGTGGTATTTTTGGCATCGGCATAGTCAAGCGCCCTCTCTCTCTCACCTTGCATCTAATTGGCTTATGTGGAGCTCATAGGTGGGGAGACAACTCATACATATTTGTAAACATATATTGTAAAGTCAAACAATGGATCCAAAGAAACAGGTCATACAATCAAATCAAGATGTGCATGTGTGTGGAATGAAGTGGATGCCGACAAATGGTGTATGGTTATGAAGGGGTATATTATGATGGTGATGGTGAAATCCTAACTCTACTTTGCTCCTTGAAAACACACCTACCTTTATTGGAAGTTCTTGGGGGAGAGTTTGGGTTGCTCTAGACATATTTCTCTTTTTTCTTTTCTTTCTCTTCTTTTTTTCTCTTTCTTTTTTTCTTTTCGTTCTCTTCTTTTTTTTGTCTTTCTTTTTTTTCTTCTTTTTTTCGTTGGGACCTTTGTCCTCTTTTTTATTTCTTTTGAGAGCACCCAAACCTCTTATGTTGGATAACTTTGATGGAAGGTGGTACAAGAAACACTTGGAGCTTTATTAAATCGCAATGGATAAAATGGGTGGAATATTTTTTTGGTGTCCATTCCCAGTGTAGGAGTGGAATAATTTGGTGTGGATCTAGATGGAGTGAATCTGGATACGTACTTCCAGTGTAGAAGTAGCATAAATGAGTGGAGTGTACGTGATCTTGATTTTAAATGCATGACTAGCTCCTAAGGGTCAACAAAGCTTGACTCTACTCAATGGTCATAAGCATTAAATATTAGTGAAGTGTTTTCCTAATCTACAAGGCATGTATATCTGGTTGTGGTAGGAATTCAAGCTCTCGTCATACAGGAACTCATCATGCAGCATTTTTATATTTTTCAAAAGATAAACACTTTAGATCTCTAGCATTTCTAGGAACAAGATAAATAACAGCTCAAAACCTTTCCATATCATATCAGTCAACGACCTGGACTTAAGTTCAAGCATCGCTACCCACAAGTTTCAGGCTCAGAGCAAAACTTCAATCAAAATAGTTGTGTCCAAAACTTGAGAGAATTCGAGTTTGAAAACTAGGTACTCAAAAAGAATTATGGCAGAGCAACTATTCATCATTTCCATGCGAGTCTAGCCTATGGTTTGGTTTTTAGGAAATGAATCCTTGTATCTTCTCCTTTTATTTATTTATTTATTTAGCAAACACTAAGATCACACAAAAATATATATATATAGGGAAATCTTTATTTGGGGTTTAATGCTTATGCATCTTTGTTGACGGTCCATACAGTCAACATTATACCATCGACTAATGCATAAAACAATGATAAACAAGTAACAATGAATAGTTATAGGGTTTGATTCTAACAAGTTCCACGAGTTGTGTAATTCTCACTTGTTTTGCAGGAACATCAATATTTCACTACATAAAAGTATTTCAAGTGATGAATTGGACCATTGAAGGTTCGAGATGGCGGACTAGAGGGGGGTGTATAGTCCTTTTTGAAATTAATTGTATCGGCTAACCGAAACAAATGCGGAATTAAAACTATCGGTCTAGCCAAGACTACACCCCTCTACCTATTAACTTTAGCATCTTACAAAAGATCCTAAACAAAGCAAATAAGGTGCTGGGCTAGCTAGAGCTCACCAAATCAATCTAGCTTGCAAGGTCAGACAAACCTATGCAACTAGTACTCTAATCAAACCGGGGAGCTCCTACACATGCCACTAAGAAAAAGCACAAAGCCTAAGCTCACTAGGAATGCTCAATAGCAAGGCTACACAAGCCAAATTAGAGAGCTCAACTTAGCAACACAAACTAAGTAACTAAACACTAGCACAAGAATAAGTATTGAAACATAAGCTAGTGAAGGAAGAAGGCAGCCGGTACTACGTGGCTGTTAAACCGGTACTACCGAGTAATGTACAGCGGTACTACCGACACATACAACTGGTACTACTGGACACCTGCAGAAAGCTACGAAATCGAAGTGGGTGAGGTGAAATTTCAGATCTAGGAATTACCCCACTTCCCTAAGTGTTGTAGATGAAGATTGTAGCTTTCCCAAGTCTTGGATCCTTGCCAAAAGGTAGATCGAGTCTTCCCAACCTAAGAGAGAGTGAAGGAGGGAGGAAGAACACGAAGAACACAAGCACAAGCGTAATATGCAAGGAAGAAAGAACAACAAGTAAAAGGGGACACACGATTTTATCCTGAGCTTCATTTGATTGCCACCAAGCTAGTCCCCGTTGAGGCAAGCCCAAGGTTGCCGCCGATCATCTTGCTAGTGGTGACCCTAAGTCACACTCTCCACGATGGAGTGCTCACCAAGAGCTCTAGCTTTCGATCCGGGCGGACCACTTGGCGCTCTTCACACCTCTCTCAACTAGAGTTGCTCTTTGTGATCCCCACGGGGAGAGCACAATGCCCCTCAAAAAGCCTTCTCTGGAGGCACGCACAACCTTCTTGCCAGCTTTACGACAGAGACAATCACCAAGCCGTCTTGGAGGTGGCAACTGTCTTTTTTTTATCTCAACTTGGCCCTCATGGCCTTTCATTATCAGACAAAAATGTTGGAACCGGTGGTGACCACCGAGTTCTCGATCTTGGAGCTTGGCTTTAAAGCCGGCCTGGCTCATTACGAGCCTGCGCTCCCCACAGGCCCAGGTCCACCAGAGCTCCAACATATCAAGGACTGGGCCTAACTCAACCCAAAATACTAGCCTGATAGGTGAGGACTGCCACGCCTTATATGTTGTGCTCCCCCACCATCGATACCCGATGTGGGACTAAACCCCAACAATCTCCCCCTTAGTCAAACATAGGGGTGCCCCCGCCATGTCGTGACGTCCGGGATTTTTTATCGGGTTTAGCTTTTCTGACCTTGGGTGGCTCTGATACCAATTGTTGGAACCGGTGGTGACCACCGAGTTCTCGATCTTGGAGCTTGGCTTTAAAGCCGACCCGGCTCATTACGAGCCGGCGCTCCCCACAAGCCCAGGTCCACCAGAGCTCCAACATATCAAGGACTGGGCCTAACTCAACCCAAAAGACTAGCCTGATAGGTGAGGACTGCCACACCTTATATGTTGTGCTCCCCCACCATCGATACCCGATGTGGGACTAAACCCCAACAAAACTCAACGGCATCACGAGTAACTAGAGTGTTTACAAATTCTGGGAAGGGATCATCCCACACAGAGGATTATCCCGGGTCCCAACTCAACACTAATTTAGCAATCTCGTGCGCAGACGAGTTACAAGAACGAGGAATATTTAGAAACTTATTACACTGAAAATGATCATCAAGGAGGTTCCGAATGCTACGAAACAATACTCCATCCGGCGCCAAGTCTCTATGCTGTGACATGATTGCATCGTGTAATTGGCTGCAGTCTGTTTCCAACTCAATCCGAGAAATACCAGCTCATTCTGCAGACTCCAGGGCAAACAAGCGGGCCACCGTTTCTGCCGACAATGGATCAAGCACTGGACTGATGTTTGCAGCACCTGCAAGCACAACTTCTCTAGAGTGATTTCTAATAATGAACCCACACGATCCCGCCTTATCCTCCTTCCTGAAACTGCCATCCACATTTATCTTTAAAAAATCATGGGCTGGTGGCTTCCATGCTTGTTTGGGGGCAGGCTGCCTCGCCTTATCACATTTCCCCTCGGTGAGCTCTCTGAACATAGAATTAATAGCACCAACCACATCCATGCAGGAGGGAACATGCTCACCAGCATTGACTTTATTCCTAGCATCCCAACATTTCCACAATAAGATGCAAATGCGAAGGCGTAGATCAGAGTTGAAGCCCATGATGGATCGGATAAACTCCTTAGACGTTGGTGGCAACTATCGGTGTTTGTTAACCGGCAACTCGTCTTAAGGATTCTCAGACGATTTGTTCGGTGGGGATCGACGTTCGTAGAACTCGGCGAGTACACAGGGACAACAATTTATACTGGTTCAGGCCGCTTAATAGCGTAATACCTTACGTCCAGTGCGGCGTGTGCCTTGTGTTATGATTCAAGATTCAATGATAGGGTATGCGCTAGCCTCCCCTTATATATCCGGGTGAAGCACGGCGTATACCGAGTCCTAGTCGATTACAACAAAGGAGTCCTATTCTAATTACAAGACTTCCTTTAGCAACTCGACTAAGTTACAATGAGAGTCCTAATCTATGTAGACTTTGTATCATGTCCTACGATCTCTCGTGTCGTCCAGGGTTAATCCGAGTAATCATCTTCTGATGAAATCTCTGATATCCTGGTCCGTCAAGTCCCCGAGCTCTTCATCATTTCTCTAAAACGTTATCTTCTGGTTTCTTTCGAGAATCTCCGAGTAATGTCTTGAGAAATCTTGAAGTGCTCTATATGTAAAGAACTTCCATGGTGTGCACTTTCTCCTAAAAAAGTGCACCCATAGGGTGTAGCCCCCGAGCCTCTTGTTATTTTTATTAACTTTGAGGGTCTCTGAGCATTTATCCGAGTAATCCTTAATCAAGAAAAAATATTTCCTTGATGATATATACCCTGCAGCCCCCGAGCCTGAGCTCTGAGTACCTGAGTAGTCGGTACTTGGGGTCTCCAATATATCATCCGGGTAATCTATAAGGATGGCAATAAGTTAGAACATGACACTGATCTATATCTTAATCCATCAAAGTAATAAATATTTGGCTTCAGGTGGGTAATGTTTTCATGAAACATCCCTTTTCACCCCCACTGAATAAAAATTACCGCAAGGACAACAATAATTGACCAGTGACTATTTCAACTGTCCTCATTGATGATTCTTGTTGTGTTCTGCAACTGCAACTCTTTTGTCGGCTTGTTCTTGAAGTAGACACATGAAGCAAAACCATCACTGGTGCCAGAACAAGTTGATTCAAGTGGATTTGAAAAAGATGCAGCAAGGAGGGAGATCAAGTGACGGGAAAATCATGAAGAAACGAAGAACGCGAAGAACAAGTTCAAAACGCGAATCACAATCACGATTGCCAGCAGAAATTCGTCCCCACGAGGAGACAACGGGAATCCGGTCCTGTTTCCGCAAAATCCAAATACACAGAGGTATTGTTCACCGTCTCTGTGGATCTCAGTAGCTACAACAAGGTTTGGGAGAACAGGAACCCTAGAATGAAAATAGTAATGGCTGAGATAGTTTGGAGGGAGGGGTGGCCTCTCCTTATATAGCCTAATACATTTATTCCCCTTCTAACCTTACAGCTAATGAGCGAGCAGGCTAACCCTAAGGGTATTCCTGACCAACTCGAGGTTGATGTTGATCCGACGGCCACGCCCGCACATCAGGTAGCTTTGCCTCGACGCGACCTCACCGGATGCCGCCACGTGCCGCCACTGTGTCGCTCGTCTTTTTCACGGACCTCCCCCCGATTTTAAGGCCGAAATCGGGAAACCTGGGCCATCCCCCGGTTTTGAGGCCGAAACCAGGAAACCTGTCGTCCGTCGCCTGAGTTTTGTGTGACGGAACGACCCTAATCCCATGGCCCACGTGTCCCTGTCAACCTCTGACAGCCGAACCCATGTTCCATGTGATTAAGACCTGTTCGCCACCGGGCTACATCAGTGCCCAATGTCCGCAGGATCATCTCACAATTTGGTTACAGCATTTCATACTTTTATAAATAACATCGGAATAAAGAGCGGAAGACTTAAATAACATTAGTTTTACGAACCGAGGTTTCAAATGAGGTAAGGAGTACGATTATTACAAACCATTGTTCGGGAAATTCAAAGTAGACAATGTAGCGGGAACATTAACATAAAGATACATGTAACACCCAGCCCGAGGGTGCACATTTACACATCGGCCTCATCGGCCTCTTCCTGGACGAAGGTCACGCAACAGGGTGCGAGACACATCGGGGCCTCAGGCATACCTGCAACATGGGTAACAAACCCTGAGTACTGGGGTACTCAACAAGACTTACCCGACTAAAGAAAAAGGGAGAAGACTCAGGAATGAGAGGCTTAGGGTAGTCAAGGTAAGGCTTAAGCAAGATCAAGTATTTTGCAGCAAAGCATTTTTTTGTAAACCTTATTTTATTTTTGAAAGATTCAGTATTCCTCAATTCTTCATCATTCATGATTCATTTTACATTTCAAAACATTCCTAGTTGAGAACCACTCTCCGTTGACAGTCAGTGGACCAAGTCTCCATAACCGAGGAGCAACGTTAATCCGGATAAATAATACTCAGCTGAGGATCCCTATCCACACTGCATATGTAGCACCCAAGCTTGCATATGCCAACTCGTCTACCACGATTCCTCCAAGATTGGGCCCGGTCCTACGCCACCCGGAAGTACAGTACACCACTCCAATTTTCCGCCAGCGACGAGTACCTCGGGACTCTAACCCAAGAGTACAGGTCCTGACACGTGGGTACATGCTACTTCCGCCATCTCTCCACTCCCAGTGCGCGGTTGTCGGTCCAATAAAGGATTCCTCGGAGCCAGAGCTTCCCGTAGTATGTGAATAGTTACAAGTCTTGACCAGCAGGCCCCCATACGGATGGTCCCTAATTTTCCAGCCAGAACTACACCTTGGTTATATCTCACCCAAGCGTAATAGTCCTGTCAGTTTTTCAACCCTGTCCCGGTCGGTGTCAACTGTTGAGTCCCGGACTACAACATGACGGCACCGTACGCGCGGACAACCTCTTCTCGACAATGACCACATGCTAGCTAGGCAAGCAGTCATCGAACGGGAAGTAAAGCCAAATTCCCATAAACATTCTTAAAGTGATCACACTTTTGAAATTGGCATTTTTATTGCAAATCTATTGAATAGCATTGCTAAGCATTTTGCAAATAGTTTTGAAACAAGGGTATGTGTATCTTTTGGTGAGGGTAGATTATGCAAGTAATAGGTCATCACACAACTCCTATTACCTAATGCAATAGTTTAACTCAAAACATTCAAAGAAAACATTTATAAAAGCAAGGTAGGGTTAAATGCACCGGGGCTTGCCTTGAAGAGCAAAGGCAGCAGACTCGGGGTAGGTATAGGTGTTGGAGCTCGGGGTCGCCTCGGGAGTTGGTTCGTCAACAGCGGCCTCGACTCTGGTACCTTCTTCGTCAACTATACGGATGCAATGATGAATGCTCATGAGAATGATGATATGAACTTATGGTGCAAGACAATTCCACTGAATCTAGATTACTCTTAGGCAAGGCATAATCGAAATCTAGGTTGAGCATAAAAGGTAACCATTTCTTTCTTAAGCATTATTGATGTTAGGCCTTATTATAATTATCCTAAGTATTAACCAAACATATCATCACAAACATCATAGACCAAAGGGTAAGGGTCTATGAACATCAATCAATCCAAAGATCACATCATTAAACACTTATTACCAACCCTAAATCATCTTTTCTATTTTTCTTATTTTATTTAAAAGGTCATTTTATGAAGTTGCTCCAAAAATTACCAAATTAATCACATAAGTTCATTAAGGCATAAATAGATGGCAAAACAAATTTCATAATTTTTGGAGGTCATTAAGATGTTCAAATAAATCTAAACATTTAATTAACAAAAGGCACTATTCCTTAATTAAAATAAATGCTCAAAAATCAACTTGCTCCAAAAGACTTCAAAATTTTACCAGAGACTCAGAAAGGCATAACTAGCACATAAAAATTTATCTCCAGATTTTTGGAGTTATAGATCACTCTCCAAAAATACCAAAACCTTCATTTTTCAATTAAAAGGGGAATTTTACATTTTCAAATTCTTGCAGAAAAGTCAAGTTTCATATTTTTATAAAATACTACACAGTGCAAGGAGCATACCATAATTTTTCTCAGCATTTAAGGAACAACAGATTAATCCACACAAAAAAAAGAAAACAGAACACTATTCACAACTCTCAGAAAAAGAAAAGAGCACTGTGCTCCTTCTATGAAGGGCTCGGGCGAGACGGAAGGCTCGGGCGAGACGGAAGAGCAAGCGTCCGTCCGAGGCCTAGCTCGACGAAGCGGAGGGTGCATGAGTCCGCTCGAGGCTTGGGCTCGGGCGAGACGGAGTGGAAGCAGAGGCCGGAGGCTTCGGGTGCTTACCACGGATCGGAGGCAGGGCTCGAGGGTGTGGCTCGGCACGTGCTCGAGGGTGAGGCTCGAGGAAGGAGGCTCGACACGTGCTCGAGGGTGAGGCTCGAGGAAGGAGGCTCGACACGTGCTCGAGGGTGAGGCTCGAGGAAGGAGGCTCGATGGAGCTCCTTCGGCGGCGAGCGGCGAGCGGCGCTCCGACGACCCTGCGCAACACACGAGACCGCAAGGGCCTGGTCAGAGTCGCACGGAACCAAGGACACGACACGGGGGTCGGTGAGGGATGATCATGGCCGGAGACGGCGAATTTCACGAACCCGAGCTCGCCGGGTTTCTGCCGGAGATGGGAACGGCGAGCTTACGCCGGGCGATAGGAGGCGGTAGAGATGAAATTGAAGGGTGGGAAAGCTTCACGAGCTCAAGGCGGAGCTTTTGAGCTAGGTGGTGGAGCGGCGGAGGCACTGGACTGGCCTGGCCACGGTGGCGGAGATGAGTGCGGAGGTCGGGCTCCGGCGGGGCTTTTATAGGCACGGCCACGGGCCGGTAGAGACCTCGGGGTTGCGCGGGTACGGTTTGCGGGGGCGTGCGCACTCGATTGCGCTCTGGCGGATAAGCTGGCGTGCAGCCGGGGCTCGGGCGCAAACTCGCCGGCGATGGCCACGCGGCGGCGACGCGCAGAGGACTGTAGGGGACGGGAGCGAGGGTCAGCGCTCGCGTGCGGGCGCGGAGGGAACAGGGAGACAACGGCGGCAGGATAAGGGCGCGTGGGGAGCAGCCGTATGCGCTGCAGGCGCAGCGCCGGCGCCATGGCCGCCCCCCCCTCCCCCTGGCTCTACGGGAAGAAGAACAGTGTAGGGGCTAGGGTTTGACTTTTTGCTGGTTTCTGTATTTTGCAAATTACTTCCAAAATTTGAACTGTGCGACAAAAACTCAAAATACCAAAGTTGTTCAGAAAAAAGAGATCTACCACTTTGTCAAAATGAACATTTTCAAATTCCGAATAGTTTTTGAACTATATTCAAAAACAGAAAAGGGGACACTTTTCAAATTTGATTCAAATCAAAATTACTTTGGATTTCAAACTGAAACTTTGAAAATTTGTAAATACCAAAGTTGTTCCTCTTGATCAGATTCACAACTTTGCTTTTTGAACCAACTCAAAATTTTGACTTTTGAAAAAGTTATCAAAAGGGAATAAATCCAGGATTTGGGATTTTAGGGTTTTGCAAAAGAAAAATCAAATCAAATCTGATTTTTGAACTTTGATCAAAGCAACAAACATCAGGGCACTAAATTTGAACAAGAATTACATAGAACTAGGCACAGAGGTGAAATTACCATTTTGCCCTTATAGAGAGAATTGGGCTTTTAGGGTTTTTGAAAAGGGACTAAAGCATAGCAATTAAGCAAATCAAATGCATCACAGGAAATGATTAATGCTTAAGATGATGACATGTCAAGTTAATTACATTAGTAACACCAGGGGTGTTACAACCCTCCCTCCTAAAAGAAATCTCGCCCCGAGATTCCGAGATTCGAGGAAGTCCGGATAGTTCTTTGCTAAGAAATCTTCAGATTCCCAAGTGGCTTCTTCTTCAGAGTGCTGGTTCCACTGGATCTTATACCATCTTGTGGTGGTTCTTCGGGTAACACGATCCTTGTGATCCAACACACGGACAGGATATTCCGAGTATGACAGATCAGGTTCTAGCTCAACACCTTCAACTTCAACCACATGTTCAGGTACTCGAAGACACTTCTTGAGTTGGGAGACATGAAACACATTATGAACTGCTGAAAGATGATTGGGCAAACTCAGCTTGTAAGCTACCTTGCCACAACGATCCAGAATCTCAAACGGACCAATGTAGCGGGGTGCTAGCTTTCCTTTGACTCCAAAACGAGTGACTCCTTTGGTGGGTGAGACCTTCAGGTACACATAATCCCCGATCTCGAACTGCAGAGGTCGACGTCTCTTGTCAGCATAACTTTTCTGTCGAGACTGTGCAATCTTCATGTTCTCTTGTATTTGCTTGACTTTCTCTTCCATATCTTTTACTAGATCAACTCCAAAGAATTCCCTTTCTCCGGGTTCAGACCAACTGAGAGGTGTACGACAACGATGACCGTACAGTGCTTCAAAGGGTGCCATTTTGATGCTTTCTTGATAACTGTTGTTGTAGGAGAATTCTGCCAAGGGCAAACACTGATCCCAAGTATCTGCGAAGGTAAGCACACAGGCTCTCAACATATCTTCTAACACTTGGTTGACTCTCTCAGTCTGTCCATCGGTCTGCGGATGATAAGCCGTGCTATACAATAGCTTGGTTCCAAGTGAGGCATGGAACGCTTTCCAGAACTTAGCGACAAACTGAGTACCACGATCTGAGATGATGGTCTTGGGGATGCCATGGAGTTTTACTATGTTGTTCTTGTACAAGGTGGCATAAGTTGGGGCGGTATAACTTGTTTTGACCGGTAGGAAGTGAGCTTGCTTCGTGAGACGGTCCACTATCACCCAAATGGAATCGAATCCCTTTTGAGTCTTTGGTAATCCATTGATAAAATCCATGCTGACATCCTCCCATTTCCAACCAGGTACTGACAAAGGTTGCAGCTCTCCTCCGGGCTTCATATGCACAGCCTTGACTTTCTGACATGTATCGCAACGAGCGACATGTCGAGCGATTTCGATCTTCATCTTTGTCCACCAGAATTTTTGCTTCAAGTCTTGGTACATCTTGTTGCTGCCAGGATGGATGGCAAAGCTGGTTGAGTGTGCTTCATCAAGGATTATCTGTCTCAACTCAGGTACCTTGGGAACTACTAGACGGTTCTTGAACCATACCACTCCTTCATCATCAATCCTGAAACAGTCGGCTTTTCCAGCTTGAACCTTTTCGCTGATGTGCTTGATTCCGGGGTTATCTTTCTGTGCAGCTATGATCTGTTCTCTGATAGAGGTTTCTATTCTGACATTGCCTAGACTTCCTTGTGGAACCATTTCAATACCCAGCTTCTCTAGTTCATAGCATAGGGAAGATTCATAGGATTTCATAACCAGACAGTTACAGTATGACTTGCGACTGAGTGCATCGGCGACCACATTCGCCTTACCCGGATGGTAATGCACTTCGATATCATAGTCCTTGATTAACTCAAGCCATCTTCGCTGCCTCATGTTCAGCTCTTCTTGGGTGAAGATATACTTCAGGCTCTTGTGATCTGTGTACACATTGCAGGTACTGCCCAACAGATAATGACGCCATATCTTCAAGGCATGAACCACTGCTACTAACTCAAGATCATGGGTTGGGTAGTTTTCCTCATGTCGCTTAAGCTGCCGCGAGGCATAAGCGATCACTCTTCCTTCTTGCATCAAAACACAGCCCAAACCAGTACCAGATGCATCACAGTATACATCGAAGGGTTTCTCGATATCTGGTTGAGCTAGGACTGGTGATGTAGTTAGCAGTTTCTTCAGGGCTTGAAAGGCTTGCTCACAGGCTGGTGACCAAACGAAATCCACGGAATTCTTCAACAACTCTGTGATAGGCTTGGCGATTCTGGAGAAATCTGGGATGAATCGACGATAATATCCAGCCATTCCCATGAAGCTGCGGACTTCGCGGACAGTGGTAGGTGGCTTCCAATCCAAGATATCTGCCACTTTTCCAGGGTCAACTGACACACCTTCAGCGGACAGGACATGACCAAGGAATTGAATTCGATCTAGCCAGAATTCACACTTACTGAACTTAGCATATAGCTGATGGTCTCTGAGACGGGATAAAATGATACGAAGATGTTCAGCATGATCTTCAGGGGTTTTTGAGTAGACAAGGATGTCGTCAATGAACACGACCACGAATTTATCAAGCTCTGGCATGAACACAGAGTTCATGAGGTACATGAAATGAGCAGGGGCATTGGTCAAACCGAAGGACATGACCAAGTACTCATATAGGCCGTATCTGGTGGTGAAAGCTGTTTTAGGAATATCTTCAGGACGGATTTTTATTTGGTGGTAACCAGATCTGAGGTCAATCTTAGAGAAGACCTTGGCCCCAGCTAACTGGTCAAACAGAAGATCGATACGAGGCAAGGGGTATTTGTTTTTGATGGTGACTTCATTGAGTGGGCGATAATCAACGCAAAGTCTGAGACTCTTGTCTTTCTTCTTTACAAAGATTGCAGGACAGCCCCAAGGAGACGAACTTGGGCGAATGAAACCCTTGTCCAACAAATCTTGTAATTGGATTTTTAGTTCTGCCAACTCTCTGGGAGGCATACGATAAGCTCTGCGGGATATGGGAGCAGTCCCGGGCTTTAGCTCTATGGCAAACTCAACATCACGGTCAGGAGGTAGACCAGGTAAGTCTTCAGGAAAGACATCAGGGAACTCACAGACTACAGGGATGTCTCGGATCCCTTGATCATAGGTAGCATTTAGCTGTGTGGTAGCTGGTTTTGAAGGCATAGGAAGTTGGAGAAGGAGTTTGGCGGTACTGTTAGGAATATCCACTCTCACAACTCTATTCAAGATGTCGATCATGGCTTTATACTGACACATCCAATTCATGCCTAGGATGACATCTATCACCTGATCTTTCAACACTATCATGGTGGTAGGGAACGCATGATTTCCCAACATCACTGGTATACTGCGAACCACCTCTTTGGTGATTATACGCCCTCCAGGCGATAAAATGCAAAAACTTTCTTTCAACTCCCCAATTGATATGTCATGCTTAGAGATGAAGGTACGACTGATGAAAGAATGCGATGCACCAGAATCAAACAACACAACTGCAGGATGATTGGCAACGGGAAACCTACCGATCATGACGGGCTCCCCTTCTGGAATATCGCTGACAGTGGTGTAGTAGACTTGCCCGTGCTTCTTGACGAACTTGCCCTTCTGCACTTGCTGCTGCAGAGCACGGTGTTGCTGCTGCTGTGGTCCTCCAGGACCCTTCTGAAAGTTCTGAGCAGGCTTCTTGGGCTTTGGGCACTCACGAGACCAGTGGCCAAGTTGACCACAGTTGTAGCAGGGATGGTTATAGGCGGTTTGTGGAGTGGTGATACGAACACCTGGGGCGTTCGGCTGAGTGGCACTTTGTTGGTTGGCGTTGTGGGTGGTAGCCGCGGTACGGACAACCACTTGCTGGTGAGGGTAAGGTGGACGGTTGTGGTGGTGACTAGGATGATATATGACCCTCTGGCGCTTGTGATTGCCAGAGTAGCTGCTAGATCCTGCTTTCTTCTTCTTCTTCTCCTCTTGGTACTGACGGTTACTCTCTTCAAAAGCAACTGCCCGGTCAACAGCCTCATGATAAGAACCGGTCAGGTTGTTGGACATGCTTCTGCGGATCTTAGGGTGCAATCCCCTAAGGAAACAGTCTCTCTTCTTCTCATCCGTGTTGACATATTCCGCTGCATACTGACTCAGATGGTTGAATTGACCCACATACTGCATTACTGTGGAGTCCTTCTGCTGCAGGGCTAGGAACTGATCAAGCTTCATCTTCATCAGACCTGATGGGATGTGGTGTGCACGGAAAGCGGTGCGGAACTCTTCCCAGGTCAACTCATGACCTTCAGGTTGGGCAGCCAAGAGGTTGGCATACCAAGCACTTGCTGGGCCACGAAGCTGCTGCGAAGCAAACCGGGGCTTCTGGATTTCAGTGCATCGGATGAGACCAAACTTCTGCTCCATGGTGCGGAGCCAATCGTCAGCTTCGAGGGGTTCATCGGCTCTGGTGAAAACCGGTGGGCGAGTTTCGGTGAATTCCACGTAGGTGGTCTCTTGGTTGATGTTGTGGCGACCACGGTGACCAACATTCTGCTGTCCTTGATTCTGAGCCATCAGATTGGCAGCGGCGGCCAAGGCTGCAATGGCATCTGCTAGGGTAGCTGGTACAGGTGGAGGGTTTGGGAGACGGTCATCTCCAGCACCTCCGGCTCCGGTACGGGTGTTTACAGGCATCTGTATAAGGAACTCGGAACTCAGCATATATGGACAAAGGTTCTGAAACGACTTGATTGATAACTTCACTGATACAAAGATAGCTGGCTTGATAAAGATGACAACAGACTGATAAGGGGAAAAGGTACGAAAAGAAAGATACATGCCAGACTTGGCAACAGACAGACTAACGCCCCCAAACCTAGTCTAAGGTTTTAGGTAAGCAGATGGTACAGACACAAGGAGTCTAGTCGTCATCGATGAAGATCAACTCTTCGTCATCATCATCATCCTCGATGATAAGCTCAGGCTCTTCCTCCTCATCTTCATCTTCAACGTGGACATCTTCAGCAGGTTCCACTTCCTCATTCTGATCAGGCTCGTGTTCCACTTCAGGTTCCTCCATGACTCCGTCTTCGGGGTCCTCAGCAACTGGTGGAATCACGGGGTGAAGCTGGTGGTGCAGCTGGTGTACTTCCTCATGAAGCATATCATTGAACTGCTCGATCTGGGCGGTGTACTGCTGCAGTCCATGGAGCTGGGCTCTGGTGACATCCTCTCGGATCCATGTTGCATCACGCTGCTGGATAGCGCGAACCACATTCTGGTTAGCTTCCTCAAGAGCGGCTCGTGTCTCGTAGAACTCCAGGCGGGAAAGGTAGAAGTCATGCTCCATGTTCTCTATCTCAGCCTTCAGATTCTTGATTTCCTCCTTCAGGTTCTTGCGGGTGCGGCGGGGAAAACGACGACCATTGGAGGATTCTCCAGTCTCTTCTCCGGTGCGTGGCGCCAGCTGGTGACGTGGCACACCGTTTGGTCCAGTCGACTTGCGGGCGGTCAGCTTGATGCGAGCCATATCTGGACAAGAGGTTATAGATGAGAAGGCTAGCAAGAAAAGGTATAGGTACACTATCCCAACGAACCCAATTATTAACTTAAGTGAATATGACATGATGCATGAATCGTTCCTACGGAACAAGGCAATGCAATACTTAACATATATATAGGGCTTAATACATGTTGTTCCACTAGCTAGTGTTGCCATACGAGAGACAAGATGAGAGATAAGCAATTTGGACCAAAATAGTCAAGTTTAAATTTTGTTTGGACTCAAAAGAACTTTTGAAGTTTTCGCAAAAGAAACACTGCAACGTTAAAGTGAGATGCTCCGATACCACTCTGTGACGGAACGACCCTAATCCCATGGCCCACGTGTCCCTGTCAACCTCTGACAGCCGAACCCATGTTCCATGTGATTAAGACCTGTTCGCCACCGGGCTACATCAGTGCCCAATGTCCGCAGGATCATCTCACAATTTGGTTACAGCATTTCATACTTTTATAAATAACATCGGAATAAAGAGCGGAAGACTTAAATAACATTAGTTTTACGAACCGAGGTTTCAAATGAGGTAAGGAGTACGATTATTACAAACCATTGTTCGGGAAATTCAAAGTAGACAATGTAGCGGGAACATTAACATAAAGATACATGTAACACCCAGCCCGAGGGTGCACATTTACACATCGGCCTCATCGGCCTCTTCCTGGACGAAGGTCACGCAACAGGGTGCGAGACACATCGGGGCCTCAGGCATACCTGCAACATGGGTAACAAACCCTGAGTACTGGGGTACTCAACAAGACTTACCCGACTAAAGAAAAAGGGAGAAGACTCAGGAATGAGAGGCTTAGGGTAGTCAAGGTAAGGCTTAAGCAAGATCAAGTATTTTGCAGCAAAGCATTTTTTTGTAAACCTTATTTTATTTTTGAAAGATTCAGTATTCCTCAATTCTTCATCATTCATGATTCATTTTACATTTCAAAACATTCCTAGTTGAGAACCACTCTCCGTTGACAGTCAGTGGACCAAGTCTCCATAACCGAGGAGCAACGTTAATCCGGATAAATAATACTCAGCTGAGGATCCCTATCCACACTGCATATGTAGCACCCAAGCTTGCATATGCCAACTCGTCTACCACGATTCCTCCAAGATTGGGCCCGGTCCTACGCCACCCGGAAGTACAGTACACCACTCCAATTTTCCGCCAGCGACGAGTACCTCGGGACTCTAACCCAAGAGTACAGGTCCTGACACGTGGGTACATGCTACTTCCGCCATCTCTCCACTCCCAGTGCGCGGTTGTCGGTCCAATAAAGGATTCCTCGGAGCCAGAGCTTCCCGTAGTATGTGAATAGTTACAAGTCTTGACCAGCAGGCCCCCATACGGATGGTCCCTAATTTTCCAGCCAGAACTACACCTTGGTTATATCTCACCCAAGCGTAATAGTCCTGTCAGTTTTTCAACCCTGTCCCGGTCGGTGTCAACTGTTGAGTCCCGGACTACAACATGACGGCATCGTACGCGCGGACAACCTCTTCTCGACAATGACCACATGCTAGCTAGGCAAGCAGTCATCGAACGGGAAGTAAAGCCAAATTCCCATAAACATTCTTAAAGTGATCACACTTTTGAAATTGGCATTTTTATTGCAAATCTATTGAATAGCATTGCTAAGCATTTTGCAAATAGTTTTGAAACAAGGGTATGTGTATCTTTTGGTGGGGGTAGATTATGCAAGTAATAGGTCATCACACAACTCCTATTACCTAATGCAATAGTTTAACTCAAAACATTCAAAGAAAACATTTATAAAAGCAAGGTAGGGTTAAATGCACCGGGGCTTGCCTTGAAGAGCAAAGGCAGCAGACTCGGGGTAGGTATAGGTGTTGGAGCTCGGGGTCGCCTCGGGAGTTGGTTCGTCAACAGCGGCCTCGACTCTGGTACCTTCTTCGTCAACTATACGGATGCAATGATGAATGCTCATGAGAATGATGATATGAACTTATGGTGCAAGACAATTCCACTGAATCTAGATTACTCTTAGGCAAGGCATAATCGAAATCTAGGTTGAGCATAAAAGGTAACCATTTCTTTCTTAAGCATTATTGATGTTAGGCCTTATTATAATTATCCTAAGTATTAACCAAACATATCATCACAAACATCATAGACCAAAGGGTAAGGGTCTATGAACATCAATCAATCCAAAGATCACATCATTAAACACTTATTACCAACCCTAAATCATCTTTTCTATTTTTCTTATTTTATTTAAAAGGTCATTTTATGAAGTTGCTCCAAAAATTACCAAATTAATCACATAAGTTCATTAAGGCATAAATAGATGGCAAAACAAATTTCATAATTTTTGGAGGTCATTAAGATGTTCAAATAAATCTAAACATTTAATTAACAAAAGGCACTATTCCTTAATTAAAATAAATGCTCAAAAATCAACTTGCTCCAAAAGACTTCAAAATTTTACCAGAGACTCAGAAAGGCATAACTAGCACATAAAAATTTATCTCCAGATTTTTGGAGTTATAGATCACTCTCCAAAAATACCAAAACCTTCATTTTTCAATTAAAAGGGGAATTTTACATTTTCAAATTCTTGCAGAAAAGTCAAGTTTCATATTTTTATAAAATACTACACAGTGCAAGGAGCATACCATAATTTTTCTCAGCATTTAAGGAACAACAGATTAATCCACACAAAAAAAAGAAAACAGAACACTATTCACAACTCTCAGAAAAAGAAAAGAGCACTGTGCTCCTTCTATGAAGGGCTCGGGCGAGACGGAAGGCTCGGGCGAGACGGAAGAGCAAGCGTCCGTCCGAGGCCTAGCTCGACGAAGCGGAGGGTGCATGAGTCCGCTCGAGGCTTGGGCTCGGGTGAGACGGAGTGGAAGCAGAGGCCGGAGGCTTCGGGTGCTTACCACGGATCGGAGGCAGGGCTCGAGGGTGTGGCTCGGCACGTGCTCGAGGGTGAGGCTCGAGGAAGGAGGCTCGACACCTGCTCGAGGGTGAGGCTCGAGGAAGGAGGCTCGACACGTGCTCGAGGGTGAGGCTCGATGGAGCTCCTTCGGCGGCGAGCGGCGAGCGGCGCTCCGACGACCCTGTGCAACACACGAGACCGCAAGGGCCTGGTCAGAGTCGCACGGAACCAAGGAACACGACACGGGGGTCGGTGAGGGATGATCATGGCCGGAGACGGCGAATTTCACGAACCCGAGCTCGCCGGGTTTCTGCCGGAGATGGGAACGGCGAGCTTACGCCGGGCGATAGGAGGCGGTAGAGATGAAATTGAAGGGTGGGAAAGCTTCACGAGCTCAAGGCGGAGCTTTTGAGCTAGGTGGTGGAGCGGCGGAGGCACTGGACTGGCCTGGCCACGGTGGCGGAGATGAGTGCGGAGGTCGGGCTCCGGCGGGGCTTTTATAGGCACGGCCAGGGGCCGGTAGAGACCTCGGGGTTGCGCGGGTAAGGTTTGCGGGGGCGTGCGCACTCGATTGCGCTCTGGCGGATAAGCTGGCGTGCGGCGATGGCCACGCGGCGGCGACGCGTAGAGGACTGTAGGGGACGGGAGCGAGGGTCAGCGCTCGCGTGCGGGCGCGGAGGGAACAGGGAGACAACGGCGGTAGGATAAGGGCGCGTGGGGAGCAGCCGTATGCGCTGCAAGCGCAGCGCCGGCGCCATGGCCGGGCCCCCCCCCCTCCCCCTGGCTCTACGGGAAGAAGAACAGTGTAGGGGCTAGGGTTTGACTTTTTGCTGGTTTCTGTATTTTGCAAATTACTTCCAAAATTTGAACTGTGCGACAAAAACTCAAAATACCAAAGTTGTTCAGAAAAAAGAGATCTACCACTTTGTCAAAATGAACATTTTCAAATTCCAAATAGTTTTTGAACTATATTCAAAAACAGAAAAGGGGACACTTTTCAAATTTGATTCAAATCAAAATTACTTTGGATTTCAAACTGAAACTTTGAAAATTTGTAAATACCAAAGTTGTTCCTCTTGATCAGATTCACAACTTTGCTTTTTGAACCAACTCAAAATTTTGACTTTTGAAAAAGTTATCAAAAGGGAATAAATCCAGGATTTGGGATTTTAGGGTTTTGCAAAAGAAAAATCAAATCAAATCTGATTTTTGAACTTTGATCAAAGCAACAAACATCAGGGCACTAAATTTGAACAAGAATTACATAGAACTAGGCACAGAGGTGAAATTACCATTTTGCCCTTATAGAGAGAATTGGGCTTTTAGGGTTTTTGAAAAGGGACTAAAGCATAGCAATTAAGCAAATCAAATGCATCACAGGAAATGATTAATGCTTAAGATGATGACATGTCAAGTTAATTACATTAGTAACACCAGGGGTGTTACATTTTGTTGCCCAAACTCAGAAACCAGCTAGCGCCCAGGTTTTGAGGCCCAAACCTGGAAACCGTACTCAGCCCGAGTTTTGTGGCCCAAACTCGGAAATCGGCCGCACCCAGGGTTTGAGGCCCAAACCTGGAAACCGTCCACTCGGTGGTTTTTCTGTGGCTCAACCACCAAACTAACACCGTAGAGGGATGCACCGCCCGTGCACCCCGTCCACCCACAAGTCTTCACTTGTCGCTGTCCCAGGCTGTCAGCCACCACGGCCGATCCTCAGGCCACCGGTCCGTCAGTCCAAGCCTCACGTCCGCCCTTCACCGCTCCGGGTCCATCAGCACGACACGTCTCTACTTGACCTTCACCTTGCCTTCGATCACCGTCTCTGTGCTCGACACCTGCACAACATAAGCCAAAGAACATGCGCATTATCCCAGTTGACAATCACTCATCATCTCAAGATCCGGCATACACCCATGTATCCGCAGGTTAGAGCTGGGAACCCTAGTTTTCCCCTTTATCTTTTACATTCTCGCTTTTGCTAGTGCTCAGGGTTTAAGCAATAGACTTAAGACAATCACCCCGTTCCTTTGGGATCGATATAAAACTGGGTCTACATTCGGTGAAGTGCGGTATCTAATCTGTGCACTTGCATATTTATCTCTAGTGTTCTGATAACATACCTTAGCATTACTAGTGTCGTTGCCAAGGGCGACTTTGGTGGCGACAGTAGTAAGTGTCAAGAAGCATTTCTGGCGCTGTTGCCGGGGAACAGTCCAGAGTTGATCTTAAAGCAAGTCTGCTTAAACTTGTAATCACACTTTTATCTATTATCTTTTGTGTTTTCTTTTTATATATGGATTTCTTAGAATCTCTTCTAGGTTCCAAAGATTCCACTCCTATTAGCCTCTGCCATTTTCCTAAAGTAGTAGGCTCAGAACCACCAGAATCATCTAGACCTATCCTATCTGATGGCTATGAGCTACGCCCGTGTTTGATACAGATGGTGCAAAAACTATCCTTTTTAGGCAAGGAAGATGAGAATCCGTACACTCACCTTAATGAATTCGAACAGACCTGTTCATGTCTTTATATCAAATGCATGTCTAACGAAACCCTTAGATGGAAGCCTTTTCCTTTCTCTTTGAGAGGGAAAGCTAAAACCTGGTATAGTAGAACCACACCGAGTAACGATGGGGATTGGAAAAATCTTTGCTCTAACTTTTGCTTAGATTTCTTCCCAATTTCCAAAATCGTCTGTCTTAGATTAGAAGTCCTATATTTTATACAAGAAGACGATGAATCTCTAATAACTGCCTGGGAACTTTTTGAAAATCTTGTTCACTCTGGTCCATCTCTATCAATACCAGGCCCTGTTCTTCTTCAACACTTTTATATGGGTCTAAATAGGAAAACTTCTTCTTTTCTTAACTTAGCTACAAATGGATCATTTCTTTGCACATCTGCTCCTGCGGCAAGAGAGCTTCTACAAAAGATAGCTCAATCCGCTCCCGAAGCTAAGTCTATAGAGTTCTTAGAAGAGAATCAAACCCAAATAGTTGAACCCGAAACTCTGCCGAAATCTTTAGCATCAACTATCTCAGATCCTGATAAGGAGGAAACTCTGATCTCAAATATCTTTTTCAAGTTCGAGGATGAGTATTTCACCGAGTTTGGTCATACCTCGAAGTATAACACGACAAGAAAGCCTCATAGTCTAAAACTTCCTGAAAAACCTCCAGCTTTGACTGATAAAGCTTTCTTTAAAAAGACTACGGAAGAGCTAGTGTCTGTGGTAAGCCATGAGTGGTTAGAAGAGTCAGAGTCCTCCTCTGATATAATTCGCTTAGATTCACCTTCTACTTCTATCCTCTGTCAAATCCATAGAGACCCTTTCCATCCTCTTTATAATCCTGTTGTCGGTGTTAATATCATGTCTGCAACCTTTGCACGTGACTTTTTAGAAGACATGCTACTAACCCCAACAACTAAATACCTTAAAGCCTTTCAAGACATGTTCTTCCTAGTTTAGGAATCTTGTATGTCCTACCTATCCAGGTAAAAGAAACTCTAGTGCACTTAAGCTTTTATATCTTTGATATCTATGAGTTTGACCTGTTGATAGGACAACCAATCGAAAGACTTATACACGAAGGAATGATGGGGACATTAAACTTTTGTCTAGGGAAAAATCTTTCACTACCCGTATCTATCACTCAGACCCTAAACACAGGAAGTGAACCCTGTCCATAGTTAGACCCTGTAGAAGAGGTCAAGGTAGCATCTCTTGAAACTTTCATAGAACTTAATCTTCAAGATGATGCTAAGTTTTTCATAGAGGAAGAGGATGATCATTCTAAAACTCCAACACCTCTAGACCCTTTCAAAGAACCTCCTAAACCTTCTATAGAGTTAAAACCTCTGCCTTCTGGTCTTTGCTACATTTTTCATAAAAATGATCCAGACACTCCTGTGATTATAAGCGATAAACTTTCTCCAGAAGAAACACTCCGCTTGATCACTGTTCTAGAGAATCATAGATCTGCCTTTGGATATTCGCTCCAAGATCTCAAGGGGATCAACCCTGCTCTTTGCACCCATCACATTCCTACAGATCTCGATGCTTTACCTTCTAGAGAACCCCAACATAGGCTTAATAATGTGATGAGAGAAGTAGTTATGAAAGAGGTCTTAAAGTTGTTACACGCCGAGATTATTTATCCTGTGCCACACAGTGAGTGGGTAAGCCCTGTGCAAGTTGTGCCTAAAAAGGGTGGCATGACTGTTGTTAGAAATGAAAAGAATGAATTAATTCCACAAAGAACTGTGACTAGATGGAGAATGTGTATTGATTACAGAAAACTTAAGAAGGCAACAAAGAAAGATCACTTTCCGCTGCCCTTCATTGATGAAATGTTAGAGCGGTTGGCTAATCACTCCTTCTTTTGTTTTCTTGACGGATACTCTAGATATCATCAGATTCCAATCCATCCTAATGATCAAAACAAAACCACCTTTACATGTCCATATGGAACTTATGCTTATCGTAGAATGTCTTTTGGATTATGTAATGCCCCTGCTTCTTTTCAAAGATGCATGATATTTTCTGATATGATTGAAGAAATCATGGTAGTGTTCATGGATGATTTTTTCTGTTTATGGAAAAACTTTTGATCACTGTTTAGAAAATTTAGACAAGGTTTTGCAAAGATGTGAGGAAAAGCACTTAGTCCTTAATTGGGAAAATGTCATTCTATGGTTAGAGAGGGCATAGTGCTTGGTCATTTAATTTCTGAATGTGGAATTGAGGTAGACAAAGCTAAAATTGAAGTGATTGAACAACTACCTCCTCCTATTAATATTAAAGGGATACGAAGTTTTGTTGGCCATGTTGGTTTTTATCGTAGGTTTATAAAAGATTTTTCACACATTGCTAGACCACTTACTAATCTTTTGGCTAAGGATGTACCCTTTGAATTTGATGATGCATGCTTAAAAGCTTTTGAAACCCTAATGAAAGCACTTATTTCCGCACCGATCATTCAACCACCTGATTGGTCTTTACCTTTTGAGATCATGTGTGATGCAAGTGATTATGCAATAGGTGTTGTGCTAGGACAATGTAAAGATAAGAAGCATCACACAATTGCATATGCTAGTAAAACTTTGACTGGACCACAACTTAATTATGCAACAACTGAAAAAGAATTGCTAGCTGTTGTTTTTGCCATTGATAAATTTAGATCTTACTTAGTTGGAGCTAAAATTATTGTTTACACCGATCATGTTGCTCTTAAATACTTGCTCACTAAGAAAGATGTAAACCTCGCTTGATAAAATGGATTCTAGTACTCCAAGAATTTGATTTAGAAATAAAAGATAAAAAGGGAGTAGAGAATTCTGTTGTTGATCACTTGTCAAGAATGCAATTTGAGAATCCACAGTAACTACCTATCAACGATTCACTCAGGGACGATACACTCTATCTAGTCTCTAGGTCTGACCCCTGGTATGCAGATATTGTCAATTTTATGGTTTTAGGGTACGTACCACCAGGCAAAGATAAGAGGAAGCTCATCTATGAGAGTCGTGTTCACCTATGGGATGATCCGTACCTCTTCAGAGTGTGCTCTGACGGGCTACTCAGAAGATGTGTACCATCTGAAGAAGGAATCAAGATCATTGAAAGATGTCACTCATCACCCTATGGGGGACACTATGGAGCATTCCGCACGCATTCCAAGATCTAGCAAAGTGGATTTTTCTGGCCAACCATGTATGATGACACAAAAGATTTCATCCGGAGATGTGGAGCATGTCAGAGGCATGGCAATATCAATTCAAGAGATGCCATGCCACTTACTAACAATCTCCAGATCGAGCTCTTTGACTGTTGGGGAATTGATTTCATGGGACCACTTCCAAAATCCAAGAACAGTGAGTACATCTTAATGGCAGTCGACAATGTTTCCAAATGGGTCGAAGCCCTACCATGTAAAGCTGCAGATGCCAGAAGCTCCAAGAGAATGTTCGAGGAAGTGATATTTCCAAGATTCAGAGTTCCAAGAATGGTGATTAGTGATGGAGGTTCTCATTTCATTGACAAGCACTTCCGTGCATACCTGTCAAAACATGGGATCCGTCACAACATCGCTACCCCCTATCACCCTCAGACAAATGGCCAAGCAGAAACATCAAACAAGCAAATCAAGAACATTCTGCAGAAGACAGTCAACGAGATGGGAACAAAGTGGAGAGACAGACTACCAGATGCATTGTGGGCCTACCGTACAGCCTACAAGACACCGTTGGGAATGTCACCATATCAACTCGTCTATGGGAAGACTTGTCACTAGCATGTTGAGCTAGAATTCAAAGCTCACTGGGCGATAAAAAGATGGAACATGGACTTGGAAGCAGCAGGAATCAAGAGAAAGATGCAACTCTCAGAACTAGATGAATGGCGTGAAAAAGCATACCCTAATGCCAAGATCTACAAATAGAGAACCAAAAGGTGGCATGACAAGAGGATCAAGACGAAGAACTTCACTCCGGGAGACAAGGTATTACTTTTTAATTCCAGGGTTAAGCTATTTGGACATGGAACGCTACGAAGCAAATGGGAAGGACCATTCACGGTGATTAGCACTTCGTCCCATGGAGCGGTAACACTTCAAAACGACGAAGCTACGTTATTTAAAGTAAATGGTCATCGTCTTAAGATTTTTCTAGAACCTGAAAAGAGTTCCGAGGAATTGGATGTGATCTAGTTCCTTACTTTCCATTAATGTGATCCTCCGTCGCCTCCGAACGGTTTTGTAACAGAAAAGGTAGTAAATAGGGTTTAGGAAAGTGTAAAAGAGAGCCACGAAAAAGTGAACCGCCTTCCGGAGAGAATGGGGGCCGGCCAGCCCCACCGCTGGGCCAGCCGGCCTGGCCTGGTGTCCGATCGGGTCCCGTCACTTCCCTTTCCTTTCTAAAGCCCCTCTTATTCGTTTTCATAACTTCCCGATTTGTTTTGTTACGAGAACCTCGGAGCATGGATCAGCCTCCTTCTAGTTGATCAAGGACTATAAAACAAGACCCCTGCTAGCCCAGAGCCATACCATCCAATCTATTCTCATCCAAAGCAGCAGTTCAAGCTCTCCTTGTTCCGATGGTCGGCAATCGCGGGATCAACCTCAACGAGCCACTCCCTTCTGACGAGTCGATGGCCCTCGTCATCGCTCCTAAGAAAGACCTCACTGTTGTGCCCGAGAAGGAGATCGTGCCCGTTGATGAGCCAACACCCCTAGCCACGATGCCGTCGAAGGGCAAGGAGCCTCAACACCAATCCTTCTATGCCCAAGCCATGGAGGGAGGATCAAGTCAACGAGAGCTCAAGAAATTCCGCGTCTCCAAGGAAGTCAATCTTCTGTCCCTAGGACCCAATGAACAACTCACTGGGTTGAAGATGAACAAGTTTGGAGATGTAACTTGTATGAAGTACACATCCACATCTGACTGCGCCATTATTGGAGTCCGAGCTGACCCCGGATAGGTCCAGGTGGTGCCTCTGCGGATACATGGGTGTATGCCGGATCTTGTGTGATGAGTGATTATCAATGGGTTTTATGCGCATGTTCTTTGGCTTGTGTTGTGCAGGTGTCGAGCACGGATACAGTGACTGAAGGCAAGGTGAAGGTCAAGTAGAGATGTGCCGTGCCGATGGACCGGGAGCGGTGAAGGGCGAACGTGAGGCTTGGACTAAGGGACCGGTGGCCTGAGGATCAGCTGTGGTGGCTGACAGCCTGGGACAGCGATGAGCGAAGACTTGCGAGGCACAGTGTTGCTCGGGTTGAGGACCTGGGGACATGTGTCGGTGGATGGGGTGCACGGGCGGTGCATCCCTTCTACAGCGCCGGTTTGGTGGTTGAGCCACAGAAAAACCACCGGTGGACGGTTTCCATGTTTGGGCCACAAAACCTGGGTGCTGCCGGTTTCCGAGTTTGGGCCACAAAACTCGGGCTGAGGACGGTTTCCAGGTTTGGGCCTCAAAACCTGGGCGCTGGCGGGTTTCTGAGTTTGGGCCACAAAACTCAGGCGTCGGACGGCTGGTTTCCCGGTTTGGGCCTCAAAACCAGGGGTTGGTCGTGAAGACAGGTTTCCCGGTTTCGGCCACAAAACCGGGGGCGAGGTCTGGCAAAAGGACGAGCAGAGCGGTGGCGGCACGTGGCGGCAATCGGTGAGGTTGCGTCGAGGCAACGCTACCAGTTGTGCGGGCGTGGCCGTCGGATCAGCATCTACTTCGAGTTGGTCCAGAATAAACCTAGGGTTTAGCTGGTTCGCTCTGTAATTAGTTAGGGGTAGAGTGCGAACTAGAATTAGGATAAGTAGACGGAGACACCCACCTCCCATCCGATCTCAGTCATTTGCTATTCTCCACTTAGGGTTTTCCTGCTCTCCCAATCCCCTGGTATAGCTACTGAGATCCGCAGAGAACCATACCTCTGTGTTCATGATATTTTGAGGAAGTGAGACCGTAATCTCACTGTTGTAGCGTGTGGTAGCCACACGGTTGCAAATTCATGGTTTGATTCGTGTTTTGAATTTGTTCTTCGCGTTCTTCGTTTCTCCACGATTTTCCCGTCACTCGATCTCCCTCTACACTGCATCTTTCTCGAATCCACTCGAACCAACTTGTTCTTTGATGTGCGGAGATCATTTCCACCGAAGGAATTTATCTAACTCCTCACAAACAAGTAGATCAGGTCGATTCAAGTTTCGTGGCGCTTTTTCAGTTCACATACCTTCCCCTTTGATTTCCCGGTGATTTAGTCAATTTGAGCGGATGATTTCTTGAGGATAGTCTTCCAACTACCTCATGATCATCTTCTCCAAGTTTGGGAACAAGGGATTTTGAGTTGAATCGGTTTTGGGAAGATTTGGGTGAAGGGCGACCGATTTCGCCTTCACTGGGTGGTCGCGGACAGTCCGTGGTTCAACTGGTGGACAGTCCGCGTGTCGGGGCTGGTCCAGTCCAGTAGCTGGGCACCTCGGTCGTTTGGGCTCGGGACACCAGCGGACAGTTCGCCGTTCTAAGGCACGGACAGTCTGGGACGGAGCAGGGGGACTTCAGCAGCGTTGCAGTTTTTCTCCTTTTGCATGCGGACAGTACGCAAACTGTTCTCGGACAGTCCGCCGTTGGGCAGACAGTCCGCGGTCGGAACCCCGGACAGTCCGGGATTTGGCTGAGTGCTGTTTTTCAGTGCGTTCGCTCTCCCAGCTTTTCGGCTTTGTTTTCGAACTTCTCGTTTGGCCCTATAGTTAACCAAGGAACCTCTCTAGGTATCTTTGCTACTTGTGAGCATAGGCATTTAGAGATTTCTCGACGTAGCCTTCCATCTACGTTCGAGGGTAGGTTTTTGGGTTGAACTTGAGCCGAAGCTTTTGGTGTTTGGTTCGGTCTTGCTTGGAGGTGCCTCGCTGTGATCCTAGGGATCATCCACCCTCTTCAGAGGGTCGTGGGCATCACGTTTCGGTCGAAGCTTTTGGGGGTTGATTTTTGGGACAGAGGCCAAAGTTTCAAGAGAAATTTTTAGGCTCCCATTCACCCCCCCTCTGGTCGCCTTGCTTTTGCATTCTCGGTCCTTCAATTGGTATCGGAGCAGGTTAAGGATATTCCACCTTAGCCGATTCCAGATCCACCGAAGGCGACATGGATCGCGGCATGGGCAAACCGCCATTTTTTGATGGGACGAACTATGCGTATTGGAAGATACGCATGTCGGCCTATCTTCAGAGCATGGGTGCTTCTATCTAGGAGATTTGCAACAAGGAAGATTACATGTTACTCAGTTGCAGATCGATGAGCACGATGCCAATAGCCGAGCCCGTAATGCTCTTTTCTCGTGTTTGAGTGTATCTGAGTTCGATCACGTTTCTCATCTCCCCACGGCTCGTGAGATTTGGGCGACCCTCATGCGATTTCATGAGGGAACTTCTCAAGTCAAATCCCGTCTCTACGAGTCGCACAAGCGGGAGTCTGAGAACTTTCGACACATGCCTGGCGAGAGCATAGAGAGTTTATTCGCTCGCTTTCAGGTGATTGTCAACAGGATGAGGGCTAACAAGGAGCTGTTGCCTTTCGACGATCATGAGAGGGCTTTGAAGTTTTTACACACTCTCGATCAGTCGGTGTGGGACTCTAAGGTTCAGGCGATCATCGAATCATCTAACTTTGAGACCGTCACATGTGACGAGCTCTTTAGTAAGCTCAAGTCCAGTGAGATTGACGCCATGGCGAGGGCTTCTTATGAGAATCCTTCTGGCCCGTCGATGGCTTTGCTTTCTGGCTCTTCTGCTAACCCCTCTGGAAGATTTGCACTTTCTTCTCTTCTTTCTGTCACAGAGGAGCAGCTGGAGTTCATGGGGGATGACGAGTTGGCTTTGCTCGCCAACCGGTTCTCATGGTTCCACAACAACCGCATGAACCGTCGCCGCGGAGGAGGACGCTCTGGATGTTTCGAGTGCGGCGACCCCGACCACTTCATCGCCAACTGTCCTAAGAAGAACAAGCAATCATTTGGGAAGGGCGATCATGGGCACAAGTATGACTCCGGCAAGTGCAAGGAGAAGAACGTCTCCGCGAAGCACAAGCGGAAGGGCGGCTTCACCAAGGAGTACATCAAGAAGAAGTACTTGGAGAAGGCTCAGGCTGAGCAGCGTGCTTTCTTCGCCATGCTCAGTGATGTCGACGACTCGGATGACGACTCCGCTTCCTCAAGCGACGACGAGTCCGAGAAGAAGAAGAAGATCGAGGACAAGCTCAACGGCCTCTGCTTCTTTGCCGACAACGAGGGCTTTTGCACCATGGCCCTCGGCTAGGAGGTCAACAGCCAGCTCGAGGAGATCCCTCAGAACGACAATGACGACACCTTCCAGGTATCTTAGACAACCGACGAGCTTTCTGCTGAGGTCGAGAAACTTATTGCCACCCTTCTTAGTCAAGATAAGCTCCTTAGGCGTGCTGCTAGAGAGCGGAAGGAGTTTAGGCAGAAGTGGAAGGATACGGTGAAGGAACTTGAGTCTGTCAAGTCCACCGTTGTCGTGACTGAGGAGGATGAGTGCGAGATGTGCTCCAAGCACATGACTGACCTTCTCACTTTGAGGGGGAAGTATGTTGCTTTGGTTGGAGTGGTGGATGAGCTTAAAGCTAGATCCTCAGTGCTTGGTGCATGCAAGTCTTGTGCAGGCTTGCAATCCGAGTTGGCAGAGAAGAATGCCAAGATTGTGTCTCTTGAGAAGGCCAGCTCGGGTACCACTTGTGTGTCTAGGTGTGCCTTGTGTGAGGGTTTGGAGATGGAGATTGCTAATGTGAAGCATGACAAGATGCAAACCGAAGAAGAAAACACATACCTTCGGACCATCTTGTCATGGGTGTCTAGTGGTGAGCCACAGCTTGGGATGATGATTACCCAATTCAAGCGTGCTGCTGGAGGTCCAGGTGTAGGTTTTGCTCAGGGTGTTGAGTGTGCTTCGTCTTTTGGTAAGATTGGAGAGTCGAGTGGTCTTAACCCGAGTGAGAATCCCAACTCCACCACTAGTCCCAAACTGACCAAGATTCCACCCAAAGCGCCTCTCAAGCCTAACACCGAGGATGGGGTGTTTGTTGAACCTCCAAGAGCTCCACCCAAGAAACAGACATGGGCTCCAAAACCAAACCACCTCAAGAACAAGCTAGACACCATGCCACCTATCCAAGAGGAGCTCATGCCACAGAAGGGCAAAGTGATCCACACCCACTACCGTGAGTACCAACAACCCCCTTTGAGAGCGGTGAGGTACCATTGTGAGCATTGTGGGAGAGATGGACACTTGAGGGAGTTTTGCTTTCAGCGCAAGAGAGAGGAGCGCCGTGCAAGGGAGATGAACAATGCGGACATGTACCATCCTTTCCATGATGTACATGTGCCGAATGTTCAGAGGAGAGCTGCTAGGCCTAGAGGTCCAATGCCTCAAGGTCCAAGGCCTCAAGGAGTTGTTGCCCAGCGGGATCCTGGCTTTGCAGGATATGGACCCCGTGGCGGTGGTTTTGTTGAGCGTTTCCCTCCACCGTGTTTTGAGTATCGCGATGGACGCTCTTCCCTTAGCGGACCACGTTTTCCTGTGCGTGGTGATCGCTTTTCCCGTAGGCGTGCTAGGAATGGTTTTTCTACTAACCGTTCTTTTGAGCAGCCGGCCCAACACTGGTATTCTTCCTATTTCACTCAACCCAGTGTTGGACTATATGCTCACCCTATGTCTTTTTATTGATGTAGGTAAAACGATTGAAGGACATTTGGTTGGTGGATTCCGGTTGTTCGAGGCACATGACCGGAAACACCAAGTGGTTCTCCAGTCTTAGTCTGTTGCCGGAAAGGAGTTTATCACCTTCGACGACAATAGCAAAGGTAAAGTGTTGTCTCGTGGGTCGGTGCGAGTTGATGAGCACTTTGTGTTACGTGATGTTGCTCTTGTTTCTAACTTGCAATTTAACCTTCTTTCTGTTTCGCAACTTTTCGATGATGACTATGAGATTCGTTTTAAACCGAATCTCAGTCGTATTTTAGATCCACAGGGCAATCTTGTATGTTTGATTTCACCCTTTGGGAAAGTCTTTCGTGCGAATTTCTCCGAGTCGTTTGGAATTTTGAAGGACCATGAGTGCAACTAGAAAGCGACCAGAGGGGGGGGGGGTGAATGGGAGCTTCAAATTTCTTTTCAGAAACTTTAAACCTCTGTCCCGAGAATCAACCCCAAGGAGCAAACCCTAGAGTTTGCAAGTGTCCACGACCCTAGAGATAGGGTGGATGCTTCCATGAAGCACAGCGAGACACTATACAACTCTAGAAACTCAACACAAAAGACGGAAACCAAAACCGTCAACGGACGAATGAACCACGAATGAAAAACGTGCAAAGCACCACTGACCGGACTCTGCATGCGTCCGATCACATATGACCGGACGCGTCCGGTCGTGAGAAACCCGGTTTCGGACCTTACTGTTTCGGATCGGACTCACTGAGACCGAACGTCCGGTCAGAAGCCAAGCGTCCGGTCACAAAAGCTAAGCTTGATGAACAGTAGTAACGACGAGTCCGGTCACTGAGCAGAAAAAGCGTTCGGTCGGTCACAGAGAAGCTTCGCGTGACATTCAACCACCGGACGCGTCCGATCACCCCGATGCCAGCGTCCGGTCACCTCGACAGTCCCCTGTTCGTCCACCGATTCGAATCAAACTCTCTCAAAACGAAACCTCTAGGGTTCAAACTTGGAGAGATGAGTCACAAGGAGGATAGTGAGCTATCTCTAAGAGATCATGGCTCGAACCTATCTCCAAATCGATGAATCAAAGAAATTCGGTGGAAGGGAGAAGAACTTGACCAGAAATGAAAATTGACCGATCTACTAGCTCATGAGGTTTGAGGAGAATTCCTTCCGTGGAAAGGAGTGCCTCACGATCTAGAATATCTCTGTTCAAATGGAATCGCAAAAGACGCAACGAACAAAGAGATCAATCGATGGGAAAAACATGGAGAAAAGCAATCCGCGAAGAACGAGAACAAAACGCGAATCACAATCTCGAATTTGCAACCGTGTGGCTACCACATGCTACAATAGTGAGATTACGGTCTCACTTCCTCAAAATCTCACGGACACAGAGGTATGGATCTCTTCTCTGTGGATCTCAGTTTACTACAGCAGGGGAGAGGGAAAGCAGGAAAACCTAGAAGGCAAAATAGCAAATGACTGAGATAGATGGGGAGGTGGGTGTCTCCCCCTACTTATCCTAATTCTAATTCCCACTCTACCCTTAACTAATTACAGAGCGAACCAGCTAAACCCTAGGGTTATTTTGGACCAACTCGTGGTAGGTGGTGATCCAACGGCCACGCCCGCACAACTGGTAGCGTTGCCTCGACACAACCTCACCGATTGCCGCCACGTGCCGCCACCGCTCTGCTTGTCCTTTTCCCGGACATCGCCCCCAGTTTTGTGGCCCAAACCGGGAAACCAGCCTTCACAGCCAACCCCCGGTTTTGAGGCCCAAACCGGGAAACCAGCCGACCATAGCCTGAGTTTTGTGGCCCAAACTCAGCAAACCCGCAGCACCCAGGTTTTGAGGCCCAAACCTGGAAACCGTCCTCAGCCCGAGTTTTGTGGCCCAAACTCGGAAACCATCAGCGCCCAGGTTTTGAGGCCCAAACCTGGAAACCGTCCACTTGGTGGTTTTTCTGTGGCTCAACCACCAAACCGAGCCGTAGAAGGGATGCACCACCCGTGCACCCCGTCCGCCCGCAAGTCTCCGCTCGTCGCTGTCCCAGGCTGTCAGCCACCACAGTTTATCCTCGGGCCACCGGTCCCTCAGTCCAAGCCTCACGTCCGCCCTTCGCCACTCTCGGTCCATCGACACGGCACGTCTCTACTTGACCTTCACCTTGCCTTCGATCACTGTATCCGTGCTCGACACCTGCACAACACAAGCCAAAGAACATGCGCATTATCCCAGTTGACAATCACTCATCACTCAGAGACTCGGCATACACCCATGTATCCGCAATCTCCCCCTTGATGAGTGCATTGTCAACTACAAACACAAATCATAATGAAATAGAGGAAGGAGGGAAGAAGGAGAGAGAACTCGACCAAATGACCCAAAAGCATAGCAAAACCGAAGAAGGTCATGTGGAAAGAGCAAAACAACTTGGTTCCCAAAGACATGGGCAACGACTCGACACAACCAAGCAAAGCAAAGCTAGCCCTCAAGAAGAGGTAGAACAAGCTCAACACCGCTAGCGAGAAAACTTGATACCAATTGAAGAATCAACTGAAATTCAAGCAAAACAGAGCTAGCCCTCAAGAAGAGGCAGAACGGGCTCAACACCACTAGCGAGGAAGCTCGATACCAACTATTAGCAACTCAAAAACAAAAGAGTTTGATACCAATTGAAGAGCTAAAAACGTTTGCTAGTCCCTCAAGAAAGAGGCAAAGGCTCAACACAACTAGCAAACTCCCCCTCAAATAGTGGACACAACCAGGAAATCTCCCCTTAAGTTCAACTCAGAAAGCAAAGATTTGCAAATATTTTCTCCCCCTTTGTTAAACTTCGGAAAGCACATGATTTGTCGAATTTCTCCCCCTTAGTTGAAAATGCACCATCAAGCAAATTTCTCCCCCTTGACAGAATAACTCTCCCTCCAAATGCATATGAGTCAAAATGCAAGTTAGCAGCTTCAGGAATATTGTCGATAGAATGAGAAGATGCTCGACAGAGTGTTTGCATAGAATGCTAGCAAAGGCTCAAACTGATCACCAAATACGAAATATAAGCATTTGAGCAAAGTGAGCAGTTTTAGCCATTCAGAAAAGGATGTTCACCACAAAAATTAGCACTATTCATGTATAGAAAGGAATTCAAACAAGTGCTAAACATGTATACAAGGTGAACTACCCCTAGCAAAGTTCAATCATCATGCTGCAGAATGAAACATAGACTTGTGTATCCAAATTTTATCGGAGTTGCAGCGGTTAAATTACACAAGTTCAAATTTCCGCATGTGATTGCGAGAGGTTGAAAGCTTGTCATTGCCTAACTTTTCAATTGTGCGAAGCCTATGTAGAAGCAATCAGAAGCTTAAAACAATAGTTTCGGTCATACACTACACAGGTCAAGTTTAACTCAAAGTGGAATGAGAAACAGTCTCGAAACTGTGATATGTTGACAAGCAATCCCATCTCGATCTTTCCAAAATTACTTAACTTGGTTCATTTTAATAACAGAATATGAACAGACCAAGCAAGTGAAAGACTCAGAACTAGAGACATAGCAACCTAGCATATATGAAAAGCACAAGTGCAGTCAACACATTCTACACATGCTAGTTGCATATCTCAGTGGTGAACATTTGCAAGTTTTTATGTTTATTAAGCAAGATCACCATTCATAAAATAGCTCAGCTCACAACATGTATCAGTTATTAGAAAGAGAATAAGCTACAAGAATCATCATAAAGCATCGGAGCATACATTTGTGGATACATGGGTGTATGCCGAGTCTCGAGTGATGAGTGATTGTCAACGGGTTTGATAGCAGGTTCTTTGGCTTGTGTTGTGCAGGTGTCGAGCACGGAGACAGTGATCGAGGGCAAGGTGAAGGTCAAGTAGAGGCGTGCCGTGCCGACGGACCGGGAACGGTGAAGGGCGGACGTGAGGCTTGGACTGAGGGACCGGTGGCCTGTGGATCAGCTGTGGTGGCTGGCAGCCTGGGACAGTGACGAGCGAAGACTTGCGGGACATGGTGTTGCTCGGGTCGAGGACCTGGGGACACGTGTCGGTGGTCGGGGTGCACGGGCGGTGCATCCCCTCTACAGCTTTGGTTTGGTGCTAGAGACAGAGAAAAACCATCGGGTGGACGGTTTCCAGGTTTGGGCCTCAAAACCTGGGCGCTTCGGGTTTCCGAGTTTGGGCCGCAAAACTCGGGCTGAGGACGGTTTCCAGGTTTGGGCCTCAAAACCTGGGCGCTGGTGGGTTTCTGAGTTTGGGCCACAAAACTCAGGTGATGGTGGGCTGGTTTCCCGGTTTGGGCCTCAAAACCCGGGGTTGGCTGTGAAGGCTGGTTTCCCGGCTTGGGCCACAAAACCGGGGGCGGAGTCCGTGAAGAGGACGCAGAGCGGTGGCGGCACGTGGCGGCAATCGGGAGGTTGCGTCGAGGCAACGCTACGAGTTGTGCGGGCGTGGCCGTCGGATCACCACCTACCACGAGTTGGTCCAGAATAACCTTAGGGTTTAGCTGCTTTGCTCTGTAAGTAGTTAGGGGTAGAGTGGGAATTAGGAATAGTTAGAATTAGGATAAGTAGGGGGAGACACCCACCTCCCCAATTATCTGAGCCATTTTGCTCTTTGCCTTCTAGGTTTTCCTGCTCTCCCACTCCCCTGCTGTAGCAAACTGAGATAGTGGTTGTGATTTGCGTTTTGTTCGTGTTCTTCGCGGACTGCTTTTCTCCACAATTTTGTCGTCGTTCGATCTCTCTGTTCGTTGCATCGTTTGTGATTCTGTTTGAATAGAGATGTTCTAGATCGTGAGGCACTTCTTTTCACCGAAGGAATTCACCTCTAACCTCACGAGCTAGTAGATCGATCGATTTTCGTTTCGGGTCAAGTTTTTCTCCCTTCCCCCGAATCTCTTCGATTCATTGATTTGGAGATAGGTTCGAGCCATGATCTCCTAGGAGTAGCTCACTATCCTCCTTGTGATTCGTCTTTCCAAGTTTGAACCCTAGAGGTTTCGTTTTGGAAAAGTTTGAATCAAATCGGTGGACGAACAGTTCACTGTCGGGGTGACCGGACGCTTGACTCGTACCGACCGGACGGTAGGTCAGTGAGTCCGGTCGTTGAATGCCACGTGTGTTCTCTTTGTAAAATTTGATCGGACTCTCCCTGTTGAACTGACCGGACGCACAACTTCTACTGTTCGCCGTGTTTGCCTTCAGTTGACCGGACGCACAGTTCACGACCGGACGCTACTCTTCAGAGAGTCCGATCAGGAACAGAGAAGTTCCGTTTTGAGTTTTCGTCGACCGGACGCGTCTGGTGCCTATTGACCGGATGTACCAGTGAGTCCGGTCAGTGCTGATTTACGCTGTTTCGTCCACAGTTCGTTCGTTCGTTGTCAGTTTTGATTTCCGGCTTTTGCATTGGTTTTCTAGAGTCGTGAAGTGTCTCGCTGTGCTTCTTGGAAGCATCCACCCTATCTCTAGGGTCGTGGACACTAACGAGCTCTAGGGTTTGCTCTTAGGGTTGATTCTCGCGACAGTGGCAACAAGTTTCCGAAAGGAAAATTTGAAGCTCCCATTCACCCCCCCGCCTCTGGTCGCTTTCTGATTGCACTTTCGGTCCTTCAATTGGTATCGGAGCGGGTTAAGGATCTTTCACCTTAGCCGGTTCCAGATCCACAGAAGGCGACATGGATTGCGGCGTGGGCAAACCACCGTTCTTTGATGGGACGAACTATTCGTATTGGAAGATACGCATGTCGGCCTATCTCTAGAGCATGGGCTCTTCTGTTTGGGAGATTTGCAACTCTGCTGATTATGTTGTCTTGGCTGCTCGTGTTACTTAGCTTCAGATGGATGAGCACGATGCCAATAGCCGAGCGCGTAATGCTCTTTTCTCCTGTTTGAGCATGTCCGAGTTTGATCGCGTTTCTCACCTCCCCACGGCTCGTGAGATTTGGGCGACCCTCATGCGCTTCCATGAGGGAACTTCTCAAGTCAAATCCCGTCTCTACGAGTCATACAAGCGGGAGTATGAGAACTTTTGACATATGCCTGGCGAGAGCATAGAGAGTTTATTCGCTCGCTTTCATGTTATTGTCAACAAGATGAGAGCAAACAAGGAACTGTTGCCTTTTGACGATCATGAGAGGGCTTTGAAGCTTTTGCACACTCTTGATCGGTCGGTGTGGGACTCAAAGGTCCAGGCGATCATCGAATCGTCTAACTATGAGACCCTCACTTGCGACGAGCTCTTTAGTAAGCTCAAGTCTAGTGAGATTGACGCCATGTCGAGGGCTTCTTATGAAAATCCTTCCGGCCCGACTATGGCTTTGGTTTCTGGCTCTTCTGCTAACCCCTCTGGAGGATTTGCACTTTCTTCACTCTTTTCTGTCACAGAGGACCAGCTGGAGTCTTTGGGGGATGACGAGTTGGCGTTGCTCGCCAACCGGTTCTCGCGGTTCCACAACAACCGCATGAACCGTCGCCGCGGAGGAGGACGCTCAGGATGCTTTGAGTGTGGCGACCCCGACCACTTCATCACCAACTGTCCCAAGAAGAAGAACACATCTAGGAAGGGCGATCATGGGCACAAGTATGACTCCGGCAAGTGCAAGGAGAAGTACGTCCCCGCGAGGCACAAGCGGAGGGGTGGCTTCGACAAGGAGTACATCAAGAAGAAGTACTTGGACAAGGCCCAGGCTGAGCAGCGTGCGTTCTTCGCCACACTCAGTGACGTCGACGGCTCGGATGACGACTCCGCTTGCTCAAGCGATGACGAGTCCGAGAAGAAGAAGAGGATCGAGGACAAGCTGAACGGCCTCTGCTTCTTCGCCGACGACGACGGCTTCTGCACCATGGCCCTTGGTGATGAGGTCGACGGCAAGCTGGAGGACACCCCTCGGAACGACGACGACGACGACACCTCTTAGGTATCTCTCACTCACGATGAGCTTTCTGCTGAGGTTGAGAAGCTTACTGCCGCCTTGCTTAGTCAGGATAAGCTGCTTAGGCGTGCCGTTAGAGAGCGCAAGGAGTTTAGGCAGAAGTGGGAGGACACGGTGAGGGAGCTAGAGTTTGCTAGGTCCACCGTGGTCGTTTCTAAGGAGGCGGAGTGTGAGATGTGCACCAAGCACATGACTGACCTTCTCACCTTGAGAGGTAAGTATGCTGCTTTGGTTGGAGAGGTGGATGAGCTCCGGGCTAGACCCTTGTTGTTGGGTGCGTGCAAGTCTTGTCCAGTCTTGCAAACCGAGTTGGCAGAGAAGGATGCCAAGATTGAGTCTCTTGAGAAGGCCAGCTCGGGTAGCACTTGTGTGACTAGGTGCGCTTTGTGCGAGGGTTTGGAGATGGAGATTGCTAATGTGAAGCATGGCAAGATGCAAACCGAGGAGGAAAACACATACCTTCGGACCATCTTGTCATGGGTGTCTTGCAATGAGCCGCAGCTTGGGATGATGATCGCTCAGTTTAAGCGAGCTGCTGGAGGCCCTGGTGTTGGTTTTGCTCCGGGTGTTGACATCTCTTCCTTTGGGAAGATTGGGGAGTCAAGTGGTCTGAACCCATGTGAGTAGCCTAACTCCACCACTATTCCCAAACTTACCAAGCTTCCACCCAAAGAGCCCCCTAAGCCTAACACCAAGGACGGAGTGGTTGAGGAACCTCCGAGAGCTCCACCCAAGAACCAAGTGTGGAATCCCAAACCCACCCACCTGAAAAACAAGCTGGATACAATGCCACCTATCCAAGAGGAGCTTATGCCACAGAAGGGCAAAGTGATCCACACCCAAAACCGTGTGTGACACCCTAGTGTCAAGCACTGCATTAGGAACTTCATTAGCTACTAAAGAAGCATAAGCAATGCATTGCATCATTTCATGTGCACGAGAGTGCTTTTGTCTTTTGTTTATTTATTTGGATTTGGATTTCTATTTGACTTGATGATTTAATCGGATCTCTGTTTTGGCTTTATTTATGAGGAAGTTTTAAAAATGGTTTTTAGAAAAAGAGTCTTATATAAAAGTTGTAGAGAAAATTATTTTGAGCAACTTTTATTTTTGGGTCAAACCCTAGTTTGAAGTTTTTAAAACTGTTTTGAGTGGTCAAAGTTTGAAAAGGGTTTTGGAAAAAGAAAAGGAAAACGATTTCTCCCCGGCGCCCCACCTTTCGGCCCATCTGGCCTTTCGGCCCAACCTCGCGCGCGCTGGCCCAGCTCGCCCGCTCGCGTGCGCCGGTCCGCTTCCGCCTCGCCGCGCGCGACATCGCCGCTGACACGCCCGCGCCGTACGCCGGCCGCAACCGCCACGTGGCCGTCGCATGCTGCCGAGGATCCTCGCCGGCCACTCCTCGCTCGATCCTCTCTCACCCGAGCACGCAAGCTATCTTCCCCGGCCACTCTCCGCTCGCCTCGCCTGCCGCACCCGCTCACCGTGCACGGCATCACCGCGCTGCCTCGCCGACCGCGCTGCCGTGGCCCCGCCACGACCACCGGTCAAGCCGATCAAAACCCCGAGCACCCCTTCACTCCCTCACACTCCCGCACACAGTCTCCCACTCTCGCTCGCACTCTCCTCCCCTCGCCACCAAGCTAGAGCAAGCGCTCGGCTCGCTCTCGCCGCGACCTCCACCGCAACCTCCCCTCTCCGTTCCCAATCCCACCGAGAACCACCGTCCGATTACTTCTGCACCAAGCTCCGCCTACGCCGTGCACACGCCGTGCGCACGTCGTCATCACCGACCGAGCCCCGACGCCGCCAGAGGACGTAGCGCCTCTTTCGGTCCGTCAGTCGCCACCGCCGAGCCGCAACGCCGTTCTTCCTCAACCCGAGCTCCACCGTCTCCCTCCTTCACCATCGAGCTTCACCGAGTCAAGGCAAGGTGAGAACACCGTCAAGCTTCAACGCTACCACTCCCTATCGCACTCTTCTCCCCGGCCGAGCGCCATGGGCGCCGCCGCAGACCTCGCTCGTGGCCAAGCTCCTCTGGAGCCAATCAAGCCAAACCAACCCCGTAGCTGTGCTCCTTAGGGTTCACACGAGCTTTTGCCTTCCCTAATTTCTCCGGCGACCGCCGGACACGGCCAAGCCGAGCCTCACCGACGCCACCGTCCGCCGTAGCTCGTCGCCGGCATGCTCCGGCCATGCGCTGGCCAAACCATCACCACCACCGGATGCGCCTCGTCGAGACGAATCTATCTAGCCTAGCCTCGCCGCCGGAAACCTCACCGCCGGCGAGCAGCCGCCGGTCAAACCTCTCCCCTGTTTTCCTCTCTCTGACGGGTGGGTCCCGTTGACCCACGGACCCCGCGCGTCAGCCTCTGTTCGGTCCATGGACCGCATCCACCCGAACCTTCGCCGAGCCCTCGAGCCAGGCCTCGGACAGACTTCCGTCTCGACCAAGCCCTCGAGCCAGGCCTCGGACGGGCGAACGTTTTTCCGTCTCGACCAAGACCTCGAGCCAGGCCTCGACGGGCGAGTGTTTTTCCGTCTCGCCCGAGCCCTCGAGCCAGGCCTCGACCGAGCCCTCGAGCCAGGCCTCGACGGGCGAGTGTTTTTCCGTCTCGCCCGAGCCCTCGAGCCAGGCCTCGACCGAGCCCTCGAGCCAGGCCTCGGACGGGCGAGTGTTTTTCCGTCTCGCCCGAGCCCTCGAGCCAGGTCTCGACCGAGCCCTCGAGCCAGGCCTCGGACGGGCCTCGACCTTGAGCGAACCCCCGGGCGCTGTCTCGACCGAGCCGGGCCTCGAGCGAACACACACGCCTTCCGCCGTGCGCTCGAGCCAGGATTGGGTCGAGTCGGACCAGGTTCCCGCAAGCCAAGCCGGGAGATTTCAAATGTTTTTCTTTTAGGGTTTTATTTTCCAGAGATGCATGTTATTTTTGTGCAGCATGATTTATAAGTCCAATTGGAGTACTTTCAGTTTTGTTGGCTTGTTTATGAGTAGATCTACCATGGTAAAATATGAAAGTATTTTTGGTAGGAGTTTATTTTACTGTTTTTCATTTATTTCAGTTTATATGCTTTTGTTTAGATTAATGGTTATATGTATTTTCTGGTTGAGATAATTCCTGGAAAATTTTGTGTAAGTGTATTATACTGTCTTACACCTGTGAAAAATATATGATGCACTGTTTATGTGGAAAAAGTTTCTTTTATGCTTAAAAGTCCTTTTTGGCTGATTTCTTAGAATAAATGTTAAGGTGTTTTATATGTCAAAATAAAATATGGGAAATTTTGTGCAGTCTCTGTATGCCATGAAGAGTCTAAGAAAAATATAAACCTGATCTGTTTTATGGAAAAAGTTGTAGTTACTTCACAACTGTGTTTGTCTGTGTTTATCTTTGGAAATTCATGTAAGAAATAATATAATGTTTCTGTTCATGAAACTTTCTTGATAAACATAAAATGTGATGTAGAATCTGGGAAAAATATGAAATAGAGTTGTGCACCCTTTTACAGTAGGGTTGTAGTTCAAAGTACCTTTTGGGGCAGTTTGCTTGCCATTTTTATACCTGCAGTTCTGAATTTTATTTTTGGCTGAAATTTGTTCAGTAGAGTCCAACACCTGTTGTTTGCCTTCTGGAATTTTCGTGGATTTTTCTGATTCCAGAAAAGGGCACTTGCAGTTCAAACCTAAGTTCTTTTGAATTATTTATTAATCATCGCATACAATAGGATCGACCCCGCCGGAGCCCCACCAAGAGCAGGAGCTAAACGCCGAGCCGGAGATCCAGGAGCTGCAGCAGCCAGAGGAAGTCGACCCCGTCCACGACCCTAACTTACCTGAGTGCCCCTCTCACGAGGCAGCAGTCTTCACCCAAGGCAAGCCCCGGAGCATTCTAAGTCTCCCAGTATTTACAATTAAAATCACTTGAGTCCTTTTATATTGTGATGCATTAGGTTTAGGAATTGAAATGAATCCTATTTGCTGCATTACCATTCCTTGATGATTGATTAATATCTACCTTGTTATCCTGTTATTTAATTACAATGTAGAATTGCTTAGCCTGCTTAATAAAAGTGGTAGTTAAGGATGTTTCCGTAATACCCGGATGGGTATTTGCCGGATCACGGTTGGCTATATTTGCTATCGTGGAAAAGAACCTGAGTAGTAATGAAATACGGTCAACGGGATGGCAGGGCACAAGTTCGGAAACTTGGGGCAGTCCATCCGTTGGATCGTGTAGGTTTGTATCGATGTTGGCCCTCGTTCATTTTTGAACGCGCCCTTTTACTTAGGGATATGTCGGTGCTGTAATCATCGACCCCAAAGCCGGTTAGAAGCTGTTCGGGCCGGTTTCAACCCGTGTCGTGCCCTCTAGTACGGAAGTTGCGATCTGCCGCGTGAGGCCATCGCCAGACTCTGATTGGGCGGTCCGTGCTTGAACCGCGACGATTACCACCACGAACAAGCGTCGAGCGGTTGCCCAATGCATGGACCCGACGGGGAAAGTGTGGGCTGGTATTAAAGGTCTTTCACCAGCTGGTTTGGAATTCGATTCGAGTCGCCGTCTCCCCCGGTTAGTGGGAAACTATGGCGAGCTTCACCACGATACAACTCCACGTGATATCTAAAGGTTCAACTAAAATGTGGACAAGACAACTGGATATGGTCATATTATTGATTGATAGATTCAAGTGAGTGCTCTAGTACAGGTGAAAAACCTAGAGTTAAGGAATAGGTCTAAAAATGGCAGCTCATCTTTACATTTAGTAATCGCCTATCGGAAATTGTGCTTTTCGCAACTAAAGGATCCCAGCTCTACCTCAAAAGCCTTGCATGTCCTTGGTGTCTTTATTTTCAGTTGGACGGGTAAGTCTAGCTGAGTACATTCCCGTACTCAGGGTTTATCCCGTTTGTTGCAGATGGCCTGGTCTACTTTGGCTATTGTAAGCACTGCCTCTACCCCGTGGAAGGTGATGAGGAGTAGGCCCAGGGCAGGGTCTTCCAGAAGCTTCCCTTTTTCTTTGCTGGTCTGAGACTGTTTGTGGCACATTATCTAAAAAAGGGAGGAGTGAGTCGTGTTGAGTGGATTTATCAAACAAGGTTTTATTTGGACCACATGTGTAGTGGTCGTGTTTCAAACTATTTCAGCTTCCGCACTTTTAAAATTCGGTTTGTAATAACTCTGTTTTAAATTCGTACTCTGATGTTAAATTCGGTTTCATTTCCGCTGTGATGTATCTTTACGAATGTGATCCTTGAACAATGCGATCCTGTATGATGTATGGTGTTAGAAATCCTTCGTGATTTCCGGACTACCGGGGTTATATGGGTTCAAGTATCAGTCGAAGTCAGACGAATTTGGCTAAGATAATACTTGAGCTCTTATAATCAGGACGGTTCCGCCACAGCTTGGTATCGGAGCATGGTTCAAGTGATTACCTCCGTAAAGAGCTATTTTCGAACTAAAATGGGTATTTCAAAACTACTTTCAAAACTATTTTCGATTACTAAGTGTGCCCAGTCTCGTCCTTAAGCCCTATACTAGGATTCAGGTGGCTTAACTGCTAACAGGGTTCAGGGTTTTGCTTCATGCTGGATCTTTATTTGCTGGTCCATTCTTGGGAAAAGAGAATGCGTCGATCGCGAAAACATGCATAAAATGATTTTGTGAGATATGAGAGCATGACCGTCCAACCGTCGGTCTAGGTGAGAGTTCTTATACCAAGTATGTGCGAGCTCCACGCAGACACATACGAGGGTATCAATGTTTTCAAGGGTGATTTCTATGTTGGTGCATGGTGTTTAGTGTTGGCTTCTATGTATTTTGCACATATTGGTCAATACTCAATTGTTTTATCATTGGGAGTTTCTTTGGGCTGAAATGAATCTTATGCAGGTACACTAACTATGCGAACGAGTAGAACGTGTAGATAACGCATGAGAGATCGTTCTTGCCACCGACTAGAACGTTAGGACTTACGAGTCATGATTAGTGAGTGAGAACGTAAGTACGAGCATGCATCATGTTTAAATTCTTGCATTTACATTACCTCCCCTTAAATTAAAAGTTGTCTCTTTTCTATAAAATTTGCCAACTTAATATCCGTCTCACGAGAGTTCGAAACCCCTTTGTTTCTACAGATGGCCCGGACCAAGTTGACTGCTCGCAAGGCCACCGGAGGCAGAGGAGTTCCGCGTCACCGCTTGGCCACCAAGCTGACCCGGAAGACGTTCTTGACCTACTTCGGGCTGCCGACTATCCTTTGGAGGATTCTGCAGGCCGTGGGCTATGAGGAAGGACAGGAGCCCAGGTACTCATGGCAGAAGGAGATCTACGGGCAGGATTCCCTGGTTATGGTAGAGATCAAGGTCAAAGCCTTGCCTGCCAAGCCCCACTGGACAGGATGGACAGAGGTCACCAGAGGCACGTGTGCCAAGGATGGAGCCAACAGGGCAGCATACCTAGTGCTGAAGGATATCATCGCCCGCTTCCCCGCCGACCTGGCAAGTGCGATGGCAGGAGTGTTTCCCCGCGGATCACTTTTCCCATTGCGCTGGAAGCAGACTTCAGAGTCAGTCTTGACAGGGAGCCCAGAGGAGAGGTTCTACTGTGAGACACCTGCGATGAGCGCCACTGGAGCTTTGTTGGGTGTATGTGAGAGTTTGGAGCACACTCTCGAGAGCGTGTCCTTCACCCTCACAGCCACCTACCAGAGCAAGAGGAAGCTTCAGGAGGACTTCGACGCTGAGGTTGCTCGTCTGCAGGAGAGGATTCAGCAGCTCACTCTTGAGCGTGACGACGCCCGCACCACAGCAGCAGCGCAGTCCACTGCCAGGACAGTTGCAGAGCAGATGTACCTGACCACCTCTCTTCAGAGAGATGAGGCCCGCACCGCGCTCGACCAGCTCAGAGAGGGAGCCCACCTGTTGATACAGCAGATCCATGGACAGCAGGCCTACATCGACCAGCTCCACGAGGCCGTCCATCAGATGCACCACGCCGCGCAGGAGGCCGCCGCCCCAGCAGCTGAGGTCCCGGATCCCCAGGACGGAGAAGTCCTTGGTCCCGACGCCCCACCAGAGGAGGCTCATGCGGATGAGCCTATGTTCGACGCTTAGGACGCCGCATCCGCCGCTGGAGACCCCTGAGCGCTAGCTTGTTAGAGATCGTTTTCTTTTGTATAGCTTGAGCTTGCTCGCTAAGTGATGTAACACCCGAGTCATGTGATGGATTATGTTTAAATGTTTGATGGCATGTAAGCTTTTGGACAAAGCCCGGACTTCGATCCGGCATCTTTTATGGAAATCCGTCGTTTGTATGTCTAATTTCGAGCAATTGTTTTGTGATGTTGTATGGAAATGAGTAATTATACTTGGTCGTGTGCTAAATTTTTGAAATTATGTACAGCGCAGTATTTACTCATGATCGATGTAACATCACCTAATGCTTGCTTATTAATGGATGTGCAGATGCCGGCACACACTCGCAGCCAACGTGGGCAGGGGGCAGGACAGGAGGAGAATTTGCCACCTCCCTCACCGCCGCCGATGACGCCGGAAGCGTTCTTTGGCCAGTTCTTGGGTAGCCAACGGAACATGGAGGAGATGCAGAGGCACATGGAGGCCACCCTCCGCAATATCGCTAACAACACTGCACAGCAGCATCATCAACGTCAAGGCCCGGAGCCCAACCAGTACAGCTCCTACCGTGACTTCTTGGACACTCGCCCTCTTGTGTTCAAGGAAGCCACTGAACCGCTTGAGGCTGATGAGTGGCTCAACTCCATCACCCAGAAGTTTCGCCTGCTTCGTCTGACGGAAGAGCTCAAGGCAGAGTACGCCGCCCACATGTTGGAAGGACCCGCCGGTTTGTGGTGGGCCCAGTACCGCGCATCCTTGCCAGTAAATGCACGTGTCACTTGGGATCAGTTCTCCACCGCTATGCGCAACCACTACATCCCTAGTGGCCTGATGGAAATGAAGGTTGCAGAGTTCATGAGGTTATCCCAGGGGACTAGGTCTATGTCAGAATACCTCCACAGTTTCAACAATCTAGCTCGCTACGCCCCAGACTTTGTCGATACTAAGGCCAAGAAGATTGCAAGCTTTAAGCGTGGCATGAGTGCCGCCATGCTTTCCAAGATGGGCAACAGTCACCGCACCACCTTCACTGACTTCGTCAGTGACTGTCTCAATCAAGAGGCCAATGACAGCCGGCTGGCGACAGAGACACGCCGTCGTGCAAACGAAGGAGGTTCGTCTCAACAGAGGACCCCTTTCGGAGCACGCGCCCCGTATCGCCCGCCTGTCACAGGAGCCCGATACCGTCCCCCGCAGAGGAAGATCACCACCAACCGTCCTCGTCCCAGTTACCAGAAGCCTTACACCGCTCCCATGATGCAGAACAAGAATAAGGCAGGAAGTGCAGCAGGACCCAAGACTCCATATGTGATTGGTCCATGTTACAACTGTGGCCAAACTGGACACTTGTCCCGTCAGTGCCCTCGCCCAAAGAAGCAGTACACTCAGCCCCCACCTCGTACCGGTCATGTGCATCACACCACTGTGGAAGAAGTGCCAGAAGGAGAGCCTGTCACCGCTGGTACGTTTCTTGTTAATCAATGCCCTGCAGTTGTGCTGTTTGATTCTGGAGCATCGCATTCTTTCATAAGTGAGAACTTTGTTATAAGAAGTAATCTTGAGTTGATAGAGTTAGACCGGGGATATCAGATAAGTTCCGCCGGAGCTGTTCTCTCCGCGCGTAAAATGGCTAAAGGAGTGGAAATGACCTTTGGGGATAAACAAGCCGTAGTGGACCCCATAGTCATTCCTGGTCTAGGTTTGGATGTAATTTTGGGTATGAGTTGGATGAAACTATGGAAGGTTAATCTAGACACTGCAGAAAGAGTTGTATCCATGGTTAGTCCCAGGAATGGGTCTACCTTTCGGTTCAAGTTACCCCGAAACCCCCATGAGATCGGAGTGTTGTTCAATATCACGGCAAAGCAGATAGCCGAGATTCCGATAGTATGTGAGTTTCCGGATGTTTTCCCCGATGAGTTGCCTGGACTACCGCCAGATAGGGATGTGGAGTTTGCTATAGAGCTAATCCCTGGAACAGCACCCATATCCCGGAGACCGTATAGAATGCACGCTAAAGAGTTAGCAGAGCTTAAGGTTCAGTTGCAAGAGCTTTTGGATAAGGGTTTGATACGCCCGAGTTCGTCACCTTGGGGATGTCCCGCTATCTTCGTGAAGAAGAAGGATAAAACTTTAAGGATGTGCGTAGACTACAGACCGCTTAATGCAGTAACTATAAAGAATAAGTACCCCTTACCTCGAATCGATGTCTTGTTCGATCAGTTGTCGAAGGCAAAAGTGTTCTCCAAGATCGACCTGAGGTCGGGATACCATCAGATTAAGATCAGAAGAGAAGACGTGCCAAAAACAGCTTTCTCCACCAGATACGGACTCTATGAGTATCTTGTTATGTCCTTTGGATTGACCAATGCACCGGCACATTTCATGTACCTGATGAATTCGGTCTTCATGCCAGAGTTGGATAAGTTTGTTGTAGTGTTCATCGACGACATCTTGGTATATTCTGAAAATGAGAAGGATCATGTTGAGCATCTACGAGTCGTTCTGACCCGGCTTAGAGAGCATAAGCTGTATGCTAAGTTCAGCAACTGTGAGTTTTGGTTGAAGAAGGTACCCTTCCTTGGTCACGTCCTTTCAGAGGAAGGAATCTCTGTAGACCCTTCTAAAGTACAAGAGGTTATGGATTGGGAAGCACCCACGAGTGTTTTTGAGGTTCGCAGCTTTTTGGGTTTAGCTGGATACTACCGTCGGTTTATTCCGGATTTTTCAAGAATAGCCAAGCCTATGACTCGTTTAACGCAGAAAAACAAGAAGTTCGAATGGACTCCAGAGTGTGAAGCAGCATTTCGCACTCTGCGAACGTTGTTGACATCCGCACCTGTTTTGGCTCAACCAAACTTAGAGGAACCTTTTGATGTGTTTTGTGACGCATCCCAGATCGGACTTGGATGTGTGCTCATGCAAAATGGAAGAGTTATCGCCTATGCTTCTCGCCAGTTGAAACCACACGAAGAGAATTACCCCACTCATGATTTGGAATTAGCAGCCGTCGTGCATGCACTCAAGATATGGAGACATTATCTTATGGGAAACCTATGTCATGTATACACCGATCATAAAAGCCTGAAGTATATTTTCACCCAGCCAGAGTTGAACATGAGGCAGAGAAGATGGTTGGAGCTAATTAAGGATTATAACCTAGAAGTGCATTACCACCCTGGAAAAGCGAATGTTGTAGCTGATGCCTTGAGTCGCAAGACTCATTGCAACTCTCTACAACCACTGTTCGAAGATGGATTTAATCTTATGCACCCCGTCATGCTAAACAATATCACTCTTCAGTGCACCTTGGAAAGTGACATCATCGAGAGACAGAAGACCGATGAAGAAATCTATCAGATTAAGAAGAGGTTGGAAACCAGTAGTTCCTTGAACTTCAGAATGGACGAACAAGGAATTCTATGGTATAATCAGAGGTTGGTTGTTCCTAAAGATACAGAGCTGAAAGAAAGAATTCTGAATGAAGCTCACAATTCAAAGTTATCTATTCACCCAGGAAGCAGTAAGATGTACCAGGATTTGAGAACCAGGTATTGGTGGTCAAAGATGAAGAAAGAAGTCGCAGCCTATGTCGCCAGATGTGATACATGCTGCCGGATAAAAGCTATACACCTGAGACCTGCCGGACTGTTACAACCGTTGTCAATCCCAGAGTGGAAATGGGAAGAAATCAGTATGGATTTCATCACAGGTCTTCCCTCTACTCAGAGAGGAAATGATTCTATCTGGGTTATCATAGATCGGTTATCTAAAGTAGCTCACTTCATACCAGTTAAGACTACACACCGCCCCCATCAGTATGCAGACCTGTACATTCAGAATATCCTGAGGTTACATGGAATTCCAAAGCGGATAGTTTCTGATAGAGGACCCCAGTTCATAGCACGTTTTTGGGAACAGTTGCACAAGGAGTTAGGAACCAAGTTGGTAAGAAGTTCAGCCTATCACCCCCAGACCGCAGGACAAACTGAAAGAGTAAATCAGATTTTGGAAGATATCCTAAGAGCTTGTGTTCTATCTTCAGGAGAGTCGTGGGAGAAATGGTTGCCCCTTGCTGAGTTTTCGTATAACAACAGCTACCAGGAAAGTATAAAGATGGCACCTTTTGAAGTTCTATATGGACGAAGATGCAGAACCCCAGTAAATTGGGTTGAATCAGGAGATCGAGAATTTTATGGGTCAGATTACGTAAAGGATGCCGAAGAGATTGTGCAAACAGTACAGCAACATATTAAGGTAGCACAATCCCGGCAAAAGAGCTATGCCGACACACGAAGAAGACCCTTGGAATTTCAAGTTGGAGACTATGTGTATCTCAAGGTTTCACCTATGAGGAAGGTCCAACGTTTTGGAATCAAGAAAAAGCTAGCACCTCGATATGTGGGACCATACCAGGTCATAGCAAGGAAGGGAGAAGTAGCATATGAAGTGCAGTTACCCCCAGAGATGAGCGCAGTCTTTCCAGTGTTTCACGTATCACAGTTGAAGAAGTGTCTTCGAGTTCCAGAACAAGAGGAAGTTCGGATTCCAGACATCACAATCAGATCAGACCTGGAATACTACGAACAACCCAAGGAGATTTTGGATACCAAGACCCGAGAGACTCGTAACCGAACAGTGAAGACTTACAAGATTCTCTGGAGCAATCACGGACCCAACGATGCGACATGGGAAACCGAAGAGTACCTACGCGTAAGCTATCCCGCTTTTGTTAAGAAATGGTACGTAACTCAAATCTCGGGACGAGATTTCTTTAAGGGGGGAAGGGCTGTGACACCCTAGTGTCAAGCACTGCATTAGGAACTTCATTAGCTACTAAAGAAGCATAAGCAATGCATTGCATCATTTCATGTGCACGAGAGTGCTTTTGTCTTTGGTTTATTTATTTGGATTTGGATTTCTATTTGACTTGATGATTTAATCGGATCTCTGTTTTGGCTTTATTTATGAGGAAGTTTTAAAAATGGTTTTTAGAAAAAGAGTCTTATATAAAAGTTGTAGAGAAAATTATTTTGAGCAACTTTTATTTTTGGGTCAAACCCTAGTTTGAAGTTTTTAAAACTGTTTTGAGTGGTCAAAGTTTGAAAAGGGTTTTGGAAAAAGAAAAGGAAAACGATTTCTCCCCGGCGCCCCACCTTTCGGCCCATCTGGCCTTTCGGCCCAACCTCGCGCGCGCTGGCCCAGCTCGCCCGCTCGCGTGCGCCGGTCCGCTTCCGCCTCGCCGCGCGCGACATCGCCGCTGACACGCCCGCGCCGTACGCCGGCCGCAACCGCCACGTGGCCGTCGCATGCTGCCGAGGATCCTCGCCGGCCACTCCTCGCTCGATCCTCTCTCACCCGAGCACGCAAGCTATCTTCCCCGGCCACTCTCCGCTCGCCTCGCCTGCCGCACCCGCTCACCGTGCACGGCATCACCGCGCTGCCTCGCCGACCGCGCTGCCGTGGCCCCGCCACGACCACCGGTCAAGCCGATCAAAACCCCGAGCACCCCTTCACTCCCTCACACTCCCGCACACACTCTCCCACTCTCACTCGCACTCTCCTCCCCTCGCCACCAAGCTAGAGCAAGCGCTCGGCTCGCTCTCGCCGCGACCTCCACCGCAACCTCCCCTCTCCGTTCCCAATCCCACCGAGAACCACCGTCCGATTACTTCTGCACCAAGCTCCGCCTACGCCGTGCACACGCCGTGCGCACGTCGTCATCACCGACCGAGCCCCGACGCCGCCAGAGGACGTAGCGCCTCTTTCGGTCCGTCAGTCGCCACCGCCGAGCCGCAACGTTGTTCTTCCTCAACCCGAGCTCCACCGTCTCCCTCCTTCACCATCGAGCTTCACCGAGTCAAGGCAAGGTGAGAACACCGTCAAGCTTCAACGCTACCACTCCCTATCGCACTCTTCTCCCCGGCCGAGCGCCATGGGCGCCGCCGCAGACCTCGCTCGTGGCCAAGCTCCTCTGGAGCCAATCAAGCCAAACCAACCCCGTAGCTGTGCTCCTTAGGGTTCACACGAGCTTTTGCCTTCCCTAATTTCTCCGGCGACCGCCGGACACGGCCAAGCCGAGCCTCACCGACGCCACCGTCCGCCGTAGCTCGTCGCCGGCATGCTCCGGCCATGCGCTGGCCAAACCATCACCACCACCGGATGCGCCTCGTCGAGACGAATCTATCTAGCCTAGCCTCGCCGCCGGAAACCTCACCGCCGGCGAGCAGCCGCCGGTCAAACCTCTCCCCTGTTTTCCTCTCTCTGACGGGTGGGTCCCGTTGACCCACGGACCCCGCGCGTCAGCCTCTGTTCGGTCCATGGACCGCATCCACCCGAACCTTCGCCGAGCCCTCGAGCCAGGCCTCGGACAGACTTCCGTCTCGACCAAGCCCTCGAGCCAGGCCTCGGACGGGCGAACGTTTTTCCGTCTCGACCAAGACCTCGAGCCAGGCCTCGACGGGCGAGTGTTTTTCCGTCTCGCCCGAGCCCTCGAGCCAGGCCTCGACCGAGCCCTCGAGCCAGGCCTCGACGGGCGAGTGTTTTTCCGTCTCACCCGAGCCCTCGAGCCAGGCCTCGACCGAGCCCTCGAGCCAGGCCTCGGACGGGCGAGTGTTTTTCCGTCTCGCCTGAGCCCTCGAGCCAGGTCTCGACCGAGCCCTCGAGCCAGGCCTCGGACGGGCCTCGACCTTGAGCGAACCCCCGGGCGCTGTCTCGACCGAGCCGGGCCTCGAGCGAACACACACGCCTTCCGCCGTGCGCTCGAGCCAGGATTGGGTCGAGTCGGACCAGGTTCCCGCAAGCCAAGCCGGGAGATTTCAAATGTTTTTCTTTTAGGGTTTTATTTTCCAGAGATGCATGTTATTTTTGTGCAGCATGATTTATAAGTCCAATTGGAGTACTTTCAGTTTTGTTGGCTTGTTTATGAGTAGATCTACCATGGTAAAATATGAAAGTATTTTTTGGTAGGAGTTTATTTTACTGTTTTTCATTTATTTCAGTTTATATGCTTTTGTTTAGATAAATGGTTATATGTATTTTCTGGTTGAGATAATTCCTGGAAAATTTTGTGTAAGTGTATTATACTGTCTTACACCTGTGAAAAATATATGATGCACTGTTTATGTGGAAAAAGTTTCTTTTATGCTTAAAAGTCCTTTTTGGCTGATTTCTTAGAATAAATGTTAAGGTGTTTTATATGTCAAAATAAAATATGGGAAATTTTGTGCAGTCTCTGTATGCCATGAAGAGTCTAAGAAAAATATAAACCTGATCTGTTTTATGGAAAAAGTTGTAGTTACTTCACAACTGTGTTTGTCTGTGTTTATCTTTGGAAATTCATGTAAGAAATAATATAATGTTTCTGTTCATGTAACTTTCTTGATAAACATAAAATGTGATGTAGAATCTGGGAAAAATATGAAATAGAGTTGTGCACCCTTTTACAGTAGGGTTGTAGTTCAAAGTACCTTTTGGGGCAGTTTGCTTGCCATTTTTATACCTGCAGTTCTGAATTTTATTTTTGGCTGAAATTTGTTCAGTAGAGTCCAGCACCTGTTGTTTGCCTTCTGGAATTTTCGTGGATTTTTCTGATTCCAGAAAAGGGCACTTGCAGTTCAAACCTAAGTTCTTTTGAATTATTTATTAATCATCGCATACAATAGGATCGACCCCGCCGGAGCCCCACCAAGAGCAGGAGCTAAACGCCGAGCCGGAGATCCAGGAGCTGCAGCAGCCAGAGGAAGTCGACCCCGTCCACGACCCTAACTTACCTGAGTGCCCCTCTCACGAGGCAGCAGTCTTCACCCAAGGCAAGCCCCGGAGCATTCTAAGTCTCCCAGTATTTACAATTAAAATCACTTGAGTCCTTTTATATTGTGATGCATTAGGTTTAGGAATTGAAATGAATCCTATTTGCTGCATTACCATTCCTTGATGATTGATTAATATCTACCTTGTTATCCTGTTATTTAATTACAATGTAGAATTGCTTAGCCTGCTTAATAAAAGTGGTAGTTAAGGATGTTTCCGTAATACCCGGATGGGTATTTGCCGGATCACGGTTGGCTATATTTGCTATCGTGGAAAAGAACCTGAGTAGTAATGAAATACGGTCAACGGGATGGCAGGGCACAAGTTCGGAAACTTGGGGCAGTCCATCCGTTGGATCGTGTAGGTTTGTATCGATGTTGGCCCTCGTTCATTTTTGAACGCGCCCTTTTACTTAGGGATATGTCGGTGCTGTAATCATCGACCCCAAAGCCGGTTAGAAGCTGTTCGGGCCGGTTTCAACCCGTGTCGTGCCCTCTAGTACGGAAGTTGCGATCTGCCGCGTGAGGCCATCGCCAGACTCTGATTGGGCGGTCCGTGCTTGAACCGCGACGATTACCACCACGAACAAGCGTCGAGCGGTTGCCCAATGCATGGACCCGACGGGGAAAGTGTGGGCTGGTATTAAAGGTCTTTCACCAGCTGGTTTGGAATTCGATTCGAGTCGCCGTCTCCCCCGGTTAGTGGGAAACTATGGCGAGCTTCACCACGATACAACTCCACGTGATATCTAAAGGTTCAACTAAAATGTGGACAAGACAACTGGATATGGTCATATTATTGATTGATAGATTCAAGTGAGTGCTCTAGTACAGGTGAAAAACCTAGAGTTAAGGAATAGGTCTAAAAATGGCAGCTCATCTTTACATTTAGTAATCGCCTATCGGAAATTGTGCTTTTCGCAACTAAAGGATCCCAGCTCTACCTCAAAAGCCTTGCATGTCCTTGGTGTCTTTATTTTCAGTTGGACGGGTAAGTCTAGCTGAGTACATTCCCGTACTCAGGGTTTATCCCGTTTGTTGCAGATGGCCAGGTCTACTTTGGCTATTGTAAGCACTGCCTCTACCCCGTGGAAGGTGATGAGGAGTAGGCCCAGGGCAGGGTCTTCCAGAAGCTTCCCTTTTTCTTTGCTGGTCTGAGACTGTTTGTGGCACATTATCTGAAAAAGGGAGGAGTGAGTCGTGTTGAGTGGATTTATCAAACAAGGTTTTATTTGGACCACATGTGTAGTGGTCGTGTTTCAAACTATTTCAGCTTCCGCACTTTTAAAATTCGGTTTGTAATAACTCTGTTTTAAATTCGTACTCTGATGTTAAATTCGGTTTCATTTCCGCTGTGATGTATCTTTACGAATGTGATCCTTGAACAATGCGATCCTGTATGATGTATGGTGTTAGAAATCCTTCGTGATTTCCGGACTACCGGGGTTATATGGGTTCAAGTATCAGTCGAAGTCAGACGAATTTGGCTAAGATAATACTTGAGCTCTTATAATCAGGACGGTTCCGCCACACCGTGTGTACCAACAACCCCCTTTGAGAGTGGTGAGGTACCATTGTGAGCACTGTGGGAGACATGGACACTTGAGTGAGATCTGCTTTCGGTGCAAGAGAGAGGCACGTCGTGCTAGGGAGATGAACAATGCGGACATGTACCATCCTCTCCATGATGTACATGTGCCGAATGTTCAGAGGAGAGCTCCAAGGAGAGCTGCTAGGCCTAATGGTGCAGCACCTCAAGGTCCTAGGCGTCAGGGAGGAGTTGCCCGGCGGGATCCTGGTTTTGCAGGATATGGACCCCGTGGCGGAGGTTTTGTTGAGCGTTTTCCTCCACCGCGTTTTGAGTATCGCGATGGACGCTCTTCCCTTAGCGGACCACGTTTTCCTCAACGTGGTGATCGCTTCCCCCGTAGACCTGCTAGGAATGGTTTTTACACTGACCGTTCTTTTGAGCAGCCGACCCAACACTGGTATTCTTCCTACTTCACAAACCCCAGTGTTGGCCCGTATGCTCACCCTATGTCTTTTTATTGATGTAGGTAAAACGATTGGAGAACGTTTGGTTGGTGGATTCCGGTTGCTCGAGGCACATGACCGGAAATGCCAAGTGGTTCTCCAGTCTTAGCCCTGTCGCCGGAAAGGAGTTTATCACCTTCGGTGACAATAGCAAAGGTAAAGTGTTGTCTCGTGGGTCGGTGCGAGTTAATGAGCACTTTGTGTTGCGCGATGTTGCTCTTGTTTCTAACTTGCATTTTAACCTTCTTTCTGTTTTGCATCTCTTTGATGACGACTATGAGATTCATTTTAGGCCGAATCTCAGTCGTATTTTGGATCCTCAGGGCAATCTTGTTTGTGTGATTTCGCCCTTTGGGAAAGTCTTTCGTGCGGATTTCTCAGAGTCGTTTGGAGTTTCTCGTTGTCTTTTGGCTGGACCTTCCTCCTCTGAGCTTTGGAAGTGGCATAGGAGACTGGGACATTTGAGCTTCGACTTGCTTGCAAGACTTAGCTCACTTGGCCTAATCCGAGGATTGCCCAAGTTGTCGATGGAGAAGGATCTTGTTTGCCATTCTTGTAGACATGGGAAGATGGTTGCCGCTCCCCACCATCCAGTGACTCAGGTAATGACACAGCGCCCTGGAGGGCTTTTACACATGGACCTTGTTGGTCCGGCTCGGGTTAGCTCGGTTGGGGGGAAGTGGTACGTGCTTGTTGTTGTTGACGACTTTTCGAGGTATTTGTGGATCTTCTTTTTTACTGAGAAGACCGAGACTTTCTCTTTTTCTCGCAATCTGATTTTGTGTCTTCAGAACGAGTTCCCTTTGAACTTGATGCGAGCTATTAGAAGTGATAATGGTTCTGAATTCAAGAATTCGGATTTTGAGAAGTTTTGTAACTCTTTGGGTTTAGAGCATTAGTTTTCTTCCCCCTACACACCGCCCCAAAATGGTGTTGTAGAGAGGAAAAATCAGACCCTTGTAGAGATGGCCAGGACGATGCTCGATGAGCATAGGACTCCTAGGCGATATTGGGCCAAAGCTATGAACACTGCATGTTATATTTCCAATCGCATTTTTCTCCGAGCTTTCTTGAAAAAGACTTCTTATGAGTTGCGATTTGGGAGACAACCCAAGGTGAGTTATTTTAGAGTTTTCGGTTGCCACTGTTTTATACTGAAGAAAGGCAACCTGGACAAATTTGAGTCTCATTCTTCTGACGGTGTGTTTTTGGGTTATGGCGCTCATACTCGTGCTTATCGTGTACTTAACATTGACACTAACCGAGTCATGGAGACATCTGATGTCACCTTCGACGAGACAATGGTTTGTCCTTCTTCTCGTTTCGAGCGTGCAGGTAATCATGAGGTTGGTGAGCCTTTTTTTGATGACGAGGACGAGGGTGCTGAAGGTATGGATGATCCAGCACCCACTCCACCTGTTGTGCCGCAAGGAGCGGTTTCTACGATGACTCACGGCCCCGACACGTCTTCTTCCTGGGGGCCGTGGGATCCGCCACCCCGAGCGGTACCTTTTGTACCCGAGGAGGCACCAGCTGCTGTTGAGGGGGAGATCACTTCTACACGGGAGGCGCCACGACACATCCAGCACCAACACCCCCCTCAGCAGATGATCGGCAACATTGATGAACATGTCACTCGGTCCAGGTATCAAATCTCTCACTTTGCTCATTCTGCTTTTGTTGCTGATTTTGAGCCCCGAGATGTTGGACACGGTTTGACGGATCCGGATTGGGTCAATGCCATGCATGAGGATTTAGAGAACTTTGAGCGAAATCAGGTTTGGGTTTTAGTTCCACCTCCTCCAAACTGTAAGCCTATTGGGACAAAATGGGTTTTTAAAAACAAGCAAGGAGAGGATGGCCACGTTGTTAGAATCAAGGCCAGGCTTGTAGTGAAGGGCTATAGTCAGAAGGAGGGGATAGACTATGAGGAGACTTTTGCTCCTGTAGCTCGTTTGGAGGCTATTAGGATACTCTTGGCATTTGCAACATCCAAAGGTTTCAAACTTTTTCAAATGGATGTCAAGAGTGCCTTCTTAAACGGCTACATAGAAGAGGAGGTTTATGTTGAACAACCCCCGGTTTTGAAAATCCCAAGTTTCCAAACCATGTTTTCAAACTCCACAAAGCTTTATATGGTTTGAAACAAGCTCCTAGAGCCTGGTATGATAGGTTGAAAACCTTTTTGCTTGCTAAGAGTTTTAAAATGGGATGTGTGGATAAAACGCTCTTTCTCCTCAAGCAAGGCAAAGACACTCTCTTGGTCCAGATTTACGTGGATGATATCATTTTCGGTGGTTCTTCTCACGCTTTGGTTGCCAAGTTTGCAGATACTATGAGTAGGGAGTTCGAGATGAGTATGATGGGCGAGCTGACTTTCTTTCTCGGATTGCAAATTAAGCAATCCCGAGAAGCGACGTTTGTGCACCAGGGCAAGTATACCAAGGACTTCCTGAAGAGGTTCGATATGGGTGAGGCCAAGCCTCTTCCAACACCCATGTCGACCACGACGGCCCTGGATGCGGACAAGGATGGAGAAGCTATGGACCAGAAGGAGTACCGAAGCATCATCGGTCGCTGCTGTACCTGACGGCGACATGCCCGGACATCCAGTTCGCGGTGTGTCTGTGTGCGCGCTTTCAGGCGTTGCCGCGCACTTCTCGCCGTTAGGCGGTCAAGCGCATTTTCAGGTGCCTTAGTTTCACACCTGAGTTCGGGATTTGGTATTCAGCTTCCTCCACCCTCTCCCTTTACGGTTATTCCGATGCCGATTTTGCTGGTTGTTGCATTGAGCGCAAGTCCACTTCTGGGACTTGCCAGTTTATTGGTTCTTCTCTTGTATCGTGGTCTTCTCGCAAGCAGTCTAGTGTCGCCCAGTCTACCACGGAGGCTGAGTATGTTGCTGCGGCTAGCTGCTGTTCCCAGTTGCTTTGGATGATGGCCACTTTGCGTGATTTTGGTATGAGCTTTTCTCGTGTTCCATTGCTTTGTGACAGCACGAGTGCAATTAGCGTTGCTAAGAATCCCGTGCTCCACTCGAAGACCAAACACATTGATGTGCGCTTTCACTTTTTGCGAGACCACTATGAGAAGGGTGATATCGACCTTCGTCATGTCGATACTCATCATCAGTTGGCTGATATTTTCACCAAGCCTTTGGACGAATCAACCTTTAATCGGTTGAGGGGTGAGCTTGGTGTGTGTTTCCCCTTTTAGATGAGGGAAACATTTTGGATCTTGTATCATAGACTGACTACTTTCTCGTTTGCTTTGTTTTTCTTTTGCATTTCAGCATACGCTTTTACATTCTGAGCTTCATGTATATAATCTTTAGAATGTAATTATGCTCTGTTTAATGTGCTTCGATGCTATATGCTGATGCTAGTAGCTTATGCTCTTTCTGATCACTAATACATGTTGTGAGCTGAGCTATTTTTAAATGGTGAATCTGCTTAACAAACATAAAACTTGAAAATGTTCACCATTGAGATATGCAACTAGCATGTGTAGGATGTGTTGAATTCACTCGTGCTTTTCATATACGCTAGGTTGCTATGTCTCTAGTTCTGAATCTGTCACTTGCTTGGTCTGTTCATATTCCGTCAATAAAATCTGAACCAAGTTTTAAGTGAATTGAAAAGATCGAGATGGGATTGCTTGTCAACACATCACAGTTTCGAGACTATTTCTCATTGCACTTTGAGTTAAACTTGAGCTGTGTAGTGTATGACCGAAACTGTTGCTTTAAGCTTCTGATTGCTTCTGCATAGGCTTCGCACAGTTGAAAAGTTAGGCAATGACAAGCTTTCAACCTCTCGCAATAACATGCTAAATTCTGAACTTGTGTAATTTCACCGCTGTAACTCCGATTAAAATTTGAAATCACAAGTGTATGTTTCATTCTATAGCATGATGATTGAACTTTACTAGGGGTAGTTCACCATGTATACATGTTTAGCACTTGTTCAAATTCCTATCTATACATGTTCAGTGCTATTTTGATGGTGAATACTTTTGGCTAAAAATTGCTCACTTTGCTCATATGTTCATATTTCATATTTGGTGATCGGTTTGAGCCTTTGCTAGCTTGTATGCTTTCCAGTGAGTCGTTGGAGCTATACTGTATAGAGCATCTTTGCATTTTCTTGACTATATTCCTGAAGCTGCTAACTTGCACTTTGACTCCTATGCATTTTGGAAGGGGGAGAACTTCTCTTGTTGGCACTTTTTGATGGTGCATTCTCTAAAGGGGAGAGATTTTACTTGATGGTGCATTTTCAACTAAGGGGGAGAATTTGGACAAATCATGCCTCCCATGTTCAACTAAGGGGGAGAAGAATCGGTTGTGTGCACCATGCAAGGGGGAGTTTGCTCGTGATAAATTTTTGAAATTTCCAATTGGTTCGGAGAGCTTTGCTAGTTGTGTTGAGCCCTTGCCTCTATCTTGAGGGACTAGTAGTCGCATCTTTGCTTCAGTTGGGTTCAGTTGGTATCGAGCTTTTCAGTTGATGTCGAGCTTTTTGCTAGTTGTGTTGAGCCTCTGTGCCTCTGTCTTGAGGGACTAGCATTTTGCTTTGATTTTTTCAATTGGTATCTGCTAGCGGTGTTGAGCCTGTTCTATCTCTTCTTGAGGGCTAGCTTTGCTTTGCTTGGTTGCGTCGAGCCATTGCCCATGTCTTTGGGGACCAAGTTGTCTTGCTCTTTCCACTTGACCTTCTTCGGCTTTGCTATGCTTTTGGGTCATTTGGTCGAGTTCTCTTTTCTCCTCCTTCCTTCTTCTATTTCCATTATGATTTGTTTGTGTAGTTGACAATGCACTCATCAAGGGGGAGATTGCGGATACATGGGTGTATGCCGAGTCTCGAGTGATGAGTGATTGTCAACGTGTTTGATCGCAGGTTCTTTGGCTTGTGTTGTGCAGGTGTCGAGCACAGAGACAGTGATCGAGGGCAAGGTGAAGGTCAAGTAGAGACGTGCCGTGCCGACGGACCGGGAACGGTGAAGGGCGGACGTGAGGCTTGGACTGAGGGACCGGTGGCCTGAGGATCAGCTGTGGTGGCTGGCAGCCTGGGACAGCGACGAGCGAAGACTTGCGGGACATGGTGTTGCTTGGGTCGAGGACCTGGGGACACGTGTCGGTGGTCGAGGTGCACGGGCAGTGCATCCCCTCTACAGCTTCGGTTTGGTGGTAGAGCCAGAGAAAAACCATCAGGTGGACGGTTTCCAGGTTTGGGCCTCAAAACCTGGGCGCTTTGGGTTTCCGAGTTTGGGCCGCAAAACTCGGGCTGAGGACGGTTTCCATGTTTGGGCCTCAAAACCTAGGCGCTGGTGGGTTTCTGAGTTTGGGCCACAAAACTCAGGCGATGGTGGGCTGGTTTCCCGGTTTGGGCCTCAAAACCGGGGGTTGGCTGTGAAGGCTGGTTTCCCGGTTTGGGCCACAAAACCGGGGGCGGAGTCCGTGAAGAGGACACAGAGCGGTGGCGGCACGTGGCGGCAATCGGGAGGTTGCGTCGAGGCAACGCTACGAGTTGTGCGGGCGTGGCCGTCGGATCACCACCTACCACGAGTTGGTCTAGAATAACCTTAGGGTTTAGCTGGTTCGCTCTGTAAGTAGTTAGGGGTAGAGTGGGAATTAGGAATAGTTAGAATTAGGATAAGTAGGAGGAGACACCCAGCTCCCCAATTATCTCAGCCATTTTGCTCTTTGCCTTCTAGGTTTTCCTGCTCTCCCACTCCCCTACTGTAGCAAACTAAGATCCACAGAGAAGAGAACAATACCTCTGTGCCCGCGAGATTTTTGAGGAAGTGAGACCGTAATCTCACTATTGTAGCGTGTGGTAGCCACACGGTTGCAAATTCGTGGTTGTGATTTGCGTTTTGTTCATGTTCTTCGCGGATTGCTTTTCTCCATGATTTTCCCGTCGTTCCATCTCTCTGTTCGTTGCATCGTTTGCGATTCCGTTTGAACAGAGATGTTCTAGATCGTGAGGCACTTCTTTTCACTGAAGGAATTCACCTCTAACCTCATGAGCTAGTAGATCGATCGATTTTCGTTTCGGGTCAAGTTTTTCTCCCTTCCCCCGAATCTCTTTGATTCATTGATTTGGAGATAGGTTCGAGCCATGATCTCCTAGGAGTAGCTCACTATCCTTCTTGTGATTCATCTTTCCAAGTTTGAACCCTAGAAGTTTCGTTTTGGGAAAGTTTGAATCAAATCGGTGGACGAACATTTCACTGTCGGGGTGACCGGACGCTTGACTCGTACCGACCGGACACTAGGTCAGTGAGTCCAGTAGTTGAATGCCACGTGTGTTCTCTGTGTAAAATTTGATCGGACTCTCCCTGTTGAACTGACCGGACGCACAGCTTCTACTGTTCATCGTGTTTGCCTTCAGTTGACCGGACGCACAGTTCACGATCGGACGCTACTCTTCAGAGAGTCCGGTCAGGAACAGAGAGGTTCCGTTTTGAGTTTTCGTCGACCGGACGCGTCCGGTGCCTATTGACCGGACGTACCAGTGAGATCGGTCAGTGCTGATTTACGCTGTTTCGTCCACAGTTCATTCGTTCGTTGTCGGTTTTGATTTCTGGCTTTTACGTTGGTTTTCTAGAGTCGTGAAGTGTCTCGCTGTGCTTCTTGGAAGCATCCACCCTATCTCTAGGGTCATGGACACTTACGAGCTCTAGGGTTTGCTCTTAGGGTTGATTCTCGGCACAGTGGCAACAAGTTTCCAAAAGGAAAATTTGAAGCTCCCATTCACCCCCCCTCTGGTCGCTTTCTGATTGCACTTTCGGTCCTTCAACAATAAGCAGAGCACAGGCACATTCTAAGGATTATATACATGAAGCTCTGAATGTAAATATGCAAGATGAAATGAAGAAAAGATGCAAATTGAAAAACAGAAAGTCAGTTTAAGATACAAGAGTCAAAATGTTACCCCCATCTAAAAAGGGAAACCCACACCAAGCTCACCTCTCAACCTAGCAAAAGTTGATTGGTCCAAAGGCTTGGTGAAAATATCAGCCAACTGATGATGAGTATCGACATGGCGAAGGTTGATATCACCCTTCTCATAGTGGTCTCGCAGAAAATGAAAGCGCACATCAATGTGTTTGGTCATAGAGTGCAGCACGGGGTTCTTAGCAACGGTAATAGCACTCGTGCTGTCACAAAGCAAAGGAACGCGAGAAAAGCTCAGACCAAAATCACGCAAAGTGGCCATCATCCAAAGCAACTAGGAACAGCAGCTAGCCACAGCAACATACTCAGCCTCCATGGTAGACTGGGCGACACTAGACTGCTTGCGAGAAGACCACGATACAAGAAAAGAACCAATAAACTGACAAGTCCCAGAAGTGGACTTGCGCTCAATGCGACAACCAGCAAAATCAGCATCAGAATAACCGCAAAGGGAAAGGGTGGAAGAAGCAGAATACCAAATCCCAAACTCAGGAGTGAAGCATAAGTACCTCATAATGCGCTTGACGGCCTGACGGTGAGAGGTGCGCGGCGACGACTAAAATCGCGTGCAAAGACACACCGCGAACGGGATGTCCCGGCGTGTCGCCGACAGGTACAGCAGCGACCCGATCATACTCTGGTACTCCTTCTGGTCCACTGCTTCTCCCTCCTTGTCCGCGTCCAGGTCCGTCGAGGTCGACATGGGTGTTGGGAGAGGCTTGGCCTCACCCATATCGAATTTCTTCAGGATATCCTTGGTATACTTACCCTGGTGCACAAACGTTCCCTCTCGAGATTGCTTGATTTGCAATCCGAGGAAAAACATCAACTCGCCCATCATGCTCATCTCAAATTCCCTGCTCATAGTATCTGCAAACTTGGCAACCAAAGCGTGAGAAGAACCACCGAAAATGATATCATCCACGTAAATCTGGACCAAGAGAGTATCATTGCCTTGCTTGAGGAGAAAGAGCGTTTTATCTACACATCCCATTTTAAAACCCTTAGCAAGCAAAAAGGTTTTCAACCTATCATACCAGGCTGTAGGGGCTTGTTTCAAACCATACAAAGCTTTGTGAAGTTTAAAAACATGGTTTGGAAACTTGGGATTTTCGAAACCGGGGGGTTGTCTCACATACACCTCCTCTTCTATGTAGCCGTTTAAGAATGCACTCTTGACATCCATTTGAAAAAGTTTAAACCCTTTGGATGCAGCAAAAGCCAAGAGCATCCTAATCGCCTCCAAACGAGCTACAGGAGCAAAAGTCTCCTCATAGTGTATCCCCTCCTTCTGACTATACCCCTGGGCTACAAGTCTGGCCTTGTTTCTCACAACATGGCCATCTTCTCCTTGTTTGTTTTTGAAAACTCATTTTGTCCCAATAGGGTGACACTCAGGAGGAAAAGGAACAAGAACCCAAACCCGATTTCTCTCAAAGTTCTCAAGCTCCTCATGCATGGCATTGACCCAATCCAGATCCGTCAAAGCGTGTCCAACATCTCGGGGTTCAAAATCAGCAACAAATGCAGAATGAGCAAAGTGAGAGATTTGTTGTGACCTTGACCGAGTGACGCGATCATTGATGTCGCCGATCATCTGTTGAGGCGGGTGCTGGCGCTGAATGTGTCGTGGCGCCTCCCTTGCCGAAGTGGCCTCCCCCTCAACAGCAGCTGGTGCCTCCTCGGGTACAAAAGGTACCGCTCGAGGTGGCGGATCCCACGGCCCCCAACTCGAAGAAGAGGGATCGGGGCCGTGAGTCATAGTAGAAGCCGCTCTTTGCGGCACAGCAGGTGGAGGAGGTGCTGGGTCATCCATCCCTTCAGCACCTTCTTTTTCATCATCGAAAAGAGGCTCGCCAACCTCATGATCACCTGCACGCTCAAAACGAGAAGAAGGACAAACCATGGTCTCGTCGAAGGTGACATCGGATGTCTCCATGACTCGGTTAGTGTCAAGGTTAAGTACACGATAAGCACGAGTATGAGCGCCATAACCCAAAAACACACCGTCAGAAGAACGAGACTCAAATTTGTCCAGGTTGCCTTTCTTAAGTATAAAACAGTGGCAACCAAAAACTCTAAAATAACTCACTTTGGGCTGTCTTCCAAAACGCAACTCATAAGAAGTCTTTTTCAAGAAAGCTCAGAGAAAAATGTGATTGGAAATGTAGCATGCAGTGCTCATAGCTTCGGCCCAATATCGCCTAGGAGTCCTATGCTCATCGAGCATCGTCCTGGCCATCTCTACAAGCGTCTGATTCTTCCTTTCTACAACACCATTCTGAGGTGGTGTGTAGGGAGAAGAAAACTGATGCTCTAAGCCCAAGGAGTTACAAAACTTCTCAAAATCCGAATTCTTGAATTCGGAACCATTATCACTCCTAATAGCTCGCATCGAGTTCAAAGGGAACTCGTTCTAAAGACGCAAAATGAGATTGCGAGCAAAAAAGAAAGTCTCAGTTTTCTCAGCTAGAAAGAAAACCCACGAATATCTCGAGAAGTCGTCAACAACAACAAGCACATACCACTTCCCCTCACCCGAGCTCACCCGAGCCGGACCAACAAGATCCATGTACAAAAGCTCTCCAGGGCGCTTGGTCATGACCTGAGTCACTGGATGGTGGGGAGCGGCAACCATCTTCCCATGTCTACAAGAATGGCAAACAAGATCCTTCTCCATGGATAACTTGGGCAATCCTCGGATTAGGCCAAGTGAGCTAAGTCTTGCAAGCAAGTCGAAGCTCAAATGTCCTAGTCTCCTATGCCACTTCCAAATATCAGAGGAGGAAGATCCAGCCAAAAGACAACGAGAAACTCCAAATGACTCCGAGAAATCCGCACGAAAGACTTTCCCAAAGGGCGAAATCCCACAAACAAGATTGCCCTGAGGATCCAAAATACGACTGAGATTCGGCTTAAAACGAATCTCATAGTCGTCATCAAAGAGTTGCAAAACAGAAAGAAGGTTAAAATGCAAGTTAGAAACAAGAGCAACATCGCGCAACACAAAGTGCTCATTAACTCGCACCGACCCACGAGACAACACTCTACCATTGCTATTGTCGCCGAAGGTGATAAACTCCTTTCCGGCGACTGGACTAAGACTGGAAAACCACTTGGCGTTTCCGGTCATGTGCCTCAAGCAACCAGAATCCACCAACCAAACGTTCTCCAATCGTTTTAGCTACATCAATAAAAAGACATAGGGTGAGCATACGGTCCAACACTGGGGTTAGTGAAGTAGGAAGACTACCAGTGTTGGGCCGGCTGCTCAAAAGAACGGTTAGCAGAAAAACAATTCCTAGCACGCCTACGGGAAGAGCGATCACCACGTAGAGGAAAACGTGGTCCGCTAAGGGAAGAGCGTCCATCGCGATACTCAAAACGCGGTGGGGGAAAATGCTCAACAACAAAGCCACCGCCACGGGGTCCATAGCCTACAACTGCAGGCTCCCGCCGGTTACGTCCTCTCTGCTGCCTAGGCCTAGGAACTTGAGGTTCTGGACCTCTAGGCCTAACAGCACGCCTCTGAATATTTGACACATGTACATCATGGAAAGAATGGTACATGTCTGTGTTGTTCATCTTCTTTGCACGGCGCGCCTCTCTCTTGCGCCGAAAGCAGAACTCACTTAAGTGACCATCTCTCCCATAGTGCTCACAGTGGTACCTCACCGCTCTCATAGGGGGTTGTTGGTACTCACGGTAGTGGGTGTGGATCACTTTGCCCTTCTGTGGCATAATCTCCTCCTGGATGGGTGGCATGGTGTCCAGCTTGTTCTTGAGGTGGTTTGGTTTGGGGGCCCATGATTGTTTATTGGGTGGAGCTCTCGGAGGTTCAACAAAGACCCCATCCTTGGTGTTAGGCTTGAGAGGCTCTTTGGGTGGAATCTTGGTAAGGTTGGGAGTAGTGGAGGAGTTGGGCTTCTCACATGGGTTAAGACCACTCGACTCTCCAATCTTCCCAAAAGATGAAACATCAACACCCAGAGCAAAACCTACATCTGGACCTCCAGCAGCTCGCTTGAATTGGGAGATCATCATCCCAAGCTGCGGCTCACCACTAGACACCCATGACCAGATGGTCCGAAGGTATGTGTTTTCCTCCTCGGTTTGCATCTTGTCATGCTTCACATTAGCGATCTCCATCTCCAAACCCTCACAAAGAACACACCTAGCCACACATGTGCTACCCGAGTTGGCCTCTTCAGGAGACACAATCTTGGCATTCTTCTCTGCCAACTCAGATTGCAAGCCCGCACAGGACTTGCACGCACCCAACAGCAAGGATCTCGCCTTCAGCTCATCCACCTCTCCTACCAACACCGCATACTTGCTTCTCAAAGTGAGAAGATCAGTCATGTGTGTGGTGCACATCTCGCACTCAACCTCCTCAGAAACGACTACGGTGGACTTGGCAAACACAAGCTCCTTCACCGTATCCTCCCACATCTGCCTAAACTCCTTGCGCTCTCTAGCAGCACGCCTAAGCAACTTATCCTGACTAAGGAGCACGGCAGTAAGTTTCTCGACCTCAGCAGAAAGCTCGTCGGGGGTCTGAGATACCTGGGAGGTGTCATTGTCGTCGTTCCCGGGAGTGTCCACCAGCTCGCCATTGACCTCCTTGCCGAGGGCCATGGTGCAGAAGCCGTCATTGTCGGCGAAGAAGCAGAGACCGTTCAGCTTGTCCTCGATCCTCTTCTTCTTCTCGAACTCGTCGTCGCTTGAGGCAGCGGAGTCGTCATCCGAGTCGTCGACGTCACTGAGCGTGGCGAAGAACGCACGCTGCTCAGCCTGGGCCTTCTCCAAGTACTTCATCTTGATGTGCTCCTTGTCGAAGCCGCTCTTCTGCTTGTGCTTCACGGGGATGTACTTCTCCTTGTGCTTGCTGGAGTCGTACTTGTGCCCATGATCCGCCTTGCCGAAGGTCTGCTTGTTCTTCTTCGGGCAATTGGCGATGAAGTGGTTGGGGTCGCCGCACTCGAAGCATCCCGAGCGTCCTCCTCCGCGGCGACGGTTCATGCGGTTGTTGTGGAACCGTGAGAACCAGTTGGCGAGCAAAGCCAACTCATCATCCCCCATGAACTCCAGCTGCTCCTCTGTGACAGAAAGAAGAGAAGAGAGTGCAAAGCCTCCAGAGGGGTTAGCAGAAGAACCAGAAACCAAAGCCATCAATGGGCCAGAAGGATTTTCATAAGAAGCCCTCGCCATGGCATCGATCTCACTGGACTTGAGCTTACTAAAGAGCTCGTTGCATGTGAGGGTCTCATAGTTCAGTGATTCGATGATCACCTGAACTTTGGAGTCCCACACCGACCGATCAAGAGTGTGCAAAAGCTTCAAAGCACTCTCATGATCGTCGAAAGGCAACATCTCCTTGTTAGCCCTCATCCTGTTGACAATCACCTAAAAGCGAGCGAATAAACTTTCTATGCTCTCGCCAGGCATATGTCGAAAGTTCTCATACTCTCGCTTGAACGACTCGTAGAGACGGGTTTTGACTTGAGAGGTTCCCTCATGAAAACGCATGAGGGTAGCCCAAATCTCCCGAGCTGTAGCGAGGTGAGAAACGCGATGAAACTCGGACATGCTCAAACAAGAGAAGAGCATTACGGGCTCGACAATTGGCATCGTGCTCATCGATCTGACGCTGAGTCACACGAGCAGCCAAGACCACATAATCAGCAGAGTTGCAAATATCCCAGATGGAAGCACCAATACTCCGCATATAGGCCGACATGCGTATCTTCCAATACGCATAGTTCGTCCCATCAAAGAACGGCGGTTTGCCCACACCGCGATCCATGTCGCCTTCTGTGGATCTGGAACCGGCTAAGGTGGAAGATCCTTAACCCGCTCCGATACCAATTGAAGGACCGAGAGTGCAACCAGAAAGCGAGCAGAGGGGGGCTGAATGGGAGCTTCAAATTTCTTTTCAGAAACTTTAAACCTTTGTCCCGAGAATCAACCCCAAGGAGCAAACCATAGAGTTTGCAAGTGTCCATGACCCTAGAGATAGGGTGGATGCTTCCAAGAAGCACAGCGAGACACTATACAACTCTAGAAACTCAACACAAAAGACGGAAACCAAAACCGTCAACAAACGAACGAACCACAGATGAAAAACGTGCAAAGCACCACTGACCGGACTGTGCGTGCGTCCGATCACGTATGATCGGACGCGTCCGGTCATGAGAAACCCGGTTTCGGACCTTACTGTTTCGGACAGGACTCACTGAGACTGAGCGTCCGGTCAGAAGCCAAGCGTCCGGTCACAAAAGCCAAGCTTGATGAACAGTAGTAACGACGAGTCCGGTCACTGAGCAGAAAAAGCATCCGGTCGGTCACAGAGAAGCTTCGCGTGACATTCAACCACCGGACGCCAGCGTCCAATCACCCCGATGCCAGCGTCCGGTCACCTCGACAGTCCCCTGTTCATCCACCGATTCGAATCAAACTCTCTCAAAATGAAACCTCTAGGGTTCAAACTTGGAGAGATGAGTCACAAGGAGGATAGTGAGCTATCTCTGAGAGATCATGGCTCGAACCTATCTCCAAATCGATGAATCGAAGAAATTCGGTGGAAGGGAGAAAAACTTGACCCGAAACGAAAATCGACCGATCTACTAGCTCATGAGGTTTGAGGAGAATTCCTTCGGTGGAAAGGAGTGCCTCATGATCTAGAATATCTCTGTTCAAATCGAATCACAAAAGACGCAACGAACAAAGAGATCGATCGACGGGAAAAACATGGAGAAAAGCAATCCGCGAAGAACGAGAACAAAACGTGAATCACAATCATGAATTTGCAACCGTGTGGCTACCACACGCTACAATAGTGAGATTACGGTCTCACTTCCTCAAAATCTCACGGACACAAAGGTATGGTTCTCTTCTCTGTGGATCTCAGTTTACTACAGCAGGGGAGAGGGAAAGCAGGAAATCTAGAAGGCAAAATAGCAAATGACTGAGATAGATGGGGAGGTGGGTGTCTCCCCGTACTTATCCTAATTCTAATTCCCACTCTACCCCTAACTAATTACAGAGCGAACCAGCTAAACCCTAGGGTTATTCTGGACCAACTCGTGGTAGCTGGTGATCCGACGGCCACGCCCGCACAACTGGTAGCGTTGCCTCGACGCAACCTCACCGATTGCCGCCACGTGCCGCCACCGCTCTGCTTGTCCTTTTCCCGGACGTCGCCCCCAGTTTTGTGGCCCAAACCAGCAAACCAGCCTTCACAGCCAACCCCCGGTTTTGAGGCCCATACCGGGAAACCAGCCGACCATAGCCTGAGTTTTGCCCAAACTCAGCAAACCCGCAGCACCCAGGTTTCGAGGCCCAAACCTGGAAACCGTCCTCAGCCCGAGTTTTGTGGCCCAAACTCGGAAACCATCAGCGCCCAGGTTTTGAGGACCAAACCTGGAAACCGTCCACTCGGTGGTTTTTCTGTGGCTCAACCACCAAACCGAGCCATAGAAGGGATGCACCGCCCGTGCACCCTGTCCACCCGCAAGTCTCCGCTCGTCGCTGTCCCAGGCTGTCAGCCACCACAGCTGATCGTCAGGCCACCGGTCCCTCAGTCCAAGCCTCACGTCCGCCCTTCGCCACTCTCGGTCTATCGGCACGGCACGTCTCTACTTGACCTTCACCTTGCCTTCGATCACTGTATCCGTGCTCGACACCTGCACAACACAAGCCAAAGAACATGCGCATTATCCCAGTTGACAATCACTCATCACTCAGAGACTCGGCATACACCCATGTATCCGCAAATTTCTCATTGTCTTTTGGCTCGACCTTCCTCCTCTTATCACTCCGACTAATCCCGGACGGCACGGGAGATCCGAAGACTTGATACGAAGTGTACTTGGATTAGGACTCTCGTTGTAACTTAGTCGAGTTCTTAAAGGAAGTCTTGTAATTAGAATATGACTCCTCTATTGTAACCGACTAGGACTCGGTCTGTGTTGTGCTTTACCCGGATATATAAGGAGAAGCGAGCGCGGGCTCCTATCATTGAATCTTGAATCATAACACAAGGCACACGCCGCACTGGACGTAAGGTATTACGCTATTTAGCGGCCTGAACCAGTATAAATTGTTGTCCCTGTGTACTCGCCGAGTTCTACGAACGCCGTTCCCCACCGAACAAATCGTCTGAGATCCCTCAAGACGAGTTGCCGGTTAACAAACACCAATAGCTGGCGCACCAGGTAGGGGCTCTCGGCGATTCAACGATCAAGAGCTCGACGAACCACATCCACATGTTCTCGGCGGGTTCAATTTTCGTTTTTGGCTCCTGGACTTGCATCGCGGATGATCAAGGGAAGCTACATCGACAACTCCCCATGGAATCAGAAGCGCAAGCCACGCCAAAGATGGAAGATCTCACCCGGAACCTAGCAAACCTCGCAATCCAAGATCCGCAAGATTCCGAGGACCAACCAAAAGCATCCGACTCCTACTCAGACTCAGACTCTAAGAACGAAAAGGACTCGGACACCAGACATGGCATCACCTTTGGACTACAGAACTCGGCTAAAAACTTCCAAGACCTGATTGATGCAAAATTCAAAGAGTTTCAACAGATTCCTTTGACCGGAGCTCAGCAGGGACTCGTTTTCAGCTCTACCAAGGAGGGTAACATTGTCCATTGGCCAATACAGCCAGCTCCGGCTAGGCTGGTTGGCACAATCGACCAACAACTTCCATACCAACATGGACATCAGCTCCCCTTTGAGGAACACGAGACCTCAACAGAGCTAAACTCCAGTGCCTCTACTTTAGAGTCGGCTACACCGAGATCAACAAACCAAGGCTTCACTCGCAAAGTATTCATGGCAGGACATCAATCATCTCTACGACCTCCAACTCCTCCAGATGTCCTTTGCGATGATGAAACCTTGAGCATGATATCCGACAACGACACAGAAGGACCCGGAGAAACCGAGTCTTTAAAGGCAGAAAGAATAAGGAAGAATCAAGCAAAAGATGCTCGCAGAAAGCGAGCAAATCATGAAAAGAAGCTATAGTGCGCTACAATGTACGACTTGAGGAATATAATAATCGGAGGCGTCTAGAAGAAGAAGCGGAGCGTCAGGCTCGCTCTCAACGTCACCAGGAGGATCAATCCCAGAATGATGGCAATCGCCAACGAGCTGATTGCTCCCGGAACCTTGAGCCTGAATTTATGAGGGTTGCCGGCCACAGGGTCTACCAGACACCTTACCAGAACATTATCGCTCTGGCCACAGAGATGGGAGCCAAGGACAACCGCACCCCTGACGAAGAGCGACGCTTGGTCATGCTTCAGACCACCGCGCTACAACTCAAGGGCCGGAACCTTGAGTCCTTAGCTGATGAACAAGCGTCATCCCACCCAAGCCAGAGGCGGCCTGTTCATGAACGACTCGGCCGGGCACCAGTAAGGAGTCGCCTGGGCAATCGAGAACCTGATCAAGCTGAAGGAGGAGTCGAATCATCATATTGAGGAGTCGCAATCGCAGCATGTGACGTCGTCGATCGCTTGCCCTGCTTCTCCCAGAGGCTCCGAGCAGTCCCGTTTCCACGGAAATTCAAACCCGGGAACTACTCAAAATACGATGGAAAGATAGAACCTAAGCGGTGGCTCGGGCTGTATGCGCAAGCAGTCGAGTTAGCAGGAGGGAAGCAACGATGTCAAAGCACTTTTCCTCCCCATGGCTCTAGAAACAATGCCACTTGCATGGTTCGACAGGCTTAGACCTGAGTCCATTGACTCCTGGGAACAACTCCATCGTATCTTCATAGAGAACTTTGCGGGTGTCACCGAGAGATCAGATCCCCGGACTAAACTCAGTACTTGCAAGCAGTAGAAAAATGAGACAATGCGAGAGTACTACAGACGCTTCTCAGAAATTCGCTCCACAGTGTCTGACATAACAGACAGAGAGGTAATCGACCTTTTTGGCAATGGAATTTGCGAAAGGTACAATTACAAGGACTTCATAAAGCATGACCCAACCACCGCCGACGAGTTTCATCGGGCAGTAAATTCCATGATGGCGACAGAAGAACGCACACAGGAACGCTCTCCCGAAAGGAACACGCAAGGTGATCGAGGCAACATTCAGAGAGGCAACCAGGCACCTCAGCAAAACACCCGCAAGAGAACAGGGGACAACACTGCTGCAGCTATGGAGCCTCAGAAGAAGGGAAACAAGCCATCCACCTTTGACGACTTACTCGATGGACCGTGCCCTTTCCATCCGAAAGGAGGACATCAGGCTAGGTATTGTCGACAGCTCAAGGAGCGAGGCTTGAACTGTGACTTCAATAGAAACAAGAAAGATAAGGGGAAGAAAGTAGCTGAAGACCCTCAGCAGGACGCCGGCGGTTTCCAACACCCCAAAGGGACCATCAATGTCATATTTGGAGGAGTAATCACCAGTGACAACAAACGTCTCCAGAAACTTTCCCTACGGGAGATCATGTCTACAGAACCGGCTACCCCCAGATACCTTGATTGGTCTGAGTATCCGATCAACTTTTCTCGAGCAGACCAATGGACCAATGTCTCCAATGCAGGGCATTACCCGTTAGTCATGGATCCTACGGTCGCCGGATTCAAATTGGTAAGAGTACTCATCGACAGAGGAGCAGGACTCAACGTCATCTTTGCAAACACCTTACGCAAGATGAACTTGGACCTCGCAACTCAGCTCACACCATCAAACGCCCCCTTCTACGGCATAGTACCCGGAAAGGAGGCTGTACCACTCGGAAGGATCATACTACCTGTCACTTTTGGAACTCAGACCAATTATCGGACTGAGTACATCAGTTTTGAGGTAGCCGACTTCGAGTCATCGTACCATGCCATATTTGGACGACCAGCTATCGCTAAATTTATGGTAGTACCTCACTACCCGTACCTTCTACTGAAGATGCCGGGTCCTAAAGGCATTTTAACCTTTAGGGGTGACTTGAAGCGATCATTCGATTGCGACACAGAGGCTCTTCAAATCGCTGAAAAAGCTCAACTCGCCCTAGAAGTACAAGAACTTGCTCAGATGGTACATAACACCAAGCCCGGAGATGCAGAAATCCCAACCAAAAAGGCGGGTACTATCCAACCATTAGCAGAAATCTCTACAAAAACTATTGACCTGGAAACCGGTGATCCCTCAAAGCGGTTATCAGTGGTCACCTATCTGAAGAATAGGAACTCGCGCTCACTGTTGACACCTGGGGTGGCACGCAGAAGAAACCGCAAGCGCACGGTTGTCAGTTGTAGCTTTTCACCTCAGAGTATTCCGGGGTATCGAATCCACGAGGAACGCGAAGTGATTTTGAGAAAACTAGGGGGGTAAGGATATCTAGGATAGTTGAAGGGAACGGGCACTATCTACTCGGGTAGATCCTAGTTCTATTAGACTTCTAGTGATTTAAGTTCTTTACTAGTGTATTGTGGGCGTACTAGCCTTTACCACTGACTTAGGTTGAACGCTAGCACAACGAGCCCTACTGTTAAACTAGACCAACTACGTGGTGGAATTCAAGGCGCACAGGGTTGTCACCATCTGCTTGCTACCACAGCTATCCGGGGGCCTAGCCGTATTCACTGGCAATATATAGCCTAAGTACCACACTTAATCTATATACTACTACTACTAGCCCTGCACTAGAACTAGAGCACTGGAAAGTAATATCAAGCAATGAAACAAACACACAAGTACTGAAAGTAAATACTGGAAGATAGAATAAGATACTAAGTTACCAAAGTTGAAGCGCAGAGCAGAGAGAAGCAGGGGTCTCCGACAACTCCGGAGCTCTCTAGACTTCTACTCTTCTCCTCTCCAGCTCCTCTTCTAGTGAGGCACTCACACTCTCTCTAATCTCTCTATCATAGCAAGTGTGCTACTCTAACCAAATGGTGAGGAATGGTGTGAGGCTCTCCGAATGAGAGCTCAAGGGGGCCTATTTATAGTGCTAGGGAGCTAGGGGGGTACTGATAGAGTGAGGGGAGGTCGGTTAGGGTTTAGGGGTGGCGCCCGCCACCAAACCCTGGCGCCCGCAACCTCACTGCCGTCCGTTGCAACGGCCATTCATCCAACGGTCTTCATTTGCTCTCCCAAGTCCGTTTGAGGGCCGGTTAGGGTTTAGACACGTGTCCAAAGCCCACTATCCAGGTGACACTCTTCTTAGCCCTTGGATCAAACCGCCTTAATGTGCAATGGCCAAGATTTGAGCTTGAGGTGACTCCCACGGATCGATGATGTGGCTTGGGCCACTTTTGGCACGAGTGACCTGGCGGCCGCCAATAATAGGTGGCGGCTGTGGCGGAACCGTCCTGATTATAAGAGCTCAAGTACCGTCTTAGTCAAATCCGTCTGACTTTGACTCATACTTGAACCCATATAACCCCGGTAGTCCGGAAATCTCGAAGGATTTCTATCACCGTACAACATACAGGATCGCATTGTTCAAGAATTACATTCGCAAAGATACATCACAGAGAACGAAACCGAATTTAAAGTATCAGAGTGCGAATTTAAAACAGAGTTATTACAATACCGAATTTAAAAGTGCGGAAGCTTAAATAAGTTTGAAACACGACCACTACACATGTGGTCCAAATGAAACATTGTTTGACAAATCCATCTCAACACGACTCACTCTTCCCTTTTTAGATAATGTGCCACTAGGAGTCTCAGACCAGCAAAAGAAAAGGGGAAGCTTCTGGACGACCCTGCCCTGGGCCTACTCCTCATCACCTTCCACCGGGTAGAGGCAGTGCTTACAATAGCCAAAGTAGACCTGGCCATCTGCAACAAACGGGATAAACCCTGAGTACGGGAATGTACTCAGCTAGACTTACCCGTCCAACTGAAAATAAAGACACCAAGAGTATGCAAGGTCTTTTTGGGTGGATCTGGGATCTTTAGTTGCGAAAAGCTCAAATTAAGATAAGTGAGGATTTAATGATATTAATGAGATGTCATTTTTTAGACCTACTCCTTTTTCTAGGTTTGCACCTGAACTACTGCACACACTTGAGTCTAACAGACAATAATATAACCATATCCAGTTGACTTATCCATATTTTAGTTGAACCTTTTAAAACATCACATGGAGTTGTATCGTTGTGAAGCTCGCCATAGTTTCCCACTAACCGGGGGAGACGGCGACTCGAATCGAATTCCAAACCAGCTGGTGAAAGACCTTTAATACCAGCCCACACTTTCCCCGTCGGGTCCATGCATTGGGCAACCGCTCGATGCTTGTTTGTGGTGGTAATCGTCGCGGTTCAAGCACGGACCGCCCAATTGGAACCTGGCGATGGCCTCACGCGGCAGATCACAATTTCCATACTAGAGGGCGCGACACGGGTCGAAACCGGCCCGAACAGCTTCTAACCGGCTTTGGGGTCGATGATTACGGCACCGACGTATCCCTAAGTAAAAGGGCGCGTTCAAAAATAAACGAGGGCCAACATCGATACAAACCTACACGATCCAACGGACGGACTGCTCCCAAGTTCCAACTTGGTGCCTTGCCTTCCGGCTGACCGTATTTCATTACTACTCAGGTTCTTTTCCATGATAGCAAATATAGACAACCGTGATCCTGTAACTACCCATCAGGGTATTACGGGAACATTCTTAACTACTACTTTTATTAAGCAAGCTAAGTAATTCTACATTGTAAATAAATAACAGGATAACAACGTAGATATTAATCAATAACCAAGGAATGGTAATGCAGCAAGTAGGTTTCATTCCAACTCCTAAACCTAATGCATCACAATATAAAAGGACTCAAGTAATTTTAATTGCAAAGGGTGGGAGGCTTAATATGCTCCGGGGCTTGCCTTGAGAGAAGACTGAGGCCTCGTGGGAGGGGCACTCAGGTAGGTTAGTGTCGGCCGCGGGGTCGACTTCCTCGGCTTGATGCAGTTCCGGGATCTCCTGCTCGGCGCTTGTCTCCTGCTCCAGGTCTTGCTCCTGAACTATCGATACTATTGCAATGCGGTTGAAAATAATAAATAAATAATGCGTAGTGTGAGATGGGGTGGTATGAGTGTAAATATTTCTTGCAAACCAACAAAACCAACTTGTTGAACCATTTTTGACATTGAGGTAAACACTTAATTATCTCATAAAACAATTTCATTAATCCACCTATTTCTTATTTAATAATTCAAAAGAAATTTGAGTTTGAACTGCAAGTGCATTTTTCTTGACTCAGAAAAATCCAGAATAATTCCAGAAGGCAAATGGCATCTGCTGGACTTCACTGAACAATTTTCAGCCAGAAATAAAATAGAGAACTGCAGATATAAAAATAACAAATAAACTGCTCAAAAGATGCTTTGAACTAACTTTTTACACAAAAATGTGTTCAACAGCAGATTTCATAATTTTTCTAGCTTCAACTACTCATAAACATTCTACTGTAGAAAATTTACTATCAGAACATAAATATACAAGCCTACACAAAATAAACAAATCTATTCCAAATTAAACCATTTGAACTACAACCCTACTGAAAAAAGGGGCTAAACTCATTTTCATATTTTTCCCAGATTCTACCTCACATTTCATATTTATCAAGAAAGTTTCATGAACAGAAACATTATATTATTTCATACATGAATTTCCAAAGGAAAACATAGAAAAGTACAGTTGTAAATTAACTTCAGATTCTTCCATACAACAACTCATGCTTAACATTTTTCTTAGCCTGAACATGTCATACAGAGACTACACAAGTTTTCCCACATTTTATTTCTACATATAAAACACCTTAATATTTATTCTAAGAAAACAGTCAAAAGAGACTTTTAATCATAACAGAAACTTTTTTCACGAAAACAGTGCAGCATATATTTTTCAGAGGTGCAAATCATGATAAGAAACCTACACAAATTTTCCCATGAATTATCTCAACAAGAAAACACCTATTTTCATTTATCTAAACAAAAGCTCACAAACTGAATTAAATAAAAACAGTAATAAAAAATTTCACCAAAAAAATACTTTCATATTTTTTCATGATAGATCTATTCATAAACAAGCTAACAAAACTGAAAGTACTTTATTTGGACTTTTAAAACGAGCTACACAAAAATAACAAGCATTTCTGGAAAATAAAACAAAAAGGAAAACATTTGAAATCATCCCGGCTCAAACTGCGTGAACTCGGTCCATGGACCGCGTGTGATTGACGCGCGGGGTCCGCTGGTCAACGGGACCCACCCGTCAGAGAGGGCGAAGCAGGGAAAGGTGTTGACCGGCGAAAGCTCGTCAACGGTGAGGTCGCCGGAGGTGAGGCTAGGCTCGATAGACTCGTCTCGACGAGGCGCATCCAGCGGTGGGGTCGGTTTGGCCAGAGGGTGACCGAAGCGTGCCGGCGGCGAGCGGGGGCGGACGGCGGCGGCGGCGACACACGGCTACGCCGTTTCCGGCGGTCGCCGGTGAAATCGGGGAAGGCATAGGCTTACTCGAGCCCTAGGGAGGCTATCGGAGGGCTCGGCTTGGCTCGGGAAGCTCCGAGGAAGCTTGGCCACGCGAGCGGCCATGGCGGTCGGTGGCGGGGCTCGGCTAGGCCGTGTCCGGCGGTCGCCGGCCAAATTGGCGCGTGCGCAGTGCTTTGTGAACCCTAGGGAGCTAAGTGAGTGGGTTGGTTTGGCTCGGATGGCTCCAGGGGAGCTTGGCCTCGTGCATGGCCGCGGCGGCGCCCATGGCGTTCGGCCGGAGAGATGGAGTGAGATAGAGAGCGGTAGCGTTGAGATGGATAGGTGTTCACACCTTGCCTTGGCTCGGTGAAGCTCGAGGACGAAGGAGAGGAGCGGAGGAGCTTCGGTCGGGGAAGAACAGCCGCGAGCTCCGGACGGCGCTGATGGCTTTCGCGGCGGGGCTCCTCGGACTCCGACGTCAGCGAGGCTCGGCGGGTGGTGCGGAGGTGCGCACCGTGTGGTCTGGATGATGGCGGGGTGGTGGTCGAGGTTAATCGGTCGGTGGTGGCTCGGCTAGGGCGGAACGGTGGTGCGGTTCTTCGGTGCCGAACGACGGCGAGCAGTGAAGTGCTCGAGGTGTTCGCGGGAGAGGAGAGGGAGAGGGAGCAGGCGGGTGTGTGCGAAATGAGAGTGAGAGAGCGGAGAGAGGGAGGCGCTCAGGTTTTGGTCTCGGCGGAGCGGCGGACGGCCAGTCGCGGCGGGGGCCACTGCGGCGCGGCGGGCGAGGCAGGGTGCGGTCGACGAGGGCTCGGCAGGCGAGGCGAGCGCGGAGTGGGCGAAGCCGATTGCTTGCGTGATCGCGTGGAGAAGGATCGGAGAGGGAGTGGCCGCGCGAGATTTTTCGCAGAGATCGCCGGCCACGCGGCGCTTGCGTCCGGCGTACGGCGCGGCGTGCCAGCGGCGGCAGCGCGCCGTGCGCAGGCGGGCACGCGCGCGGGCGAGCGGGCGAGCGCTGGGCCGGTGCGGTGAGCTGGGCCGAAAGGCCGGTTGGGCCAAAAGTGAGGGCGCGGGAAAAAAAATCGTTTTCCTTTTTCTTTTTCCAAAAACTTTTCAAACTTTGACCATTCAAAAACAGTTTCAAAAACTCCAAACCAGGCTTTGAACCAAATATAAAAGTTGCTCAAAATAATTTTCCCTACAACTTTCATATAAGACACTTTTTCTGAAAACCATTTTTACAATCTCCTTATAATTAAAGCCAATTTTGAAACATAAAACATTTTGCTCACTTTATTTTTATTTAACAAACTATTTTGAACTAGGTCAAAATATCAACATGAAAAGCACTCTACTTATTATTCTCTATTTTATAAAACTATTTGCCAAAATAGAAATCCACTTTAATCATCAAGTCAAATAGAAATCCAAAATCCAGATAAATAAACAAAAGGCAAAAAGCACTCATATGCACATGAAATGATGCAATGCATTGCTTATGCATTTTGGTAGCTAAATGTGGTTCCTAATGCAGTGCTTGACACTACGGTGTCACAGCCCTTCCCCCTTAAAGAAATCTCGTCCCGACATTTGAGTTACGTACCAATCTTTATAAAAAGCGGGATAGTTCACTCGCAAGTACTCCTCGGTTTCCCAAGTCGCATCATTGGGTCCGTGGTTGCTCCAGAGAATCTTGTAAGTCTTCACTGTTCGGTTGCGAGTTTCTCGGGTCTTGGTGCCCATTATCTCCCGAGGTTGTTCATAGTATTCCAGATCTGACCTGATTGCGACATCTGGGATCCGAACTTCTTCTTGTTCTGGAACTCGAAGACACTTCTTCAACTGGGACACATGGAACACTAGGAAGACTGCGCTCATCTCTGGGGGTAACTGCACTTCATATGCCACTTCTCCCTTTTTAGCTACGATCTGATATGGTCCCACGTATCGAGGTGCTAGCTTTTTCTTAATTCCAAAACGTTGGACTTTCCTCATGGGTGAGACCTTAAGATAAACATAGTCTCCTACTTGAAATTCCAAGGCTCTTCTTCGTGTGTCAGCATTGCTCTTTTGTCGGGATTGTGCTGCCTTGATGTGTTGTTGTACCTTTTGCACAATCTCTTCAGCATCCTTTACGTAATCTGACCCATAGAATCCTCGATCTCCTGATTCAACCCAATTTACCGGGGTTCTGCATCTTCGTCCGTATAATACTTCAAAAGGTGCCATCTTTATACTTTCTTGGTAGCTGTTGTTATACGAAAACTCGGCAAGGGGTAACCATTTCTCCCATGATTCTCCTGAAGATAAAACACAAGCTCTGAGGATATCTTCCAAAATCTGATTTACTCTCTGTTTGTCCTGCGGTTTGGGGGTGATAAGCGGAACTTCTTAACAACTTCGTTCCTAGCTCCTTGTGCAAGTGTTCCCAAAAACGTGCTATGAACTGGGGTCCTCTATCAGAGACAATCCTTTTCGGAACTCCATGTAACCTCAAGATATTCGGAATGTACAAGTCTGCATACTGATGCGGTCGGTGGGTCGTCTTAACTGGTCTGAAGTGAGCCACTTTAGATAACCGATCCACGATAACCCAGATAGAATCATTTCCCTTTTGAGTGGTGGGAAAACCTATGATGAAATCCATACTAATCTCTTCCCACTTCCACTCTGGGATAGATAACGGTTGCAACAGTCCGGCGGGTCTTAGGTGTATAGCTTTTATCCCGCAGCAAGTATCACACCTTGCAACATAAGCAGCGACTTCCTTCTTCATCCTTGACCACCAATACCTTGTTCTCAAATCTTGGTACATCTTACTGCTCCCTGGATGGATAGACAACTTTGAATTGTGAGCTTCGTTCAGAATTCTTTCTTTCAGCTCTGTGTCCTTAGGAACAACCAACCTCTGATCATACCACAAGATTCCCTGTTCATCAGTCCTGAAGTTCAAAGAACTACTAGTTTCCAACCTCTTCTCGATCTGACAGATCTCTTCATCGGTCTTTTGTCCTTCGATGATGTCACTTTCCAAAGTGCACTGAAGAGTGATATTGTTCAGCATAACAGGGTGCATAAGGTTGAATCCATCTTCCAACAGTGGTTGTAGGGAGTTGCAATGAGTCTTGCGACTCAAGGCATCGGCTACAACGTTCGCTTTTCCGGGGTGGTAATGCACTTCAAGGTTGTAATCCTTAATCAACTCTAACCATCTTCTCTGCCTCATGTTCAACTCTGGCTAGGTAAAGATATATTTCAAACTTTTATGATCCGTGTACACGTGACATAGGTTTCCCATAAGGTAATGCCTCCAGATCTTGAGTGCATGCATGACGGCTGCCAATTCCAAATCATGAGTGGGATAATTTTCTTCATGTGGTCGCAACTGGCATGAAGCATATGCTATAACTCTCCCATTCTGCATGAGCACACATCCAAGTCCAATCTTGGATGCGTCACAAAACACATCAAAAGGTTCCTCTAAGTTTGGCTGAGCCAAAACAGGCGCGGAAGTCAACAACGTTCGCAGAGTGCGAAAAGCTGTTTCACACTCTGGAGTCCATTCGAACTTCTTGTTTTTCTGCGTTAAACGGGTCATAGGTTTGGCTATTCTCGAAAAATCCGGAATGAACCGACGGTAGTATCCAGCCAAACCCAAAAAGCTGCGAACCTCAAAAACACTTGTGGGTGCTTCCCAATCCATAACCTCTTGCACCTTAGAAGGGTCTACAGAGATCCCTTCCTCTGAAAGGACGTGACCAAGGAAAGGTACCTTCTTTAACCAAAACTCACACTTACTGAACTTAGCATATAACTTGTGCTCTCGAAGCCGGGTCAAAACAACTCGTATATGCTCAGCATGATCCTTCTCATTTTCAGAATATACCAAGATATCATCGATGAACACTACAACGAACCTATCTAACTCTGGCATGAAGACCGAATTCATCAGGTACATGAAATGTGCTGGTGCATTGGTCAATCCAAAGGACATAACGAGATACTCATAGAGTCCATATATGGTAGAGAAAGCTGTTTTTGGTATATCTTCTCTTCTGATCTTAATCTGATGGTATCCTGATCTCAGGTCGATCTTGGAGAACACTTTCGCCTTTGATAACTGATCAAACAAGACATCGATTCGGGGTAAGGGATATTTGTTCTTTATAGTTACTGCATTCAACGGTCTGTAATCCACACACATCCTCAAAGTTTTATCCTTCTTCTTCACAAAGATAGCGGGACATCCCCAAGGTGACGAACTAGGGCGTATCAAACCCTTATCCAAGACCTCCTGCAACTGAACTTTGAGCTCTGCTAACTCCTTAGCGTGCATCCTATACGGTCTCCGAGATATGGGTGCCGTTCTAGGGACTAACTCTATAGCAAACTCCACATCCCTATCCGGCGGTAGTCTAGGCAACTCATCAGGAAAAACATCTGGAAACTCACACACTACTGAGATCTCAGCTATCTGTTTTGTGGTGACGTTGAACAACACTCCGATCTCGTGGGGGTTTCGGGGTAACTTAAACCGAAAGGTAGACCCATTCCGGGGACTAACCATAGAAACTATTCGCTCTGCGACGTCAAGATCGACCTTCCAGAGTTTCATCCAACCCATACCTAAGATCACATCCAAACCCAGACCAGGGATTACAATGGGATCCACTATGGCCATCTTATCCCCAAAAGTCATTTCCACTCCTTTAGCCATTTTACGCGCAGAGAGAACAGCTCCGGCGGAACTTATCTGATATCCCCGATCTAACACTACCAACTCAAGATTACTTCTCAAAACGAAGTTCTCACTTATGAAAGAATGCGATGCTCCAGAATCAAACAGCACAACTGCGGGGCATTGATTAGCAAGAAACGTACCAGCGGTGACAGGCTCTCCTTCCGGCACTTCCTCCACGGTGGTGTGATGCACATGACCTGCGCGAGGTGGAGGCTGGGTGTACTGCTTCTTTGGACGAGGGCACTGATGTGACAGGTGTCCCATCTGACCACAGTTGTAACATGGCCCAATCACATATGGAGTCTTGGGGCCTCCTGCACTTCCTTCCTTATTCTTGTTCTGCATTAGAGGAGCAGTGTAGGGCTTCTGAAAACTGGGACGGGGTTGGTTGGTAGTGATCTTCCTCTGCGGGGGACGGAACCTTGCTCCAGCCACTAGCGGGCGATACGGGGTGCGTGCTCCGAAAGGGTCCCTCTGTTGAGACGAACCTCCTTCGTTCGCACGACGACAGGTCTCTGTCGCCAGCCTACCGTCATTGGCCTCTTGATTTAGGCAGTCACTGACAAAGTCACTGAAGGTGGTATGGTGACTGTTACCCATCTTTGAAAGCATGGCGGCGCTCATGCCACGTTTGAAGCTTGCGATCTTCTTGGCCTCAGTGTTGACAAAGTCTGGGGCGTAGCGGGCTAGGTTGTTGAAGCTGTGCAGATACTCGGACATAGATCTGGTTCCCTGAGACAACCTCATGAACTCTGCAATCTTCATCTCCATCAGACCACTAGGGATGTAGTGGTTGCGCATAGCAGTCGAGAACTGATCCCAAGTGACACGTGCATTTGCAGGCAAGGATGCACGGTACTGGGCCCACCACAAACCTGCAGGTCCTCCCAACATGTGCGCGGCATACTCTGCCTTGACCTCTTCCGTCAGACGAAGCAGACGGAACTTCTGGGTGATGGAGTTGAGCCATTCATCTGCCTCAAGTGGTTTAGTGACTTCCTTGAACAACGGGGGACGGGTGTCCAAGAAGTCACGGTAGGAGCTGTACTGGTTGGGCTCTGGACCTTGACGCTGCTGGTGCTGTTGCGCGGTGTTGTTAGCGATGTTGCGGAGGGTAGCCTCCATGTGCCTCTGCATCTCCTCCATGTTCCTTTGGCTGCCCAAGAACTGGCCGAAAAATGCTTCCGGCGTCATTGGCGGCGGTGGGGGAGGTGGCAAGTTCTCCTCCTGTCCTGCCCCCTGTCCGCGTTGGCTGCGAGTGTGTGCCGGCATGTGCATATCCCATTAATAAGCAATCATTAGGTGATGTTACATTGATCATGAATAAATACTGCGCTGTACATAATTCGAAAATTTAGCACACGACCAAGTATAATTACTCATTTTCATACAACATCAAAGAATAATCGCTCGAAATTAGACATGCAAACGACGAATCTCCATAAAGAAGCCAGATCGAAGTCTGGACTTTGTCCCAAAAGACATACATGCCATCAAACATCTTAAACATAAAACCAACACATGTTTTGAGTGTTACATCACTTAGCGAGCGTGCTCAAGCTATACAAAAGAAAACGACTCCTAGCGAAACTAGCGCTTAGGCGTCTCCAGCGGCGGATACGACGTCCTCTGCGTCGACGTCGATCATTGGCTCGTCAGCGTGATCCTCCTCCGGTGGGGCGTCGGGACCAAGGACCTCTCCGTCCTGGAGATCCGGGGCCTCGGCTACGGCTGGGGCGGCGGCCTCCTGTGCGGCGTGATGCATCTGGTGGACTGCCTCGTGGAGCTGGTCGATGTAAGCCTGCTATCCATGGATCTGCTGTATCAAGAGGTGAGCTCCCTCTCTGAGCTGGTCGAGCACGGTGCGGGCCTCATCCCTCTGAAGGGCGGTAGTCAGGTACATCTGCTCTGCAACAGTCCTGGCAGTGGCCTGTGCTGCTGCTGTAGTACGGGCGTCGTCACGCTCAAGAGTGATCTGCTGAATCCTCTCCTGAAGGCGAGCTACCTCGACATCAAACTCTTCCTGTAGCTTCCTCTTGCTCTGGTAGGTGGCGGTGAGGGTGAAGGACACGCTCTCGAGAGTGCGCTCCAAACTCTCACATACACCCAACAAAACTCCGGTGGCGCTCATCGTGGGCGTCTCGCAGTAGAACCTCTCCTCTGGGCTCCCTGTCAAGACTGACTCCGAAGTCTGCTTCCAGCGCATTGGAAAAAGTGATCCACATGGAAACACTCCTGCCATCGCACTTGCCAGGTCGGCGGGGAAGCGGGCGATGATATCCTTCAGCACAAGATACGCTGCCCTGTTGGCTCCATCCTTGGCACATGTGCCTCTGGTGATCTCCGTCCACCCTGTCCAGTGGGGCTTGGCGGGCAAAGCTTTGACCTTGATCTCCACCATGACCAAGGAATCCTGCCCATAGATCTCCTTCTGCCATGAGTACCTGGGCTCCTGTCCTTCCTCATAGCCCACGGCCTGCAGAATCCTCCAAAGGATAGTCGGCAACCCGAAGTAGGTCAAGAACGTCTTCCGGGTCAGCTTGGTGGCCAAGCGGTGACGCGGAACTCCTCTACCTCCGGTGGCCTTGCGAGCGGTCAGCTTAGTCCGGGCCATCTGTAGAAACAAAAGGGTTTCGAACTCTCGTGAGACGGATATTAAGTTGGCAAAAAAAATTTTATATAAAAGAGACAACTTTTAATTAAGGGGAGGTAATGTAAATGCAAGAATATAAACATGATGCATGATCGTACTTACGTCACTACAAGGAATCTGGGCTTCTGTGACGATTTTTTGGATTATGACGCACCTTCTGTGACAACATCATATCGTCATAGAAGGGGTACACTGACACAAAAAAGCATGTAATTGTCACAATCAGTTTGTCATAGATGGATGGTCCTTCTGTGACAAACTAATTGTGACAATTACAAGCTTTTTTGTGTCACTGTACCCCTTCTGTGACGATATGTTGTTGTCACAGAAGGTGCGTCATAATCCTGAAAATCGTCATAGAAGCCCAGATTTCTTGTAGTGCGTTCTCACTCACTAATCATGACTCGTAAGTCCTAACATTCTAGTCGGTGGCAAGAACGATCTCTCATGCGTTATCTACACGTTCTACTCGATCGCACAGTTAGCGTACCTGCAGAAGATTCATTTCAGCCCAAAGCAATCCCAATGATAAAACAATTGAGCATTGGCTAATATGCGCAAAATACATAGAAGCCAACACTAAACACCATGCACCAACATAGTAAACACCCTCAAAAATATTGATACCCTCATATGTGTCTGCGTGGAGCTCGCACATACTTGGTATAAGAACTCTCACCTAGACCGACGGTTGGACGGTCATGCTCTCATATCTCACAAAATCATTTTATGCATGTTTTCGCGATCGACGCATTCTCTTTTTCCCGAGAATGGACCAGCAAATAAAGATCCAGCATGAAGCAAAACCCTGAACCCTGTTAGCAGTTAAACCACCTAAATCCTAGTATAGGGCTTAAGGACGATACTGGGCACACTTAGTAATTGAAAATAGTTTTGAAAATAATTTTGAAATACCCGTTTTAGTTCGAAAATAGCTCTTTGCTGCTATAATAACTTGAACCATGCTCCGATACCAGCTGTAGCGGAACCGTCCTGATTATAAGAGCTCAAGTACCGTCTTAGTCAAATCCGTCTGATTTCGACTCATACTTGAACCCATATAACACTGGTAGTCCGAAAATCTCGAAGGATTTCTATCACCGTACAACATACAGGATCGCATTGTTCAAGAATTACATTCGCAAAGATACATCACAGAGAACGAAACCGAATTTAAAGTATCAGAGTGCGAATTGAAAACAGAGTTATTACAATACCGAATTTAAAAGTGCGGAAGCTTAAATAAGTTTGAAACACGACCACTACGCATGTGGTCCAAATGAAACATTGCTTGACAAATCCAACTCAACACGACTCACTCTTCCCTTTTTAGATAATGTGCCACTAGGAGTCTCAGACCAGCAAAAGAAAAGGGGAAGCTTCTGGACGACCCTACCCTGGGCCTACTCCTCATCACCTTCCACCGGGTAGAGGCAGTGCTTACAATAGCCAAAGTAGACCTGGCCATCTGCAACAAACGGGATAAACCCTGAGTACGGGAATGTACTCAGCTAGACTTACCCGTCCAACTGAAAATAAAGACACCAAGGGTATGCAAGGCCTTTTTGGGTGGATCTGGGATCTTTAGTTGTGAAAAGCTCAAATTAAGATAAGTGAGGATTTAATGATATTAAGGAGCTGTCATTTTTTAGACCTACTCCTTTTTCTAGGTTTGCACCTGAACTACTGCACACACTTGAGTCTAACAGACAATAATATAACCATATCCAGTTGACTTATCCATATTTTAGTTGAACCTTTTAAAACATCACATGGAGTTGTATCGTGGTGAAGCTCGCCATAGTTTCCCACTAACCGGGGGAGACGGCGACTCGAATCGAATTCCAAACCAGCTGGTGAAAGACCTTTAATACCAGCCCACACTTTCCCGTCGGGTCCATGCATTGGGCAACCGCTCGATGCTTGTTCGTGGTGGTAATCGTCGCGGTTCAAGCGCGGACCGCCCAATTGGAACCTGGCGATGGCCTCACGCGGCAGATCGCAATTTCCATACTAGAGGGCGCGACACGGGTCGAAACCGGCCCGAACAGCTTCTAACCGGCTTTGGGGTCGATGATTACGGCACCGACCTATCCCTAAGTAAAAGGGCGCGTTCAAAAATGAACGAGGGCCAACATCGATACAAACCTACACGATCCAACGGACGGACTGCCCCCAAGTTCCAACTTGGTGCCTTGCCTTCCAGCTGACCGTATTTCATTACTACTCAGGTTCTTTTTCACGATAGCAAATATAGTCAACCATGATCCGGTAACTACCCATCAGGGTATTACGGGAACATTCTTAACTACTACTTTTATTAAGCAAGCTAAGCAATTCTACATTGTAAATAAATAACAGGATAACAAGGTAGATTTTAATCAATAACCAAGGAATGGTAATGCATCAAGTAGGTTTCATTCCAACTCCTAAACCTAATGCATCACAATATAAAAGGACTCAAGTAATTTTAATTGCAAAGGGTAGGAGGCTTAATATGCTCCGGGGCTTGCCTTGAGAGAAGACTGAGGCCTCGTGGGAGGGGCACTCAGGCAGGTTAGTGTCGGCCGCGGGGTCGACTTCCTCGGCTTGATGCAGTTCCGGGATCTCCTGCTCGGCGCTTGTCTCCTGCTCCAGGTCTTGCTCCTGAACTATCGATCCTATTGCAATGCGGTTGAAAATAATAAATAAATAATGCGTAGTGTGAGATGGGGTGGTATGAGTGTCAATATTTCTTGCAAACCAACAAAACCAACTTGTTGAACCATTTTTGACATTGAGGTAAACACTTAATTATCTCATAAAACAATTTCATTAATCCACCTATTTCTTATTTAATAATTCAAAAGAAATTTGAGTTTGAACTGCAAGTGCATTTTTATGGACTCAGAAAAATCCACAATAATTCCAGAAGGCAAATGGCATCCGCTGGACTTCACTGAATAATTTTCAGCCAGAAATAAAATACAGAACTGCAGATATAAAAATAACAAATAAACTGCTCATAAGGTGCTTTGAACTAACTTTTTACACAAAAAGGTGTTCAACAGCAGATTTCATAATTTTTCTAGCTTCAACTACTCATAAACATTCTACTGTAGAAAATTTACTGTCAGAACATAAATATACAAGCCTAGACAAAATAAACAAATCTATTCCAAATTAAACCATTTGAACTACAACCCTACTGAAAAAAGGGGCTAAACTCATTTTCATATTTTTTCCAGATTCTACTTCACATTTCATATTTATCAAGGAAGTTTCATGAACAGAAATATTATATTATTTCTTACATGAATTTCCAAAGGAAAACACAGAAAAGTACAGTTGTAAAGCAACTTCAGATTCTTCCATACAACAGCTCATGCTTAACATTTTTCTTAGCCTAAACATGTCATACAGAGACTACACAATTTTTCCCACATTTTATTTCTACATATAAAACACCTTAATATTTATTCTAAGAAAACAGCCAAAAAGGACTTTTAATCATAACAGAAACTTTTTCGACATAAACAGTGCAGCATATATTTCTCTGAAGTGCAAATCATGATAAGAAACCTACACAAATTTTCCCATGAATTATCTCAACAAGAAAACACCTATTTTCATTTATCTAAACAAAAGCTCACAAACTGAATTAAATAAAAACAGTAATAAAAACTTTCACCAAAAAAAATACTTTCATATTTTTCCATGATAGATCTACTCATAAACAAGCTAACAAAACTGAAAGTACTTTATTTGGACTTTTAAAACGAGCTACACAAAAATAACAAGCATTTCTGGAAAATAAAACAAAAAGGAAAACATTTGAAATCATCCCGGCTCAAACTGCGTGAACTCGGTCCATGGACCGCGTGTGACTGACGCGCGGGGTCCGCTGGTCAACGGGACCCACCCGTCAGTGAGGGCGAAGCAGGAAAAGGTGTTGACCGGCGAAAGCTCGTCGACGGTGAGGTCGCCGGAGGTGAGGCTAGGCTCGATAGACTCGTCTCGACGAGGCGCATCCAGCGGTGGGGTCGGTTTGGCCAGAGGGTGACCGAAGCGTGCCGGCGGCTAGCGATGGCGGACGGCGGCGGCGGCGACACACGGCTACGCCGTTTCCGGCGGTCGCCGGTGAAATCGGGGAAGGCATAGGCTTACTCGAGCCCTAGGGAGGCTATCGGAGGGCTCGGCTTGGCTCGGGAAGCTCCGAGGAAGCTTGGCCACGCGAGCGGCCATGGCGGACGGTGGCGGAGCTCGGCTAGGCCGTGTCCGGCGGTCGCCGGCCAAATTGGCGCGTGCGCAGTGCTTTGTGAACCCTAGGGAGCTAAGTGAGTGGGTTGGTTTGGCTCGGATGGCTCCAGGGGAGCTTGGCCTCGTGCATGGCCGCGGCGGCGCCCATGGCGTTCGGCCGGAGAGATGAAGTGAGATAGGGAGCGGTAGCGTTGAGATGGATAGGTGTTCTCACCTTGCCTTGGCTCGGTGAAGCTCGAGGACGAAGGAGAGGAGCGGAGGAGCTTCGGTCGGGGAAGAACAGCCGCGAGCTCCAGACGGCGCTGATGGCTTTCGCGGCGGGGCTCCTCGGACTCCGACGTCAGCGAGGCTCGGCGGTTTTTGCGGAGGTGCGCACCGTGTGGTCTGGATGATGGCGGGGTGGTGGCCGAGGTTAATCGGTCGGTGGTGGCTCGGCTAGGGCGGAACGGTGGTGCGGTTCTTCGGTGCCGAACGACGGCGAGCAGTGAAGTGCTCGGCGTGTTCGCGGGAGAGGAGAGGGAGAGGGAGCAGGCGGGTGTGTGCGAAATGAGAATGAGAGAGCGGAGAGAGGGAGGCGCTCGGGTTTTGGTCTCGGCGGAGCGGCGGACGGCCAGTCGCGGCGGGGGCCACGGCGGCGCGGCGGGCGAGGCAGGGTGCGGTCGACGAGGGCTCGGCAGGCGAGGCGAGCGCGGAGTGGGCGAAGCCGATCGCTTGCGTGATCGCGTGGAGAAGGATCGGAGAGGGAGTGGCCGCGCGAGATTTTTCGCAGAGATCGCCGGCCACGCGGCGCTTGCGGCCGGCGTACGGCGCGGCGTGCCAGCGGCGGCAGCGCGCCGTGCGCGGGCGGGCGCGCGCGCGGGCGAGCGGGCGAGCGCTGGGCCGGCGCGGTGAGCTGGGCCGAAAGGCCGGTTGGGCCAAAAGTGAGGGCGCGGGAAAAAAAAATCGTTTTCCTTTTTCTTTTTTCAAAAACTTTTCAAACTTTGACCATTCAAAAACTGTTTCAAAAACTCCAAACCAGGCTTTGACCCAAATATAAAAGTTGCTCAAAATAAGTTTCCCTACAACTTTCATATAAGACACTTTTTCTGAAAACCAATTTTACAATCTCCTTATAATTAAAGCCAATTTTGAAACAAAAAACATTTTGCTTACTTCATTTTTATTTAACAAACTATTTTGAACTAGGTCAAAATATCAACATGAAAAGCACTCTACTCATTATTCTCTATTTTATAAAACTATTTGCCAAAACAGAAATCCACTTTAATCATCAAGTCAAATAGAAATACAAAATCCAGATAAATAAACAAAAGGCAAAAAGCACTCATATGCACATGAAATGATGCAATGCATTGCTTATGCATTTTGGTAGCTAAATGTGGTTCCTAATGCAGTGCTTGACACTAGGGTATCACAGCGGCCGCCACCCTACTTAGGCCCAAATGGGCCAGAGTGGCTTGGCCTTGCTCCTGGTACACTTGTTTGGCCCAAATTCCATCATTTCCTGCATTAAGATAAGAAACTATGCACATGTGGAAATAGGTTAGTTATAAACCAAATCTTCTACTTTTTATGTTGTTTTACCTTGGTTTTTGGTGAAATGTTGATGGTGAAATGATGCTTTAAGCACCGTCCACAAGCTCCCCCACACTAACCTCTTGCTCGTCCCGACCAAGCATGGACTTTAAGAAATGAAACAATTTTATTGAACTAAGCATTCACACAAGATGTTCAACTACCTATACTCATGTTAGTAACCTTTCTAAGTGGCTAATAAATCACACCTACGGCGGCTGAAAGATAGAATAGTTTGCAAGCAAGAGAAACACACTTTCCTCTTTTACATACCTTGGGGTTTCAGGATATTTTCAAAATGAAAATCATGGTTCATTGAATCTCTCTTTAAATCTCAAGGCACTCATGGTGTATATCCTCACTTTATGGCAAAAGTAAATGCCAGAGTCTATGGTTTATGTGGAGTTTATAGGGAAAGGAAGGAATGTAAGGCACTTCTATCTCTCTTTTATTGCTAAGTCAAGTTTAGGATCATGGGAGAGTATAGTCATGCACTAGCCAAGGTATAGGGTGGACTAACTCAACTTCTTTATTCTTTTTGAAACTCTCCTCTTACCAAGGATCATGGCTATATGCATCTCTTCTTTTTTTTGAATACTTGGGACACTTGTCTTTTTTTTAGAGCATTTGCTCTTCTTTTTTTTGAATACTTGGACACTTGTCCTTTTTAGAGCATTTGCTCCTTTTTTTTAGATGCTATATAGCCATGTCCTTTGAAAGAATGAGAAAATTTATATGATTCTTTTAGAATAAAATTTTGGAGGAGAACTACGTGAGTATACTCTCAGTGTGAGAGTTCTCTCAAAAAGGCATGGTTTGCCTTGGCTTTTAGAGCATGACTAAACTCTTCTACCTAGATCAACTATTCTTGACAAAGCTCAAAGATTGATTCAGAAGGCTTTATGGGCTGTTTTCCTATACTCTAATATTTTGGCTCTGGTAGGTGGATAGGAAAGAAAGATCATGAACCATGGTAATTTTGGTTTTCAAAATAAAAACTCCCAAGGTTGTAGCAGAGTACTAATGTAATTTCAATTACTACTTCTATATCTTATCAAACAACAACCTCGGCTGATTTTCCTATCAAAATGAGTAGGCTACTACACATGAATAAAAGGTAGAATAACATGTCATGTAAACACTCAATTCAAAAGAAATTGTTTCAGCATTTTTATTTCCTAGCTGCATTTTTAGTTCAAACCGAGACATCCAGTGATCCAAATTATATAGAATTTAAAACACAGGTTTAGGGGTTCACCGGGGGTGTTTCGGTGCAGAGTGGCCTGGCGGCCGCCAGTAATAAGTGGCGGCCGCCATGGGCTTTGGCCCATGCGGCTTGCAAACAGCGTGGTAGTTACCTTGCTAAGTTCAGGTTACTGTTTTGAACATTTTGTCACGTTTTAGAGAGGTGTTTAGAGAGGGGATTTCCCCCACACTAGAAGTTTTGGTACTTTTTATTTTTTTAAAATGAACAAACTTGATGAAAGAAAATAAGGGTGTCTTTTTATTCGTTATAGAAACTTCCTAAACAAAATATTGAAATTTAAACAAACTGAAATTTAAATCAAGCAAAATTAAACTTAAACTAAATCAAACTAAAAAATCTACCTAGACACCCTAAATCTAATCTAATCTAGTGAAGGAGCCTCGTAGAGATCCTCGAAGCCCGTCTCTTTGAAGAGACGCTTGATCTTCGAGGTGCAGCCCTTGCGGAGGATGGTGAACCGATCCTCCATATCCATTCGCCAGAGGGCTATCTCTGCGACTTGATCCTCCAAGGCGCTCTTCTCCTTGCGCAGCTTCTTCACCTCGGCGGCGAGTTTTTCGAGGGTTAACCCCTCCTCACCACCGCTGTGCTCCATCTCGCCGGGGACTCCTGCTGGCGATGGGTTGAGACGGCGGCGCACGGATGGCTCGGAGAGCGACCCATTGGAGTCATGAGTGCTCACCTCGCGCTCATGCAGCCTCTTCTCCAGTTTAGCCCTCTTGGGATTAGTGCTGTAACTGCGGGTGTGGCTATCCGAGCCAAAGCTGACCCGGGATTTCGCCCTTGATGGAGAGGGCGTTTCATCACCCCTGGCCTTTACGGCCGGAGACTTCCTCGGGGTGATATCCCCTGTGGTCGGCCTGGTGGGCGTCCTCAGTTTCTTCTCGGGTGGCGCCACTGGAGGAGGATGAAGACGGAGCGGAGACGAGGCCAGGGGACGTTTCACCCCTAGCGGCCGCCCAGCAGGGGTGGCGCCCGCCACTGGAGTGGTGGCTGGTGCCTTCCCTGCGCCCTCCGGTGGTGTCCCCTTGACATAAGTGCCATCTGGCAACACCATTGCTAAAGGAGGCACGTCAAGTACCTCCATGTCATCGTCGATCAAAGATCGGATGATGGCTTTGGTGGAGGACGAGATGGATCCTTGAGGGTTATAGGACTTGGATTTCCGTGGAGACGACATGGTTTTGGAGGAGGCATGGCTGGACTTCGTGAGTGGATGGAGGGAGAAGAAGGAGTTCTTCTTTTAAGAAGGGGGAGAAGTGGAGGGATAAGCTTTAGATGAACTAACACGTCCTCATCTCCTCCTTCTTTCACTCTCCCGAGCTCGGGATTAGTTGCCACGTGGAGGGGGGCCTCTAAACTGCCACCTAGTGTGGCGGGCGCCAGGGTTTGGTGGCGGCCGCCAGTTGGGAGTGGCGGCCGCCACTCCTCCTTCGCCGGGCATCGAGCGGGAGAAGGTAAGCCTCCTAAATTTCAAAGTTCCGATGTCGAAATGGCTTGGTTGGGCCTAAAAGAGGCCTTTCTCGGGGTTTTGGAGGGACTAGGTGCATGAAATGGACAAGGGGTAAATTGGGTCCATCCATTAATTGTCATGGGCTTGAGCTACTTCAATGTTAATTATATCAATTTCGTTTAGCTCATTTTTATCAAAGTCATAGAATATTTTTAATATTTGTCCATTGACTTTGAAGATTTGCCCATCGTCACTTTCTAATGTGACGGCTCCATGGGAAGAGGTTGCAACAACCTTGAAGGGTCCTTCCCATTTGCTTCGAAGTTTACCGTGTCCGAAAAGTCGAACACGGGAGTTAAAGAGTAAAACTTTATCTCCTACTTCAAACTCTTCCTTTTTGATCCGTTTATCATGCCATCTCTTAGTCTTCTCTTTATAGAGCTTGGCACTATGATAGGCTTTCTCTCGCCATTCTTCTAGTTCGGAAATTTGCATCTTCCTATTTTGGCCAGCTTGGTCAAGGTCCGTGTTCCATTTCTTAATGGCCCAATGAGCTTTGAACTCAAGCTCAACAGGAAGATGACAAGTTTTTTCCATAAACTAGTTGGTATGGGGACATTCCAATCGGGGTCTTATAGGCGGTTCGATAGGCCCACAGAGCTTCGGGTAGCTTATGTTTCCATCCCTTTCCCATCTCTTCTACCGTCTTTTGCAGGATATTCTTTATTTGTTTATTGGACGTTTCGGCCTGTCCACTTGTTTAGGTATGCAGTGGCTATATTATGTTGGATTCCTTGACTAGCTAAGAAATGTCGGAAGCTCTTATCTATGAAATGAGGGCCTCCGTCACTAATGACTAGTCTAGGAACTCCAAAACGAGGAAAGATGTTTTCTATGAACATTTTCTTCGAATGTTTAGCATCTGCCGCTTGACAGGGTATGGCTTCTACCCATTTCGAGACATAATCCACCGCCACAAGAATGTACTCGGCGTCATAGGATTTAGGAAAGGGGCCCATGAAGTCTATACCCCAAACATCGAACAACTCAACTTGGAGATTGTTCACGAGAGGCATAGCATCTCGGGCATTAATGTTACCATGCTTTTGGCAACGAGGACAACGTCTCACATAATTCTTTGTGTCCTCGTACATGGATGGCCAATAAAAACCACTTTGCCATATTTTAGCATGTGTCCAAAAAGCTCCATAGTGTCCTCCATATTCGGCAGAGTGACATCTATCTATGATTTTTGTTGCTTCTTCTATGGGGACACATTTTCTCAAGAGTCCATCTGCACAGACCTTATAGAGATATGGTTCATTCCATAGGTGTGTTCTGCTTTGATATAGCAGTTTCTTTCTATTCTCACCCGGTGGGACATAGCCGGTGACTATAAAATTCACGATGTTTGCATACCAAGGGTTGGTATATGTGACTTTTAAAAGGGTATCATCGCGAAGAAAGTCATTTATCGGGAGATTGTCCGAATTATTGACTTGTAGTCTAGACAAGTGATCAGCTACTGAATTCTCTACTCCTTTCTTGTCTCTTATTTCCAGGTCAAATTCTTGAAGGAGTTGGATCCAGCGGATCAACCTTGGTTTAACATCTTTCTTAGTGAAGAGATATTTCAGAGCAGAGTGATCGGTATAAACAATCACCTTAGCTCCCACTAAGTAAGATCTAAACTTGTCTATGTCAAAGACTACAGCCAAAAGTTCCTTTTCTGTGGTTACATAGTTTAGCTGGGGGCCGGTCAGGGTCTTACTAGCATAAGAAATAGCATAATGCTTCTTATCTTTAGTTTGACCAAGGACGGCCCCCACAGCATAATCACTAGCATCACACATGATTTCGAACGACAAATTCCAATCTGGGGGTTGGATGATTGGTGCCGAAGTTAGAGCCTTTTTCAAAATATTGAAAGCTTGTAGACAATCCTCGTCAAATTTGAACGGGACGTCTTTTGCTAACAGGCTCGTTAAGGGTCTAGCAACCTGTGAGAAATCCTTAATAAACCTTCTATAAAAGCCGGCATGGTGTGGGGATATGGACCCCAGGGTACCACACGATGGTACATGGGCCTCACTACTGGGATTCGTCCGGCCCGCAGGATGAAGGCGTACGACGCACGACATGCACCGTACGACAGTTGTAATCTAGATACAGTACCAACTCGGATACTTACCATGTAACTCTGTCTCTTCGGAATATATAAGAAGGGGCAAGAGTCCTCCGAGAGGACAAGGAGATAGATCCTAGATCATAGACAGCAGATCATAGGTCATAAGCCACAAGCCACATCCAATCATTACAACTCGACGCAGGACGTAGGGTATTACGCTAACCTAGCGGCCCGAACCTGCATAAACCTCTGTGTTCATCTACTTTTGCCTTGCGTCAACGTCTGGGTCATCGTCTTGCGCACCTTCCCCTCTAATCTACCACCTTGGGCATACCCCTAGGTGGACTATCGACCATATTTCGTCGACAGTGGCGCCCACCGTGGGGCATGTGCGTACGGACGCCATGACGACTAAGATGGTTTTCTTCCTCGTTTCCATGACTCCTTCGAAGGCTTCACGTTCGTCGTCGGGTCGTTCTTCTGGACCATTGACGTCGACGGCGCCGCCCGGGGCGTGGAGGCGGTGCAGGCTTCCCCTGTGCCGAACGGATCTGCTTCCACCACTTCAGCATCGGCGAGACCAGCCTCGACATCTCTTCGAGGTCATCTTCCCCGGCGCTCCGACCATGCTTCCCCGCTATCGGAGACAGCGTGTCGACAATACCGATCTGATCGAATCCATCGATCGGGTCACGGCAGGCATCATTGACACTCTCGCTCTCGTAGATCTGATGAGAGATCGATCTCTGAGCAAACATCGTCGTACCTCTCGCTCCGACCTCCAACCGTGTCGCAATGATGATCGCCGTAATAAGCGGCGCTATGACGACCACGACCGGGAGGAAAGATCGAGTGCTAGACAACTCCATCACCGTCGACAAGAAAACATCGTTGGCTTGGCTGATCAACTACGACGAGGATTACAAGAAGCTACTCGATGACCCGTGCCCTATGCTCGCTCTGATCATCTACGAGCCAGAAGCTTGCCATCACGTCGTCGTCGAGCCAAAGACGAGCCACCGACGAGCCAACGAGCCACCGACGTGCCAACGAGCCACCCGCGAGCCAGCGATCCACCCGCGAGCCTACGAGCCAAAAGCGAGCCATCATGTCATCAACGAGCCACCGTCGAGCCACCAACGAGCCGACGAGCCACAAGCGAGTGGTCACGTCATCGTCATTGTCTCACCGCCATCCTCGCCGACCGCTCGTTGACGACTCATCGCCGTCCTCGACGCCTCTCGTCGACTACTCCGTTCGGACGACAATCAAGCTAAGTATTATCTTTCACACCAATCAAATATTTCTTCGATCATGATATATCTCTAGATATCATCGTGTGCCTCTGTGGTCACATTATTCTTTACAACGACTTTTCGTTGTTTTTCACCATATATACCATCCTGAGGATGACATATGTGTCTTCCCGAGCAGCCACGTTTACACTCGTGCTTTCCAGAGACGGCCCTGTCTCCGGCTCCTCCCTACACGTGAATGCAGCTCCGCGCTCTGCGTTACGGGTGGTCGGCAGTGGCTCCTCGGTGATGCTGGTGCTCTTACGCGTGCCTGGGCTCCGCGCCTTACGCTCCGGAGTTATCGGCTAGCTGCGGCTGGCGACTCAGTTACAAACAAACTGCTCGGGGGAATTTTATTTAATACTGAGCGTTCAATCCAGCTGTCTGACCGCTGAGCGGCACATGCTGTTTCTTTATCGCTGTTATTTTCTCCATATTTTATTTATACATCATGTACTACCGTTCTCCGTATTTATTTTGCAGGGTCGAGGTTTAGTCAACGAGCTTATCATTTAAGCTCGGGGACTGGACCAGTCATGAAGAACAAGAAGATCATCGCTTGGGACCAGCTGGTCGCTTCGCTCGGTGCTCATCACCTGGCGCTCGGACTTCGCCGCCGAGTAGCTGGTCGCTTTGCTCGGTGCTCACCACCTGGCGATCGGACTTCGCCGCCGACCAGCTCGTCGCTTCGCTCGGTGCTCACCACCAGGCGCTCGAACTTCGCTGCCGATCACCTGGTCAGTCGCTCGGTGCCTACCACTTGGCGCTCGGACGTCATCGCCGACCAGCTGGCCGTACTCTTCGACGCTCATCAACGGCTACACCGAGAGCTCACCAGCTGAGCTGGGGACTCCTCGGTGCTCGGGTTCGTCGACCACCTGGTCGCTTCGCTCGGCGCTCACCACCTGGCGCTCGGAATTCATCGCCGACTAGCTGGTCGTACTCTTCGACACTCATCGACGACTACACCGAGAGCTCACCAGTTGACCTGGGGACTCCTCGGTGTTCAGGTTCTTCACGCCAACATCGTCAGCAGCGCTGGTCGGATCGCTCGGTGCTCACCGCCTAGCGCTCGGACTTCATCGCCGACCAGCTAGCCAGACTCCTCGACGTTCAACGACGGCTACACCGAGGGGTCACCAGCTAACCTGGGGACTGCTCGGTGCTCGGACTCGTCGTTCGGCAACCTGCTCGGACGACATACTGCTTTCACCATAGTGGATTTATCTTTTTTATAAGCCTGCTACAAGATTTATTCTTCATCTTCTAGCAGCCTTGGGGACTACCGTGTATACATGGCGCTCGACCGCGCATGTATATAAGTCTGATTATTCTCAAGACCCTGGCACCACGTGACCGAGTCACCTGCTGCCAGGCTCGGGGACTAGCTGTGGGGATATGGACCCCAGGGTACCACACGATGGTACATGGGCCTCACTACTGGGGGTCGTCCAGCCCGCAGGATGAAGGCGTACGACGCACGACATGCACCGTACGACAGTTGTAATCTAGATACAGTACCAACTCGGATACTTACCATGTAACTCTGTCTCTTCGGAATATATAAGAAGGGGCAGGTGTCCTCCGAGAGGACAAGGAGATAGATCCTAGATCATAGACAGCAGATCATAGGTCATAAGCCACAAGCCACATCCAATCAATACAACTCGACGCAGGACGTAGGGTATTACGCTAACCTAGCGGCCCGAACCTGGATAAACCTCTGTGTTCATCTACTTTTGCCTTGCGTCAACGTCTGGGTCGTCGTCTTGCGCACCTTCCCCTCTAATCTACCACCTTGGGCATACCCCTAGGTGGACTATCGACCATATTTCGTCGACACATGGCCCAAGAAGCTTCGGATCTCTCTCACATTAGTGGGTGGTGGCAATTGTTCAATTATATTGATTTTGGCTTTATCCACTTCTATCCCACATTCTGAAATTCGATGGCCTAGGACAATTCCTTCCCGCACCATGAAGTGACACTTTTCCCAGTTAAGAACTAGGTCCTTCTCTTCACAGCGTTGGAGGACTTTGTCTAAATTGGCTAGGCAATCGTCAAAGGTTTTCCCATAGACCGAAAAGTCATCCATGAATACCTCCATGATTTGTTCAATCATGTCGGAAAAGATGGACATCATACACCGTTGGAAAGATGTCGGCGCATTGCAAAGTCCAAAGGACATGCGTCTATAGGCATAAGTTCCATACGGGCATGTGAAAGTGGTCTTACTTTGGTCATCTGGATGGATTGGGATTTGGTGATAACCAGAATATCCATCCAGGAAGCAAAAGAAGGAATGGTTTGCCAATCTCTCTAGCATCTCATCTATAAAAGGAAGCGGGAAATGATCTTTCTTTGTGGCTTTATTCAGCTTCCTATAGTCTATACACATCCTCCATCCAGTGACAGTGCGTTGAGGGATTAACTCATTTTTCTCATTCTTAACGACTGTCATACCTCCTTTCTTTGGAACTACTTGCACGGGACTTACCCATTCACTATAAGGAACTGGATAAATAATTCCCGCGTGCAAGAGTTTCAGGACCTCCTTTTTCACGACTTCACGCGTAGCGTTATTAAGTCGTCTTTGGGGCTCTCTTGAAGAGGGTATCTCAGGATCGAGAGGGATACGATGGGTGCAGAGATTTGGACTAATTCCCTTCAAATCTTGAAGTGAATAGCCCAAGACAGATTGGTGTTTTTCTAAGACAAGGGTTAACCTACGGACTTCCTCTTCAGATAGCTTACTGCTAATGATTACGGGAGTCTCGGGGTCTTTGTTTAGAAAGATGTATCTCAGGCCTTCAGGCAGAGGTTTTAGCTATATGGAAGGTCGAGATGGCTTTTCCGATTCGTTTAAGCGAAACGGTTCATCTGTCTCGGCTTCTTCTTCAACAAAGAACTCAGAATCTTCTTCAAAATCAGGCTGAGCTAACTCATATAGGGTAGAGGTTCTAGCTTGATCGAGAAGATCTGGTTCTGGTGGTTGTTCGGCAATAGAATTTAATGCTCGAACAAAAGGTACTGAGTACTCTTTTCCACCGATTTGAGCATTAAAGTGCTCTTGACATGGTCCTTGCAAGGCAAGTATGGACCACGGTTGTCCTAAGAAGACGTCAAAAAGGACTACATTGACAATGTAGAAATCTAAGACCATGTCCGCTCCATCTACTTGGATGGGGACCATCTTTAGGATTCCTTCACTTTCCAAGATGTCACCATGTGGGTCTCTTGAACACCGTTTAGTTGGATGTCGTTGAAGGTCGAGGAATGTTCTGGATACGTAATTACTAGCAAGAACATTAATTCCCACGACAGGGTCGTAAAAGGCAAAGGCCCTTTCTCCCCTAATTCGACAATCTATTACGCTAGGTACTTTATCTATGCGAGGGATGTTTTCTGATACTTCGGCTTCCATTGTCCATTCATGACTCATGATAGCCGAAAGTTCCAAAAGACGTTCTCGGCTATAGATTCCATCTGAGGACTCAGGAAGTGGTTTGTCGGATGGGAGAGCTTGAACGGAGTAGTTCATAGCATTTTCGTAATCCTCAAACACATCATCCTCTATCTCGCCCAAAAATTCCGGAAGAATTTCTCTTCCAGATGTGGACGGAATAGGCTCCGCTAAGTCCAACGAGCTAGACTCGGGCTCTTCTTGTTGTTCTACGGTGAAAACTTGGGTTTCTACGACTTCTTCCTCAGGGATTTCATCGGAAACTCCAGTATAAGAAGTATTCTCGAGAATTCTATCAAGAACCTCCTTTCCACCTTGTGGAGAAAGATGAAGAAACGCTCAACCTGACGAATGATCAAGGTGAAGAGCGCTCTCTTTCTCTAGACCGACATAAAAATGCTGAAGGAGCACTGGATCGGGTATGGCTAAATCGGATCCTGAATTGATTAAACCAATAAAACGGTCCCAAGCCTCCCATAAGGTCTCCTTATCATTTTGTCTAAAGGTCAACACTTCTACTCGTAGTCGTACCACTCGGTGGACAGGGAAATACGTCAAGATAAACTTGGTCCGTAAAGTTCCCCAGTCTCCTCTGGCACTTCCCACGGTTCGAGCATGCCATGTTTTAGCTGCTCCCGTCAAAGTGAACGGAAACAGCTTCCACTTGACAGTGTCGGGTGAAATGCCCGAAATGTTCAAGCATGCACAGACTTGCTCAAACTCACGTAGATGTATGTAGGGATTTTCTGATCCCATAAACATGCTCTCCTGAACTTTGTTAATAAAGTCAGGGCGCAATTTGTGCGGATACATGGGTGTATGCCGAGTCTCTGTGTGATGAGTGATTGTCAATGGAGATGATGCGCATGTTCTTTGGCTTGTGTTGTGCAGGTGTCGAGCACGGAGACAGTGATCGATGGCGGGTGAAGGTCAAGTTGCGACGTGCCGTGCCGACGGACCGGGCGCGATGAAGGATGGGCGTGCCGTGCGGCGGACGTGCCATGCCGATGTATCGGACGGTGAAGGGCGGACGTGGACTTGGACTGATGGACTGGAGGCCGGAGGATCAGCTGTGGTGGCTGGCAGCCTGCGACAGCGACAGGCGGAGAAGTGCGATCATGTCGGTGGAAGGGGTGCACAGGCGGTGCATCCCCTCTTCGACGCCGGTTTGTTGGTAGAGCCCGGGAAAAACCAACGGTGGACGGTTTCCAGGTTTGGGCCTCAAAACCTGGGTGCTGGGTTTCCAGGTTGAGCCTCAAAACCTGGGAGTGGGCCGGTTTCCGAGTTTGGGCCTCAAAACTCGGGCGCTGAGGGTTTCCGAGTTTGGGCCACAAAACTCGGGCTGGAGGCTGGTTTCCCGGTTTGGGCCTCAAAACCGGGGGCTGATGGAAAAGGCTGGTTTCCCGGTTTGGGCCGCAAAACCGGGGGTGCAGAGTGGTGGCGGCACGTGGCGGCGATCTGAAGGTTGCGTGGAGGCGACGCGGAAGACCGTGCGGGCGTGGCCGTCGGATCTACCTACCACCAGCGGGTGGACTAGAATAGCCTTAGGGTTAGGCTGGTCCGCTCTGTAAATTAGAGTAGAGAGGGGTAGAGTAGGAAATAGACTTAGGCTAGGTTAGTATAAGTAGTCTAGGGGAGACACCCTCCTCCCTATCTTAATCGGAGTTAGAGCTTTCATTTCCTAGGGTTTCCACTCTCCCACACCCCTGCTTTAGCCAGTTGAGATCCGCAGAGAGACTCCACTCTGTGTACTGTTGATTCGAGGAAGTGAGGTCGTATCCTCACCTTGGATCCCATCTCTTGGTGTCAATTCGCGTTTTGATTTCATGTTCATCATGTTCTTCGCGGATTGCTTTGTGCCTTGAGTTTTCCCGTCGCTTGATCTTTGTGCTCGGTTCATCTTTCACGATTCCGTTTGAACTGAGTTGCTCTAGATCGTGAGGCACTTCTTTCCACCGAAAGAAATCATCTCTAACCTCACGGTCTAGGAGATCGATCAAGTTTTAGTTTCGGGTCTCTTTTTCTTCTTTCCCCCGAATTCCTTCGATTCACCGATTTGGAGTTAGGTTCGAGCCATGATCTCTTAGAGATAGCTCACTAACCTCCTTGTGACTCCTCAGATCGAATCCCAAGCCTAGAGCACTTGATTCGGAGGAGATCGGGTTGAATCGCCGGAGTTTCAGTGCAGTCGCGGGGTGACCGGACGCTCTGTCGGGCTGACCGGACGCACGCTTTCAGAGTCCGGTCGTTGAGCACGGCGCCAAGCTTTTCTGCGTACTGACCGGACGCTCTCGACCGGACGCTCTGTTTGCATTTCGACCGGACGCTACGCTTGCACTGTTCCCGTGTCATTGTCTCATCTGACCGGACGCTCAGTGAACGACCGGACGCTTGAGCTCCGTGCGTCCGGTCGCGAACAGAGAGCTCCCAGAGCTGTTTTCTGACGACCGGACGCGTCCGGTCCCTGCTGACCGGACGCAGGCCAGAGTCCGGTCGCTGCAGTTTCGCGCGTCTTCGTTCGCGGTTCGTTCGTTCTTGATCGGATTTGAGTTCCGTCTTTTGGGTTGGCTTTCTAGGGTTGTCTAGTGTCCCGCTGTGCTTCTAGGAAGCATCCACCCTACATCTAGGGTCGTGGACATTAGCAAGCTCTAGGTTTCGCTTTTGGGGTTGATCTTGGGACAGTGGCATCTAGTTTCCGAAAGGAAATTTTTGAAGCTCCCATTCACCCCCCCTCTGGTCGCTTTCGGGTAGCTTCTCGGTCCTTCAATTGGTATCAGAGCAGGTTAAGGATCTTCCACCTTAGCCGGTTCCAGATCCACCGAAGGCGACATGGATCGCGGCGTGGGCAAACCGCCGTTTTTCGATGGGACGAACTATGCGTATTGGAAGATACGCATGTCGGCCTATCTCCAGAGCATGGGCTCTTCTGTTTGGGAGATTTGCAACAACGCCAACTACGTTGTCCTGGCTGCTCGTGTCTCTCAGTTTCAGATCGATGAGCACAAAGCCAATAGCCGGGCGCGTAACGCTCTGTTCTCCTGTTTGAGCGTGGGTGAGTTTGATCGCGTTTCTCACCTCTCTACGGCTCGGGAGATCTGGGACACCCTCATGCGTTTTCATGAGGGCACCTCTCAAGTCAAAACCCGACTCTACGAGTCGTTCAAGAGAGAGTATGAGAACTTTCGACATCAGCCTGGCGAGAGCATAGAAAGTTTATTCGCTCGCTTTCAGGTGATTGTCAACAGGATGAGGGCTAACAGAGAGCAGTTGCCATTTGACGATCATGAGCGTGCTTTGAAGCTTTTGCACACTCTTGACCGTTCGGTGTGGGACTCCAAGGTTCAGGCAATCATCGAATCGCCGAACTATGAGACCCTCACCTGCGACGAGCTCTTCAGTAAGCTCAAGTCCAGTGAGATTGATGCTATGGCGAGGGCTTCTTTTGAAAATCCTTCTCGCCCGTCCATGGCTTTGGTTTCCGGCTCTTCCTCTAACCCCTCAGCTGGCTTTGCGCTTTCTTCTCTCTTTTCTGTGACAGAGGACCAGCTGGAGTCTTTGGGAGACGACGAGTTGGCTTTGCTTGCCAACCGGTTTTCGCGGTTCCACAACAACCGCGTGAACCGCCGTCGTGGAGGAGGACGCGCCGGATGCTACGAATGCGGTGACCCCGACCACTTCATCGCCGACTGCCCCAAGAAGAAGAACAAGCATCTGGGGAAGGGGGATCACGGCCACAGGCGCGACTCCAAGTACAAGGAGAAGCACGTTCCCCCAAGGCACAAGAAGCGGGGCGGCTTCAACAAAGAGTACATCAAGAAGAAGTACTTGGAGAAGCAGCAGGCTGAGCAGCGAGCGTTCTTCGCCACGCTCAGCGATGTCGACGGCTCGGATGACGACTCCGCTCGGTCGAGTGATGACGAGTCCGAGAAGAAGAAGCTGGAGGACACGTTCAACGGCTTGTGCTTCTTCGCCGGCGACGAAGGCCTGTGTACCATGGCGCTCGGAGATGAGGTCGACGGCGAGCCGGAGCGTACCCCTCGGAACGACGACGACGACGACACCTCCCAGGTATCTCTCACCTACGACGAGCTTTCCTCCGAGGTTGAGAAGTTGACTGCTGCCCTCCTTAGTCAAGACAAGTTGCTTAGGCGTGCCGCTAGAGAGCGCAAGGAGTTTAGGCAGAAGTGGGAGGACACGGTGAAGGAGCTTGAGTTCGCTCGGTCCACCGTGGTTGTGTCGGAGGAGTTGGAGTGCGAGAGTTGCGCCGCGCACATGACGGATCTTCTCACTCTGAGGAGTAAGTATGCTGCGCTGGTAGATGAGGTGGATGAGCTCCGAGCTAGACCGCAGCTGTTGGGTGCGTGCAAGACTTGTCCTGTCTTGCAATCCGAGTTGGCAGAGAAGAATGCCAAGCTTGAGTCTTTTGAGAAGGCCGGCTCGGATAGCACTTGTGTCAAGAGGTGTGCTTTGTGTGAGGGCCTGGAGCAGGAGATGGCCAATGTGAGGCATGACAAGGTGCGTACCGAGGAGGAAAACACATACCTTCGGACCGTCTTGTCATGGGTGTCTTGTGGTGAGCCTCAGCTCGGGATGATGATCTCCCAATTCAAGCGAGCTGCTGGGGCTCCTGGTGTAGGTCTTGGCCAGAGTGTTGATCTTTCAGCTTTTGGTAAGATTGGAGAGTCTAGTGGTCTGAACCCCTGTGAGAAGCCCAACTCCACCACTACTCCCAAACTAACCAAGCTTCCACCCAAAGAGCCTGCCAAGCCTGTCACCAAGGATGGAGTTGTAGTTGAACCCCCCAAGGCTCCACCCAAGAATCCACAATGGCAACCCAAGCCCAATCACCTAAAGAACAAGCTTGACACAATGCCACCCATCCGAGAGGAGTTGCCACAGAAGGGCAAGGGCAAGGTGAACCATACCCACATCCCTGCAAACCAACAACCCCCTTTGCGCGCGGTGAGGTTTCAGTGTGACTTTTGTGGGCGGGATGGTCACCTGAGTGAGTTCTGCTTTAGGCGCAGGAGAGAGGCGCGCCGAGCTAGGGAGATGCAGAACCCGGACATGTTTCACCCAGCTCGTGGTGGACATGCTCCGAAGCCTCAGGGGAGAGCTGCTAGGTCTGGAGGGAAGCATACCCAGCCTAGGCAGCAGGAGAGAGCCCCTAGGAGGGAGACTAGGCCTAGAGGTAGAGCACCTCAGTTTGTGAGGCCTAGGCAGGAGAGAGCTCCGAGGAGAGACGCTAGAGTTGAGCAGCAGGCTCCTAGGCGTAGACCTCGTAGAGAGCGTGCCCGACGAGGTCCTGTTTTTGCAGGTAACGGACCCCGTGGCGGAGGCTTTGTTGAGCGCCTTGTCCCACCGCAGGTAGAGTTTCGCGGTGAGCGCTTCTTCCCCAGCGGACCACGTTTTCCTGTGCGTGGTGATCGCTATCCCCCTAGACAGGATGGTTTTTACACTAACCGTTCTTTTGAGCAGCCGGCCCAACACTGGTTTCCTTCTTATCTTACTAACCCCAGTGTTGGACCGTATGTTCACCCTATGTCTTTTTATTGATGTAGGAGGAGCGGTTGGAGGACATTTGGCTTGTGGATTCCGGTTGCTCGAGGCACATGACCGGAAATGCCAAATGGTTCTCCAGCCATAGTCCGGTCGCCGGAAAAGAGTACATAACCTTCGGCGACAAAGGTAAGGGCAAGGTATTGTCCGTTGGTGCAGTGCGGGTTAATGAGCACTTTGTGTTGCGCGAGGTTGCTCTTGTTTCTAACCTGCATTTCAACTTGCTTTCTGTTTCGCAACTTTTTCGTGAAGGCTATGAGATTCGTTTCAAACCGAACCTTAGCCGGATCTTAGATCCTCAGGGTGATCTTGTATGTCTGATTTCACCCTTTGGGAATGTCTTTCGCGCGAATTTCTCAAAGTCGTTTGGATCTTCTCGCTGTCTTTTGGCTAGTCCTTCTTCTTCTGATCTTTGGAAGTGGCATAGGAGGCTCGGTCACCTGAGTTTTGACTTGCTTGCAAGACTTAGCTCACTTGGCTTAATCCGAGGATTGCCCAAGCTCTCGTTGGAGAAGGATCTAGTTTGCCATGCTTGCCGGCATGGAAAGATGGTTGCTGCTCCCCACCATCCTTTGACCAAGGTTATGACCTCGCACCCCGGAGAGCTTTTGCATATGGACCTTGTTGGTCCGGCTCGGGTGAGCTCCGTTGGTGGGAAGTGGTATGTGCTTGTTATTGTTGACGACTTTTCGAGGTATTCGTGGGTCTTCTTTTAGTTGAGAAGTCCGAGACATTCTCCTTCGCTCGCGATCTGATTTGCGTCTTCAGAACGAGTTCCCTTTGAACTCGATGCGAGCGATTAGAAGTGATAATGGTTCCGAGTTTAAAAATTCGGATTTTGAGAAGTTTTGTAAATGCCTTGGTTTGGAGCATCAGTTTTCTTCTCCCTATACACCACCCCAAAATGGTGTTGTAGAGAGGAAGAATCGGACCCTTGTTGAGATGGCCAGGACGATGCTTGATGAGCATAGGACTCCTAGGCGCTATTGGGCCGAAGCTATGAACACTGCATGCTATATTTCGAATCGCATTTTTCTGAGAGTGTTTTTGAAGAAGACCTCTTATGAGTTGCGTTTTGGTCGCCAGCCCAAGGTGAGTTATTTTAGAGTCTTTGGTTGCCACTGTTTTATATTGAAAAAAGGCAACCTAGACAAGTTTGAGTCTCGTTCTTCTGACGGTGTGTTTTTGGGTTATGGCACTCACACTCGAGCTTATCGTGTACTTAACCTTGACACTAACCGAGTCATGGAGACATCAGATGTCACCTTCGACGAGACTCTTGTTTCTCCTTCTTCTCGTTTTGAGCGTGCAGGTGATCACGAGGTTGGAGAGCCTCTTTCGATGACGAGGAAGAGGGTGCTGAAGGTATAGATGATCCAGCACCCCCTCCGCCTGCCGCGCCGCCGGGAGCGGCTTCGACGACGACCCGTGGCCCCGAGACGTCTTCTTCCTGGGGGCCGTGGAATCCACCTCGCGCGGTACCTTTGTACCCGGGGTGGAACCAGCTACTGTTGAGGGGGAGGTTACTTCTTCCCGGGAGGCGCCACGACACATCCAGCGCCAGCACCCCCCTGAACAGATGATCGGAGACATCGACGAGCGAGTTACTCGCTCCAGGTCACAGCACATCTCGCACTTTGCTCATTCTGCTTTTGTTGCGTCTTTTGAGCCCCGAGATGTTGGACACGCATTGACGGATCCGGATTGGGTCAATGCCATGCATGAGGAGCTAGAGAACTTTGAGCGAAATCGGGTTTGGGTTCTAGTGCCACCACCTCCTGACTGTAAACCTATTGGGACAAAATGGGTTTTAAAAACAAGCAAGGAGAGGAGGGCCACATTGTGAGAAACAAGGCCCGGCTTGTAGCGAAGGGTTATAGTCAGAAGGAGGGGATAGATTATGAGGAGACCTTCGCTCCTGTAGCTCGTTTGGAGGCTATTAGGATACTCTTGGCTTATGCTGCATCCATGGGTTTCAAACTTTTTCAAATGGATGTCAAGAGTGCCTTCTTAAACGGCTATATTGAGGAGGAGGTCTATGTCCAGCAACCCCCCGGTTTTGAAAATCCCAAGTTTCCAAACCATGTCTTTAAACTCCACAAAGCTTTGTATGGTTTGAAACAAGCCCCTAGAGCCTGGTATGAGAGATTAAAAACCTTTTTGCTAGCTAAGGGTTTTAAAATGGGATGTGTAGATAAAACGCTCTTTCTCCTCAAGCAAGGCAAAGATACTCTCTTGGTCCAAATTTACGTGGATGATATCATTTTCGGTGGTTCTTCTCACGCTTTGGTTGCCAAGTTTGCAGATACTATGAGCAGGGAGTTCGAGATGAGCATGATGGGCGAGCTGACTTTCTTTCTCGGGTTGCAAATTAAGCAATCCCGAGAGGGGACGTTTGTGCACCAGGGCAAGTACACAAGGGACTTGCTGAAGCGGTTCGACATGGGTGAGGCTAAGCCTCTTCCGACGCCCATGTCGACGACGACTGCCCTGGATGCCGACACGGATGGAGAAGCAGTGGACCAGAAGGAGTACCGCAGCATGATTGGATCGCTGCTCTACCTGACGGCGACACGGCCGGACATTCAGTTCGCCGTGTGCTTGTGCGCGCGCTTTCAGGCTTCGCCACGCATTTCTCACCGTCAGGCGGTGAAGCGCATCTTCAGGTACCTTCGTTCACGCCCGAGCTCGGGATTGGTATTCTGCTTCCTCCACCCTCTCGCTTTGTGGTTTTTCTGATGCTGATTTTGCTGGTTGTCGCATTGAGCGCAAGTCCACTTCTGGACTTGCCAGTTTATTGGATCTTCTCTGGTGTCGTGGTCTTCTCGCAAGCAGTCTAGTGTCGCTCAGTCTACCACGGAGGCTGAATATGTTGCTGCGGCTAGCTGCTGTTCCCAGTTACTCTGGATGATGGCCACTTTGCGTGATTTTGGTTTGAGCTTTACTCGAGTTCCTTTGCTTTGTGACAGCACGAGTGCCATTAGCGTTGCTAAGAACCCTGTGCTTCACTCGAAAACCAAACACATTGATGTGCGCTTTCATTTCTTGCGAGACCCACCAGGAGAAGGTGATATCGACCTTCGCCATGTCGATACTCATCACCAATTGGCTGATATTTTCACCAAGCCTTTAGACGAATCAACCTTTAATAGGTTGAGGGGTGAGCTTGGTGTGTGTTTCCCCTTTAGATGGGGGAAGCATTTTGAGATGTACAGACTGACTCTTTTATTTTGAGGTTCTTTTCTTTTGAGTTTCTTGAGTCTCTCCTTTGGTATCTTCTTTCGTTCAGTTTTGTGTCGGGGCATACGCATTTACATTCTGAGCTTCATGTCTATATTCACTAGAATGTAATTATGCTCTTGTTAGTATTGCTCCGATACTTATGATGATGCTTGTAGCTTATGCTCTTTCTGATCACTGTTACATGTTATGAGCGAGCTATTTTTTGGAATGGTGAATTATGCCTAATGTATATAAATCTGAAAATGTTCACCATTGAGATATGCAACTAGCATGTGTAGGGTGTGTTGAGTCCATTCCTGCTTTTCATATATGCTAGGTTGCTATGTCTCTAGTTCTGAGTCATTCACTTGCTTGGTTGTTCATAACTTGCTTAAATCTGGACCAAGTATTGTTGAATTGAAAAGATCAGATGGGATTGCTTGTCAACACCTCATGGTATTGAGACTGTTTCTCATTGCACTTTGAGTTAAACTTGAGCCATGTAGTGTATGACCGAAACCGTTGCTTTAAGCTTCTGATTGCTTCGGCATAGGCTTCGCACGGTTGAAAAGTTAGGCGATGACAAGCTTTCAACCTCTCGCAATCACATGCTAAAATGAACTTGTGAATTCTTTTACCGCTGCAACTCCGATATGAATTTGAAATCACAAGTATATGCTTCATTCCTATGCATGATGATTGAACTTTGCTAGGGGTAGTTCACCTTGTATATATGCTTAGCACTTGTTTGGATTCCTTCTATACATGTCTAGTGCTATTTTGATGGTGACATCCTTTTGGCTTAAAACTGCTCACATGCTCATATGCTTCATATTTCGTATATTGATGCAGTTTGAGCCTTTGCTATTTGAAGTGCTTAATTGAGATGTTGGAGCATATACTGATTAGAGCATCTTTGCACTCTTTTGACTATATACTTGAAGCTCTAACTTGCATTTTGACACTTTCAGTATGCATTGTGGAAGGAGATCTTGTGTTCAGAGGGAGTTTATGTGAAGAAGAGTTGCTTCTCGATACCTTTTGGCTTGATAAGTGCATTTTCCACTAGGGGAGAAAGAAATTTACGCAAATATATGCCCTGACAATCTTTGTCCTAGTTGCTTGCATTTGTCGAGGGGGAGTGTGCTAGTTGTGTTGAGCCGTTGCCTCTGTCTTGAGGGACTAGCAAACGTTCCTAGCTTCTCATGAGCTTCATAGTTGATAGTTGTGTTGAGCCGTTTGCCTCGTCTTGAGGGACTAGCAAACGTTCCTAGCTTCTCATGAGCTTTCATAAGCTTTTTTCATTTGGCTTTCAATTGGTATCGTCTGGTGTGCTTTCCCATTTGGTTTGGGTTGATTTTCAATTGGTTCGGAGTGAGTGATTTTCTTGCTAGTTGTGTTGAGCCTCTGTGCCTCTATCTTGAGGGACTAGCATTTTGCTTCTGTTGTCCTCCGATCTTCAATTGCTATCTGCTAGCGGTGGTTGAGCCTGTTCTACCTCTTCTTGAGGGCTAGTTTTGCTTTGCTTGGTTGCGTCAAGCCGTTGTCCATGTTCTTTGGGGACCAAGTTTTTTTTCTTTTTTTTTTTTTTTTTTTGCTCATCCACTTGACCTTCTTCGGCTTTTGTAAAATGCTTCTGGGTCATTTGGTTGGGTTTTCTCTTCCCACTCCTTCCTACCTCCTTCTTCTTATTTCATGATTTGTTGTGGAGTTGACAATGCACTCATCAAGGGGGAGATTGCGGATACATGGGTGTATGCCGAGTCTCTGTGTGATGAGTGATTGTCAATGGAGATGATGCGCATGTTCTTTGGCTTGTGTTGTGCAGGTGTCGAGCACGGAGACAGTGATCGATGGCGGGTGAAGGTCAAGTTTGCGACGTGCCGTGCCGACGGACCGGGCGCGATGAAGGATGGGCGTGCCGTGCGGCGGACGTGCCATGCCGATGTATCGGACGGTGAAGGGCGGACGTGGACTTGGACTGATGGACTGGAGGCCGGAGGATCAGCTGTGGTGGCTGGCAGCCTGCGACAGCGACAGGCGGAGAAGTGCGATCATGTCGGTGGAAGGGGTGCACAGGCGGTGCATCCCCTCTTCGACGCCGGTTTGTTGGTAGAGCCCGGGAAAAACCAACGGTGGACGGTTTCCAGGTTTGGGCCTCAAAACCTGGGTGCTGGGTTTCCAGGTTGAGCCTCAAAACCTGGGAGTGGGCCGGTTTCCGAGTTTGGGCCTCAAAACTCGGGCGCTGAGGGTTTCCGAGTTTGGGCCACAAAACTCGGGCTGGAGGCTGGTTTCCCGGTTTGGGCCTCAAAACCGGGGCTGATGGAAAAGGCTGGTTTCCCGGTTTGGGCCGCAAAACCGGGGGTGCAGAGTGGTGGCGGCACGTGGCGGCGATCTGAAGGTTGCGTGGAGGCGACGCGGAAGACCGTGCGGGCGTGGCCGTCGGATCTACCTACCACCAGCGGGTGGACTAGAATAGCCTTAGGGTTAGGCTGGTCCGCTCTGTAAATTAGAGTAGAGAGGGGTAGAGTAGGAAATAGACTTAGGCTAGGTTAGTATAAGTAGTCTAGGGGAGACACCCTCCTCCCTATCTAATCGGAGTTAGAGCTTTCATTTCCTAGGGTTTCCACTCTCCCACACCCCTGCTTTAGCCAGTTGAGATCCGCGAGAGACTCCACTCTGTGTACTGTTGATTCGAGGAAGTGAGGCCGTATCCTCACCTTGGATCCCATCTCTTGGTGTCAATTCGCGTTTTGATTTCATGTTCATCATGTTTTCGCGGATTGCTTTGTGCCTTGAGTTTTCCCGTCGCTTGATCTTTGTGCTCGGTTCATTTCACGATTCCGTTTGAACTGAGTTGCTCTAGATCGTGAGGCACTTCTTTCCACCGAAAGAAATCATCTCTAACCTCACGGTCTAGGAGATCGATCAAGTTTTAGTTTCGGGTCTCTTTTTCTTCTTTCCCCCGAATTCCTTCGATTCACCGATTTGGAGTTAGGTTCGAGACCATGATCTCTTAGAGATAGCTCACTAACCTCCTTGTGACTCCTCAGATCGAATCCCAAGCCTAGAGCACTTGATTCGGAGGAGATCGGGTTGAATCGCCGGAGTTTCAGTGCAGTCGCGGGGTGACCGGACGCTCTGTCGGGCTGACCGGACGCACGCTTTCAGAGTCCGGTCGTTGAGCACGGCCGCCAAGCTTTTCTGCGTACTGACCGGACGCTCTCGACGGACGCTCTGTTTGCATTCGACCGGACGCTACGCTTGCACTGTTCCCGTGTCATTGTCTCATCTGACGGACGCTCAGTGAACGACCGGACGCTTGAGCTCCGTGCGTCCGGTCGCGAACAGAGAGCTCCAGAGCTGTTTTCTGACGACCGGACGCGTCCGGTCCCTGCTGACCGGACGCAGGCCAGAGTCCGGGTCGTGTGCAGTTTCGCGCGTCTTCGTTCGCGGTTCGTTCGTTCTTGATCGGATTTGAGTTCCGTCTTTTGGGTTGGCTTTCTAGGGTTGTCTAGTGTCCCGCTGTGCTTCTAGGAAGCATCCACCCTACATCTAGGTCGTGGACATTAGCAAGCTCTAGGTTTCGCTTTTGGGGTTGATCTTGGGACAGTGGCATCTAGTTTCCGAAAGGAAATTTTTGAAGCTCCCATTCACCCCCCCTCTGGTCGCTTTCGGGTAGCTTCTCGGTCCTTCAATTTGTAACTATCGGCATATATAGGTTGTGATGATAAATGTGGCTCACGTAGATGTACCTCACTACTCGTACCTTCTACTGAAGATGCCGGGTCCTAAAGGCATTTTAACCTTCAGGGGTGACTTGAAGCGATCATTCGATTGCGACACAGAGGCTCTTCAAATCGCCGAAAAAGCTCAACTCGCCCTAGAAGTACAAGAACTTGCTCAGATGGTACATAACACCAAGCCCGGAGATGCAGAAATCCCAGCCAAGAAGGCGGGTACTATCCAACCATCAGTAGAAATCTCTACAAAAACTATTGACCTGGAAACCGGTGATCCCTCAAAGCGGTTATCAGTGCTCACCTATCTGAAGAATAGGAACACGCGCTCACTGTTGACACCTGGGGTGGCACGCAGAAGAAACCGCAAGCGCACGGTTGTCAGTTGTAGCTTTTCACCTCAGAGTATTCCGGGGTATCGAATCCACGAGGAACGTGAAGTGATTTTGAGAAAACTAGGGGGGTAAGGATATCTGCGGATACATGGGTGTATGCCGAGTCTCTGAGTGATGAGTGATTGTCAACGGGTTTGATCGCATGTTCTTTGGCTTGTGTTGTGCAGGTGTCGAGCACAGAGACAGTGATCAAGGGCAAGGTGAAGGTCAAGCTGAGACGTGCCGTGCCGATGGACTGGGTGCGATGAAGGATGGGCGTGCCGTGCGGCGGACGTGCCATGTCGATGGATCGAGCAGTGAAGGGCGGACGTGAGGCTTGGACTGAGGGACCAGAGTGCCTGAGGATCAGCTGTGGTGGCTGGCAGCCTGGGACAGCGACGAGCGGAGACTTGCGGGGCACGGTGTTGCTCGGGTCGAGGACCTGGGGACACGTGTCGGTGGACGGGGTGCACGGGGGTGCATCCCCTCTACAGCTTCGGTTTGGTGGTAGAGCCAGGGAAAAACCATCGGGTGGACGGTTTCCAGGTTTGGGCCTCAAAACCTGGGGCTGAGGGTTTCCGAGTTTGGCCACAAAACTCGGGCTGAGGACGGTTTCCAGGTTTGGGCCTCAAAACCTGGGCGCTGCGGGTTTCTGAGTTTGGGCCACAAAACTCAGGCGTTGGACTTGGAGGCTGGTTTCCGGTTTGGGCCTCAAAACCGGGGGATAGCTGGAAAAGGCTGGTTTCCCGGTTTGGGCCACAAAACCGGGGGAGCAGAGCGAGGACGACACGTGGCGGCAATCGGAAGGTTGCGTGGAGGCAACGCGGACGACTTGTGCGGGCGTGGCCGTCGGATCACCTACCACTTGAGTTGGTCCAGAATAACCCTAGGGTTTAGCTGGTTCGCTCTGTTGTAAGTAGATTAGAGAGGGGTAGAGTAGGAAATGTACTTAGACTAGAATTAGGATAAGTAGTCAGGGAGACACCCTCCTCCCCTTATCTCAGTTTTAGCCATCTCATTTGCTTCCTGCACTTAGGGTTTCCTGCTCCCCATCCCCCTGCTGTAGCTGAGATCCGTAGAGAGACTTGCAACTCTGTGTACTGTTGATTTTGAGGAAAGGAGGCCGTAACCTCCTGTGTCGTAGCGTGTGTTTGCGCTTCGGCTTGCAATTCGTGGGTGTGATTCGCGTTTTGTTCGTGTTCTTCGCGAAATCCTTTTTTCTCCACGATTTTCCCGTCGCTTGATCTCTTTGCTTGGTTCATCTTTTGCAAATCCGTTTGAACCAAGTTGTTCAAGATCGTGAGGCACTTCTTTCCACCGAAGGAATTCACCTCTAACCTCACGGTCTAGGAGATCGGTCGATTTTCGTTTCGGATCAAGTTTTTCTCCTTTCCCCCGAAATTCTTCGACTCACCGATTTGGAGATAGGTTCGAGCCATGATCTCTTAGAGATAGCTCACTATACTCCTTGTGACTCATCTCACCAAGTTTGATCCCTAGAGGATTTGTTTTGGGTGAGATCGGGGCAAATCGGTGGACGAACAGTGCAGTCACGGAGTGACCGGACACTGGGCACGGGCTGACCGGACGCTGACCCAGTGCGTCCGGTCGTTGAATACCCAGCGCATCTCTCCCGTGACTTGACCGGACGCATCGTTTCTCTTCTGACGGACTCGTCTTTGGCACTGTTCACCGGGCTTGTTCTTGTCTGACCGGACGCACTGCTAGTGACCGGACGCTCCAGGACAGTGAGTCCGGTCACAAACAGAGAGCTCCGAAAACAGTATCTGCACGACCGGACGCGTCCGGTGCTCAGTGACCGGACGGCAGGCAGAGTCCGGTCAGTGCAGGTTCAGCACGTTTTTGTTCGCAGCTTGCTCGTTCGTTGTCGGATTCGATTTCCGTCTTTTGCGTTGGCTTTCTAGAATTGTGTGTAGTGTCCCGCTGTGCTTCTTGGAAGCATCCACCCTGCATCTAGGGTCGTGGACATTAGCAAGCTCTAGGGTTTGTCTTTTGGGGAGATTCTCGGGACAGTAGCTACTAGTTTCCGAAAGGAAATATTGAAGCTCCCATTCACCCCCTCTGGTCGCTTTCTGGTTGCTCTCGGTCCTTCAATTGGTATCGGAGCGAGGTTAAGGATCTTCCACCTTAGCCGGTTCCAGATCCACAGAAGGCGACATGGATCGCGGCGTGGGCAAACCGCCGTTCTTTGATGGGACGAACTATGCGTATTGGAAGATACGCATGTCGGCCTATCTTCAGAGCATGGGCTCTTCTATTTGGGAGATTTGCAACAGGACGATTACGTTGTCTTGGCTGCTCGTGTCACTCAGCTCCAGATCGATGAGCACGAGGCCAATAGCCGGGCACGTAACGCCTTGTTCTCCTGTTTGAGCATGGGTGAGTTTGATCGCGTTTCTCACCTCTCTACGGCTCGGGAGATTTGGGCCACCCTCATGCGCTTTCATGAAGGCACCTCTCAAGTCAAAACCCGACTCTACGAGTCGTTCAAGAGAGAGTATGAGAACTTTCGACATCAGCCTGGCGAGAGCATAGAAAGTTTATTCGCTCGCTTTCAGGTGATTGTCAACAGGATGAGGGCTAACAAGGAGCAGTTGCCTTTCGACGATCATGAGAGAGCTTTGAAGCTTTTGCACACTCTCGATCGGTCGGTGTGGGACTCAAAGGTCCAGGCGATCATCGAATCGCCTAACTATGAGACCCTCACGTGCGACGAGCTCTTTAGCAAGCTCAAGTCCAGTGAGATTGACGCCATGTCGAGAGCTTCTTATGCGAATCCTTCTGGCCCGACTATGGCTTTGGTTTCTGGCTCTTCCGCTAACCCCTCTGCTGGCCTTGCGCTTTCATCTCTCTTTTCTGTCACAGAGGATCAGCTGGAGTCTTTGGGAGACGAGGAGTTGGCTTTGCTTGCCAACCGGTTCACGCGGTTCCATAACAACCGCATGAACCGTCGCCGTGGAGGAGGAGGACGCTCAAGATGCTACGAGTGCGGCGACCCCGACCACTTCATCGCCAACTGCCCCAAGAAGAACAAGTATTCGGGGAAGGGCGATCATGGGCGCAAGTACGACTCCAAGCACAAGGAGAAGCACGTCCCCCCAAGGCACAAGAAGCGGGGCGGCTTCGACAAAGAGTACATCAAGAAGAAGTACTTGGAGAGAAGCCCAAGCTGAGCAGCGAGCATTCTTCGCCACGCTCAGCGACGTCGACGGCTCGGATGACGACTCCGCTTGCTCAAGCGATGACGAGTCCGAGAAGATGAAGAAGATCGAGGACAAGTTCAACGGTCTTTGCTTCTTCGCCGACGACGATGGCTTCTGCACCATGGCGCTTGGTGATGAGGTCAACGGCAAGCTGGAGCACACCCCTTGGGACGACGACGACGACGACGACACCTCCCAGGTATCCCTCACCCACGACGAGCTTTCTGCTGAGGTTGAGAAGCTTACTGCCGCGCTCCTTAGTCAGGACAAGTTGCTTAGGCGTGCCGCTAGAGAGCGCAAGGAGTTTAGGCAGAAGTGGGAGGACACGGTGAGAGAGCTTGAGTTTGCCAAGTCCACCGTGGTGTCTGAGGAGGTTGAGTGTGAGATGTGCACCACGCACATGACTGACCTTCTCACTTTGAGAGGTAAGTATGCTGCGTTGGTAGGAGAGGTGGATGAGCTGAAGGCTAGACCTTCTCTGTGGGTGCGTGCAAGACTTGTCCTGTCTTGCAATCTGAGTTGGCAGAGAAAATGCCAAGATTGTGTCTCTTGAGGAGGCCAACTCAGGTAGCACTAGTGTGCTAAGTTGCCTTGTGTGAGGGTTTGGAGATGGAGATTGCGAATGTCGAGCATGGCAAGATGCAAACCGAGGAGGAAAACACATATCTTCGGACCATCTTGTCATGGGTCTTGTAGTGAGCCGCAGCTCGGGATGATGATCTCCCAATTCAAGCGAGCTGCTGGAGGTCCTGGTGTAGGTTTTGCTCAGGGTGTTGATCTCTCGCTTTTGGGAAGATTGGAGAGTCGAGTGGTCTGAATCCGAGTGAGAAGCCCAACTCCACCACTACTCCCAAACTAACCAAGCTTCCACCCAAAGAGCCTCCTAAGCCTACCACCAAGGATGGGGTGTTTGAGGAACCTCCGAGTGCTCCACCCAAGAACCAAGTGTGGCATCCCAACCCAACCACCTAAAGAACAAGCTGGATACAATGCCACCTATCCAGGAGGAGTTGCCACAGAAGGGCAAAGTGACCCATACCCACAGTCCTGCGTACCAACAACCCCCTGTGCGTGCGGTGAGGTACCAGTGTGACTTCTGTGGGAGAGATGGTCACTTGAGCGAGTTCTGCTTTCGGCGCAAGAGAGAGGCACGCCGTGCTCGGGAGATGGACAACCCGGACATGTACCACCCTCTCCATGGTGTGCATGGGCCGAATGTCCAGAGGAGAGCTGCTAGGTCTGGAGGTCAAGTTCCCAGGCCTAGGGAGAGGAGAGCTCTGAGGAGAGAGGCCAGGCCTAGAGGTCTAAACCTCAAGTTCCTAGGCGTAGGCCTCGTAGAGAGCGTGCCCGGCGGGAGCCTGCAGTTGTAGGCTATGGAACCGTGACGGAGGCTTTGTTGTTGAGCGCTTTCCCCCCAACGCGTTTTGAGTATCGCGGTGAGCGCTCCTTCCCTAGCGGACCACGTTCTTGTGTGCGTGGTGATCGCTAACCCGTAGACGTGCTAGGAATGGTTTTTCTGCTAACCGATCTTTTGAGCAGCCGGCCCAACACTGGTATTTCCCTTTCTTCACTAACCCCAGTGTTGGACCGTATGCTCACCCTATGTCTTTTTATTGATGTAGGTAAGACGGTTGGAGGACATTTGGTTGGTGGATTCCGGTTGCTCGAGGCACATGACCGGAAACGCCAAGTGGTTCTCCAGCCTTAGCCCGGTCGCCGGAAAGGAGAAATAGTACATAACCTTCGGCGACAATAGTAAAGGTAAGGTGTTGTCTCGCGGAACGGTGCGGGTTAATGAGCACTTTGTGTTGCGCGATGTTGCTCTAGTTTCTAACCTGCATTTTAACTGCTTTCTGTTTCGCAACTTTTTGATGATGACTATGAGATTCGTTTTAAACCGAACCTTAGTCGCATCTTAGATCCTCAGGGCGATCTTGTATGTCTGATTTCGCCCTTTGGGAAAGTCTTTTGAGCGAATTTCTCGGAGTCGTTTGGATCTTCTCGCTGCCTTTTGGCTAGTCCTTCTTCCTCCGATCTTTGGAAGTGGCATAGGAGGCTCAGTCATTTAAGCTTCGACTTGCTTGCAAGACTTAGCTCACTTGGCCTAATCCGAGGATTGCCCAAGCTTTCGATGGAGAAGGATCCAGTTTGCCATTCTTGTAGACATGGGAAGATGGTTGCCGCTCCCCACCATCCAGTGACTAAGGTCATGACCTCGCATCCTGGAGAGCTTTTACATATGGACCTTGTTGGTCCGGCTCGGGTGAGCTCGGTTGGTGGCAAGTGGTATGTTTTGGTTGTGTTGATGACTTTTCGAGGTATTCGTGGGTCTTCTTTTTGACTGAGAAGACTGAGACTTTCTCCTTCGCTCGCAATCTGATTTTGCGTCTTCAGAACGAGTTCCCTTTGAACTCGATGCGAGCTATTAGAAGTGATAATGGTTCCGAATTCAAAAATTCAGATTTTGAGAAGTTTTGTAACCGCCTTGGTTTGGAGCATCAGTTTTCTTCCCCCTACACACCGCCCCAAAATGGTGTTGTAGAGAGGAAGAATCGGACCCTTGTTGAGATGGCCAGGACGATGCTCGATGAGCATAGGACTCCCAGGCGCTATTGGGCCGAAGCTATGAACACTGCATGCTACATTTCAAATCGCATTTTTCTGAGAGCCATTTTGAAGAAGACTCTTATGAGTTGCGTTTTGGTCGCCAGCCCAAGGTGAGTTATTTTAGAGTCTTCGGTTGCCACTGTTTTATTTTAAAAAAGGGCAACCTGGACAAGTTTGAGTCTCGATCTTCTGACGAGGTATTTTTGGGTTTATGGCACTCACACTAGAGCATATCGTGAATTAACCTTGATACTAACCGAGTCATGGAGACATCAGATGTCACCTTCGACGAGACTCTTGTTCTCCTTCTTCTCGTTTTGAGCGTGCAGGTGATCATGAGGTTGGCGAGCCTCTTTTTGATGATGATGAAGAAGAGGGCTGAAGGGATAGATGACCCAACACCTCCTCCACCTGCAGTGCCGCAAAGAGCGGCTTCTACGACGACTCACGGCCCCGACACCTCTTCTTCCTGGGGGCCGTGGGATCCGCCACCCCGAGCGGTACCATTTGTACCCGGGGAGGCACCAGCTGCTGTTGAGGGGGAGGCTACTTCAGCTCGGGAGGCGCCACGACACATCCAGCGCCAGCACCCGCCTCAGCAGATGATCGGCAACATCGACGAACGAGTCACTCGGTCCAGGTCACAGCAAATCTCGCACTTCGCTTATTCTGCTTTTGTTGCTAATTTTGAGCCCCGAGATGTTGGACACGCTATGACGGATCCTGATTGGGTCAATGCCATGCATGAGGAGTTGAGAAATTTTGAGCGAAATCGGGTTTGGGTTCTAGTTCCACCTCCTCCTGAGTGTAAGCCTATTGGGACAAAATGGGTTTCAAAAACAAGCAAGGAGAGGATGGCCACGTTGTTAGAAACAAGGCCAGGTGTGTAGCGAAGGGTTATAGTCAGAAGGAGGGGATAGACAGGAGACGTTTGCTCCTGTAGCTCGTTTGGAGGCAATTAGGATACTCTTGGCCTTTGCTACATCCAAAGGTTTCAAACTTTTCAAATGGATGTCAAGAGTGCCTTCTTAAACGGCTACATAGAAGAAGAGGTTTATGTTGAGCAACCCCCCGGTTTGAAAATCCCAAGTTTCCAAACCATGTCTTTAAACTTCACAAAGCTTATATGGTTTGAAACAAGCCCCTAGAGCCTGGTATGATAGGTTAAAAACCTTTTTGCTTGCTAAGGGTTTTAAAATGGATGTGTAGATAAGACGCTCTTTCTCCTCCGGCAAGGCAAAGACACTCTCTTGGTCCAGATTTACGTGGATGATATCATTTTCGGTGGTTCTTCTCACGCTTTGGTTGCCATGTTTGCAGATACTATGAGCAGGGAGTTCGAGATGAGCATGATGGGCGAGCTGACATTCTTTCTCGGGTTGCAAATTAAGCAATCCCGGAGGGGACGTTTGTGCACCAGGGCAAGTACACGAAGGACTTGCTGAAGCGGTTCGATATGGGTGAGGCCAAGCCTCTTCCAACACCCATGTCGACGACGACTGCCCTGGATGCGGATGTGGATGGAGAAGCAGTGGACCAGAAGGAGTACCGCAGCATGATCGGGTCGCTACTCTACCTGACGGCGACACGCCCGGACATTCAGTTCGCGGTGTGTCTGTGCGCGCGCTTTCAGGCGTCGCCGCGCACTTCTCACCGTCAGGCGGTGAGAGCGCATCTTCAGGTACCTTCGTTTCACACCTGAGTTCGGGATTTGGTATTCTGCTTCCTCCACCCTCTCGCTTTGCGGTTATTCGATGCCGATTTTGCTGGTTGTCGCATGAGCGCAAGTCCACTTCTGGGACTTGCCAATTTATTGGATCTTCTCTTGTTTCGTGGTCTTCTCGCAAGCAGTCTAGTGTCGCCAGTCTACCACGGAGGCTGAGTATGTTGCTGCGGCTAGCTGCCGTTCCCAGTTACTCTGGATGATGGCCACTTTGCGTGATTTTGGTTTGAGTTTTTCTCGAGTGCCTTTGCTTTGTGACAGCACGAGTGCATTAGCGTTGCTAAGAACCCCGTGCTTCACTCGAAAACCAAACACATTGATGTGCGCTTTCATTTCTTGCGAGACCACCAGGAGAAGGGTGATATCGACCTTCGCCATGTCGATACTCATCACCAACTGGCTGATATTTTCACCAAGCCTTTAGACGAATCAACCTTTAATAGGTTGAGGGGTGAGCTTGGTGTGTGTTTCCCCTTTTAGATGGGGAAGCATTTTTGAGTTGTATCCTAGTCTGACTCTTCCACTTTGATCTTCTTTTTGTTGCATTTTAGCATACGCATTTACATTCTGAGCTTCATGTTTATAATCACTAGAATGTAACTATGCTCTGTTTAGTATGCTCCGATGCTTATGTTGATACTTGTAGCTTTGCTCTTTCTGATCATTAGTACATGTTATGAGCTGAGCTATTTTTGAATGGTGAATTTGCTTAATGTATATAAATCTGAAAATGTTCACCATTGAGATATGCAACTAGCATGTGTAGGGTGTGTTGAGTCCATTCCTGCTTTTCATATATGCTGGGTTGCTATGTCTCTAGTTCTGAGTCATTCACTTGCTTGGTCTGTTCATATCATGTTTAAAATTTGAACCAAGTTTTAGTGAATTGAAAAGATCGAGATGGGATTGCTTGCCAACACCTCACGGTATCGAGACTGTTTCTCATTGCACCTTGAGTTAAACTTGAGTCGTGTAGTGTATGACCGAAACCGTAGCTTTAAGCTTCTGATTGCTTCGGCATAGGCTTCGCTCGGTTGAAAAGTTAGGCAAAGACAAGCTTTCAACCTCTCGCAATCACATGCTAAATAATTGAACTTGTGAATTCTTTACCGCTGCAACTCCGATATAAAACTGAAATCACAAGTATATGCTTCATTCCTATGCATGATGATTGAACTTTGCTAGGGGTAGTTCACCTTGTATACATGTTTAGCACTTGTCTGGATTCCTATCTATACATGTGTAGTGCTATTTTGATGGTGACTATCTTTTTGGCTAAAAACTGCTCACTTGCTCATATGCTTCATATTTGTATGTGTGATCAGTTTGAGCCTTCGCTATTTGAGTGTTGTGTGCATTGGAGCTATACCGATTAGAGCATTTTTGCACTCTTTTGATATATGCCTGCAGCTGAGCTTAACTTGCATTTCTGACTTCATATGCATGTTGGAAGGGAGGGGGAGTTTCTTGCCTTGATGGCTTTTCTTGATAAGTGCATTTTCAACTAAGGGGGAGAGTTTTTGCAAATCATATGTCTCCTGGCGTTCAACTAAGGGGGAGCTTTTGCTAAGGGGAGATTTTCAAATCTTTATGCTCCTCTCTGATTGGACCTAAGGGAGTCCTGGTTGCTTGCACTTGTCGAGGGGGAGTTTGCTAGTTGTGTTGAGCCGTTGCCTCTGTCTTGAGGGACTAGCAAACATTTTCCTCAGTTGCGTCGAGGTTGATTTTGATTGGTTCGGAGACCTTCATTTGTTTTCAATGGTTCGGAGTGGTTTCGTGCTAGTTGTGTTGAGCCTCTGTGCCTCTATCTTGAGGGACTAGCATTTTGCCATTTTTAGCTCTGATTTCAATTGGTGTTTTGCTAGCGGTGTTGAGCCTGTTCTACCTCTTCTTGAGGGCTAGCTTTGCTCTGCTTGGTTGCGTCGAGCCGTTGCCCATGTCTTTGGGGACCAAGTTTTCGCCTCTTCCACTTGACCTTCTTTGGCTTTGCTATGCTTTTGGGTCATTTGGTCGAGTTCTCTTCTTCTCCTTCCTTCTTCTTCTTTCATTATGATTTGTGTGAGTAGTTGACAATGCACTCATCAAGGGGGAGATTGCGGATACATGGGTGTATGCTGAGTCTCTGAGTGATGAGTGATTGTCAACGGGTTTGATCGCATGTTCTTTGGCTTGTGTTGTGCAGGTGTCGAGCATAGAGACAGTGATCGAGGGCAAGGTGAAGGTCAAGCTGAGACGGGCCGTGCCGATGGATTGGGTGCGATGAAGGATGGGCGTGCCGTGCCGTGCGGCGGACGTGCCATGTCGATGGATCGAGCAGTGAAGGCTGATCAGCTGTGGTGGCTGGCAGCCGGGAGCGACGAGCGGAGACTTGCGGGGCACGGTGTTGCTCGGGTCGAGGACCTGGGGACACGTGTCGGTGGACGGGGTGCACGGGCGGTGCATCCCCTCTACAGCTTCGGTTTGGTGGTAGAGCCAGGGAAAAACCATCGGTGGACGGTTTCCAGGTTTGGGCCTCAAAACCTGGGTGCTGAGGGTTTCCGAGTTGGCCACAAAACTCGGGCTGAGGACGGTTTCCAGGTTTGGGCCTCAAAACCTGGGCGCTGGGGGTTTCTGAGTTTGGGCCAAAAAACTCAGGCGTTGGACTTGGAGGCTGGTTTCCGGTTTGGGCCTCAAAAACCGGGGGATAGCTGGAAAAGGCTAGTTCCCAGTTGGGCCACAAAACCGGGGGAGCAGAGCGAGGACGGCACGTGGCGGCAATCGGAAGGTTGCGTGGAGGCAACGCGGACAACTTGTGCGGGCGTGGCCGTCGGATCTACCTACCACTTGAGTTGGTCCAGAATAACCCTAGGGTTTAGCTGGTTCGCTCTGTAAGTAGATTAGAGAGGGGTAGAGTAGGAAAATGTACTTAGACTAGAATTAGGATAAGTAGTCAGGGAGACACCCTCCTCCCCTTATCTCAGTTTTAGCCATCTCATTTGCTTCCTGCACTTAGGGTTTCCTGCTCTCCCATACCCTGCTGTAGCTGAGATCCGCAGAGAGACTTGCAACTCTGTGTACTGTTGATTTTGAGGAAAGGAGGCCGTAACCTCCTTGTCGTAGCGTGTGTTTGCGCTTCGGCTTGCAATTCGTGGGTGTGATTCGCGTTTTGTTCGTGTTCTTCGCGAAATCCTTTTTTCTCCACGATTTCCCGTCGCTTGATCTCTTTGCTCAGTTCATCTTTGCAAATCCGTTTGAACCAAGTTGTTCAAGATCGTGAGGCACTTCTTTCCACCGAAGGAATTCACCTCTAACCTCACGGTCTAGGAGATCGGTCGATTTTCGTTTCGGATCAAGTTTTTCTCCTTTCCCCCGAAATTCTTCGATTCACCGATTTGGAGATAGGTTCGAGCCATGATCTCTTAGAGATAGCTCACTATACTCCTTGTGACTCATCTCACCAAGTTTGATCCCTAGAGGATTTGTTTTGGGTGAGATGGGCAAATCGGTGGACGAACAGTGCAGTCACGGAGTGAGGACCGGACGCTGGGCACGGGCTGACCGGACGCTGACCCAGTGCGTCCGGTCGTTGAATACCCAGCGCATCTCTCCCGTGACTTGACGGACGCATCGTTTCTCTTCTGACCGGACTCGTCTTTGGCACTGTCACCGGGCTTGTTCTTGTCTGACCGGACGCACTGCTAGTGACCGGACGCTCCAGGACAGTGAGTCCGGTCACAAACAGAGAGCTCCGAAAACAGTATCTGCACGACCGGACACGTCCGGTGCTCAGTGACCGGACGCAGGCAGAGTCCGGTCAGTGCAGGTTCAGCACGTTTTTGTTCGCAGCTTGCTCGTTCGTTGTCGGATTCGATTTCCGTCTTTTGCGTTGGCTTTCTAGAATGTGTTGTGTAGTGTCCCGCTGTGCTTCTTGGAAGCATCCACTTGCATCTAGGGTCGTGGACATTAGCAAGCTCTAGGGTTTGTCTTTTGGGAGATTCTCGGGACAGTAGCTACTAGTTTCCGAAAGGAAATATTGAAGCTCCCATTCACCCGCCCTCTGGTCGCTTTCTGGTTGCTTCTCGGTCCTTCAATATCTAGGATAGTTGAAGGGAACGGGCACTATCTACTAGGGTAGATCCTAGTCTATATATCTAGTTGATTTAAGTTCTTTACTAGTGTATTGTGGGCGTACTAGCCTTTACCACTGACTTAGGTTGAACGCTAGCACAACGAGCCCTACTGTTAAACTAGACCAACTACGTGGTGGAATTTCAAGGCGCACAGGGCTGTCACCATCTGCTTGCTACCACAGCTATCCGGGGCCTAGCCGTATTCACTGCAATATATAGCCTAAGTACCACACTAATCTATATATACTACTACTAGCCCTGTACTAGAACTAGAGCACTTGAAAGTAATATAAAGCAATGAAACAAACACACAAGTACTGAAAGTAAATACGGGAAGATAGAATAAGATACTAAGTTACCAAAGTTGAAGCGCAGAGAGTAGAGAGAAGCAGGGTCTCTGACAACTTCGGAGCTCTCCAACTTCTACTCTTCTCCTCTCCAGCTCCTCTTCTAGTGAGGCACTCACACTCTCTCTTAATCTCTCTATCATAGCAAGTGTGCTACTCTAACCAAATGGTGAGGAATGGTGTGAGGCTCTCCGAATGAGAGCTCAAGGGGGCCTATTTATAGTTCTAGGAGCTAGGGGGGTACTTATAGAGTGAGGGGAGATCGGTTAGGGTTTAGGGGGTGGCGCCCGCCACCAAACCCTGGCGCCCGCCACCTCACTGCCGTCCGTTGCAACCGCCATTCATCCAACGGTCTTCATTTGCTCTCCCAAGTCGGTTTGAGGGCCGGTTAGGTTTAGACACGTGTCCAAAGCCCACTATCCAAGTGAAACTCTTCTTAGCCCTTGGATCAAACCGCCTTAATGTGTAATGGCCAAGATTTGAGCTTGAGGTGACTCCCATGGATCGATGACGTGGCTTGGGCCACTTTTGGCACGAGTGACCTAGCGGCCGCCAGTAATAGGTGGCGGCCGCCACCCTACTTAGGCCCAAATGGGCCAGAGTGGCTTGGCCTTGCTCCTGGTACACTTGTGTTTGCCCAAATTCCATCATTTCCTGCATTAGATAAGAAACTATGGCACATGTGGAAATAGGTTAGTTATAAACCAAATCTTCTACTTTTTATGTTGTTTTACCTTGGTTTTGGGTGAAATGTTGATGGTGAAATGATGCTTTAAGCAGCGTCAACACTCACCAAGTTCCTCAGAGCAAACAAAGATATATTTGCTTGGAAACCGGCTGATATGCCAGGAGTTCCAAGGAACTTGGCTGAGCACAAATTGGAATTAAAAGAGGGCTCTAGACCCATCAAGCAAAGACTACGAAGATTCTCACCAGAAAAGAAAGAGGCAGTCAAGAAGGAGATAGCTAAACTACTCGCGGCCGGGTTTATCAGGGAAATCCTCCACCCCGAGTGGTTAGCTAACCCAGTACTAGTCAAGAAGAAGAACTCTGTCGAGTGGCGCATGTGTGTCGATTACACAGACCTCAACAAGCACTGTCCAAAGGATCCTTTCGGATTACCAAGGATAGATCAAATAGTTGATGCCACCGCAGGCTCCGCTCTATTATCTTTTTTGGATTGCTACTTCGGGTACCATTAGATTGCTCTTAGATTAGAAGACCAACCCAAGACATCGTTTATAACTCCCTTCGGTGCCTACTGTTATAAAACCATGTCCTTTGGGTTGAAGAACGAAGGGCCACTTACCAGCGTGCTATCCAAGATTGTTTGGGCTACCAAATTGGCCGCAACGTGGAGGCCTATGTTTATGATGTGGTCATAAAGACAAAGGATCCGACTACCCTCATATCAGACCTGGAGGAAACCTTCACCCGGCTACGCGCCTATCAATGGAGGCTCAACCCCACGAAGTGTGTGTTCGGAGTACCCTCAGGCCAGTTACTCGAATTTCTTGTTAGCCATCGAGGTATCGAGGCTAGTCAAAAGCAGATCACAGCTATCATCAATATGAAGCCTCCTACCTCAACCAGGGATGTTCAGAAGCTCACCGGGTGTATGGCTGCGCTCAATCGATTTATCTCACGACTGGGAGAAAAGGGATTACCTTTCTTCAAATTACTCAAGGCCGGCGATAAATTTCAGTGGACGGAAGGGGCAGACAGGGCCTTTGAACAACTCAAAGGATACCTAACCAATTCACCTATACTGACGCCACCAGAACCCAGGGAGCCGATGATGCTCTATATCGCAGCCACCACACACGTTGTGAGCACAACAATTGTAGTGGAGCGCAAAGACGACAAGCACATCTATCACACCCAGCGACCAGTATACTACATCAGCGAGGTACTCTCCGACTCGAAGGTCAGGTACCCGCAAGTACAGATATTACTCTACGCTCTACTCATATCTTCAAGAAAGCTACGACACTACTTTGAAGCTCATGAGATCACGGTTGTTACGGATTTTCCATTGGGAGAAATCCTCCACAATCGTTGACGCTACCGGAAGAATTTCCAAGTGGGCAGGGTTCGATGGCACTTAACATCAAGTTCACTCCAAGGAAAGCAATCAAGTCACAGGCTCTAGCTGATTTCGTCGCCGAGTGGACAGAAATACAGCAAGTCCAAAACAACGCTATTCCTGAGCATTGGAAGATGTACTTCGATTGGTCCTTAAAACTCGGTGGAGCAGGAGCTGGAGTACTACTTGTATCACCCGCTGGAGAACAGCTCAACTACGTCCTACAGATATTGTGGCCCGCTACCAACAATGAAGCAGAATATGAAGCATTACTACATGGACTCAGCTAGCAGTCGCATTGGGCATCAAGCGGACTCCTAGTCTACGACGACTCTTCCGTGGTAATTCACCAAGTAACAAGGATTGGGTTGCACCAAGGAAACAATGAACGCCTATTGCGTTGAAGTTCGCAAGCTAGAAAAGCACTTCTCAGGGTTGGAACTCATCCATATTACCCGGGATCTCAATGTCGCAGTAGATATCCTAGAAAAGTTGGGACCCGACAGAGCTCTGGTTCCCACCGGTACCTTCGTGCATGAGTTATCCAAACCTTCAATCCAAGAGCAGGAAGAGACTGATCCTACACCCTCCGCTCAGATTTTAACTCTAGCACCCGACTGGACACAAGCTTTTATCGACTACTTCAGGGAGCATAAACTGCCCAGTGATAAAGCTGCGGCAGAGCAGGTTACCAGACGTAGAAAAAATTACATGTTAGTCGGAGATAAGTTATATCGACGCGGTGCTTCATGAGGAGTCCTCCTCAAATGCATTCACCAGAAGAAGGCAGGGAAATTCTAATTGAGGTCCATTCCGGGTGTTGTGGCAATCACGCAGCCTCAAGGACATTAGTCGAAAAGATCTTCAGATCAGGATATTATTGGCCCTCCGCCCTGAAAGATGCAGAAGACTTAGTCCGCCGCTGTCAATGATGCCAATTCTTCGCCAAACAACAGCATGTACCTGCACATGAGTTAATCTGTATTCCCCCATCATGGCCTTTTTCATGTTGGGGACTCGCCATGGTGGGTCCTCTTAAGCGTGCTCCAGGCGGATTCGAGTATATCTACGTCGCAATCGACAAATTCACCAAGTGGATTGAGTACATGCCGTTGGTCAAGTTTAGTGCATCCAAGTCAATACAATTCATGCAGAGCATCTTCCATCGCTTCGGAATGCCACACGGAATTATCACTGATCTCGGTTCCCCCTTCACGGCTATTGAGTTCTAGTCATGGGCCAGTGACTCGGGAATCAAGATAGACTACGCATCAGTGGCTCATCCACAATCAAACGGTCATGTTGAGAGAGCAAACACCCTCATTCTCGCCGGTCTAAAGCCACGACTCTTTGATCTTCTAAAAGACCATGGCGGGAAGTGGGTCGAGGAGCTCCCTAAGGTAGTCTGGGGGCTACGGACACAGCGAAGTAGGGCAACAGGCCAAACCTGAAGGACCGAAAATGCTATAGCAAGGCGACCAGAGGGGGGGGGGGGTGAATGGGAGCCTAAAAACTTCTTCTCGAAATCACGGCCTCTGTCCCAATAAAATCAACCCCAAAAGCTTCAGACTCAACCGGGATGCCCACGACCCTAGAAAGAGGGTGGATGATCCCTAGGATCACAGCGAGCCACCGCACAAGGGAGCAAAACAAAACTCCCAAAACTCCGAGTCAAGTTCGTGCCTAAAAGAACACTCCCAAACGTAGATAGAGAGCTACGTTGGGATTCCTCCAAATACCGATGCTAACGCGTAGCAAAGATATGTATAGAGGTTCCTAGGTGAACTATAGGAGCAACCGAGAAGTCCGGAAATGAATCGGAAAAGCCGGGAGAGCAAACGCACTAAAACTCGCCCTACAGGCAATTCTTGGACTGTCCGGCCTGCTGGTGCCGGACTGTCCGCGCCAGGGGCGGACTGTCCGCGAAGACCTGGCGGACTGTCCGCCGGCCAACACCGCAAAACAGCAAACCTGCTGGACGCTCCCTGCCCGACTCGCGGACTGTCCGCAATCTACACTGGCGGACTGTCCGCCGGTCACGGCTGACCAAACCGACCGAGCCGCGCAGCTACTGATCCAGCTGGAGCCCGATGGCCGGACTGTCCGCGCCTAACTTGGCGGACTGTCCGCCGATCACCCGAGGGGAAAGGCACCGAGGAAACCAGCCACTGCTCTGGCTGAACCCGCGACCCGCGGACTGTCCGCAGCTGGAGGGGCGGACAGTCCGCCACCACCCAGAACGCCCAAAAACGCCACGGGACAAAACCAAAATCGATTGGATCTCCACCAAATCGAACGGGGCTGCAACCAAACTTCACCCAAGTGTTCTTCTATGTGTTGGGAAGCTAATCCTAGGATATCATTGCTTCAACCCAACTAAACCCTGAGAAATCCGAAGAACACTAGAAAAGGGGAAGAACGAAGAACAAAAACGATTTTGGCCCGATCTACTTGTTCATGAGGGTAGGGATGAATTCCTTTGGTGGAAACGTTCTCCTCACTTCAAAGAACAAGTTGATTCAAACGGAATCGCAAAAGACGCAGCGTAGAGGGAGATCGGGAGAGGGGAAAATCGTGGAGAAAAGAAGAACGCGAAGAACAAATTCAAAACGCAAATTCAACCACGAATTTGATCCTTGGATTCAGATGAATGGAAGATTGATTAATCACTTGGTGTCGGGCTACAAGCCAATCCTAGCAACACAAAGCTTGGATGGCAAAATGCTCAAGAACAAGAGCCAACTCTCCCTAACCCTAGCCTTCTCTCACAGGAACAAAATGAGAGAGACACCACCAAGAACTCTCCAAGGATGGCGGCTGCCCTAGCAGCCCCCTTCATATATATAGGCACACGTCCGAAGACCAAAATGCCCTTACATTAAGCACTCGTCCCAAATACCCCCCAGGGGTAAAACTGTCCAGTCTTGACAGTCTCGATCCGACGGCCACGCCCGCACATCCGGTAGATTCGCCTCGACGCGACCTCCTTGATGCCGCCACGTGCCGTCACGTCGACCACCGCGCCTTCCTCGTGGATAGCTTCGCCGCCGCGCCAGCCTCTCCATGCCGCCACGCGTCGACCGTCCTTTCGGACCAACACTCGGTTTTGAGGCCCAAACCGGGAAACCGTCCACCCCGAGTTTTGAGGCCCAAACTCGGAAACCCGTACGCCCAGGTTTTGAGGCCCAAACCTGGAAACCGTCCTCGCCGAGTTTTGAGGCCCAAACTCGGAAACCGGCCACCTCGAGTTTTGAGGCCCAAACTCGGAAACCGTCGATGGTAGCTTTTTGAGGCTCAGCTACCGAACACGCACCGTAGACGGGATGTGGTTCTCACACCCCGACCACCGGCACCGATGCCGATGCATGTCCATCCTCCACGCCGGGCACAACGCCTTCGCCTTCCTTCTTGACTTGGCCGACGGCACTTGCGCCGCACGCAAGCCCGTGTCCGACCTCCCGCCAAGTGACACGACTCCAGCGCCTTCCTCCCGACTCGGCCGATGCACCGCACATCCCCATGTGCTCTTGCTCGCCGATGCCACGTGCCAGCTACCACAGCTGGTCCTCTGGCCTCTGGTCCGTCAGTACAAGCCTCACATCCGCCCTTCATCGCTCTGGGTACATCAGCATGGCACGTCCGCCGCACGGCACGCCCATCCTTCACCGCTCCCGATCCGTCGGCACGACACGTCTCTACTTGACCTTCACCTCGCCATAGACCACTGTATCCGAGCTCCACACCTGCACATCAACACAACCAAGAGACACATGTCGCACATGCACACCAACACAGAAACACCACACAACTCACGCCACCGGTTAGTCATAAACAATAAGCGCATAGCGAGATATGGACTAAACCGGGTAAAAGCCTCAAACCTTCCTCATCAAAGTCAATCATTCATCATATGTGTTCTCATCAAAACCAATTGAGGCTGAATCAACGCATAAGAATGCAAAACTGATCACAAACAGCCAAGAATTGGTGAAAACAGCTAGTCCCTCAAGACAGAGGCACATAGGCTCGACGCAACTAGCTGAAGGGTCCATACCAATCGAAAAATACCAAGCAAAAACTGCTAGTCCCTCTAGACAGAGGCAAAAATGCCTCAACACGACTAGCAGGCTCGATACCGACTGAGAGAAACCACAAGAGAAGCTCAACACTAAATGGAGCACAAACACTCGGAGCACGCGGAGAAGCAGCAAGACAAAAGCGACTCCCCCTGAAAGCAAGCCTATATACAAAAGCTATGCAACACAGCTCATGACACCAATTGCATTCCATACCAAAAGATGGATACCAATTGATGTGCTGACACATGCAATCCCATCTCGATCTTTTCATTTCACTAGACTTGGATCAAATTTTAAGCACAGGGTATATATGAACAATCCAAGCAAGTGAAAGACTCAATGCAAGAGACATAGCAACCTAGCATACAAAAGATAGTACAAGTGATCTCAACACATCCTACCCATGCTAGTTGCCACTCTCAATGGTGAACAAATTAAAGTTTCATAATCAATTAGTCAAGTTCACCATTTGCAAAAATAGCTTAGCTCATAGCATGTATCAAGTGATCAAAAAGAGCCTAAGCTACAAGCATCATCATGAATAGACAGGGCATAACAAAAAGAGCATAATCTCATTCTCATTGCTCTATACATGAAGCTCTAAAATGCAAGATATACATGATGAGATGCATGCAAAGCTAGTCTATCAAAGACAAAGCAAAACTAGCCTAAGAAGAAGGACCCAAACCAAAAGGGTACCGAAGAAGTCCAAGTGAGATACAACAAGCAAAATGCTTCCCAAACTAAAAGGGAAACACACATCAAACTCACAAGCGAAGAGCCAAGAAACGCTCAAGCGACAGCCAGCAAAATCCACATCGAAAAGACCACACAGCAGAAAGAGGTCGGAGAAGGAGTGTACCAAAAACCGAACTTAGAGGTGTGTCGGAGGTACCTCATGAAGCGCATGACCGCCTGCTGGTGTGATACTCGAGGGGACGCCTGAATCTGCTGAAATCTTCAGGGCACCTGCCTCGCCGAAGTCGTCTCCCCCTCGCCTGATGCTGTCGCTCCCACAGGTGCTGCTAGTGCTCGCTGGAGAGCTGCTCGAACGGAACCCCAAATCGTGGAAGAAGTGGGATCGGGTCCGTGAGCCGGAATGCTCTCTCCAGGCTCCTGTTCTCTTGCACACTCAAAGGTAGGAGAAACACAAGGCGTTGTCTCGTCCAGTGTGACCTCAAGGTCTCCACGAAAACGGTTAGTCACATAATAAGCATAAGGTGAACACTCAACAAAAGTGGTCTACCTATGAATGATACCGCAAGGAGATCTGAACTCAAACTAGTCAAGACTACCATGCAACAGGATAAAGCACTGTATAGCAAAATCCAGCCTAAAGACATGATCAACCCAATCACAGCCTAAACCTCAACACATGCTACAATGCAAGATAATGATAGCAATAGATCCAAAAGCATGTAACATGATAAAATTGAGGAAGGACTAGTGCTCAAACTAATCATATCAACAGGGTACATGTCGCTACACAAAACTAGCACATGAAAAGTGATACCTAATGAACATCATACCACAACAAATCAAGCTCATGGAGTAATATGGTAAAACATGGCACAATGTTCATGAGGATCACAGACTAGCATGAAAAGTGGCTCCTCCACAAAAAGCTATACACAAAACTAGCATGACATGATATACAGGATAGCACATGCTAGACTAAAGCAAAACATGATACAAAAGAAAAATGTACATGTAAGAACTATACAAGTGAGCACATGAAGAACCATCTCATACCACAAGACATAGATCATGGATATACAAGGTATGAGTGTAAAAGAAAGCTCACCAGATAGCAAAAGCCTCTTTGGAGGCAAATCTAAGCGGGGTGTAGAGAACCATCAAATCTTGGTCACATCTAAAAGACCAAGTCCCATCAGGCGCATGTTCTCCACCCCGCGTCCTCATATCTACACACAAGAGGACAAAGTAACCCGAGTCTTGGATCCCAAAGGGTTAGCAAGCATGTACTTGGGAATCCAGGACTTGGTCACAAATCTCAACTTATCATGTGGGTTAGCATGATGCAAACGTTGGTTCCAATGCAGCTGTGAAACACCCTTGGAAGCATTCCTCAAAAGGACAACTCGAGGAGAAGAACGAGTCGTACCACGGGAAAAGAGGCAAACATCTTTCAAGGTCTTTGTAGAAGAACCAATAGAAGCATCATGAAAAGCATGACGTGGACCAAGGGAAGAAACAGTAGAAGCATGTCCACGACCATGACCTATCCCACTAGAAAAGGAGCCATAGAACCCATCAACAAAAATGGGCTTCTTGCTAGGAGCACAAGTGTTCATGCCATGGGAAGGGCTATGATCCACCGTCTTCCTAGAAGAGCGAGCTTGGCGCAAGCGTTTGGCACGCCGATAGCAGAAGCTTTCTTGATGCCCATCTTTCTCACAAAAAGAGCAATGGTACAAAGGCCTACTGGAAGGCACACCATTCTCCGACAAGTGAGAAGTCCCTTGGGACTTAGAACAAGAAGCATCAACCACCAACTTGGTGCCAACACTAGGAGCACACGTGCCACGGGAAAGGCTACGTGGCTTCCTAAAAGCCTTAGCTCGAATTCATCGCTCGTGCTTGACGCGGCGAAAACAAAAATCGAGCGAATGTCCCTCCTTCTTGCAAAAGGTGCAATGAAAAACCGGATTGGGAGGACGAGTCCCAAAAATATGAGAAGCACCCTTGTCAAGAGAAGTCCCTTGGACATCACTCGAAGAAACAACAAGGTTGGGAGTAGCTATGAAGGAGCTATCCGAAACCTTGACACTAGTGCTATCGTCAAAAGACTCACGCGCAACACAAGAACTCAACTCCGGTTGCAAAGATGCAAACTTGGAAATATCAACATCGGAGTTGCAAGAAATGCGTGAATCGAACGACTTAGCACAAAGGCTCTTGCACCTTTTGGCTAAAACCTCATTCTCAAACATGAGGCGATCACAAGTACCACAAGGAGTGTTTCTCAAGTTTTCCATCTCCTTCTGAATGCACTCAGCATATGTGGTACGCAAGAGCTCAATCTCCTTTTCAAGGTTGGCACTCATATCATTGTGCTCAACCAACTTGGCGCTCATATCATCGCGCAAAGCTTTCAAAGCCAAAACTTCTTTTTCTAAATCAGTGCAAGATGTGCAAATGAAATCGGTGGAAGAAACATCACCATTCACATCAAGCAAAGAATCATGAACAGCACAAGAAGTAAGGCAAGCATCTTTATTTAAAGAGCATGAGCTACAAGGCCTAGAATTTAAATCAACAATTTTAGCCTTAGCATGCTCAAGTTCATCTACACATGTCCTGTGAATCACAACGAATTCTCTAAGTCTAGCAACAAAAGATTCACAGTTATCACATGGTAAAGAAGCATTTAACTTCAGCAAGGCTATTTCATTTTTAGCACAATCAAGGCCCTAAGCTAGCAAGAGAAAAGCGTAGCTCATCAACCTTCCTAACCATGTCACTACTAGAGGTGCAAGGAAAAGATGCACTAGACTTCCAATAAGAAAGACCACATTTCAACCTAGTGAAGGAGCATTTCAATTTCTTGATCTTTCTACGCAAGGTATCACAAAGCTCATCATATTTTATATTATCAACATAGCAAGCATCATACCGGTCATGCAAAGTCACAAGACTACCGGCAAGTGTACCTTTCTTGGCCTTGCCAAGTTCACGTTGAAGATCCTCCATTGAAACCTCATCACCATCCAGGAAGTCCAGCAAAGCATCCACCTCACGTTCCGCCTCTAGAGCCGCACTCCTCCTTCCCAAGATGTCGTCCATGGAACCATTCAAGCTGAAAGACAAAGACATGATTGAAGAAGAACTTGGTGCCACTACTAAAAGCACCGTTAGTGTTAGCAAAGCAAAAGCTCAACACCTCGGCAAACCACGTCGGAAGCCAAACCACTCTAAAAAAGGTCGCCTTCGCGGATCTAGAACTGGTTAAGGTAGAGAGATCCTTAACTGGCTCCGATACCAATTGAAGGACCGAAAATGCTATAGCAAGGCGACCAGAGGGGGGGTGAATGGGAGCCTAAAAATTTCTTCTCGAAATCACGGCCTCTGTCCCAATAAAATCAACCCCAAAACCTTCGGACTCAACCGTGATGCCCACGACCCTAGAAAGAGGGTGGATGATCCCTAGGATCACAGCGAGGCACCGCACAAGGGAGCAAAACAAAACTCCCAAAACTCCGAGTCAAGTTCGTGCCTAAAAGAACACTCCCAAACGTAGATAGAGAGCTACGTTGGGATTCCTCCAAATACCGATGCTAACGCGTAGCAAAGATATGTAGAGAGGTTCCTAGGTGAACTATAGGAGCAACCAAGAAGTCCGGAAATGAATCGGAAAAGCCGGGAGAGCAAACGCGCTAAAACTCGCCCTACAGGCAATTCCCGGACTGTCCGGCCTGCTGGTGCCGGACTGTCCGCGCCAGGGGCGGACTGTCCGCGAAGACCTGGCGGACTGTCCACCGGCCAACACCGCAAAACAGTAAACCTGCTGGACGCTCCCTGCCCGACTCGCGGACTGTCCGCGATCTACACTGGCGGACTGTCCGCCGGTCATGGCTGACCAAACCGACTGAGCCGCGCAGCTACTGATCCAGCTGGAGCCCGATGGCCGGACTGTCCGCGCCTAACTTGGCGGACTGTCCGCCGGTCACCCGAGGGGAAAGGCACCGAGGAAACCAGCCACTGCTCCGGCTGAACCTGCGACCCGCGGACTGTCCGCAGCTGGAGGGGCAGACAGTCCGCCACCACCCAGAACGCCCAAAACGCCACGGGACAAAACCAAAATCGATTGGATCTCCACCAAATCGAACGGGGCTGCAACCAAACTTCACCCAAGTGTTCTTCTATGTGTTGGGAAGCTAATCCTAGGATATCATTGCTTCAACCCAACTAAACCATGAGAAATCCGAAGAACACTAGAAAAGGGGAAGAACGAAGAACAAAAACGATTTCGGCCCGATCTACTTGTTCGTGAGGGTAGGGATGAATTCCTTCGGTGGAAACGTTCTCCTCACTTCAAAGAACAAGTTGATTCAAACGGAATCACAAAAGACGCAGCGTAGAGGGAGATCGGGAGAGGGGAAAATCGTGGAGAAAAGAAGAACGCGAAGAACAAATTCAAAACGCGAATTCAACCACGAATTTGATCCTTGGATTCAGATGAATGGAAGATTGATTAATCACTTGGTGTCGGGCTACAAACCAATCCTAGCAACACAAAGCTTGGATGGCAAAAAGCTCAAGAACAAGAGCCAACTCTCTCTAACCCTAGCCTTCTCTCACAGGAACAAAATGAGAGAGACACCACCAAGAACTCTCCAAGGATGGCGGCTGCCCTAGCAGCCCCCTTCATATATATAGGCGCACGTCCGAAGACCAAAATGCCCTTACATTAAGCACTCGTCCCAAATACCCCCCAGGGGTAAAACCGTCCAGTCTTGACAGTCTCGATCCGACGGCCACGCCCGCACATCCGGTAGCTTCGCCTCGACGCGACCTCCCTGATGCCGCCACGTGCCGTCACGTCGACCACCGCGCCTTCCTCGTGGATAGCTTCGCCGCCGCGCCAGCCTCTCCACGCCGCTGCGCGTCGACCGTCCTTTCGGAAAAACCCCCGGTTTTGAGGCCCAAACCGGGAAACCGTCCACCCCGAGTTTTGAGGCCCAAACTCAGAAACCCGTATGCCCAGGTTTTGAGGCCCAAACCTAGAAACCGTCGTCGCCGAGTTTTGAGGCCCAAACTCGGAAACCGGCCACCCCGAGTTCTGAGGCCCAAACTCGGAAACCGTCGATGGTAGCTTTTTGAGGCTCAGCTACCGAACCCGCACCGTAGACGGGATGTGGTTCTCACACCCCGACCACCGGCACCGATGCCGATGCATGTCGATCCTCCACGCCGGGCACAACGCCTTCGCCTTCCTTCTTGACTTGGCCGACGGCACTTGCGCCGCACGCAAGCCCGTGTCCGACCTCCCGCCAAGTGACACGACTCCAGCGCCTTCCTCCCGACTCGGCTGATGCACCGCACATCCCCATGTGCTCTTGCTCGCCGATGCCACGTGCCAGCTACCACAGCTGGTCCTCTGGCCTCTGGTCCGTCAGTCCAAGCCTCACGTCCGCCCTTCATCGCTCTGGGTACATCAGCATGGCACGTCCGCCGCACGGCATGCCCATCCTTCACCGCTCCCGATCCGTCGGCACGGCACGTCTCTACTTGACCTTCACCTCGCCATAGACCACTGTATCTGAGCTCCACACCTGCACATCAACATAGCCAAGAGACACATGTCGCACGCGCACACCAACACAGAAACACCACACAACTCACGCCACCGGTTAGTCATAAACAATAAGCGCATAGCGAGATATGGACTAAACCGGGTAAAAGCCTCAAACCTTCCTCATCAAAGTCAATCATTCATCATATGTGTTCTCAAAACCCTTTCTTCCTGGTCTATGGCACCAAAGCAATCCTCCCGACAGACCTAATCTGGAACTCCCCACGAACAGAGCAGTACAATGAATGCGAGGCTGATGATACAAGGCGACTGGAAGTCGACAGTCTTGAAGAGGCCCGATTAGCTGCACTATTTCAGTCAGCAAGATACCTTCAAGGGATGAGGCGCTACTACGACAAGAACGTCCATCACCGTACCTTCCAAGTAGGCGACATGGTACTAAAGAAGATTCAGAATACCGCAGGGCGCCACAAGCTTATGAGTCCATGGGAAGGACCCTACATAGTATCTAAAGTAACAAGACCTGGGTCATTTGAGCTAATCACTGAAGATGGTTCTCCATTGCCAAATTCATGGAATATTGATCATCTGAAGAAATTCCATACCTAAGGACTATGTTACAATTTCGAGTCAGGGCAAATGTACTTATTCCCCGGATATTAATAAAGTTCGGAGTTCATCAGAAATAAGAAACTTTATGACCTATCCTTTTATTACACTTCATCATGACTACTTAGTCGGATAAAGTCCTTTCCAATTATACAATAAGCTTTAGCTATTGTATACCACCGACTAATATATAATATTACTCGGATGGATGGTTCAGCGGCAACCATACCCGAGTTACGAGCTCCGAGCTCCGAGCTCAATACAACTCAAAAGATAGTATGGTTTAATACCCGGCTATCAGCCTATAGCGAATATGGTATCTAAAGAAGATACTAGTTCCTATAAGGTACAACAAGGGGAGTAGTACTCACCCTGTTACATACTAATTGGACAGAGGTCCGCCTACTTTCGCACTCAAGCTGCGACTACCAAGAGGATATGATTCACCCAACAGGAACCATCGCTCGGTGCTTTAGAGGTGCTTGATCAAAATTTTCCCTTGGGCAAGGGTACTAAGAGTAGTACTCGGGCAGACTAAGTTCTCTATAAGATCAATAAAGACTATTAGAGAAACAATGTCATACGACCCAAACCTAAGTGCTAAAGAGCACCCGGATAGACCCGTCTAATAAGACGTCTGGTCACACATCCATAAAACGACCCATTGACAAGAAATTCCTTGCAATGCCGAGTCGACCATACACAAAATTCACAAGTCTCAGAAGTAACTTATACTTTGATTCTTTATGCTTAATGATAATTGTTTAAAGGAGATGCAAATCTTGGCCAAAGGACCAAGGAGGGCATACTACTCTACAAGATCTAAAATCTGCGAGTACTCCTCCGCCACGGCCTTGACCTCCTCCTGCATCGCCGCAAGGTCCTCATCGCCCTTGCCTTCAGGGAGCGTCCTGAGGGACGACAAGTCAAAGGACGGCATATGCAGTCGCAGTGTCGCCAACAAAACTTGCACCACTGAAGTCGCCATATCCTTGATATATTGAGTCAGCCGCCCGGGTGCAGCCTTGGCTCGATTAATCAAGGACTCGTCGACTTCTTCAGGGCACGAAATCATATCCAGGATGGACTCGACGACACGCTCCAGTGCTTTCAAAGTATCCTATGAAGCCTCCAGGGCTTCCCGCGACTCCTTTGTAGATTTTAAAGCCTGCAGGAGGTCCCGGTCAGCACCCTCACGCATCAGTTTGGCCTCTTGAAGAGTACTCTGTGCATTAGCATATACCTCCTCGAGCTCCGCCTCCTTCTGGTTGAATGCATTCTGCCACCCGGAAGCCAGCGTCTTCACATCTGAAAATATATTAGTCAGATAAGCGTCATCATTCTGCAAAGGCAATAAGGACTCAAGACAGCACTTTCAACACACCAGGTAACTCCTTTTTGGAGGACTTCTTGAGCTCCTTCAACTTCTGCTCTGAGGCAGCATCTTGGCAATCAGCTCAATCTCCCGGTTGTGGGCCGCATCACGCTCATCAACAACAACCTTGAGATTGTTTTGCAGCTCGTTGATGCGGTTATGCAGAATCTGAATGGCCACTTTCTGGCTGATCTGGTCTTGAGCGATATAGTCTTTGAGCTTTAGATTCTCAAGAGATAACTCTTGGCGAATCCGAGTAATTTGCTCAGTGACCTTTACATCAAAGCCCTGCATAGAGTCAATAATGTCAGTACTCGGATACGGTAATAAAATACAAAGAGGACTTCGATGGTGTTACCTCAATAAATTGGCGGAGCACCAAGGCAGGAGCAAAGGCTTGCTCGCCCAACTCCTTGAGCCGGGTGTGATCCTGGTTGTATCCCACGACGTCGAGCTGGGCCCCTTGACGAGAGGACTCGGGAGCAGCCCTGGACTCTTCTTACGAACGAGCTGAAGCTTCCACGTTGATCTCCGACAAGACCATCTCCAGTGTAGGCTCGTCCGGCTGTCGAGTGCAAAAGAACCACTCGTTCAGTACCCGGTCAAACTCCAATTGAGCAGGAGAACGGAAGACTGAGTACGGCACACCAACCTGAGGCAAGGGGAGAATATCCACTTCAGGCGCTGCGTCTGCTTGGGTACCGGACGGAGAGGAGCTGGGCAGAGGATCTACCTTGCTAGAGATTGGAAGGACGCTGGATTCACCTTTGTCCTCCATCTCCGACTCCTCTACCGCCCGGGTCTCGGGGACAGCACTTGAGGACGCTGCTACCGGCTTCGTTTTCCTACAAAAAGCGGGTGTCAATGCTAGTACCAAAAATACGCGGGTACTCTAAAGAAAGCTTTGCGACTTACTTCACAAGCTTCAGCGCTCGCGGCAGTTTCAAGAGTGGCTTCTTCGGTTGCGGGTCTGGAGCCGGAGCTCCTTCAGGAGCCGCATCACTTGAAGCACCCTGGGTTGTTTCAACATCTGGATCAAACAAAGATATAAGACAAGGATTTATTAAATCCAATCACAGAGAGACTACAAGGTACTCGGGTTTCCCCTTACCAGGAGCACCCGTATTATAGTGCTTTTCAACCAATTCTGTTGACAAAAGTACTTTTCGACAAGCACGACGATTACCAGTGCGAGCCTTCTTTGGGATAGGTTCCCCGGCTTCTTGAAATGGAGTCGGAGACCTCTTGTGGCTACTCTCGGCTTCTGGGTCTACGAGCATAACATCAAATTCAGTTGATTCTGAGTCAAGCCAATCAAGGTCATCAGGAGAACTAGGTTTCTTTGGAAGGTCCTCACTTCGGATGGGACCTCCTAGAGCTATGCCTCCGCCTTCTTCAGTTGCCGGAGGTAGGGGAGGACAATCATTGTTATCCCTCCCCTAGCCCTATAAAAAGAAGACAATTCGGTCAAGTCAGAAAGATATCTACTAAGAGTCTCAAAGACATAACAGCTCAACTACTCACTTGTGGAGGCGGGTTGATCGCAGAAAAGGTGGTCTTCACTGGGACAAGATACTCACGGCTTTTCAACAGCCGGTACATCCTCCTCATGATCTCTTGGTCAGATAGCTACTCGACATCATGACGACCCGGGTCATTCATGCACAGGTAGTCGAAGCCTAAATTAGCTCGTTGTTGGAGTGGGTGGATTCGGCGCGCGATGAAATCTTGCACGACGGTGTACCCGTTCAATCCGTAGAGCTTCAACGCCTCTATCATGTCAATGAGCGGTTGGACAGTCTCTACCTCCTCGGCGGTAATCTTGTCTTTCCACTACCGGCACTTCTGCGGAGGCCATCCATCATGGCGACGAAGAGCTGGCGGGGGGTTGGCCATGTAAAACCACCCGGCAGCCCAATCTCAGACAGAATCCGATAGCTCTACAGTAATATACTGCGTGGCTACCTCTAGCCTAAGCTGGATGCTAGCCCCCCCGACTACCTCTACTCTAGCGTCACTGGGTTGACACTTCACCCAGAAGAAGTAGCGGAAAAGAGTAAAGGAAGGACAGATCCCCAGAAAAGCTTCACACAGATGGGTGAAGATAGCAATGTGGAAGCAGGCATTGGGAGTGATATGGTTGAGAGTCAAACCATAGTAATGAAGCAACCCCCGAAGGAAGTCAGATGTTGGAAGCTCCAATCCTCGCTCCACGAAGGACTTGAACATGACTATCTCCGTCGTATTGGGGGCAGGAGCGCGATGGTCAGTAGATACCCTCCACCCATCAAGCGGCTGCGATCGAAGCAATCCTTGCTGCGCCAAATAAGCAAGCTCCGTCTGCTTGGTATCTGGCATCTTCCACGCCAAGACATCAGTGGGCGGGCATGGATGGCGCGGCCTCCCGGTGGTGGTGATTTTCGTCTTCCTCTTCTCTACAGCAGCTTGCTTCTTAGGACCCATGTTGGTGACAAGGGATTTCCTACGCATCAACTAAAGGATTGGCTATGAGGATTTTTTGTTCCAAAAGCAATGGCTAGATGGAAGCGTGAAGAAATCATAGGCCCGGCGGCGGCTTATTATAGATCTGTTTCGGCAACCGTTCGTCTTTTCCAAACGGCATTATGAAACCGTTCAAAACCCTAACGGTTGGGGGGACATTTCAGACGACGTCAGAGGCAGTGAACAAGTACACCGCAAGCAGACAATGTTACTTCTTTCACAAGACATATGTAGTACTCGGATAAAAAGAAAAAGGACTCGGAAAATATTCCAAGTACCCGGATTTTATTTATTATTACTCGGAATTACAACAAAGATATGTGGATACATCTTGAGATACAACAACTACCAGCACAAGCACAATTAGGATGTAAAACGCTACTTTAGTGTAATCAAGGTACAGAGTCTTGATGCCTAGTGCACCAAGGACCAGGTTCAGTGAGACACAGTAAAGGAGACACAGAACCTTGGGTTGACACTATCTTTTCAGTGCATCCCAAGGTGGGTTTAAGGCACCACCCCAGTACCCAAGGAACTCGGGGGAAGGCCCTAACCCTAGCGCCCTTTTGACAACCTGTGACTCTGAGGTTGTCTAAGAGTGGAGTCACAAGAGTTCTTCTAGGCGCACCTCTGTATCCCTCTGCTCGCGACCACTTGGAAACCACCCTGGCGGATGATCCCTTCACAAGAGTTCTTCTGGACACATCAACTATCTTACATAAGGAAGATACCCGGGGGCTCGGACATCTCCGCTACAGATACTACAATACTCATGGGACTAAGAGCAGTCATATACTGGAGAGGATATGGTTTCCTTGCTTCCCAGGCAGGGTATTTATAGGCGGTTCATCTCGGTCTATAGACATTGTCTAGAGATATAAGTGACCAGAGAATCAATAATTTACCCTATGTACTGTTGCACATGTGAAGCATGGCATTAGTGATAGGTTTGATTCCCGTGCGCACTTCAATAGGAAGACGACAAAGTTTGCAGTTGTGGAAAACGACAAGAACTATAAATACGTACAGCTGGAACAGTCATTGGTCAATTATTGCAGACTTCACAGTAATTTTTATTCAGTGGGGGTGATAAGGGATGTTTGTTGAAAACATTACCTACCTGAAGCTGGATATTTATTACTCAGGTGGATTAAGCAACAGATTAGTGTCATGTTTTAGTTTCTCAAAACCATTATGGATTACCAGGTAATATATTCGGAAGACCCCAAGAACCGACTACTTAAGTACTCGGAACTCAGGCTCGGGGGCTGCAGGGTATATATCATAAAGGAGATGTTTTTTCTTACCCAAGAATTACTCAGAAAGGGCTCAAGAGATCCTCAAAGTTATTATAAATAACAAGAGGCTCGGGGGCTACACCCTATGGGTGCACTTTTTAGGAAAAAGTGCACGCCATGGAAGTTCATTACCTACAGAGCACTTCAAGATTTCTCAAGACATTACTCGGAGATTCTCAAAGAGAAACCAGAAGGTAACGCTCAGAAAAAATGATGAAGAGCTCGAGGGCTTGACGGACCAGGATGTCAGAGATATCATCAGAAGATGATCACTCCGACTAATCCCAGACGACACGGGAGATTCGAAGACTTGATACGAAGTGTACTTAGATTAGGACTCTCGTTGTAACTTAGTCGAGTTCTTAAAGGAAGTCTTATAATTAGAATAGGACTCCTCTGTTGTAAACAACTAGGACTCGGTCTGCGCTGTGCTTTACCCAGATATATAAGGGGAAGCGAGCGCGGGCTCCTATCATTGAATCTTGAATCATAACCCAAGGCACACGCCGCACTGGACGTAAGGTATTACGCTATTTAGCGGCCTGAACCAGTATAAATCGTTGTCCCTGTGTACTCGCCGAGTTCTACGAACGCTGATCCCCACCGAACAAATCGCCTGAGATCCCTCAAGACGAGTTATCGGTTAACAAACACTGACAGTCAGCTGAGCTTTGACATGCTTGCAAGGCTTAGCTCACTTGGCCTAATCCGAGGATTGGCCAAGTTGTCCATGGAGAAGGATCTTGTTTGCCATTCTTGTAGACATGGGAAGATGGTTGCCGCTCCCCACCATCCAGTGACTCAGGTCATGACTAAGCGCCCTGGAGAGCTTTTGCATATGGACCTTGTTGGTCCGGCTCGGGTGAGCTCGGTTGGGGGGAAGTGGTATGTGCTTGTTGTTGTTGATGACTTCTCGAGATATTCATGGGTTTTCTTTTTAGCTGAGAAAACTGAGACTTTCTCTTTTGCTCAGAATCTGATTTTGTGTCTTCAGAATGAGTTCCCTAAGAACTCGATGCGAGCTATTAGAAGTGATAATGGTTCCAAGTTTAAGAACTCGGACTTTGAGAAGTTTTGTGACTCTTTGGATTTGGAGCATCAGTTTTCTTCCCCCTACACACCGCCACAGAATGGTGTTGTAGAAAGGAAGAATCAGACCCTTGTAGAGATGGCCACGACGATGCTCAATGAGCATAGGACTCCTAGGCGATATTGGGCCGAAGCTATGAACACTTCATGCTATATTTCCAATTGCATTTTTCTCCGAGCTTACTTGAAAAAGACCTCTTATGAGTTGCGTTTTGGAAAACAACCCAAAGTTAGTTATTTTAGAGTTTTTGGTTGCCATTGTTTTATACTCAAGAAAGACAACTTGGACAAGTTTGAGTCTCGTTCTTCTAACGGTGTATTTTTGGGTTATGGCACTCATACTCGAGCATATCGTGTACTTAACCTTGATACTAACCGAGTCATGGAGACATCCGATGTCACCTTCGACGAGACCATGGTATGTCCTTCTTCTAGATTTGAGCGTGCAGGTGATCTTGAGGTTGGCGAGCCTCTTTTTGATGACGAGGACGAGGGTGCTGAAGGGATGGATGATCCAGCACCACCTCCACCTGCTGTGCCGCAAGCATCGGCTTCTACTACGATGACTCACGGCCCCAACCCCTCTTCGTCGACTACTTGGGGGCCGTGGGATCTGCCACCTCGAGCGGTACCTTTTGTACCCGAGGAGGCACCAGCTGCTGTTGAGGGGGAGGTTTCTTCAGCTCGGGAGGCGCCACGACACATCCAACGCCAACACCCGCCTCAATAGATGATCGGCAGCATCGACGAACATGTCACTCGGTCAAGGTCACAACAAATATCTCACTTTGCTCATTCTGCATTTGTTACTGATTTTGAACCCCGATGTTGTTTCGGGGACCGAGATCCCGAAACAGCGGGTTGTCGCACGAACGAGAGCCCAAAGCGAAAGCGGAAAACGAACGGTAAAACGGGAAAATGGTTGAAGTGAACAGTGTTCCTCCTCTCCCTCCCCTGGGAGGTCGGGAGCTTTTTATATTAATCCAGATCAATTTGAAAGTACAAGAATGCCCTTCCAACCACTCTGCTACAATTACAATGATGCCCTGCTCAGCTACTCCATGGTTGTACGCCGCCTTTCCCGGCGCAAGGGGCATCATCGTAACTTCGCCCACTGGTGGGCCCAGCGTCCCCCGGCTCCTTTTCCTGGCCGGTGGGCCCGCTCCCTTTGACCCGGGCTTCCGTCGACCTGCGAAAACCTAAAAAAAAACCAAAGTCATGAATGACGAAAACTCTCGCCGGAAACGCTGGGATCCTTTCGCGCGGATGCTTCCTTTCGCACGAAAACTCCATCCTACTCCGGTCATGCAGACCGGAGGCGAATGCCTGCTTCCGCGCGAATGCTTCCTTTCGCCCGAAAGCTCCGCCTTCCCTTGGTCCGCAAGCCGAAACGCGCGCTTCCGCGCGAATGCTTCCTTTCGCACGAAAGCTCCGCCTTCCTACTCCGGTCATGCGGACCGGAGGCAATTGCCTGCTTCCGCGCGAATGCTTCCTTTCGCACGAAAGCTCCGCCTCCCCTTGGTCCGCAGGCCGAAATGCGTGCTTCCGCGCGAATGCTCCCTTCCGCACGAAAGCATCATCATCTTTCGGTAAACTGCGGGTCGGAGGCGCCTGCGGTCTGGGCGCCGCCCCAACACCCGAGATGTTGGACATGCTTTATCTGATCCAGATTTGGTTAATGCCATGCATGAGGAGTTAGAAAATTTTGAAAGAAATCGGGTTTGGGTTTTGGTTCCACCTCCTCCTGAGTGTCACTCTATTGGGACAAAATGGGTTTTCAAAAACAAACAAGGAGAGGATGGTCACATTGTGAGAAACAAGGCCAGGCTTGTAGCCCAGGAGTATAGTCAGAAGGAGGGGATAGACTATGAGGAGACTTTTGCTCCTGTAGCTCGTTTGGAGGCAATTAGGATACTCTTGGCTTTTGCTGCATCCAAAGGGTTTAAACTTTTTCAAATGGATGTCAAGAGTGCCTTCTTAAACGGCGACATAGAAGAAGAGGTGTATGTAAAACAACCCCCCGGTTTTGAAAATCCCAAGTTTCTAAACCATGTTTTTAAACTTCACTAAGCTTTGTATGGTTTGAAACAAGCCCCTAGAGCCTGGTATGATAGGTTGAAAACCTTTTTGCTTGCTAAGGGTTTTAAAATGGGATGTGTGGATAAAATACTTTTTCTCCTCAAGCAAGGCAATGACACTCTCTTGGTCCAGATTTACGTGGATGATATCATTTTCGGTGGTTCTTCTCACGCTTTGGTTGCCAAGTTTGCAGATCTTATGAACAGGGAGTTTGAGATGAGCATGATGGGCGAGTTGACTTTCTTTCTCGGGTTGCAAATTAAGCAATCCCGAGAAGGAACGTTTGTGCACCAGGGCAAGTACACCAATGATATCCTGAAGAAGTTTGATATGGGTGAGGCCAAGCCTCTTCTAACACCTATGTCGACCACGACGGCCCTGGATGCGGACAAGGATGGAGAAGCTTTGGACCAGAAGGAGTACCGGAGTATGATCGGGTCGCTGCTGTACCTGACGGCGACACGCCCGGACATCCAGTTCGTGGTGTGTCTGTGCGCACAATTTCAGTTGTCGCCGCGCACCTCTCACCGTCAGGCGATCAAGCGCATTATGAGGTACTTATGCTTCACACCAGAGTTTGGGATTTGGTATTCAGCTTCCTCCACCCTCTCCCTTTGCGGTTATTCTGATGCCGATTTTGCTGGTTGCCGACTTGATCGCAAGTCCACTTCTGGGACTTGTCAGTTTATTGCTTCTTCTCTTGTATCTTGGTCTTCTCGCAAGTAGTCTAGCGTTGCCCAGTCTACCATAGAGGCTGAGTATGTTGCTGCGGCTAGCTGCTGTTCTCAATTGCTTTGGATGATGGCCACTTTGTGTGATTTTGGTCTGAGCTTTTCTCGCGTTCCTTTGCTTTGTGACAACACGAGTGCTATTAGCGTTGCTAAGAACCCCGTGCTGCATTCCAAGACCATACACATTGATGTGCGCTTTCATTTCTTGCGAGACCACTATGAGAAGGGTGATATCGACCTTCGCCATGTCGATACTCATCATCAGTTGGCAGATATTTTTACCAAGCCTTTGGACCAATCAACTTTTGCTAGGTTGAGAGGTGTGCTTGGTGTGTGTTTCCCCTTTTAGATGGGGGAAACATTTTGGGTATTGTATGTTAGACTGACTCTTTTTCTTTCATTTTGTTTTTGTTTCTGATAAGTTAGTCTTTGCATTTCATCATGCATCTTTACTTTCTGAGCTTCATATATATAATCTTTAGATTGGGATTATGCTCTATCTAGTATGCTCCGATGCTATATGATGATGCTTTTAGCTTATACTCTTTCTGATCACTGATACATGTTGTGAGTTGAGCTATTTTATGAATGGTGAATTTGTTTAATGAATATAACACTTGAAATTGTTCACCATTGAGATATGCAACTAGCATGTGTAGAATGTGTTGAATTCACTCGTGCTTTTCATATATGCTAGGTTGCTATGTCCCAAGTTCTGAGTCTTTCACTTGCTTGGTATGTTCATATTCTGTCATAAAATTGAACCAAGTTAAGTGAATTGGAAAGATCGAGATGGGATTGCTTGTCAGCACAACACGGTATCGAGACTATTTCTCACTGCACTTTGAGTTAAACTTGAGCCGTGTAGTGTATGACCGAAACCGACGCTTTAAGCTTCTAATTGCTTCTGCATAGGCTCAGCTCGGTTGAAAAGTTAGGCAATGACAAGCCTTCAACCTGTCGCAATCACATGCTGAATTTTGAACTTGTGTTTTTTCACCGCTGCAACTCCGATTAAAATCTGAAATCACAAGTATATGTTTCATTCTGCAGCATGATGATTGAACTTTGCTAGGGGTAGTTCACCTTGTATACATGTTTAGCACTTGTTTGACTTCCTGTCTATACATGTTTAGTGCTATTTTGATGGTGAATACCTTTTTGGCCAATACTGCTCACTTTGCTCATATATTCATATTTCGTATTTGGTGATCTGCTTGAGCCTTTGCTGGCATGTATGCTTATTGTTGAGTCATTGGAGTTATACTTGGCAGAGCATATTTTCTTTCTATTGACTATATTCCTGATGCTGCTAACTTGCATTTCTGACTCATATGCATTTGGAAGGGAGAAGTTTGCCTGATAGTGCATTATCAACTAAGGGGGAGAAATTTTGTCAAATCATAAGGGAGAAATCATAAAATCATATCTTAGTTGTGTGCACTATTGGAGGGGGAGTTTGCTCGCTTTGTCTGATGAAATTTCAATTGGTTTGGAGCATTTTTCCAATTGGTTCGGAGCATTTTTGGTAGCTAGTTGTGTTGTGCCTTTGCCTCTTTCTTGAGGGACTAGCGACTTTACCTATATGCTCTTCACTTGGTTTTGAGCTCTTTTGCCTTTCAGTTGGTATCGAGCTTTCTCTCTAGCGGTGTTAAGCCCGTTCTGCCTCTTCTTGAGGGCTAGCTCTACTTTGCTTGAATTGCAATTGGTATTTCAATTGTTGTCGAGCTTTCTCGCTAGTGGTGTTGAGCCTGTTCTACCTCTTCTTGAGGGCTAGCTTTGCTTTGCTTGGTTGCGTCGAGCCGTTGCCCATGTCTTTAGGGACCAAGTTGTTTTGCTCTCTCATTTGACCTTCTTCTGGCTTTGATATGCTTTTGGGTCATTTGGACGAGTTCTCTACTTCTCCCTCTTCCTTCTTCTTCTACCTTCATTTTGATTTGTGTTGGTAGTTGACAATGCACTCATCAAGGGGGAGATTGCAGATACATGGGTGTATGCCGGATCTTGTGTGATGAGTGATTGTCAACGGGTTTTATGCGCATGTTCTTTGGCTTGTGTTGTGCAGGTGTCGAGGACGGATACAGTGATCGAAGGCAAGGTGAAGGTCAAGTAGAGACGTGTCGTGCCGATGGACCGGTGTGACACCCTAAATTTCAATTTCCAATTTAGTAACAAATTTGAGCTTTTATTTAATTTTCTGAGCATTTAACCTAGGTCAAATAATAATTTTCGAATAATTAAAATAAACCATAGGGCTTAGAAACATTTTTGTTGCATTCATGCTGGTGCATAATATTTTGTTTGAGTGTTGGAATAGTGTTGGGTGGTTTGAATTCAAATCTAGTTTGAATTTGAACAAGTTTTGCTTTGAAAATAAAAAGAAAAACCTTTTATTTTCTCTCCTCTCCCTCCCTTCACCCTTTCGGCCCAGCCCATGAAGCAGCCAAACCAGGCTTCTCTCCCTCTCCCCCTACCCCACACCGCCCAGCCCAGCGCAGCCCACGTCCCGACCTTCTCCACGCGCGCGCCCTGCGGCCCGCAACCGCGCGGCCCATCCCCGCGGCCTGCTCGCCCCGCTCCTCCCTCCTCTCTCTGCTTCTGCGCATGCCGGCCCGACCCCACGGCCCGCTCGACCGCGCCCGCGTCACCGCTCCCACTCGCTGACACCTGGGCCCCGCCCGTCAGCGCGACCACGCCCGCCTGACAGCCCGGCCCCACATGTCAATGGCACCCGACCCTTCCCCTACCTCGCGCTCGCTCGGTGCCCGTCGCCGCCGTGCCCCTCCCCTCCCGTAGCCGACCATGAGTGGCCTTAATGGCCACCCGGCCATCAATCGGCCCTCGGTGGATCTCCCGCGACGCCTCGACGACCCACCCGAACCCTATAAAAGCCCGGGCCAGAGCCCCTCATCCTCCCCTCGCTCTCACCGCTCTCGCCATTTCCCCCACCGCTGCTGCAAAGCTCGTCGGCTCCCCTAGCCCCACCCCAGCCCCCTCGAGTAACGCCGCGCACGCTCCGAACGCCTCCGTACCCTCCCTTTCTCTTATCGTGCGCAAACCGAGCCTCTCCGGAGCTCTCTCTCTCTTGCAAATCCCGCCACCGTCAACCTCGCCGTGGTAAGCCTTCTCCGCCGTCACCAAGCCCCCGGTTAAGCTCGCCGTCGTCCCCGCTTTCCTTTGGTGTAGTCCGCGCAGCCAGCCGAGCACGGGAACGTTCGATCCGCAAACTCCGGGCATCTCCAATGGAGCGCCGCCGTGCTCCGGTGGCGGCGCCGCCACCCCGCCGTTGCGTGCGCTCGCTGAGTCCTCTGGGCCGTCCGATCGGCGCTAGACGGCCTAGATTAGGGCAAGAACCTCGAAGAGGCATGCACCGGGTCTACGGACCCGTAGACTGCTACCCCGCGCGCGGTCCACCGCTAGCTGGTGGACCCACCCAACCCGCTCGCGCCGCGTGGTGCCATGTCGGTGTCCGCCCGGCAGCCGCTGCCTCTTTTGCAGAAAAGCCCTCGGCCTTTACCAAAATCAACCCGCAGTCCACCTCTATTTTAAAAAGCTTTGTTTTCTTTCGGTTTAGACCCTGTGCTTTTGCAAAATAGGAGCCGCCGTCCATTACTGCGCAGAAATACATTTTTAATTGTTTTAATTCAAAAATGTCTTCGGTTTATTTACAGAAGTGCCATTTGAACCTTGTTTTCAACATAACTTTTGATTTAAAACTCCGATTAGAGTGATTCTTGCGCTCATGTGTTCGTAGAAATGCGTAGAATAGTTTTACAAGCTTTTTACCTTGTTTTAGTACTGCTTGGTGTATTGTTTTTATAGAAATATTATTTGTTTGCATGTAGTGATTGAGAATGGATGCTTGTGTGGTGTCTTTTGATCTCGTTTAGAGTCTGAGCAGTCCAAGGTGACGTGAAGCAGATCTTCGAAGAAGTGGAACCATCAACACGAGTTTTTGGAAGGCAAGTGTAACATGAGTTCCTTTGTTTCCCAGCAACCTTTAATCACCTTTTCATATGCATGTGTCTAATATGATAAACCCTAGAGATTTTACCTAGAGCTTTGTTATCCTGTATTCCTTGTTACCTTGGGTTGTGCGTATGGGTAGTTCTGCTTAGCTTGCAAATACCAAATATTAAAATGATAATTAAGCTTGATTAGTGATTTATGGAACAAATGTTGGTTCTGAATCCTAAAGCGGCAACCCAGGATTTACAGTACAACCATGAGGACTACATGGCTCTAGTCTTAGCTAAGTACTCTGAATGTTCTAGCTCGTCTATAGCTTACCGAAAGGGCAAGAGGGGCTTACCACATAGTTATGGCCCGGTCCCACTAGGGTAATTACTTTGGAGGATGGGGTGTTACCTTAGTGGGGAGGTGTTCATAACTCTTGGGAGATGGAAACCTTAGCGGCTACGACTTGTTAGACCAACTTTGGAAAGGCTTCGTAGTGATCCCTGTTGACTTACCTTTGTAGTGAGTTAAGAGGTTGGCCGCCTCGGGCAATGGGCAATCACGACTCGTGGGTAAAGTTGTACACACTCTGTAGAGTTAAGAATAAACTGATATATCAGCCGAGCTCTCGGTCATGAGCGACCTGGATCCTTTTTGAGACAGTTCTATGAATAATGTGGGTGATGATAATCTTGATGATACTTAATTATACTTTCACCATGGGAGCTTAAGCATAATCTACCGACATATGTCTAATAAATAAAACATGACCAACTAAAAATGCTTACCGCAGTTCAGCCGTGTCTAGCCTTTTGAGCCTTGCATCCCTCATGTTATACTTGTTGAGTTTGGTGCGCTCACCCTTGCTTTGCGTACAATCTATGAAAATCCTGGATGGGTACCAGATGGTGGAATCAAGTGCGCAGTTACAGAAGATGTTCCTAGAGTTCTAGCGAGTGTTCCCCCAGTCAACCGTCCCTGTGGAGTTTGGAGTCCCGAAGAATAGTTTCCACTCTGCTTTGATTTAGATGTAAGTCTTGTTGTAATCTTTGTTTCGATATATAATAAAGCATTGTCTTTGAGAAATTCCATATTTGTTGCTATATGTGTCTTGTGGACTTCCTGGGCACACATATAGTGGGCACTTGGTATTCTTCGGAAAACCGGGTGTTACAAATTGGTATCAAAGCAATGTTGACTGTAGGGCGCAAGCCTACTTAGAAATGGACGTTTTAAAAGTTTTGCTTCACCCTCTCTTTACCTTGTAATTTATTAAAAAGTATGCTTACCTCCTTATCTCTATTCTATTGCAAATTCTTGATAATCAAAACTTTTGGATCCTGTTTTACCGTGGCCTATTATAAAGTTGTCACCTCTTTTGTCCAATAGGAGACTTGCCATTCATACAATAAGAACGTGTAGTAACGAGTGTTGAGTTGAGTCTTATGTATATCATGTGCAGCTAAGTGGTTGTATGTTTGACTTTATGATCATGATTGATTTGGATCTTTGACATGATTGAGATGAGTTGTGGAGTGATGACCACATCTTCATCTAGTTAGGAGTTAAGGCTTAAGTTTGTAGGATTAGATCGTTGGGGTTCAATCCTACCTTCCTTATCAATCTCTTATCCCATTGTGTTATCATTATCAAAGTTCAGTGGAGCCAACTTTCAGAAGATGGGGCAACCTGAGAAAGAGAAGAAGATCTCAGATCAGAGCATCCTAATCTTTTTGAATCTACATCCGAATCTCGAGGACGAGATTCATTCTAAGGGGGGTAGATTTATGACACCCTAAATTTCAATTTCCAATTTAGTAACAAATTTGAGCTTTTATCTAATTTTCTAAGCATTTAACCTAAGTCAAATAATAATTTTTGAATAATTAAAATAAACCCTAGGGCTTAGAAACATTTTTGTTGCATTCATGCTGGTGCATAATATTTTGTTTGAGTGTTGGAATAGTGTTGGGTGGTTTGAATTCAAATCTAGTTTGATTTTGAACAAGTTTTGCTCTGAAAATAAAAAGGAAAACCTTTTCTTTTCTCTCCTCTCCCTCCCTTCACCCTTTCGGCCCAGCTGATGAAGCAGCGCAACCCACGCTTCTCTCCCTCTCCCCCTCCCCCGCACCGCTCCGGCCCAGCACGGCCCACCTCCCCGGCCTTCTCCACAAGCGCGCCCTGCGGCCCGCAACCGCGCGGCCCAGCCCCGCAGCCTGCTCGCCCCGCTCCTCCCTCCTCTCTCTGCTTCCGCACATGCCGGCCCGACCCCGCGGCCGGCTCGACCGCGCCCGCGTCACCGCTCCCACTCGCCGACAACTGGGCCTCGCCCGTCAGCGCGATTACGCCCGCCTGACAGCCCGGCCCCACATGTCAATGGCACCCGACCCTTCCGCTACCTCACGCCCGCTCGGTGCCCGCCGCCGCCGTGCCACTCCCCTCCCGTAACCGACCATGAGTGGCCTTAATGGCCACCCGGCCATCAATCGGCCCTCGGTGGAGCTCCCGCGACGCCTCGACGACCCACCCGCACCCTATAAAAGCCCGGGCCAGAGCCCCTCGTCCTCCCCTCGCTCTCACCGCTCTCGCCTTTTCCCCCACTGCCGCTGCAAAGCTCGCTGGCTCCCCTAGACCCCACCCGAGCCCCCTCGAGTAACGCCGCGCACACTCCGAACGCCTCCGTACCCTCCCTTTCTCTTATCGTGCGCAAACCGAGCCTCTCCGGAGCTCTCTCTCTCTCTCTTGCAGATCCCGCCACCGTCAACCTCGCCGTGGTAAGCCTTCTCCGCCGTCACCAAGCCCCCAGTTAAGCTCGCCGTCGTCCCCGCTTTCCTTTGGTGAAGTCCGCGGAGCCATCCGAGCACGGGAACGCTCGATCTGCAAGCTCCGGGAGTCTCCAATGGAGCGCCGCCATGCTCCGGTGGCGGCGCCGCCACCCCACCATCGCGTGCGCTCGCTGAGTCCTCTGGGTCGTCCGATCGGCGCTGGACGGCCTAGATTAGGGCAAGAACATCGAAGAGGCATGCGTCGGGTCTACGGACCCGTAGACCGCTACCCCACGCGCGGTCCACCGCCAGCTGGTGGACCCACCCAACCCGCTCGCGTCGTGTGGCGCCATGTCGGTGTCCGCCCGGCAGCCGCTGCCTCTTTTGCAGAAAAGCCCTCGGCCTTTACCAAAATCAACCCGCAGCCTACCTTTGTTTTAAAAAGCTTTGTTTTCTTTCGGTTTAGCCCCTGTGCTTTTGCAAAATAGGAGCCGCCGTCCATTACTGTGCAGAAATACGTTTTTCATTGTTTTAATTCGAAAATGTCTTCGGTTTATTTACAGAAGTGCCATTTGAACCTTGTTTTCAACATAACTTTTGATTTAAAACTCCGATTAGAGTGATTCTTGCGCTCACGTGTTCATAGAAATGCGTAGAATAGTTTTACAAGCTTTTTACCTTGTTTTAGTACTGCTTGGTGTATTGTTTTATAGAAATATTATTTGTTTGCATGTAGTGATTGAGAATGGATGCTTGTGTGGTGTCTTTTGATCTCGTTTAGAGTCTGAGCAGTCCAAGGTGACGTGAAGCAGATCTTCGAAGAAGTGGAACCATCAACACGAGTTTTTGGAAGGCAAGTGTAACATGAGTTCCTTTGTTTCCCAGCAACCTTTAATCACCTTTTCATATGCATGTGTCTAATATGATAAACCCTAGAGATTTTACCTAGAGCTTTGTTATCCTGTATTCCTTGTTACCTTGGGTTGTGCATATGGGTAGTTCTGCTTAGCTTGCAAATACCAAATATTAAAATGATAACTAATCTTGATTAATGATTTATGGAACAAATGTTGGTTCTGAATCCTAAAGCGGCAACCCAGGATTTACAGTACAACCATGAGGACTACATGGCTCTGGTCTTAGCTAAGTACTCTGAATGTTCTAGCTATACAATATGCACTTGTATACATCTTAAGTTGCTATCTATTTCATGCTCTATGCTTAAACCGCATTGTTGCTCGAGGACGAGCAACAGGTTAGCTTGGGGGAGCTTGTTGATGGTCCTTAAACACCTGTTTTTCCATCAGCACTTTACCCAAAAATTCACCAAAAAGGCATGAAATGTAGTCAAATAGGTTTCAATCTAACCAAATTCCACATGTCCATAGATTTTTATTTGAATGCAGGATTTGGACCAAATTTGGAGCATGGACCCACCAGGGGCCGAGACTACTCACCAGAGCCCATTTGGGCCCTAGTGGGGTGGCGCCCGCCACCAGGGAGAGGCCCAAACTCCCTCCTGCCACGTCACTGATCCGTGTGACCACCCAGGGCCAAATCTTGCCCCTTGGTCACTAGGTCAGTGGCATCGGAGGGCTCAGGAGGGGAGTGGCGTGGATCATGACCTAATGACGGTTATCTAGACATGCAACCGACTTGGGTTGCCTTGGAGGAGTCCCTGGAGACCGTAGGATCAATGACGTTGCATCCATCGGCTAGGGGGGTGGCGGCCGCAACCTAGGGCTGGCGCCCGCCACTAGGGTTTGCACTAGGTCGGTTGGCTGCCCCCTATAAGTACCCCCCTCACTCACTTGGGCTATAAATACCCCCCTGGAGGCGTCACTTCATTCCAAGCAAGGAAGGAAAGGAAGCAAAAAAAGCAAGGCCAGAGCCAGAGAGATAATAGTTTAGGGTTTAGCCAAGCTTAGGCAAGTAGGTAGCTAGTAGAGCAAGGCATCCTTGCCTCATTGCCCTCGCGGAAGCGCTGCTCAAGGCTTAGCTCAAGAGTAGAAGCGTGCGAGTGATCGGTCCTGGAGTTGGGAACAGTCTTCCTTCATCTCCAGTTCAGGTTTTGCTCTTGTTACTCAAGCACTTTACTATATTCTAGTTCGTTATTTCAAGTATTACTTTATTCTACTTACCAGTATTGAGTAGTATACTTGATTGATTGCTTGAGTGCCTAGCTATCCTACAGTTCAATTCACTTAGCCATAGTAGTTAATCTCTAGTGAGCTTAGTGTTTGATCTTTGCCAATAGGTTGCTTAGTTAGTTTAGTGTTTATCTTATTAAGTCATGTATTTGCTCTGACGTCCGCAAGGGTGTCTCTATTCTAGGCCAGGATAGAGATAGTTAGAATATAATTAGGCGTGGTGCTTAGTTATAGACTTACCTTCAGATACGGCTAGACCCCCGGATAGCTGTGGTAGCAAGCACGTGGTGACAGCCCTATGCGCCTTGAATTCCACCACGTAGTTGGTCTAGTTTAACAGTAAGGCTCGTTGTGCTTGCGTTCAACCTAAGTCAGTGGTAAAGGCTAGTATGCCTCGGTACTTGACAAGATAGGAATAAAACTATACTTAACTTGGTTGCTTATTTGGCATTTGCCTATCTTGCTTTGTAGTTATCTAGGAGTAGTTATTAATTACTAGTTAGTTATATTAGTTATCCTTAGTTATCTTATTCCCCCTATCTACCTATCCATCCACCTTACCTTAACCATTCATTTCATCATTACCTATCCACTCATAAATTCTTTCTAGCCTTTCATCTCCTCTCTTCTCTTCTCTCCTTTTCCCTTTCTTATTCTTCGACTCTCATCCCCTCCTTGACTCGACTCATACACCACCCTAGCCTTCCTTTGGGATCAAATAAATCGACACCTGGTACTCCTAGGCGAAGTGCTACTACGATAGTTCTGTGTGCTTGCAGAATCTCCTCTAGGTAGATTGCAATCTCTCTAGCTAGCTCCTACTAGTTTCGGGATTGACAACCCTATTTGACATTAGTAGATAGCTGCTTTGGCTTCACTCCTTTAGGTATAGTGACTGGACTTGCTACAAGCATTTCTGGCGCCGTTGCCAGGGATAGATTCCATAGTCTACTCCTTGTAACGACGTTAGCAAGTGTCAACAAGCATTTCTGGGCCGTTACCGGGGATAGTTGCCTAGCTCTATCTTTAGTGAAGTTAAGAACTGCCAACAAGTTCTAGGCCAGTGTTCCCCCAGTCAACCGTCCCTGTGGAGTTTGGAGTCCCAAAGTATAGTTTCTGCTCTGCTTTGATTTAGATGTAAGTCTTGTTGTAATCTATGTTTCGATATATAATAAAGCATTGTCTTTGAGAAATTCCATATTTGTTGCTATATGTGTTTTGTGGACTTCCTGGGCACACATATAGTGGGCACTTGGTATTCTTCGGAAAACCGGGTGTTACAACCGGGAGCGGTGTAGGGCGGACGTGAGGCATGGACTGAGGGACCGGTGGCCTAAGGATCAGCTGTGGTGGATGACAGCCTGGGATAGCGACAAGCGGAGACTTGCGGGGCACAGTGTTGCTCGGGTCGAGGACCTGGGGACATGTGTCGGTGGACGGGGTGCACGGGCGGTGCATCCCTTCTACAGCGCTGGTTTGGTGGTTGAGCCACAGAAAAACCACCGGCGGACGATTTCCAGGTTTGGGCCACAAAACCTGGGTGCTGCCGGTTTCCGAGTTTGGGCCACAAAACTCAGGTTGAGGACGGTTTCCAGGTTTGGGCCTTAAAACCTGGGCGCTGGCAGGTTTCTGAGTTTGGGCCACAAAACTCAGGCGTCGGACGGCTGGTTTCCCGGTTTGGGCCTCAAAACCGGGGGTTGGTCGTGAAGACAGGTTTCCCGGTTTCGGCCACAAAACCGGGGGCGAGGTCTAGGAAAAGGACGAGCAGAGCGGTGGCGGCACGTGGCGGCAATCGGTGAGGTTGCGTCGAGGCAACGCTACCAGTTGTGCGGGCGTGGCCATCGGATCAGCATATACTTCGAGTTGGTCCAGAATAACCCTAGGGTTTAGCTGGTTCGCTCTGTAATTAGTTAGGGGTAGAGTGGGAACTAGAATTAGGATAAGTAGACGGAGACACCCACCTCCCATCCGATCTCAGTCATTTGCTATTCTCCACTTAGGGTTTTCCTGCTCTCCCAATCCCCTACTGTAGCTACTGAGATCCGCAGAGAACCATACCTCTGTGTTCATGAGATTTTGAGGAAGTGAGACCGTAATCTCACTGTTGTAGCGTGTGGTAGCCACATGGTTGCAAATTCGTGGTTTGATTCGCGTTTTGAATTTGTTCTTCGCATTCTTCGTTTCTCCATGATTTTCCCATCACTCGATCTCCCTCTACACTGCATCGTTCTTGAATCCACTTGAACCAACTTGTTCTTTGATGTGAGGAGATCATTGCCACCGAAGGAATTTATCTAACTCCTCACGAACAAGTAGATCGGGTCGATTCAAGTTTCGTGGCGCTTTTTCGGTTCACATACCTTCCCCTTCGATTTCCTGGTGATTTAGTCGATTTGAGCGAATGATTTCTTGGGGATAGTCTTCCAACTACCTCGTGATCATCTTCTCCAAGTTTGGGAACAAGGGATTTTGAGTTAAATCGGTTTTGGGAAGATTTTGGTGAAGGGCGACCGATTTCTCCTTCACTGGGTGGTCACGGACAGAGCGCGGTTCAACTGGCGGACAGTCCGCGCGTCGGGGCTGGTCCAGTCCAGTAGCTGGGATCCTCGGTCGTTTGGGCTCGGGACACCGGCGAACAGTCAGCCGTTCTAAGGCGCGGACAGTCCGGGACCGAGCAGGGGGACTTCAGCAGCGTTGCAGTTTTTATCTTTTGCCCGTGGATAGTCGGCCAACTGTTCTCGGACAGTCTGCCGTTGGGCAGACAGTCCGCGGTCGGAACCCCGGACAGTCCGGGACTTGGCTGAGTGCTGTTTTTCAGTGCGTTCGCTCTCCCGGCTTTTCGGCTTTGTTTTCGGACTTCTTGTTTGGCCCTATAGTTAACCAAGGAACCTCTCTAGGTATCTTTGCTACTTGTGAGCATAGGTATTTAGAGATTTCTCGATGTAGCCTTCCATCTATGTTTGAGGGTAGGTTATTGGGGTTGAACTTGAGCCGAAGCTTTTGGTGTTTGGTTCGGTCTTGCTTGGTGGTGCCTCGCTGTGATCCTAGGGATCATCCACCCTCTTCAGAGGGTCGTGGGCATCACGTTTCGGTCGAAGCTTTTGGGGGTTGATTTTTGGGACAGAGGCCAAAGTTTCGAGAGAAATTTTTAGGCTCCCATTCACCCCCCCTCTGGTCGCCTTGCTTTTGCATTCTCGGTCCTTCAGCCTCGTAAGGAGAAATCCCCATCTGAAGCCTCTTCTTCGAAGCCTAAACGCAAGAGAGAACCCATGACGAAGTTGGAGGAACAGGTGGACGACCTCATCGATGACTACATTAGAGTTAGTAAGCCGGTGGATGCCCTTGCCAAAGCTAATACTCATCTTAAGCAAGACCTTGCCTCTGTGACAAAGATTTGTGACAGCCTGGTTAGAAGAATGGATAGACAGGAGATTAAGCAAAGCGGTTTAAAGTCTCGTGTAAACATCCTATCACGAACCGTAGCTAATCATCTCAATGAGAGTGTGAGAGAGTTTATTAATAGTAGTATAATAAGGCAAAAGTGTTAGAGTTAAGAGTCTTAGAGTTTCTTTAAAGAGTGTTTAGTTTGTTTAATTTCAATCGTTTAGTTATTTTGCTTACTTGTGTAATAAAGTGCCTTATAAGTTATCAATAAAGTTTTATTTTAGTTATCCACTCTCTCTCTCTCTACTTTTGTTTTGGATATGTGTCTTGTCTCCACATGTTGTGCATAAAGGTATAATAGGAAAAAGTGTGGGGGAAGGACCTAACCAATAAATGGAAGATCGACTGAAGAATCGCAGGAAAACAAGAATCACTCAACAAGACCACATATGATGAATCCCTCTCGTTCGTCTACAGGTCTAGTACGTATCACAACCTCTCTATCTTCATATTGCTCTCTATTTCAAATTGATAACCACTTGAAACAAGATTTAAGATGAGTCCCGAATTAAACTTGATAATAACTTGAGATAGCTCACATGATCTATTCTTAGAATCTCTTGTTACTGTTGGGAATAATTAATTGCTTACTATAATACCTGATGTTACAAGTCTTGTCTTTGGAGAATTTATTTCAAATGCTTAAAATCAAATAGCAATTCTTCTCCCCAGTGATAAAAACATATTTCCTCCTAAAGCCATAATAGTCATGACACCATTTTGTTACCCTAGCTACTTACCTTTGTAATGATGCTAAGTTAACTTTTATGGATTTGATTGAGAGATTTATCATATTCCTAAAATCAAGATCGTTTAAAAAGGTTAAGTCCCTCTTGAGAAGTATTATTGTAAAAGAGACATGAGCTGTGCAATATATATATATATATATTTATCCGAGGAAATAAAAAGGTGCAAGTGCCTGAAACCTCAAAAAGATTGATCACGAGGAAATAAAAAGGGACAAGTGTCCGGAACCTCGCTATAAATAATAAAAAAATGGGGACGTGCTCAACAATAGAATTAGCCTCATAGCTCATGGTGTCTCTTAAGCAAAATACCAAACAAGAGAGGACAAGTGTTTTCAAAAATAAAATCTTGATTAAGGAGTATGACACTTCTCTCCCTAGCTCTAAAGTGTTGACTTAGTAACATAATCAATGCATAAGTGCTACACACTTCATAAAGCTCTAGATATAATTAATAATTTTGAAAAGAAGGCAGTGCCTCATGTGAGGAGATAAGAACTTTGAGCGACATTGAGAGTATCACTAGGAGGAGAAGGAAAGCTACATTCTTTTTAGAAAACCTTACAAAACTCTCCAATTATCAAGACTGAAGGGTAAAGGTAATAAAATTTGTTTTCAACACTACTAATCCCAATAGTGCAGATTTTTCTATGAACAGTGAATGTGAAGCTATACTTTCCTCAGGGACGAGTAAAGATCTCGTGTGGGGGAGCTTGTTGACGGTCACTAACTCATATCTTATACTGTCAATAAGTCACCTAAAAGAGAATAAACGTGACCATCAACCTAGGAATAGGGTTTGATTCTAACGAGTTCCACGAGTTGTGTCGTTCTCACTTGTTTTGCAGGAATACCAACATTTCACTACTTAAAAGTATCCCAAGTGATGAATCAGACTACACCATTATGAAGAGCTCGCCGAGACGATCGAAACGGACATATGGTTTACCACAAATGAGTCCCAACGTAGGAGTCCTCATTGGTTACAACTTGGAAGCTTCTAGAAGCAACTTGGAGTGATCACCAAGCAACATAATTCAAGGGCTAAACTGACAGATCCAACACCTATGGTGAATTCCAGTTCTCCATGGTGTTTTCCAGCAGATGGAAAGAGATAGGTTCCTTCTGCAACATGATGGATTGCGCAACAAGATTGAAAGTCGCGCTAGGGAAACCAGGAGGCTTCCAGAAGACAACTCGGCAAAGACGGCGCCTGGCGGCTGCCAGGTGGGGCCGGCCGGCCTGGGCCAGGGCTCCCCTCGGCCCATTTTCATGCAGCGTGCCCTAATCGACCTCCTCGACGCATCTCAACTGTTGTTCAAGGTCGGTTTGATCGGAAGGTCACGATTCATCCCCCAGGGCTATATAAGAAACCTCAGACCCCCCTCCCTGAAGCAATCCTCATTCAGATCAGATCCAAGACAGAAACTCCAGTCATATTCATCGGGAGAGGATTAGCGCCATCTAGCAATTAGAAGATTAGTATCCCTCTAATTAGGGATTAGATCTAGTCTTCTATAGGATTAGAAGAGAGAGAGAGGTATTAGAGGGATATTAGAAGGAGCTCTGGCCTGTCGGATCTACTTCTTCAGCTTGTACCTGCGGATTCAAGTTCGTCAAGAGCATGGATCAGGATATTCTTTGGTCTTCAACTTCTAATTATCAGTAAGCGTTCTTGTTCTTATTATTCTTCTGGCTTGCATCTCTAATTAAAGTACTAATTCTAATTAGAGTACTCTAATCTAGTCGCTCTAGAATTAGAGGAGTTGTCGTCGGGTAAGCGTGGTGCTTAGACTCGATTACTTGCATAGTGTACCCCTATATTTCGGATCGGTGGTAGCTCGCGGGTGTGACTCTTATAGGCCTGTTGAATCTTCCATAGTCCACCTCCCATCTATCGGGCTAGCAGGAGTATATTACTTGGGAATTACCATAATATGGTTGTGGTCTCCTAACGTAATCCACAGTAGAATAATAATCGCATAGCTTCCTGAGGTTAGAGCTGGGAACCCTAGTTTTCACCTTTATCTTTTACATTCTCACTTTTGCTAGTGCTCAGGGTTTAAGCAATAGACTTAAGACAATCACCCCGTTCCTTTGGGTTCGATATAAAACTTGATCTACATCCGGTGAAGTGCGGTATCTAATCTGTGCGCTTGCAGATTTATATCTAGTGTTCTGATAACATACCTTAGCATTACTAGTGTCGTTGCCAAGGGTGACTTTGGTGGCGACGGTAGTAAGTGTCAACACTTCCCTATGGGCCTAGGCCGACCGGCCCCACCTGGCAGCCGCCGGACTCCGCCTTCGTCGTGGTGTCTTCTAGAACCTCCCTTGCCGCCCTAACGCGACTTGCCATCTATTTGCGCGTTTCATCGTGTTGGAGTAGGACTCTACCTCATTCCATCTGCTAGAAAACTCCCTGGAAAATAGTAATTCACCAAAGTTGTTGGATCTGTCAGTTTGGCCCCTGAATTATGTTGCTTGGTGATCAATCCAAGTTGTTCTAGAAGCTTCCAAGTCGTATCCAACTAGCACTCTTGCTCCGGGACTCCAAATATAGTAAATCATATGTCCGTGTCGATCGTCTCGACGAGCTCATCGCAAAGGTGTGCTCTGATTCATCACTTGAGATACTTTGATATGGTGAAATATTGATAACCCTGCAAAACAAGTGAGAACAACACAACTCATGGAACTTGTTAGAATCAAACCCTACAACTATGCTTTATGGTTCATTTCATATCATTCTATGCATTAGTTGATGGTATAATATTGACTGTAAGGACTGTCAACAAGTTCCCCCAAGCTTACCCTTTGCTAGTCCCTTAGTAAAGCCAAAACTTAACAATGGATCAGGAGTTGCTGCAATATCTTCACTTCCATCAAGTACACCTGATGTTAAACAAAAATTCTGCGAAATATGTCATCTTATTTTTCATGGGGCTTATTACTTTTACCTTATATCTTGAGTGATTGAAAGATAGAATGATCAAATCAAGCACCACGTCTCTAGCTCTTTCACTTCACCTTTATCTCGGAGTTTTAATAAATTTTCAAAAGCTTTAATACATGTGTTGTCAAATTAAACAATGGATCAAAAGAGAAAGTATACCAACCATTGAATCAAGAAGTGCATGTGTATGGAAAATGGAGTCGGATGCTCTTTTGAATATATCACACTCTTCTGTTTATCATAGACATATGGCTATCAGGCTAATTCTACTATCGGGCACGTGCCCATTTTTTCTGACATTTTTTTCGAGGCTCCGGACACTTGTCCCATTTTATTTCCTCAGGATCAATCTTTTTGAGGTTTCGGACACTTGTCACTTTTTATTTCCTCGGATTTCTCTCTCTTGTTTTCTCCCTTTTTTCTCTTTTTTTCTTCTTCTTTTTTTAATACCGACATGTTTCCAACGAACATCTAAGAGGATAGCAACAGATAATTATGAGCATTTATGCGGAAGATGGATGAAATGTGTAAGTGATGTCAATTCTATGGCAAGATAACATCTCACAGGGTCACAAACCTTAATTTAACTCAATGTAATTATTAGTCATATTCATATTGAGAAATCTCCGGAACTCTAGTGTTGTTTAGAACAAGATAATAGTAGCTCAGATCATCACATGTCATATCTCAATTACCTAGACCTTAAATGAAGTATTTGCCAACCATGTATTTAATTTTATTTTAAGACATTATTATTAATTAGGAGAACTCATGCTTTGAAGGCTAGGTACCTGAAACAAATTAGATAGAGCAACTATTCATCATTTCCATGCAAAAGATTAGAGAGAGAAAGGGTTCTTCTTTGGTCGTCAACTTCTTAAAACAAACTAAACACACTATTTTATTCATTTAGTCTAACACACTTTAAGATATAATATAAAGCTAATAATAATAATGATAATAATAATATTAGTAATAATAAAGATATACCTGAATCGCGAAGATAACGTGGGTGCGTCTCCCCTAAGCTCATGTGCCCACATATTTTTGTTCTTTTATTTTTAAGGGTGAGCCTTCATGTGCTCATTTTTTTTCTTTTTTTATTTAATGGTGAGCCTTCGTGTGTCCACATATTTTTTTATTTTTTTGAAATTATTTATATAATAAAAACTTAAGAGAATAAAGATACTTACGTGGATACATGGGGTGCCTTCCCCCAAACTGAATGTTGACGTAGTCGTTTGATCTTGCAATGTTGTAGACTGACGGTGGATATATCCTTCCTCTATCAGAGCTTTGATTCATGTTGATGGTTGTTGAAATAGTGCTCCAACGGTGGATGGAACATTTACTTGCTCATCAGCTTTTCTTGCCTTTCAAATCCTGTGAAACTCAAATAGACAACAAAACTTGTGGAACCGATTAAGCATTAGTGGTTGGCCACTCAAGCCTTAGTTGTCTAGAATTTCAGTAAGATCTCTTTCTCAATATTTTAGTATTTTAATATTTTTATGATGCAAGAGAAAAAATACAACATGATGAATGTATGCATATTTATTTTTATTTTTTTATCCCACCACGGTGAATATTCCTGTGGGTTTTTACACACCATAGAATTGTTCACATGGGGCTTCAAGGTTTGTGATGCAGTAAAATATTTTTATTTTGTTTTCCAATGCAATGCAGAAATTAAAATGTTTGGGAATTAAATATGATGATATAAGAAATGATTATCGGTTAAATATGAAAAATATGCAGAAAAGTAAATATGAGGATAACTACCAACTTTTACCTTTTGGCGAAGGTTCGGATATTTAGGTCCGACGAACCAGACCTTCCCTTGGTTCAGACCTCCCAAGGTGTGTCAGACGTTTGGAAAGTTGTTATTGATTGTACCTCTTAGGTGCGGACTTTTTCTTCCATACTTTCTTGGTCTGAGTCTTCACTTCCTGTGGTTCACTGTCTTGAGGTTTCTATTCTTCTTTCTTTTCTGGGACAATGTCGATAGCTTCTTCTTCATGATTGGCTTCTCTATTCTTGATAGCTTGTCTTCTTTGGCATTGAGAGCGGCGTCTTTCACTTCTGTTCTTCTTGGGTGTGAAGGACCGAAAATGCTAAAGCAAGGCGACCAGAGGGGGGTGAATGGGAGCCTAAAAATTTAGTCAAGTTCGTGCCTAAAAGACCCACTCCCAAACGTAGATAGAGGGCTACGTCGGGAATCCTCCAAATACCGATGCTAACGCATAGCAAAGATATGTAGAGAGGTTCCTAGGTGAACTCTAGGAGCAAACGAGAAGTCCGGAAACAAAGCGGAAAATCCGGGAGGGCCAACGCACTAAAACTGCACAAGCTGCAGAATCCCGGACAGTCCGCCGTCAGGCTCCCAGACTGTCCGGTGAAGGCCGGACTGTCCGCCACACGGGGGCCGGACCGTCCGCCGGCCAAAGGACAAAAATAGCAACGCTGCTGGACGCTCCTGCGCGACTCCCGGACTGTCCGCCCCTGTCACTGGCAGACTGTCCGCCGATCACCCGAGGGGAAAAATGCCGAGGCAAACAGCCACTGCTCTGGCTGGAACCCCGACTCGCGGACTGTCCGCGGCTGGGGGGCAGACAGTCCGCCACTACCCAGAACGCCTAAAATCGCCATGGGACAAAACCAAAATCGATTGGATCCTCACCAAATCGAATGGGGCTGCAACAAACCTTCTCCAAAGTGTTCTTCTATGTGTTGGGAAGCTAATCCTAGGATATCATCGCTCCAAACCAACTAATCCATGAGAAATCGAAAGAACACTAGAAAAGAGGGAAGAACGAAGAACGAACGCGATTTCGACCCGATCTATGTACTCGTGAGGTTAGAGAAGAAATCCTTCGGTGGAAAGAAGGAGCTCACGACATAGAACAATTTGATTCAAACAGAATCACAAATCGTCGCTCGGAGAGGGAGAACGAGGCAAATCTTCGAGAGGGGAAAAACGAAAACGCGAAGAACAAGAACACGATTCGATCCAAATTGCAGCCAACAAAGAGAGGAGCGAAATTGATCCTTGGATTGCTACTAGATGATGAATTGTGTAGCACTCTGTGTCAGGTTACAAGCCACTCCTCGCAGTACAAAACGCGGATGGCGAAAGGCAAAAGAACAAGAGCTGGTCTCTCCTCTCACTCTAGCCTCCTCTCACCTAAACAAAATGAGAGTGACACCTCCAAGGATGGCTGTCCAACACAGGCCCTTCATCTATATATAGGCGCACGTCCAAATGACACAAACGCCCTAACATGAAGTACTAACCCAAATACCCCCTAGGGGTAAAACCGTCCAACACTGGCAGTTTCCATCCGGCGGCCACGCGCCTTCTCATCCTTCGCTTCGCCTCGACGCAAGCTCTAGGATGACGCCACGTGCTGACACCGTCGACCGCCGCGCCTTCTCACCGATAGCTTCGCCGCAACGCAAGCCTCTCGGTGCCGCCACGCGTCGACCGTCCTTTTGGACCTTCCCCCAGTTTTGAGGCCCAAACCGGGAAACCTGCCAGCCCAGGTTTTGAGGCCCAAACCTGGAAACCGTCCAACCCGAGTTTTGAGGCCCAAACTCGGAAACCCGCGAGCCCATGTTTTGAGGACCAAACCTGGAAACCATCCATCCCGAGTTTTGAGGCCCAAACTCGGAAACCGGCCACCCGAGTTTTGAGGCCCAAATTCGGAAACTGTCGATGGTAGCTTTTTGAGGCTCAGCTACCGAACCCGCGCCGTAGACGGAGTGTGGTTCGCACACCCCGACCACCGGCACCGATGCCGATGCATGTCCAGCCTCCACGCCGGGCACAACGCCTTCGCCATCCTTCTTGACTCGGCCGACGGCACTTGCACCGCACGCAAGCCCGTGTCCGACCTCCCGCCAAGTGCCACGACGCCATCGTCTTCGTCCCGACTCGGCCGATGCACCGCACATCCCCATGTGCTCTCGCTCGCCGATGCCACGTGCCAGCTACCACAGCTGGTCCTCTGGCCCTCTGGTCCGTCGGTCCAAGCCTCACATCCGCCCTTCACCACTCTGGGTACATCGGCATGACACGTCCGCCGCACGGCACGCCCATCCTTCACCGGTCCCGGTCCGTCAGCACGACACGTCTCTACTTGACCTTCACCTCGCCATTGACCACTGTATCCGAGCTCAACACCTGCACATCAACACAGCCAAGAGACACATGTTGCACACGCACACCAACACAGAAACACCACAACTCAACGCCACCGGTTAGTCATAAGCATTAAGCACATAGCGAGATAAGGACTAAACCGGGAAAAGCCTCAAACCTTCCTCATCAAAGTCAATCATTCATCATATATGTTCTCGATCTCCCCCTTGATGAATGCATTGACTAAAAATAAACCACAAAGGAAGGGTTTGAAGGCAAGCCTCATTCAAGTGCCCAAAAGCCAAGCAAAAGCAAACACAAGGCCACTTGATATGAGGAAGGATCATGAAGACTCCAAATAAAAGCTCTCGGTCCCGAAAGAAACGGGAAAAGCGGGCAAAGCCTCCACACTACCAAAGAGTCAAGGGAAATAGGAGTTTCATGAAATCCCAAAAGGTAGTCGAAAACCAATCTCAAATAAATTGTCAAACAATCATCACAAAAGAAACCAAGGTACTTATCCACTTGGGTTCACTTGGGTTTCGAAATTTCTCCCCCTTGATGATTGAATTGACAAATCTAGGCATAAGAGATGGTTTGAGATACCAAAACTAAAAGCTTGGTCCCCAAAGATATGGGCAACGGCTTAACGCAACCAAGCAAAGGATCCGAGCAACAACTCATAAAAGAGCAAAACTCGATCACATAGAGCGAAAGACTTGGTTCCCAAAGACATGGGCAACGGCTCGACGCAACCAAGTCAAAAATGAGCTAGCCCTCAAGAAAAGGCAGAAAATGGCTCAACACCACTAGCTCAAGGCTCGATACCAATTGAGGCTGAAACAACGCATTAGAATGCAAAACTGCTAGTCTCTCAAGATAGAGGCACAGAGGCTCAACACAACTAGCAGAAAACTCGATACCAATCACAAACAGCCAAAAATTGGTGAAAACAGCTATTAACTCAAGACAGAGGCAAAAAGGCTCAACACAACTAGCTGAAGGCTCCATATCAATCGAAAATACTAAGCAAAAACTGCTAGTCTCTCAAGAGAGAGGGAAAAACAGCTCAACACCACTAGCATGCTCGATACCGACTGAGAAAAACATAAAGAGAAGCTTAAAACTAAATGGAGCATAAACACTCGGAGCACGCGGAGAAGCAGCAAGACGAAAGTGACTCCCCTGAAAGCAAGCCTACACACAGAGGCTATGCACCAAAGCTCACTATGAAGGATACCAATTGAAACACATAAAAGAGCTATACCAATTGAAGAAGAACATAAAAGAGCTAAACTCCCCCTAGCTCAAAGCTCTCCCCAAAATGTATGACTCTCCCCTTTGTGCCAACACTCAAGGTCCCCCTTGCAAACAGCTTCTCCCCCTTGACAAAAGGGAACATGCTGAGGGGTTTTGACATTTCTTTACAAAGTTGACACAAACACAAGATAAGTCATCAACCAACTACACATGGGAGTAATCACAAGGTGTATCGGAGCGGGGGTATGAACACTAAGCTAAAAATGCATGATATGCACAATGCAACAGCTTCAAGTTTATAGCAATCAGAATGAAAAAATGCTCAAAAAGGTGCTGCCCTGAAACTTTAGCAACCAATACAAATGCTAGCAAAGGCTCAAACTGATCAAATGAATACAAAATATGAACAATTAAGACATTAAGCATATGAGCAATTTTAAGCCATCTGAAAAGGAGTCCACCACTAAAATAGCAATTAGCATGAATAGACAGGAAATCAACCAAGTGCTAACTCAAGTACAAAAGGTGAACTACCCCTAGCAAAGTTCAATCATCATGCCATAGAATGAAGCATAAACTTGTGTTATTTTCAAATTTTATCGGAGATTGCAGCGGTATTAACACAAGTTCAAATTAAAGCATGTGATTGCGAGAGGTTGAAAGCATGGTCATTGCCTAACTTTTCAACCGGGCTAAGCCTATGCAAGAAAAGCAATCAGAAGCTTAAAGCACCGGTTTTGGTCTTACACTACACGGCTCAAGTTTAACTCAATTGTGCAATGAGAAACAGTCTCAATACCGTGATGTGCTGACACATGCAATCCCATCTCGATCTTTTCATTTCACAAATACTTGGATCAAATTTTAAGCACAATGTAAATATGAACAATCCAAGCAAGTGAATGACTCAGTGCAAGAGACATAGCTACCTAGCATACAAAAGATAGCACAAGTGATCTCAACACATCCTACCCATGCTAGTTGCCACTCTCAATGGTGAACAAATTAAATATTTCATAGTTGATTAGTAAAGTTCACCATTTGCAAAAATAGCTTAGCTCATAACATGTATCTAGTGATCAAAAAGAGCCTTGGCTACAAGCATCATCATGAATAAACAGGGCATACCAAAAAGAGCATAATCTCATTCTCATTGCTCTAAACATGAAGCTCTAAAATGCACTAGAATACATGATGAAATGCATGCAAAAGCTAGTCTATCAAAAACAAGGCAAAAACTAGCCTAAAAAGGAAAGACCCAAAACAAAAGGGTTTCGGAGAAGTCAGACTATGATACAACAAGCAAAATGCTTCCCCAACTAAAAGGGAAACACACACCAGACTCACAAGAGAAGAGCCAAGAAACGCTCAAGCAAACAGTCAGCAAAATCCACATCAGAAAGACCACACGGCAGAAAGAGGTCGAAGAAGAAGAGTACCAAAAACCAAACTCAGAAGTGTGTCGGAGGTACCTCATGAAGCGCATGACCGCCTGCTGGTGTGATACCCGAGGGGATGCCTGAATCTGCTGAACTCCGGGGCGCCTGCCTCGCCGAAGTCGTCTCCCCCTCGCCTGATGCTGTCGCTCCCACAGGTGCAGCTAGTGCTCGTAGGAGATGCTGCTCGAACGGAACCCCAAGTCATGGAAGAAGTGGGATCGGGTCCGTGAGCCGAAATGCCCTCTCCAGGCTCCTGTTCTCCTGCACACTCAAAAGCAGAAGAAGACACAAGGCATTGTCTCGTCCAGTGTGACCTCAAGGTCTCCACAAAGCGGTTAGTCACATAATAAGCATAAGGTGAACACTCAACAAAAGAGGCCTACCGCAAAGAGAACTGAACTCAAACTAGTCAAGACTACCATGCAGCAGGATAAAGCACTAAATAGCAAAATGCATCCTAGAGACATGATCAACCCAAACAGGGCCTAAACCTCAACACATGCTACAATGCAAGATAATGATAACAATAGATCCAAAAACATGTAACATGATAAAATTGTGGAAAGGCTAGTGCTCAAACTAATCATATCAATAGGATACATGTAGCTAACCAAAACTAGCACCTGAAAAGTGATACCTAATGAACATCATACCACTACAAATCAAGCTCATGGAGAAATATGGTAAAACATGGCACAATGTTCATGAGGATCACCAACTAACATGAAAAGTGGAATCCACCAAAACTGTACACAAGACTAGCATGACATGATATACAAGATAGCATATGCTAGTCTAAAACAAAACATGATACAAAAGAAAATGTACATGCAGAAACTATACAAGTGAGCACATTATAGTCCATCTCGTACCACAAGAAATAGAACATGGATGTACACGGTATGAGTGTAAAAGAAAGCTCACCAACTGCAAAAACCTCTTTGGAGGCAAATCTAAGCGGGGTGTAGAGAACCATCAAATCTTGATCACATGTAAAAGATCAAGTTCCATCAGGCGCATGTTCTCCACCCCACGTCCTCATATCTACACACAAGAGGACAAAGTAACCCGAGTCTTGGATCCCGAAGGGTTAGCAAGCATGTACTTGGGAACCCAAGACTTGGTCACAAAACTAAACTTATCTTGTGGGTTAGCATGATGCAAATGTTGGTTCAAATGCAATTGTGAAACACCCTTGGAAGCATTCCTCAAAAGGACAACTCGAGGAGAAGAACGAGTCGTACCACGGGAAAAGAGGCAAACATCTTCCATGGTTTTTGTAGAAGAACCAATAGAAGCATCATGAAAAGCATGACGTGGACCAAGAGAAGAAGCACTAGAAGCATGTCCACGACCATGACCTATCCCACTAGAGAAGGAGTCATAAAAGCCATCAACAAAGAGGGGCTTCTTACTAGGAGCACAAGCGTTCATGCCATGAGAAGGGCTATGAACCACCATCTTCCTAGAAGAGCGAGCTTGGCGCAAACGTTTGGCACGCCGATAGCAAAAGCTTTCTTGATGCCCATCTTTCTCACAAAAAGAGCAATGGTATAAAGGCCTACTGGAAGGCACACCATTCTCCGACAAGTGAGAAGTCCCTTGGGACTTAGAACAAGAAGCATCAACAACCAACTTGGTGCCAACACTCGGAGCACACGTGCCATGGGAAAGGCTACGCGGCTTCCTAAAAGCCTTAGCTCGAATACGTCGCTCGTGTTTGACACGGCAAAAACAAAAATCGAACGAATGTCTGAAGGACTGAGAATGCTACCAGAAAGCGACCAGAGGGGGGGGGTGAATGGGAGCTCCAAATTTTCCTTTCGGAAACTCGTAGCAACTGTCCCAAAATCAACCCCAAAGGGAATCCTTAGAGCTTGCTAGTATCCACGACCCTAGATTTAGGGTGGATGCTTCCAAGAAGCACAGCGGGACACTACACAATTCTAGAAACCCAACGCAAAAGACGAAAATCAAATCCGACAACGAACGAACAAGCTGCGAATGAGACAGCGCGAAACTGAACTGACCGGACTCTGGCCTGCGTCCGGTCACAGAGCACCGGACGCGTCCGGTCAGACGAAATCAGATTTCGGACCTCTCTGAGTTGGACCGGACTCACGGTCACTGAGCGTCCGGTCACACCTCGAGCGTCCGGTCACTAGAAAACGCGAATAGTAAACAGTGCAAGCGAAGCGTCCGGTCGATCACAGGAACCAGCGTCCGGTCTTGAGCGTCCGGTCGAGTCGCGAAAAACACAGTGAAGACATTCAACGACCGGACTCCGGTGGTGCGTCCGGTCAGCCCGACCCAAGCGTCCGGTCACCCCGCGATTTCCCAGTTCGTCCACCGAATCGACTCGATCTCACCCAAAACGAATCCTCTAGGGATCAAACTTGGTGAGAGGAGTCACAAGGAGGATAGTGAGCTATCTCTAAGAGATCATGGCTCGAACCTATCTCCAAATCGGTGAATCAAAGAAATTCGGGGGAAAGGAGAAAAACATGACCCGAAACCAAAATCGATCGATCTCCTAGACCGTGAGGTTAGAGGAGAATTCCTTCGGTGGAGAGAAGTGCCTCACGATCTAGAACAACTTGGTTCAAATGGATTTGCAAAAGATGAACCGAGCAAAGAGATCAAGCGACGGGAAAATCGCGGAGAAAAAGGATTCCGCGAAGAACACGAACAAAACGCGAATCACAACCACGAATTTGCAACCGTGTGGCTACCACACGCTACAACAGTCAGGTTACGGCCTCACTTCCTCAAAATCTCATGAACACAGAGGTATTGTTCTCTTCTCTGTGGATCTCAGGTTCGCTACAGCAGAGAGGAGGGAGAGCAGGAAAACCTAGAATCAAAAGAGCAAATGACTGAGATACTCAAGGGAGGAGGGTGTCTCCCTCTACTTATCCTATTCCTAATTCCTATTCTATTCCTATTCTACCCCTCTCTAATTATAGAGCGAGCCAGCTAAACCCTAAGGTTATTCTGGACCAACTCGGTGGTAGGTAGATCCGACGGCCACGCCCACACAACTCGTAGCGTTGCCTTGACGCAACCTCCCGATTGCCGCCACGTGCCGCCCTCGCTCTGCACCCCCGGTTTTGTGGCCCAAACCGGGAAGCCAGTCTTTTCCAGCCAACCCCCGGTTTTGAGGCCCAAACCGGGAAACTAGCCCACCAGCTTCTGAGTTTTGAGGCCAAACTCAGCAAACCCTCAGCGCCCAGGTTTTGAGGCCCAAACTTGGAAACCGTCCTCAACCCGAGTTTTGTGGCCAAACTCGAAAACCATCCGCACCCAGGTTTTGAGGCCCAAACCTGGAAACCGTCCACCCGATGGTTTTTCCCTGGCTCTACCACCAAACCGACGTCGTAGATGGGATGCACCTCCCGTGCACCCCATCCACCGACACGTGTCCCCAAGTCCACGACCCAGGCAACACATGACCGCAAGTCTTCACTTGTAGCTGCCACAGGCTGCCAGCCACCATAGCTGATCCTCGGGCCTCTGGTCCCTCAGTCCAAGCCTCACGTCCGCCCTTCACCACTCTCGGTCCATCGGCACGGCACGTCTCTACTTGACCTTCACCTCGCCTTCGATCACTATATCCGTGCTCGACACCTGCACAACACAAGCCAAAGAACATGCGCATCATCCCAGTTGACAATCACTCATCACTCAGAGACTCGGCATACACCCATGTATCCGCAATCTCCCCCTTGATGAGTGCATTGTCAACTACCAACATAAATCATAATAGAAAGAGAAGAAGGAAGAAGGAGAAGAGAGAACTCGACCAAATGACCCAAAAGCATAGCAAAGCCGAAGAAGGTCAAGTGGAAAGAGCGAAAGAACTTGGTCCCCAAAGACATGGGCAACGGCTCGACGCAACCAAGCAAAGCAAAGCTAGCCCTCAAGAAGAGGTAGAACAGGCTCAACACCGCTAGCAAAAACCAATCGAAAATATCGAAGCAAAAATGCTAGTCCCTCAAGACAGAGACACAGAGGCTCAACACAACTAGCAAAGAAAGCTCGATACCGACTGTTACCAAAAAGAGTTCGACACCAATTGAAAATTTGAAAAGCAAAAGCTTGTCCCTCAAGAAAGAGGCTAAGGCTCAACGCAACTAGCAAACCGCTCCAAACCAATTGAAAATATCAAAGACTAAATCGGAAACAAACTCCCCCTCGAATAGTGCAAACAACCAGGAAGGCTCCCCCTTAGCTGAAACGGAGGGTAGTGATTTGCAATTTCTCCCCCTTAGTTGAAAATGCACTTATCAAGAAATAAGGCTCCCCCTCAGAAAAGTGCCAACAAGAAGATTCTCCCCCTTCCAAAATGCATATGAGTCAAAATGCAAGTTAGGAGCTTCAAGAGTATACTCAAAAGAGTGCAAAGATGCTCTACGGAGTTCTCATCCGATGACTCAGAAAAATGCACAGAATGCTAGCAGAGGCTCAAACTGATCACTAAGTCTGAAATGAGAGCAAAAGAGCAGTTTGTAGCCGAAAAGGTATTCACCATCAAAATAGCACAGACATGTATAGACAGGAAGTCAAACAAGTGCTAATCATGTATTCAAGGTGAACTACCCCTAGCATAGTTCAAACATCATGCTGATACCAATTTAGGCATATACTTGTGATTTCAAATTTTAATCGGAGTTGCAGCGGTGAAATTACAGAAGTTCAGAAAACAGCATGTGACTGCAAGAGGTTGAATGCTTGTTATTGCCTAACTTTCCAACTGTGCGAAGCCTATGCATAAGCAATCAGAAGCTTAAAGCAACAGTTTCGGTCATACACTACACAACTCAAGTTTAACTCAAAGTGCAATGAGAAACAGTCTCGAAACTATGAGGTGCTAACAAGCAAACCCATCTCGATCTTTCCAATTCACTTAACTTGGTTCAAATTTTAAACAGAATATGACATACCAAGCAAGTGAATGACTCAACACTAGAGACATAGCAACCTAGCATATATGAAAAGCACATGTGACTTCAACACATCCTACACATGCTAATTGCATATCTCAATGGTGAACATTTTCAAGTTTTTAGTTTATTATCAAATTCACCATTCAAAAATAGCTCAGCTCATAGTATGCACTAGTGATCAGAAGGAGCATAAGCTACAGCATCAACATAAAGCATCGGAGCAAAAACTACACAGAGCATAGTTACATTCTTCAGATTATACACATGAAGCTCAGAATGTAAAAGCGTATGCTGAAATGCAAAAGATGCACGAAGAAATCAAAAAGAAGCAAAAACAACTGAAATCAAAAAGTCAGTGTATCATACAAAATCCAAAGTGTTTCCCCCATCTAAAAGGGGAAACACACACCAAGCTCACCTCTCAACCGATTAAAGGTTGATTGGTCCAAAGGCTTGGTAAAAATATCAGCAAGCTGATGATGAGTATCGACAAGGCGAAGATCGATATCACCCTTCTCATAGTGGTCTCGCAGAAAATGAAAGCGCACATCAATGTGTTTGGTCTTCGAGTGAAGCACGGGGTTCTTAGCAACGCTAATCGCACTCGTGCTGTCACAAAGCAATGGAACACGAGAAAAGCTCAGACCAAAATCATGCAAAGTGGCCATCATCCAGAGTAACTGGGAACAGCAGCTAGCCGCAGCAACATACTCAGCCTCCGTGGTAGACTGGGCGATGCTAGACTGCTTGCGAGAAGACCACGAAACATGAGAAGAACCAATAAACTGACATGTCCCAGAAGTGGACTTGCGATCAATACGGCAACCAACAAAATCGGCATCGGAATAACCGCAAAGGGAAAGGGTGGAGGAAGCAGAATACCAAATCCCGAATTCTGGAGAGAAGGATAAGTACCTCATAATGCGCTTGACCGCCTGACGGTGAGAGGTGCGCGGCGACGCCTGAAAGCGCGCGCAGAGGCACACCGCGAACTGGATGTCCGGGCGTGTTGCCGTCAGGTACAACAGCGACCCGATCATACTCCGGTACTCCTTCTGGTCCACTGCTTCTCCCTCCTTGTCCGCATCCAGGGCCGTCGTGGTCGCCACGGGTGTTGGAAGAGGCTTGGCCTCACCCATGTCGAACTTCTTCAGGATATCTCTGGTGTACTTGCCCTGGTGCACAAACGTTCCTTCCCGGGTTTGCTTGATTTGCATCCCGAGGAAAAACGTCAACTCGCCCATCATGCTCATCTCGAACTCCCTGCTCATAATGTCTGCAAACTTGGCAACCAAAGCGTGAGACGAACCACCGAAAATGATATCATCCACGTAAATTTGGACCAAGAGAGTATCACTGCCTTGCTTGAGGAGAAAGAGCGTTTTATCTACACATCCCATTTTAAAATCCTTAGCAAGCAAAAAGGTTTTCAACCTATCATACCAGGCTCTAGGGGCTTGTTTCAAACCATACAAAGCTTTGTGAAGTTTAAAGACATGGTTTGGAAACTTGGGATTTTCAAAACCGGGGGGTTGTCTAACATACACCTCCTCTTCTATGTAGCCGTTTAAGAAGGCACTCTTGACATCCATTTGAAAAAGTTTGAAACCTTTGGATGCAGCAAAAGCCAAGAGTATCCTAATAGCCTCCAAACGTGCTACAGGAGCAAATGTCTCCTCATAGTCTATCCCCTCCTTCTGACTATATCCCTGGGCTACGAGTCTGGCCTTGTTTCTCACAACATGGCCATCTTCTCCCTGTTTGTTTTTGAAATCCCATTTTGTCCCAATTGGATGACACTCAGAAGGTGGAGACACTAGAACCCAAACCCGATTTCTCTCAAAGTTCTCAAGCTCCTCATGCATGGCATTGAACCAATCAGGATCCGTCAAAGCGTGTCCAACATCCCGGGGTTCAAAATCAGCAACAAATGCAGAATGAGCAAAGTGAGAGATTTGCCTTGACCGGGTGACGCGTTCGTCGATGCTGCCGATCATCTGCTGAGGCGGGTGCTGGCGCTGAATGTGTCGTGGCGCCTCCCTTGCCGAAGTGGCCTCCCCCTCAACAGCAGCTGGTGCCTCCTCGGGTACAAATGGTACCGCTCGAGGTGGCGGATCCCACGGCCCCCAGGAAGAAGAGGTTTCGGGGTCGTGAGTCGTCGTAGAAGCCGCTCTTTGCGGCACAGCAGGTGGAGGAGGTGCTGGGTCATCTATCTCTTCAGCACCATCTTCTTCATCATCGAAAAGAGGTTCGCCAACCTCATGATCACCTGCACGCTCAAAACGAGAAGAAGGACAAACCATGGTCTCGTCGAAGGTGACATCGGATGTCTCCATGACTCGGTTAGTGTCAAGGTTAAGTACGCAATAAGCACGAGTATGAGTGCCATAACCCAAAAACACACCGTTAGAAGAACGAGACTCAAACTTGTCCAAGTTGCCCTTTTTGAGTATAAAACAATGGCAACCAAAAACTCGAAAATAACACACCTTGGGTAGTTTTCCAAAATGGAACTCATAAGAGGTCTTTTTCAAGAAAGCTCGAAGAAAAATGCGATTGGAAATATAGCATGCAGTGTTCATAGCTTCGGCCCAATATCGCCTAGGAGTCCTATGCTCATCGAGCATCGTCCTGGCCATCTCTACAAGGGTCCGATTCTTCCTTTCTACAACACCATTCTGAGGCGGTGTGTAGGGGGAAGAAAACTGATGCTCTAACCCAAAAGAGTTACAAAACTTCTCAAAATCCGAATTCTTAAATTCGGAACCATTATCACTCCTAATAGCTCGCATCGAGTTCAAAGGGAACTCGTTCTGAAGACGCAAAATCAGATTGCGAGCAAAGGAGAAAGTCTCGGTCTTCTCAGGTAAAAAGAAGACCCACGAATATCTCAAAAAATCGTCGACAACAACAAGCACATACCACTTCCCCCCAACCGAGCTCACCCGAGCCGGACCAACAAGGTCCATGTGTAAAAGCTCTCCAGGGCGCTTAGTCATGACCTGAGTCACTGGATGGTGGGGAGCGGCTACCATCTTCCCATGTCTACAAGAATGGCAAACAAGATCCTTCTCCATGGATAACTTGGGCAATCCTCGGATTAAGCCAAGTGAACTAAGTCTTGCAAGCAAGTAAAAGCTCAGGTGACCTAGTCTCCTATGCCACTTCCAAAGATCAGAGGAGGAAGGTCCAGCCAAAAGACAACGAGAGATTCCGAACGACTCCAAAAAATCCGCCCGAAAGACTTTTCCAAAGGGCGAAATCACACAAACAAGATTGCCCTGAGGATCCAAAATGCGACTGAGATTCGGTTTAAAATGAATCTCATAGTCATCATCAAAAAGTTGCGAAACAGAAAGAAGGTTAAAATGCAAGTTAGAAACAAGAGCAACATTGCGCAACACAAAGTGCTCATTAACTCACACAGACCCACGAGACAGCACCTTACCTTTGCTGTTGTCGCCGAAGGTGATATACTCCTTTCCGGCGACCGGACTAAGACTGGAGAACCACTTGGCGTTTCCGGTCATGTGCCTCGAACACCCGGAATCCACCAACCAAACGTTCTCCAATCGTTTTACCTACATCAATAAAAAGACATAGGGTGAGCATACGGTCCAACACTGGGGTTAGTGAAGTAAGGGGAATACCAGTGTTGGGCCGGCTGCTCAAAAGAACGGTTAGCAGAAAAACCATTCCTAGCACGCCTACGGGAGGAGCGATCACCACGTTGAGGAAAACGTGGTCCGCTAAGGGAGGAGCGTCCATCGCGATACTCAAAATGCGGTGGGGGAAAACGCTTAACTGCAAAGCCACCGCCACGGGGTCCATAGCCTACAAATGCAGGCTCCCGCCGGGCACGCTTTCTACGAGGCCTACGCCTAGGGACTTGAGGCTCAACACCTCAAGGCCTAGCCTCTCTCCTCGGAGCTCTCTGCTGCCTAGGCCTGGGAACTTGAGGTTCTGGACCTCTGGGCCTAGCAGCACGTCTCAGTGCTCTCCTCTGAACATTCGGCGCATGTACATCATGGAAAGGATGGTACTTGTCCGGATTGTTCATCTCCCTAGCACGGCGCGCCTCTCTCTTGCGCCTAAAACAGAACTCGCTCAAGTGTCCATCTCTCCCACAGTGCTCACAGTGGTACCTCACCGCTCTCAAAGGGGGTTGTTGGTACTCACGGTTGTGGGTGTGGATCACCTTGCCCTTCTGTGGCAACTCCTCCTGGATAGGTGGCATTGTGTCCAGCTTGTTCTTTAGGTGGTTGGGTTTGGGAGCCCATTGCTGGTTCTTGGGTGGAGCTCTCGGAGGCTCAACAAACACCCCATCCTTGGTGTTAGGCTTGAGAGGCTCTTTGGGTGGAAGCTTGGTTAGTTTGGGAGTAGTGGTGGAGTTGGGCTTCTCACTCGGGTTCAGACCACTCGACTCTCCAATCTTCCCAAAAGCAGAAAGATCAACACCGTGAGAAAAGCCTACACCGGGACCTCCAGCAGCTCGCTTGAATTGGGAAATCATCATCCCGAGCTATGGCTCAGCACAAGACACCCATGACAAGATGGTCCGAAGGTATGTGTTTTCATCCTCGGTTTGCATCTTGTCATGCTTCACATTGGCAATCTCCATCTCCAGACCCTCGCACAAAGCGCACCTAGTCACACAAGTGCTACCCGAGCTGGCCTCCTCAGGAGACACAATCTTGGCATTCTTCTCTGCCAACTCGGATTGCAAGACAGGACAAGTCTTGCACGCACCCAACAGCATGGGTCTAGCCCGGAGCTCATCCACCTCTCCTACCAACGCAACATACTTACTTCTCAGAGTGAGAAGATCAGTCATGTGCGTGGTGCACGCCTCGCACTCCTCCTCATCTGTGACAACTACGGTGGACTTAACAGAATCAAGTTCCTTCACCGTATCCTCCCACTTCTGCCTAAACTCCTTGCGCTCTCTAGCGGCTCACCTAAGCAACTTATCTTGACTAAGGAGCGCGGCAGTAAGTTTCTCGACCTCAGCTGAAAGCTCATCGTGGGTGAGAGATACCTGGGAGGTGTCGTCGTCGTCGTCGTTCCGAGGGGAGTTCACCAGCTTGCCGTCGACCTCCTTGCCGAGGGCCATGGTGCAGAGGCCGTCGTCGTCGGCGAATAAGCAGAGACCGTTCAGCTTGTCCTCGATCCTCTTCTTCTTCTCGGACTCGTCGTCGCTTGAGCAAGCGGAGTCGTCATCCGAGCCATCGACGTTGCTGAGCGTGGCGAAGAACGCACGCTGCTCAGCTTGGGCCTTCTCCAAGTACTTCTTCTTGATGTACTCCTTGTCAAAGCCGCCCCTCCGCTTGTGCCTCGTGGGGACGTACTTCTCCTTGCGCTTGCCGGAGTCGTACTTGTGCCCATGATCGCCCTTCCCAGATGAATGCTTCTTCTTGGGGCAGTTGGCGATGAAGTGATCGGGGTCGCCGCACTCATAGCATCCTGAGCGTCCTCCTCCACGGCGACGGTTCATGCGGTTGTTGTGAAAACGCGAGAACCGGTTGGCGAGCACTGCCAACTCGTCATCCCCCAAAGACTCTAGCTGGTCCTCTGTGACAGAAAAGAGAGACAAAAGAGCAAAGCCTCCAGAGGGGTTAGCAGAAGAGCCAGAAACCAAAGCCATCGACGGGCCAGAAGGATTTTCATAAGAAGCCCTCGCCATGGCATCAATCTCACTGGACTTGAGCTTACTGAAGAGCTCGTCGCACGTGAGGGTCTCATAGTTTGGTGATTCGATGATCGCCTGAACTTTGGAGTCCCACACCGATCGATCAAGAGTATGCAAAAGCTTCAAAGCTCTCTCATGATCGTCGAAAGGCAACAGCTCCTTGTTAGCCCTCATCCTGTTGACAATCACCTGAAAGCGAGCGAATAAACTTTCTATGCTCTCGCCAGGCATGTGTCGAAAGTTCTCATACTCTCGCTTGAACGACTCGTAGAGACAAGTTTTGACTTGAGAGGTTCCTTCATGGAAACGCATGAGGGTAGCCCAAATCTCCCGAGCCATAGCGAGGTGAGAAACGCGATCAAACTCACTCATGCTCAAGCATGAGAAAAGAGCATTACGGGCTCGGCTATTGGCATCGTGCTCATCGATCTGAAGCTGAGACACACGAGCAGCCAAGACCACGTAATCGGCAGAGTTGCAAATATCCCAGATGGAAGCACCCAAACTCTGCAGATAGGCCGACATGCGTATCTTCCAATACGCATAGTTCGTCCCATCGAAAAACGGCGGTTTGCCCACGCCGCGATCCATGTCGCCTTCTGTGGATCTAGAACCGGCTAAGGTGGAAGATCCTTAACCCGCTCCGATACCAATTGAAGGACCGAGAATGCTACCAGAAAGCGACCAGCGGGGGGGGGGGTGAATGGGAGCTCCAAATTTTCCTTTCGGAAACTCGTAGCAACTGTCCCAAAATCAACCCCAAAGGGAAACCTTAGAGCTTGCTAGTATCCACGACCCTAGATATAGGGTGGATGCTTCCAAGAAGCACACTGGGACACTACGCAATTCTAGAAACCCAACGCAAAAGACGGAAATCAAATCCGACAACGAATGAACAAGCTGCGAACGAGACAGCGCGAAACTGAACTGACCGGACTCTGGCCTGCGTCCGGTCGCAGAGCACCGGACGCGTCCGGTCAGACGAAATCAGATTTCGGACCTCTCTGAGTTGGACCGGACTCACGGTCACTGAGCGTCCGGTCACTAGAAAACGCGGATAGTGAACAGTGCAAGCGAAGCGTCCGGTCGATCACAGCAACCAGCGTCCGGTCTCGAGCGTCCGGTCGAGTCGCGAAAAACACAGTGAAGACATTCAACGACCGGACTTCGGTGGTGCGTCCGGTCAGCCCAACCCAAGCGTCCGGTCACCCCGCGATTTCACAGTTCGTCCACCGAATCGACTCGATCTCACCCAAAATGAATCCTCTAGGGATCAAACTTGGTGAGAGGAGTCACAAGGAGGATAGTGAGCTATCTCTAAGAGATCATGGCTCGAACCTATCTCCAAATCAGTGAATCGAAGAAATTCAGGGGAAAGGAGAAAAACTTGACCGGAAACCAAAATCGATCGATCTCCTAGACTGTGAGGTTAGAGGAGAATTCCTTCGGTGGAAAGAAGTGCCTCACGATCTAGAACGACTTGGTTCAAATGGATTTGCAAAAGTTGAACCGAGCAAAGAGATCAAGCGACGGGAAAATCGCGGAGAAAAAGGATTCCGCGAAGAACACGAACAAAACGCGAATCACAACCACGAATTTGCAACCGTGTGTCTACCACACGCTACAATAGTGAGGTTACGGCCTCACTTCCTCAAAATCTCATGAACACAGAGGTATTGTTCTCTTCTCTGTGGATCTCAGGTTCGCTATAGCAGAGAGGAGGGAGAGCAGGAAAACCTAGAATCAAAAGAGCAAATGACTGAGATACTCAAGGGAGGAGGGTGTCTCCCTCTACTTATCCTATTCCTAATTCCTATTCTATTCCTATTCTACCCCTCTCTAATTACAGAGCGAGACAGCTAAACCCTAAGGTTATTCTGGACCAACTCGGTGGTAGGTAGATCCGATGGCCACGCCCGCACAACTCATAGCGTTGCCTTGACGCAACATCCCGATTGCCGCCACGTGCCGCCCTCGCTCTGCACCCCCGGTTTTGTGGCCCAAACCGGGAAACCAGCCTTTTCCAGCCAACCCCCGATTTTGAGGCCCAAACCGGGAAACCAGCCCACCAGCTTCTGAGTTTTGAGGCCAAACTCAGGAAACCCTCAGCGCCCAGGTTTTGAGGCCCAAACCTGGAAACCGTCCTCAGCCCGAGTTTTGTGGCCAAACTCGGAAACCATCCGCACCCAGGTTTTGAGGCCCAAACCTGGAAACCGTCCACCCGATGGTTTTTCCCTGGCTCTACCACCAAACCGACGTCGTAGATGGGATGCACCTCCCGTGCACCCCGTCCACCGACACGTGTCCCCAAGTCCACGACTCAGGCAACACATGACCGCAAGTCTTCACTTGTAGCTGCCACAGGCTGACAGCCACCACAGCTGATCCTCGGGCCTCTGGTCCCTCAGTCCAAGCCTCACGTCCGCCCTTCACCACTCTCGGTCCATCGGCACGGCACGTCTCTACTTGACCTTCACCTCGCCTTCGATCACTGTATCCGTGCTCGACACCTGCACAACACAAGCCAAAGAACATGCGCATCATCCCAGTTGACAATCACTCATCACTCAGAGACTCGGCATACACCCATGTATCCGCAATGTCCATCCTTCTTGCAAAAGGTGCAGTGGAAAACCGGATTGGGAGCACGAGTCCCAAAAATATGAGAAGCACCCTTGTCAAGAGAAGTCCCTTGGACAACACTTGAAGAAACGACAAAGTTAGGAGTAGCTATGAAAGAGCTATCCGTAACCTTGACACTAGTGCTAACGTCAAAAGACTCACGCGCAACATAAGAACTCAACTCCGGTTGCAAAGATGCAGACTTAGAAACATCAACATCGGAGTTGGAAGAAATGCGTGACTCAAACGACTTAGCACAAAGGCTCTTGCATCTTTTGGCCAAATCCTCATTTTCAAATATGAGGCGGGGTCACAAGTACCACAAGGAGTGTTTCTCAAGTTTTCCATCTCCTTTTCAATGCACTCGGCATATGTGGTACGCAAGAGCTCAATCTCCTTCTCAAGGTTGGCACTCATATCATTGTGCTCAACCAACTTAGCGCTCATATCATCGCGCAAAACTTTCAAAGCCAAAACTTCTTTTTCTAAATCAATGCATGATGTGCACATGAAATCGGTGGAAGGAACATCACCATTCACATCAAGCAAAGAAACATGAATAGCACAAGAAGTAAGGCAAGCATTTTTATTCAAAGAGCACAAGCTACAAGGCCTAGAATTTATCTCATCAATTTCAGCCCTAGCATGCTCAAGTTCATCTACACATGTGGTGTGAGTCAATTTTAATTTATTAATTTCAGCAAGCAAAGACTCACAAGAAACACATGGTAACAAAGCATTTGACTTAAGCATGGTTATTTCAGTTTTAGCACATTCAAGATCCTTGCACAAGTCAATGCAAACTAAGCATGGTTTGGAAGCATTGGATATCAATATTTCATTTTCAGATCTTAAGCTAGCAAGAGAAAAGCATAGCTCATCATTCTTCCTAACCATGTCACTACAAGAGGTGCAAGGTGAAGATGCACTAGACTTCCAATGAAAAAGACCATTTTTTAGCCTAGTGATGGAGCAATTCAACTTCTCAATCTTTCTACGCAAGGTATCACAAAGCTCATCATATCTAACATTCTCATCACAACAAGCTTCAAATCGTTCAGACAAAGCCCCAAGACTAGCAACAAGTGTACCTTTCTTGGCCTTGCCAAGTTCACGTACAAGATCCTCCGTTGAATGCTCATCATCTCCTAGAAAGTCCAGCAAAGCCTCCACATCTCGTTCCGTATCAAGAACCGCACTCCACCTTCTTGCCAAAATGTCGTCCTAGGTCGCATGTCCAAGACTCAAACCTAAGGACAAAGACACACTGGAAGAAGAGCTTGGTGCCATCTCCAAAAGCACCGTTAGTGTTAGCCAAAACACAAGCTCAACACCTCGACAAGCAAAGTCGGAAACAAAACCGCTCTCAAAAGGTCGCCTTCGCGGATCCGGAACCGGTTAAGGTAGAGAGATCCTTAACTGGCTCCGATACCAATTGAAGGACCGAAAATGCTAAAGCAAGGCAACTAGAGGGGGGGTGAATGGGAGCCTAAAAATTTAGTCAAGTTCGTGCCTAAAAGACCCACTCCCAAACGTAGATAGAGGGCTACGTCGGGATTCTTCCAAATACCGATGCTAACGCGTAGCAAAGATATGTAGAGAGGTTCCTAGGTGAACTCTAGGAGCAAACGAGAAGTCCGGAAACAAAGCGGAAAAGCCAGGAGGGCCAACGCACTAAAACTGCACAAGCTGCAGAATCCCGGACAGTCCACCGTCAGGCTCCCGGACTGTCCGGTGAAGGCCGGACTGTCCGCCACATGGGGGCCGGACTGTCCGCCGGCCAAAGGACAAAAACAGCAACGCTGCTGGACACTCCTGCGCGACTCGCGGACTGTCCGCGCCTGTCACTGGCGGACTGTCTGCCCGTCACCCGAGGGGAAAAACGCCGAGGCAAACAGCCACTGCTCCGGCTGGAACCCTGACTCGCGGACTGTCCGCGGCTGGGGGGCGGACAGTCCACCACTGCCCAGAACGCCTAAAATCGCCACGGGACAAAACCAAAATCGATTGGAACATCACCAAATCGAATGGGGCTGCAACAAAACTTCTCCCAAGTGTTCTTCTACGTGTTGGGAAGCTAATCCTAGGATATCATTGCTCCAAACCAACTAATCCATGAGAAATCAAAAGAACACTAGAAAAGAGGGAAGAACGAAGAAAGAACACGATTTCGACCCGATCTATGTACTCGTGAGGTTAGAGAAGAAATCCTTCGGTGGAAAGAAGGAGCTCACGACATAGAACAATTTGATTCAAACGGAATTGCAAATCGTCGCTCGGAGAGGGAGAACGAGGCAAATCTCCGAGAGGGGAAAAACGAAAACATGAAGAACAAAAACGCGATTCGATCCAAATTGCAGCCAACAAAGAGAGGAGCAAAATTGATCCTTGGATTGCGACTAGATGATGAATTGTGTAGCACTCTGTGTCGGGTTACAAGCCACTCCTCGCAGTACAAAACGCGGATGGCCAAAAGCTCAAGAACAAGAGCCGGTCTCTCCTCTCACCCTAGCCTCCTCTAACCTAAACAAAATGAGAGTGACACCTCCAAGGATGGCTGTCCAACACAGCCCCTTCATCTATATATAGGCGCACGTCCAAATGACACAAACGCCCTAACATCCTTCGCTTCGCCTCGACGTCCAAATAACCCAAATACCCCCTAGGGGTAAAACCGTCCAACTCTGGCAGTTTCCATCCGACGGCCACGCGCCTTCTCATCCTTCGCTTCGCCTCGACGCAAGCTCCAGGATGCCGCCACGTGCCATCACCATCGACCGCCGCGCCTTCTCACCGATAGCTTCGCCGCAACGCAAGCCTCTCGGTGCCGCCACGCGTCGACCGTCCTTTTGGACCTTCCCCAGTTTTGAGGCCCAAACCGGGAAACCTGCCAGCCCAGGTTTTGAGGCCCAAACCTGGAAACCGTCCACCCCGAGTTTTGAGGCCCAAACTCGGAAACCCGCGAGCCCAGGTTTTGAGGCCCAAACCTGGAAACCGTCCATCCCAAGTTTTGAGTCCCAAACTCGGAAACCGGCCACCCGAGTTTTGAGGCCCAAACTCGGAAACCGTCGAGGGTAGCTTTTTGAGACTCAGCTACCGAACCCGCGCCGTAGACAGAGTGTGGTTCGCACACCCCGACCACCGGCACCGATGCCGATGCATGTCCAGCCTTCACGCCGGGCACAACGCCTTCGCCATCCTTCTTGACTCGGCCGACGGCACTTGCACCGCACGCAAGCCCGTGTCCAACCTCCCACCAAGTGCCACGACGCCATCGTCTTCGTCCCGACTCGGCCGATGCACCGCACATCCCCATGTGCTCTCGCTCGCCGATGCCACGTGCTAGCTACCACAGCTGGTCCTCTGGGCCTTTGGTCCGTCGGTCCAAGCCTCATGTCCGCCCTTCACCGCTCTGGGTACATCGGCATGGCTCGTCCGCCGCACGGCACGCCCATCCTTCACCGGTCCCGGTTCGTCGGCACGACACGTCTCTACTTGACCATCACCTCGCCATTGACCACTATATACGAGCTCAACACCTGCACATCAACACAGCCAAGAGACACATGTTGCACACGCACACCAACACAGAAACACCACAACTCAACGCCACCGGTTAGTCATAAGCATTAAGCACATAGCGAGATAAGGACTAAACCGGGAAAAGCCTCAAACCTTCCTCATCAAAGTCAATCATTCATCATATATGTTCTCAGGGTGCTTCATTGGGTATGTAGTTGATGAAGTAGCATCGTACCTTTTCTCCAGGAAAGTGAAAATGGATTTCCTCTTGCTTCATGTAGATAATTGCACTTGTAGTGTAGAGGAATGGTCTTCCTATGATGAGGTGGACATCATCGTCTTCTCCCATGTCGAGGACCAAGAAGTCTGTGAGGACTTCATGACCTCTAATTCTGACTACGATGTCTTCCATCATTCCTTCTTGTTTATGCCTTTTGATATGGTGTCACTCATGTTCTTCGTTCGCCCAGCAATTTGAAGTGAAGCATTCATTGTGGAAGCTGGTAGCATCTTGCTCAGTGTGCATGCTCTTGGAGATCTAGGATCTTCACTCTGTAGAATTTGGGAGTGACTTCTCCATGTTTTGCTCAAGAGTGTGTCTTGCTCATAAAGACAAGGTAGAGATCAAGTGCATAGGCTCTGTTGGTGGAAAAACTCCAACAAAACCAAAAGTTTTGTTCATTCCTCTCTATCCTTAAGCACACTGCACAAGACAATCTTGTTGTTTATGTGTTCTATTCAATCTTAACATGAGTGATAGGATCAGAAGATAATCATGAAAGTAGCATCTTAAAATATTTAACAGATCAGATTACTTAACCCAAGGAAGGATATTCTATGCATAAAGTGTTTTTCATGATTGAGATATATCATCTTCCAAAGGTTAGATGCACAACATTTTAGCTTATTTAGTTAAGATAGTGAGATTCAAGAGAACAAAGATCAAGGACTGAACATGTTGAGTTGATTAGGTTGGATCAAGTGAGGTGCAACTTAAACATGTTTAGTTCTTTATTTATGTTTATACTATAATCAAGGAGAAGCTTTTAAAGTGATGGTCACTTACCTTGAAATGTTTCTTTGTCATTGAAGAGTGATGTGTTGAACCACCTTGTGCAAGCTTCTCTTGTCTAGCTGGTTGTTGTTCATGAATGACTTGTCTTCTCTTACTTGTCTCACAGTGTGCTTGAGAGGAGGAAGATCACGGTGGAGGTATCGACCTTCCTTCTCTACGTGTCGACTTATCAGTGAAGGTGTATTGTTCCTCGAGTATGCTGACTAGGATCCTCTCTCTTTTTTTGTCTTAATTTTGTACTCTGAGGATGTAGGGACAGTTCCACATTCTTCTCTTGTCAACCTTTCCTGTCTTCCCTTTAATTATTGGGTTGATAAGAGACTTGAAATTAGAGCTACTACTCGAGTGCCTCCATGAGAGTCTTTGTCTTTTAGTGTCATGACTGAGACTTGTTCTCTCAACAGTGTCTTGATGATGGAGATCTTATCGGTTGTTCTTGATTTGCTAGCTTAGGTGTTATCTCTCCATCTTCTAATTCTCGTGGTGCAGTGGCTTCATCCTTCAGGATGCCCTCCTCAATTCTTGGCAGTTGGTTCTTCCTTCGACGTCTTCTCTTGGTTCTCTTTGGCTGCTCATAAGTGATGTAGTTGTTGAAGAATCAACAAAAGATCCAAGAGTTGACTTCTCTAGGTCCGACATAGATGATAACATTGATGGCGTTCAAGAACGATCTTCGAAGCAGTGGCCTGAGAGTAGGTTTGTGTGTCTATGGTTTGAGTTTTGGATCTTCAATGTTCATACCAAACCATGGATGAACAAAATTTCTCTCATGCATAATGTTAGTGGAAATATACCCGAAGGATTGCAAGAATTTAAAGCATGGGTTGTTGTCCACAACTTATGTATTTTTCATCTATGCTAATAAAAAAGATGTTTTTTTAGGATTATGTTAGCATAGACTAGTATGTGTTGGCTGCACTTTAACATGATTCAAGGCAAAAGATAACTTGTAGTAGAAGATAAAATAAATAAACTTTGATACTCATAGTTCTTTCATCTATGATGAACAAGTTGAGTCTTCATTGTGCAAAGTTGTTGAAGTTCATGTGTCTCCTCATCTCCAGTGTGAGTTCATCTCCGGACTTTCCTAAAATTGATATTGAAAGTTTAACTGCAGGGTTTAGCCCAGCAAAATATCCAACATCCACTATAGCATACTATCGGCTCAAAAACCAACCTAGACACCACGTCTAATTTGATTTAGGAAGGCATTTTAACTTCAGCATGCTTAAATTAAAAGGCCTTTGAAAGCAAGATCACCACTCCTAAACTAGGCACCATGCTTCATTTAAGAGATGTATGAAAGTACTTCAAACCTAAACATACACTATAGCAAATAAAGGTAACATGAAAGAATTATAGAGATTTATTCAGATGGTGATGAAAGAGCACGATGAGCATATCTTAAAGGTAGGGTCAACCAACATAGAAACATGGCAAGAGATGTTCTTACAAAGTGTATCCCGCAAGCTTGGATTTTGCAAAGAATCAAGATTGGATGAATGTAAGTCAATGTTACATGATGATTCGTTGGACATACCTTGTGTTTGTTGTTCCTTCGTTCTTTTCTCCTCCAGACCTGGAAAGGTTAGTGACAAGAATACCCAAAGGAATATTTTCACAGTTATATTTCTATGCTCAATACAAGGACAGTGCAACGGAAAGGTGAATACTTATGTTGGGGTGGTACTATCTTCTTAAGGGAGTTGGTGAGAAAATTAGGACAAGGGGGATTTTCTAGTAATAAAACATAAACCTTGCTCACTAGCAGACAAAACAGAGGAACACTCTCTAATGGCAGCATTAAGGGATTACATGATGAGGTTATTAAAATCATCCCACAATGAGCCAAGAGCTTGTTTATCTAGTTGTCTAAAATGCAGACTCCCAAGAAGGAACGTTCCCAGAATAGAATATTCCCATAATGTAGGCATAGCTCATAACCAGGTATTATGATAGGGTGTAAGGATTCTAGTGGTTATAGCTTGCTCATGGGGTAGTGATAGATAAGAGTGGAATTCAAAAAAACAACATTCATAAGAATGAACACAAAAATGATGAAAAGACTGGGACAAAGAAGGAAAAGATAAAAGTATGATTACAAGTTTAAGCAGACTTTAAGTTCAACTCTCGACCGTTCCCCGGCAACGATGCCAGAAAAGCTTGTTGACACTTACTACCGTCGCTACCAAAGTCACCCTAGGCAACGACACTAGTAATGCTAGGATATGTCATCAGAACACCAGAGATAAATCTGCAAGCGCACAGATTAGATACCCACACTTCACCGGATGTGTAGACCCAGTTTTATATCGAACCCAAAGGAACAGGGCGATTGTCTTAAGTCTATTGCTTAAACCCTGAGCACTAACAAAGATAGGAACACTAAAGATAAAGGGGGTAACTAGGATTACCAGCTCTAACCTCAGGAAGCTATGCGATTATTATTCAAATGTGGATTACGTTGGGAGACCACATCCAGAGTATGGCTGTTCCCAAGTAATATACTCCTGCTAGTCCTATAGACGGGAGTAGGACTATGGAAGATTCAACATGCCTATAAGAGTCACACCCGCGAGCTACCACTGGTCCGGAATATAGGGTACACTATGCAAGTAATCAAGTCTAAGCACCACGCTTACACGACGACGACTCCTCTAATCCCTAGCTACTTGAATTAGAGTACTCTAATTAGATTTAGTACTCTAATTAGAGTTGCAAGCCAGAAGAATAATAAGAACAAGAACACTTACTGATAATTAGAAGATGATGACCGAAGAATATCCTGATCCAAGCTCTTGACGAACTTGAATCCGCAGGTACAAGTTGAAGAAGTAGATCCGACAGGCTGGAGCTCCTTCTAATCCTCCTCTAATACCTCTCTCTCTCTCTTCTAATTCTAATCTTTGGATAACTCTCTACAACTAGATGAACTAGAACTAGAACTAGAAGAACTAGAACTAGAAGAAGAACTAGAACTAGAACTAGATCTAAATCAACTAGAGGGATCTCTACTTCTACTTGAAGACCTAAAGTTGGATATGTAGATGAAGATGGAGATGCCTCCCCAGGGGGTTCTGGGTCTGGTTTTATAGCCCGGTGGGATGAACCGCGCAGCCTTTGGATCAAACCGACTTCGATCAGTGGTTGAGATGCGTTGTAGAGGTCGGTTAGGTCACATCAAACGATGGTGGGCCGACTTCCCTGTGGGCCTAGGCCGGCTGGCCTGGGGGTGGGGCCGACCGGCCCCACCTGGCAGCCGTCGGGCTCCGCCTTCGTCGTGGTGTCTTCTAGAACCTCCCTTGTCGCCCTAACGCGACTTGCCATCTGTTTGCGCGATTCATCGTGTTGGAGTAGGACTCTACCTCATTCCATCTGCTGGAAAACTCCCTAGAAAACAGTAATTCACCAAAGTTGTTGGATGTGTCAGTTTAGCCCATGAATTATGTTGCTTGGTGATCAATCCAGGTTGTTCTAGAAGCTTCCAAGTCGTATTCAACTAGGACTCTTGCTCCGGGACTCCAAATATAGTAAATCATATGTCTGTTTCGATCGTCTCGACGAGCTGATCGCAAAGGTGTGCTCTGATTCATCACTTGAGATACTTTTATATGGTGAAATATTGATAACCCTGCAAAACAAGCGAGAACAACACAACTCGTGGAACTTGTTAGAATCAAACCCTACAACTATGCTTTATGATTCATTTCATATCATTCTATGCATTAGTTGATGGTATAATATTGACTGTAAGGACCGTCAATAATGGGGGAAGGATTTTGCTTGTTGTACCATATGTTGATTTCTTCGATACCCTTTTTGCTTTGGGTTTTCTGTTTTAGACTAGTTTCTTGCTCCATTTTTCCTATACTAGTTTTTATATGCATTTCATCATGTACATCTTGCATTTTTTAGCTTCATGTCTATATTCTTTAGAATGAAATTATGCTCTGAGTAGTTCTGCTCTGATGATATATGATGATGCTTGTAGCTTGGACTCTTTTTAATCACATGATACGTGTTGTGAGCTAAGCTATTTTTTTATGAATGGTGAATATGATTAATTGAACGTAAAATTTGATACTTGTTCACCATTGAGGTTGGCACTAGCATGTTTAGAATGTGTTGAGGTCACTAGTGCTATTTCATATATGCTAGGTTGCTATGTCTCTTGCTCAGAGTCATTCACTTGCTTGGTATGTTCATATTCTGCTTAATTTGAACCAAGTCTAGGTGAATTTGAAAAGATTGAGATGGGATTGCTTTGTCAACACATCATGGTATCGAGACTATTTCTCATTGCACTTTTGAGTTAAACTTGAGCCATGTAGTGTAAGACCGAAACCGATGCTTTAAGCTTCTGATTGCTTTATGCATAGGCTTAGCTCGGTTGAAAAGTTAGGCAATGACAAGCTTTCAACCTCTTGCAATCACATGTCAAATCTGAACTTTTGTTAATAACTGCTGCATATCTCCGATAAAATTTGATCAACACATGTCTATGTTTCATTCTATAGCATGATGATTGAACTTTGCTAGGGGTAGTTAACCTTTCATACATGTTTAGCACTTGTTTGACTTCCTGTCTATACATGTTCAGTGCTATTTTGATGGTGAATCTCTTTTCTAAATGGCTTAAAACTGCTCACTAGCTTAACTGTTAATATTTCATTTTCTGTGTTCAGTTTGAGCATTTTCTAGCACTTATTCTTGTTGTTAAGTTGTCGGATCAGCACTCTTTAGAGCATTCTTTCACTCTAATGATTATATACCTGAAGCTGCTTACATGCATTTTAGGCTCATGTGCATGTGTCTTGCTCCGATAGGCATGGTCTAGCTCTGATTCGCTTGTTGAGCCCTGTTTCATATCAGGATTAGTTGCAATTGTCCCCAAGGGGGAGAATTTTTGCTGTGTGGTGACAATTTGCAATTCTGTGTGCTTCACTTGTCGAGGGGGAGTTCTTTTTGCAAGAGGGAGTTTCTGGCATGTATCTTGTGACAGAACCGACTAATTTATAAGAGCACAAGTGCGAAATTCTTCGCCGAAGCAGTAAATTTGCCCACTTGAGCCCATATAAATCCGGTAGTCCGTGAAATCTCGAAAGATTTCAAACTTTTCCAACATCAACAACATAGGATCATAATCGTTCAGCGTCAGCCATCACATGACAGAAAATTACATAAGTTCATCGGAGTAGCAAACTTAGTTATTACAAACTGAGTTCCAAATTTAAGTAGCGGAAGTTCAACCTTAAAACATAGTTTTGAAATCACACACACATAGTCTGATACAGTGCCATTCAGTAGTCATCCTTGACAAAGCAAAAGGTACGAGTAGAACTGGTCATTGCCCTTGACCTAGTCATCTCCCAAAGCTGGGCAGAGACAGTTGATGCAATAACCATAAAAGACCTGGCCATCTGCAACAACAAGGGAAACAAAGCCCTGAGTACGAGAAGGTACTCAACTAGACTTACCCGATTTAACTTAAAATAAGCGACACCAAGGAGTATGTAAGGCTAGTGTATAGTGGAGCTGGTAAGAGACCACATTTTTGCGCAAAAGCATAAGTAATTACATAACTGGTTCTCCTGCTTACTAGCTGCAAATTAAATAGTAATTAACCTGTTTAGCTAGATTAGCTCCTGCACTATAACAATCATAGTAGTGATCCAACAATCACCATAAAGTAACAAATAGACCGAGCAACCATTGGTAAAAGTATAATGATAACTGTCACGTGTTCCACAATTTCAGTATCAAGGTCGATCAACGTTCGAGTCAAGTGCTCACTATCCAGGAGCGATGGCGATTATAATCGATTCCTAACCAGCTGGTGATTTATTTCCCACACAAACCACACTCATCCGTCAGTGAGCTACAGATAACCACAACACCGTTCCAGGAAGTCACAGATTCGACGGCCACCAACTTACTCGGCGGCAAGCCCGGCTGCCAAGGAGTTGGACTTAACCACCATCACCCGGGTCTTACTTTTCGCGCCCCCGCGTCCCAATACCCCCTTCGTGGCTTCGACAGATGCGTGGGGTTCGAAAGATCGGTCTGGAACAATGAGCGGCTTGACGGTCGGAATGACTTATCCTTCCAGCTAAATGTGGGACATGCGTTCAACATGACAAGAAGTCCATCTTAACAAGATATTGATTCCCATAAAACACGGCTAGAGATACTGTAGCACAATGCTACTGGAATCTGCCGATCTCCATTTTCCACAAGACTCAGTTATTCCACTTATTGGCAATATCCTGTTACTGGTCAAGTAACCACCTATTACTCGTGGGTAACATGAAGATCGCCTGACTTCTACCGGTCTAAGCAGACTAAGCATAGACTCGAACGTATCTCTAATTAGGTAGCAAGGATGATATATCAATGATAGCAAGATAAGGAATATAATGCATCAACGATATCAAACAACTCCTAAACTTAATGCAACAAGCATAACCAATTAGAGAGTTAATTGCAAAACATAGGTAGTTAGAAATGCTCCGGGGCTTGCCTTTCTCAAACGTGCTGGGCAAATGGTTCGGGCACTCCGGGAGCTCCTCTTCAGGTTCTTCTCCGGCAGCTCCCTGCTCCTGCTCCTGGGGCTGCTGCTCCTCGGTTTACGTCGCGGCGATTGGCTCCTCTACCGAACCTGTCATGATGCATATGCGCAAATGAACAAGTGCCAACAATGCATAGGAGGGATGCATCTTAATTGAATTTGACCGAATACGTGCATATCTCTTCTCCAGTAGAGTGTAACACCATACTCAGAGAGTAGCTATACTCTTCATGCCAAGTGCAGCTAATATGAATGCACTGAAAAGACCATTTCATCCCTGCTGGTCCCACATAAGAGAGATGCACAAGCTTAACTTAGTTAAACAAATTAACCCATTAAAACAAGCCTATAATAGCAACTCATAGATAACATTTTTAAAAAAAATCTACAAAAATTACTGTAGGTTCACATCTGAGAATAAAGCATGCTATACAAATTTCATGTCATTTGGACTTAACCACTGTTCTATATGAAAAAGTCAAATAACAGGGTGACAAAGCACTTTGAACTACACCTCATCTTGAAAAGTGTCAAACAATAAATTTCACATTTTTATCCAGAACTTCTTAGGACAAGAGTAGTCTATAAAAATTATCGAGCTCATATCTCATATATTTTAATTACTAAAAATCATACAAGAAAACAGCATTTAATCCATTTAAAAGCTAACTTCAGATTTTTCTGCTGTCAAATAGCATCTATTATTTTTCTGTGATTCTACATCACTCAACAATCCTAACAAAACAGGAATCACATTTTTCTGAGCAATACATATTTTACTATGCATTAAACAAGATATTAGCCAAAATACAAATTAATTAATACTGCACATCAAACTATCACAAACTAGACATTTTTATATTTTTCATGCATAGAACTTATCAAAATAAACTTAACAAAATTTATTTCACATTTTTAGCATGTACAGAACTCCAGATATGAATTAAACAAACTATATAAGCATTTCTGAAAAACTATTTAAACAAAAACCTGAAAACCTTTCGGCCTAAACTGCTATGCACACCCAGCTCGACTTCACCCGAGCCACTACCCACCGGACCCCGTGGTCAAACTAGGCCCACGCGTCATGCTCCCGAAAACAGGGGAAACGTTGACCTCGCCGGAGCTCGCCGACGGCGGCTCCTCCGGCGAAACGGACCCCACCGCTCGACTCCTCTCGTCTTTCCGCACCGATGGGTACCCCTCTCAAGCCTAGCGACGCGGCGGATCAAGCTCAACGTCGGCAATGGCGGCCACGGCGGCGCGGACTCGCCACGCCGGGCACCTCCGGCCATGACGAGGCTAACCAACACACGGTTCCTACTCCACAGACCTCCATGGACCTAGCGCAAAGCTCTGATGCTAGGGTTTCCACCCCGAACACCCGAAACCACGGCCATGCCATCCTCGGCGACCATGGCGGACGGCGGCGACGGCGTACCGAGGCGCTCGAACCCTAATCGGCTAAACCGACTCCCGTTACTCCCTCCATAGACTTCACTAACCCACGAACGCACGCTGGGACAACATGAAACCCACGGGAAGGGGACCGACCATGGTGGACCGAGCTCGGCGGTCATGGCGGCCATGGCGGGAGCTCGTCCCGTGGCTCACCTATGGCTGGTCGGGAGGCGCTGGCTAGAGCAGGCGACGCGGAAGGTTAAGGCGAGGCTGGCGGTGCGGTTTGCAGGGCGAAGGCACGGCCGACGGCAGCGGAACGGCTTTCCCCCCCTTTTCTTCCGCTCGGTCGCCGGCGAGAACGAACAGAGGCAAAGGCAGATGGAGGAGGCGCATCTGGCCGTGCAAGTGCGCATTCGGGCGTCAAAAGCTCACCACGCCGCGTGCGCTGGCTGGGTCGGTCGAGAATCGGGCGCCACGCGGCGGCCAGCTTCTGCGCGCGGTCGGCCACGACGCCGCGCGGTTTGAACTGAATCAGGCGATTCAGTTGCCTAATGGCCGACTGACAGCCCATCTTCAAACGTGATTAACTCTTAAACCACTCCATGAAACGCTAAACCAACTGCACCATAGGTTAGAGCTACATACCAGCTACAACTTTGGTTATAAGATCGATCACTGGTTCAACTTGGTTTAGGCTCGGGAAGATGCTAAACATGGCTAGGCCGAACTGAAACCTGGTTTTAGGACTTAGGAAAATTTCTAAGTCCAAAACCCATCCAATTCTGCCTTGTGGGCCCTAAAACACCTTGTTAGACCCATTTTCATGAGTTGACCTTAAAACAACTTTTGTTCTACTCTAAATTCTACACACTTTTGATTAAGGGCACTCAGCCATGCAAAGCTTCTATCAAGGAGGTTTTAGTTAGTGAAACAAAAGGACTCTTTAGGCTCTATAGGGTTGACTAAGGTTTAGCAACTTGATTAGCCAAAATGACCAGTATAAACATGGCCTCATTTTGACTCCTCAATAGCTTATCTGATTTGGAGACATCAAAGTCATAGGTACCTTTCTGTTGCCTCAGCCATCGCTGGTTAACTTGAGTCGGCCCTTTCGCCCAGACTAACTCAGCCGCAGCTACCACATCTTCATCATCATACTCTGATGCCTCTTCTAAGAAAGCCTGATACATTTCGCTAGCCACATCACCTTTCTGGAATTGGTTATTTCTCCTAAATCCCTGAGCCTGACTATTCATCATTGCCAATCGTTGTGATAGTTGCCCAAGATCATCAAACTCCATGCCGAACAACTTTTCCCTGATATTCGGCAACATACCAGCTATAGCTATCCTTGGCAACTGAGCATCTGGTAAATTCAGGGAAGAGCAAGATTTTTGGTCTCCCTAAATCTGCGCAAATATTCTTGCGGTCTCTCATTAGCTCTCATCCTCAGACTCATGAGATCGACCAACTTCTTCTCATTGGTACCCATAAAGAAATACGCGTGGAACTTCTGTTCTAGCTCTGCCCATGTATTAATAGAGTTTGCTGGCAGAGATGTGAACCATGAGAAAGCTGGTCCCGTTAATGACAGTGGGAAATACTGAATTCTCCAAGCCTCATCTGCAGACGCTTCTCCAAGTTGCATCAAGTATCGGCTGATGTGTTCAACAGTACTGGTATCATCTTGGCCTGAGAACTTAGTAAGATCAGTAGGAGGATTCACCCTTGGAGGGAGTGCCACTCGGTTGTACCACTCCGGGTAAGGAGACTTGTAGGCGTAAGACTGATTCTTTGGCTTCAGGCCGAATTGATTCTGCATCATGTCGGCCATCCTATGCATGATGAGGTCGACGCTTGAATTTGGAGCAGCCTGTGCCTGACCCCAAAGAAATGCCCCTGCTGAATTTTTATAGCCCGGATTCAGGAGAGCATTGCACTGTAATCAACGAACTCCTGATATCCATCTCCATACATGTTCTTCTGCAACCTGTTTGTTGCCGGAGATACTCTGAAAGCAGATGGTGGGACGTTTCCTGTCGTGCCGAATGCAAGTTGGCCATGAGTCATGGGAGGTTGTTGTTCCTGATGAGGGACCATCCCACCTTTGCTTGAACCAACTCCGCCGTCTTCAGCAGTTTTCCTCTGATGTTGGGGAACGGGGAATAACAGTGGCCCCTGTATCGGACCAACGGCTTCTTCAAAATGTTTATCTACTGTCGGGCCGAAAATACCAACCATGACTGCACGAAAGGTGTTCAAGAAAGCTGACTGATGATTGGTCATGGCCTCTGATACAGTCTTGTACATAAGTTCGGACATTTTTTGAATATCTTCCTCATCAGTGCTATCAGATTGATGAGGAAGGAGAGTCCTTTGGAGTGACTGCTTCTGGAAAACCTTGTTGCTCTTGTTCTTAGAGAAGGACATCAAGCATTTGCGCTGAAACTCATCGCATGCTTGTTGTACCAAATCTCTTGAATCTGGTGGCAGCTCATCCATGGTCACGTCCAGAACTTGAGTGTTGTCGAACTCAACCATCTTGGAATGTGAGGTCCCACCGGGCCTGCCAAAAAGTGTGTTGGCGCAAAATGTGGTGCACCGCGCCTCACACACAGCAAGCCAAAAAGCGTGGCTTCAATCGGGTGCCCGGACAGTTCGAAATCCGGAGACGTGCCAGTTGGTTTGACCTGAAAACCAACAATGGATAAAACTGTTAGAATAAAACTGGAACATGTCGGGTGGGAACAGACAGTTCCATATTTACGGCCTTGAAGCCAATCACAATGGCACACAACTATAGAAGCTGTCTGTCAACAGGTTTAAAGGTCATTCGGCTAACCCTGAACATAAACGTACATAAGCAGTTGGTTGCCGAACGCATATACATGAAAAAGACATGCTTGGATGAATAAAGATAAATTATGAGTTGACGTGTAACCAAGCTCGGCAAGCTAGCCGAGTTGGGATCCATGAGGAAGGAACATACAAACAAACATGATCAAACCAATCTAAAACCTGCATCTGCCGCACGATACCTAGTTTTATCTAAGCCTAACCATGATTGACATGCATGAACCCACAACATATAACAATCTAGATTAGAAATTAGTTTGGCCATCATAATCATACAATGAAGAACTTGTAAAGCAAGGCCGAACATAAATCAATCTAGATTGGGCAAAAAGAGTGTTACAAAATTAATTAAAACATGCAACGCATGATAACTTAATGAATCTATTAGATCTGCCAAATCTAATAGAGCTGCGGATACATGGGTGTATGCCGAGTCTCTGAGTGATGAGTGATTGTCAACTGGGATAATGCGCATGTTCCATGGCTTGTGTTGTGCAGGTGTCGGGCACGGATATAGTAATCGAAGGCAAGGTGAAGGTCCAGTAGAGACGTGTCGTGCCGATGGACCGAGAGTGGCGAAGGGCGGACGTGAGGCTTGGACTGAGGGACCGGTGGCCTGAGGATCAGCTGTGGTGGCTGACAGCCTGGGACAGCGACGAGTGAAGACTTGCGGGTGGACGGGGTGCACGGGCGTTGCATCCCCTCTTCGGCTCGGTTTGGTGGTTGAGCCACAGAAAAACCATCGAGTGGACGGTTTCCAGGTTTGGGCCTCAAAACCTGGGCGCTGATGGTTTCCGAGTTTGGGCCACAAAACTCGGGCTGAGGATGGTTTCCAGGTTTGGGCCTCAAAACCTGAGTGCTGCGGGTTTCTGAGTTTGGGCCTCAAAACTCAGGTGATGGACGGCTGGTTTCCCGGTTTGGGCCTCAAAACCGGGGGTTGGTCGTGAAGGCTGGTTTCCCAGTTTGGGCCTCAAAACCGTGGGCGAAGTCCGGGAAAAGGACATGCAGAGCGATGGCGGCACGCGGCGGCAATCGGTGAGGTTGCGTCGAGGCAACGCTACTAGTTGTGCAGGCGTGGCCGTCGAATCACAACTATCTTCGAGTTGGTCCAGAATAACCCTAGGGTTTAGCTGGAACACTGTAATTAGTTAGGGGTAGAGTGGGAATTAGAATTAGGATAAGTAGAGGGAGACACCCACCTCCCATCCTATCTCATTCACTTGCTCTTTGGCTTCTAGGTTTTCCTGCTCTCCCATTCCCTGCTGTTGCGAACTGAGATCCACAGAAAGGAGAACCATACCTCTGTGCCCGTGAGATTTTGAGGAAGTGAGACCGTAATCTCACTGTTGTAGCGTGTTGTAGCCACACGGTTCAAAATCCGTGGTTGTGATTCGCGTTTTGTTCATGTTCTTCACGGGTTGCTTTTCTCCATGTTTTTCCCGTCGATCGATCTCTCTACTCGGTGCGTCTTTTGCAAATCCGTTTGAACTGAGTTGTTCTAGATCATGAGGTACTTCTTTCCACCAAAGGAAATCATCTCTAACCTCACGAGCTAGTAGATCGGTCGATTTTTGTTTTGGATCGAGTTCGCTCCTTTTGTCCCGAATTCTTCCAATTCACCGATTTGGAGTTTGGTTCGAGCTATGATCTCTTTGGGATAGCTCACTAACCTCCTAGGAACTCCTCATACCAAGTCTAAGCCTTAGTGCTTTTGATTCGGAGGAGATCAGGTTGAATTTGCGGAAGAACAGTTTTGTATCGGGACCATCGGACGCTCTGTTCTTGAGCATCGGACGCTGAGCTCTTTCCATCGGAGCGTCCGTTGCCACGTGTCATCTGACAATGTTTTTAAAGGAGCATCGGATGCTGACCATCGGAGCATCCATTTTCATCGGACGCGCTGGGGGTCTAGCATCGGACGCTAGGGTTTCACTGTAGCAGCGTCCGATGCCAGTCCAGTAAGGTTCCAGAGAGGTCCTGTTTGCATCGGACGCGTCCGGTGCATGGCCATAACTATCTCGCTTTTGCTCAACATATGAATAAACGCCTGCCGCACGGTATCTACCCATAAGCAAAGCACAAGCAAAGACTTCTTGATCATTAACAAAGGTCCGCCGCATGACCATTGGAAACAAACAAGACTACTTGCATCATATCTAAATCCACCGCATGATACTAGACATGATAACAAGGTTGTCGGGACATACGAAGGTCGACGGATCGATGATTCCTCTCGAAGAACTCGACGACACGACTAAGGACTCGAAGGTGGCACGGGGCCAGTTTGTATTGATATGGTTGTGAATAATTTTACAATTGTCGAGGGTTTATATTTATACCCTGGGCAAAATTCGTGTCCTGGAAGATTACGATTTACACAATAAAACTTGGAAAATACATTTCTATTCCTATTTTCCTCTTGGAAGATCGCGAGTAGAATCACCGCCTTGCAAGATAGCTGACCGCACAGGCACTTGCCAAAACTCCGAGATTTAACCGACCTGGGTCATCTGCCGAATGCATCATGACCATCTCTCGCACACTGGCCCATCCGTCGTTTCCTTGTGCGTGCGAAAATCTGGTGTTAACATATGCCCCCTAATTTTGGGATAAATATTTATTCCAAAATTCCTTTCTCCTGTATACTGACGTGGAACCTCCGGAAGCATCCACCTTCGCAGAAATCTCGCATGCCATAATTGCCTTACATGCCGATTCATCTCCCGATGCACTCTGTGGGGTCTTTTTAAGACACCCTTCACTTCGTTTCGGCTTACTCTCTCAAGCTCCCCTGTTTCAATCTCCAAACCAAAAAACTCTTCTTTTCTCCTATCATCGCCCAATCCAATCTAGAAGATGTCTTCAGTGGCGAGCAGACATAGTTCCGAGCTCGGCGTTTCCAGCACCTCCAGGAAAAGGTCGCTCTCTTCTATTTTATTTCACAATGAAGCAGTTGTTCTCACTTTGTTACTTCTGTCCACGAGGATTGATGATGATTTCCCCGGAAATCTGACTCAACAGGTCATAGTCCTTCAACTTGATTTGGAGGAGAAGGACCAAGAGATCATTCGAGTCTCCCGGGAACGTGACGTCGTCGGGCCGCCGGTGAATATTTTTCATCATTTCTGTCTTTGTTTTCCTCCTCTTGCTTTTACTTACTCTTCTCCCTTTCAGCTCTGGAGGCCAAACTTCATGCTCTTGAAGCTGCTGTCGCCAATCTCGCCATTACGGCAAATGCACCGGGTACGACAGCCCTGAGGCAGGTGAACGAGGTTAACCGAATTCTCCCCGATATCTCCAGATCTGGAATGGGATACTGCGCAGCGCTTGCCTTCAACGCTGTACGGATTCACTCCGGCGCCTATTACCGCAACTTCGACGTCTGTGAGCGGGGGCTAGAATACAGGGTAGCACACACTGTAGATGATATGAAGGAAGCTGGAACAGATCTGGCTGATTCCTTCGACTACGATCTCCCGATTAGGAGTAGGATAGAGTGGATGAACTGATTTTTCACTGCAACTTTGTACCCTCTTCTTGTAAATAAAAGTCTTTCCGTTTGACCCTTGAGAATCAATCTGTGACTGATCCTTCAAGATCAATGCATGCTCTATTTTATGCATTAGTCATTGACTTTTATTTTGCTCCAACGGCGATGTGTATCACATCGGCTATCGCTGACAATCATGTCAATCATCCCTGTCCCGTAGGTGATCACTATAATCGGCTATTTCAGATCTAATGTTTCAGACTTTTCCAATCCATGATGATGTCAGGATAGCGCCTCTTAAGGGATTTTTTATTTTCAGCTTCTTTGAAGACTTTTCCATTAAAATTTCATTGCCTGGAATAAAATATCATCCTTCCAAATTCGAAGACCATTCACCAAACTTCCTGTCTTCGGTGTCAATCGGTAATATGTGTTCCCAGACAATCAACCGAAACTGAACCCTTTATGTTGCAACAATCCTTAGCCGAATCCTATCGGCTTCCCGATTCTGGAGTCTCTATCTCCTCAAGTCAGCAAAAATCCAGCCTGGCCCAACAACGGCCCATAAATCGTGAAAACCCTACTCCAACGCTTAGCTTCCCAGTGTACAAGTCACGGTTCCATAAATATGACCCTACGCAGACCAACACCTTCAACTTCCAACTGAACTCCACTTCTTGGCTTTTAGCTCAAGCCAGAGAGAAAGATTCCTCGCTTGTATTCTCATTAATGGCAGGCAATGGTGACCATAGCAAACGTCCTACTAGAGATGAAGCGGAAGGAAGCCAAGCACCAACTCATCAGCGTTATGGGTAAAAATTGGTCCTCTGCCCCCTTGCGGTAGCTTTCTTGTCTATCCATTCCTGATTCAGTATTCACTTTCCTTCCAGGGTGAGGGCTTTCTCCAGCCAAACCCGAATTCTTTTTCCAAAAACGACAACTCCAATGGCCTCTCCCAATCCTTTTCCTGGGTCACCAGATCCCTCCGAGCCTGATGATTCACCTTGGCACACCCGTTTGGATACTCTCCGGTACCGCGAGGAGAGGGATAAAGCCCAGAAGGAGTTGGAAGACGTATCCAAGAAGCACGGCATCAAGGAAGCCGAGTGGGAAGACCAGCGGAAGCAGCTTTGCAACATTATCATAGGTTAGTAAAATCCTCGCTCGATTCCCTTCTTCTGATTGGGCTTGCTTTGCCTGACACATCTTTTCCTTTCGCCAGCTCTTTCTGCAGAGAATGACCATCTGAGAACGACAACGAACAGAGTTGCCGACAAGGTGAATGCCCATGGGAACTCAGCTGAAGCGCGCCTTGACGCCACAGACGGCCGCATAGATCAAGCCGTCGTCTAAGTTGTGCACCTTGGTGTCTCCCTTGGTCTAGCGGCGATGAGCTCTTGGACCAACGAGGTCTACTCCTTTCTACCAGTTGGCTTCGCAGGCGGATGCCTAGATGAAATCGAAGGTATCAAAGTTTATGATGATCATGCCACTGCTCTCGCCGAAGTCACCAATCCGCAGTCTGTTCTGAATACATTATTCCATGAGTAGTTTGTACTAGGATGGATCTGCAAATGAACAAACAAAGCTGTTTTTCTCTGAATGATGTCTATTTGCATTTCCCGATTATCTCATTGACTTCTCTGATTGCAACATTTCTTCAGAAAAGCACTTGCCGAACGCATGACGTCACCTTAGCCGACTAGATCTCGTTTCGACATGTCATGTCACTCGGCATCTTATTTACTGCACTTCAGCTTTCTCTCCTCCCGATAAACCTGCTAACTTAAAAAATGCTAGGGTCACCAGGTTTATGAACATTTTTGCACTAATGGCGATATAAACAATATCGGCTATATTCTAAACTCTTGGAGCATTTTCTGCTAAAGGCGATGCCTTACATCGGCTATACAAATATTCTTGAATCTGTTCATGTACCGACTATCTCATCATATCCAATTCAAAAACTATCATGCATTCGGCATTTAATAAGTAGTGCCAAAGCCCGGTACATGAGTAATACAAAATTTCTCCGTGGCCGAATACTTTGTCTCTGGGTCTAACATCTTTCGGCTATCACTCTGTCTTTTTTTTCAAATCCTTGTATAAAGGCTGATCCTATCGTTAGGCTATCGGCCGTCACATACAACTTGAAAGATTTACCAAGATGTGGAGGTACAAAACAATGATGGCGCCTTCATATATTCTTTAACTTCATCAAAACCTCCTGTTGTACGTCACTTCACGCGAACCTTTAATCTTCCTCTAGCTTCAGCAATGGAGAGAAAGGCAGAACTATTTTAAAAGGTTTATCAATTTCAACCTGTACTCTGGATCCAGATTTGTACTGATACATATCGGTCTTGTCCCCGGCTTCAATATTTATTTCTTCTAACTCATCAACCGATACGAAACTTCGTCTCAATTCTCCTCCGTCACCATCAAATGGATTATTCATTCAAAAATTGCTCTGAGAGCCGATTGCTTGGATCTGCTGTTGGTCCTTGTCAAAAACATTCACAGGACCTACTTCCCAAACTCTTCCAGAGAAGCACTCGACACCATCATATTCCCAGTAGATAGGTTCTGCAGTAGCAACACTCACCGAATCATCAGCATGGACAATTTCGACGTCATCTCCAATCCACTGGATGAGAATTTGATGCATAGTTGATGGAACACAGCAGTTTGCATGTATCCAATCCCTTCCTAAAAGCAAACTATATGCCCCCTTGCCATCGGTGACGAAGAAGGTAGTAATCAAAGTTTTTGACCCGATCATCAATTCAACATGAACTGCTCCTCGAGTATCAGAAGTATTGCCAGCAAAGTCCCTCAAGACCATGTCAGTTTTCAATAAATCCTCACTTGCCATCCCGAGTTTCCTAAAGGTAGTATATGGCATGATATTTATGGAAGCTCCTCCATCAATAAACATTTTGGTTAGTGGCATGCCGTTAACATACCCCCTCATATAAAGTGGCTTCAAGTGTCGATGCTTACCTAGTTTATCAAAAACTACCCGTTGAGCCAAAACGAGCTGAGCCAACAGATCCTGGTATTCATCTTTGTCAAAATCCGAATACACTTCTTCTTGGACGTCTTGATTCTCTGGGAGCTACGAATTCTGATGGGAGAAAGAATGCCATGCATGCATCAGCCGAACGATTACCTTCATCAGGCTTTTCCTTAGGATGCCAAATTTGTTTTGTTTTGGTGCCTACTTGTGCCAATTCTCTGTTTCTTAAGCACTGCACTCTTCTTTTCTGGCTCCTTCTCAACCCTGGTGGACACCACTATCCTTTCTGCCAAACATATTCACGGTATTCTTCTTCTGCAGCGTGAGCCTTACTTTGATCGGCAAATCTTCTCCCTTGCCGATTCTCGGAATTGTTTATTTTTAAGCGCCGATCGTCCTCAGGGATTCGCATCCTAAGCCTTTCATGGACCGAACGGTGGTTGACTTGAGTTTGCATGTATTCAGAATATTGATCATTGCATTCAGGGCAATTGTTTTTAACAGGCAGTTTCAAGCCTTCATTCCAACAATATTTGAAGAATGAGCACTCCTAATGAGACTGCTCTTGCTCCCTCATATATTCTCGCTCCTCTCGGTACATCTCCTCTCCATACCTCTGTTTCTTTTCTATGAACCTTTGTTCCTCATAAAACCTCTGCTTCTGGTACCGCTCCTGCTCCCGACGCCATTTGTTTAACAAAATACGTGTCGTGACTCTGGGCCTGGAAGCCTCACCCCTTTCAGTTCGGCTATTCTGAAAACGAACTCGTCGCCGAAATTCTTCATTTGTGATTTGCCTATTAGGGTCAACAACATCGGTCTCTCTCGCTCTATCAGAGGTTAGCACCTTCATCTTGCTTTTGCCCCTGGGGTCATCTACATTGACATGTTAACAGAGAAAGACAAGGTCTTCTGTCCAAAAGGGCTACCATCAATTTTCATTTTTCTGTCAAATTTCAAATGCCCGTCCTGGATAGCCTTCTGGATCCGCACTCTGAATACTCGGCAATTATTTATAGAGTGAGATTTGGTGTTATGGAAACCACAATACTTCTTGTCTTTAACCCATTCAGGGTGCAGCTTGGGATGGCCTTCTGGCAGCTTGATGCGTCCCTCTTTCAGCAACAACTCAAATAGCTTATCTGATTTGGAGACATCAAAGTCATAAGTACCTTTCTGCTGCCTCAGCCATCGCTGGTTAACTTGAGTCAGCTCTTTCACCCAGACTAACTCAGCCGCAGCTACCTCATCTTCATCATCATACTCTGCTGCCTCTTCTACGAAAGCCTGATACATTTCGCTAGCCACATCACCTTTCTGGAATTGGTTATTTCTCCTAAATCCCTGAGCTTGACTATTCATCATTGCCAATCGTTGTGATAGTTGCCCAAGATCATCAAACTCCATGCCGAATAGCTTTTCCCTGATATTCGGCAACATACCAGCTATAGCTATCCCTGGCAACTGATCATCTAGTAAATTCAGGGAATAGCAAAGATTTTTAGTCTCCCTGAATCTGCGCAAATATTCTTGCGGTGTCTCATTAGCTCTCATCCTCAGACTCATGAGATCGACCAACTTCTTTTCATTGGTACCCGTAAAGAAATACGCGTGGAACTTCTGTTCTAGCTCTGCCCATGTATTAATAGAGTTTGCTGGCAGAGATGTGAACCATGAGAAAGCTGGTCCCGTTAATGACAGTGGGAAATACCGAATTCTCCAAGCCTCATCTGCAGACGCTTCTCCAAGTTGCATCAAGTATCGGCTGATGTGTTCAACAGTACTGGTATCATCTTGGCCTGAGAACTTAGTAAGATCAGTAGGAGGTTTCACCCTTGGAGGGAGTGCCACTCGGTTGTACCACTCCGGGTAAGGAGACTTGTAGGCGTAAGACTGATTCTTTGGCTTCAGGCCGAATTGATTCTGCATCATGTCGGCCATCCTATGCATGATGAGGTCGACGCTTGAATTTGGAGCAGCCTGTGCCTGACCCCCAAGAAACGCCCCTGCTGAATTTTTATAGCCCGGATTCGGGAGAGCATTAATTGCACTGTAATCAACGAACTCCTGATATCCATCTCCATACATGTTCTTCTGCAATTTATTTGTTGCCGGAGATACTCTAAAAGCAGATGGTGTGACGTTTCCTGTCGTGCCGAATGCAAGTTGGCCATGAGTCATGGGAGGTTGCTGTTCCTGATGAGGGACCATCCCACCTTTGCTTGAACCAACTCCGCCGTCTTCAGCAGTTTTCCTCTGATGTTGGGGAACGGGGAATAACAGTGGCCCCTGTATCGGACCAGCGGCTTCTTCAAAACGTTTATCTACTGTCGGGCCGAAAATGCCAACCATGACTGCACGAAAGGTGTTCAAGAAAGCTGACTGATGATTGGTCATGGCCTCCGATACAGTCTTGTACATAAGTTCAGACATTTTTTTGAATATCTTCCTCATCAGTGCTATCAGATTGATGAGGAAGGAGAGTCCTTGGGAGTGACTGCTTCTGGAAAACCTTGTTGCTCTTGTTCTTAGAGAAGGACATCAAGCATTTGCGCTGAAACTCATCGCATGCTTGTTGTACCAAATCTCTTGAATCTGGTGGTAGCTCATCCATGGTCACGTCCAGAACTTGAGTGTTGTCGAACTCAACCATCTTGGAATGTGAGGTCCCACCGGACGTGCCAAAAAGTGTGTTGGCGCAAAATGTGGTGCACCGTGCCTCACACACAGCAAGCCGGAAAGCGTGGCTTCAATCGGGTGCCCGGACAGTTCGAAATCCGGAGACGTGCCAGTTGGTTTGACCTGAAAACCAACAAGGGATAAAACTGTGAGAATAAAACTGGAACATGTCGGGTGAGACCAGACAGTTCTATATTTACGGCCTTGATGCCAATCACAATGGCACACAACTATAGAAGCTGTCTATCAACAGGTTTAAAGGTCATTCGGCTAACCCTGAACATAAACGTACATAAGCAGTTGGTTGCTGAATGCATATACATGAAAAAGTCATGCTTGGATGAATAAAGATAAATTATGAGTTTACATGTAACCAAGCTCGGCAAGCTAGCCGAGTTGGGATCCATGAGGAAGGAACATAAAAACAAACATGATCAAACCAATCTAAAACCTGCATCTGCCGCACGATACCTAGTTTTATCTAAGCCTAAACATGATTGACATGCATGAACCCACAACATGTAACAATCTAGATTAGAAATTAGTTCGGCCATCATAATCATACAATGAAGAACTTGTAAAGCAAGGCCGAACATAAATCAATCTAGATTGGGAAAAAAGAGTGTTACAAAATGAATTAAAACATGCAACACATGATAACTAAATGAATCTATTAGATCTGCCAAATCTAATAGAGCCGATAACTATCTCGCTTTTGCTAAACATATGAATAAACGCCTGCCGCACGGTATCTACTCATAAGCAAAGCACAAGCAAAGACTTCTTGATCATTAACAAAGGTCTGTCGCACGACCATTGGAAACAAACAAGAATACTTGCATCATATCTAAATCCACCGCATGATACTAGACATGACAACAAGGTTGCCGGGACTTACGGAGGTCGACAGATCGATGATTCCTCTCGAAGAACTCGACGACACGACTAAGGACTCGAAGGTGGCACGGGGCCGGTATGTATTGATATGGTTGTGAACAATTTTACAATGGCCGACGGTTTATATTTATACCCTGGGCGAAATACGTGTCCTGGAAGATTACGATTTACACAATAAAACTTGGAAAATACGAGTCCTATTCCTATTTTCCTCTTGGTGTCCTCCATCATCACGTGTCTTCTCGTGCAAGTCAGCTCTACTTACCATATTTGCTTCCCGAATAGAATCACCGCCTTGCAAGATAGCCGACCGCATAGGCACTTGCCGAAACTCTGAGATTTAACCAACCTTGGTCATCTGCCGAATGCATCATGACCATCTCTCGCACACTTGCCCATCCGTCGTTTCCTTGTGCGTGCGAAAATCTGGTGTTAACAGGGAATAATTGTATTAGGCTAAAAATAGAGATGACGGCCCCTCCATCCATTATATCCTTGCAGCATTTTATTCTCGTAGACTCCATTAGGTTTTCCTCCCTCTAGCTGCTTGTGATCCGCAGAGGGATACAATACCTCTGTGTACTTGGTGATTTTGAGGAAACGGGACCGTAATCCCGTTGTCTCCTTGTGGGGACGAGTTTCGGCTGAAATCGAGATCGAATTCATGTTTTGTGTTGTGTTCTTCGCATTTCGTTCTTTGCGTCCTCAGAGATTTGCCTCGTTCTCCTAATCCGAGGGATGGTTTTCGATTTCATTTGAATCACCCTATGCTAGGACGAGAGTGTCATCTTTCCACCGAAGGATTTCCTCCCAAACCTCTTGAGCACATATATCAGGCTGATTTCGCGTTCGTTCTCTGTTCTTCCCCCTTTTCTAGTGTTCTTCGGATTTCTCTTTTGTTGAGTTGGTTTGGTGCGATGATTTCCTAGGATTAGCACTCCAACACATAGAGGAACACTTGGGAGAAGGTTGGTTGAAGCCGCATTCCATTTGGTTGAGTTCCAATCGATTTTGGTTTTTGCCCCGAGCAGAGTTTGCCTTTCTGTTCGTCCACGGACTGTCCGCGCCCCCAGCGGCGGACAGTCCGGGACTCGGGACTTGACGAGTTTAGAACAGCGCAACGCGGTACTGTTCTCCGTCATGTGATTAGCGGACAGTCCGCCAGTGACCCACGAACAGTCCGGGGTCACATCAGACGTTGCACTGGGCCAGCCTCGGACGTTAGGGTTTCACTGTTCACATGAACCCCGGACTGTCAAACGTGCAAACCGCAGACAGCCCGGGACCTGACCAGAGCTGTTCCAGAACAGTTGGTTTTCAGGTTTTTTGCTAGCGGACAGTCCATCCCTCCAAGCGCGGACAGTTCGTCCTTCCTCGGATAGTCCGGCATCAGAGTACCAGACAGTCCGGGAATCTGCTGCTTGTGCAGTTTTGCCCTTTGTGTTTGGCTTTTGGTTTTCGGCTTTCTCTGGTAGTTCCGCTGTACCTCTAGGACATCTCTAGAGGTATCCACCTATTCATAGGTCATGAACTAGCCGGTTGTTCGAGTCTTTGTTTTTGGGGTGATTTTCTAGGACAAGGGCCATCTATTTCTCGAGAAGAAATTTGAGGCTCCCATTCACCCCCCTCTGGTCGCCAATTCGGTCCTTCAGAGCCGCGCTCAACTCTACTTGTTTCTACATAATTCTAATTCTAATCTTGAAGTAGAGCTCTAATCTAATCTATAATCTCTGGAACCCTAACTCTATCTCTGAGAACCTCTACGCCTAATGATATGAAGATAGATCTGAGATGCTCCAAGGAGCGGGGGTCTGGGACTGCTTATATAGCCCGGTGGGATGAACCGTGACCCTCGGATTAAACTGACCTTGAATAAAGGCTTGGATGCATCGAGGAGGTCGATTAGGTCATGTTCCACGAAGATGGGCCGAGGGGGGACCTGGCCCAGGCCGCCCGCCCTGGGGGTGGGGCCGGCCGGCCCCACCTATCACCCACTAGGTGCCTCCTTCACCGAGGTGTCTTCTGGAACTTCCCATGTTGCCCTAATGCGACTTTCCATCCGTTTGCACAATTCGTCGTGTTAGAGTAGGACTCTACCTCTTTCCATCTTCTGTAAAACTCTCTGGAAAATAGTAATTCACCAAAGCTGTTGAATCTGTCAGTTTAGTCCCTGAATTATGTTGCTTGGTGATCACTCGAGGTTGTTCTAGAAGCTTCCATGTTGTATCCAACAAGGCCTCTCTCGTCGGGATTCCAAATGTAGCCAACCATATGTTCGTTTCGATCGTCTCGAGGAGCTCTTTGCAATGGTATGGTTGAAAGGTCCTAGTTTGGTTTTGGTAATTGAGTGACAACTTTAGGTGGACTAATGGTGTTTATGTGAGGTACACAGGTGATTAGTCCACAGGTGATCATGTGTGGGCAACATATGCCATGGAGGTGAAATGGCTTGGAGATGTTGCAAAGGCTCACACATGTGATGAAGGAGCTTATTGCATATGTGACATGACATGCAGTCATGTGGCTAAGATGGTGAAGATCAAAGCAAGACTTGGCTTGATGGACCGGTTGCGAAGGTGAAGGGCAAGTTGGAGGCTTTGAAGCAGTTAGTACCGAGTGTCGGGAGGCTTGAGCAAAGACTTGGCGCCGAAGGACCGAAGCAATGGTGAAAAGCAAGTGAGGTCAAGATCGATGGACCATGGAGGCCATGTGATGATATGAAGTGGATCATATCATTTGGAGATAGGTTGGTGCATGTATTGCATCAACACCGGAGGAGATGAAATGGAATCCGCAAGGCAAAGGTATATTTGTAGGGCATTTCATTTCACCGGTCATAGGTGTGTAGAGAAGTTTATGACCGGGTTTAGGATAGATGGCCATACTATTAATAGGAGCAACCTTGTTTGCATATCAGTCATCTAGTGCCACTTGAGCGATCTAACTTTGCGATGTTCTAGGATCGAGTGGCGTGGTGAATGCAAGTGCTAATCCTTTGGAAAATTATTGTGAAAATGCTAACACACTTGCACATGATGGTGTTCACTTGATCGTGTTAGCACATTTGCAAAGGAGAAGGTGTTGGAGTTGAAATGGATCAACTCGGAGAAGAGAAGAAGGCTTTTCGGTGTGTTCCAGACTCTAGGATGGCCCTTGGATTGGAATTCTGTACTAATCCTTTGTGAGTTGGATCAGCTACATTGGTGGGTTGTTGTAACACTCTGGTGTTAAGCAAGACTAAAACTTGACATGTCATCATATGCACTGGCATTTTTTCTGAGTTAATAACCTGATTATGCATTCACTTAAAACAAGTTTAATTTTCATGCTTGTGCTTAGTGATAAGGAGTGTTTAAGTTTGCAATCCCAGTTTATGCTTTCTTGTTAAGAATAACGCTTTTATGCTTTTATAAGGGTATTATGGTAATCTTATGTATAGTAGTTGAATTTTATACCCAACCCTGGTATTATGTCTCAAAGGTGTAGTGGGAACATGTTTCAAGCTACCTTTGAGGTATAATTCCAGATTGGAATGAAATTCAAATAAATAAGTTTAAATAATTCAAAAACCCTATGTTGTCTCCTTTTCTATAAATCAAAATTTTGAAAGAATTTGGGTATGCTTTAAAAAGCAAAGTTGCTCTATTTCTGGTTAGGAACAACTTTGGTGTTTAAAATTTTTCAAGTGTTCTTGTGAAATCAAAAGTAATTGTAAAAGTCCTCTTTTGCCCTTTTTGTCCTCTTTTGTATTTCAAATCCTAATTCAAAATCTGAGCATATTTTGGGTATCTTGCAAAAATGAAAGATGTTCAGTATTGAATTCTGAGCATTTGATATTTTGGCATATTTTCAGCTTATATTCAAAAATCCTAATTAATTTCAAAGTTTGGAAAGGGTAGATTTGGGAAGGGGGGGATAAGTTCTTGCTCCTGTTCATGGCGGCAGCAAGGCTGATCTTTTGATCGCCTGCTCTCGTGCGTGGACGGCGATTTCTCCCGAAGGAACGAGCGACCGAGTTCGTGGCCAAGTTAAGCTGCTGCTGGCACTCTTCCTCGCGTCGTGGCGTCACCTCTAAGCTCGCCGTCGCCATGTTTGCCACCAAGGTACCGACGGGAACAATCCGGTTAAACCTCCAGATTCACCGTCTCTAGTCATTCCTATCCTTTTTCACCGCGCCTATAAGTACTTCATTTCTTTGCGCATCTCCCAGACCTATCCTCTCCATCTCTTTTGCACCAGAGAGCTCATACTCGCCGGTTTTCTTCCCGCCGAGCAGAAAGCGCCGCCGAGCTCGACCTCTTCGTGGTCAGCTCAACGGAGCACTTCTCCACTCTCTCTTTCTTGTGTTTGTGTTTCGTCTTCATCCCAAAGGGCTCATCGGCTCGATGGTTCCTTGACTGGTGCTCAGGTTTTACCGGAACAGCATCGTCTTCGCCGGAGTTCACCGCCGAAGGCCACTGCTCCGTGGACGCCTACTCTCCGAGCAACCTCCGCTCGAACCGGCTTCTCCATCAGCACCAGGGTGAGCTTCTAGACCTTCCTAGCCTCTCCGTTTGCTTGCTACCGATCTAGGATCGCCGGAACAGGGCTAGCCGAGATCCAATCCGCCGCCATGCGTGGCCAGGCTCAACCCGAGTGGTATAGTGTAGGGTTGAAAGCTCTATCGACTGCGGCTGTCTTGCCGATGTTGATGCTCGCGTCAGCTGAGACTCTTCTGGCCAGAGTCGGCCGGCGTAAGGCCCGTCGGCGCTCGGTTCGCCGTCGTGCACACCGGCCATGGTCGGGGATCTTGTGTTTGTAAAGATGAGAAGTTCCAGGATGTTGGTTGCAAAGTCGCAGACTCAGGTGAATAGCGCCTTGGACTGCGGGTTGTTTTAGCGTAAGTCGAAGGGTTTTTCTGCAAAACTGTCAGACGCACCGCTTCGCTCGAGCCAAGCCTCGGGCGAACGCGTTCACCCTCCCGCCCGAGCTAGGCCTCGGACGGACGAGCGTTTTTCCGTCTCGCCCGAGCCTCGAGCTAAGCCTCGAGCGGACGCATGCGCAGTGTATCGTCCGAGCTAGGCCTCGCACGGACGAGCGTTTTTCCGTCTCGCCCGAGCCCTGAGTCAGGCCTCGGGTAGTCGTTTGTCTCTTTGTCTCGCTGGAGCCAGGCCTCGAGCAGACCCTCGGGCGCTGTCTCGCTCGCGCCGAGCCTCGAGCGAACGCACCTGCACTCACCGCCGTGCGCTCACGCCACGCTGGGCCGAGTTGGCTTGGGCCGAAAGCCCAGTTTGAGTTCGTTCTAATTTTTCTTTTTCTGGCTTTTTGCACAGTAATCAGTTTTGTTGTTTTTGCTATAGTTAATCTATAACTCTGTTAATTATGAAATTTGGCATCTTTGATGATAGCATATCTGTGCTAATATAAAAATTATAAAATTTGTGTTTTGAGTACTTTTGATATGACAATTAAATCTGTGCTTTAATTAATAAATGTACCGTTGTTGATTTATGTAATTTTGCTGTGTTTCTCCAAAAATCATAAAATTTGACATGGGAGTTTATATCCTTGATATACACCTTCAGGTTTAATTTCATCTCTGTTTGATAAAGTATGCTTGGTGTATAAATAAAAGGCTAATTAAAATAATTAATAAAATAAATAGAAATAGTTGATCTCTGTAGATTTGTGTGACTTTTGGAATTGTTTGACAACCAATGGGAAACTAGCAAGATTTGCTCCCTGGTTATGAATTTCCTTTATACAAATGCCTTTTTGTTGTTTGTAAGTTGCTTTATCAGAAAATCATAAAACTTGTTTAGTGATTTTAATAACTAAAGTGGGTTTGTTGGTTTGCAACTTTACCGTGAGGGAAAGTTATACTCTGTAAAGGGTATAGTTAAGAAAATTTCCATCTTTACCATGATCACATCATAAGCATCTCATTATTCATGCATATGCACTTTTACGTGTAGATCCCGCTTCGGAAGGCCCTAACTCTCAGTGGATTTCTCCTGAGGGTACCGACCTTTCTTGTTTTTCTGAATCTTCGGACTTCACCGATCCTCAAGGCAAGCCCCGGTGCTTTTAACCTTTACTTGTTTTTATAAAGGTTTTATTAAAATGTTGTTGAGATAAATTACTGCATTAGTTTATAGGAGTTGTGTGATGACCTACTCCTTACACTGTTTACCTCCACCTGAAGATCCACCTGTCTTGTTTAAAAACTATTTACAAAATGCTTAGTGATGCTATATAATAGATTTGCAAAAATGCCAATTTCAAAAGTGTGATCACTTAAAGAATTTATGGGAATTTGGCTTTACTCCCGACTGTTGGCTAAGTATCTGATCCGTACCTAGTCAACGGCAAGGAGAGGTTGTCCTAGCGTACGGTGCCGTCATGTTGTAGTCCGGGACTCAACAGTTGACACCGACCGGGACCGGTTTGAAAAACTGACAGTACTGTTACGCTTGGGTGAAATATAACCAAGGTACAGTTCTGGCGGAAAAATTAGGGACCATCCGTGTGGAAGCCTGCTGGCCAAGACTTGTAACTATTCGCATACTTCGGAAAGCTCTGGCTCCGAGAAATCCTTGATTGGGACCGACAACCGCGCACTGGGAGTGGAGAGATGGCGGAAGTAGCATGTACCCACGTGGTCGTCGTACCTGGAAAGGAGTGGTGTACTATACTTCCGGGTGGCGTAGGACCGGGCCCCAATCCTGGAGGAATCGTGGTAGACGGGTTGGTCTATGCAAGCTTGGGTGCTACATATACCGTGTGAATAGGGATCCTCAGCTGAGTATTCTTTATCCGGATTAACGTTGCTCCTCGGTTATGGAGACTTGGTCTTCGACTGTCAACGGAGAGTGGTTCTCAACTAGGGATGTTTTTGAAAGATAAAATGAATCTTGAACAATGAAAAATTGAGGAATACTGAATCTTTCAAAATAAAATAAGGTTTACAAAAATGCTTTTCTGCAAAATGCTTGATTTTGCTTAAGCCTTACCTTGACTACCCTAAGCCTCTCATGCCTGAGTCTTCTCCTCTTTTCTAGTCGGTTAAGTCTTGTTGAGTACTTTCGTACTCAGGGTTTGTTAACCCTTGTTGCAGGTGAGTACATGGATCCACCTTTTGATGGACAATGCTACTTCACTCTAGTAGAAGAAAGTGATAACGATTCTGATGTGTGACCTTGGGCAAGTAACCTGTTTTGAATGAGTTGTTGTAATATAAAGTTCCGAACAAGTTTTGTAATAAGTATTTTGGTGATGTAAACTTTAAACCTAAGTTTTAATCTATGTATATTAATCTTTCCGCTTTTACTCTGATTTATCTTATCTATAAAACTGTTGTAATACTGTGATACTTGATGAGGGATTATCCTGGAAAGAATGTAACGTGGATGATTCGGGTTTTCCGAGGACACCCGACAGACCTCTTGAATCATTTGGAACTCGTGCACGCTGATTCAAGGTCCTTAGGACAATGATGGGTGCATGTGGGCCACTTAATTTAGGAGGTTCTGCCACAGCTGGTATCAGAGCAGGATTCCCTTAGAAAGTATAACAGTATTCATTTTTGAAAACTTCAAAGGTTTTGAGTCAAACTAAATTTTGAATTAATTTGAGTCCAAATTGCTTCTAAGACTTGTCTTATTCTTCTGACTTGCCTTAATTCATTCTTCAGACTTATTTTTCTATCTAAATGGATATGTTTTAGTATAGTTATGGTGATATCTATATCTAAGGAACAATGTTAATAGTACTATGTTATTGCCCTAAATTGTGAAAAGGAAGTTTATTCACTTTTATTAAAAGTGACTATTTTAAAGTTAATTATTTGTTTGATATATGCTTTGTTCGTAAGTTCGATTCATGCATCATGATTGATAACCTATAATTAACTTTCCCTCTTCAAAGGTTATATCTAAATAGAGTTGATATATCTATCTAATTATAAAACTCTATCTCTTAGTCTTGGAACATATATAGTTCTAATGTTCAAAATGAATATATTTTAGCAGATGGTGCGTACCAAGCAGACTGCACGCAAATGTACCGGACCTCGAGGTGTTCCTCGGCACGTTCTTGCCCCAAGAGGTGATGACCCTGCTGAGAGTGAGGGAAGTAACCAGCCTCTGGTTACTTACGAAGAAGGTGAAGGTAGTAACACTGCCACTTCACAGCTGCAGGCGGAAGTAGACCGCCTGTATATGGAATTGGCAAGGGCAAATGGAGAAAGGATGAGGGGCAACAGAGATAGGGAAGAGTTGCGTGAGCAGCTACAATACCACCACGAGCAGCACCAAGAGTATGAGTGCAAGTGGAGGCAGGCCGTTGAGCAAAGGAACCGGGCATGAACCCGGGTAGATGTAATGAGAGATAATCAAAACATCCTGGCAAACCATCATGCCGACCTTCATAGGCATATAGAGGAGCTGACCGCACAGTTGCAGCCAGAACCTGCCACACCCCCACATCCTGAGAATGCTTCTGAAGAAGAAGAAGAAGAAGAAGAAGAAGAAGAAGAAGAAGAAGAAGAAGAAGAAGAAGAAGAAGAAGAAGAAGAAGAAGAAGGAGATGAGGAGTTAGAGCCGGTGGAAGATGAAGTCACATCTGAGGAAGAGTCATAGGTTTCAAGGTTGGATACACATAAGGTGTATCATAGTATCTTTCTGACTTTGTAACCTAGTTAGTCAGAAAACCTCTAATATGGTCAGATGTGTAAAATAGTGATATCAGTAGTCCTGCCCAAGAGCGGACTTGTATGAAAAATAAGTTGACCATGATGTGCATGTCATAATGTGTATATGAATGTTAATCAAGGTATGGTTTGTTTAAACAGATGCCTGTTAACACTCGTGGAGCTAGTTCTTCTCATGGTGGGGAAGATATCCCTAATGCACCACCAGTTCCACCCTCCTTGGCTGATGCAATTGCAGCATTGGTCAACGCAACCACCTTGTTGGCACAAAATCAGAATGGTGGCAACGTGGTCGTGGCCGAAATAATAGGGAAGAGACAACATATGTGGATTTCACTGACACCCGTCCTCCAGTGTTCGTTAAAGCTGATGAACCTCTGGAAGCTGACGACTGGCTCCGGACTATGGAGCAGAAATTCAGTCTTATCAATTGTACCGAAATCCAGAAGCCAGCTTTTGCAGCCCAACAACTTCGAGGAGCCGCAGGGGTTTGGTGGGCAAATTTATTAGCTGTTCAACCAGCTGACCACCGGATTACTTGGGCTAAGTTCAAGGAAGCCTTCCGGGCTCACTATATTCCTGATGGAGTTATGAAGATGAAGCTTGAAGAGTTCTTAGCTCTTCGTCAAGGAGATGAACCAGTTATACAGTACATTGGGAAGTTCAACCATCTGTCCCAATATGCTTTTGATCAAGTCAATACTGATGAGAAGAAGAAAGGATGTTTTATGCGTGGATTGAATACAAAGCTTCAATCTATGATGACCACTTGTGGCAACATAAACTATCATGAGACAGTGAATATTGCTATAGCCAGTGAAGAAAAGAACCGCAAACATAAGGAGGCTAAGAAGAAGAGGGGGATTTTGTCAAGGCCTGGATCATCTGGCGGCAACAAGAAGCGTCAGAAGTTTGTATATCATCCAGTCCAGCAGTTCCGCCCATCTTATCGTCCATCTTATCGTCCGCCTCAGCAGCAGCAGTATCCTCAGAGGACGTTTGCAAGGCCTGCTATGCCTTTCAATACTCAACGTCAGCCGTATGTTCCTGCCATTCGTCCACCAGTGCCACAAGCTGCAAGCTATCCATGCTATAATTGCGGAAAGGCGGGGCATTTTGCTCGTGAATGTCCGTAACCAAGGCAGAATGTTCCCAATACCAATGCACCAAGGCCAGCAGGAAATCAGTCAGCAAATCAGAATCGGGGAAATGCACAGAATAATCAGAAGGGTAAAGGTGCTCCGAAGACGGGAAAGGTTTTCCACACTCAAATAGAAGCTATTCCTGAAGGAGAACCTGTTATGCTTGGTATGTTCCCTGTTGCTCAACACCCAGCTATTACACTTTTTGATTCTGGTGCATCGCATACTTTTATGAATAGAACATTTGCGGAAAAGCATGATATATTTATTGATGAAACCCAAGATAACTTCTTGATACAGTCACCTGGGGGTCGACTAAGTACTAAGGAAATGGTACGTCAGGTACCTATAGATCTGGGTGGATATATATTTCCAACCTCCATGATAATCTTAAAAGATCCAAGTATAGATGTGATCTTGGGTATGAACTGGATGAACCAGAGAGGTGCAGTGATAGACACCTTGAATAGAACCATCAGACTCAACTTACCTAATAGCAAGTCTCAACTTCTTATCCATCTTCCTACTCTTAAGAGAGCAGTTGAGCAAGTGTGTGCTACCTCTGTCAAGGAAATCCAAGACATTCCAGTGGTCTGTGAGTTTCCTGATGTGTTCCCAGAGGATTTACCTAGTCTGCCACCAAATCGTGATGTGGAGTTTGAGATAGAACTCAAACCAGGCACAACACCAATAGCCAGAAGGGCTTATAGGATGCCACCAAAGGAGTTAGCAGAGTTGAAAGCTCAGTTACAAGGCTTGCTAGATAAAGGTTTCATTCGACCTAGTTCGTCACCATGGGGTTGTCCAGCTATATTTGTAAAGAAGAAGGACCATACCCTGAGGCTATGTGTGGATTATCGTCCTTTAAATGAAGTGACAATCAAGAACAAGTATCCTTTGCCCCGTATTGATCTCCTCTTTGATCAACTTACCGGTGCGAAGGTATTCTCAAAGATAGATTTAAGATCAGGGTATCATCAGATCAAGATCAAACCAGAAGATGTTCCGAAAACAGCATTCACTACTAGATACGGTCTGTATGAATATCTAGTTATGTCTTTTGGTCTGACCAATGCCCCAGCACATTTCATGTATTTGATGAATTCAGTGTTCATGCCAGAACTAGATAAGTTCGTGGTTGTGTTTATTGATGACATTCTCATCTATTCCAAAACCAAAGAAGAACATGCAGAACATCTCAGGATAGTGTTGACTCGCCTGAGAGAACATCAGTTATATGCTAAATTCAGTAAATGTGAGTTCTGGATAAAGAAAGTTCAATTTTTGGGTCATGTTCTGTCAGCCGAAGGAGTGGCAGTGGATCCAAGTAAAGTTCAAGAGGTTCTTGACTGGAAGTCCCCAATTTCAGTACATCAAGTCCGGAGTTTCTTAGGATTGGCAGGGTATTATCGAAGATTTATCCCTGACTTCTCCAAGATCTCTAAACCCATGACCACACTACTAAAGAATGACACTAAGTTTGTATGGTCAAAGGAATGTGAAGAAGCTTTTCGAACTTTGAAGAAGTTGTTGACAACCGCACCGGTATTAGCTCAGCCAGATATTGAAAAGTCCTTTGAAGTTTATTGTGATGCTTCAGGTAAAGGCATTGGGTGTGTACTGATGCAAGAAGGCAGAGTTATTGCCTATGCTTCGCGACAGCTTAAGCGGCACGAAGAACATTATCCAACGCATGATCTAGAGTTGGCAGCTGTAGTCCATGCTCTAAAGATCTGGCGACATTATTTGTTGGGTAATCTCTGTCACATATATACTGATCATAAAAGTTTGAAATACATCTTCACTCAGTCTGAGTTGAATATGCGTCAGAGAAGATGGTTAGAACTAATAAAAGATTATGATATTGAAGTACACTATCACCCCGGTAAAGCCAATGTAGTTGCAGATGCACTCAGTCGAAAGAGTCATTGCAATTGTCTGGAAGTCAAGCCAATAGATGTTACCTTGTGCTATGAATTTGAAAGGTTAAATCTTGAAATGATTCCACAAGGAAATCTTGCAAATGTGACCGTTCAATCATCCATTAAAGATCAGATCATTGCAGCCCAGAAGGAAAGCAAGGGAATGATCCATCTAAAAGAAAAGATTCACTCTGAGCAGAATTCTAATTTCAAAATAGATGAAGCTGGAGTAATTTGGTTCAAGGATCGGTTAGTGGTTCCAAAAGTTCTTGAGCTCCGAAAGCAGATTCTCGATGAAGCTCATACAACCAGATTTTCAGTACATCCAGGCAGTAATAAGATGTATCATGATCTGAAACCGAAATTCTGGTGGACTAAGATGAAACTTGAAATTGCCAGTTATGTAACAAAATGTGATACTTGTCAGAAAGTGAAGGCAATTCATCTTAGGTCTGCTGGAGAATTGCAACCGTTACCAATTCCATCTTGGAAGTGGGATGACATTAGTATGGACTTCATAGTAGGTCTACCCAAGACATCAAAAGGGTTTGATTCCATATGGGTCATTGTTGATCGTCTGACCAAATCAGCTCATTTCATATCTGTGAAGACAATATATCCAGCATCTACCTATGCCAAGATATATTTGAACAGAATTGTAAGTCTACATGGTGTTCCAAGGACCATCGTATCAGATAGGGGGACACAGTTTGTTAATGTTTTCTGGAGGCACTTACATGAGTCTTTGGGTACCAAGCTTCTACATAGTACAGCTTATCATCCACAGACTGGGGGTCAAACTGAAAGAGTTAATCAGATCTTAGAAGATATGTTAAGATCCTGTGTACTCAGTTATTCAGAGAAATGGGATGAATGTTTGTCTTTAGCAGAGTTCTCTTACAATAACAGTTACCAAGAGAGCATTAGGATGGCACCATTTGAAGCTCTGTATGGTAGAAGATGCAGAACACCTTTAAACTGGTCTGAGCCTGGAGAGCATAGTCTTTTTGGAGTTGATTTAGTCAGAGAAGCTGAAGAAAAGGTCAAGTTGATTCAAGAGAACATGAAGAAGGCACAATCCAGACAAAAAAGTTATGCTGATAAAAGACGTCAGTCTCTTGCCTTTAAAGTTGGTGATTATGTTTATCTCAAGGTGTCACCAATGAAAGGAGTTACTCGATTTGGAATCAAAGGAAAGTTAGCACCTCGATATATAGGTCCATATCAGATCCTTAAAAGATATGGAAAGGTGGCATATCAACTTGACTTACCACCACAGCTATCTTTAGTCCATAATGTGTTCCATGTCTCTCAGTTGAAGAAATGTCTTCAAGTACCTGACCATGTTATTCATGTTGAAGAGATTGAATTAGAGCCTGATCTGACATACTCAGAATATCCTATCAAGGTTCTTGACCAGAAAGATCGAGTTACGCGAAAAAGAACTGTCAAGTTCTACAAGGTTCAATGGAATCAACATACGGAGGAAGAAGCCACGTGGGAGTCGGAAGAGTTTCTCTTAGAAAGTTTTCCAGAGTTTCTCTCTTCTGTGTAATCCTCGAAATCTGTCTTATGGGAATCTTTCCCTGCTTTTTGTAAAGGAATGGAAGTGCCGAACACATTTCCTTTTCCATTACTTAGCCTACAGGTTAAATCTCGGGACGAGATTTCTTTAAGGGGGAAAGAGCTGTAACACTCTGGTGTTAAGCAAGACTAAAACTTGACATGTCATCATATGCACTGGCATTTTATCTGAGTTAATAACCTGATTATGCATTCACTTAAAACAAGTTTAATTTTCATGCTTGTGCTTAGTGATAAGGAGTGTTTAAGTTTGCAATCCCAGTTTATGCTTTCTTGTTAAGAATAACGCTTTTATGCTTTTATAAGGGTATTATGGTAATCTTATGTATAGTAGTTGAATTTTATACCCAACCCTGGTATTATGTCTCAAAGGTGTAGTGGGAACATGTTTCAAGCTACCTTTGAGGTATAATTCCAGATTGGAATGAAATTCAAATAAATAAGTTTAAATAATTCAAAAACCCTATGTTGTCTCCTTTTCTATAAATCAAAATTTTGAAAGAATTTGGGTATGCTTTAAAAAGCAAAGTTGCTCTATTTCTGGTTAGGAACAACTTTGGTGTTTAAAATTTTTCAAGTGTTCTTGTGAAATCAAAAGTAATTGTAAAAGTCCTCTTTTGCCCTTTTTGTCCTCTTTTGTATTTCAAATCCTAATTCAAAATCTGAGCATATTTTGGGTATCTTGCAAAAATGAAAGATGTTCAGTATTGAATTCTGAGCATTTGATATTTTGGCATATTTTCAGCTTATATTCAAAAATCCTAATTAATTTCAAAGTTTGGAAAGGGTAGATTTGGGAAGGGGGGGATAAGTTCTTGCTCCTGTTCATGGCGGCAGCAAGGCTGATCTTTTGATCGCCTGCTCTCGTGCGTGGACGGCGATTTCTCCCGAAGGAACGAGCGACCGAGTTCGTGGCCAAGTTAAGCTGCTGCTGGCACTCTTCCTCGCGTCGTGGCGTCACCTCTGAGCTCGCCGTCGCCATGTTTGCCACCAAGGTACCGACGGGAACAATCCGGTCAAACCTCCAGATTCACCGTCTCTAGTCATTCCTATCCTTTTTCACCGCGCCTATAAGTACTTCATTTCTTTGCGCATCTCCCAGACCTATCCTCTCCATCTCTTTTGCACCAGAGAGCTCATACTCGCCGGTTTTCTTCCCGCCGAGCAGAAAGCGCCGCCGAGCTCGACCTCTTCGTGGTCAGCTCAACGGAGCACTTCTCCACTCTCTCTTTCTTGTGTTTGTGTTTCGTCTTCATCCCAAAGGGCTCATCGGCTCGATGGTTCCTTGACTGGTGCTCAGGTTTTACCGGAACAGCATCGTCTTCGCCGGAGTTCACCGCCGAAGGCCACTGCTCCGTGGACGCCTACTCTCCGAGCAACCTCCGCTCGAACCGGCTTCTCCATCAGCACCAGGGTGAGCTTCTAGACCTTCCTAGCCTCTCCGTTTGCTTGCTACCGATCTAGGATCGCCGGAACAGGGCTAGCCGAGATCCAATCCGCCGCCATGCGTGGCCAGGCTCAACCCGAGTGGTATAGTGTAGGGTTGAGAGCTCTATCGACTGCGGCTGTCTTGCCGATGTTGATGCTCGCGTCAGCTGAGACTCTTCTGGCCAGAGTCGGCCGGCGTAAGGCCCGTCGGCGCTCGGTTCGCCGTCGTGCACACCGGCCATGGTCGGGGATCTTGTGTTTGTAAAGATGAGAAGTTCCAGGATGTTGGTTGCAAAGTCGCAGACTCAGGTGAATAGCACCTTGGACTGCGGGTTGTTTTAGCGTAAGTCGAAGGGTTTTTCTGCAAAACTGTCAGACGCACCGCTTCGCTCGAGCCAAGCCTCGGGCGAACGCGTTCACCCTCCCGCCCGAGCTAGGCCTCGGACGGACGAGCGTTTTTCCGTCTCGCCCGAGCCTCGAGCTAAGCCTCGAGCGGACGCATGCGCAGTGTATCGTCCGAGCTAGGCCTCGCACGGACGAGCGTTTTTCCGTCTCGCCCGAGCCCTGAGTCAGGCCTCGGGTAGTCGTTTGTCTCGTTGTCTCGCTGGAGCCAGGCCTCGAGCAGACCCTCGGGCGCTGTCTCGCTCGCGCCGAGCCTCGAGCGAACGCACCCGCACTCACCGCCGTGCGCTCACGCCACGCTGGGCCGAGTTGGCTTGGGCCGAAAGCCCAGTTTGAGTTCGTTCTAATTTTTCTTTTTCTGGCTTTTTGCACAGTAATCAGTTTTGTTGTTTTTGCTATAGTTAATCTATAACTCTGTTAATTATGAAATTTGGCATCTTTGATGATAGCATATCTGTGCTAATATAAAAATTATAAAATTTGTGTTTTGAGTACTTTTGATATGACAATTAAATCTGTGCTTTAATTAATAAATGTACCGTTGTTGATTTATGTAATTTTCTGTGTTTCTCCAAAAATCATAAAATTTGACATGGGAGTTTATATCCTTGATATACACCTTCAGGTTTAATTTCATCTCTGTTTGATAAAGTATGCTTGGTGTATAAATAAAAGGCTAATTAAAATAATTAATAAAATAAATAGAAATAGTTGATCTCTGTAGATTTGTGTGACTTTTGGAATTGTTTGACAACCAATGGGAAACTAGCAAGATTTGCTCCCTGGTTATGAATTTCCTTTATACAAATGCCTTTTTGTTGTTTGTAAGTTGCTTTATCAGAAAATCATAAAACTTGTTTAGTGTTTTTAATAACTAAAGTGGGTTTGTTGGTTTGCAACTTTACCGTGAGGGAAAGTTATACTCTGTAAAGGGTATAGTTAAGAAAATTTCCATCTTTACCATGATCACATCATAAGCATCTCATTATTCATGCATATGCACTTTTACGTGTAGATCCCGCTTCGGAAGACCCTAACTCTCAGTGGATTTCTCCTGAGGGTACCGACCTTTCTTGTTTTTCTGAATCTTCGGACTTCACCGATCCTCAAGGCAAGCCCCGGTGCTTTTAACCTTTACTTGTTTTTATAAAGGTTTTATTAAAATGTTGTTGAGATAAATTACTGCATTAGTTTATAGGAGTTGTGTGATGACCTACTCCTTGCACTGTTTACCTCCACCTGAAGATCCACCTGTCTTGTTTAAAAACTATTTACAAAATGCTTAGTGATGCTATATAATAGATTTGCAAAAATGCCAATTTCAAAAGTGTGATCACTTAAAGAATTTATGGGAATTTGGCTTTACTCCCGACTGTTGGCTAAGTATCTGATCCGTACCTAGTCAACGGCAAGGAGAGGTTGTCCTAGCGTACGGTGCCGTCATGTTGTAGTCCGGGACTCAACAGTTGACACCGACCGGGACCGGTTTGAAAAACTGACAGTACTGTTACGCTTGGGTGAAATATAACCAAGGTACAGTTCTGGCGGAAAAATTAGGGACCATCCGTGTGGAAGCCTGCTGGCCAAGACTTGTAACTATTCACATACTTCGGAAAGCTCTGGCTCCGAGAAATCCTTGATTGGGACCGACAACCGCGCACTGGGAGTGGAGAGATGGCGGAAGTAGCATGTACCCACGTGGTCGTCGTACCTGGAAAGGAGTGGTGTACTATACTTCCGGGTGGCGTAGGACCGGGCCCCAATCCTGGAGGAATCGTGGTAGACGGGTTGGTCTATGCAAGCTTGGGTGCTACATATACCGTGTGAATAGGGATCCTCAGCTGAGTATTCTTTATCCGGATTAACGTTGCTCCTCGGTTATGGAGACTTGGTCTTCGACTGTCAACGGAGAGTGGTTCTCAACTAGGGATGTTTTTGAAAGATAAAATGAATCTTGAACAATGAAAAATTGAGGAATACTGAATCTTTCAAAATAAAATAAGGTTTACAAAAATGCTTTTCTGCAAAATGCTTGATTTTGCTTAAGCCTTACCTTGACTACCCTAAGCCTCTCATGCCTGAGTCTTCTCCTCTTTTCTAGTCGGTTAAGTCTTGTTGAGTACTTTCGTACTCAGGGTTTGTTAACCCTTGTTGCAGGTGAGTACATGGATCCACCTTTTGATGGACAATGCTACTTCACTCTAGTAGAAGAAAGTGATAACGATTCTGATGTGTGACCTTGGGCAAGTAACCTGTTTTGAATGAGTTGTTGTAATATAAAGTTCCGAACAAGTTTTGTAATAAGTATTTTGGTGATGTAAACTTTAAACCTAAGTTTTAATCTATGTATATTAATCTTTCCGCTTTTACTCTGATTTATCTTATCTATAAAACTGTTGTAATACTGTGATACTTGATGAGGGATTATCCTGGAAAGAATGTAACGTGGATGATTCGGGTTTTCCGAGGACACCCGACAGACCTCTTGAATCATTTGGAACTCGTGCACGCTGATTAAAGGTCCTTAGGACAATGATGGGTGCATGTGGGCCACTTAATTTAGGAGGTTCTGCCACAGTTGTGTAGCCCTCTGAGTTAGCTTTCCAAAATGTCCAAGATCATCGAAATTGGAGTGCGGCGCTAAGAGTTATGGCCGTTTTAGCGCGAAGCTCAGGATGCTGCAGTCGGTAGTTGTTGACGGTCCTTAAACACCTGTTTGACCATCAACATTTGACCCTAAAGTCCACCAAAAAGGCATGAAATGTAGTCAAATAGGTTTCAAACTAACCAAATTCCACATGTCCATAGAATTTTATTTGAATGCAGGATTTGAACCAAATTTAGACATATGGACCCACCAGAGGCCTAAGGGGGTTGGCGCCCGCCACCTCTAAGTGGCGCCCGCCACTTGTGTTGGCCCAAGATCCACTCCCTGCCATGTCACCGATCCGTGTGACCTCCCCAAGGCCAAATCTTGGCTCTTGGTCACTAGGTCAGTGGCATCGGACGGCTCAGGATGAAGTGGCATGGATCAAGGCTGATTGTCGGTTGCTAGGACATGCAACCGACCTCCAAACCGCCTTGGACAACCTCCTGGAGGCCGTAGGATCAAGGACGGTGCATCCAGCGGCCAGGACACTGGCGGCCGCCAGTAGGGGGTGGCGCCCGCCACCTGACCTAACCCTAGGTCGGTTGGCTGCCCCCTATAAGTACCCCCCTCACTCATTTGGGCTATAAATACCCCCTGGTGACACTACTTCATTTGTACCATCACACAACACCATCCCAGAGCAACACACAAGCAAGAGAAGCAAGTGAGAGTTAGGTTAAAAGCTCAGAGAGCTTAGGCAAGTAGGTAGCTAGTAGAGCAAGGCATTCTTGCCGTCGCGGAAGCTCTGCTCAAGGCTTAGCTCAAGAGTAGAGGCGTGCGAGTGATCGGTCCTGGAGCTGGGAAGAGTCTTCCTTCATCTCCAGTTTAGGTTTTGCTCTTGTTACTCAAGCACTTACTATATTCTAGTTCATCATTTCAAGTATTACTTTATTCTACTTATCAGTATTGTCACACCCGGTTTTAAGAACAAAACCAGGTATACACCATATGTGAGCCCAGGAAGTCAAATCTCACATATAGCCACAAATAAAGGGTAATATCGAAAGACAATGCTCATATATAACGTATAAACACAAAGAACTTAACCTTAAGGAGCAGACAGCGGAAAGACACTCCGATCTTCAGATGGAGACACCAACTTCACAGGGAACAACTGACTGGTTGACCACAAGCCTAAGATATGCCTAGCACTTCCATCGGCCTTCTAGGAAACTCATCTGTGTCAACACCACGCTTCTGCTGCGCGACTCTGATGGAGACTGGGGTGTGGGGGAAAAGCAAGAGTGAGTCCATGTTGAACTCAACAAGTATAGCATTAAGTGATATAGATCCCAAGTCTCATGATCAATGTAACGTAAACAATGAATAGCATAAAATGGTAAATAATGAACATGTTAACCAACAAAAGTCATAATCTTAATGTAAAAGTCTTCAAGGCCGCTCGTGTCCTTGAGCAAGGCTGATATATCAGTTTAATAAACTTTGCGCAAAGGTGTACACTTTCACTGTGAGACGTGAATTGCCCTTTCGCCCGAGGTGATCAGCCTCTTAACTCACTTCCAAGGAAAGTCGGCAGGGTTCACGATGAAGCTTTTCAAAGGTTCGTCTAGCAAGTTAGGGCCGCTAGGTTTCATTAGTCAGTCTGGGTGATTCAACCAGTCACAGGGAATCCCCAGTCTGCTATCCCCCATTGGCGCCACAAGGGTAACCTCTAACAAGCTAGAAAAGGTCCTCATACTGAGCTAAAGCCAGAGCCATATAACCCCCATCAGTTGCACTGTAAAACCCGAAGGCACTTGTACAAATAATTTCTTAAGTTGCTAATAAGTCATTTTTATCATTCGATGCATACATTAATTAAGTAACATGATCATGATTGCGAAGAGAAAACTCGATTGCTATACTTGCCTTAACTCAAGATCCTTCTTCTGTTGACTTGTAGATTTCCAAAGATTGACTCTTGATCACGATCTCTGGATCACAAACTTCTTCTTGATTCACCAACGTACAACTCACCGACTGGACATACGATCACAGAACACCACGCAAACATCCAACACCAATCATGCAAAGCAAACATAGCCTATGATTAGAACAGTACATCAATCATAATAAAACAAAAATAAAACTTTGATAAAACAGAAGTACGTGTCGCTACGATCACAACGATATTTGGTTCACTGAAAACGGGGTTATGACGCGAAAGAAACGGCCGAAACGGGGTTTTCTAGAGCCCTAAACTAGGCTGGCTAGGACCCTACAGCTATCTGGTCCAAAACAGGGTAACAGGGACATAAACGGATAGAGCACTAAATTACGAACCTAACGCAATTTGAACGGATCAAAACGGAGCTAAAACGTGGATTTTATAAGCGTTTTAGTGTAGTGGCAAACTTGTAAATATGCTGAAACTTGTTTGAATTTAAACCAGATTTTAAATTGAATTTTAAATCGAATTTCAACCCTGCCAAGGACTGCGGGTTGATTCCACAAGAAACCGGGGTCTCTTTAACAAATCTTCCCCGAAGGGGTACGGGTCATTTAGGGCCGTCGGATCAACATAGGAGGGTCGGGATTAGATCCCAGGGGGGAAAGGGAACCGGCGGCACCGGGCACGCGCGCAGGCCGCGACGTCGCAGCGCCTCGCGCGACGCCGGGCGCGCTCCCGCCATGGCCGGTGCCGTGGAGCTCACGGGCTCGGCTTAGAAACTCGTTCGCGGCCACGGGAATGGGATGGGAAAGAGGCGGGGTCTACCGGGGTCCTCACCGCGGCGAATCGCAACGGAAGGGACGGCTCGGAGACGGCGGTCCGCGGCGAACGACGGGCAGCGGCGCTCTGCACAAGTTCGCCGGCGGTTAGGGCAAGGGAAACGCAATGGAGAAGAAGGGAAAAGAGGTTTGGGGACTTCACCGATGCTGCTGTGATGCGCGGGGAAAGCGGCGGAGGTCGGAGGGGACGCCAAGATGGAGAATCGACGGCAGCGGCGGAGCTCGGGCGCGGAAGAGACGGCGGAGCTCGATGCGCTGCGCGAAGCGAAGTAACGGATGCGAACTGGGGAAAGGAGGAGAGCAGGACGGCCTTGCCTGCTCTATAGGCGAAGGAGGAACCGCGGACGCTCCCACGACGCGCGGGTGATTCGGCCGGCGGTTGCTCGGGACGGAGCGCGCGGAGGGGAACGGAAGAGGGCTGACACGCGGGACCGCCAGGTCAGTGAGGGAGAGGGAGGGAGAAGGTGGCCGGATGCGCAGGCGCATGCGCGGCTTGGGCCGACCAGGTCGCTGGGCCGCCAAGGAGGAAAGGAGGGAGTCTGGCCCAGCGGAAGAAAGAGAGAGAAAGCGGGAGGAAACAGGGCCGGGGTAGACTGGGCCTTCAGGCCGAATGGGAGGGAGAGGGGAGAGAGGAGAGGAAAGAGTTTTTCTTTTTATTTGCAAGGCATTTCAAACTATTTTCAAATCTATTTTGAATTCAAACAAAATTTTGACAATAACCACTCATTACAGAAATAAAATGCAGAGGCATGAGTGCAAGAACATGTTCCTAACTTGGTTTTAATTTTGTGAAAATTATTGAATCCTAGATTAAATGCTCACCAAAAATCAATAAAGGAACATTTTCACCTATTTTTTTAAATTGGGCAAATTTTAGGGTGTCACAAATCTACCCCCCTTAAGAGAATCTCGTCCCGAGATTCAGGAGAGACTCAGAGCACCGGAGAGAGACGAGAAAAGATCTTGATAACACTTTCACTTCACACTTGTATACCAAGCTTATCAAACCACTGATGTTTCATGATCATATCTTGTGAACAAAGATTCCAAGAAAAGATTATTACCCTTGATTATCCCAAACTTATCTTGATCACTAACTTGATTGGCTTACAACTCAAAGAGATGTGGAAACTTGGTCTGCAGTTGTTCCTCGTTTTCCCACATTGCCTCTTCTTCACTTAGGTTACTCCACTGAACTTTACACACTTTAAACATTCTTCCATTAAAAGTTCTCCAGACTGTTTCTAGAATCTTGACCGGATATCCTGTATTTGCCAGATGGTCTGGTGTATCGACTTCCACTGAAGATGTTTTCCCATCTGTGTTCTTAGCTATATGCTCATCATTATCCACGATAGCATCCTTAGTCTGCACTCCATTGTGCAAGTCATCAGCTTCCTCAGATTGAAGCTGACAACCGTGATATTCAATTCTTTTCCCTGACGGTGCCGTTAGGAGCATTGTGCATTGAGTACCATGAATTACTCCTTTGTGCGCACACAACCATCCATTACCAAGAACCATAGGAATCTTGAGTGACTCCAAAACAATGAAGGTTACGGTAAAGTTTTCCTTGTTTATGACAAGACTAACTTTCGGGCACATCTGATCTGCCTGTATTTCTCCAACTGGGGTATGAACTATCAAGGGCCTCTTTGTTGGACACTTCGCCATCTTGTTGCTCTCTAACCACTCGGCGGAGATGAAAGAGTGCGAAGCACTGGGATCAAACAGAGCAAAAACTTGTGTTGAGCTCACTTGAATGTAACCACCAACCATTTTTGTAGCACCTTGAATGTTATCCAAATCCATATTGCTCAACCTTCCATTAGTATAATTGCGCTGTGCTCTACTTACTTCAGTAAGCTTCTTTTTGGGTTTTCTTTTTCGCTTTCGTTGTTGTGGATTCTGACTCGGAACACTCCCAACTTGAACTTCAACATTGTTGTTTTGATAGTGCTCAGCTTCATTGTACTCGTGATCATCAGTGAGAGGTGGCATAAAGGGATCCTGATTCATGGCGTGCCACATTTCCTGTCATCAGGTGACCAACAAAAACAACATGAGCAAGGATAGATGATCATACTCATAAAGTACCACGAGAGACAACTCGCAACCTCAACATCTGTTGATCAAAGCACTACCCCCCTTAAGAAAGGATCGACTAGAGAACACAAAAGGGTAGCTTGCATATTATTCCCAGCATGTTGACAGCCATAACCAACTTCTGATATCCCAGAGAAATGCATATGTAAAGGTAAGAACAAGAATTCTGAAATTTCTCGCGAGTAGCAAAACAGCAGTGCAGTAAAACAGCTATAACTCGAGCTCTGTTTATCCAATGAAGTTGCAGTTTACCTTTATGGAAAGATTATGAAATCCTCTACAACTTTCATGTAGAACACTTTTCCAGATTTCTGTAGTTAAGGTCGTCGAAAACAGCAGAAGACAGAAACTATTCCAGATTCCAGACAGCACAGATGCATCAACTTGTGAATTTCATAACTCCAAAACCATAACAGCTATCAGGGTGGTTCTTGCGCTCAGAGAAAGATCATGAAGTCTACTTGTGTCCAGAATTGTTCCATGATTTTTGAACATCCATAAACATAGATATAAGCTGATAAAGATAGACTGCTCCGAAAGGACAGGATAGAGGGAACAGAAGAAACAGAAACCCAACCTTCTATGCATAAAACCTATCAACTAAACCTAAATGAGATTGTGAGGAAACCCACAAACTCATTGCACTCATTACAAAGATGCAAAACAAACATTATCATAAGGACAAACAACAAACATTACAGATTCACAGGCCACACATGGGCCAAAGACTTGACTTTACTTCGCTACTAACGTTTTATTACATAAGGGCTCAAGATCTACTAGAACATGATACATCTACAAGAACATCAAGGACAACTTTTCTTGTACACTCTTCATTTGTCATCTATTATCAGGGACTTCCTTTGCATCAGGCACTGACATCACATGTTGATGGCTACTCTGTAGTGATTGGGCTCGGGCCACTTCCATGAGTCGACTGTTGATCTTTTTGGGGCAGGATCTGATATAATGTCCTTCTTGTTGACAATGATAACATCTTCCTTTGGTTGGATCTGTTGTGATAGAAGTGTTGTTTGATGTGCTGCCATCTTGCTGACTCGGAGGATTGACTTTTACCAGTCTATTCTGCTTCTTAACTCGCTTCGGCGGTTGGAATTCTTTGTAGGTGATTGTCCTTCCATCTATGCAAACCTCATGTGGAAAGTTCTTAACTGGAGGAGTTTCTAGATGCTGCTGATCTAGGCTGGTCTGAACAAGGGTTGAAACTGGATGTGATACTGGGGTAGAACTCAATTGTCGGTGACGTAACAACGGTGGCTCGAAAGAATTTGCTTTCCTCTTCTTATCTTCCTTGACTTCACCACTTGGGTTCACTTTGACCTCATCTTTGGTTGACTTCTCTTGAAGACAAGAATTCCCATAATGCTTGCAACATAGACATCGATCCTGAACCTCTTGCACCTTACCACTGCCATCTCCCAACAACCCTGCTTCACATTCATTGGGTGATAACGGCATACCTCGATATTCAATCCTTTCACCTGATGGTGTTCTTAAAAACACTGAACGTCGGGAATAATTGACCTCACTTTTACGACCCCTTAACCATCCATGCCCAAGGATAACATCGATCCCTGAGAGTTCCAAAACATTCAGCTTCACTATGAATTCACTCTCTTTTATCTGGACTCTAACATCTCGACATTCATGGTTTATCTCAAGTTCTCCAGTTGGTGTGCGAACTACTATGAGCTTCTTTGTTGGCCATTCCCTTATCTTCAGGCGAGCTACCAACTTGGCAGAGATGAACGAGTGCGAGGCACTAGGGTCAAAAAGAACCATGGCAGGTACTGAATTGACTGGGATCATGCCATACACAGCTTTCTTTGCTCCATGAATGGTGGTCATATCCACATGCTTCAATCTTCCATAGATGTAATCTTGCTCCACTTTATCACCTTGTAACTGTTCCTTATGGCTTCCTTCCATGTTGGTTGGTCCTTGTGTTGAGTCTTGTTGTTGAGTCATTCTTCCCAGGTCTTGACTTTGCATAGCGATCAGCTTCTGTTTGCCAACTGCGGTCAGAGACGACATAACTTGGTCAAAGATCCATCTACTTAGACAGAGGGAAGTTTTCAAAAGCAATTCAAGGCAAGGAGTGAAGGTGAGGGCAAATTTTAAAATTTAAGCAACAAGGAGGAGACAAATAACAAGGGTAGAAGCTACAATAAAGAAGAAAATACCAAGATGGATAGAACAAGGGTTCTATAGCAATTTTCAAAAGCTTAAAACGACCAGTTTCCAACTAGGCTTGCGTCCTACAGTCAGCATTGCTCTGATACCACTTTGTCACACCCGGTTTTAAGAACAAAACCAGGTATACACCATATGTGAGCCCAGGAAGTCAAATCTCACAGATAGCCACAAATAAAGGGTAATATCGAAAGACAATGCTCATATATAACGTATAAACACAAAGAACTTAACCTTAAGGAGCAGACAGCGGAAAGACACTCCGATCTTCAGATGGAGACACCAACTTCACAGGGAACAACTGACTGGTTGACCACAAGCCTAAGATATGCCTAGCACTTCCATCGGCCTTCTAGGAAACTCATCTGTGTCAACACCACGCTTCTGCTGTGCGACTCTGATGGAGACTGGGGTGTGGGGGAAAAGCAAGAGTTAGTCCATGTTGAACTCAACAAGTATAGCATTAAGTGATATAGATCCCAAGTCTCATGATCAATGTAACGTAAACAATGAATAGCATAAAATGGTAAATAATGAACATGTTAACCAACAAAAGTCATAATCTTAATGTAAAAGTCTTCAAGGCCGCTCGTGTCCTTGAGCAAGGCTGATATATCAGTTTAATAAACTTTGCGCAAAGGTGTACACTTTCACTGTGAGACGTGAATTGCCCTTTCGCCCGAGGTGATCAGCCTCTTAACTCACTTCCAAGGAAAGTCGGCAGGGTTCACGATGAAGCTTTTCAAAGGTTCGTCTAGCAAGTTAGGGCCGCTAGGTTTCATTAGTCAGTCTGGGTGATTCAACCAGTCACAGGGAATCCCCAGTCTGCTATCCCCCATTGGCGCCACAAGGGTAACCTCTAACAAGCTAGAAAAGGTCCTCATACTGAGCTAAAGCCAGAGCCATATAACCCCCATCAGTTGCACTGTAAAACCCGAAGGCACTTGTACAAATAATTTCTTAAGTTGCTAATAAGTCATTTTTATCATTCGATGCATACATTAATTAAGTAACATGATCATGATTGCGAAGAGAAAAATCGATTGCTATACTTGCCTTAACTCAAGATCCTTCTTCTGTTGACTTGTAGATTTCCAAAGATTGACTCTTGATCACGATCTCTGGATCACAAACTTCTTCTTGATTCACCAACGTACAACTCACCGACTGGACATACGATCACAGAACACCACGCAAACATCCAACACCAATCATGCAAAGCAAACATAGCCTATGATTAGAACAGTACATCAATCATAATAAAACAAAAATAAAACTTTGATAAAACAGAAGTACGTGTCGCTACGATCACAACGATATTTGGTTCACTGAAAACGGGGTTATGACGCGAAAGAAACGGCCGAAACGGGGTTTTCTAGAGCCCTAAACTAGGCTGGCTAGGACCCTACAGCTATCTGGTCCAAAACAGGGTAACAGGGACATAAACGGATAGAGCACTAAATTACGAACCTAACGCAATTTGAACGGATCAAAACGGAGCTAAAACGTGGATTTTATAAGCGTTTTAGTGTAGTGGCAAACTTGTAAATATGCTGAAACTTGTTTGAATTTAAACCAGATTTTAAATTGAATTTTAAATCGAATTTCAACCCTGCCAAGGACTGCGGGTTGATTCCACAAGAAACCGGGGTCTCTTTAACAAATCTTCCCCGAAGGGGTACGGGTCATTTAGGGCCGTCGGATCAACATAGGAGGGTCGGGATTAGATCCCAGGGGGGAAAGGGAACCGGCGGCACCGGGCACGCGCGCAGGCCGCGACGTCGCAGCGCCTCGCGCGACGCCGGGCGCGCTCCCGCCATGGCCGGTGCCGTGGAGCTCACGGGCTCGGCTTAGAAACTCGTTCGCGGCCACGGGAATGGGATGGGAAAGAGGCGGGGTCTACCGGGGTCCTCACCGCGGCGAATCGCAACGGAAGGGACGGCTCGGAGACGGCGGTCCGCGGCGAACGACGGGCAGCGGCGCTCTGCACAAGTTCGCCGGCGGTTAGGGCAAGGGAAACGCAATGGAGAAGAAGGGAAAAGAGGTTTGGGGACTTCACCGATGCTGCTGTGATGCGCGGGGAAAGCGGCGGAGGTCGGAGGGGACGCCAAGATGGAGAATCGACGGCAGCGGCGGAGCTCGGGCGCGGAAGAGACGGCGGAGCTCGATGCGCTGCGCGAAGCGAAGTAACGGATGCGAACTGGGGAAAGGAGGAGAGCAGGACGGCCTTGCCTGCTCTATAGGCGAAGGAGGAACCGCGGACGCTCCCACGACGCGCGGGTGATTCGGCCGGCGGTTGCTCGGGACGGAGCGCGCGGAGGGGAACGGAAGAGGGCTGACACGCGGGACCGCCAGGTCAGTGAGGGAGAGGGAGGGAGAAGGTGGCCGGATGCGCAGGCGCATGCGCGGCTTGGGCCGACCAGGTCGCTGGGCCGCCAAGGAGGAAAGGAGGGAGTCTGGCCCAGCGGAAGAAAGAGAGAGAAAGCGGGAGGAAACAGGGCCGGGGTAGACTGGGCCTTCAGGCCGAATGGGAGGGAGAGGGGAGAGAGGAGAGGAAAGAGTTTTTCTTTTTATTTGCAAGGCATTTCAAACTATTTTCAAATCTATTTTGAATTCAAACAAAATTTTGACAATAACCACTCATTACAGAAATAAAATGCAGAGGCATGAGTGCAAGAACATGTTCCTAACTTGGTTTTAATTTTGTGAAAATTATTGAATCCTAGATTAAATGCTCACCAAAAATCAATAAAGGAACATTTTCACCTATTTTTTTAAATTGGGCAAATTTTAGGGTGTCACAAGTATTGAGTGGTATACTTGATTGATTGCTTGAGTGCCTAGCTATCCTACAGATCAATTAACTTAGCCATAGTAGTTAATCTCTAGTGAGCTTAGTGTTTGATCTTTCCCAATAGGTTGCTTAGTTAGTTTAGTGTTTATCATATTAAGTCTAGTATTTGCTCTGACGTCCGCAAGGGTGTCTCTATTCAAAGCTAGGGTAGAGATAGTTAGAATATAGTTAAGTGTGGTGCTTAGTTATAGACTTACCATCAGATACGGCTGGACCCCTGGATAGCTGTGGTAGCAAGCAGGTGGTGACAGCCCTGTGCGCCTTGAATTCCACCACGTAGTTGGCCCAGTTTAAAAGTAAGGCTCGTTGTGCTAGCATTCAACCTAAGTAAGTGGTAAAGGCCAGTACGCCTCGATACTTGACAAGATAGGAATAAAACTTTACTCAACTTAGTTGCTTTATTGTCTTTTGCCTGCCTTGCTTCGTAACTATCTTGCTTCGTAGTTATCTTGCTCTGTGGTTATCTAGGAGTAGTTAGTAGTTAGTAGTTAGTAATTAGTTAGTTATCCTTAGTTATCCCATTCTATCTACCTATCCACCCACCTTACCTTAGCCATCCATTTCATCCTTACCTATCCACCCATATATTCTTTCTAGCCTTTCATCTCCTCTCTTCTCCCCTTTTCCCTTTTCTCTTTTCTTCGACTCTCATCCCCTCCTTGACTCAACTCATACACCACCCTAGCCTTCCCTTGGGATCAAATAAATCGACACCTGGTACTCCCAGGCGAAGTGCTACTACGATAGTTCTGTGCGCTTGCATAATCTCCTCTTGGTAGATTGCATTCTCGCTAGCTAGCTCCTACTAGTGTCGGGACTGACAACCCCGCTTGGCATTAGTAGATAGCTACTTTAGTTACCCTATCCTAGGTGTAGCTAAGAACTACCAACAAGCATTTCTGGCACCGTTGCCGGGGAAGGCAATCGGTGTATCGGTTGAGTCCGTGTCGAATTTATCTTCGCTTAAGCTCCCGCTTAGCGAATCCCATCTTACCCCATTCTTTCTTTCCTTAGTCCTTATCTTTTTCCTTCATCTTCTTCAACTTCTTTCTTTCTTATCTCGTTCTATCTTCACGATGGCCAATAAGACCATTCGTGAATTTTCTGCTCCTTCTGCCGCTAATGTAGCGATAAGACCAGACGTGATCGATGCCAATCTCAAATTTGAGTTAAAACTGGCTCTGATCACGATGGTCCAAGCTAGCCCGTTCTGTGGCAAGGCTCATGAGGATGCCAATGCTCACCTCCAACAATTTTTGGAGATTTGCGGCACCTTCACCATTAAGGGGATAACCCAAGAAGCCATTCGTCTTCGTCTCTTTCCTTTCTTTTTGCTAGGAAAAGCGAAGCAATGGTTCTATACCGATCGCAACGCTGTAGACACATGGGACAAGTGTTCCAATGCTTTTCTCGCCAAATTCTTTCCTATGGGCAAGACGAATGCTCTTCGCAACAAAATCTCCAGCTTTACGCAACAAGCCGAGGAATGTATTCCCGAGGCTTGGGAGAGGTTGCAAGAGTATGTCGCTGCTTGTCCGCACCATGGTATGGAGGACTGGCTATTGATCCAGAACTTCTACCATGGCCTAACCCCATTCTCTAGAAGCCATTTGGATGCCGACGCCGGCGGTGCATTCTTTTCTCTAAATGTTGCAGATGCTAAGGCTCTCATAGAGAAGATGGTGTCGAACCAAGGATGGAATGACGAGAGACTGCAGCCCCGTAAGCGAGGTATACATTCCCTTAAGGAAGTCGACATGATTGTGGCCAAGATGGACTTGCTGGCAAAGAAGCTGGACAGCTGTGAGAAGATGAACCAACAAGAGAGTGTCCAATCTCTGGAATCCTACATGACTTGTGAAGTCTGTGGAGAAACCGGACATTCTGGGAGCCACTGCCCCGAGCTACATGAAGATTTGAACTTCATCAACAACAGTAACGGTTTCCGTCAACAGAATCAAGGATGGAATCAACACTCCAATTCTCAAGGTAACAATTCATTCCCTCGCTATAATTTTCATAATTCTGATGATTTCTCGTTCTTAAAGAATTTAGTTTACTCACAAGGTAGAACTACTGAATTTTTGAATAAGAAATTAATGTCGAATGATAAAGCCCTTGAGAATATAAATGCTAAATTGGAAGATTTCTCATCTGCTCTGAAAAATCAATTAAGCTTTAATAAGATGTTAGAAACCCAATTATCTCAACTTGCTGCTATCATACCATCTTTTGAATCTGGCAAAATTCCTGCTAAACCTGACATGAAAACAGCAAATATGGTTGAAATAAAATATTTTAACTATTATGAAGATCAAACCATGACTGTTAAAAAGGGTGATCCTGGTAGTCCCATAATTAGATGCTCAATCTTTGGTGAAGTCTTTAAAAATGGCATGTGTGATTTAGGATCGAGTGTGAACATTATATCTAAAGATTTCTATGAAAACTCGTTCTTTCCACCCATGTCATCCACATCTGCCTATGTTGTGCTAGCTGATCAATCCACTTGCTATGTAGAAGGAATAGTTAATGATTTACCTGTTCATATTAGAGGTTCATATGTTCCTGCTGATTTCATATTACTAGATATGGGAAATAGGAAAGATGTGCCTCTAATCTTAGGTAGACCCTTCATGAACACTGTTGATGCCTGCATATATGTGGGAAGTGTTAAAATTCAAATGACATTAGGAGGGAGGAAGGAAATATTATCTTTCTCCCGAGGCCCCGCATATGCCGCTAACATGCAGGAAGCAAAACTCGTTCGTACCAAGAAGAGGCGCCCAAGAACAAGGTGGAGCAGAAAGAAAGAACCACCTCCTCCTGAGTTGTGTAATTCACATAACAAGGGAGAGGTGCCAAAAGAAGAAGAACCAGATGGAGTACTAAGAGAAGAAGTGCCCAAAGAAGAAGATCCACCCGATAAGGATGAAACTCCATGGACCTAAGGTATGGTTTTATTTTTAAATTTTTCCATTCAATTTTCCCTTTTTTCGAATAAATAACATATGTCATGCATGAAACTAAAAAAAAAATCAGTTATCATTAGTTTTATGCATAGGTATATGTTAACTTAGTTAGAATAATAAAATAGGATAGTTTCCCTTTTCACAACATTAGATAGTTTCCCTTTTAATAAAATGAGAACAAGAGCTCCGACTGAGAAGAAGAAGGCCCTTCACCAAGCAAGAAGCCAACTTGGGGGAGACTCCCGCTCCAATAAGGTATGTCTCAAGCCTACACTTTACATTCAGTTCCTAAATTCTACATCTTTTGAATGTGACATGCTTGCCTAAATAACGACTCTATGAATAAAACTGATAATATCGGCTTAAACAAGTTGAAACCTGAATAAGATTTGAAATATGTCATGCAAATGCTATTGTTATGGTTTGAATAACTGGTCTTATCTAAGTTGTAGCATTTGTGGGTTGCACATGCTTAAACTGAAATCATGCTTAGTGAATAAAGTTAGTAAGAAATGGAGTAATTCTTTAAACTTGCTAAGGTGAAATTAGTACCTAACTGGAGGATTTCTTTTAAAAATTATGAAAACCTTGCTAAAAGTTCCTCCTAGATTTTATCCCATCCCACCACCAGCCAAATATTTGTTAGTCATTAGTCAAAACCACAAAGAGCTTTGTTTGTGTTGAGCTTTGTTAGACCTCATAGATCTTAGTAGAGAAGCTTATCATATCTTTTGAATCAAGATTCACGCACACCCACCATAAATTGCCTACTCTCCACTTTGGAAGTTTGCAACCACCAAATAAATTGTTTATTCTCTACACCGGAGATATGCAATACCCTGCCAAACATCCCATTGCTAGCCTTATGCTATTCCTACACTGGGAATAAGCATTTCTCTCCCTTTCCCTACTCATTTCAAAAATACTTTTCCTATAGATAATCTGGGGAAATCTAGAGCTAAAAGAGAGAGAGAGAGAGAAAAATGAGCAAAGTAGCTCAAGAAAGGACTATGTCGTGAAAAAAAGTGAGCAAAGTAGCTCAAAAGAGGACTATGTCCTAAGAAAATGTGAGGACACATCTTTTGTCTACACACTATGTATCCAAAAAAAAGAGAGAATTATCATTAGCTCTAGACCCCAGAAATTAACTAGGAAGGATTATGAAATGCCTCTCTATACACTTCCACATAACCACACATGCACATCTTGATCAATTTTTATGATTTGTTGCTCCTTATGATCTGAGTGTCTAGCTTAGCAATAAACATCAGGCAATTTGCTCATGGTTCTTAGCCTACCTACAACTCCACATATCATTCTTTAGAAATAGGAGAGGCTACATTTTGGCCTAAGTGAAGATTTAAACACCATTGAGTGATTGAGTGAAATTTGGAGGACTCAAGCAAGTTGTTATCTTTTGAAAACCTTGAAAACCCTCCAGACAGAATCATAGTGAAACCTAAGCAAGATAAAAGTTTTCTATCTACTGCTTTATTTCACTCTTGCATGTTTGAAGTGAAAAGCTATAAGCCCCACATTGCTATGATTAATGATATATGCTAAGTTATTTCTCACTATACAATATGCACTTGCAGACATCTTAAGTTGCTATCCATCTCATGCTCAATGCTTGAACCGCATTGTTGCTCGAGGACGAGCAACAGGTTAGCTTGGGGGAGCTTGTTGACGGTCCTTAAACACCTGTTTGACCATCAACATTTGACCCTAAAGTCCACCAAAAAGGCATGAAATGTAGTCAAATAGGTTTCAAACTAACCAAATTCCACATGTCCATAGAATTTTATTTGAATGCAGGATTTGAACCAAATTTAGACATATGGACCCACCAGAGGCCAAGCCCACTCAGTAGGGCCCAAATGGGCCTAAGGGGGGTGGCGCCCGCCACCCCTAGGTGGCGCCCGCCACCTCTAAGTGGCGCCCACCACTTGGGTTGGCCCAAGCTCCACTCCCTGCCACGACACCGATCCGTGTGACCTCCCCAAGGCCAAATCTTGGCCCTTGGTCACTAGGTCAGTGGCATCAGACGGCTCAGGATGAAGTGGCGTGGATCAAGGCTGAATGTCGGTTGCTAGGACATGCAACCGACCTCCAAACCGCCTTGGACAACCTCCTGGAGGCCGTAGGATCAAGGACGGTGCATCCAGCGGCCAGGACACTGGTGGCCGCCAGTAGGGGGTGGCGCCCGCCACCTGACCTAACCAAAGGTCGGTTGGCTGCCCCCTATAAGTACCCCCCTCCCTCATTTGGGCTATAAATACCCCCCTGGTGACACTACTTCATTTGTACCATCACACAACACCATCCCAGAGCAACACACAAGCAAGAGAAGCAAGTGAGAGTTAGGTTAGAAGCTCAGAGAGCTTAGGCAAGTAGGTAGCTAGTAGAGCAAGGCATTCTTGCCCTCGCGGAAGCGCTGCTCAAGGCTTAGCTCAAGAGTAGAGGCGTGCAAGTGATCGGTCCTGGAGATGGGAAGAGTCTTCCTTCATCTCCAGTTCAGGTTTTCCTCTTGTTACTCAAGCACTTACTATATTCTAGTTCATCATTTCAAGTATTACTTTATTCTACTTATCAGTATTGAGTGGTATACTTGATTGATTGCTTGAGTGCCTAGCTATCCTACAGATCAATTCACTTAGCCATAGTAGTTAATCTCTAGTGAGCTTGGTGTTTGATCTTTGCCAATAGGTTGCTTAGTTAGTTTAGTGTTTATCTTATTAAGTCAAGTATTTGCTCTGACGTCCGCAAGGGTGTCTCTATTCAAAGCTAGGATAGAGATAGTTAGAATATAGTTAAGCGTGGTGCTTAGTTATAGACTTACCTTCAGATACGGCTGGATCCCCGGATAGCTATGGTAGCAAGCAGGTGGTGACAGCCCTGTGCGCCTTGAATTCCACCACGTAGTTGGCACAGTTTAACAGTAAGGCTCGTTGTGCTAGCGTTCAACCTAAGTAAGTGGTAAAGGCTAGTACGCCTCGATACTTGACAAGATAGGAATAAAACTTTACACAACTTAGTTGCTTTATTGTCTTTTGCCTGCCTTGCTTCGTAGTTATCTTGCTCTGTGGTTATCTAGGAGTAGTGAGTAGTTAGTAGTTAGTAATTAGTTAGTTATCCTTAGTTATCCCATTCTATCTACCTATCCACCCACCTTACCTTAGCCATCCATTTCATCCTTACCTATCCACCCATATATTCTTTCTAGCCTTTCATCTCCTCTCTTCTCCCCTTTTCCCTTTTCTCTTTTCTTCGACTCTCATCCCCTCCTTGACTCAACTCATACACCACCCTAGCCTTCCCTTGGGATCAAATAAATCGACACCTGGTACTCCCAGGCGAAGTGCTACTACGATAGTTCTGTGCGCTTGCAGAATCTCCTCTTGGTAGATTGCATTCTCGCTAGCTAGCTCCTACTAGTGTCGGGACTGACAACCCCGCTTGGCATTAGTAGATAGCTACTTTAGTTACCCTATCCTAGGTGTAGCTAAGAACTACCAACAATAGTACCGACCCCTCTGTGGGATGTTCGCAACCTCTCTGTTCGTGGCCAATTTTGGCCTAAAGGTAGTGCGAACACAAGGTTGATATGTGCCCTTGTGGTTCCTTCCTGAGTGATGAGCAATCGGTCAACGGGCAACATGTGTCTCTTGGCTGTGTTGATCTGCAGGTGTGGAGCTCGGAGACAGTGGTCGATGGCGAGGTGAAGGTCAAGTAGAGACGGGCCGTGCTGATGGACCAGGAGCGGTGAAGGGCGGACGTGAGGCTTGGACCGATGGACTAGGAGTCAACCTCGGCATTCGGTAAATACCGAATCGATCGGTTCGGTTCCTCGGTACTTCGGTAAATTCGGTTCCTGAGAAATTGGTACCGATCGGTTCCAAAAAAAATTGGATACCGGTTCGGTTCGGTATCGGTAAATTCGGTTCGGTTTCGGTATTTACCAAACAGTACTGAACTAATCATATATATGATGTAATGGCATGTTCCAAAACTAATTTTGACATGATTTCGTAGATAATAATAGCGCAAAATACATATACATGTAAAAGTCCACAAGACTATAAGTGTGAGTGCCAAAAATACATAATATAATAGTCTACAATAGTACAATAAATAATATAACAACACTCAAACTTATCACATTTCAGCTAAATTCGGTAATTCGGTTCGGTTCGGTAAATTTGGTTCGGTTCGGTATTTACCTCGGTAAATTCGGTTCCTAAGAAATAGGAACCGAATTTTTCGGTTTCGGTATTTTTCGGTTCGGTTCTCGGTATTTTTGGTTCGGTTCTCGGTTCTCGGTATTTTGTGCCCAGGGTGAACTAGGAGGCCGGAGGACCAGCTGTGGTAGCTGGCACGTGGCATTGGAGAGCAAGAGCGCATGGGGATGTGCGGTGCATCGGGCGAGTCAGGAGGAAGACGATGGCGTCGTGGCACTTGACAGGACTCAAGAAGGAAGGCGAAGGCGTTCTGCCCAGCATGGAGGCTGCACATGCTTCGGCATCGGTGCCGATGGTCGGGGTGTGCGAACAACATCCCGTCTACGGTGCGGGTTTGGTAGTTGAGCCTCAAAAAAATACCCTCGACGGTTTCCGAGTTTGGGCCTCAAAACTCGAAGTGGCGGGTTTTTCGAGTTTGGGCCTCAAAACTCAGGGTGGACGGTTTCCAGGTTTGGGTCTCAAAACCTAGGTTGGCGGGTTTCTAAGTTTGGGCCACAAAACTCAGTCGAGGACACAGGTTTCCCAGTTTTAGACTCAAAACTGGGGAGAGGTTCCGAAAGGAATGGGTCGACGCGTGGCGGCACTGAGAGGCTTGCGTTGTGGCGAAGCTATCGGCGAGGAAGGGGCGGCGGTTGACAGGACGACACGTGGTGGCATCCTAAGGCTTGCGTCGAGGCAAAGCTAAGGATGAGGAAGGTGCGTGGTCGTCGGCTCTTCACAGAGTTGGATCGGAATGCCCTTAGGGTTAGCCTGTTCGCTCTTTGCATCTAGGGGTAGAAGGGGAATTAGTGTATTAGGCTATAAATAGAGAGGCAGCCCCTCCTATCATTCTATCCTTGCAGCATTTTCATTCCGTAGCCCTCACTAGGTTTTCTTCCACTTGCTGCCTGTCATCCGCAGAGATAGTCACAATACCTCTGTGTACTTGGGATTTTGAGGAAACGAGACCGTAATCTCATGTTGTCTCGTGGGTTCGAGACACAGCTGAAATCGTGATCGATTCGTGTTTTGGTGTTGTGTTCTTCGCGTTTCGGTTTTTGCCTTCTCGGAGATTTGCCTCGTTCTTCCTCTCCGAGACATGGTTTTCGATTTCGCTTGAATCAGATTGTTCTATGTCGTGAGCTCCTTCTTTCCACTGAAGGATTTCTTCTCTAACCTCACGAGCACATAGATTGGACTGATTTCGCGTTCGTTCTTCCCCCTTTTCTAGTGTTCTTCAGATTTCTCACGATTGACTTGGTTTGGTGCGATAATTTTGAAGGACCGGAAACGGCGACCAGAGGGGGGGGGGGTGAATGGGATAAAATTTCTTTCAAAATATTTAGGCCATTGTCATGGAAAATCAATCCCAAAAGATAAGAGCCAAAACCATGATGACCACGACCCAAATGATTGGGTGGATGTTCCCTTAGAACACAGCGGGTCACCACAAAGTAGGACAAGCAAGCTCCTAGAACAATCGAACATCCGATAACGGAACACCCTACTCCTATGGAGAAGAGGAAAGTGTCCGACCAAAACTACTTAGGCCAACTGGTGGCAAAAGCACCTTGGAAATATCCTTATGAAGTTAGGAAACCAACGCAACAGACGGATCTCAAATCGGAGCTCGAACACAAAAGATACGGATGCTAAAAGCGTCGAAACTCCGAAAGCGGAACAACCAACTCCTATGGAGAAGAAGGAAGTGTTCAACCAAAAATACTTAGGCCAATGGTGGAAAAAGTACCTTAAAAAGATCCTTGTGAAGTTAGGAAACCAACGCAACAAATGGATCTCAAACGGAGCTCGAACGCAAAAGATACGAACGAAAACAGCAAAACTGTGCAGTGGCGGATTGTCTGCTAGTGAATCGCGGACTGTCCGCTATTGAACCCCGGACAGTCCGGGAATGAGGCCCGGACAGTCCGCCGTTCAAAAATGAAAACAGCAACCTTGCTGCCCGTGAACAGCCCCGACCCCGGACAGTCCAGGGATGAGTGCCAGACAGTTCGGGAATGACTAGAAAGCCTAAAAACAGCCTGTATCAAACTCAAATTCGATTAGAACTCAACCAAATCGAACGGGGCTGCAACCAAACTTTACCCAAGTGTTACTCTACATGTTGGGAAGCTAATCCTAGGATATCATCGCTCCAAACCAACTCATCCTTGAGAAATCCGAAGAACACTAGAAAAGGGGAAAGTTTGGACAACGAACGCGAAAACAGCCCGATCTATGTGCTCGTGAGGTTTGGGAGGAAATCCTTCGGTGGAAAGATGACACTCACGTCCTAGCACAACTTGATTCAAACGGAATCGCAAAACATCCCTCGACTCAAAACAACTCGTGAAATCACCGAGGAGGAAAAGAGAGAAACGCGAAGAACAAAACGCAAACTCAATCCAAATTTCATCCAACAAGAGGAGCACGAAATTGATCATTGTTGACTCTTGCTAACGTCGTCACTAGGAGTAGACTATGGAATCTATCCCTGGCAACGGCGCCAGAAAGGTTTGTTCGTACTTCTTAATGTAAGAAGTATAACTAACTATTCATAGGACTATTGGTAGGTTCCGCAAGCGCACAGAATAAGTCTATTGTAGCACTTCACCCGGGAGTAACCGAGTATCGTATTTATTTCCACAGGGAAGCTACTATGGCAGAACTAACACTAGGACCGCTATGAACAACTAGTGATTCTAGCAGGGTTGATCGAAATGTTTGAATGGGGGGGTTGGTTTCTACTACTACTAAAAGGAAAAGAAAGACTAACTATTACTAACCTAAATCGGCGGGGTCTGGCCGATGAACAGATTAGTGTTTTCCTACACACTTACGAACACAAGTAACTTAGCAATAAAGAGTTTATCTAGTTCTTCGAACCGTACACACCCTCTGGACTATTTACCTCAGACGTGCACAACGAGGTTTATGATTTAAGAACTAACCCAACTACGTGGTGGAATTCAAGGCTCCTAGGGCTGTCACCACCTGTTTGCTACCACAGCTATCCGGGGGGCTAGCCACAAACTAAGGTATAACTAGTCTAAGCACCGCGCTTAGACTAATATATACTACTCTAATCTTGCGTCCAAAACTAGAGCACTGATTACTCAGCGAAGAACCCAAACTAGATATAAAATAAATACTAAGTTATCTATGATCGAAAGCACTCAACAAGAAGAATAAGTAAAGTATTTAAAGTAAATGCTGAAAGTAGAAGAACACTAAGATAAATGAAGTAAGACTTGGAATTGTACCAGAGACTTGGAAGATCCTCTATTACAACTCCAGCTCTTCTCTTCTACACTCTCGCTCTCACTCTAAGTCTCTCAACTAGAGTGTTCCTTCACCAGAGCTTCGCTTACAAGAGAGTGGGACTAATGAGGTAATGAGGTGAGGTCTGAGTACAAATGAGCTCGGGGGGTCCTATTTATAGCCTAAGGGACCTAGGGGGGTACTTATGGACCTAGGGTTAGGTCAGGGGGGTAAGTGTGGTGGCGGGCGCCAGCTAGGGGTGGCGGGCGCCACTCCCCTAGCCCTTGGATCCATCGCCTCTTCACCAACGGCATCCAGGAGGTCCTCCAAGTCGGTTTGGGGTCCGTTAGGGTTGTCCAATAACCGTCACATGGGCAATTAGGCCATGATCCATGTGACACTGCTTCTTAGCCCTTGGATGAACCGACTTAGGTGAGCAACGGCTGCCAATTAGTGTGGGGTGCTTCCCCTGGATCAGTGACGTGGCAGGGTGGAGTTTGGGCTTCTCCCCCCTGGCGGCCGCCAGCTAGGGGTGGCGGGCGCCAGCCCTCCTTGGCCCAAAGTGAGCCTAGGCAAGTGGGCTTGCTTCCTGGTGGGTCCATTTGGTCATTTTGCTCAAAAACCCTGCAATTTCCTACATTCAAATAAAACTCAAGGACAAGTGGAAATCGTTAGTTTATAAAAAGTTTTTGGTTGATTTTAGGCCTTTGTGTTGTGTTATATGACCTTGTTGATGCTAAGAATATGACACTTAGTGAGCGTCAACAAGCTCACCCAAGCTTACCCCTTGCTCGTCCTCGAGCAAGCATGAACATAAATAATCTTGGAAACTCTGTGTTTTTGTTGTGTATGCCCATATTATTTTCATCATCATGGAATTGGTAGCCTTCCCTGTACTCAAGATTAGAACAAAAGACCAGCAAGAAAGAAGGTTTGTCTTTCCCTTGCCTATTTTGCTAATCAAGATATGTGGAGTTTTTGCAAGTTTTGTTCAAAAGAAGGCATGCTTAGTAACTTCTGTGGCTCACTCGATCACTCATATTTGTATGTGGCAATGGAAGAATTATCCTCTCACTAAGACTTTATGTGGGGTTTAATGGGTAGGATAAAAGTGAGCATGCAATGCTAGCATAATTTTGCCAAGTTAGACAAATGGAGCAAAGGAGCAACAAGTCATAGGTTCAGACCAGGAATGTGCAAGTGTGTGGTTATTTATTGTGGCTACTACTTTCATGGCACTTCTCCTTTCCATCTCTTTTGTGGGATCATGGCTATGAATGAGAGCATTTGCTCTTTTGGATATTCTTTCTAGAGCACTTGCTCTTTTGAATATATTTTTTTTCTTTCTAGAGCACTTGCTCTTTCTCTCTTTTTTTTTGAATTACTATAGCCATGTCCCTGAGATTTCATTATGGAGCATGATATTTTGCCATGGAGTATTGCTAACAATAAATGGAAATAAGGGCATGTTGTGTGCGTATTCTCAGTGTAAGAATAGCACTATATAGGTGGGTGCAAGTGAATTCCTTGGTCTAAAGATATGACAAGTTTCTCTACCATGACTATCAACAAAAGTCTAACTAGCTTAACACTAACATGCAGCAAGTGGAAGCTCCTACTCTAAGAGTAAAATTATTTGGCTTTGGTAGGACTTTCTTTGCCACAGAAGTACTTAGAGCATGTTTTTAAATTTTTCAAAATAATTACTCCACAAACTTGACTCACTCAAGTCAAAGTAGAAACTTACTTCCCCTTTACTTAGTCTAATGCTCACGTCTCAAGTTTAGTTCTAGCATACGTTTTCCCATCATAACTCTAATGCGTGGCATACATTTTTATTTAGAAAGACTTACGATGAGAGCGTTTCATTTATTGCTATTTATTTATTATTATTATTTTTTTTAACTGCAAATTAACTAAGATAAAATTCAAATTTAAACTACTGAAATAAAAATAAAACTGACAGTAATAAAGATGGCAGTGATACTTACCTCGTTGACGGGGGTCCTCCCCCAAGCTGGCTTTTGGCGTGGTTGGGCTACATCCATCCCTGACGACGGTACATGTCGTCCCAGTTCTGCTGGTTCTGTTGCAGGAGAGAATAAATATTACCCAGTTCTCCACTAGTTTCCTGGCGGAATTCCTGGAAATTTGGATTCAAGTTGTTCAAGTCCTGACGGATTTTAGCAGTATCCATGGTAAGTCCATTCATCTGGTGCTGAAGATATCCCATATCGCGCATCCACTCGTCCTGATGAAAGGACGAATGGCGAGCGGCCTGTGGCGAGATTCCCCTATGGAAGAACTTATCACCACGGCCAGAGTACCGGGTGGATCCTCCCAAGGAATGGGTTGAACTCCCCAATTGGGATGAGTGAAAGGACGCCTCCTGGCCGTATTCCCACCGCTGATGTTGCGGTTGCTGCCAATTTGATCCTCCTGCTTGGTGCGAGCCAGGGGGTGTCAAATGACCATAGTGTGCTGCTCCTTCATACTGCCCTGCATGGAAAGGGTCAAATTCCTGTGCCGCTGCTGCTGCTCTTGCGGCCTCTTCTGCTGCGCGGGTCTGCGCTCGCGTCCTCCTCTTGGGAACCAGCATGATGTTCTCTCGGGCCAACCTGCGATTTTGCTCGGCCTCGGTTTCCAGGGCTAAAAGTAATGTTGGTGCATTCACCAACCAAAGTGACATGTCAGGAAGAGCGATTTTATTCACATAATCTTGATAGATCATGTGAATCTCACCGGTCTCCTGGTTCTCACGCAAGAGGTGTCCTTGCGAGAGTGCTCCATTGTCAAAAGGTCTCCGTCATTAGGAATGTAGGAGTATATAGCGATGTTCAGCAGACCCAAGTTAAAAGCTAGTCTAGTTATCCATGATGTCATTTCAATATTTCCAGTGCGTTGATTAAATTTAGACCAGTAGTCCGCCATGGCCTTGGCTGGTGATACTTTTATGTGGTTAACTAGAGCATACAGCAGCAGCATTTCAGGCTTTTTAATTGGTCTCAAGTCAGGTCTTGGAAAGAGTGTGATACTAATATATTTGTGGAAAAACCTGAGCGTGGGGTTGTGGATATTACTTGTACGGGGCAAGCCTGGGTCTCTGTTCCCAGCAATGCTTTTCCAAAAATCATTTCTATTAAAACCCGTACAAGCAGATTCCAGGTTTAGCAAGCATGAATCATCAAAATTTAAGTGCTTGCTGAACTGCCCCGACGAAAGAGTGTGCTCTTCATTAAAAAGCTGAAAAGTTATGTGAGTAGCAGACAATTGCATGGTAGCTAGAAATTCCATTGCAAGGGGAAGGATTCCCTCCTCATTAACCATCCATGCATCTTCTCATCCCAAAGTTCGAGAAATATAAAGAAACTCACTGTCCATACCAGTGCGACTTAGCAAGTCGGCGTCGATTCGGCGGGTGTGAATGAACTCCCTCTCACTGAGGATGTTCCAGGCCTGCTGTTCCCGATCACTCTGCCAGATGATATCATTGACGGAGTTTAGGATGCGGATGGTCGGTCCGGCCTGGTGTGTGAATGGAGAGTTCCGATCCACCGACATTTCGTGGGTGGATGGAGTACCCCACCCGGCGCTCTCCTCATCACTCCCAGCAAAGCGAATGTGGGTGTTTGCTCTCGACAAACTTCCATCACCCTTACTCTTCTTCTTCTTTCCGGTCAAGAAGTTCTTGAGAGGGCCCAAGACTTCCTTGCTAATGCTCAAGATGGCTGATGTTTTTGTGTTTTGAGTGAGTTGTGAGAATTTGCATGGGGTATGGGTAGTATTTATAGGCTGAGGGTGGAAGGGGGGAGGCTGTGAGCCTCACCCTGCTGGCGGGCGCCACCAATAAGTGGCGGGCGCCACCCCACCTTGCCCAAAATTATCTGCAACCGACACATGAGGTTTCTCTTGTAATGTCCACTGAAATTCCAATTGGGGAATAAAGTGGTAGGTTCGGTGCACAGTGAAAAGAGTGTAACCTCCTAAATGGGGCAAGTGAGCTGGAAATTTCAAAGACCACTTCTTCATCCTGGTCACAATTTATACCAAGGATGGTGGGAAACTTACTCGGGAGCAGTTTTGTACCGAAATGTGGAATTAGAGGTGGCGAGCGCCAGGTAAAGGTGGCGGGCGCCACCCTCTTGGATGAAATTTCACTCCAACTCACCCCTCCTTTCACCTAGTGCTCTCCTTGTCACTCTCCATCACATGTGCACCAGAATTTTTTGGTGGAGATGTGTCCAAAAGTTGGAGTGAAGAGGGGGAGACATGGGGAGACATGGGAGTGAGTGATTGCATTGAAAAGAGCAAAGCCATGGGTCTCCCTTGGTGTTATTTGGGTCTATGAGGTAGGTGTAATAGCCTAGAGATTGGCTAGTGCTCCCTAGTGCACCCTAGGGTGGCGGGCGCCAGCATTGGGTGGCGGGCGCCACCCGTATGGCTGCCATAAGCTCCCTAGGTGCCACCTAATCACTCTAGTAAACATCTACTTTGCAGAAAATTAAATTGCTTAAGTAAAAACGAAAATTTAAATGGGGGATAAAGACTTACCTTAGCCTAACTTACCTTGGTTAGCCGCCTTGGATTCCCGATTAGTATCGCCTTCAAGGTGGTTGTGGATGAATGTAGGCACCGACGAACCTTGATGACGGGTGTTTTTCCGATCGCGGTGTGAACTCGAATTTCTCCTCCTTTCCACTCATGTGGAGCTGAATTTCTCCAGCTCCTACATCAATGGTGGCTTTTGCAGTGCTCAGAAATGGCCGTCCCAAGATCAATGGCGTCCGGTGGTCGGGATTAATATCCAGAACCACAAAATCCACCGGGACAAAGAGATTCCGGATTTTCACCGGAATATTCTCTGCTATTCCCGCAGGATATCGGAGTGATTAATCGGCTAGCTGCAAACACATATAAGTAGGGGACAAGGTATGATGATTTAATTTATCATATTTTACCTTGGGCATGACGCTGACGCTTGCTCCCAGATCACAGAGTGCATGCTCGAAGTGCTGCTCTCCAATTGAACATGCGATCGTTGGATTTCCTGGGTCCTTCTTCTTTTCGGGGAGTTGGTTTAAAATGACCGCACTGCAATCTTCGGTCAATTTAACCACATCCCTACATGGAATTGGTTTCTTCTTATTGAGCATGTCTCTCAAATATTTTGCATAAGTTGGAACCTGCATAGCGTCAATAAATGACAAATGTATATATAATTTTTGAATTACCTCGACGAATTTCTTGAATTGGTCATCTTCCGTCGGATTTCTGTTTCGATCTGGAAAAGGTAATACATGTGTATCATAGAATTCATGAGGAGCAGTTTGTACCTTGGATGAAGGTTCAGCTGGGGTCTCCTCTTCTTCGTCTTCTTCAACATTAACAATATTTTTCTTTGTAGCAGCATTACTACTAGGAACTAAATTAGGATGAGGTGGATCACGAGTGGATTTACCACCTCTCGTGGTTACAGCTTATACCTCCTCATAGTATTTAATTTGAGATTTAATGTTATCTACTTTTTGCTCTAATCTCTTATTAAAATTAATTTGTTCCTTAAATGCTTTAGAAAAATCTTTTAGTTTAGCATAAATTCCTTCTAACATTTTATCATTAATTCTACCTTGATTAGAAACTAATTTTCCAATAGGAGAATTAAATACGGTGGTTTGAGGCATACCTTTATTATTCCATTGTTGGATCATTGGAATTGGAGGTTCTCCGTAGCCACCATTATTAAGAAGGGATTTGACATCCTCTTTCTTAATTTCTGCTTGACCTTCACTTGACGAAGCGGCTCTTTCCTTGGCGTAGTACTCCTTTATAGCACGATCTCTCTTCTCATTTATCCTTTGCTCTAGCAATTTTACCAAAGTTTGCAGGGTAACAGAATCAGCTTGCTTAATTTCAGACATACCTCTAGCACGTTTTTCTGTCCATCCTTGATTTGCCACCATTGTCTCGATCAGTTTGGTTGCCTTCTCTACAGTGAGAGAGAGGTATGCACCTCCAGCGGCAGCATCAATGTGTTGTCGAGATTCTTGCTGGAGTCCATCGTAGAAGCTCTGGATCAAGTACCAGTCTTGCATACCATGGTGAGGACAGTATTCAACATACTCTTGTAGTCTCTCCCAAGCTTCAGTGATTGTTTCTTCGTCTCCCTGTCCAAAGTTGGAAATCTTGCTACGGACAAGAATAGTTCGACTTATCAGGCAGAACTTGTTGAGGAATTGATCCGCGCATCTCACCCACGTCAGCAGGTGGCCAGAGTTGAAGAGGATCCACTGCTTCGCTTTTTCCACTAATGAAAATGGAAAAAGACGAAGTCTGATGGCATCCTGCGAAACTCCCTGCACAGAAATTGTACTACATATCTCCAGAAAATTCCAGAGGTGAGCATTGGCGTCCTCGGAAGGTTTGCCATTAAATGCAATAGCTTGAGCCATACATATTAAGTGAGGTTTAAGCTCAAAATCTACATTACTAGTAGAAGGTAACACTGGAATGTGAGCAAGAGTAGGCATGGAATACTCAAAGAGTGTTTTGGTCGACGTCGATGTTGATTGATCGTTGGAGCAGCTTGGTTCGTCAGTCACTTTTGACTGGGATTCTTGTCTCGACGAACTCCTCTCACGAAGCTCCAGGTTCTTCCTCGGAGGAGTGAGATTAGCTCTCGCTCACCTAAGAATGGCCTCAGGATCTTCTTGATAGTCGCTCGGAAGATTGAATCCGGCCATGACTACTTGAACGACCACAAACAACGAATATATATATACCCGCTAGAACTACGGGGGTTAATTCAATAGAAGTCACAAAGAATTAATTCTAGCCAATTGCTTCCCCGGCAACGGCGCCAGAAATGCTTGTTGACTCTTGCTAACGTCGTCACTAGGAGTAGACTATGGAATCTATCCCTGGCAACGGCACCAGAAAGGTTTGTTCGTACTTCTTAATGTAAGAAGTATAACTAACTATTTGTATGACTATTGGTAGGTTCCGCAAGCGCACAGAATAAGTCTATTGTAGCACATCACCCGGGAGTAACCGAGTATCGTATTTATTTCCACAAGGAAGCTACTATGGCAGAACTAACACTAGGACCGCTATGAACAACTAGTGATTCTAGCAGGGTTGATCGAAATGTGTGAATGGGGGGGTTGGTTTCTACTACTACTAAAAGGAAAAGAAAGACTAACTATTACTAACCTAAATCGGCGGGGTCTGGCCGATGAACAGATTAGTGTTTTCCTACACACTTACGAACACAAGTAACTTAGCAATAAAGAGTTTATCTAGTTCTTCGAAACGTACACACCCTCTGGACTATTTACCTCAGACGTGCACAACAAGGTTTATGATTTAAGAACTAACCCAACTACGTGGTGGAATTCAAGGCTCCCAGGGCTGTCACCACCTGTTTGCTACCACAGCTATCCGGGGGGCTAGCTACAAACTAAGGTATAACTAGTCTAAGCACCGCGCTTACACTAATATATACTACTCTAATCTTGCGTCCAAAACTAGAGCACTGATTACTTAGCGAAGAACCCAAACTAGATATAAACTAAATACTAAGTTATCTATGATCGAAAGCACTCAACAAGAACAATAAGTAAAGTACTTAAAGTAAATGCTGAAAGTAGAAGAACATGCGGATACATGGGTGTATGCCGGGTCTCTGAGTGTTGAGTGATTGTCAACTGGGATGATGCGCATGTTCTTTGGCTTGTGTTGTGCAGGTGTCGAGCCCGGATACAGTGATCGACGGCGAGGTGAAGGTCAAGTTGAGACGTGCCGTGCTGACGGACCGGGTGCGGTGAAGGATGGGCTTGCCGTGCGGCGGACGTGCCATGCCGAGGTACCGAGCGGTGAAGGGCGGACGTGAGGCTTCGACTGAGGGACCAGAGGCCCGAGGATCAGCTGTGGTGGCTGGCAGCCTGTGACAACGACAAGTGAAGAAATGCGGTCATGTGTTGCCTGAGTCGTAAACTCGGGGACACGTGTCGGCGGACGGGGTGCACGGGAGGTGCATCCCATCTACGACGTCGGTTTGGTGGTAGAGCCAGGGAAAAACCATCGGATGGACGGTTTCCAGGTTTGGGCCTCAAAACCTGGGCGTGGACGGTTTCCGAGTTTGGCCACAAAACTCGGGCTGAGGACGGTTTCCAGGTTTGGGCCTCAAAACCTGGGCGCTGAGGGTTTGCTGAGTTTGGCCTCAAAACTCAGAAGCTGGTGGGCTGGTTTCCTGGTTTGGGCCTCAAAACCGGGGGTTGGCTGGAAAAGGCTGGTTTCCCGGTTTGGGCCACAAAACCGGGGGTGCAGAGCGAGGGCGGCACGTGGCGGCAATCGGAAGGTTGCGTGGAGGCAACGCGGACGACTTGTGCGGGCGTGGCCGTCGGATACACCCACCACTGAGTTGGTCCAGAATAACCCTAGGGTTTAGCTGGTTCGCTCTGTAATTAGAATAGAGAGGGGTAGAGTTGGAAATAGACTTAGGCTAGTAGTAGTATAAGTAGTCGGGAGACACCCTCCTCCCACTTATCTCAGTTTTAGCCATCTGATTTGCTTCCTGCACTTAGGGTTTCCTGCTCTCCCATCCTCTGCTGTAGCTGAGATCCGCAGAGAGACTTGTAACTCTGTGTACTGTTGATTTTGAGGAAAGGAGGCCGTAACCTCTTTGTCGTAGCGTGTGTTTGCGCTTCGGCTTGCAATTCGTGGGTGTGATTCGCGCTTTGTTCGTGTTCTTCGCGGAATCCTTTTTCTCCACAATTTTCCCGTCGCTTGATCTCTTTGCTCGGTTCGTCTTTTGCAATTCTGTTTGAACTGGTTTGTTCTAGATCGTGAGGCACTTCTTTCCACCGAAGGAATCATCCTCTAACCTCACGGTCTAGGAGATCGATCGATTTTTCGTTTCGGGTCAAGTTTTCTCCCTTCCCCCGAAATTCTTCGATTCACCGTTTTGGAGATAGGTTCGAGCCATGATCTCTTAGAGATAGCTCACTACACTCCTTGTGACTCATCTCACCAAGTTTGATCCCTAGAGGATTTGTTTTGGGTGAGATCGAGGCGATTCGGTGGACGAACAGTGCTGCTGCGCATCGACCGGACGCTCCATCGGGGTGACCGGACGCACTGCGCGTGAGTCCGGTCGATGAACATCACGTGCAGTGTTCCTGTGTTCGACCGGACGCTCTGTTGATTTAGTGACCGGACGCACAGGTCTCACTGTTCACTGGGCTGGTTGGCTTTTGATCGGACGCACTGTAGCTAACCAGACGCACCGTACGCCAGAGTCCGGTCAGAAACAGAGAGGTCCAAAGCCTGTTATTGTGTGACCGGACGCGTCCGGTCCCTGCTGACCGGACGCAGGCCAGAGTCCGGTCGCTGCTGTTTCGCGCTATTTCATTCGCGGTTCGCTCGCTCGTTGACGGATTCGAGTTCCATCTTTTGCGTTGGCTTTCTAGAGTTGTGTAGTGTCCCGCTGTGCTTCTAGGAAGCATCCACCCTTCATCTAGGGTCGTGGACATTAGCAAGCTCTAGGGTTCGCTCTTGGGGTTGATTTTGGGACAGAGGCATCGAGTTTCCGAAAGGAAATTTTGAAGCTCCCATTCACCCCCCCCCTCTGGTCGCTTTCGGGTAGCTTCTCGGTCCTTCAATTGGTATCGGAGCAGGTTAAGGATCTTCCACCTTAGCCGGTTCCAGATCCACAGAAGGCGACATGGATCGCGGCGTGGGCAAACCGCCGTTCTTTGATGGGACGAACTATGCGTATTGGAAGATACGCATGTCGGCCTATCTCCAGAGCATGGGCTCTTCTATTTGGGAGATTTGCAACAGGGCCGATTACGTTGTCCTGGCTGCTCGTGTCTCTCAGCTTCAGATAGATGAGCACGAGGCCAATAGCCGGGCGCGTAACGCCTTGTTCTCCTGTTTGAGCATGTCGGAGTTTGATCGCGTTTCTCACCTCCCCACGGCTCGTGAGATTTGGGACACCCTCATGCGCTTTCATGAGGGCACCTCTCAAGTCAAATCCTGTCTCTACGAGTCGCACAAGCGGGAGTATGAGAACTTTCGACATATGCCTGGCGAGAGCATAGAAAGCTTATTCGCTCGCTTTCAGGTGATTGTCAACAAGATGCGAGCTAACAAGGAGCTGTTGCCTTTCGACGATCATGAGAGAGCTTTAAAGCTTTTGCATACTCTCGATCGATCGGTGTGGGACTCAAAGGTCCAGGCGATCATCGAATCGTCTAACTATGAGACTCTCACTTGCGACGAGCTCTTTAGTAAGCTCAAGTCTAGTGAGATTGACGCCATGTCGAGGGCTTCTTATGCGAATCCTTCTGGCCCGACTATGGCTTTGGTTTCTGGCTCTTCAGCTAACCCCTCTGCTGGCTTTGCACTTTCTTCACTCTTTTCTGTCACAGAGGACCCGCTTGAGTCATTGGGGGATGACGACTTGGCAATGCTCGCCAACCGGTTCACGCGGTTCCACAACAACCGCATGAACCGTCGCCGCGGAGGAGGACGCTCAGGATGCTATGAGTGCGGCCACCCCGACCACTTCATCGCCAACTGCCCCAAGAAGAACAAGCATTCGGGGAAGGGCGATCATGGGCACAAGTGCGACTCCGGCAAGCGCAAGGAGAAGTACGTCCCCCACGAGGCACAAGCGGAGGGGCGGCTTCGACAAGGAGTACATCAAGAAGAAGTACTTGGAGAAGGCCCAGGCTGAGCAGCGTGCGTTCTTCGCCACGCTCAGCGACGTCGACGGCTCGGATGATGACTCCGCTTGCTCAAGCGATGACGAGTCCGAGAAGAAGAAGAGGATTGAGGACAAGCTGAACGGTCTCTGCTTCTTCGCCGACGATGACGGCTTCTGCACCATGGCGCTTGGTGATGAGGTCGGAGGCGAGCTGGAGCACACCCCTCGGAACAACGACGACGACGACGACACCTCCCAGGTATCTCTCACCTACGATGACCTTTCCGCTGAGGTTGAGAAGCTTACTGCCGCGCTTCTTAGTCAAGATAAATTGCTTAGGCGTGCCGCTAGAGAGCGCAAGGAGTTTAGGCAGAAGTGGGAGGACACGGTGAGAGAGCTTGAGTTTGCCAAGTCCACCGTGGTCGTGTCTGAGGAGGCCGAGTGTGAGATGTGCACCACGCACATGACTGACCTTCTCACTTTGAGAGGAAAGTATGCTGCGTTGGTTGGAGAGCTGGATGAGCTGAGGGCCAGACCCTCTTTGCTAGGTGCTTGCAAGACCTGTCCTGGCTTGCAAACCGAGTTGGCAGAGAAGAATGCCAAGATTAAGTCTCTTGAGAAGGCCAGCTCGGGTAGCACCTGTATGGCTAGGTGCGCTTTGTGCGAGGGTTTGGAGATGGAGATTGCCAATGTCAAGCATGGCAAGATGCAAACCGAGGAGGAAAACACATACCTTCGGACCATCTTGTCATGGGTCTCTTGTAGTGAGCCGCAGCTCGGGATGATGATCTCCCAATTCAAGCGAGCTGCTGGAGGTCCTGGTGTAGGTTTTGCTCAGGGTGTTGATCTCTCTGCTTTTGGGAAGATTGGAGAGTCGAGTGGTCTGAATCCGAGTGAGAAGCCCAACTCCACCACTACTCCCAAACTAACCAAGCTTCCACCCAAAGAGCCTCCTAAGCCTACCACCAAGGATGGGGTGTTTGAGGAACCTCCGAGAGCTCCACCCAAGAACCAAGTGTGGCATCCCAAACCCAACCACCTAAAGAACAAGCTGGATACAATGCCACCTATCCAGGAGGAGTTGCCACAGAAGGGCAAAGTGACCCATACCCACAGTCCTGCGTACCAACAACCCCCTGTGCGTGCGGTGAGGTACCAGTGTGACTTCTGTGGGAGAGATGGTCACTTGAGCAAGTTCTGCTTTCGGCGCAAGAGAGAAGCGCGCCGTGCTCAGGAGATGGACAACCCGGACATGTACCACCCTTTCCATGGTGTGCATGGGCCGAATGTCCAGAGGAGAGCTGCTAGGTCTGGAGGTCAAGTTCCCAGGCCTAGGGAGAGGAGAGCTCTGAGGAGAGAGGCCAGGCCTAGAGGTCCTGAACCTCAAGTTCCTAGGCGTAGGCCTCGTAGAGAGCGTGCCCGGCGGGAGCCTGCAGTTGTAAGCTATAGACCCCGTGGCGGAGGCTTTGTAGTTGAGCGCTTTCCCCCACCGCGTTTTGAGTATCGCGGTGAGCGCTCCTTCCCTAGCGGACCACATTTTCCTGTGCGTGGTGATCGCTACCCCCGTAGACGTGCTAGGAATGGTTTTTCTGCTAACCGATTTTTTGAGCAGCCGGCCCAACACTGGTATTCCCCTCTCTTCACTAACCCCAGTGTTGGACCGTATGCTCACCCTATGTCTTTTTATTGATGTAGGTAAGACGGTTGGAGGACATTTGGTTGGTGGATTCCGGTTGCTCGAGGCACATGACCGGAAACGCCAAGTGGTTCTCCAGCCTTAGCCCGGTCGCCGGAAAGGAGTACATAACCTTCGGCGACAATAGTAAAGGTAAGGTGTTGTCTCGCGGAACGGTGCGGGTTAATGAGCACTTTGTGTTGCGCGATGTTGCTCTAGTTTCTAACCTGCATTTTAACTTGCTTTCTGTTTCGCAACTTTTTGATGATGACTATGAGATTCGTTTTAAACCGAACCTTAGTCGCATCTTAGATCCTCAGGGTGATCTTGTATGTCTGATTTCGCCCTTTGGGAAAGTCTTTCGAGCGAATTTCTCGGAGTCGTTTGGATCTTCTCGCTGCCTTTTGGCTAGTCCTTCTTCCTCCGATCTTTGGAAGTGGCATAGGAGGCTCGGTCCTTTAAGCTTCGACTTGCTTGCAAGACTTAGCTCACTTGGCCTAATCCGAGGATTGCCCAAGCTTTCGATGGAGAAGGATCTAGTTTGCCACTCTTGTAGACATGGGAAGATGGTTGCCGCTCCCCACCATCCAGTGACTAAGGTCATGACCTCGCGCCCTGGAGAGCTTTTGCACATGGACCTTGTTGGTCCGGCTCGGGTGAGCTCGGTTGGGAGGAAGTGGTATGTGCTTGTTGTTGTTGATGACTTTTCGAGATATTCGTGGGTCTTCTTTTTAGCTGAGAAGACCAAGACTTTCTCCTTTGCTCGCAATCTGATTTTGCGTCTTCAGAACGAGTTCCCTTTGAACTCGATGCGAGCAATACGGAGTGATAATGGTTCCGAATTTAAAAATTCGGATTTTGAGAAGTTTTGTAACTCTTTGGGTTTAGAGCATCAGTTTTCTTCCCCCTACACACCGCCACAAAATGGTGTTGTAGAGAGGAAGAATCGGACCCTTGTAGAGATGGCCAGGACGATGCTCGATGAGCATAGGACTCCTAGGCGATATTGGGCCGAAGCTATGAGCACTGCATGCTACATTTCCAATCGCATTTTTCTCCGAGCTTTCTTGAAAAAGATTTCTTATGAGTTGCGTTTTGGAAAACTGCCAAAGGTGAGTTATTTTCGAGTTTTTGGTTGCCATTGTTTTATACTCAAAAAGGGCAACTTGGACAAGTTTGAGTCTCGTTCTTCTGACGGTGTGTTTTTGGGTTATGGCACTCACACTCGAGCTTATCGTGTACTTAACCTTGACACTAACAGAGTCATGGAGACATCCGATGTCACCTTCGACGAGACCATGGTTTGTCCTTCTTCTCGCTTTGAGCGTGCAGGTGACCATGAGGTTGGCGAGCCTCTTTTTGATGATGATGAAGAAGGTGCTGAAGGGATAGATGACCCAACACCTCCTCCACCTGCAGTGCCGCAAAGAGCGGCTTCTACGACGACTCACGGCCCCGACACCTCTTCTTCCTGGGGGCCGTGGGATCCGCCACCTCGAGCGGTACCATTTGTACCCGGGGAGGCACCAACTGCTGTTGAGGGGGAGGCTACTTCAGCTCGGGAGGCGCCACGACACATCCAGCGCCAGCACCTGCCTCAGCAGATGATCGGCAACATCGACGAATGAGTCACTCGGTCCAGGTCACAGCAAATCTCGCACTTCGCTCATTCTGCTTTTGTTGCTAATTTTGAGCCCCGAGATGTTGGACACGCTATGACGGATCCTGATTGGGTCAATGCCATGCATGAGGAGCTTGAGAATTTTGAGCGAAATCGGGTTTGGGTTCTAGTTCCACCTCCTCCTGAGTGTAAGCCTATTGGGACAAAATGGGTTTTCAAAAACAAGCAAGGAGAGGATGGCCACGTTGTTAGAAACAAGGCCAGGCTTGTAGCGAAGGGTTATAGTCAGAAGGAGGGGATAGACTATGAGGAGACGTTTGCTCCTGTAGCTCGTTTGGAGGCAATTAGGATACTCTTGGCCTTTGCTACATCCAAAGGTTTCAAACTTTTCCAAATGGATGTCAAGAGTGCCTTCTTAAACGGCTACATAGAAGAAGAAGTTTATGTTGAGCAACCCCCCGGTTTTGAAAATCCTAAGTTTTCAAACCATGTTTTTAAACTCCACAAAGCTTTATATGGTTTGAAACAAGCCCCTAGAGCCTGGTATGATAGGTTGAAAACCTTTTTGCTTGCTAAGGGTTTTAAAATGGGATGTGTAGATAAAACGCTCTTTCTCCTCAGGCAAGGCAAAGACACTCTCTTGGTCCAGATTTACGTGGATGATATCATTTTCGGTGGTTCTTCTCACGCTTTGGTTGCCAAGTTTGCAGATACTATGAGCAGGGAGTTCGAGATGAGCATGATGGGCGAGCTGACATTCTTTCTCGGGTTGCAAATTAAGCAATCCCGAGAGGGGACGTTTGTGCACCAGGGCAAGTACACCATGGACTTGCTGAAGCGGTTCGATATGGGTGAGGCCAAGCCTCTTCCAACACCCATGTCGACGACGACTGCCCTGGATGCGGATGTGGATGGAGAAGCAGTGGATCAGAAGGAGTACCGCAGCATGATCGGGTCGCTCCTCTACCTGACGGCGACACGCCTGGACATCCAGTTCGCGGTGTGTCTGTGTGCGCGCTTTCAGGCATCGCCGCGCACCTCTCACCTTCAGGCGGTGAAGCGGATTTTCAGGTACCTTCATTTCACGCCTGAGTTCGGGATTTGGTATTCTGCTTCCTCCACCCTCTCCCTTTGCGGTTATTCGGATGCCGATTTTGCTGGTTGCCGTATTGAGCGCAAGTCCACTTCTGGGACTTGCCAATTTATTGTTTCTTCTCTTGTTTCGTGGTCTTCTCGCAAGCAGTCTAGTGTCGCTCAGTCCACTACAGAGGCTGAATATGTTGCTGCGGCTAGCTGTTGTTCCCAGTTGCTTTGGATGATGGCCAGTTTGCGTGATTTTGGTCTGAGCTTTTCTAGCGTGCCTTTGCTTTGTGACAGTACGAGTGCCATTAGCCTTGCTAAGAACCCCGTGCTTCACTCGAAGACCAAACACATTGATGTGCGCTTTCATTTTCTGCGAGACCACCAGGAGAAGGGTGATATCGATCTTCGCCATGTCGATACTCATCATCAACTGGCTGATATTTTCACCAAGCCTTTAGACGAATCAACCTTTAATCGGTTGAGGTGTGTGCTTGGTGTGTGTTTCCCCTTTTAGATGGGGGAAACATTTTGGATCTTGTATATTTGACTGACTCTTCTGTCTTTATTTTCTTTTTGCATTTCAGCGTACGCATTTACATTTTGAGCTTCATGTTTATAATCACTAGAATGTAACTATGCTCTATTTAGTATGCTCCGATGCTTATATGGATGCTTGTAGCTTATGCTCTTCCTGATCACTAGTACATGTTATGAGCTGAGCTATTTTTGGAATGGTGAATTTACTTAATAAAATCTGAAGATGTTCACCATTGAGATATGCAACTAGCATGTGTAGGATGTGTTGAGTCCATTCATGCTTTTCATATATGCTAGGTTGCTATGTCTCCAGTTATGAGTCATTCACTTGCTTGGTCTGTTCATATCATGTTTAAAGTTTGAACCAAGTTTTAGTGAATTGAAAAGATCGAGATGGGATTGCTTGTCAACACCTCACGGTATCGAGACTGTTTCTCATTGCACTTTGAGTTAAACTTGAGCCGTGTAGTGTATGACCGAAACCGTTGCTTTAAGCTTCTGATTGCATATGCATAGGCTTCGCACGGTTGAAAAGTTAGGCAAAGACAAGCTTTCAACCTCTCGCAATCACATGCTGAAATTAAACTTGTGTAATTTCACCGCTGCAACTCCGATATAAAAATGAAATCACAAGTATATGCTTCATTCCTATGCATGATGATTGAACTTTGCTAGGGGTAGTTCACCTTGTATACATGTTTAGCACTTGTTTGGATTCCTGTCTATACATGTGTAGTGCTATTTTGATGGTGACTATCTTTTTGGCTAAAGACTGCTCACATGCTCATATGTTCATATTTCGTATATGTGATCAGTTTGAGCCTTCGCTATTTGAGTGCTTGGTTGAGTCATTGGAGTTATACTGTTTAGAGCATTCTTGTACTCTTTTGATTATATGCCTGAAGCTGCTAACTTGCATTTCTGACTTCATATGCATGTTGGAAGGAGGAGTTTCTTGCCTTGATGACTTTTCTTGATTAGAGCATTTTCAACTAAGGGGGAGAAATTGCAAATCATATGTCTCCTGGATGTTCAACTAAAGGGGAGTTTTCGTCAAGGGGGAGAATTTCAAATCTTTGTGCTCTTCTCATGTTGGACCTAAAGGGGTTATTCCTAGTTGCTTGCACTTGTCGAGGGGGAGTTTGCTAGTTGTGTTGAGCCTTTGCCTCTGTCTTGAGGAACTAGCAAACATTTTCAGGGCATTTTGTCTTCGATTGGTTCTCTTTTAGTTTGGAGTCATTCCAATTGGTTCGGAGCGTGCTTGGCCGAAAGGCATTGGTTTCGAGCTTTCTTTGCTAGTTGTGTTGAGCCTCTGTGCCTCTATCTTGAGGGACTAGCATTTTGCTTCGATTTTCATTTGGCTTCAATTGGTTTGAGCTCTTTTCTCTGGAGTTTCCAATGGGTATCTGCTAGCGGTGTTGAGGCTGTTCTACCTCTTCTTGAGGGCTAGCTTTGCTTTGCTTGGTTGCGTCGAGCCGTTGCCCATGTCTTTGGGGACCAAGTTCTTTCGCTCTTTCCACTTGACTTTCTTCGGCTTTGCTATGCTTTTGGGTCATTTGGTTGAGTTTTCTCCTTCTCCTTCCTTCTTCTTCCTTATTCTTCTTTTCATTATGATTTGTGTGAGTAGTTGACAATGCACTCATCAAGGGGGAGATTGCGGATACATGGGTGTATGCCGGGTCTCTGAGTGTTGAGTGATTGTCAACTGGGATGATGCGCATGTTCTTTGGCTTGTGTTGTGCAGGTGCCGAGCCCGGATACAGTGATCGACGGCGAGGTGAAGGTCAAGTTGAGACGTGCCGTGCTGACGGACCGGGTGCGGTGAAGGATGGGCGTGCCGTGCGGCGGACGTGCCATGCCGAGGTACCGAGCGGTGAAGGGCGGACGTGAGGCTTCGACTGAGGGACCAGAGGCCCGAGGATCAGCTGTGGTGGCTGGCAGCCTGTGACAACGACAAGTGAAGAAATGCGGTCATGTGTTGCCTGAGTCGTAAACTCGGGGACACGTGTCGGTGGACAGGGTGCACGGGAGGTGCATCCCATCTACGACGTCGGTTTGGTGGTAGAGCCAGGGAAAAACCATCGGATGGACGGTTTCCAGGTTTGGGCCTCAAAACCTAGGCGTGGACGGTTTCCGAGTTTGGCCACAAAACTCGGGCTGAGGACGGTTTCCAGGTTTGGGCCTCAAAACCTGGGCGCTGAGGGTTTGCTGAGTTTGGCCTCAAAACTCAGAAGCTGGTGGGCTGGTTTCCCGGTTTGGGCCTCAAAACCGGGGGTTGGCTGGAAAAGGCTGGTTTCCCGGTTTGGGCCACAAAACCGGGGGTGCAGAGCGAGGGCGGCACGTGGCGGCAATCGGAAGGTTGCGTGGAGGCAACGCGGACGACTTATGCGGGCGTGGCCGTCGAATACACCCACCACTGAGTTGGTCCAGAATAACCCTAGGGTTTAGCTGGTTCGCTCTGTAATTAGAATAGAGAGGGGTAGAGTAGGAAATAGACTTAGGCTAGTAGTAGTATAAGTAGTTGGGAGACACCCTCCTCCCACTTATCTCAGTTTTAGCCATCTCATTTGCTTCCTGCACTTAGGGTTTCCTGCTCTCCCATCCTCTGCTGTAGCTGAGATCCGCAGAGAGACTTGCAACTCTGTGTACTGTTGATTTTGAGGAAAGGAGGCTGTAACCGCTTTGTTGTAGCGTGTGTTTGCGCTTTGGCTTGCAATTCGTGGGTGTGATTCGCGCTTTGTTCGTGTTCTTCGCGGAATCCTTTTTCTCCACGATTTTCCCATCGCTTGATCTCTTTGCTCGGTTCGTCTTTTGCAATTCCGTTTGAACTGGTTTGTTCTAGATCGTGAGGCACTTCTTTCCACCGAAGGAATCATCCTCTAACCTCACGGTCTAGGAGATCGATCAATTTTTCGTTTCGGGTCAAGTTTTCTCCCTTCCCCCGAAATTCTTCGATTCACCGTTTTGGAGATAGGTTCGAGCCATGATCTCTTAGAGATAGCTCACTACACTCCTTGTGACTCATCTCACCAAGTTTGATCCCTAGAGGATTTGTTTTGGGTGAGATCGAGGCGATTCGGTGGACGAACAGTGCTGCTGCGCATCGACCGGACGCTCCATCGGGGTGACCGGACGCACTGCGCGTGAGTCCGGTCGATGAACATCACGTGCAGTGTTCCTGTGTTCGACCGGACGCTCTGTTGATTTAGTGACCGGATGCACAGGTCTCACTGTTCACTGGGCTGGTTGGCTTTTGACCGGACGCACTGTAGCTAACCGGACGCACCGTACGCCAGAGTCCGGTCAGAAACAGAGAGGTCCAAAACCTGTTATTGTGTGACCGGACGCGTCCGGTCCCTGCTGACCGGACGCAGGCCAGAGTCCGGTCGCTGCTGTTTCGCGCTGTTTCATTCGCGGTTCGCTCGCTCGTTGACGGATTCGAGTTCTGTCTTTTGCGTTGGCTTTCTAGAGTTGTGTAGTGTCCCGCTGTGCTTCTAGGAAGCATCCACCCTTCATCTAGGGTCGTGGACATTAGCAAGCTCTAGGGTTCGCTCTTGGGGTTGATTTTGGGACAGAGGCATCGAGTTTCCGAAAGGAAATTTTGAAGCTCCCATTCACCCCCCCCCCCCCCTCTGGTCGCTTTCGGGTAGCTTCTCGGTCCTTCAGAACACTAAAATAAATGAAGTAAGACTTGGAATTATACCAGAGACTTGGAAGATCCTCTATTACAACTCCAGCTCTTCTCTTCTACACTCTCGCTCTCACTCTAAGTCTCTCAACTAGAGTGATCCTTCACCAGAGCTTCGCTTACAAGAGAGTGGGACTAATGAGGTGAGGTCTGAGTACAAATGAGCTCGGGGGGTCCTATTTATAGCCTAAGGGACCTAGGGGGGTACTTATGGACCTAGGGTTAGGTCAGGGGGGTAAGTGTGGTGGCGGGCGCCAGCTAGGGGTGGCGGGCGCCACTCCCCTGGCCCTTGGATCCACCGCCTCTTCACCAATGGCATCCAGGAGGTCCTCCAAGTCGGTTTGGGGTCGGTTAGGGTTGTCCAATAACCATCACATGGGCAATTAGGCCATGATCCATGTGACACTGCTTCTTAGCCCTTGGATGAACCGACTTAGGTGAGCAACGGCTGCCAATGAGTGTGGGGTGCTTCCCCTGGATCAGTGACGTGGCAGGGGGGAGTTTGGGCTTCTCCCCCCTGGCGGCCGCCAGCTAGGGGTGGCGGGCGCCACCCCTCCTTGGCCCAAAGTGAGCCCAGGCAAGTGGGCTTGCTTCCTGGTGGGTCCAATTGGTTATTTTGCTCAAAAACTCTACAATTTCCTACATTCAAATAAAACTCAAGGACAAGTGGAAATCGTTAGTTTATAAAAGGTTTTTGGTTGATTTTAGGCCTTTCTGTTGTGTTATATGACCTTGTTGATGCTAAGAATATGACACTTAGTGAGCGTCAACAATCATTGGATTTCAACAAGATGAAGGATTGTGTAGCACACGGTGTCAGGTTACAAGCCACTCCTCGCAACAACAAAGCTCGGATGGCAAAAAGCTCAAGAACAAGAGCCACTCCTCTCTCTAACCCTAGCCTCTTCTCACACTAGCAAAATGAGAATGGCACACTCTAAGGATGGCTGCCCTAGCAGCCCCTTCACATATATAGGCGCATGTCCGAAGACAAAAATGCCCTTACATGAAGCACTCAACCCAAATACCCCCTAGGGGTAAAACCGACCAACTCTACGGTTTTCATCCGATGGCCAAGCGCCTTCTCATCCTTCGCTTCGCCTCGACGCAAGCTCCAGGATGCCGCCACGTGTCGTCACGTCAACCACCGCGCCTTCCTCACCGATAGCTTCGCCGCAACGCAAGCCTCTCGGTACCGCCAAGCGTCGACTGTTCCGCATAGGAATTAACCTCCGCCCAGTTTTGAGGCCCAAACCGGTAAACCCGCTAGCCCAGGTTTTGAGGACCAAACCTAGAAACCATCCACCTCGAGTTTTGAGGTCCAAACTCTGAAACCGTAGCGGGTAGCTTTTTAAGGCTCAACTACCGATCCCGCATCATAGACGGGATGTGGTTCGCACACCCCGACCACCGGCACCGATGCCGATGCATGTCCAGCATCCACGCTGGGCACAACACCTTCGCCTTCCTTCTTCACTTGGCCAACCCGGCCTCCCGCCAAGTGCCACGACGCCATCGTCTTCCTCCCGACTCGGCCGATGCATCGCACATCCCCTTGTGCTATTGCTCGCCGATGCCATGTGCCAGCTACCACAGTTGGTCCTCTGGCCTCCTGGTCCGTCAGTCCAAGCCTCACGTCCGCCCTTCACCGCTCCGGGTCCATCGGCATGGCACGTCCACCGCACGGCACGCCCATCCTTCACCGCTCCCGGTCCGTCGGCATGACACATCTCTACATGATCTTCACATCGCCATTGACCATTGTCTCCGAGCTCCACACCTGCACATTAACACAGCCAAGAGACACATGTTGCACACGCACACCAACACAGTAACACAACACACTCATCGCCACTGGTAAGTCATAAACATTAAGCACATAGCAAGATATGGACTCAACCTGCAAAAGCCTCAAACCTTCCTCATAAATGTCAATCATTCATCATATATGTTCTCAATCTCCCCCTTGATAAATGCATTGACTAACAATAAAATCACAAAGGAAGGGTTTGAAGGCAAGCCTCATTCAAGTGCCCAAAAGCCAAGCAAAAGCAAACACAAGGGCACATGATATGAGGAAGGATCATGAAAACTCCAAATAAAAGCTCTCGGTCCCGAAAGAAATGGGAAAAGCGGGCAAAGCCTCCACACAACCGAAGAATCAAGAGAAAGCTTCATGAAATCCCAAAAGGCACTCAAAAACCATTCTCAAATAAATTGTCGAACAATCATCACAAAAGAAACCAAGGTTCTTATCCACTTGGAAGGTTCTTATCCACTTGGGTTTCGAAATTTCTCCCTATTGATGATTGAATTGACAAAAACTAGGCACAAGAGATGGTTTGAGATACCAAAACCGAAAACTTGGTCCCCAAAGACATGTGCAACGGCTCAACGCAACCAAGCAAAATTCAAGCCAATCTCCACAAAAGAGTGAAAACTCAGACAAAGTGTGAAAGACTTGGTTCCCAAGGACATGGGCAACAACTCAATGCAACCAAGTCAAAAATGAGCTAGCCCTCAAGAAGAGACAGAAAAGGCTCAACACCACTAGCTCAAAAGACTCCATACGAATCGAAAATACCAACCAAAAACTGCTAATCCCTCAAGACAAAGGCAAAATGGCTCAACACGACTAGCAGGCTCGATACCAACTGAGAAAAACACAAAGAGAAGCTCAAAACCAATTCGAACACAAAAAGGATACCATCTGAAAGACCATAAAAGAGCTAAACTCCCCCTAGCTCAAAGCTCTCCCCAAAGTGCACAACTCTCCCCGTTGTGCCAACACACAAACTCCCCCTTGCAAACAGCTTCTCCCCCTTGACAAAAGGAAACAAGCTAAGGGGTTTTGAAATTTCTTCACAAAGTTGACACAAACATAAATCAAGTCATCAATGGAATGCACATGGGGGCAGTGAAAAGCATTGAAAGTGACCATGAAGTGTATCGGAGCTGGGGGTATGTACACTAAGCTAAAAATGCATGATATGTGCAATGCAACAGCTTCAAATGTATAACAATCAAAATGAAAAGATGCTCAAAAGAGTGTTGCCCTGAAAGTATAGCAACCAATACACATGCTAGCAAAGGCTCAAACTGATCAAATGAATACGAAATATGAACAATTGAGCATATGAGCAGTTTTAAGCCATTTGAAAAGGAGTTCACCAATAAAATAGCACTAACATGAATAGACAGGAAATCAACCAAGTGCTAACTAATGTATAAAAGGTGAACTACCCCTAGCAAAGTTCAAACATCATGCCATAGAATGAAGCATAAACTTGTGTTATTTTTCAAATTTTATCGGAGATTGCAGCGGTATTAACACAAGATCAAATTTAGGCATGTGATTGCGAGAGGTTGAAAGCATGGTCATTGCCTAACTTTTCAACCGGGCTAAGCCTATGCAACAAAAGCAATCAGAAGCTTAAAGCACCGGTTTTGGTCTTACACTACACGACTCAAGTTTAACTCACTTGTGCAATGAGAAACAGTCTCAATACCGTGACGTGCTGACACATGCAATCCCATCTCAATCTTTTCATTTCACTTAGACTTGGATCAAATTTTAAGCACCAGGTAAATATGAACAATCCAAGCAAGTGAATGACTCAGTGCAAGAGACATAGCAACCTAGCATACAAAAGATAGCTCAAGTGATCTCAATACATCCAACCCATGCTGGTTTCCAATCTCAATGGTGAACAAATTAAAGGTTCCATAGTTGATTAATCAAGTTCACCATTTGCAAAAATAGCTTAGCTCATAACATGTATCAAGATCAAAAAGAGCCTAAGCTACAAGCATCATCACGAATCAACAGGGCATACCAAAAAGAGCATAATCTCATTCTCATTACAATATACATGAAGCTCTAAAATGCAAGATGTACATGATGAAATGCATGCAAAAGCTAGTCTATCAAAATCAAAGCAAAAACTAGCCTAAAAAGAAAAACCCAAAACAAAAAAGGTATCGGAGAAATCAAATGAAGATACAACAAGCAAAATGCTTCCCCAATTGAAAAGGAAACACACACCAAATTCACAAGTGAAGAGCCAAGAAAAGCTCAAGCGAACATCCAAACCCACACCGGAAAGACCACACAACAAAAAGGGGTCGGAGAAGAAGAGTACCAAAACCTGAACTTAGAAGCGTGTCGGAGGTACCTCATGAAGCGCTTAACCGCCTGCTTGTGTGATACTCGAGGGGACGCCTACAACGTCGAAGTCGTCTCCCCCTCGCCTGATGCTGTCGCTCCCACAGGTGGAGCTAGTGCTAGCTGGAGAGCTGCTCGAACGGAACCCCAAGTCGTGGAAGAAGTGGGATCGGGTCCGTGAGCCGAAATGCTCTCTCCAGGCTCCTGTTCTCCTGCACACTCAAAAGCAGAAGAAAAACAAGGCATTGTCTTGTCCAGTGTGACCTCGAGGTCTACACAAAATGGTTAGTCACATAATAAGCATAAGGTGAACTCTCATAAAAAAGAGGCCTACCTATGAATGATACCGCAAGGAGCTCTGAACTCAAACTAGTCAAGACTACCATGCAACAGGATAAAGCACTATATAGCAAAATGCAGCCTAGAGACATGATCAACCCAAACACAGCCTAAACCTCAACACATGCTACAATGCAAGATAATGATAGCAATAGATCTAGAAGCATGTAACAAGATAAAATTGTGGAAAGGCTAGTGCTCGAACTACACATATCAACAGGGTACATGCAGCTAACTAAAACTAGCACCTAAAAAGTGACACCTAATGAACATCATACCACTACAAATCAAGCTCATGAAGAAATATGGTAAAGCATGGCACAATGTTCATGAGGATCACAAACTAGCATGAAAAGTGGATTAGCCACCAAGTTGTACACAAAGCTAGCATGACATGATATACACGATAGCACATGCTAGACTAAACCAAAACATGATACAAAAGAAAATGTACATGCAAGAACTATACAAGTGAGCACATGAAAGTCCATCTCATACCACAAGAAATAGAACATGGATGCACATGGTATGAGTGTATAAGAAAGCTCACCAAGCAGCAAAAGCCTCTTTGGAGGCAATCCTTAACGGGATGTAGAGAACCATCAAAAACATGATCACATCTTAAAGACAAAGTTCCATTAGGTGCATGTTCTCCTCCTCGCGTCCTCATATCTACACACAAGAGGACAACGTAACTCGAGCCTTGGATCCCGAAGGGTTAGTAAGCATGTACTTGGGAATCCAAGACTTGGTCACACATCTCAAAGGAGCATTCAACTTATCATGTGGGTTAGCATGATGCAAATGTTGGTTCAAATTCAATTTTGAAGCATCCCTGGAAACATTCCTCAAAAGGACGACTCGAGGAGAAGAACGAGTCATACCACAGGAAAAGAGGCAAACATCTCTCAGGTTTTTTGGAGAAGAACCAACAGGAGCACCATGAGAAGCAAGACGTGGATCAACACAAGAAGCACTAGAAGCATGTCCACGACCATGACCTAACCCACTAGAAAAGGAGTCATAAAACTCATCAACAAAGAGGGGCTTCTTACTAGGAGCACAAGCGTTCATGCCATGAGAAGGGCTATGAACCACCATCTTCCTAGAAGAGCGAGCTTGGCGCAACCGTTTGGCACGCCTATAACAAAAGCTTTCTTGATGCCCATATTTCTCACAAAAAGAGCAATGGTACAAAGGCCTATTGGAAGGCACACCATTCTCCAACAAGTGAGAAGTCCCTTGGGACATAGAACAAGAAGCATCAACATTCAACTTGGTGCCATCACTAGGAGCACACGTGCCATGGGAAAGGCTACGTGGCTTCCTAAAAGCCTTAGCTCAAATACGTCGCTCGTGTTTGACACGGCGAAAGCAAAAATCAAATGAGTGTCCATCTTTCTTGCAAAAGGTGCAATGAAATATCGGATTGGGAACACGAGTTCCAAAAATGTGAGAAGCACCCTTGTCAAGAGAAGTCCCTTGGACATCACTCGAAGAAACAACAAGGTTAGGAGTAGCTATGAAAGAGCTATCCGAAACCTTGGCACAAGTGCTATCGTCAAAAGACTCACGCGCAGCATAAGAACTCAACTCCGATTGCAAAGATGCAAACTTATAAATATCAACATCGGAGTTGCAAGAAATGTGTGACTCAAAAGACTTAGCACAAAGGCTCTTGCATCTTTTGGCTAAAACCTCATTCTCAAACATGAGGCGATCACAAGTACCACAAGGAGCATTTTTTACATTTTTCATCTCCTCTCTAATGCACTCGGCATATGTGGTACGCAAGAGTTCAATCTCTTTTTCAAGGTTGCACTCATATCATTATGCATTTGTTTGAAAGCCAAAACTTCTTTTTCTAAATCAATGCATGATGTGCAAATGAAATTGGTGGAAGAAACATCACCATTCACATCAAGCAAAGAATCATGATTAGCACAAGAAGCAAGGCAAGCATTTTTATTCAAAGAGCATGAGCTACAAGGCCTAGAATTTATTTCAATAATTTCAGCCCTAGCATGCTCAAGTTCATCTACACATGTGGTGTGAGTCAATTTTAGTTCATTAATTTCAGCATGCAAAGACTCACATGAAACACATGGTAACAAAGCATTTGACTTAAACAAGGCTATTTTAGTTTTAGCACAATCAAGGTCCTTGCGCAAGTCAATGCAAGCGAAGCATGGTTTGGAAGCATTGGATATCAACATTTCATTTTCAGATTTTAAGCTAGCAAGAGAAAAGCATAGCTCATCATTCTTCCTAACCATGTCAACACAGGAGGTGCAAGGCAAAGATGCACTAGACTTCCAGTGAAAAAGTCCGGCAACGCATCCATCTGGCGTTCCACCTTATCAATTGCACTCCTCCTTCTTCCCAAGATGTCGTCCTTGATAGCATTCGACCATGAGGACAAAGACAAACTGGAAGAGGAACTTGGTGCTATTTTCAAACGCACCGTTAGTGTTAGCCAAACAAAAGCTCAACACCTCGACAAATAAAGTCAAAAACAAAACCACTATAAAAAGGTCACCTTCGCGGATCCGGAACCGGTTAAGGTAGAGATATCCTTAACCTTGCTCTAATACCAATTGAAGGACCGGAAGCAGCGACCAGAGGGGGGTGAATGGGAGCCTAAAATTTCTTTCAAAATATTTAGGCCACTGTCCCAGAAAATTAACCCCAAAAGCTAAGAGCCAAAACCGTGATGACCACGACCCAAATGATTGGGTGGATGTTCCCTTAGAACACAGCGGGCCACCACAAAGTAGGACAAGCAAGCTCCTAGAACAATCGAACCTCCGATAACGGAACACCCCACTCCTATGGAGAAGAGGAAAGTGTCCGACCAAAACTACTTAGTCCAACTGGTTGCAAAAGCACCTTGGAAAGATTCTTATGAAGTTAGGAAACCAACGCAACAAACGGATCTCAAATCAGAGCTCGAACACAAAAGATCCGGACGCTCAAAGCGTCGAAACTCCGAAAGTGGAACAACCAACTCCTATGGAGAAAAAGGAAGTGTTCAACCAAAAATACTTAGGCCAATGCTAGCAAAAGTACCTTGAAAAGATCCTTGTGAAGTTAGGAAACCAACGCAACAAACGGATCTCAAATCAGAGCACGAACGCAAAAGATACGGACGAAAACAGCAAAACTGTGCAGTGGCGGACTGTCTGGCAGTGAATCGCGGACTGTCCGCTATTGAACCCCGGACAGTCCGGGAATGAGGCCCAGACAGTCCGCCGTTCAAAGATTAAAACAACAACCTTGCTGCCCGTGAACAGCCCTGACCCCCGGGCAGTACGGGGATGAGTGCCAGACAGTCCGGGAATGCCCAAAAAGCCTAAAAACAGCCCGTATCAAACTCAAATTCGATTGGAACTCAACCAAATTGAACGCGGCTGCAACCAAACTTCACCCAAGTGTTCCTCTACGTGTTGGGAAGCTAATTCTAGGATGTCATCGCTCCAAACAAACTCATCCGTGAGAAATCCGAAGAACACTAGAAAAGGGGAAAGTTTGGAGAACGAACGCGAAAACAGCCCGATCTATGTGCTCGTAAGGTTTGGGAGGAAATCCTTCAGTGGAAAGATGACACTCACGTCCTAGCACAACTTGATTCAAACGGAATCGCAAAACATCCCTCGAATCAAAAGAACTCGTGAAATCACCGAGGAGGAAAAGAGAGAAACGCGAAGAACAAAACGCAAACTCAATCCAAATTTCAGCCAACAAGAGGAGCACGAAATTGATCCTTGGATTTCAACAAGATGAAGGATTGTGTAGCACACGGTGTCGGGTTACAAGACACTCCTCACAACAACAAAGCTCGGATGGCGAAAAGCTCAAGAACAAGAGCCACTCCTCTCTCTAACCCTAGCCTCTTCTCACACTAGCAAAATGAGAATGGCACACCCCAAGGATGGCTGCCCTAGCAGCCCCTTCACATATATATAGGCGCACGTTCGAAGACAAAAATTCCCTTACATGAAGCACTCAACCCAAATACCCCCTAGGGGTAAAAGTGACCAACTCTACGGTTATCATCTGACGGCCACACGCCTTCTCATCCTTCGCTTCGCCTCGACGCAAGCTCGAGGATGCCGCCACGTGCCGTCACGTCAACCACCGCGCCTTCCTCACCGATGTTGACTCTTGCTAACGTCGTTACTAGGAGTAGACTATGGAATCTATTCCCGGCAACGGCGCCAGAAAGGTTTGTTGGTACTTCTTAATGTAAGAAGTATAACTAACTATTCTTATTACTATTGGTAACTTCCGCAAGCGCACAGAATAAGTCAATTGTAGCACTTCACCCGAGAGTAACCGAGTATCATATTTATTTCCACAGGGAAGCTACTATGGCAGAACTAACACTAGGACCGCTATGAACAACTAGTGATTCTAGCAGGGTTGATCGAAAAGTATAAATGGGGGTTGGTTTCTACTACTACTAAAAAGAAAAGAAAGACTAACTACTACTAAACTAAATCGGCGGGGTCTGGCCGATGAACAGATTAATGTTTTCCTACACACTTATGATCACAACTAACTTAGCAATAAAGGTTTTACCTAGTTCTTCGAACCGTACACACCCTCTGGACTATTTACCTCAGACGTGCACAACGAGGTTTATGATTTAAGAACTAACCCAACTACGTGGTGGAATTCAAGGCTCCCAGGGCTGTCACCACCTGTTTGCTACCACAGCTATCCGGGGGGCTAGCCACAAATTAAGGTATAACTAGTCTAAGCACCGCGCTTACACTAATATATACTACTCTAATCTTGCGTCCAAAACTAGAGCACTGATTACTCAGCGAAGAACCCAAACTAGATACAAACTAAATACCAAGTTATCTATGATCAAAAGCACTCAACAAGAACAATAAGTAAAGAACTTAAAGTAAATGCTGAAAGTAGAAGAACATTAAGATAAATGAAGAAAGACTTGGAATTATACCAGAGACTTGGAAGATCCTCTATTACAACTCCAGCTCTTCTCTTCTACACTCTCGCTCTCACTCTAAGTCTCTCAACTAGAGTGTTCCTTCACCAGAGCTTCGCTTACAAGAGAGTGGGACTAATGAGGTGAGGTCTGAGTACAAATGAGCTCGGGGGGTCCTATTTATAGCCTAAGGGACCTAGGGGGGTACTTATGGACCTAGGGTTAGGTCAGGGGGGTGAGTGTGGTGGCGGGCGCCAGCCCTAGGTGGTGGCCACCACCCCCCTGGCCGTTGGATCCACCGCCTTTGTTTCAACGGCATCCAGGAGGTCCAGAGAGGCGGTTCCAAGGTCGGTTGCATGTCCAAAAACCGTCACATGGGCAATTTGGGTCATGATCCATGTGACATCCCTTCTTGGCCCTTGGATGCAATGACCTAAGTGATCAATGGTTGCAAATGAGTGTGGCATGCCTCCTTTGGATCAGTGACGTGGCAGGGGAGGAGTTTGGGCCTCACTCCCCTGGCGGCCGCCAGTGATGGGTGGCGGGCGCCACCCCACCTTGGCCCAAAGTGAGCCCAGGTGAGTGTGCTCGCCTCCTGGTGGGTCCTCTTGGTCATTTTGCTCAAAAACCCTGCAATTTCCTACATTCAAATAAAACTCAAGGACAAGTGGAAATCGTTAGTTTAAAAAAGGTTTTTGGTTGATTTTAGGTCCTTGTGTTGCGTTGTATGACCTTGTTGATGCTAAGAATATGACACTTAGTGAGCGTTAACAAGCTCCCCCAAGCTTACCTCTTACTCATCCTCGAGCAAGCATGGACTTGAATAATCTTGGAAACTCTGTGTTTTTGTTGTGTATGCCCATATTATTTTCATCACCATGGAATTGGTAGCCTTCCCTGCACTCAAGATTAGAACAAAAGACCAGCACGAAAGAAGGTTCGTCTTTCCCTTGCCTATTTTTGCTAATCAAGATATGTGGAGTTCTTGCAAGTTTTGTTCAAAAGAAAGCATGCTTAGCAACTTCTGTGGCTCACTCAATCACTCATATTTGTATGTGGAAATGGAAGAATTATCCTCTCACTAATACTTTTTGTGGGGTTTAATGGGTAGGATAAAATGAGCATGCAATGCTAGCATAATTTTGCTAAGTTAGACAAATGGAGCAAAGGAGCAACAAGTCATAGGTTCAGACCAGGAATGTGCAAGTGTGTGGTATTTATTCTGGCTAATACTTTCATGGTACTTCTCCTTTTTATCTCATTTGTGGGATCATGGCTATGAATGAGAGCATTTGCTCTTTTGGATATTCTATTCTTTCTAGAGCACTTGCTTTTTTGAATTTTCTTTCTAGAGCACTTGCTCTTTTGAATATTCTTTTCTTTCTAGAGCACTTGCTCTCTCTCTCTCTTTTTGAATGATTATAGCCATATCCTTGAGATTTCATTATGGAGCATGATATTTTTCCATGAAGTATTCCTAACAATGAATGGAAATAAAGGCATGTTGTGTGCGTATTATCTGTGTAAGAATAGCACTATATAGGTGGGTGCAAGTGAATTCCTTGGTCTAAAAATATGATAAGTTTCTCTACCATGACTATCAATAAAAGTCTAACTAGCTCAACACTAACATGCAGCAAGTGGAAGCTCCTACTCTAAGAGTAAAAATTATTTGGCTTTGGTAGGACTTTCTTTGCCACAGAAGTACTTAGAGCAAGTTTTTAACTTTTTTTCAAAATAACTACTCCACAAACTTGACTTGCTAAAGTCAAAGTAGAAACTTACTTCCCCTTTACTTAGTCTAATGCTCATGTCTCAAGTTTAGTTCTAGCATACGTTCTCCCATGATAACTCTAATGCATGGCATACATTATTTTTATTCATTAAAAAGACTTATGTTGAGAGCGTTTTATTTATTGCTATTTATTTATTTATTTATTATTATTATTATTATTATTATTTTAACTGCAAATTAACTAAGATAAAACTCAAATTTAAATTACTGAAATAAAAATAAAACTGACAGAAATAAAGACGGTAGTGATACTTACCTTTTTTGACAGGGGTCCTCCCCCAAGCTGGCTTTTGGCGTGGTTGGGTTACATCCATCCCTGATGACGGTACATGTCGTCCCAGTTCTGCTGGTTCTGCTGCAGGAGAGAAGAAATATTACCCAGTTCTCCACCAGTTTCCTGGCGGAATTCCTGGAAATTTTGGTTCAAGTCGTTCAAGTCCTGACGGATTTCGGCAGTATCCATGGTGAGTCCATTTATTTGGTGCTGAAGATATCCCATATCGCGCATCCACTCGTCCTGGTGAAAGGACGAATGGCGAGCGGCCTGTGGCGAGATTCCCATATGGAAGAACTCATCACCACGGCCAGTGTACCGGGTGGATCCTCCCAAGGAATGGGATGAACTTCCCAACTGGGATGAGTGAAAGGACACCTCATGGCCGTATTCCCACCGCGGATGTTGCGGTTGTTGCCAATTCGATCCTCCTGCTTGGTGCGAGCCAGGGGGTGTCAAATGACCACGCTCCTTCATACTGCCCTGCATGGAAACGGTCAAACTTATGTGCCACTACTGCGGCTCTTGCGGCCTCTTCTGCTGCACGGGTCTGCGCTTGCGTCCTCCTCCTAGGAACCTGCATGGTGTTCTCTCGAGCTAACCTGCGGTTTTGCTCTGTCTTGGTTTCCAGGGCCAAAAGTAACGTTGGTGCATTTACCAACCAAAGCGACATGTCAGGAAGAGCGATTTTATTCACATAATCTTGGTAGATCATGTGAATCTCATCGGTCTCCTGGTTCTCACGCAATACTTTTCCAGAATTCATTTCTATTGAATCCCGTATAGGCAGATTCCAAGCTCAGCAAGCATGAATCATTATGTTTAGATTCTTGCTGAACTGCCTCCACGTTAAAGAATGTTCTTCATTAAAAATCTGAAATGTTATGTGATTAGCAGATATTTGCATTGTGGCCAGAAATTCCATTGTGAGGGGAAGGATTCCTCCTCATTAACCTTCCATGCATCTTCCCATCCCAAGGTTCGAGAAATATAGAGAAACTCACTGTCCATACCAGTGAGACTTAGCAAGTCGTCGTCGATGTGGCGGGTGTGAACGAACTCCCTCTCACTGAGGATGTTCCGGGCCTGCCGTTACCGATCACTCTGCCAGATGATATCATTGACGGAGTTCAGGATGCGGATGGTCGGTCCAGCCTGGTGTGTGGGCGGAGAGTCCCGATCCACCGACATTTCATTGGTGGATGGAGTACCCCATCCGGTGCTCTCCTCATCACTCCCAGCAAAGCGAATGTGAGTGTTTGCCCTTGACGAACTTCCCTCACCCTTACTCTTCTTCTTCTTGCCGGTGAAGAAGTTCTTGAGAGGGCCCATGACTTCCTTGCTAGTGCTCAAGGTGGCTGGTGTTTTTGTGTTTTTAGTGAGGTGTAAGAACTTGCATGGGGTGTGGGTAGTATTTATAGGCTAAAGGTGGAAGGGGGAAGGATGAGAGCTCCTCCCTCCTGGCGGGCGCCACCAATATGTGGCGGGCGCCACCCCACCTTGCTCATTTCTACCTGCAACCAACACATGAGGTTTCCCTCGTAATGTCCACTGAAATTCCAAGTGGGGAATAAAGTGGTAGTGTCGGTGCAAAGTGCAAAGAGTGTAATCTCCTAAATGGAGTAAGTGGGCTGAAAATTTCAACGACCAGTTCTTCATCCTGGTCATACTTTATACCAAGGATGGTGGGAAACTTACTCGGGTGCAGTTTTGTACCGAAATGTGGAAATAGAGGTGGCGGGCGCCACCCTCCTTGGCTGAATTTCACTCCAACTCACCCCTCCTTTCACCTAGTGCTCTCCTTGTCACTCTCAATCACATGTGCACCAGAATTTTTGGGTGGAGATGTGTCCAAAAGGTGGAGTGAAGAGGGGGAGACATGGGGAGACATGGGAGTGAGTGATTGCATTGAAATGAGCAAAGCCATGGGTCTCCCTTGGTGTTATTTGAGTCTAGGAGGTAGGTGTAATAGTCTAGAGATTGGCTAGTGCTCCCTAGTGCACCCTAGGGTGGCGGGCGCCAACATGGGGTGGCGGGCGCCACCCCTATGGCTGCCCTAAGCCCCTAGGAGCCACCTAATCACTCTAGTAAACATCTATTTTGCAGGAAAATTAATTTGCTTAAGTAAAAACGAAAATTTAAATGGGGGATAAAGACTTACCTTAGCCTAACTTACCTTGGTTAGCCGCTTTGGATTCCCGATTAGTGTCTCCTTCACGGTGGTTGTGGTGGAATGTCGGCACCGACGAACTTTGATGACGGGTGTTTTTCCGGTCGCGGTGTGAACTGGAATTTCTCCTCCTTTCCACTGATGTGGAGCTGAATTTCTCCAGCTCCTACATCAATGGTGGCTTTTGCAGTGCTCAAAAATGGTCGTCCCAAGATCAATGGCGTCCGTTGGTCGGGATTAATATCCAGAACCACGAAATCCACCAGGACAAAGAGATTCCGGATTTTCACTGGAATATTCTCTGTTATTCCCGCGGGATATCGGAGCGATTGATCAGCTAGCTGCAAACACATAGAAGTAGGGGACAAGGTATGATGATTTAATTTATCGTATATTACCTTGGGCATGACGCTGACGCTTGCTCCCAGATCACAGAGTGCATGCTCGAAGTGCTGCTCTCCAATTGAACATGCAATCGTTGGGTTTCCTGGGTCCTTCTTCTTTTCTGGGAGTTGGTTTAAAATGACCGCACTGCAATCTTCGGTCAATTTAACCACATCCCTACTTGGAATTGGTTTCTTCTTATTGAGCATGTCTCTCAAATATTTTGCATAAGTTGGAACCTGCATAGCGTCAATAAATGGCACATGTATATATAATTTTTGAATTACCTCGACGAATTTCTTGAATTGGTCGTCTTTCGTCGGATTTCTGTTTCGATCTGGAAAAGGTAATACATGTGTATCATAAAATTCATGAGGAGCAGTTCGTACCTTGGATGAAGGTTCAGCTGGGGTCTCCTCTTCTTCGTCTTCTTCAACATTAGCAATATTTTTCTTTGCAACAGTATTATTTCTAGGAACTAAATTAGGATGAGGTGGATCACGAGTGGATTAACCACCTCTCGTGGTTACAGCTTTTACCTCCTCATAGTATTTAATTTGAGATTTAATGTTATCTACTGTTTGCTCTAATCTCTTATTAAAATTAATTTGTTCCTTAAATGCTTCAGAAAAATCTTTCAGTTTAGCATAAATTCCCTCTAACATTTTATCATGTTCAATTAATTTATTATTTATGCTATCATTAATTCTACCTTGATTAGAAACTAATTTTCCAATAGGAGAATTAAATACGGAGGTTTGAGGCATACCTTTATTATTCCATTGTTGGATCATTGGAATTGGAGGTTCTCCGTAGCCACAATTATTAAGAAGGGATTTGGCATCCTCTTTCTTAATTTCTGCTTGACCTTCACTTGATGAAGCGGCTCTTTGCTTGGCGTAGTACTCCTTTGCAACACGATCTCTCTTCTCATTTATCCTTTGCTCTAGCAATTTTACCAAAGTTTGCAGGGTAACAGAATCAGCTTGCTTAATTTCAGACATACCTCTAGCACGTTTTTCTGTCCATCCTTGATTCGCCACCATTGTCTCGATCAGTTTGGTTGCCTTCTCTACAGTGAGAGAGAGGTATGCACCTCCGGCGGCAGCATCAATGTGTTGTCGAGATTCTTGCTGGAGTCGATGGTAGAAGCTCTGGATCAAGTACCAGTCTTGCATACCATGGTGGGGACAGTCTTTAACATACTCTTGTAGTCTCTCCCAAGCTTCAGTGATTGTTTCTTTGTCTCCCTGTCCAAAGTTGGAAATCTTGCTACGGAAAAGAATAGTTCGACTTATCGGGCAGAACTTGTTGAGGAATTGATCCGCGCATCTCACCCACGTCAGCAGGTGTCCAGAGTTGAAGAGGAACCACTGCTTCGCTTTTTCCACTAATGAAAATGGAAAAAGACGAAGTCTAATGGCATCCTGCGAAACTCCCTGCATAGAAATTTTACTACATATCTCCAGAAAATTCCGGAGGTGAGCGTTGGCATCCTCAGAAGGTTTGCCATTAAATGCAATAGCTTGAGCCATACGTATTAAGTGAGGTTTAAGCTCAAAATCTACATTACTAGTAGAAGGTAACACTGGAATGTGAGCAAGAGTAGGCATGGAATACTCACGGAGTGTTTTGGTCGACGTCGATGTTGATTGATCGTTGGAGCAGCTTGGTTCGTTAGTCACTTTTGACTGGGATTCTTGTCTTGACGAACTCCTTTCGCGAAACTCCAGGTTCTTCCTCGGCGGAGTGAGATTAGCTCTCGCTCTCCTAAGAATGGCCTCAGGATCTTCTTGATAGTCGCTCGGAAGATTGAATCCGGCCATGACTACTTGAACGATCACAAACAACGAACAATATATATACCCGGTAGAACTACGGGGGTTAATTCAATAGAAATCACAAAGAATTAATTCTAGCCAATTGCCTCCCCGGCAACGGTGCCATAAATGCTTGTTGACTCTTGCTAACGTTGTTACTAGGAGTAGACTATGGAATCTATTCCCCGCAACGGCGCCAGAAAGGCTTGTTGGTACTTCTTAATGTAAGAAGTATAACTAACTATTCTTATGACTATTGGTAACTTCCACAAGCGCACAGAATAAGTCAATTGTAGCACTTCACCCGGGAGTAACCGAGTATCGTATTTATTTCCACAGGGAAGCTACTATGGCAGAACTAACACTAGGACCGCTATGAACAACTAGTGATTCTAGCAGGGTTGATCGAAAAGTATAAATGGGGGTTGGTTTCTACTACTACTAAAAAGAAAAGAAAGACTAACTACTACTAAACTAAATCGGCGGGGTCTGGCCGATGAACAGATTAATGTTTTCCTACACACTTACAATCACAACTAACTTAGCAATAAAGGTTTTACCTAGTTCTTCGAACCGTACACACCCTCTGGACTATTTACCTCAGACGTGCACAACGAGGTTTATGATTTAAGAACTAACCCAACTACATGGTGGAATTCAAGGCTCCCAGGACTGTCACCACCTGTTTGCTACCACAGCTATCCCGGGGGGCTAGCCACAAACTAAGGTATAACTAGTCTAAGCACCGCGCTTACACTAATATATACTACTCTAATCTTGCGTCCAAAACTAGAGCACCGATTACTCAGCGAAGAACCCAAACTAGATACAAACTAAATACCAAGTTATCTATGATTGAAAGCACTCAACAAGAACAATAAGTAAAGAACTTAAAGTAAATGCTGAAAGTAGAAGAACATTAAGATAAATGAAGAAAGACTTAGAATTATACCAGAAACTTGGAAGATCCACTATTACAACTCCAGCTCTTCTCTTCTACACTCTCGCTCTCACTCTAAGTCTCTCAACTAGAGTGTTCCTTCACCAGAGCTTCGCTTACAAGAGAGTGGGACTAATGAGGTGAGGTCTGAGTACAAATGAGCTCGGGGGGTCCTTTTTATAGCCTAAGGGACCTAGGGGGTACTTATGAACCTAGGGTTAGGTCAGGGGGGTGAGTGTGGTGGCGGGCGCCAGCCCTAGGTGGCGGCCGCCACCCCCCTGGCCGTTGGATCCACCGCCTTTGCTTCAACGGCATCCAGGAGGTCCAGAGAGGCGGTTCCAAGGTCGGTTGCATGTCCAAAAACCGTCACATGGGCAATTTGGGTCATGATCCATGTGACATCCCTTCTTGGCCCTTGGATGCAATGACCTAAGTGATCAATGGCTGCAAATGAGTGTGGCATGCCTCCCCTGGATTAGTGACGTGGCAGGGGAGGAGTTTGGGCCTCACTCCCCTGGCGGCCGCCAGTGATGGGTGGCGGGCGCCACCCCACCTTGGCCCAAAGTGAGCCCAGATGAGTGTGCTCGCCTCCTGGTGGGTCCTCTTGGTCATTTTGCTCAAAAACCCTGCAATTTCCTACATTCAAATAAAACTCAAGGAGAAGTGGAAATCGTTAGTTTATAAAAGGTTTTTGGTTGATTTTAGGTCCTTGTGTTGCGTTATATGACCTTGTTGATGCTAAGAATATGACACTTAGTGAGCGTCAACAACCGATAGCTTCGCCGCAACGCAAGCCTGGAAACCGTCCACCCCGAGTTTTGAGGCCAAACTCGAAAACCGTAGCAGGTAGCTTTTTGAGGCTCAACTACCGAACCCGCACCGTAGACGGGATGTCGTTCGCACACCCCGACCACTGGCACCGATGCCGATGCATGTCTAGCCTCCACGCCGGGCACAACGCCTTCGCCTTCCTTCTTGACTCGGCCAACTCGGCCTCCAGCCAAGTGCCACGACGCCATCGTCTTCCACCTGACTCGGCCGATACATCGCACATCCCCATGTGCTCTTGCTCGCCGATGCCACGTGTTAGCTACCACAGCTGGTCCTCTGGCCTCCTGGTCCATCGGTCCAAGCCTCACGTCCGCCCTTCGCCAGTCCGGGTCCATCGGCATGGCACGTCCGCCGCACGACACGCCCATCCTTCACCGCTCTCCGTCCGTCGGTACGACACGTCTCTACTTGACCTTCACCTCACCATTGACCACTGTCTCCGAGCTCCACACCTGCACATCAACACAGCCAAGAGACACATGTTGCACACGCAAACCAACACGGTAACACAACACACTCAATGCCACTGGATAGTCATAAACATTAAGCACATAGCAAGATTTGGACCCAACCTGGAAAAGCCTCAAACCTTCCTCATAAATGTCAATCATTCATCATATATATTCTCAGATTTCTTAGGATTAGCACCCCAATAGGTAGAGGAAAACTTGGGAGAAGTTTGATCCAACCCCCTTTCGTTTTGGTGAAGATCAAATCGATTTTGGTTTTGACCCGTGCAGTTTTGCACTTCCTGGGCGTTGGCAGACAGTCTGCCACCCTGGTCGCGAACAGTCCGTGGATCGGGGTTGGGGGAGAGCAGTTAGGCGCAGCCCCCTGACTGTTCCTGGTCAGGTGATCGGCGGACAGTCCGCGATACAAACCCGCGGACAGTCCGAGACCTATCCAGGGCGGTTGCAGAACAGTTCGGTTTCGGCAGTTTTGCCGGCGGATAGTCCGCCACCTAGGCTCGGACAGTGCAGTGTTGAATCACGGACAGTCCGGGACCCTAACGACGGACAGTCCGGGAGTCTGCTATTTGTGCAGTTTTGTTTCGTGGCTTTGGCACTTGATTTTTGAGGTTCTTCGGTAGTTCCGCTGTACCACTAGGACATCTCCTAGGGTATCCACGTACTCGTAGGTCGTGAACTCACTGGTTGTTTGAGCCTTTGCTTTTTGGGGTGATTTTTTGGGACAAGGGCCATTATTTCTACAGAAGAAATTTAATTTGAGGCTCCCATTCACCCCTCCCTCTGGTCACCAATTCGGTCCTTCAATTGGGATCCGAGCCAGTTAAGGGATCTTCTCTACCTTAATCGGTTTCGGATCCTGAGGCCGACATGGATCGAGGGAACGGCAAGGCTCCCTACTTGGATGGGACAAACTATCCCTATTGGAAGATTCCGATGCGTGCTTATCTCAACAGCATCAGATCTTCTATTTGGGAGATATGTGAGAACACCGAGTACGAGGTCCTTGCGGCTCGTGTGGGTCAGATCCAGATTGACCATCACGAGGCGAACTCTAAGGCCCATAACACGCTTTTGGCTAGCATCTCCCTTCCTGAGTTCGAGCGTGTCTCCGAGCTTGAGACGGCACGAGAGATCTGGGTGAAGCTTGAAAGCTATCATGAGGGGACTGTCCAGGTCAAGACCAGAATCTTCGAGACGTACAAGCGCGAGTACGAGAACTTTGTTCAGATGGAGGAAGAGACGATTGATGCTATGTTCGCTCATTTCCAAATGATTGTGAACAAGATGCGTGCCAATCGGGCCAACCTACCTTATGATGATCATGAGAGGGCACTCAAGTTGCTATATGCCCTAGATCATAAGGTATGGGAGCTGAAGGTGTCGACCATCATAGAGTCGCCAAGCTATGACACACTCATAGTGGACGAGCTATTCAACAAGCTCAAGTCCATCGGGATAGATCACTTGACTCAGGCCAAGCTGAAGAACCCATCTTCACATCCCATGGCTTTGGTGTCAAGCAAGGCTGGATCGACTCTTCCGCTGACGCTTCACCACCTCTCTTTGCTTTGTCTTCTTTGCTTTTAGTGATAGAGGTGCAGGTGGAGGCGTTGGGCGATGACGAGCTCGCCCTCATCATCACCCGGTTCTCGTGGTTTCACAACAACCGCTTGAATCGCCGGTGTGGTGGCGCACGTGAGGGCTGCTACGGGTGTGGTGACCCCGATCACTTTGTCGCAAGCTGCCCCAACCATGACAAAGGCTTCCCCGGCAAGAACCGCAACTCCAGGCACAAGGCCAAGCCGGAGACCAAGGTCGGGAAGAAGAAGACTAAGGGCGGCTACCGCAGGGAAGATCTGGAGAAGGCTTTCGACACTGGCAGGTGTGCCTTCATCTCCTCCATCAGCAAAATCGAGAAGAGCTCTGGCGGTGACTCCAGCGATGATGAGTCCGAGCACAAGATGAAGGTGAGTTTGGAGGTTTTCCGTTCCATAGCGGACCACCCTTTCAGTTTGGTGGTGATCGCTATCCACCCATGGGACGAGGACAGTTTGGTGTTCCTTCTAACACTTTTTCTCACCCTATGGGACAACACTGGTACCCTTCTCAGTATACTAACCCCAGTGTTGTGCCATACGCTCATTTCCTGCCTTTCTATTGATGGAGGAACTTCGGCTGGAGAAATTGTGGCTCTTGGATTCCGGGTGTTTGCGCTACATGACTGGAAAGAAAGAATGGTTCTCCAGCCTAGATCCCGTTGTTCATAAGGAGTACATCACTTTCGGGGATAGTAGTAGAGGTAAGGTTGTCTCTCGTGGGTCAATTCGACTAGACGAGAACTCTGTTCTCAAGGATGTTGCTTTGGTCTCAAATTTGCATTTCAATTTGCTTTCAGTCTCGCAACTTCTTGAGGATGGTTTTGAGGTGCGCTTTAAGAAAGGCTTGAGTAGAGTTTTGGACTCTCGGGGAGATCTTGTTTGTTGGATCATCCCTTTTGGCCGTGTTTTCCAAGCCGATTTTTCTCGTTCTTTCGGCTCTTCTAGATGTTTTGTGGCTGGTCCTTCTTCTGATTTGTGGAAGTGGCATAGGAGACTTGGTCACTTGAGTTTTGACTTGCTTGCAAGACTTAGCTCACTTGGCCTAATCCAAGGATTGCCCAAGCTTAAGTTTCAGAAGGACCTTGTTTGTCACCCTTGTTGTCACGGGAAGATGGTTGCTGCTTCTCCCCGACATGTTAATCAGGTGATGACAAAGCAACCTGGCGAGCTCTTACACATGGACACTGTTGGTCTAGCTTAGGTTTGCTCAGCGGGTGGGAAGTGGTACGTTCTAGTGATCGTGGACAATTTTTTGAGGTACTCTTGGGTGTTCTTCATGGAGGCTAAGGATGAGGCTTTTTCTTTTGCTCGAGATTTGATTTTGAGGTTGAAAACTGAGTTTCCCCCTGATACTATTAGAGCTATTCGTAGCGATAATTGTACTGAGTTTGTTAACTCACAGTTTGCCTCTTTTTGTTCTTCACATGGTATTGAGCATCAGTTGTCCTCTCCATATGTCCCTCAGCAGAACGGTGTTGTTGAGCGCAAGAACCGAACCCTTGTTGAGATGGCCAGGATGATGCTCGATTAGCATAGGACTCCTAGGCGTTTTTGGGCCAAGGCGATCAACACCGCTTGCCATGATTCAAATCGCATCTTTCTTCGTGCTTTCATGAAAAAGACTTCTTATGAGTTGCGATTTGGATGGGTACCCAAGGTGTCTCATTTTAGAGTGTTTGGGTGCAAGTGCTTTATCCTAAAGCAAGGCAATTTGGACAAATTTGAATCTCGTTCTACTGATGGTGTGTTTCTTGGTTATGCCTTGCATTCTCATGCTTATTGAGTTCTTAACCTTGAAACTAACCGGATAGTGGAGATCTATGAGGTCACATTCGATGAGACTACACCTTGTGTTTCTTCTGCTTTTGATGTTGGAGGAGAACAGGAGCTTGGAGAGACGATTTTTGTAGAGGAGCAGGAAGATGCCGATTGGGGTGATCCCGAGCCAACTCCACTGGCTGCCCCTGTCAACCCTGCGATGACTACTTCAGCTCGAGGACCCGATCCCACCACTTCCACTTCTTGGGGTCCTCTTGAGCCACCTCTCCAGCAACCACCGGCTGCACCTGAGGGAGCGACATCATATGGCAAGGGGGAGGCGACTTCGGCGAGGAAGGCGCCCCGAAGCGTTCAGCAGATCCACCCTCCGGATCAGATGATCCACGGTATCGACCAGCGAGTCACGCGGTTGTGAGCGTATGAGATCTCACACTTTTCTCATTCTGCATTCGTTGCTTCTTTTGAGCCCAAAGATGTTGGACACGCTCTTTTTGATCCTAACTGGGTTAATGACATGCATGAGGAGTTAGAGAACTTTGGGCGAAACCAGGTTTGAACCTTTGTTCCACCTCCACCAGAATGCCACCCTATAGGTACCAAATTGGTTTTCAAAAACAAACAGGGTGAGGACGGGATGGTAGTGAGGAACAAGGCTAGGCTAGTAGCCCAGGGTTTTTGCTAGAAAGAGGGAATAGACTATGAGGAAACCTTTGCTCCTGTAGCTCGTTTAGAAGCCATTAGGATCCTTCTAGCCTTTGCTGCTTCAAAGGGTTTTAAGCTTTACCAGATGGATGTCAAGAGTGCTTTTCTAAACGGGTATATAGAGGAAGAGGTCTAAGTTAGGCAACCCCTGGTTTCAAGGATCCCAAGTTTCCAAACCATATTTTCAAACTTTCAAAAGCTTTATATGGTTTGAAACAAGCCTCGAGAGCATGGTATGAGCGTTTGAAAAACTTTTTGCTCTCCAAGGGTTTTCAAAAGGGACGGGTAGATAAGACTCTGTTTCTCCTCAAGCAAGGCAATGACACCCTTTTGGTTCAGATTTAAGAGGATGATATCATCTTTGGTGGCTCCTCTCACGCACTTGTTGCCAAGTTTTGCAGATAATATGAGCAGGGAGTTTGAGATTAGTATGATGGGTGAGTTGACCTTCTTCCTCGGGTTGCAAATTAAGCAAACCCGAGATGGGACGTTCGTGCATCAAGGAAAATACACGAAAGGCATCCTGAAGAAGTTCGACATGGGCGAGGCCAAGCCTCTTACAGTGCCCATGGCGACGACTATTGCGATGGACGTGGACCAGGACGGAGAAGCCATGGATCAGAAGGAGTACAGGAGCATGATTGGCTCCCTCTTGTACTTGACGGCGACGTGGCCAGATATACACTTCGCAGTGTGTCTGTGTGCTCATTTTCAGGCGTCCCCTAGGACTTCCAACAAGCAGGCAGTGTTGACGGTCCTTACAGACAATATTATACCATCAACTAATGCATAGAATGATATGAAATGAACCATAAAGCATAGTTGTAGGGTTTGATTCTAACAAGTTCCACGAGTTGTGTTGTTCGCACTTGTTTTGCAGGGTTATCGATATTTCACTATATAAAAGTATCTCAAGTGATGAAACAGAGCACACCATTACGAAGAGCTCGTCGAGACGATCGAAACGGACATATGGTTTGCTACATTTGGAGTCCCGACGAGAGAGTCCTTGTTGGATACGACTTGGAAGCTTCTAGAACAAGCTAGAGTGATCACCAAGCAACATAATTCAGGGGCTAAACTGACAGATCCAACAGCTTTGGTGAATCACTGTTTTCCAAGGAGTTTTCCAGCAGATGGAAAGAGGTAGAGTCCTATTCCAACATGATGAATCGCGCAAACAGATGGCAAGTCAAGTTAGGGCAACAAGGGAGGTTCCAGAAGACACCACGTCAAAGGAGGGACGGGGTGGCCGCCAGGTGGGGCCGGCCTGGGCCAGAGCTCCCCTCGGCCCATCATCGTGGAGCGTGCCCTAATCGACCTCCTCGATGCATCTCAACCGTTGTTCAAGGTCGGTTTGATCTAAGGGTTGCGGTTCAACTTTAGGGGCTATAAAACCAGACCCAGAACCCCCTTGGGAGGCATCTCCATCTTCATCTTCATTATTCATCTACATATCCAACTTTAGGTTTTCAAGTAGAAGTAGAGATCCCTCTAATTGATTTAGATCTAGTTCTAGTTCTTCTTCTAGTTCTAGTTTTTCTAGTTCTAGTTCTACTTCATCTAGTTGTAGAGAGTTATCAAAAGATTAGAATTAGAAGAGAGAGAGAGAGGTAATAGAGGAGGATTAGAAGGAGCTCCAGCCTGTCGGATCTACTTCATGAACTTGTACCTGAGGTTTCAAGTTCGTCGAGAGCTTGGATCAGGATATTCTTCGGTCATCATCTTCTAATTATCAGTAAGCGTTCTTGTTCTTATTATTCTTCTGGCTTGCACTCTAATTAGAGTACTAACTCTAATTAGAGTACTCTAATTCAAGTAGCTAGGGATTAGAGGAGTAGTCGTCGTGTAAGCGTGGTGCTTAGACTCGGTTACTTGCATAGTGTATATTCTGGACCGATGGTAGCTCGTGGGAGTGACTCTTATAGGCCTGATGAATCTTCCATAGTCCACCACCCTTCTGTAGGACTAGCAGGAGTATATTACTTGGGAACAGCCATACTCTGGATGTGGTCTCCAAACGTAATCCATAGTTGAATAATAATCGCATAGCTTCGTGAGGTTAGAGCTGGTAACCTTAGTTATCCCCTTCATCTTTAGTGTTCCTATCTTTGTTAGTGCTTAGGGTTTAAGCAATAGACTTAAGACAATCACCCCGTTCCTTTGGGTTCGATATAAAACTGGTTCTACATCCGGTGAAGTGCGGGTATCTAATCTGTGCGCTTGCGGATTTATCTCTTGTGTTCTGATAACATACCCTAGCCTTTCTACTGCCGTTGCCAAGGGCGACCTTGGTAGCGACAGTAGTAAGTGTCAACAAGCATTTCTGGCGCTGTTGTCGGGGAACGGTCGAGAGTTGATCTTAAAGTGTACTTAAGCATGTAATCATACTTTTATCTTTTCCTTTTTGTCCCAGTCTTTTTATTATTTTTGTGTTCATTCTTATGAATGTTGTTTTTGAATTCCACTCTTATCTATCACTACCTCATGAGCGCAAGCTATAACCAGTAGAATCCTTACACCCTATCATAACACCTGGTTATTAGCTACGCCTGCATTTTGGGAATATTCTGTTCTGGGAACGTTCCTTCTTGGGAGTCTACATTTTAGACAACTAGATAAATAATCTCTTGGCTCATTGTGGGATGATTTTAATAACCTCATCATGTAATCCCTTAATGCTGCCATTAGAGAGTGTTCCTCTGTTTTGTCTACTAGTGAGCAAGGTTTATGTTTCATTGTATTACTAGAAAAGCCCCCTTGTCCTAGTTTTCTAACCAACTCCCTAAATAAAATAGTACCACCCGAACATGAGTATTCACCTTTTTGCTGCACTGTCCTTGTGTAATGAGCATAGAAATATAATTGTGAAAATATTCCTTCGGATATTCTTGTCACTAACCTTTCTAGGTCTGGAGCAGAAAAGAACGAAGGAACAACAAACACAAGGTATGTCCAACCAATCATCGTGTAACATTGAACTTTCTATGAACATCTCTTGCCATGTTGCTATGTTGGTTGTCCGATCCCTACCTTTAAGATATACTCATATACTAATCTTGCTCTTTCATCACCATCTGAATAAATCTCTATAATGCTTTCATGTTACCTTTATTTGCTATAGTATATGTTTAGGTTTGAAGTACTTTCATACATCTCTTAAATGAAGCATGGTGCCTAGTTTAGGAGTGGTGATCTTGCTTTCAAAGGACTTTTAATTTAAGCATGCTTATGTTAAAATGCCCTCTTAAATCAAATTAGACGTGGTGTCTAGGTTGGTTTTTGAGCCGATATTATGCTATAGTGGATGTTGGATATTTTGTTGGACTAACCCCTATAGGAAAACTTTCATTATTAATTTGGGAAAGTCCAGAGATGAACTCACACCGGAGATGAAGAGACACATGAACTTCAACAACTTTGCACAATGAAGACTCAGCTCATTCATCATGGATGAAAGAACTATGAGTATCAAGGTTATTTTGTTGTCTTCTACTGCAAGTTATCTTTTGTCTTGAATCATGATAAAATGCAGCCAACACATAAAATACTAGTCTATGCTAAAGTAATCCTAAAAAAACACATCTTTTTATTAGCATAGGTGCAAAATACATATGTTGTGGACAACAACCCATGATTCAAATTCTTGCAATCCTTCAGGTATATATCCACTAACATTATGCAGGAGAGATATTTTGTTCATCCATGATTTGGTCTGAACATTGAATATCCAAAACTCAAACCATAGACACACAAACCTACTCTCAGATCACGAATGGTGCTGGTAGTAGCCTAGCTTTGAGTCTTGCTTGGGCGCTGATAACAAACAGGATGCAATTTACCTTGTATGAGACAACCTATGCCTGCAACATCATTGTCCAAGACATGAAGACAAGAAGTGGGAATTTATCCTCTCTTCAAATCAAGAGCTAGCTTAGGAGATAAGATGGTACGACTACAACAATAGCAAGATCTACAAGTCCAACACATGCACATGTTGTTGGGAGTCCATCTACATCACAAGCCAGCCTGGGAGAGATAATTTTGTTGTCTAGATGTGTTTCACAATCAAGGAGAGGAAAGAGAAATCCAGCTTGAACACTTATTGATCTCTTACTCACCGCTTTGATCAGTACAAACCACTAGATGCTGGCCCAGTCAAGGAGAAGAATATGATCCACCACTCATTCTTCGAATATTGTTCTTGAACACCATCAATGTTATCATCTTTGTCGGACCTGGAGAAGTCAACTTTTGGATCTTTCGCTGCATCTTCAACAACTACACCACTTATGAGCAGCCAAAGAGAACCAAGAGAAGACGTCGAAGGAAGAACTAACTGCCAAGAATTGAGGAGGGCATCATGAAGGATGAAGCCACTGCACCACAAGAATTAGAAAATTGAGAGATAATACCTGAGCTAGCAAATCAAGAAAAATAGTCGATAAGATCTCCATCATCTAGACACTGTTGTGAGAACAAGTCTCAGTCGTGACACTACAAGACAAAGACTCTCATGGAGGCACTCGAGTAGCAGTTCTAATTTCAAGTCTCTTGTCATCCCAATAATTAAAGGGAAATTAAGAAAGGTTGACAAGAGAAGAATGTGGAACTGTCCCTACATCCTCATAGCACAGAATTAATACAAGAAAGAGAGAGGATCCTAGTCAACATACTCGAGGAACAATGCGCCTTCACTGATAAGTCGACACATAGAGAAGGAAGGTCGATACCTCTAAAGATGATTCCACTATGATCTTCCTCCTCTCAAGCACACTGTGAAACAAACAAGAGAAGACAAGTCATTCATGAACAACAAACAGCTAGACAAGAGAAGCTTCCACAAGGTGGTCGACACAATCACACTCTAGTGATTAGTAACATTTCAAGGTAAGTGACTATCACTTTAAAAGCTTCTTCTTAATTCTAGTATGAACATAAATAAAGAACTAAACATGTTTAAGTTGCACCTCACTTGATCCAACCTAATCAACTCAACATGTTCAGTCCTTTGATCTTTGTTCCTAGCTTTACTCTCTTGAATCTCACTGTCTTAACTAAATGAGCTAAAATGTTGTGCATCTAACCTTTGGAAGATGATATCGACACTTTATGCATAGATTATCCTTCATTGGGTTAAGTAATCTGATCTATTAACTATTCTAAGATGCTACTTTCATGCTCATCTGCTGATCCTATCACTCATGTTAAGATTGAATAGAACACATAAACAAAAAGTTTATTTTGTGCAATGTGCCTAAGGTTAGAGAGGAATGAACAAAACTTTTGGTTCTATTGGTGTTTTTCCACCAACAGAGCCCATGCACTTGATCTCTACCTTGTCTTTATGAGCAGGACACACTCTTGAGCAAAACATGGAAAAGTTTGTCACTCCCAAATTCTACAGAGTGAAGGTCCTAGATCTACAAGAACATGCACACTAAGCAAGATGCTGCCAACATCCACAATTAACACTTCACTTCGAATTGCTGGACAAAGAACATGAGTGACACCATATCAAGAGGCATAAGCAAGAAGGAATGATGGAATACGTCGTAATCAGAATTAGAGGACATGAAGTCCTCACAGACTTCTTGGTCCTCCACATGGGAGAAGACGATGATGTCCACCTCATCCTTGGAAGACCATTCCTCTACACTACAAGTGCAATCATCTACAAGAGGAAATCCATTTTCACTTTCCTGGAGAAAAGGTACGATGCTACTTCATTAACTACATACCCAATGAAGCACCCAAGAAGAACAGAAGTGAAAGACGACGCTCTCAACGCCAAAGAAGACAAGCTATCAAGAATAGAGAGGCCAATCATGAAGAAGAAGCTATCAACGCTGTCTGAGAAAAGAAAGAAGAAGAAAAACCTCAGGATAGTGAACCACAGGAAGTGAAGACTCAGACCAAGAAAGTATGGAAGAAAACGTCCGTACCTAAGAGGTACAATCAATAACAACTTTCCAAACGTCTGACATACCTTGGGAGGTCTGAACCAAGGGAAGGTCCGGTTCGTCGAACCTAAATATCCGAACCTTCGCTAAAAGGTAAAATCGGTAGTTATCCTCATATTTAATCCATAATCATTTCTTACATCATCATATTTAATTCACAAATATTTTAATTTCTGCATTGCATTAGAAAACAAAATAAAAATATTTTACTGCATCATAAACTATGAAGCCCCATGTGAATAATTCTATGGCGTGTAAAAACCCGCATGAATGTTCACTGTGGTGGCATAAAAATAAAATATAATAAAAAATATATATGCATACATTCATCCTGTTCTCTTGCATCATAAAATTGTTAAAATACAAAAATATTGAGAAAATGAAAGTGCATTTGCCCCCTATGTGGGTTTTGGTGTATTGATGACATCCAAATTAGTGACTAATGCGTTTCTATCGAGATATCTTGCAGTGATTAGTCCATGAAAGGTTTAAAAGTAAAAATTAAAGATGGAATGATAACTGAAAAGGCATTGGAATCAAAGTGGATCGTCGAGTTTAGTTTATAGTCTTTGAGTATACGTATGCCGCACTATTAAGAGGGATACAAATTCTTCTTGTTTTGGGAAGATAGAGTGCCCAAGCATGGTCTTAAAATCAAAAGAGAGACACTAAAACACCTCACGAACACGGGGAATAATTTCTATCACCTGGAGGGCCAGAACTTCCGACCCCCTAGGTCAGCACTGCTGACCCCCAGCAGTTCCCGCCTAGGCCAGAAGTTCTGACCCGTGCGCGCAGCCAACCCCTAAGTCTGTGAACATTGTTTTCAGTGTAGGTCAGAAGTTCCGGGGTCTCAGGTCAGAAGTTCTGACCTTGGTCTGAACGGTTACTTTTGCACTTGGACTATATATACCTCTTCCCTCTCTCTTCTAAATGACTTCACTCATTCATTTTGACTCACCCACGACCTGAGCAGCTCCCTAAACCTAAAGGTCTCTCCTCCTCTCCTCTTTGCTCCCAACCTCAATTCCCCTAAAGATTTGAGTGGAGAGTGAGTGGATCGAGTGAGGAAATCACTTCCCCAAGCTTGAGCACTTGATTTCTTCGTCAAGTCGGTTGGATTTGTGTCTTTTACTCTTGGGTTCTTGGAACCCTAGCCGGCTAGGCGTGGTCCAAGAGCCTCCATCTTGTGGAAGAGCCTTGGAAAGTTTGTATTACCCTTGTTTCTTAGTGAAGAGCTCAAGTGACCTTTGTGGTAGCCTTGAGAGAGGAAAGGAGTTGGAAGAGACTCTGACCTTTATGGTCACCTCAACAACGAGGACGTAGGAGCTCCTTTGTGGAGTTGCCGAACCTCAGGATAAATCCTTTGTCTCGTGTGCTTGTTGTTGTTGTGATTCATTTGGTTATTACTTGCATATTTGTTACTTCCTCTTCTCTCAAGTTCACTTCTAGGGTTTGGACCCGATCTTAGATTTGGTGGCATCCCAAGGTCAAGGAAGGGTTCCTACATCTTCACCTTACCATTGGGAAGTGGGGTTGTAAGTTATTGATCTCACAAAGTTCATTTAAGCACTTGTAGTTCATCTCCCGTAGGAGGTCGGAACTGCTGACAGTTTGTGTCGGAACATCTGACACGTCGGAAGTTCTGACCCAAACTGTTGGAAGTTCCGACAATTGCTAACAAGTGTCTTTGAGTTTTGTGTAGAATTTTTTAGATTCACCTATTCACCCCCCTCTAGGCATTGTATAGATCCTTTCAATTGGTATCAAAGCTAGAACCTCTTTTGCAACACTTAATCGCGTGAGGAACAATGTCGGATGAAGATAAGAGAATGGAAGAGATTACCGATTTTGCCAAAACTGTAGCCAAAGAGATGATGGCTGAGCAAACCAAGGCATTTCAAGTTGAAATGCAAAAGATGAAGCAAGATATGAGTCAAATGAAAGAGGAACTAAGCAAGAAGGTTGAAGATGCCATCAATGGGGCAAACAAGAATGAGGGAGCCAAAGACAATACAAGTGATGCTGGCGGAAAACAAGATGGAAAAGAAAAGGGTGCCTATTCTAGTACGAGCTTTGACTATGGCCAGCTCGTCAAAGGTCCTACTATGCATTTTCCTTCGGTCAACCATGGCAAGCCACCTCACTTTGATGGCACAAGATACACCGATTGGGCCTACAAGATGAAGATGCATCTTATTGTCGCAAGATTATGGGAAATTGTGGATGTTGGTGTGTTTATACCTACGGATGAAGAAAGAGAGATAACTCCGGAAGAATCATTCAACATCTATCAAAATGCTCAAGCCGTGTCACTACTTCTCTCTTGTCTTAGTCAAGATGAGTTCAACAAGGTCAATGGGATGGAAAGTGCCAAGATGATTTGGGATACTTTGTATGTGTCTTATGAAGGAGATAGAAGCGTGAGAAATGGAAACATTGAGTTGCTTCAAGGAGAAATTGAGAGATTTGTTTTCTTGCAAGGGGAAACCACTCAAATGATGTTTGATAGGCTCATGTCCTTGGTGAACCGTATTAGAGCTCTTGGCAACAAAGATTGGGATGACAATAGAGTTGCTAGAAAAATGTTGTGAGCCTATAGAGCAAAGGATAGTACACTCACTGCCATTATCATGGAGAGGCCCGGTTATGATGAGTTGACACCACAAGAACTACTTTCCAAGATCAAGCATCATGAGGCTTTAAATGAAGACACCACCAATGCTCATAGTCAAAACCCAAATGCCTTGGGGTACAACAAGAATTCCGCTCTCAACGCAACACAAGTACATGAAGGCAAATCATCAAGTCAAGCCAAAAAGAAGAAGAAGGCTAAGGATGACACCTCTAGTGAAGAAGAAGATTTCGATGAGGAAGTTGCCCTAATCATAAAGAACTTTAGAAGATTCATGAAGAAGAAAAGCAACTTCAAGACCTATGGTGATGGAAGAAGAAAAGCCAAGAAAAGGTTTTGTTATGGATGTGGAAAGGAGGATCACTATATTGCCGATTGCCCGGAGGAGAATAAGAAAGGCAAGTACAACAAGGATGACAAGAAGAAGAAGAAGAAGAGAGGTGAAGCTCACATTGGTGAAGAATGGGAATCAAATGAAGATAGTGATGCCTCAAGTGAAGAAGAAAAGAAGGACAAGAAGAAAGGAGCCGCACAGATAGCTATCCAAACCCCTTCTTCGTCAACATCTCTATTCTCCAACTTGGGATCATCACCAAAGCTCTTCCCCAACTTAGAGGCTTCACCAAGGCTCTTCTCCAACCTCCTCGACCACGACAACTATACCCCAACATGCCTTATGGCAAAAGGGGACAAGGTAAAAGAGTCATCTACTTCTTCTATTGATGAGGATGATAGTTGTGATGAGACCATAGAAATACTAGAAGAGAAAATGATTAAGAAATTTGGTAAAAAGGCCTTCACTAAAATCAAATCTCTAATGAAGAAATTGGAGAAAAGGGATAGATGCTTGGAGTTGCAAGGTGACATTATCACTAAGGAAAGAGAAAATTACCTTGCACTTGAAGCATCTATTACTGAGAAAAGGTTGAAGGTTGAGAAGTTAACTTTGGAATTGTCTTTAGCCAATGACAACTTCAATAAATTGGCTAAAGAACATTCTATAGTTAATGACTCAATGGCTAGTCTTAAGAATGAGAAAAGTATAGCTCAAGAATGCCTTACACGCATGGAAGAAAAATATCAAAATCTTGAGCTAAACTTTAACACTCTTTGGACTAGCACTTCAACCTTACCTAAGGCAACCGAAGACTCCAATGTCTCCACTAGCAATGGTTGTAAAAGATGCTATAAAGATGATATAAATGCATGTACAACTAACCTTGTTGAGATGGAGAAGAAATACAAGGAGATTAATAGGTTGAAGATGATCTTGAAGAATGGTTGCAAGTGTCAAGCACAAGAAAACATGACAATATACAAGTCATCAAGGCACCCATCAATCAAGGAAGGCATTGGCTACAATCGGTATGATGGTAAGGCCAATGGAAGGAACACTAACAAGGCCAATAATACCAACCCTTCCAACATGACTTCTACAAGCAACAAGACAATGAAGTTGAAGGAAAAGGAGGCTCCCAAACCACAAGCACCTCTCCCAAGATGTTATGCTAGTGATTACATATGTTGTTGGGGAAGGATGGCAAGATAGTTGTGAGATATGTTGGTGCCCTCAAGAGAAGGGAGATCATGAGGAGTGTTTGGGTGCCCAAGCTTTATGTGACTAACCCCTTAGGACCCAAATCCACTTGGGTACCTAAAACAAAAGCTTAATTTGTTTTGTAGGACTATTCCTCCGGTAGAACAAGTTGGGTGTTGGATAGTGGATGCACCAATCATATGACTGGAGAGAAGAATATGTTCACCTCCTTCCAAGCAAGTCATGATTCATGTGAGAACATTGTGTTTGTGACAATGGAAAAGGGGAAGTTCTCGGTTTGGGTAAAATTGCTATCTCAAATGACAATTCAATTTCAAATGTCTTACTTGTGCATTCATTGAGTTACAATTTGTTATCCGTTTCACAACTTTGTGCAATGGGTTACAATTGTATCTTTACGGATAAGGATGTGAAAGTCTATAGAAGGGAGGATTCCACTATTGCTTTTACGGGTCGCTTCAAAGGCAAACTCTATATAGTTTATTTCACATCTAATAGAGTGAAGCCCGAGACTTGTTTAGTGGCAAAATCTAGCATGGGTTGGTTATGGCATCGCCGACTTGCCCATGTTGGGATGAGGAACTTGGCCAAACTTCAAAAAGGCGAACATGTCCTTGGACTAACAACTGTTTCTTTTGAGAAAGATAGAATTTGCAGTGCATGCCAAGCCGGAAAACAAGTAGGAGCTAAACATCCCATCAAGAATGTTGTATCAACGAAGAGAATCTTTGAGCTGCTTCACATGGATCTATTTGGTCCCGTTGCTTATGTAAGCATCGACGGGAACAAATATCGCTTTGTTATTGTTGATGACTACTCTCGGTACACTTGGGTATTCTTCTTGATGGACAAGAGTGAGACATAAGCTATATTAAAGAAGTTTGCAAGAAGAGTGCAAAATGAGTATGATGTCAAGATCAAGAGAGTTAGAAGCGAGAATGGGACGGAGTTTAGGAACACCAACATTGAAGAATTCCTTGATGAAGAAGGGATCAAGCATGAGTTTTCAGTTCCTTATACTCCTCAACAAAATGGAGTTGTGGAGAGAAAGAACCGGACACTCATTGAAGCCGCAAGAGCAATGTTGGATGAGTACAAGACTCCGGACAACTTTTGGGCGGAAGCCGTCAACACGGCGTGTCATGCAATCAACCGCCTATATCTTCACAAGATCAAAAAGATGACCCCTTATGAGCTTCTAACTGGTAACAAACCTAAGGTCCACTACTTTAGAGTTTTTGGTAGTAAGTGTTTCATACTTAACAAAAAGACCAAAAGCTCCAAGTTTGCACCAAAGGTACATGAAGGTTTTCTACTTGGTTATGGTACTAACGAACATGGATACCGTGTATTCAACACTACAACCAGTAATGTTGAGTTAACAGTAGACGTGACTTTTGATGAAACTGACGGCTCTCAAAAGGAGCAAGTCAATATGGAAGTTGTAGGTAACAAAGAAGACTCTCATCAAGTCATCAAGAAACTCGCTACCGGGGATGTAAAGCCTATTGAAGTGCAAGAAGAAGATGAGGATGTGGACGGTCATCATGTGATTCCCAATGCACATGGTGATCCCTCCACATCAAGATGCAATCATGATGAGATGATCAACAATGCTTGAAGTCAACTACCACGAGATGGTGAACCTCAAGTTGTTGAGCAAGTACATGTTCGACAAGATGATCAAGAAAGACGTGAAGACAACTCCAACAATGATCATGGTCTTGATGATCCAATCAATCAAGACTTTGACAATGATGATGATGGACCTATCCAAAGGAGGATCCAAGCACCACATCCTATAGTGCATCATAGCATTAAATGGGATCATCCCGTTGATAACATTTTGGGGAGCATTCGCCGAGGTGTAACCACTCCCTCTCGGTTAGCAAGTTTTTGTGAACATTACTCATTTCTCTCTCCTTTGGAACCTCTTAGGGTGGAAGAAGCGCTTGATGATCCGGATTGGGTGATGGCCATGCAAGAGGAGTTGAACAACTTCACCCGGAATGAAGTCTGGTCCTTAGTGGAAAGGCCCAAGCAAAATGTGATTGGAACCAAATGGGTATTCCATAACAAGCAAGACGAGTTTGGCGTGGTGACAAGGAACAAGGCACGGTTAGTAGCTAAAGGCTTCACCCAAATCGAAGGTTTGGATTTCGATGAAACCTATGCACCTGTAGCTAGGCTTGAGTCAATTCATATATTACATGCCTTTGCAACTCACCATGATTTCAAGCTATATCAAATGGACATGAAAAGTGCATTCCTCAACAACCCCCTATCCGAGTTGGTGTATGTGGAGCAACCCCCGGGCTTTGAGGATCCAAAGTTTCCTAACCATGTTTACAGGCTTGATAAGGCACTCTATGGGCTTAAGCAAGCCCCTAGAGCTTGGTATGATTGTTTCAAGGACTTCCTTCTCAAACAAGGGTTTGAGATAGGAAAGGCCGACCCTACTTTATTTACTCGCAAAGTCAATAATGATATCTTTGCTTGCCAAATATATGTCGATGACATTATATTTGGTAGTACTAATGAGGCCTTTTGTGAGAAATTTAGTAGGATCATGACCAATAGGTTCGAGATGTCAAGATGGGGGAGTTGAAGTTCTTTCTTGGATTTCAAATCAAGCAACTCAAGGATGGCACGTTCATAAGTCAAACCAAATACACAAGTGACATGCTGAAAAAGTTTGATATGGACAAGGCCAAGCCCATCAAAACACCTATGCCAACAAATGGACATCTTGATCTCAATGAGGATGGTAAGGTCATCGATCAAATGGTATATCGCTCCATGATAGGATCCTTACTTTACCTTTGTGCATCTAGGCCCGATATAGTGCTTAGTGTGTGCATGTGTGCAAGATTTCAAGCTAATCCGAAAGAATGTCACTTAGTGACCGTTAAGAGAATTTTTTTGATATTTGGTATGCACTCCTAATCTTCACTTGTGGTATCCCAAGGGCTCCACTTTTGATTTACTTGGCTATTCCGATTCGGATTATGCCGGTTGCAGGGTAGATCGAAAGAGTACTTCCGGGACTTGCCAATTTATTGGTCGGTCCTTGGTGTCATGGAGCTCTAAGAAACAAAACTCTGTATCCTTATCCACCGCCAAAGCCGAGTATGTGGCGGCCGGTGCTTGATGTGCCCAACTACTTTGGATGAGGCAAACTCTCAAAGATTTTGGATGTGAGCTAAACAAGATTCCACTTTTGTGTGACAATGAGAGTGCCATTAAACTAGCCAATAACCCTGTAAACCACTCTCGCACAAAGCATATAGACATCTACCATTACTTCTTGAGAGACACGAAGCCAAAGGAGACATTGCTTTACGACATGTGAGCACCGAAAAGCAACTAGCCGATATCTTCACAAAGCCCCTAGATGAGTCAAGATTTTGTACCATGAGGAGTGAGCTAAATATCATTGATTCTCGTAACGTGGTTTGAACTTTTGCACTACCTTGTTTGATTAGAAAAAGGAGAAAAACCTTTGCGAAAATCCTTGATTGAAATTTCAAATTATATTTTTATAGCTTTCAAGCGTGGCTATTGTTATGTGTTGTTTATTTGAAATCTAGCCACATTTGAAATCATGTGTTCCACCATATTTTTGCCCCACCTAACTTAGTCTGTACAGTTTGGATGGTTTTCTGGTCTCCGAGCCAGAAGCCTAGGCCAGAATTACCGGCCGCTAGAAGTTCCGGCCCCAGGCGAGAACTTCCGGCTGCCAGAAGTTCCGGCCCAGGCCAAAACTTTCGACTTTTTCCGGCTGGCGCCCTGCTCGGTTCATTTGTTCCCTAAGTCCCGAGCTCCTTCTCTCCCGAACTCCCTCCTCTCTCTCCCAAATTTTCCTTCCCCGCTCTCCGAACCCGCGCCCCCTCTCCGAAACTGCGCCCCCTCTCCCCTGTTCTCCAGTCTCGACCCCCTCCCTCCTCCTGAATCCTCTCCTCCTTTCCACCGAGCTCTCTCCCGAGCTTCTCTCCTCACCGGCCATCACCCCCCCTCTCCTCGCCGCTCTCCCTGGCCGGCGTCCCCCTTCCGGTTGTTCCCCTTTCCCCTCCATCATTCCTCTCGTTTCCCTCCCATGGAGTTCGTTGGTGCAAGCAATGGTTGAGGTTTGGTTTCATGGTGGATCCCCTTCTCCCCGTGGATTCAAGGCTTGTTGGTGGTGAAGGAGTTGTGGATCTGTGCTTGCTCTTTGTGGATTTGGTCTTCTTCTTCCTCTAGCTCAAGGTACTTCATTTAGGGTTCTTCCCTAACCCTAGCTTTTCAATGTACCTTGCTATGCTTCCTATTCTTTCTTCTCTTGAGTTCCTGCTATGCTCCTGTTTCTTTGGATGTGAAGAACCCCACACAGGTTGGTGAACTCGTTGCCGGCAGTCCCAGGCGCCGACCGGCACACTGCCCTCGGTACCTCCGACCCCCGGGTCAGTAGTACCGGATGTCAGTAGTTCCGGATGGCCCTAGAACTTCCGGCCCTAGTACACCATCCCATGCTCGGTTCTCCAGGTCTGAGGGTCCCTCTTTGCTGTTTCTCCTTTCATGGCCCCTCCTTTCTTCTCTGCAGCCATGGTTGATGATTCCAGTCCTCCGCAGCGGTGTGAGAAGCAGTCCAAGCATGCTCAAGACCGCCCCGCTGTTTTGATGATTCTCGTCGTCGGTGTTCTACCCGTGGTCGGGGTGGTGCCATTGTTCCGTGGCTCCCTCATGATGGTGCTCCCATAGTTGATGCAGAAGAGGAGGCTTTGGAGCGTGCCGGTCGGACCATTGCCGCTGAAGTTCGATCCCCTCAGTATGGGCCGAACTTTGTCAGCAGCTTGGTTCCATTCGACGGGGAGGCTCCATCGATCCGGCGCCCTAGTCTTTCCACTCCTCGTGGTTAGTGGGCTCATCCTCGTCCGGTGGATTATCGTCATGATGCCAAGGCAGTCCGCTCCTATCGTGCTCGCAATCTATATGCTGAAGATGAAAAGGATCTCCGTCTTGAGGACAGGTTTTGGCACCATGTTCAGTTCTTTTTATATGATTCAATTCTCTACTCCAAGTATCTCAAGAAGAAGGTGCCTCCAGTGGTTCCTATGAAATGCATTGATGTTCATTCTCTATCCAACTTTGAAGAACCTGAGCTTAAGCAGCTTGTGCAAGATTTTGACAAGTTTCGTCTTCCTCGCTTGATGGAGTTTCAGAAAGATTGGAACAATGATATTATCATGCAATTTTATGCCTCCTATCATCTTCAGCAGGACATTCCTCAGTCATCGGATGTTATTCATTGGATGACGGAAGGCAAGCATTACAGGGTGGATTATGTGACATTCTCTCATCTGCTTGGCTTTGACCATCGTGATCGCGATGCTCTAGCTCTTTCAGATTATGAGGAATTTGCCATTGAGGAGGAGCAACACATGTACTTTGCCGGTCACTTTCCTGATCATCAGACCACCTACCTGAAGCCATACTTCTATGTGTTGAACAACATTTTTCATCAGGTGGTGTATCCCAAGATTGGAGACTCTACATTTATTCGGGATGACTCAACTAAGGTGGTTCAGAGGTTTGGGGAAGAGATCTTTCTATTCTCTCTCAATCAATATATATGGGTCAAGATTCGGGAAGCTTCTGAGGATCCGGGCAAGCACCTTCCATATGCTCCATACCTCATGCATATCATTGAGCAAGTCTCTGGCATTTGGATCCCCACAGATGTGACCCATCAGCGCTTCAAGATTGTCAACAAAACTTCCATGCTTGCTAAGGATCTGCTCAAGGACCTGATGAATGATGCTAAGGGTCAAGGTGCCTCCAGCTCTCGTCCTCGCCGTGGTGGTTCTCCCACCCCTCTTCTTTGTGGCTCTAGTGGTGTGCCGTTATCTCCCTCTTCCGGTAAGAAGCCCAGCAAGTTCCAGTTCTTGCTGCAATATATGTTTGGAGAGTGTTGTGCTAGTGCCAAGAGGGAGCATGATCTTCAGGAGGGGCTCTACAGCTTGCAACAGTTCCATGGGATTGAGTCTGCTCCTCCTCCGCCCTTTGTGCCTCCTCGTGATCCCTATGAGCTGGATCACGGTTGTGGGTGTGGATCACTTTGCCCTTCTGTGGCATAAGCTCCTCCTGGATGGGTGGCATGGTGTCCAGCTTGTTCTTGAGGTGGTTCTTCTCACGCTTTGGTTGCCAAGTTTGCAGATACTATGAGCAGGGAATTTGAGATGAGCATGATGGGCGAGATGACGTTTTTCCTCTGATTGCAAATCAAGCATTCTCGAGAGGGAACGTTCGTGCACCAGGGTAAGTATACCAAGGATATCCTGAAGAAATTCGATATGGGTGAGGCCAAGCCTCTTCCAACACCCATGTCGACCATGACGGCCCTGGATGCGGACAAGGAGGGAGAAGCAGTGGACCAGAAGGAGTACCAGAGTATGATCGGGTCGCTGCTGTACCTGACGGCGACACGCCCGGACATCCAGTTCGCGGTGTGTATTTGCGCGCGTTTTCAGTCTTCGCCGCACACTTCTCACCGTCAGGCAGTCAAGCGCATTATGAGGTACTTATGCTTCACTCCTGAGTTTGGGATTTGGTATTATGCTTCCTCCACCCTCTCTCTTTGTGGTTATTCTGATGCCGATTTTGCTGGTTGCCGGATTGAGCGCAAGTCCACTTCTGGGACTTGCCAGTTTATTGGTTCTTCTCTTGTATCGTGGTCTTCTCGCAAGCAGTCTAGTGTCGCCCAGTCTACCATGGAGGCTGAGTATGTTGCTGCGGCTAGCTGCTGTTCCTAGTTGCTTTGGATGATGGCCACTTTGTGTGATTTTGGTCTGAGTTTTTCTCGCGTTCCTTTGCTTTGTGACAACACGAGTGCTATTAGCATTGCTAAGAACCCCGTGCTGCACTCTAAGACCAAACACATTGATGTGCGCTTTCATTTTCTACGAGACCACTATGAGAGGGGTGATATCGACCTTCGCCATGTCGATACTCATCATCAGTTGGCTGATATTTTCACCAAGCCTTTGGACCAATCAACTTTTGCTAGGTTGAGAGGTGAGCTTGGTGCGTGTTTCCCCTTTTAGATGGGGAAAACATTTTTGACTCTTATACTATAAACTAACTTTGTGTTTTTTAGTTGGTTTCTTCATGCATCTCTGCATTTCAACTTGCATATTTACATTCAGAGCTTCATGTATATAATCTGAAGAATGTAACTATGTTCTGTATAGTATTTGTTCCGATGCTTTATGCTGTAGCTTATGCTCTTTCTGATCACTGTTACATGTTCTGAGCGGAGCTATTTTATGAATAGTGAATCTGTTTAATGATCATAAAACTTGAAAATGTTCACCATTGAGATTTGCAACTAGCATGTGTAGAATGTGTTGAAATCACTTGTGCTTTTCATATATGCTAGGTTGCTATGTCTCTAGTGTTGAGTCATTCACTTGCTTGGTATGTTCATATTCTGTTTTAAAATTTGAACCAAGTTAAGTAAATTGGAAAGATCGAGATGGGATTGCTTGTCAGCACATCACAGTTTCGAGACTGTTTCTCATTGCACTTTGAGTTAAACTTGAGCTGTGTAGTGTATGACCGAAACTGTTGCTTTAAGCTTCTGATTGCTTCTGCATAGGCTTCACACAATTGAAAAGTTAGGCAATGACAAGTTTTCAACCTCTCGCAATCGCATGCTGAAATTTAAACTTGTGTAATTTAACCGCTGCAACTCTGATAAAATTTGGATACACTAGTCTATGTTTCATTCTATAGCATGATGATTGAACTGTGCTAGGTGTAGTTCACCTTGTATACATGTTTAGCACTTGTTTGACTTCCTGTCTATACATGTTTGGTGCTATTTTGATGGTGAATACCTTTTTGGCTGAAAACTGCTCGTTTTGCTCTCATGCTCATATTTTGTATTTAGTGATCAGTTTGAGCCTTTGCTAGCTTCTTATGGATGTTGTTGAGTCATCTGATCAAAACTGTATAGAGCATCCTTGCACTCTCTTGATTATATTCCTGAAGCTGCTAACTTGCATCTTAACTCCTATGCATTTTTGAGGGAGATATTCTGTCAAGGGGGAGAAACTTGAGTGCTTGTGCACATTTGCTTGATGGTGCATTTTCAACTAAGGGGGAGAAAATTTTGCCAAATCATGTGTTACTTGGGCTGTGTGCACTATATGAGGGGGAGTTTGCTAGTTGTGTTGAGCCTTTGCCTCTTTCTTGAGGGACTAGCTAACATTTTCAGCTTTTCAATTGGTTTTCAGCTCTTCAATTAGTATCGAACTCTTTTGGTTTTTGAGTTGGTAACAGTTGGTATTCGAGCTTCCTCGCTCGCGGTGTTGAGCCCGTTCTGCCTCTTCTTGAGGGCTATCTCTGTTTTGCTTGATTTTTAGTTGATCTTTAAATTGGTATCAAGTTTTCTTGCTAGCGGTGTTAAGCCTGTTCTACCTCTTCTTGAGTGCTAGCTTTGCTTTGCTTGGTCGCATCGAGCCGTTGCCCAAGTCTTTGGGGACCAAGTTTTCATGCTCTTTCCACTTGACCTTCTTCGGCTTTGCTATGCTTTTGGGTCATTTGGTCGAGTTCTCTCTCTTTCTTCTTCCTTCTTCTATTCTATTATGATTTGTGTTGGTAGTTGACAATGCACTCATCAAGGGGGAGATTGTGGATACATGGGTGTATGTCGAGTCTCTGAGTGATGAGTGATTGTCAACTGGGATAATGCGCATGTTCTTTGGTTTGTGTTGTGCAGGTGTCGAGCACGGATGCAGTGATCGAAGGCAAGGTGAAGGTCATGTAGAGACGTGCCGTGCCAATGGACCGAGAGTGGTGAAGGGCGGACGTGAGGCTTGGACTGAGGGACCGGTGGCCTGAGGATCAGCTGTGGTGGCTGACAGCCTGGGACAGCGACAAGCGAAGACTTGCGGGTGGATGGGGTGCACGGGCGGTGCATTCCATCTACGGCTCGGTTTGGTGGTTGAGCCACAGAAAAACCACCAAGTGGACGGTTTCCAGGTTTAGGCCTCAAAACCTAGGCGCTGATGGTTTCCGAGTTTGGGCCACAAAACTCGAGCTAAGGACGGTTTCCAGGTTTGGGCCTCAATACCTGGGTGCTGCGGGTTGGCTGTGCTTGGGCCACAAAACTCAGGCGATGGTTGGATGGTCTCCCGGTTTGGGCCTCAAAACCGGGGGTTGGCTGTAAAGGCTGGTTTCCCGGTTTGGGCCACAAAACCGGGGGTGCGACGTCCGGGAAAGGACAAGCAGAGCGGTGGCGGCACGTGGCGGCAATCGGCGAGGTTGCGTCGAGGCAACGCTACCAGTTGTGCGGGCGTGGCCGTCGGATCACCACCTACCGCGAGTTGGTCCAGAATAACCCTAGGGTTTTGCTGGATCGCTCTGTAATTAGTTAGGGGTAGAGTGGGAATTAGAATTAGGATAAGTAGGGGGAGACACCCACCTCCCCATCTATATCAGTCATTTGCTCTTTGCTTCTAGGGTTTCCTGCTCTCCCAATCCCCTGCTGTAGCTACTGAGATCCGCAGAGAACCATACCTCTGTGTACTGAAGATTTTGAGGAAGTGAGACCGTATTCTCACTGTTGTAGCGTGTGGTAGCCACACGGTTGCAGATCGATGACTTGATTCACGTTTTTGTTCGTGTTCTTCGCGTTCTTCGTTTCTGTGCGATTTCATCACTCGATCTCCTTCTCTGTTGTGTCTTTGCGAAATCCGTTTGAATCAACTTGTTCTTTATAGTGAGGAGATCATTTCCACCGAAGGAGTTCATCTAACTCGTCACGAACAAGTAGATCGGGTTGATTTCATTTTCGTGGCACTTTTTCGTTCATACTCCTCCCCTTTCGATTTCCCGGTGTTTGAGTTGATTTGAGCGGATGATTTCTTGGGGATAGTCTCCTAACTACCTCGTGATCATCCTCTCCAAGTTTGGGAACTTGGGATTGAGTTTTGTTTCGGTTTTGGGAGGATTCGTGAGAGGGGCGACCAAAATCGCCCTCTCTGTTCATCCGCGGACAGTCCGCCAGGTGAACCGCGGACAGTCCGCGCGTCGGGGTCGAGCCAGACCAGTAGCAGCGAGCCTCAGCCATTTTGGTCGGATTTGACCGGCGGACAGTCCGCCGTAGTCGATTGCGGACAGTCCGCGAGTCGACCAGGGACCTTCAGCAACCTTGCTGTTTTGTCCATTTGGCCGGCGGACAGTCCGGAGTTGAGCCGAACAGTCCGGGACCGTACCGGCGGACAGTCCAAGAACTCACTGTGTGTTTCGGTTTAGTGCATTTGCTCTCCTGGCTTCTCCGCTTGGTTTCCAGACTTCTCGTTTGGCCCTAGAGTTGATCAAGGAACCTCTCTAAGTATCTTTGCTACTTGTTAGCATAGGTATTTGGGGATATCTCAACGTAGCCGTCTATCTACGTTCGGGATTTGGTTTTTGAGGGTTGAACTTGCTCCGGTGCTTTTGGCATTTGGTTCGCTATCGCTTTGTGGTGCCTCGCTGTGATCCTAGGGATCATCCACCCTCTTCCAAGGGTCGTGGGCATCACGGTTTCGATCGAAGCTCTTGGGGTTGATTTTGGGAACAAAAGGCCAAAGTTTCGAGAGAAATTTTTGAGCTCCCATTCACCCCCCTCTGGTCGCCTTGCTATTGCATTCTCGGTCCTTCAGTGTATTCAACACTACAACCAGTAATGTTGAGTTAACAGTAGACGTGACTTTTGATGAAACTGACGGCTCTCAAAAGGAGCAAGTCAATATGGAAGTTGTAGGTAACAAAGAAGACTCTCATCAAGTCATCAAGAAACTTGCTACCGGGGATGTAAAGCCTATTGAAGTGCAAGAAGAAGATGAGGATGTGGACGGTCATCATGTGATTCCCAATGCACATGGTGATCCCTCCACATCAAGATGCAATCATGATGAGATGATCAACAATGCTTGAAGTCAACTACCACGAGATGGTGAACCTCAAGTTGTTGAGCAAGTACATGTTCGACAAGATGATCAAGAAAGAAGTGAAGACAACTCCAACAATGATCATGGTCTTGATGCTCCAATCAATCAAGACTATGACAATGATGATGATGGACCTAACCAAAGAAGGATCCAAGCACCACATCCTATAGTGCATCATAGCATTCAATGGGATCATCCCGTTGATAACATTTTGGGGAGCATTCGCCGAGGTGTAACCACTCGCTCTCAGTTGGCAAGTTTTTGTGAACATTACTCATTTCTCTCTCCTTTGGAACCTCTTAGGGTGGAAGAAGCGCTTGATGATCCGGATTGGGTGATGGCCATGCAAGAGGAGTTGAACAACTTCACCCGGAATGAAGTCTGGTCCTTAGTGGAAAGGCCCAAGCAAAATGTGTTTGGAACCAAATGGGTATTCCGTAACAAGCAAGACGAGTTTGACGTGGTGACAAGGAACAAGGCACGGTTAGTAGCTAAAGGCTTCACCCAAATCGAAGGTTTGGATTTCGATGAAACCTATGCACCTGTAGCTAGGCTTGAGTCAATTCGTATATTACTTGCCTTTGCAACTCACCATGATTTCAAGCTATATCAAATGGACGTGAAAAGTGCATTCCTCAACATCCCCCTATCCGAGTTGGTGTATGTGGAGCAACACCCGGGCTTTGAGGATCCAAAGTTTCCTAACCATGTTTACAGGCTCGATAAGGCACTCTATGGGCTTAAGCAAGCCCCTAGAGCTTGGTATGATTGTCTCAAGGACTTCCTTCTCAAACAAGGGTTTGAGATAGGAAAGGCCGACCCTACTTTATTTACTCGCAAAGTCAATAATGATATCTTTGTTTGCCAAATATATGTTGATGACATTATATTTGGTAGTACTAATGAGGCTTTTTGTGCGGAATTTAGTAGGATCATGACCAATAGGTTCGAGATGTCAAGATGGGGGAGTTGAAGTTCTTTCTTGGATTTCAAATCAAGCAACTCAAGGATGGCACGTTCATAAGTCAAACCAAATACACAAGTGACATGCTGAAAAAGTTTGATATGGACAAGGCTAAGCCCATCAAAACACCTATGCCAACAAATGGACATCTTGATCTCAATGAGGATGGTAAGGTCATCGATCAAATGGTATATCGCTCCATTATAGGATCCTTACTTTACCTTTGTGCATCTAGGCCCGATATAATGCTTAGTGTGTGCATGTGTGCAAGATTTCAAGCTAATCCGAAAGAATGTCACTTAGTGGTCGTTAAGAGAATTTTTCGATATTTGGTATGCACTCCTAATCTTCGCTTGTGGTATCCCAAGGGCTCCACTTTTGATTTACTTGGCTATTCCGATTCGGATTATGCCGGTTGCAGGGTAGATCGAAAGAGTACTTCCGGGACTTGCCAATTTATTGGTCGGTCCTTGGTGTCGTGGAGCTCTAAGAAACAAAACTCTGTATCCTTATCCACCGCCGAAGCCGAGTATGTGGCGGCCAGTGCTTGATGTGCCCAACTACTTTGGATGAGGCAAACTCTCAAAGATTTTGGATGTGAGCTAAACAAGATTCCACTTTTGTGTGACAATGAGAGTGCCATTAAATTAGCCAATAACCCTGTAAACCACTCTCGCACAAAGCATATAGACATCTGCCATTACTTCTTGAGAGACCACGAAGCCAAAGGAGATATTGCTTTACGACATGTGAGCACCGAAAAGCAACTAGCCGATATCTTCACAAAGCCCCTAGATGAGTCAAGATTTTGTACCTTGAGGAGTGAGGTAAATATCATTGATTCTCATAACGTGGTTTGAACTTTTGCACTAACTTGTTTGATTAGAAAAAGGAGAAAAAACTTTGCGAAAATCCTTGATTGAAATTTCAAAATATATTTTTATAGCTTTCAAGCGTGGCTATTGTTATGTGTTGTTTATTTGAAATCTAGCCTCATTTGAAATCATGTGTTCCATCATATTTTTGCCCCACCTAACTTAATCTGTACAGTTTGGATGGTTTTCTGGTCTCCGAGCCAGAAGCCCAGGCCAGAATTACCGGCCGCTAGAAGTTCCGGCCCCAGGCGAGAACTTTCGGCTGCCAGAAGTTCCGGCCCTGGCCAGAACTTTCGACTTCCTCCTGCCGGCGCCCTACTCGGTTCATTTGTTCCCCAAGTCCCGAGCTCCTTCTCTCCCGAACTCCCTCCTCTCTCTCCCGAATTTTCCTTCCCCGCTCTCCGAACCCGCGCCCCCTCTCCCCTGTTCTCCAGTCTCGACCCCCTCCCTCCTCCTGAATCCTCTCCTCCTTTCCCCCGAGCTCTCTCCCGAGCTTCTCTCATCATCGGCCGTCGCCCCCCTCTCCTCGCTGCTCTCCCTGGCCGGCGTCCCCCCCTTCCGGTTGTTCCCCTTTCCCCTCCATCCTTCCTCTCGTTTCCCTCCCATGGACTTAAGCAGCTTGTGCAAGATTTTGACAAGTTTCGTCTTCCTCGCTTGATGGAGTTTCAGAAAGATTGGAACAATGATATTATCATGCAATTTTATGCCTCCTATCATCTTCAGCAGGACATTCCTCAGTCATCGGATGTTATTCATTGGATGACGGAAGGCAAGCATTACAAGGTGGATTATGTGACATTCTCTCATCTGCTTGGCTTTGACCATCGTGATCGCGATGCTCTAGCTCTTTCAGATTATGAGGAATTTGCCATTGAGGAGGAACAACACATGTACTTTGCCGGTCACTTTCCTGATCATCAGACCACCTACCTGAAGCCATACTTCTATGTGGTGAACAACGTTTTTCATCAGGTGGTGTATCCCAAGATTGGAGACTCTACATTTATTCGGGATGACTCACCTAAGGTGCTTCAGATGTTTGGGGAAGAGATCTTTCTATTCTCTCTCAATCAATATATTTGGGTCAAGATTCGTGAAGCTTTTGAGGATCCGGGAAAGCACCTTCCATATGCTCCATACCTCATGCATATCATTGAGCAAGTCTCTGGCATTCGGTTCCCCACAGATGTGACCCATCAGCGCTTCAAGATTGTCAACAAAACTTCCATGCTTGCCAAGGATCTGCTCAAGGACCTGATGAATGATGCTAAGGGTCAAGGTGCCTCCAGCTCTCTTCCTCGCCGTGGTGGTTCTCCCACCCCTCTTCTTTGTGGCTCTAGTGGTGTGCCGTTATCTCCCTCTTCAGGTAAGAAGCCCAGCAAGTTCCAGTTCTTGCTGCAATATATGTTTGGAGACTGTTGTGCTAGTGCCAAGAGGGAGCATGATCTTCAGGAGGGGCTCTACAGCTTGCAACAGTTCCATGGGATTGAGTCTGCTCCTCCTCCGCCCTTTGTGCCTCCTCGTGATCCCTATGAGCTTTATCAGGAGGAGTGTGCCTAGTACCGCGACGACGCCTCGTCTCACTGCCCTGGCAAGGGCCCCGCTGCTGTTGATGATATTGAGAGTGACGACGACAGTGATGACGGTGCTGCTGGCAACAATGATGATGATGAGGACTATGTTGAGGAGGACTTCTAGCTTTTCTTTATCATAGCCTACCCCTTTTGGCACTTGTTGACAAAGGGGGAGTGTTAGGCTTTGTTATCTTTTGTAATAGCTTTTGGTAGGTTGGTTCGAGACTTTGAAACTTTCAAACTTGTATTAACTATGCCGTGTGGTGGCAACTATGTGATGGACATCTATATTTGTGGTGTGTAATGGATGATTGTAGGACAAGTTCTTGCTATTTATCTATCTTAATTATCTAATATGCTTGTATCTTGTTCTCATATGCTTGGTGGTTGTTATTTTTGATGGCCATGTGTTGCTCTATGTCATATTTTGTTTCCTTGTCCATCCAATTTCTAGTTTCTTGTGTGTGAGAATAACATGCCATATTGCATCACGTTATTCATATGTATATATTTGCTTACTCACTTGTTCATGCCCCCCCCACAGACTACAAAATTTAGGGGGAGCTCTTTTCTCTTAATATATATGCAATTGATTATTGATCATGCCATTGGAATTCAAATCTAAAGCATATATTAAGAGGGAGATTCTCACAAATTTTGGGGTTCAAAAGTTTCAAAACTTTCAATCTTATGTAAGCCTAAGTTGGTTGTCATCAATTACCAAAAAGGGGGAGATTGAAAGTGCATTTGCCCCCTATGTGGGTTTTGGTGTATTGATGACATGCAAATTTGGGACTAATGCATTTCTATCGAGATATCTTGCAGTGATTAGTCCATGAAAGGTTTAAAAGTAAAAGAAAAGATGGAATGATAACCCACAATTCTTGATTACCGAAAAGGCGTTGGACTCAAAGTGGATCGTCGAGTTTATTTTATAATCTTTGAGTATAGGTATGCCGCACTATTAAGAGGGATACAAGTTCTTCTTGTTTTGGGAAGATAGAGTGCTCAAGCATGGTCTCAAAATCAAGAGAGAGACACTAAAACACCTCACGAACACGGGCAATATTTTCTGTCACCTGGAGGGCCAGAACTTCCGACCCCCTAGGTCAGCACTGCTGACCCCCAGCAGTTCCGGCCCACCCCTAAGTCTGTGAACTGTGTTTTCAGTGTAGGTCAGAAGTTCCGGGGTCTCAGGTCAGAAGTTCCGACCTTGGTCTGAACGGTTACATCTGCACTTGGACTATATATACCTCTTCCCTCTCTCTTCTAAATGACTTCACTCATTCATTTTGACTCACCCACGACCTGAGCAGCTCCCTAACCCTAAAGGCTCTCTCCTCCTCTCCTCTTTGCTCCCAACCTCGATCCCCCTAAAGATTTGAGTGGAGAGTGAGTGCATCGAGTGAGGAAATCACTTCCCCAAGCTTGAGCACTTGATTTCTTCGTCAAGCCGGTTGGATTTGTTTCTTTTACTCTTGGGTTTTTGGAACCCTAACCGGCTAGGCGTTGTCCAAGAGCCTCCATCTTGTGGAAGAGCCTTGGAAAGTTTGTATTACCCTTGTTTCTTAGTGAAGAGCTCAAGTGACCTTTGTGGTAGCCTTGAGAGAGGAAAGGAGTTGGAAGAGACTCCGACCTTTGTGGTCACCTCAACAACGAGGACGTAGGAGCTCCTTTGTGGGGTTGCCGAACCTCAGGATAAATCCTTTGTCTCGTGTGCTTGTTGTTGTTGTGATTCATTTGGTTATTACTTGCATATTTGTTGCTTCCTCTTCTCTCAATTTCACTTCTAGGGTTTGGACCCGATCTACGATTTGGTGGCATCCCAAAGTCAAGGAAGGGTTCCTACATCTTCACCTTACCACTAGGAAGTGGGGTTGTAAGTTATTGATCTCACAAAGTTCATTTAAGCACTTGTAGTTCATCTCCCGTAGGAGGTCAGAACTACTGACAGTTTGTGTCGGAACTTCTGACACGTCGGAAGTTCTGACCCAAACTGTTGGAAGTTCCGACAGTTTCTAACAAGTGTCTTTGAGTTTTGTGTAGAATTTTTTAGATTCGCCTATTCACCCCCCCCTCTAGGCATTGTATAGATCCTTTCAATTGGTATCAAAGCTAGAACCTCTTTTGCAACGCTTAATCGCGTGAGGAACAATGTCGGATGAAGATAAGAGAAAGGAAGAGATGGCCGATTTTGCCAAAACTGTAGCCAAAGAGATGATGGCTGAGCAAACCAAGGCATTTCAAGTTGAAATGCAAAAGATGAAGGAAGAGATGAGTCAAATGAAAGAGGAACTAAGCAAGAAGGTTGAAGATGCCATCAATGGAGCAAACAAGAATGAGGCAGCCAAAGACAATACAAGTGATGCTGGTGGAAAACAAGATGGAAAAGAAAAGGGTGCCTATTCTAGTATGAGCTTTGACTATGGCCAGCTCGTCAAAGGTCCTACTATGCATTTTCCTTCGGTCAACCACGGCAAGCCACCTCACTTTGATGGTACAAGCAAATGAATGTTCCATCCACTGTTGGAGCATTATTTCAGCAACCATCAACATCAATGAAAGCTCTGATACAGGAAGGACATATCCACAGCCAGTCTGCTACATTGCAAGATTGAACGACTACGTCAACATTCAGCTTGGGGGAAGGCACCCTCATGTATCCACGTATGTATCTTTATCCTCTTAAGTTTTTCATTCTATAAATAAATTCAAAATAAAAAAAATGTGAGCACATGAAGGCTCACCCTTAAAAAGAAAAAGAAAAAAAATATGGGCCCATGAAGGCTCACCATTAATTATAAAAAAATACAAAAATATATGGGCACATGAAGGCTCAACGCTACTAAGGGAACTAGCTTGGGGGAGACGCACCCCCATTATCTTCGTGATTCAGGTATGTCTTTATTATTATTATTATTAGTTTTTATATGATATCTTAAAGTGTGTCAGAATAAATAAATAAAATAGTGTGTTTAGTTGTTTTAAGAAGTTGATGACCAAAGAAGAATCCTTTCTCTCTCTAATCTTTTGCATGGAAATGATGAATGGTTGCCCTATCTAATTTCTTTCAAGTACCTAGCCTTTAAAGCATCAGTTCTCCTAATTAATAATGATGCCTTAAAATGAAATTAAATGCATGGATGGCAAATACTTGTTCTATGGTCTAGGTAATTGAGATATGACATGTGATGATCTGAGCTGCTATTATCTTGTTCTAAACAACACTAGAATTCTGGAGATTTCTCAATATGAATATGACTAATAAATGCATTGAGTTAAATTAAGCTTTGTGACCCTATGAGAAGTTATCATGCCATTGAATTAAGATCACTTACATATTTCATCCATCTTCCATATAAATGCTCATAATTATCTGTTGCTATCCTCTCATAAGATTCTTGGAAGCATGTGGCTATTTAAAAAAAAAGAGAAAAGAAAAAAATATCCAAGGAAATAAAAAAGGACAAGTGTCCGAAACCTCAAAAAAGATAGATCCCGAGGAAATAAAAAGGGACAAGTGTCCGGAACCTTGAAATAAAAAAAACAAAAAAAAGAGAGAAAAAATGTCAAAAAAATGGGCATGTGCCCGATAGTAGAATTAGCCTCATAGCCATATGTCTCTAATAAACAAAAGAGAGTGATATATTCAAAAGAGCATCCGACTCCATTTCCCATACACATGCACTTCTTGAGTCAATGGTTGGTTGACTTTCTCTTTGGATCCATTATTTAATTTGACAACATATGTATTAAAGCTTTTGAAAATTAATTAAAAACTCTGGGATAAAGGTGAAGTGAAAGAGCTGGAGACATAGTGCTTGATTTGATCATTCAATCTTTCAATTACTCAAGATATAATGTAAAAGTAATAAGCCCCATGAAGAATAACATGATATATTTCGGAGAATTTTTATTTAACAATAGGTGTACTTGTTGGAAGTGAAGATATTGTAGCAACTCCTGATCCATTGTTAAGTTTGGTTTTGCTAAGGGACTAGCAAACGGTAAGCTTGGGGGAACTTGTTGACGGTCCTTATAGTCATTATTATACCATCAACTAATGCCATGGAATGATATGAAATGAACCATAAAGCATAGTTGTAGGGTTTGAATCTAACAAGTTCCGCGAGTTGTGTTGTTCTCACTTGTTTTGCAGGGTTATCAATATTTCACTATATAAAATTATCTCAAGTGATGAAATAGAGCACACCATTACGAAAGCACATCGAGATGATCGAAACGGACATATGGTTTGCTACATTTGGAGTCCTGACGAGAGAGTCCTTGTTGGATACGACTTGGAAGCTTCCACAACAACCTGGAGTGATCACCAAGCAACACAATTTAGGGGATAAAGTGACAGATCCAACAACTTTGGTGAATCACTATTTTCCAGGGAGTTTTCCAGCAGATGGAAAGAGGTAGAGTCCTATTCCAACACGATGAATTGCGCAAACAGATGGCAAGTCGCGTTAGGGCAACAAGGGAGGTTCCAGAAGACACCACGTCGAAAGAGGGACAGGGTAGCCGCCATTTGGGGCCGGCTGGCCTAGGCTAGAGCTCCACCAGGCCCATCTTCGTGGAGCGTTCCCTAATCGACCACCTCGATGCATCTCAACCCTTGTTCAAGGTCGGTTTGATCTGAGGGCTGCGGTTCATCCTTAGGGGCTATAAAACCAGACCCAGACCCCCCTAGGGAGGCATCTCCATCTTCATCTTCATTGTTCATCTACATATCCAACTTTACATTTTCAAGTAGAAGTAGAGATCCCTCTAGTTGATTTAGATCTAGTTCTAGTTCCAGTTCTAGTTCATCTAGTTGTAGAGAGTTATCCAAAGATTAGAATTAGAAGAGAGAGAGAGAGAGGTATTAGAGGAGGATTAGAAGGAGCTCCGGCCTATCGGATCTACTTCTTCAACTTGTACCTGCGGATTCAAGTTCTTGAAGAGCTTGGATCACGATATTCTTCGGTCATCATCTTCTAATTATCAGTAAGTGTTCTTGTTCTTATTATTATTCTGGCTTGCAACTCTAATTAGAGTACAAACTCTAATTAGAGTACTCTAATTCAAGTAACTAGGGATTAGAGGAGTAGTCGTCGTGTAAGCGTGGTGCTTAGACTCGGTTACATGCATAGTGTACCCTAAATTCCGGACCGGTGGTAGCTCGCGGGTGTGACTCTTATAGGCATGTTGAATCTTCCATAGTCCACCTCCCGTCTATAGGACTAGCAGGAGTATATTACTTGAGAACAGCCATACTCTGGATGTGGTCTCCCAACGTAATCCATAGTTGAGTAATAATCGCATAGCTCCCTGAGGTTAGAGCTGGTAACCTTAGTTATCCCCTTTATCTTTAGTGTTCTTATCTTTGTTAGTGCTTAGGGTTTAAGAAATAGACTTAAGACAATCACCCCGTTCCTTTGGGTTCGATATAAAATTGGGTCTACATCCGGTGAAGTGCGGGTATCTAATCTGTGCGCTTGCGGATTTATCTCTTGTGTTCTGATAACATACCCTAGCCTTTCTATTGTCGTTGCTAAGGGCGACCTTGGTAGCGACGGTAGTAAGTGTCAACAGGCGGTCAAGCGCATTATGAGGTATCTCCTATACACTCCTGAGTTCGGACTTTGGTACTCTTCTTCTTCGACCCTTTCGCTTTATGGTTACTCCGATGCGGATTTTGCTGGCTATCGGCTTGAGCGCAAGTCTACTTCCTAGACTTGTCAGTTTCTTGGCTCTTCGCTTGTTTCGTGGTCTTCTTGCAAGCAGTCTAGCGTAGCCTAGTCTACCACCGAGGCCGAGTATGTCGTTGCCGCTTCTTGTGCTTCGTAGCTTTTATGGATGGTTGCTACATTGCGTGATTTTGGTCTAGATTTCAGTCGGGTTCCATTGCTTTGTGATAATACTTCTGCCATTAGTGTAGTAAAGAACCCTGTTCTTCACTCCAACACCAAACACGTCGATGTTCGCTTTCACTTTCTTCGTGATCACTACGAGAAAGGCGACGTTGACCTTAGGCATGTAGACACCCAAAACCAGCTTTCAGATATCTTTACCAAGCCTTTGGATCTCTCAACTTTTGCTAGGTTGAGAGGTAAGCTTGGTGTGTGTTTCCCCTTTTAGTTGGGGGAAGCATTTTGCTTGTTGTATCATAGATTGACTCTCTGATACCCTTTTGATTTGGGTTTTCTGACTTCGTATACGCTTTTTGCTCCGATTGTTTCTAGACTAGTCTTTGCATGCATCTTATCATGTATAAATCTTGCATTTTCGAGCTTCATGTCTATAATATTTAGAATGAAATTATGCTCTGAATAGTTTTGCTCTGATGCTATATGATGATGCTTGTAGCTTAGGCTCCTTTTGATCACATTATACATGTTGTGAGCTAAGCTACTTTTATGAATGGTGAATATGCTTAATTGAACATAAAACTTGAAACATGTTCACCATTGAGACTAGGACTAGCATGCGTAGAATGTGTTGAGGTCACTTGTGCTATTTAATATATGCTAGGTTGCTATGTCTCTTGCTGTGAGTTATTCACTTGATTGGCATGTTCATATTCTGCTTAATTTGATCCAAGTCTAAGTGAATTTGAAAAGATCGAGATGGGATTGCTTTGTCAGCACATCACGGTATCGAGACTATTTCTCATTGCACACTGAGTTAAACTTGAGCCGTGTAGTGCAAGACCGAAACCGATACTTCAAGCTTCTGATTGCTTATGCATAGGCTTAGCTCGGCTGAAAAGTTAGGCAATGACGAGCTTTCAACCTCTCGCAATCATATGCTAAAATTGAACTTGTGTTAATAACCGCTGCAAATCTCCGATAAGATTTGATCAACACAAGTCTATGTTTCATTCTATAGCATGATGATTGAACTTTGCTAGGGATAGTTAACCTTGTATACATGTTTAGCACTTGTTTGACGTCCTGTCTATACATGTTCAGTGCTATTTTGATGGTGAAATCCCTTTATAAATGGCTTAAAACTGCTCACTAAGCTTGATTGTTCATATTTCATATGTTGTGATCAGTTTAAGCCTTTGCTAGCATTTTTGCTTGTTGCTAAGTTGTCGGATCAGCACTCTTTAGAGCACTCTTTCACTCTAACGACTATATACCTAAAGCTGCTGACTTGCATTTTAGGCTCATATGCATGTTTCTTGCTCCGATAGGCATGGCATAGCTCCGTTTTGCTTACTTAAGTTCCCTTTCCCTTCTTGATTGGTTGCAATTGTCCCCAAGGGGGAGAATTTTTGCTATGTGGTATATGTGGTGACAATTTGCAAATTTATCCTTCACTTGTCGAGGGGCAGTTCTTTTAGCAAGGGGGAGCTGACTGTCACATGTTTAGGGGGAGTTTTTTGCTTGCTCTCTTATGTGCTTAAGTTTTGTTGGCTTGGAACTTTCTACTAGTTGTGTTGAGCCTCTGTGCCTCTATCTTGAGGGACTAGCAGTTTCGCATTCTTATGCGCCTTCAGATTCAGTTGGTATCGAGCTTTCAGCTAGTGTTGTTGAGCCCTTTTCTGCCTCTTTTTGAGGACTAGCTTGATTTTGACTTGGTTGCGTCGAGCCGTTGCCGATGACTTTGGGAACCAAGTCTTTGCCATTGTGATCAAGTTATGCTCTTTGTTGAGTTGTTGCTCCGATCCTTTCCTTGGTTGTATCGAACCGTTGCCCATGTCTTTGGTGACCAAGCTTTGCTTATCTCGATTTGTCCTTCTTCGGCTTTTGTCTTGGCTTTTGGACTTTTTGAGTGAGCTTCCTCTTCTATCTACTTCTCTTTTCTTTTCATCTTTGATTATGGATACTCTGTGTTGACGATGCACTCATCAAGGGGGAGATTGCGAACACAAGGTTGATATGTGCCCTTGTGGTTCCTTCCAGAGTGATGAGTGATCGGTCAACGGGCAACATGTGTCTCTTGGTTGTGTTGATGTGCAGGTGTGCAGCTCGGAGACAGTGGTCGATGGCGAGGTGAAGGTCAAGTAGAGACGGGTCGTGCCGATGGACTAGGAGCAGTGAAGGGAGGACATGAAGCTTGGACCGATGGACCAGGAGGCTGGAGGAGCAGCTGTGGTAGCTGGCACGTGGCATTGGCGAGCAAGAGCGCATGTGGATGTGTGGTGCATCGATCGAGTCGGGAGGAAGACGATGGCATCGTGGCACTTGACAGGAGTCAAGAAGGAAGACGAAGGCGTTGTGCCCGGCGTGGAGGCTGGACATGCATCGGCATCGGTGTCGATGGTCGGGGTGTGCGAACCACATCCCGTCTATGGTGCAGGTTTGGTAGTTGAGCCTCGAAAAACTACCCTCGACGGTTTTCGAGTTTGGGCCTCAAAGCTCGGAGTGGCGGGTTTTCTGTGTTTGGGCCTCAAAACTCGGGTTGGACGGTTTCCAGGTTTGGGCCTCAAAACCTGGGCTGGCAGGTTTCTGAGTTTGGGCCACAAAACTTAGCCGATGACACAGGTTTCCCGGTTTTAGCCTCAAAACCGGAGGGAGATTCCAAAAGGAATGGGTCGACGCGTGGCGACACAGAGAGGCTTGCGTTGCGGCGAAGCTATCGGTGAGGAAGGCGCGGCGGTCGACAGGACGGCACGTGGCGGCATCCTAAGGCTTGCGTCAATACGAAGCTAAGGATGAGGAAGGCGCGTGGCCGTCGATACGAAACTAATAACTATTAACTACTCCTAGATAACTATGAAGCAAGATAACTACAAAGCAAGACAGGCAAATGTCAATAAAGCAACCAAGTTAAGTAAAGTTTTATTCCTATCTTATCAAGTATCAAGGCGTACTAGCCTTTACCACTGACTTAGGTTGAACACTAGCACAACGAGCCTTACTGTTAAACTGGGCCAACTACGTGGTGGAATTCAAAGCGCACAGGGTTGTCACCACTTGCTTGCTACCACAGCTATCCGGGGGTCCAGCCGTATCTGAAGGTAAGTCTATAACTAAGCACCACGCTTAATTATATTCTAACTATCTCTACCCTAGCTTTGAATAGAGACACCCTTGCGGACGTCAGAGCAAATACTTGACTTAATAAGATAAACACTAAACTAACTAAGCAACCTATTGGCAAAGATCAAACACTAAGCTCACTAGAGATTAACTACTATGGCTAAGTGAATTGATCTGTAGGATAGCTAGGCACTCAAGCAATCAATCAAGTATACCACTCAATATTGATAAGTAGAATAAAGTAATACTTGAAATGATGAACTAGAATATAGTAAAGTGCTTGAGTAACAAGAGCAAAACCTGAACTGGAGATGAAGGAAGACTCTTCCCGACTCCAGGACCGATCACTCGCATGCTTCTACTCTTGAGCTAAGCCTTGAGCAGCGCTTCCGTGAGGGCAAAGATGCCTTGCTCTACTAGCTACCTACTTGCCTAAGCTTGGCTAAACCCTAAGCTATCAGCTCTCTGGCTCTAGCCTTGCTCTCTTTCCTTCCTTGCTTCTCTTGCTTGTGTGTTGCTTGTGTGTTGCCTCAGGGGGGTATTTATAGCCTTGTGGAGTGAGGGGGGTATTTATAGGGGGCAGCCAACCGACCTAGGGCGAACCCTAGTGGCGGGCGCCAGCCCTAGGTGGCGGCCGCCACCCCCATCACCGTTGGATGCACCGCCTCTGCTTCAACGGCATCCAGGAGCTCCAGAGAGGCGGTGGTTAGGTCGGTTGCATTTCTGAGTAACCGCCATTTGGTCTTGATCCACGCCACTCCCTCCTGAGCCGTCCGATGCCACTGACCTATTGACCAAGGGCCAAGATCTGGCCTTGGGGTGGTCACACGGATCAGTGACGTGGCAGGGGGGTATGTGGGCTTCACCCTTGTGGCGGGCGCCACCTAGGGGTGGCGGGCGCCACCCCACTAGGGCCCAAATGGGTCCTGGTGAGTGGGCTCGTCTCCTGGTGGGTTCATTCTTCAAATTTGGTCCAAATCCTGCATTCAAATAAAAATCTATGGACATGTGGAATTTGGTTAGATTGAAACCTATTTGACTACATTTCATGCCTTTTTGGTGGACTTTAGGGTCAATTTTTGATGGTAAAACAGGTGTTTAAGGACCATCAACAAGTTCCCCAAGCTAACCTGTTGCTCGTCCTCGAGCAACAATGCGGTTTAAGCATTGAGCATGAAATAGATAGCAACTTAAGATGTATGCAAGTGCATATTGTATAGTGAGAAATAACTTAGCATATATCATTAATCATAGCAATGTGGGGCTTATAGCTTTTCACTTCAAACATGCAAGAGTGGAATAAAGTAGTAGATAGGAAACTTTTATCTTGCTTAGGTTTGACTAGGATTTTGTCTGGAGGTTTTAAGGTTTTCAAAAGATAAAAACTTGCTTAAGTCCTCCAAGATTCACTCAGACACTCAATGGTGTTTAAATCCTCACTTAGGCCAAATTGTAGCCTCTCCTACTTCTAAAAAATGATATGTGGAGTTATAGGAAGGCTAAGAACCATAAGCAAATTGCCTGATGTTTATTGCTAAGCTAGACACTCAGATCATAAGGAGCAGCAAATCATAAAAATTGATCAAGATGTGCATGTGTGGTTATGTGGAAGTGTATAGAGGGATATTTCATAATCCTTCCTAGTTAATTTCTAGGGTCTAGAGCTAATGATAATTCTCTCTCTCTCTCTCTTTTTTTTTGGATACATAGTGAGTAGACAAAAAGATGTGTCCTCACCTTTTCTTAGGACATAGTCCTCTCTTGAGCTACTTTGCTCATTTTTTTTTTCATCTCTCTCTCTTTTTTTTAGCTCTAGATTTCCCCAGATTATCTATAGGAAAGGATTTTTGAAATGAGTAGCGAAAGGGAGAGAAATGCTTATTCCCAGTGTAGGAATAGCATAAGGCTAGCAATGGGACGTCTGGCAAGGTATTGCATATCTCCAGTGTAGAGAATGAGCAATTTATTTGGTGGTTGCAAACTTTCAAAGTGGAAAGTAGGCAATTTATGGTGGGTGTGTGAATCTTGATTCAAAAGATATGATAAGCTTCTCTACTAAGATCTATGAGGTCTAACAAAGCTCAACACAGACAAAGCTCTTTGTGGTTTTGACTAACAAATATTTGGCTGGTGGTGGGATGGGATAAAATCTAGGAGGAACTTTTAGCAAGGTTTTCATAATTTTTAAAAGAAATCCTCCAGATTAGGTCCTAATTTCATATTAGCAAGTTTAAAGAATTACTCCATTTCTTACTAACTTTATTCACTAAGCATGATTTCAGTTAAAGCATGTGCAACCCACAAAAGCTACAACTTAGATAGGACCAGTCATTCGAACCATAACAATAGCATTTGCATGACATATTTCAAATCTTATTCAGGTTTCAACTTGTTTAAGCAGATTTTATCAATTTTATTCATGGAATGGTTATTTAGGCAAGCATGTGACATTTCAAAAGATATAGAATTTAAGAACTGAATATAAAGTGTAGGCTTGAGACATACCTTATTGGAGCGGGAGTCTCCCCCAAGCTGGCTTCTTGCTTGGTGAAGGATCTTCTTCTTCTCAGTCGGAGCTCTTGTTCTCATTTTATTAAAAGGGAAACTATCTAATGTTGTGAAAAGGGAAACTATCCTATTATGATATTTTATTGTTCTAACTAAGTTAACATATACCTATGCATATAACAAATGATAACTGATTTTTTTTAGTTACATGCATGACATATGTTATTTATTCGAAAAAGGGAAAAATTGAACGGAAAAATTAAAAGTAAAACCATACCTTAGGTCCATGGAGTTTCATCCTTAGCGGGTGGATCTTCTTCCTTGGGTGCTTGTTCCTTAAGTACTTCATCGGGTTCTTCTTCTTTTGGCACCTCTCCTTTGTCATGTGAATTACACAACTCAGGAGAAGGTGGTTCTTCCTTTATGTTCCACCTTGTTCTTGGGCGCCTCTTCTTGGTACGAACGGGTTTTGCTACCTGCATGTTAGCGGCATATGCGGGACCACGGAAAAAGGAGAATATTTCCTTCCTCCCTCCTAATGTCATTTGCATTTTACCACTCCCCACATATATGCAGGCATTCACAGTATTCAAGAAAGGTCTACCCAAAATTAAAGGCACATCTTTCCTATTTCCCATATCTAGTATTATGAAATTAGCAGGAACATAGGAGCCTCTAATATGAATAGGTAAATCATTGACTATTCCTTCTATATAGCAAGTGGATTGATCAGCTAGCACAACATAGGCAGATGTGGATGACATGGGTGGAAAGAACGAGTTTTCATGAAAATCCATAGATATAATGTTCACACTCGATCCTAAATCACACATGGCATTTTTAAAGACTTCACCAAAGATTGAGCATCTAATTATGGGACTACCAGGATCACCCTTTTTAATAGTCATGGTTTGATCTTCATAATAGTTGAAATATTTTATTTCAACCATGTTTGCAGTTTCCATGTCAGGTTTAGCAGGAATTTTGCCAGATTCAAAAGATGGTATGATAGCAGCAAGTTGAGCTAATTGGGTTTCTAACATCTTATTAAAACTTAATTGATTTTTCAGAGCAGATGAGAAATCTTCCAATTTAGCATTTATATTCTCAAGGGTTTTATCATTCGACATTAATCTCTTATTCAGGAAATCAGTAGTTCTACCTTGTGAGTAAACTAAATTTTTCAAGAATGAGAAATTATCAGAATTCCGAAAATTAGAGCGGGGGAATGAATTGTTACCTTGAGAATTTGCAGGCTGATTCCATCCTTGATTCTGTTGCCGGAAACCGTTATTGTTGATGAAGTTCAAATCTTCATGTAGCTCGGGGCAGAAGTTCCTAGAATGCCCGGTTTCTCCACAGACTTCACAAGTCATGTAGGATTCCAGAGATTGGACACTCTCTTGTTGGTTCATCTTCTCACAGTTGTCCAGCTTCTTTGCCAGCAGGTCCATCTTGGCCACGATCATGTCGGCCTCCTTAAGGGACTGTATACCTCGCTTACGGGGCTGCAGTCTCTCGTCATTCCATCTTTGGTTCGACACCATCTTTTCAATGAGAGCCTTAGCATCTGCAACATTCAGAGAAAAGAATGCACCGCCGGCGGCGGCATCCAAATGGCTTCTAGAGAGTGGGGTTAGGCCATGGTAGAAGTTCTGGATCAATAGCCAGTCCTCCATACCATGGTGCGGACAAGCAGCGACATACTCTTGCATTCTCTCCCAAGCCTCGGGAATAGATTCCTCGGCTTGTTGCGTAAAGATGGAGATTTTGTTGCGAAGAGCATTCGTCTTGCCCATCAGGAAGAATTTGGCGAGAAAAGCATTGGAACAATTGTCCCATGTGTCTACAGCGTTGCGATTGGTATAGAACCATTGCTTCGCTTTTCCTAGCAAAGAGAAAGGAAAGAGACGAAGACGGATGGCTTCTTTGTTATCCCCTTAATGGTGAAGGTGCCGCAAATCTCCAAGAATTGTTGGAGGTGAGCATTGGCATCCTCATGAGCTTTGCCACAGAACGGGCTAGCTTGGACCATCGTGATCAGAGCCGGTTTCAACTCAAAATTGAGGTTGGCATCGATCACGTCTGGTCCTGTCGCTACATTGGCGGCAGAAGGAGCAGAAAACTCACGAATGGTCTTGTTGGCCATCGTGAAGATAGAACGAGATAAGAAAGAAAGAAGTTGAAGAAGATGAAGGAAAAAGATAAGAAGGACTAAGGAAAGAAAGAAGGGTTAAGATGGGATTCGCTAAGCGGGAGCTTAAGCGAAGATAAATTCGACACGGACTCAACCGATACACCGATTGCCTTCCTCGGCAACGGCGCCAGAAATGCTTGTTGGTAGTTCTTAACTTCACTGAAGATAGAGCTAGGCACTATCCCCGGTAACGGTCCAGAAATGCTTGTTGACACTTGCCAACGTCGTGACTTGGAGTAGACTATGGAGTCTATCCCTGGCAACGGCGCCAGAAATGCTTGAAGCAAGTCCAGTCACTATACCTAAAGGAGTGAAGCTAAAGCAGCAATCTACTAATGCCAAATGGGGTTGTCAATCCTGACACTAGTAGGAGCTAGCTAGAGAGAATGCAATCTACCAGGAGGAGATTCTACAAGCGCACAGAACTATCGTAGTAGCACTTCGCCTAGGAGTACCAGGTGTTGATTTATTTGATCCCAAGGGAAGGCTAGGGTGGTGTATGAGTCGAGTCAAGGAGGAGATGAGAGTCGAAGAAAAGAGAAAAGGGAAAAGGAGAGAAGGGAAGAGAGGGGATGAAAGGCTAGAAAGAATATATGGGTGGATAGGTAAGGATGAAATGGATGGTAAGGTAAGGTGGGTGGATAGGTAGATAAGGGGATTAGGATAACTAAGGATAACTAACTAATAACTATTAACTACTCCTAGATAACTACGAAGCAAGATAACTACGAAGCAAGACAGGCAAATGTCAATAAAGCAAACTAACTAAGCAACCTATTGGCAAAGATCAAACACTAAGCTCACTAGAGATTAACTACTATGGCTAAGTGAATTGATCTGTAGGATAGCTAGGCACTCAAGCAATCAATCAAGTATACCACTCAATACTGATAAGTAGAATAAAGTAATACTTGAAATGATGAACTAGAATATAGTAAAGTGCTTGAGTAACAAGAGCAAAACCTGAACTGGAGATGAAGGAAGACTCTTCCTGACTCCAGGACCGATCACTCGCACGCTTCTACTCTTGAGCTAAGCCTTGAGCAGCGCTTCCGCGAGGGCAAAGATGCCTTGCTCTACTAGCTACCTACTTGCCTAAGCTTGGCTAAACCCTAAGCTATCAGCTCTATGGCTCTAGCCTTGCTCTCTTTCCTTCCTTGCTTCTCTTGCTTGTGTGTTGCTTGTGTGTTGCCTCAGGGGGGTATTTATAGCCTTGTGGAGTGAGGGGGGTATTTATAGGGTGCAGCTAACCGACCTAGGGCGAACCCTAGTGGCGGGCACCAGCCCTAGGTGGCGGCCGCCACCCCCATCACCGCTGGATGCACCGCCTCTGCTTCAACGGCATCCAGGAGCTCCAGAGAGGCGGTAGTTAGGTCGGTTGCATGTCTGAGTAACCGCCATTTGGTCTTGATCCACGCCACTCCCTCCTGAGCCGTCCGATGCCACTGACCTTGTGACCAAGGGCCAAGATTTGGCCTTGGGGTGGTCACACGGATCAGTGACGTGGCAGGGGGGAATGTGGGCTTCACCCTTATGGCGGGCGCCTCCCCACTAGGGCCCAAATGGGTCCTGGTGAGTGGGCTCGTCTGCTGGTGGGTTCATTCTTCAAATTTAGTCCAAATCCTGCATTCAAATAAAAATCTATGGACATGTGGAATTTGGTTAGTTTGAAACCTATTTGACTACATTTCATGCCTTTTTGGTGGACTTTAGGGTCAATTGTTGATGGTAAAACAGGTGTTTAAGGACCATCAACAGGTATCGTATTTTCCACAGAGAACGATGTGCTATAGTCTCTGGGTATAGACCTCTCGGCTTAGGATGAGAAGAAGAACGACCTTAGGGTAACGAGGTTTACTCTGGGTAACGTATTCCTTAGCAATCTAGCTCTAGCTAAATGTAATATGCTTCGGTCAACGGGTGAAGTTGGTTTCCCAACCTTTGCCGATACTGATGAGGACATCGCCAAGTTGGACTCACCGACGCCATGGTCTTCCCCAAGTTGCAATCCGACTCCAACTCAGTTTTCACGTCACCCTCGGAATTCAGGAGCAGTCCCGAGTAAAATCAACGCCCCGGATGCATACGGACTCCGTTTTCGACGAACCAGATATGCTTGGAAAGATAATTTGATAAGCTAACCAATGGCTTTGGAATCACGTCAAAATACGTCCGGAGTCAACGGGAATCGTCGAAACAAGTCAGCGTCCAGAATCTGCCAGGGTGCTGCGTCACCGTATTTTGGTCCGTTGGGCCGTGTATCGTCTTGGAGCCCATTAGGGGGCGCGTCCAGCAGGGGCGACGACCTAAACCCTATATTTAGCCGCCGCCGCCGTCGTTAGGTCTTGGGTTTTGTTTTGAGTTTAGTTTTCCACCGAGAAACTGAATCGTTCATTGTAACTGTGGTGACAAATCCTTTTACAGTGATCCAGGGCCCCCGTTCTTGATCTCCTCCACTGTGTCGATTAGTCCTTTGGAACCGAGTTCTTGAACCCCTCTAATATATTCGTGATATTCATATCTGCAATTTCAGATTGCGTGCTTTACCTTCTTGCTTGTGTTCTTCGATTCGCTTGCAGGATTAGCCTTCTTGGCGAGGTCAATCAAGTTGTGCTTGGTTGATAACCAACGGAGCAGTGGTGTAACGGTTGCAGGGTTCGAATCGTGTCTGATTTGAAGCCGGATCGCCAACGTCGAGTTCTCCACCAATCGAACCTATCGCTACCTCACGGAAGATCGGGCCGTCCTTCATCAATTGGTATCGGATTTTTCAGGTTTCCCGCGAGGTATAATCTCGTTTGCCCTTAGATTCATATTTGTTATTACCTACAGTCCACAAAAAGCCAAAAAAATATTTCAATTTCCGCTGTCCTATCGCCTTTTGTGCCTTTGCAATTTCGTTTCAGATTCGCTTTGTTGAGTTTGTGTCCGTGGTCGAGTCTTGTTGCTGGTTTAGGTTGTGTTCGTCGTCGTAGTTCATCGTGCCCGTTGCTGTTTCTTTGTTTTCGCCGCTATCCCATCCACCGTTCCTAAACAACAAGTCGAAGCCACCACATTACTCGACTTGCCCGCTAGCCGCCTTGTGTAATTTCTCGCCGCCGCGCAAACCCTAGACAGGTTGCCAACCGCTCTAATTTTTGCCTGCATCGCAGCCCTCCTTACATCATCTGGCATCTACCTTCTGTTGTTAGTCACAAGGACGCATGATCTTGTGATCGGTGTTGGAGTTTCGGGTCGCTTTGCCTTAACTGCCGCTGCCGAGTTGCTCTTACTGCCGATTTTTGTGTGTGCCTTCCAGAAAACATAACTTGAGGTACATTCGGTAAAACAGACATAACTTTTCGCTCGTTTGTCCGAAAAATCTGAAATTTTTTGTGGCGATTCTTGACACCGTTTGGACCTCACCCAAACTAGGCTTCGCCCTGTTTGGTCCCTCTAAATTGCCAAAAAAAATCGGGAAAATAAATAAAAAAAATTGACAAGGTTTCAGCACGCTTTTCAGAGAACTTGCTGATTTTGTGTAGACCACATCCGACCTCAGTTGCAGGCGCCAATTTTTGTGGTTACATCTTTTGTGATCCTTGTTCAAGGAAAAATATAAAAAAATAGTGAAAAAATAAAAAAGTTTGATTCCTACTAGTACCTTTTTGGAAAATCAAGGGAAAATTCAGGACAAAGAAAAATTCAGATTCTTTGCTTGTTCTGTGAGTTCTTTCCATCGTTCTTTGTTTCATCTTGTTGCGCTACGTCTACACACGTCTTAGCCAGCAATTGTGACTTGTGCTTTGGATACTTATTGAACTTTGCTAATCTGCTTTCGTTAATTGCTAATCCTTGCTGTCATATTGTGCCTACCTATAGCTCCACATATACTTCTGTCAGCACAGGTTTATCTTGCAACTGTTACCCACGCTCAACAACAGATTGCTTCGTCACTTTGGTTTGATCTTGTTTGGCGTTGGTAAGAATACAGGCAAGACGGTGGTAAGCCGCCTGTGATTTTGCATTCCAGTTCCACTTCTACCACCACCACTTGGTTCCTTTAGTTGATAGGGATAATCCTTTGCTGTTGTATTTTTTCTATCTTCTAACAATGGCAGGAATTCCGACGGACTTCAATGAGTGCGTGTCCAAAGGCGAGCTTACGACATTCATGAATGAACAACGCAATCTTATGACCGAGCTGACACGCAACGTGAACAATCTGGTCAACCGCATTACGCAGCTTGAGCAACGCCCTCAACCAAATCGTGATGACGAAGATGCGGATGCTTTTGGTGATGACGATGCGGATGCTGATGCTGGTCCTCGTCGCCGCCTCAACTTCAATCGTCGCGGTATGGGAGGTAATAATAATAATAATGATCCTTTTGCTAAAATTAAATTTAGCCTACCTTCCTTTGCTGGTAATATGGATCCAGAGACATATTTAGATTGGGAACTTACTGTTCAACAAAAATTTGATTCTTATAATGTTCCTGCTGAGCATAGAGTTAGACTTGCTACTAGTGAGTTTACTAATTTTGCTTTATTCTGGTGGAGTGATCTTTGCAATGCTAATAATGCTGCTGCTGTGCCTCAAACTTGGAATACTTTAAAGCAACGCATGAAATCTCGTTTTGTTCCTCCTTATTACCAACGTGATCTACGTTTGAAACTGCAAACTTTAAAACAAGGTGATAAAGGAGTAGAGGCATATTATCAAGAATTGCTTATTGGTTTAGCACGTTGTGGTATACATGAAGATGATGATGATGCTAGTGCTAGATTCTTTGGTGGTTTAAATCGTGATATCCAGGATATTCTTGATTACAAAGATTGGACTAGGTTCAGCCAATTATATCATCTTGCTCTTAAAGCTGAACGAGAAGTACAGGGACGCAAACAACACCAACCTTTCAGGTATAACACTGGGAGGACTTTTCAGCAACGTTCCGAGCCGGAGACGCCCAAGCTTCCTGCTGCACCACAGCCGTCTACACCTTCCGAGGTAAGTAAATTGTCTAGTGTGCAGATTCCACAATTCAAGAAAGGTGCCACTTCGGGTGCTTCTACTAGATCTTCCTCGTCTAGCTCTACAATCATTTGCCACCGATGCAAAGGCATGGGACATGTCATGAAGGATTGCCCCAGTCGTCGTGCTTTCATTGCTACCGAGGATGGATATGTAAGTACTAGTGATGTTGAAGATGATTTAGCTCTTGCTGCTAACATTGCTGCAGATTCCATCGAGGACGATCACGACAAGGAGACCATCACCATTGACTCTGTGGCTGCTGCTGCGGATTATCCTAGTCTTCTTGTGCAGCGAGTGTTGAGTACACGTGTGGGACATGAAGAAGAAGAGATGAAGATCCAACGCCACAATTTGTTCCACATGTATCTCATTGTGCAGGGTTGTCGTGTTCTCACCATCATTGATAGCGGGAGTTGCAACAACTTGGTGAGTTCGGATTTGGTTGAGAAGCTTGGCTTAACCACACGACAACATTCGTATCCATATAAACTTCAATGGTTCAATAATAATGGTATGACTAAGGTAACTAAATCAGCACGCATTAGCTTTTTCACAGGCTCTTATCATGATACTGCTGATTTTGACGTTGTCCCTATGCAAGCTTGTTCTATTTTGTTAGGTCGCCCATGGGAATTTGATAATGATGCTTTACACCATGGTAGAACTAATACATACACTATCATACATAAGGACAAGAAAATTACTTTGCTGCCTTTGTCTCCTACGGATATTATTAAACATGCTAAAGAGATTAAAAATAAAAATAAACCTCCAACAAATATTGCTAACAATAATGAGATTAAGTTAAAAGGAGGTGTTTTTCTTGCTACAACTTCTACTGCTGCTGCGTTATGTGATACTAATGATGCTCCTTGTTATACTATGCTTTGTCGACATGTTAGTGTTGCTGCACATGATTCTATACATTGTGTTTCGCATTGTGCGGTCACTAACCTTTTGCAGGAGCTTGGAGATGACATGGAGTCGCGGACAACTCCAATTTTAGAAGGAGGGGATGATGAGGACATCGCCAAGATGGAGTCGAGGACGACTCCAATTCAAGAAGGGGAGGATGATGAGGACATCGCCAAGTTGGACTCACCGACGCCATGGTCTTCCCCAAGTTGCAATCCGACTCCAACTCAGTTTTCACGTCACCCTCGGAATTCAGGAGCAGTCCCGAGTAAAATCAACGCCCCGGATGCATACGGACTCCGTTTTCGACGAACCAGATATGCTTGGAAAGATAATTTGATAAGCTAACCAATGGCTTTGGAATCACGTCAAAATACGTCCGGAGTCAACGGGAATCGTCGAAACAAGTCAGCGTCCAGAATCTGCCAGGGTGCTGCGTCACCGTATTTTGGTCCGTTGGGCCGTGTATCGTCTTGGAGCCCATTAGGGGGCGCGTCCAGCAGGGGCGACGACCTAAACCCTATATTTAGCCGCCGCCGCCGTCGTTAGGTCTTGGGTTTTGTTTTGAGTTTAGTTTTCCACCGAGAAACTGAATCGTTCATTGTAACTGTGGTGACAAATCCTTTTACAGTGATCCAGGGCCCCCGTTCTTGATCTCCTCCACTGTGTCGATTAGTCCTTTGGAACCGAGTTCTTGAACCCCTCTAATATATTCGTGATATTCATATCTGCAATTTCAGATTGCGTGCTTTACCTTCTTGCTTGTGTTCTTCGATTCGCTTGCAGGATTAGCCTTCTTGGCGAGGTCAATCAAGTTGTGCTTGGTTGATAACCAACGGAGCAGTGGTGTAACGGTTGCAGGGTTCGAATCGTGTCTGATTTGAAGCCGGATCGCCAACGTCGAGTTCTCCACCAATCGAACCTATCGCTACCTCACGGAAGATCGGGCCGTCCTTCATCAGATACAGCTCTACCTGAAATCCCGAACGTGGGTGGATTACAATGGACGGACAGGGCTATCACCACCTGCTGCCTACCTCCTCAACCGTGGAGACCCAGGCAACCAACCTGTGAACACTTAGCCTAAACACCTCGTTTACGCTAAGTGCCACTACTTCTAGCGGTAGCTAGGGCTTGCACCTTCTTACTAGAGCACCCACCCGAAGGTGAACAGTCGCTCCAGCTGATTACGTAAGCAATAATCTAGAACATGATAAGAATGCGTAAATGAAGATAAACATGAACCTTCATACTCCAATTAGTATGTTGATCCGTCGAGGTACAAGTGAAGTCATACTGGTGATTCCGATATTCCTTCCGCTAAGTGTAGGACTACACTCGAGGAAGTAGCCGACAGCCCCGACACTTCTCCGACTTCCACGAACTCGAACTTTCTTCTTCTTCTAGATAGCTACTAGAGCTATGACACTTGAGGCACTACTTTTTCTCTAGAATTGGATCCTTTACAAGGTGGAAATGGACTAATCTAATGCTACAAAGGATTGCTCTACCCTTCCATGCTTTGAAGAGAGGCTCCACCCATGCTTTTATAGTGATGTGAGGTCGGTTTGGGGGTGATCAACATGGAAACTATCTTGCACCACCTCAGCATGCCGCCATGCAACCGACCGCGGAGGGTGGGCCCGAGGGGAGCCAAAGGCAGTGCGGCCACACTAGGGGTGTGGGCGCACCCCTGGCCCCACGTCCAGCCACCGCCTTCGCGTGGTGGGCTGCTGGTTGGGCCCTGATGTCGGTTGTGTGGGTTTCCAGCCCAGTTGCAAGGTGTGATGGGCCTTGGGTTTCATTCTCTTCATTTGGATAGGCCGAAAAGTGCTTTGGGCTTTGTCATGTTGGATTAGGCATGCACTTTTGGCCCATCTTAGATATGGTTTTCCTGTATTTCCTACAAAACAGTTGATATATCCAAAACTCGTGGAATTTGTGAGTTTAATACCTAATCCTAAGTTTTGGTTCTTAATATGGCAGGTTTTCGAAGAAAGTTGGCGGTATAAAATGTGAGTTCAGAACCGCCAACAGGGTAGAAGGGGAATAAGTGTATTAGGCTATTAATAGAGAGGAAGCCCCTCCTCTCATTCTATCCTTGCAGCATTTTCATTCTCGTAGCCCTCGCTAGGTTTTCTTCCACCTGCTGCCTGTGATCGGCATAGACAGTCACAATACCACTGTGTACTTGGGATTTTGAGGAAATGAGACCGTAATCTCGTTATTGTCTCATGGGTTCGAGACACGGCTGAAATCGTGATTGATTCGCGTTTTGGTGTTTTGTTCTTCGCGTTTCGGTTTTTGCCTTCTCGGAGATTTGCCTCGTTCTTCCTCTCCAATTTCGCTTGAATCAGATTGTTCTATGTCGTGAGCTCCTTCTTTCCACCGAAGGATTTCTCCTCTAACCTCACAAGCACATAGATCAGACTGATTTCACGTTCGTTCTTCGTTCTTCCCCATTTTCTAGTGTTCCTCGGATTTCTCACGATTGATTTGGTTTGGTGCGATGATTTCTTAGGATTAGCACCCCAATACATAGAGGAACACTTGGGAGAAGTTTGATTGAACCCCCTTTCATTTTGGTGAAGATCAAATCGATTTTGGTTTTGACCCGTGCAGTTTTGCACTTTCTGGGCATTGGCGGACAGTCCGCCACCCTGGTCGCGGACAGTCCGTGGATCGGGGTTGGGGGCGAGCAGTCAGGCACAGCCCCCTGACTGTTCCTGGTCAGGTGACCAGCGAACAGTCCGTGGTACAAACCCGCAGATAGTCTGGGACCTATCCAGGGCTGTTGCAGAACGGTTCGGTTTTGGCAGTTTTGCAGGCGGACAGTCCACCACCCAGGCGCGGACAGTCCTGCATTTAACCGCAGACAGTCCGGGACCCTAACGGCGGACAATCCAGGAGTCTGTTGTTTGTGCAGTTTTGTTCTGTGGCTTCGGCACTTGGTTTTTGGGATTCTTCGGTAGTTCCGTTGCACCACTAGGACATCTCCTAGGGTAACCACCTACTCGTAGTTCGTGAACTCACCGGTTGTTTGAGCCTTCGCTTTTTGGGGTGATTTTCTGGGACAAGGGCCATCATTTCTCGAGAAGAAATTTGAGGCTCCCATTCACCCCCCCCTCTGGTCGCCAATTCGGTCCTTCAGGTAGTACCGCCATAAGGCCGGTAGTACCGGCCCTGGTAGTACCAACCCCGCCCCCCACACGGTCGGTAGTACCAGCATTCGAAGGCTGTTTGAAGGCTCTCTGTGTAGGGGCAGTATTGCCCTACCGGTAGTACCGCTATAAGGTCGGTAGTACCGGCCCTGTAGTCGGTAGTACCGGATGTGTAATCAAGGTTGTCCTAACGGTCATATTGTCCCCCGGTAGTACCGGCCCTCTCGTCGGTAGTACCGGGTGTAGCCGTGTGAGCTCGGGAAAAAGGGGAAAATGGCTAGTTGGTTGCTCCCCTCTATAAATAGAGGGGTGGCCGGCCCTTGGGTAAGGTTGAGCACCCTAGGGACTTTGTGTCCATGGTTGGAAGTGCTTGAGAGCCCTCTCACTCACATATGCTTGAGAGTGACTATCCGATTGTGTGAGAGAGCGATTCTAGTGCGGTGCATGAGAGATTGCAAGAGTTGGCACTAGGTGTTCGAGTTGCAAGCCGGTGGTGCTTATTACTGTTGGAGGTTACCACCTCCTAGACAGCTTGGTGATTGTCTCCGTCGTGAAGCTCGCAAGAAGGTTGTGCGTGGCTCTGGAGAAGGCTTTTTGAGGGGCATTGTGCTCACCCCATGGGGATCGCGAAGAGCAACTCTAGTTGAGAGAGGTGTGAAGAGCGCCAAGTGGTCTGGCCGGATCGAAAGCTAGAGCTCTTAGTGAGCACTCCATCGTGGAGAGTGTGACTTAGGGTCACCACTAGCAAGAGGATCGGCGGCAACCTTGGGCTTGCCTCAACGGGGACTAGCTTGGTGGCAACCAAGTGAACTTGGGATAAAATCGTGTGTCCCCTTTTACTTGTTGTTCTTTCTTCCTTGCATATTACGCTTGTGCTTGTGTTCTTCGTGTTCTTCCTTCCTCCTTCACTCTCTCTTAGGTTGGTAAGACTCGATCTACCTTTTTGGCAAGGAACCAAGACTTGGGAAAGCTACAATCTTCATCTACAACACTTAGAGAAGTGGGGTAATTCCTAGATCTGAAATTGCATCTCACCCACTTTGATTTTGTAGCTTTCTGCAGGTGCCCGGTAGTACCGGTTTTATGCGTTGGTAGTACCAGTGTACATCACCCAGTAGTACCAGCCTAACAGCCCGGTAGTACCGGTTGCCTTCTTCCTTCACTAGCTTATGTTTCAATACTTATTCTTGTGCTAGTGTTTAGTTACTTAGTTTGTGTAGCTAAATTTAGCTCTCTAATTAGGCTTGTGTAGCCTTGTTATTAAGCATTGCTAGTGAGCTTAGGCTTTGTGCTTTTGCTTAGTGGCATGTGTAGGAGCTCCCCGGTTTGATTAGAGTACTAGTTGCATAGGTTTGTGTGACCTTGCAAGCTAGATTGATTAGGTGAGCTCGAGCTAGCCCGACACCTTATTTTCTTTGTTTAGGATCTTTTGTAAGGTCCTAAAGTTAATAGGTAGAGGAATGTAGTCCTAGCTAGACCAATAGTTTTAATTCTACATTTGTTTTGGTTAGCCGGTATGATTAATTTCAAAAAGAACTATTCACCCCCCCTCTAGTCCGCCATCTCGACCCTTCAATTGGTATCGGAGCCGAGGTCTCTCATTTGTGGTCTTCACCGACCCATGAGGATGGCGACTTATCGGCTAGGCATTGATTGTCCACACATTTTTTATGGCACTCACTTTGCACGATGGAAAACTTGGATGATATGCAATTTCAAGTTTATTTGCCCTCAAATGTGGTGGATCGTAGATGTAGGCTTTTCTCATGTGTTGGATGAAACGAATCTAACTCAAGCATAAGAGAAATGCCTAGATCTCGAGAACCAAGCTACTAACATCATTTTTAGATCTTTGCATGATGATATCTTTAGAGAGTTCATGGATATGGAGTCCTCCCATAACATGTGGAAGTATCTCAATGACATGTATGGGAGTGCCTCAAATGATGACGATGATGATGATGTTAGTGAGCCCAAGGAGGGGGCACATGAGGATGATGAGCATGACCACAACTTGGTGTTTGTGGAAGATTGCTCCACCTAATGGTCAAGTGATGATGATGATCAATCCACAAGATCACTTGACAAGGATGATGGTGACCATAGCTGAAGCTCAAGTGGTGCAAATGATGATGCTACCTCATGCACACTTGATCATGATGATGATGATGACGGCTATGAGAGTGATGTCTCTTCAAGCTCTTCTACTACACCACATTGCTTCATGTCACATGGTGACACTAAGGTATCAATTGCAAATGTGGTAGTTGATTGTGATGATCCAAATTTTGAGCTTGTATGTAGACTCACTAAGGCTTTATAAAATGAGATGGCTAAAACAATGAACTTGACAATAGAGAACTCATTTCTAAAGAATGCATGTGAACAACAAAAGCATCTACTTTATGTTACTACTTGTTCACATGAGGAGCTTAAATTGACTCATGAGGAACTTAATGTTGCTCATGTAACTTGGTACAAAACCATTGTTTACACCAGATTTTGGACCAAAAAGGATTATTATTTTGTAAGCACAAACGACTGGTTTATTAAAGAGAAAATCGGCCACAAAAAGAAAAGAAGCCTGCTTGGATCCAGGCGCGACCAGAAAAAGTTCATATGGGCTGGAAGTAACGGGCTTTGGAGACGTGTCGGGTTCAACCAAGGAGTTCTTGTCCGGATCATCATTGTATCCTAGTCGTGTTAGGATAGGAGTCTACCGGGTTATAAATAGTTAGAAACACGATTTTTTGTAATATCTCTCAATCAATCAATACATCGACCACCGGCCAAAACCCTAGGAGTAAGAGTAAGGTTGAACTCGGCGGAACCTTCAACCAGGCAGGGCTGTATCGGCTAGACCGACCTCCGGTTTGCTTGTAAGTTTCACCAATGGCTCGTGTTATCGTTCAATAAGGCTGTATTTGGCATCGACCAAACTTTTTTTAGCCATAACATGGGTTAGTTATCAGTTTAAGTTCATCTTTTGTAAGACTGTCTTGACTCTAATCAATCTCTTGCTTTAGTCGATCTTGACTAGTTATTGGCTATATTAGTTTTGGCAATCTAATAGATTCATCAAGTTATCGATGTTGTTTATGCTTTTTAATATTATCTTTAGATTTAAACAATATCTTGCCCAATCAAGATTGATGAATTAGCTTAAGCTCAAAAGTTGTTTAATCTCGGCTATACTAAGTCCTTTCACATTCATACTAAGGAAAATAGTCGATCTAAGCTTCCCATCGACTATTTCGTCAATCTTGATTGCTACATGCTGTGTGTTCGAGATATCTGTTCAATCTATGGTTTGATCTGGGGACAAGTAGGCTTGGTTTAACATGCTTATTATGGCTGTATTTCTGAACCCCACTGAGATGCATGCTAGAGTGAATTTATGTCATCCTAGATTAGATCATGTTTTTTTACAGATAGATCTTGTTCGTGCTTCATGGACCCTGTATCGGCTAAAATAGCCGATCCAGTTACGCTTTCTTCATAGTGTATATGTTTAAATGGCCTAAAACTTGTGAATCTGCTTTTCGTATCGAACGTGATTTAACTTGGTCATCATCATGGCTGCATGGAGACACCCCACTGTTGATGTTCAAGTTATTTTATCGACCTATTAGTTATTACGGCTGCATGGAGACGCCCCACTGTTAACGAGTAGAATTGTCAATACGATTAGTCGATTCACTCGTTTTATGTTGCTTTAATATTTACATAGATCTTTATTTCTTGATATGACGAGTTAATCGGTTGTTCTCTTTTATGATGTTCTTTTATATTCTTAATAGTCATTTTGCTTTCGTTTATATCAATGTTATAATGTTTTTTTTCTTGGGAGTTGACTTTGTAGTCAAAATTCTACGATAATGGCTATATTAGAGCCGTATAATTTGGAACTGTCTGGCATCAAACCGGCAGGTTCCAGGATTTGATATCCTTTCTTCTCCTTGTCAATTGCAGATCAAATTGACTGGCACGCTTTGGAAGTCGTTCTCACCAAGATTTGGCACTGCCATCTTTTGAAAGGTCCAGGAGGTCAAGACCTTGCTCTGCATGGCTTCTGAGGACCGTGGTCGAGTGTGTTGGTTCTCTCATATGAAATTTTGTGTCAACTGAAGGACCGAGAATGCTACCAGAAAGCGACCAGAGGGGGGGTGAATGGGAGCCTAAAAATTTATTCCAAAACTCTGGCCTCTGTCCCAAAAATCAACCCCCAAAAACTTCTAGCAAACAGTGATGCCCACGACCGTCAAAAGAAGAGTGGATGATCCCAAGGATCACAGCGAGGCACCATAAGAACAAGCAACCCAAGACTCCCAAACTCCTAGTCAAGTTCAAGCCCAAAAACCCACTTCCAAACGTAGATGAAAGGCTACGTCGGAATTTCTCCAAATACCGATGCTAACGAGTAGCAAAGATACATAGAGAGGTTCCTTGGTGAACTCTAAAAGCGAACGAGAAGAACGAAAACGGAGAGGAAAAGTCGAGAGAGCCAACGCACTAAGACACAAGCTTCAGCAGGGGCTCGGACTGTCCAGGCTTCAGTGCTGGACTGTCCACTGGCTAAACAAGCCGAAACACAACGCTGCCGAAAGCTCCCTGGACAGTCCCGGACTATCCGCGAGTTGCAACGGCGGACTGTCCGCCGGTCACTCCAGACCAAAACAGCCGAGCCGCGCAGCCACTGATCTGACTCGAGCCCGACGCGCGGACTGTCCGCGGGCAAGATGAAGGACTGTTCGTGACCACCCAAAGAAGGTGATTTTGATCGCCCTTCTCTCCAATCTCCCCAAATCTGATCCAAATCAAAATCCCTTGCTCCCAAACTTGGAGGAAATGATCCGTAGGTAGTTGGAAGACTATCCCTAAGAAATCATCCGCTCAAATCAACTCAAACTCCGGGAAATCGAAAGGGAAGGTGTAGGAACGAAAAAGTCACCACGAAACTTGAATCGACCCGATCTACTTGTTCGTGAGGATAGAGATGAATTCCTTCAGTGGAAATGTTCTAGCATACATCAAAGAACAAGTTGATTCAAGTAGATTCGAAAAAGACGCAGCGAGGAGGGAGATCGAGTGACGGGAAAATCTTGGAGAAAAGAAGAACGCGAAGAACAAGTTCAAAACGCGAATCACAATCACGATTGCCAGCCGAAATTCATCCCCACGAGGAGACAACGGGAATCCGGTCCCATTTCCACAAAATCCAAATACACAGAGGTATGATTCACCATCTCTTCTTAGTAGCTACAGCAGGGAATGGGAAGCAAGAAACCCTAAATGGAAATAGCAATGGCTGAGATAGTTTGGAGGGAGGGGTTGCCTTTCCTAATATAGCCTAATACTATTATTCTCCTACTACCCATACTGCTAATGAGGGAGCAGGCTAACCCTAAGGTTATTCCCGACCAACTCAGAGTTGATGTTGATCCGACGGGCACGCCCGCACATCAGGTAGCTTCGCTTCGACGCGACCTCATCGGATGTCGCCACGTGCCGCCTCGCGCCGTTCGTCCCTTTCACGGACCTCCCCCCTGGTTTTGAGGCCGAAACCGGGAAACCTGGGCCTTCCCCCCAGTTTTGAGTCCCAAACCGAGAAACCTATCGTCCATCAGCTGAGTTTTGTGGCCCAAACTCAAAAACCCGCCAGCACCCAGGTTTTGAGGCCCAAACTCGAAAACCGGTCGCACCCAGGTTTTGAGGCCTAAACCTGGAAACCATCCACTCAGTGGTTTTTCTGTGGGTCAACCACCAAACCGACGCCGTAGAGGAATGCACCGCCCGTGCACCCCGTCCACCCGCAAGTCTTCACTTGTCGCTGTCCCAGGCTGTCAGCCACCACGGCTGATCCTCAGGCCACCGGTCCGTCAGTCCAAGCCTCACGTCCGCCCTTCAACGCTGCGGGTCCATCGGCATGGCACGTCTGTACTTGACCTTCACCTTGCCTTTGATCACCGTCTCTGAGCTCGACACCTGCACAACACAAGCCAAAGAATATGTGCATCATACCAGTTGACAATCACTCATCATCTCAAGATCCGTCATACACCCATGTATCCGCAATCTCCCCCTTGATGAGAGCATTGTCAACTACCAACACAAATCATATGGAGTAGAAAGAAAGAAAGAAGAAAGGAAGCGAACTCAACCAATCGACGAGAAGCAATGCAAAGCAAAGAGAAGTCGAATGAAGTGAGCGAAACAACTTGGTTCCCAAAGACATGGGCAACGGCTCGACGCAACCAAGCAAAGCAAAACTAGCCCTCAAGAAGAGGCAGAACGGGCTCAACACCGCTAGCGGGAAGTTCAGAGCAGTGAAGCCAAAACTGAGTAAATCAGCTAGTCCCTCCAGAAAGAGGCAAAGGCTCAACACAACTAGCTGAAATCGCTCCAAACCAATTGAACAACTCGTCACACAAAAACGAGCACACTCCCCCTTAACATGAACTCCCCCTCCAATAGTGCACACAACTAGGACATGATTTGTCAAATCTCTCCCCCTTAGTTGAATATGCACTTAGCAAGGTGAAATAAGGGAATCCGAGAAGTAGGAGCAAATGCATATGATTCATAAATGCAGGTTAGCAGCTTCAAGTATATAGTCAATAGAAAGAATAGATGCTCCAAAAAGTGCTGATCCGGCGACTCAACAACAAGCACAAATGCCAGCAAAGGCTCAAACTGATCATAGAATACGAAATATGAACATATGAGCATAGTGAGCAGTTTTTGAAGCCATTCAGAAAGGGTTTCACCATCGAAATATCACATATCATGTATAGACAGGAAATCAAACAAGTGCTAAACATGTATACAAGGTGAACTACCCCTAGCAAAGTTCAATCATCATGCTATAGAATGAAACATAGACTTGTGTTTTCAAAATTTTATCGGAGTTGCAGCGGTGATTACACAAGTTTGAATTTTTAGCATGTGATTGCGAGAGGTTGAAAACTTGACATTGCCTAACTTTTCAACCGAGCTAAGCCTATGCATAAGCAATCAGATGCTTGAAGCAACGGTTTCAGTCTTACACTACACGGCTCAAGTTTTACTCTGCGGATATATGTGTGTATGTCGGATCTTGAGATGATGAGTGATTGTCAACTGGTACGATGCGCATGTTCTTTGGCTTGTGTTGTGAAGGTGTCGAGCACAGAGACGGTGATCGAAGGCAAGGTGAAGGTCAAGTAGAGATGTACCATGCCGATTTATCCGGAGCGGTGAAGGGCGGACGTGAGGCTTGGACTGATGGACCGGTGGCCTGAGGATCGGCCGTGGTGGCTGACAGCCTGGGACAGGGACAAGTGAAGACTTGCGGGTGGACATGGTGCACGGGCGGTGCATCCCTCTACGACATCGGTTTGGTGGTTGAGCCACAGAAAAACCACCGAGTGGACGGTTTCTAGGTGTGGGTGCCCAAGAACTGCCCAAAGAACGCTTCCGGCGTCATTGGCGGTGGTGGAGGTGGCGACAGTTCCTCTTCCTGCCCTGATCCTTGTCCACGCTGGCTGCCAGTGTGGGCCGCCATCTACATATCCTATTAATGAGCAACAATTAGGCGATGTTATATTGAACATGAATAAATACTGTGTTGTACATAATTCGAAAATTTAGCACATGACCAAGTATAATTAATCATTTCCATAAAACATCACAGAATAATTGCTCGAAAATAAGAACACAAACGACGAATTTCCATAAATAAATGTTCCAGATCGAAGTATGGACTTTGTCCAAAAGTCATACATGCCATCATACAACTTAAACATGTGGATACATGGGTGTATGCCAGATCTTGAGATGATGAGTGATTGTCAACTGGTATGATGCGCATGTTCTTTGGCTTGTGTTGTGCAGGTGTTGAGCTCGGATACGGTGATCAAAGGCAAGGTGAAGGTCAAGTAGGGACGTGCCGTGCCGATGGACCCGGAGCGGTGAAGGGCGGACGTGAGGCATGGACTGACGGACCGGTGGCCTGAGGATCGGCCGTGGTGGCTGACAGCCTGGGACAGCGACAAGTGAAGACTTGCGTGTGGACGGGGTGCACGGGCGGTGCATCCCCTCTACGGCGTCGGTTTGGTGGTTGAGCCACAGAAAAACCACCGAGTGGACGCTTTCCAGGTTTGGGCCTCAAAACCTGGGTGCGGCCGGTTTCTGAGTTTGGCCCGCAAAACTCGGGCTGAGGACGGTTTCCAAGTTTGGACCTCAAAACCTGCGTGCTAACGGCTTTCTGAGTTTGGGCCAAAAAACTCAGGCGACGGACGACAGGTTTCCCGGTATCGGCCTCAAAACCGGGGGATGGCCCAGGTTTCCTGGTTTGAGCCTCAAAACCGGGGCGAGGTCCGTGAAAAGGACGAGCGGCGCTTGGCGGCACGTGGCGGCATCTGGTGAGGTCGCGTCGAGGCGAAGCTACCCGATGGGCGGGCGTGGCCGTCAGATCAACATCAACTCGAGTTGGTCAGGAATACCCTTAGGGTTAGCCTGCTCGCTCATTAGCTGTAGGGGTAGAAGGGGAATAATTGTATTAGGCTATATTAGGAGAGGCAGCCCCTCCCTCCAAACTATCTCAGCCATTGCTATTTTCATTCTAGGGTTTCCTGCTTCCCATTCCCTGCTGTAACTACTGAGATCTGCAGAGACGGTGAAAAATACCTCTGTGTATTTGGATTTTGCGGAAATGGGACCGGATTCCTGTTGTCTCCTCGTGGGGACGAATTTCGGCTGGCAATTCGTGGTCTTGATTCGCGTTTTGATCTTGTTCTTCGCGTTCTTCATTTCTCCACGATTTTTCCGTGACTCAATCTCCCTCCTCGCTGCGTCTTTTTTGAATCCACTTGAATCAACTTGTTCTTTGATGTGAGGAGAACATTTCCACCGAAGGAATTAAACTCTACCCTCACGAGCAAATAGATCGGGTCGATTCAAGTTTCGTGGCGCTTTTTCGGTTCATACACCTTCCCTTTCGATTTCCTGTTGATTGAATTGATTTGAGCTAATGATTTCTTGGGGATAGTCTCCTAACTATCTTGTGATCATCTTCTCCAAGATTGAGATCGAGGGATTTTGATTTGGATCGATTTGGGAAGATTTGGGGGAAGGGCGATTGAAATCGCCCTCACTGGGTGTTGGCGGACAGTCCGCCACCCAGGGCGCGGACACTCCGCGCATCGGGCTCCAGCCGATTCAGTGGCTGCGTGGCTCGGCCCGTTTGGTCCGGAGTGACTGGCGGACAGTCCACCGGTGTAACTCGCGGACAGTCCGCCGGTGTAACTCGCGGACAGTCCGCCGGTGTAACTCGCGGACAGTCCGGGACTATCTAGAGCTGTTTCAGCAGAGGTGCTGTTTTGCTCTTTTGGCCGGCGGACAGTCCGCCGCTGGTTCCCGGATAGTCCGCCGTTGGGCAGACAGTCCGCGGTCCGAACCCCGGACAGTCCGGGACTCGACTATGTGCTGATTTTTAGTGTGTTGGCTCTCCCGTCTTTTCGGCTTGGTTTTCGGACTTCTCGTCTGGCCCTAGAGTTAACCAAGGAACCTCACTAGATATCTTTGCTACTTGTTAGCATAGGTATTTGGAGTCTTCCCGACGTAGCCTTCCATCTACGTTCGGGAGTCGGTTTTTGGGGTCGAACTTGAGCCGGAGCTTTAGGCGTTTGGCTTGCTCTCATTTGGTGGTGCCTCGCTGTGATCCTAGGGATCATCCACCCTCTTCCAAGGGTCGTGGGCATCACATTTTGATCGAAGCTTTCGGGGGTTGATTTTCGGGACAAAGGCCAAAGTTTCGAGAGAAATTTTTAGGCTCCCATTCACCCCCCTCTGGTCGCCTTGCTTTAGCATTCTCGGTCCTTCAATTGGTATTGGAGCGGGTTAAGGATCTTCCACCTTAGCCGGTTCCAGATCCACAGAAGGCGACATGGATCGCGGCGTGGGCAAACCGTTGTTTTTCGATGGGACGAACTATGCATATTGGAAGATACGCATGTCGACCTATCTTCAGAGTATGGGTGCTTCTATTTGGGATATTTGCAACTCTGCAGATTGCGTGGTCTTGGCTGCTCGTGTGACTCAACATCAGATCGATGAGCACGATGCCAATAGCCAAGCCCGTAATGCTCTTTTCTCCTGTTTGAGCATGTCTGAGTTTGATCGCGTTTCTCACCTCGCTACGGCTCTGGAGATTTGGGCTACTCTCATGCGTTTTCATGAGGGCACCACTCAAGTCAAAACCCGTCTCTACGAGTCGTACAAGAGAGAGTATGAGAACTTCCGACACATGCCTGGCGAGAGCATAGAAAGTTTATTTGCTCGCTTTCGGGTGATTGTCAACAGGATGAGGGCTAACAAGGAGTTGTTTCCTTTCGACAATCATGAGAGGGCTCTCAAGCTTTTACACACTCTCGATCGGTCGGTGTGGGGCTCCAAGGTTCAGGCGATCATCGAATCGCCTAACTATGAGACTCTCACGTGCGATGAGCTCTTTAGTAAGCTCAAGTCCAGTGAGATTGACGCCATGGCGAGGGCTTCTTATGAAAATCCTTCTGGCCCGTCGACGGCTTTGGTTTCTGGCTCTTTCGCTAACACCTCTGGAGGCGATGGCCACGCGAGGCGGATCGCATTTCCATACTAGAGGGCACGACACGGGTTGAGACCGGCCCGAACAGCATCTAACCGGCATTGGGGTCGGCGATTACGGCACCGACAACCCTAAGTAAAAGGGCGCTTCCAAAAATGAATGAGGGCCAACATCGATACAAACCTACCCGATCCAACGGACGAGCTGCCCCAAGTCTCCAAGCTTGTGCCTTGCCTTCCAATTGACCGTATTTCATTACTACTCAGGTTCTTTTCCATGATAGAAAATATAACCAACCGTGATCCAGTAATTACCCACCAGGGGCATTACGAGAACATCCTCAAATTACTACTTTTATTTAAGCAGACTAAGCAATTCTATATTCTAAGTAAATACAGGATAACAAGGCAGATATTAATAAATAATCAAGGAATCGTAATGCAGCAAGTAGGATTCAATCAACTCCTATACCTAATGCATCACAATATAAAATACTCAATTAAATTAATTATAAAAATAGGGAGGCCTAGAATGCTCCGGGGCTTGCCTTGGGAGAAGACCGAGGCCTTGTGAGAGGGGCACTCGGGCAGGTTAGTTTCCGCGGTGGGTTCGGCCTCCTCACTCCTGGGCACCTCCTGGATCTCCGGCTCGGTGTTTGCTTCCTGCTCCTGATCGTTCTACGGGGCTATCGATCCTATTGCAATGGGGTAATAGTAATTAAATAATGCACAATGCCCTTATGATGGTATGCAATGTAAATCTTTTTGCAAACCAACAAAACCAACTTGTTGAACAACTTTTGACATTGAGGAAAAAGACTTATTTAATGCATTAAACAAAACCATTAACTCAACCATTTTCTATTTATTAATTCAAAAGAAACCTAGGTTTAAACAACAAGTACTATTTTCTGTACTTAGAAAAATCCACAAAAACTACAGTAGGTAACCTATACCCACTGGACTCCACTGTACAAATTTCAGCAAGAGATAAATTACTGGACAGTGGATATAAAAAGATAAAATTAATTGCCACAACGGTGTTTTGAACTAACTTTTCTTTTGAAAACTGTCAAACAACAGATTTCTTATTTTTCCTAGCTTCATCTACCAATTACAATTCTACTGCAGAAAAATTGCTGCTAAAGCATGAACACATAAATCTACACAAAATAAACAAGTTTAACCCAAATTGAATCCTTTGAACTGCAACTTTACTGAAAAAGGGTGCAACCTTCACTTTTATATTTTTCCCAGATTCTACTCCACATTTCATATTTATCAAGAAAGTTCCATGAACAGTGAAATCATATTCTTTTCTGCATGAATTTTCTAAGAAAAACTCAGAAAAGCACACTTGTACTACAACATCCTTTTCTTTCATACAACTACCCATACGTAGTATTTTTCTCAGTTTTAAAAAGATACACAGAGACTGTATAAAATTTCCAATATTTTATTTCTACATATATTTCTCTCAATAAATATTTCGAGAAAACAGCTCAAAAGACATTTAAACTTAAACAGATTCTTTTTCCACACGAACAGACCCTCATATATTTTTCACAACACTTTATATGATAAGAAGCATGCACAAATTTTGCCACAAATTAATTCGACCAGAAAACATGTAAACACATTTATTTAACAATTTGCACATAAACTAAAATAAATAAAAACAGTACAGCAAACTTCCACCAAAAATACTTTCATATTTTTCCTTGATAGCTCTACTCATGAACAAGTTTACAAAAGTGGAAGTACCTCATTTCGATCATTAAAACGGGCTACACAAAATAAACAAGTTTTCCCTAGAAAAAAAAACGAAAAGGAAAAACATTTTTGAATCCCGGTCAGTCTTTCGTGAACTCGGCCCGTGGGCCAGGTGTGGCTGATGTGCGGGGCCCGGTGGTCAACGGGACCCACCTGTCGGTGTGAGTCGAGCAGGGGAGAAGGTTGACCGGCGATTACTCGCCGACGGTGAGGTCTCTGGTGGTGGGGTAGGGCTCGGTGAGTTCGTCGTGACGAGGCGAACCGGTAGGTGGTGATGGTTTGGCTAGTGGGTGGCCGTAGCTCGCCGGCGGCGAGCCATGGCGGATGGTGGTGGCGGTGGTGTTCGGCTCGGCCGTTTCCGGTGGTCGCCGGCCAAATTGGTGTGTGCACCAACACCAGTGAACCCTAAGGGAGCTAATAGGTGGATTGGGTTGGCCGGTGAAGCTTCGAAGAAGCTCGACCTCATGCACATGGCGCGACGGCGCCAATGGCCCTCGGTCGGAGGAGAAAGAGGGCTAGGGAGTGGTAGCGTTTGGGCAGACGGGTGTTGTCACCTAGCCTTGGCACGGTGAAGCTTGTCGGTGAAGGAGGGAGGCAGAGAAGCTGCGGAGGAATTGGAACAAGCTCAAGCTCCGGGTGGCGTCGATGGCGATCGCGCGGGGCTCCTCGTGTTCCCGTGAACACGAAGCTCGAGGGGTGGTGCTAGCGTGCGCACCGGGAGTTTGGGATGTAGGCGGGGTTGTGTGCGCGAAGGATCGGACGGAGGAGCTCTGGTGAAGCCAAAATGGCGGTGGCGTTTGCGCAGTGGCGAGCGCTCGACTAGCCGCGCGTGTTCGTGCGGGGGAGAGAGAGCAAGCGGGAGTGGGTGAGAGTGGAAATGGCAAGTGAAGGAAGAGAGCGAACGGCACTGCCGTTTTGCTCTGGTCTGTGCTGGGCGAGCGGTGGTCGTGGCGAGGGCCACGGCCGGCACGGCGACTGGGCGAGCGGGAGCAGCGAGGTGGCGCGGCAGGCGAGGCAGCATGGGAGAGGGCGAGCGAGATCCTTGCATGATGCAGGCGAAGAGATCACGCGCGGAGTAGGTGAAAGGGATTCGGGTCAAGCGCTGGTGGCCACGTGGCGGTTCTGCCGGCGTACGGCGCGGTGAGCCGGTCGGGGCGTGCTGCGCGGCGCGGCGCGGGCGTTGGCCCGGGGCGGCTTGGGCCGAAAGGCTGAGTGGGCCGGGCGTGAAACGCCGGGAAGAAAACGTTTCCCTTTTTCTTTTTCTAGAAATCTTCCAAACTTTGACCATTTTAAAACAATTTCAAAAACTCAAAACTAGGGTTTGACCCAAATATAAAAGTTGCTCAAAATAATTTTCTCTACAACTTTCATATAGGTAACATTTTCTGAAAACTATTTTGAGCTATAAATCATTTTTGTTTCTATATTTTTTATTATTTTAATTAATAAATCCGCCTTGAGTTCTTCAGTCAAGCAGAGAAGACGAAACTTCTGGGCGATGGAGTTGAGCCATTCATCTGCCTCGAGTGGTTCAGTGCCTTCCTTGAACATAGGGGGGCGAGTGTCCAAGAAGTCACGGTATGAGCTGTATTGATTTGGCTCAGGCCCCTGATGTTGCTGATGCTGCTGAGCGGTGTTGTTGGCGATGTTACGGAGTGTGGCCTCCAAATGCCTTTGCATTTCCTCCATGTTCCTCTGGGTGCCCAAGAACTGCCCAAAGAACGCTTCCGGCGTCATTGGCGGTGGTGGAGGTGGCGGCAGTTCCTCTTCATGCCCTGATCCTTGTCCACATTGGCTGCGAGTGTGGGCCGGCATCTGCATATCCCATTAATGAGCAACAATTAGGCGATGTTATATTGAACATGAATAAATACTGTGTTGTACATAATTCAAAAATTTAGCATATAACCAAGTATAATTTATCATTTCCATAAAACATCACAGAATAATTGCTCAAAAATAAAAACGCAAACGACGGATTTCCATAAATAAAGATGCCAGATCGAAGTATGGACTTTGTCCAAAAGTCATACATGCCATCATACAACTTAAACATGTGGATACATGGGTGTATGTCGGATCTTGAGATGATGAGTGATTGTCAACTGGTATGATGCGCATGTTCTTTGGCTTGTATTGTGCAGGTGTTGAGCTCGGATACGGTGATCAAAGACAAGGTGAAGGTTGTTGATGGTCCTTAAACACCTGTTTTACCAACAACATTTTACCCTAAAATTCACCAAAAAGGCATGAAATGTAGTCAAATAGGTTTCAAACTAACCGAATTCCACATGTCCATAGATTTTGATTTGAATGAAGGATTTGAACCAAATTTGGATATTTGAACCACAAAAGGCCAAGGCCAGTAGCATGGCCCAATTGGGCCTCAGGGGGGTGGCGCCCGCCACCCCTAGGTGGCGCCCACAACAAGGAGAGGCCCAAACTTCCCCCCTGCCACGTCACTGATCTGTGTGACCACCCCAGGGCCAAATCTTGGCCCTTGGTCACTAGGTCAGTGGCATCAGAGGGCTCAGGAGGGGAGTGGCGTGGATCTTGACCGAATGACGGTTATCTGGACATGGAACCGACTTAACCACCGCCTTGGAGGAGTCCCTGGAGGCCGTAAAATCAATGACGGTGCATCCAACGGCCAGGGGGGTGGCGGCCGCCACCTAGGGCTGGCGCCCGCCACTAGGGTTTGCCCTAGGTCGGTTGGCTGCCCCCTATAAGTACCCCCCTCACTCCGCAAGGCTATAAATACCTCCTTCGAGGCGTCACTTCATTTCAAGCAAGAGGCAATCAAGCAAGGAAGCAAGAGAAGCAAGTGAGAGTTAGGTTAGAAGCTCAGAGAGCTTAGGCAAGTAGGTTAGCTAGTAGAGAGAGCATAGCTTTAGTGCCCTCGCTGTAGCGCGGCTCCTAGTTTAGCACAGCTCAGCCCTGGCCAGTGGTATAGTAGCGTAGAGCTTGCTAGGAGAGAAGCGGGTGTGAGTGACTGACATCGGAGGTCGGTTGATTTCCCAACGTCTCTGGTTTGGTTTGCTCTCTTATATCTCAGGTACACTTATCATTATTCCAATATTACTTTAGTATTACTTTCAGTATTGAGTGGTATACTTGATTGATTGCTTGAGTGCCTAGCTATCCTACAGTTCAATTCACTTAGCCATAGTAGTTAATCTCTAGTGTGCTTAGTGTTTGATCTTTGCCAATAGGTTGCCTAGTTAGTTTAGTGTTTATCTTATTAAGTCAAGTATTTTCTCTGACGTCCGCAAGGGTGTCTCTATTCAAAGCTAGGGTAGAGATAGTTAGAATATAATTAAGCGTGGTGCTTAGTTATAGACTTACCTTCAAATACGGCTGGACCCCCGGATAGCTGTGGTAGCAAGCAGGTGGTGACAGCCCTGTGCGCCTTGAATTCCACCATGTAGTTCGCCCAGTTTAACAGTAAGGCTCGTTGTGCTAGCGTTCAACCTAAGTCAGTGGTAAAGGCTAGTACGCCTCGGTACTTGACAAGATAGGAATAAAACTATACTTAACTTAGTTGCTTGTTTGGCTTTTGCCTATCTTGCTTCGTAGTTATCTTGCTTCGTAGTTATCTAGGAGTAGTTACTAGTTAGTTATATTAGTTATCCTATTCCCCTTATCTACCTATCCATCCACCTTACCTTACCATCCATTTCATCCTTACCTATCCATCCATATATTCTTTCTAGCCTCTCATCCTCTCTCATCCCTTTCATCTCCTCTTTTCTCCTTTTCCCTTTTCTTATTCTTCGACTCTCATCCCCTCCTTGACTCGACTCATACACCACCCTAGCCTTCCCTTGGGATCAAAGAAATCGACACCTGGTACTCCCAGGCGAAGTGCTACTATGATAGTTCTGTGCGCTTGCAGAATCTCCTCCTGGTAGATTGCATTCTCGCTAGCTAGCTCCTACTAGTGTCGGGATTGACAACCCCATTTGACATTAGTAGATAGCTGCTTTAGCTTCACTCCTTTGGGTATAGTGACTGGACTTGCTACAAGCATTTCTGGCGCCGTTGCCAGGGATAAATTCCATAGTCTACTCCTAATAACGACGTTAGCAAGTGTCAACAAGCATTTTTGGGCCGTTACCGGGGATAGTTGCCTAGCTCTATCTTTAGTGAAGCTAAGATCTACCAACAAGCATTTCTGGCGCCGTTGCCGGGGAAGGCAATCGGTGTATCGGTTGAGTCCGTGTCGAATTTATCTTCGCTTAACCTCCCGCTTAGCGTATCCCATCTTTCCCCATTCTTTCTTTCCTTAACTCTTCTTATCTTTTTCCTTCATCTTCTTCAACTTCTTTCTTTCTTATCTCGTTCTATCTTCACGATGGCCAACAAGACCATTCGTGAATTTTCTGCTCCTTCTACCGCCAATGTAGCGACAGGACCATACGTGATCGAAGCCAACGTCAATTTTGAGTTAAAACCGGCTCTGATCACGATGGTCCAAGCTAGCCCGTTCTGTGGCAAAGCTCATGAGGATGCCAATGCTCACCTCCAACAATTTTTGGAGATTTGCGGTACCTTCACCATTAAGGGGATAACCCAAGAAGCCATCCGTCTTCGTCTCTTTCCCTTTTCTCCCCTAGGAAAATCGAAGCAATGGTTCTATACCGATCGCAACACTGTAGACACATGGGACAAGTGTTCCAATGCTTTTCTCGCCAAATTCTTTCCGATGGGCAAGACGAACGCTCTTCGCAACAAAATCTCCAGCTTTACGCAACAAGCCGAGGAATCTATTCCCGAGGCTTGGGAGAGAATGCAAGAGTACGTCGCTGCTTGTCCACACCATGGTATGGAGGACTGACTATTGATCCAGAACTTCTACCATGGCCTAACCGCACTCTCTAGAAGCCATTTGGATGCCGCCGCCGGCGGTGCATTCTTTTCTCTGAATGTTGCAGATGCTAAGGCTCTCATAGAGAAGATGGTGTCGAACCAAGGATGGAATGACGAGAGACTGCAGCCCCGTAAGCGAGGTATATATTCCCTTAAGGAGGCTGACATGATCGTGGCCAAGATGGACCTGCTGGCAAAGAAGCTGGACAGCTGTGAGAAGATGAACCAACAAGAGATTGTCCAATCTCTGGAATCCTACATGACTTGTGAAGTCTGTGGAGAAACCGGACATTCTGGAAACCACTGCCCCGAGTTACATGAAGATTTGAACTTCATCAACAACAACAACAACAACAACAACAACAACAACAACAACAACAACAACAACAACGGTTTCCATCAACAGAATCAAGGATGGAATCAGCCTGCAAATTCTCAAGGTAACAATTTATTCCCCCGCTCTAATTTTCAGAATTCTGATAATTTCTCATTCTTGAAAAATTTAGTTTACTCACAAGGTAGAACTACTGATTTCTTGAATAAGAGATTAATGTCAAATGATAAAACCCTTTAGAATATAAATGCTAAATTAAAAGATTTCTCATCTGCTCTGAAAAATCAATTAAGCTTTAATAAGATGTTAGAAACCCGATTAGCTCAACTTGCTGCTATCATACCATCTTTTGAATCTGGCAAAATTCCTGCTAAACCTGACATGGAAACTGCAAACATGGTTGAAATAAAATATCTCAACTATTATGAAGATCAAACCATGACTATTAAAAAGGGTGATCCTGGTAGTCCCATAATTAGATGCTCAATTTTTGGTGAAGTCTTTAAAAATGCCATGTGTGATTTAGGATCGAGTGTGAACATTTTATCTAAGGATTTCTATGAAAACTCGTTCTTTCCACCCATGTCATCCACATCTGCCTATGTCGTGCTAGCTGATCAATCAACATGCTATGTAGAAGGAATAGTCACTGATTTACCTGTTCATATTAGAGGCTCCTATGTTCCTGCTGATTTCATAATACTAGATATGGGAAATAGGAAAGATGTACCTCTAATCATAGGTAGACCTTTCTTCAATACTGTGAATGCATCCATATTTGTGGGAAGTGGTAAAATACAAATGACATTAGGAGGGAGGAAGGAAATATTCTCTTTTTCCCGTGGTCCCGCATATGCCGCTAACATGCAGGAAGCAAAACCCGTCCGTACCAAGAAGAGGCGCCCAAGAACAAGGTGGAACAGAAAGGAAGAACCACCTTCTCCTGAGTTGTGTAATTCACATGACAAAGGAGAGGTGCCAAAAGAAGAAGAACCCGATAAAGTACTTAAAGAAGAAGCACCCAAGGAAGAAGATCTACCCAATAAGGATGAAATTCCATGGATCTAAGGTATCAATTTACTTTTAATTTTTTCCCTTCAAATTTCCCTTTTTCAAATAAATAACATATGTCATGCATGTAACTAAGAAAAAAATCAGTTATCATTAGTTATATGCATAAGTATATGTTAACTTAGCTAGAATAATAAAATATCATAATAGGATAGCTTCCCTTTTTCACAACATTAGATAGTTTCCCTTTTAATAAAATGAGAACAAGAGCTCCGACCGAGAAAGATGAAGACCCTTCACCAAGCAAGAAGCCAGCCTGGGGGAGATCCTCGCGCCAATAAGGTATGTTTCAACCTTACTTTTTATGTTCGGTTCTTAGATTCTATATCTTTTGAATGTTACATGCTTGCCTAAGTAACCATTCCATGAGTAAAATTGATGAAATCTGCTTAAACAAGTTGAAACCTGAATAAGATTTGAAATATGTCATGCAAATACTATTGTTATGGTTTGAATAACTGGTCTTATCTAAGTTGTAGCTTTTGTGGGTTGCACATGCTTTAACTGAAATCATGCTTAGTGAATAAAGTTAGTAAGAAATGGAGTAATTCTTTAAACTTGCTAAGGTGAAATTAGGACCTAATCTGGAGGATTTCTTTTAAAAATCATGAAAACCTTGCTAAAAGTTCCTCCTGGATTTTATCCCATCCCACCACTAGCCAAATATTTGTTAGTCAAAACGACAAAGAGCTTTGTCTGTGTTGTTCTTTGTTAGACCTCATAGATCTTAGTAGAGAAGCTTATCATATCTTTTGATCAAGATTCACACACCCACCATAAATTGCCTACTCTCCACTTTGGAAGTTTGCAACCACCAAATAAATTGCTCATTCTCTACACTGGAGATATGCAATACCTTGCCAAACGTCCCATTGCTAGCCTTATGCTATTCCTACACTGGGAATAAGCATTTCTCTCTCTTCCACCTTTTCATTTCTAAAATCCTTTCCTATAGACAATCTGGGGAAATCTAGAGTTAAAAAAGAGAGATATGAAAAAAAAAGTGAGCAAATTAGCTCAAGAGAGGACTATGTCCTGAGAAAATGTGAGGACACATTTTTGTCTACTCACTATGTATCGAAAAAGAGAGAGAGAGAGAGAGAGAGAGTTATCATTAGCTATAGACCCCAGAAATTAACTAGGAAGGATTATAAAATATCTCTCTATACACTTCCACAAAACCACACATGCACATCTTGATCAATTTTTATGATTTGCTGCTCCTTATGATCTGAGTGTCTAGCTTAGCAATAAACATTAGGCAATTTGCTCATGATTCTTAGCCTACCTATAACTCCACATATCATTCTTTAGAAATAGGAGAGGCTACATTTTGGCCTAAGTGAGGATTTAAACACCATTGAATGATTGAGTGAATCTTGGAGGACTTTAGCAAGTTTTTATCTTTTGAAAACCTTAAAAAACCTCCAGACAGAGTCCTAGTTAAACCTAAGCAAGATAAAAGTTTCCTATCTACTACTTTATTTCACTCTTGCATGTTTGAAGTGAAAAGCTATAAGCCCCACATTCCTATGATTAATGATATATACTAAGTTATTTCTCACTATACAATATGCACTTGTATACATCTTAAGTTGCTATCTATTTCATGCTCAATGCTTAAACCTCATTGTTGCTCGAGGATGAGCAACAGGTTAGCTTGGGGGAGCTTGTTGATGGTCCTTAAACACCTATTTTACCATCAAAATTTTACCCTAAAATTCACCAAAAAGGCATGAAATGTAGTCAAATAGGTTTCAAACTAACCGAATTCCACATGTCCATAGATTTTGATTTGAATGCAGGATTTGAACCAAATTTAGATATTTGAACCACCAAAGGCCAAGGCCACTCAGCAGGGCCCAATTGGGCCTCAGGGGGGTGGCGCCCGCCACCCTAGGTGGCGCCCGCCACCCTAGGTGGCGCCCGCCACAAGGAGAGGCCCAAACTTCCCCCCTGCCACGTCACTGATCCGTGTGACCACCCCAGGGCCAAATCTTGGCCCTTGGTCACTAGGTCAGTGGCATCGGAGGGCTCAGGAGGGGAGTGGCGTGGATCATGACTGAATGACGTTTATCTGGACGTGCAACCGACTTAACCACCGCCTTGGAGGAGTCCCTGGAGGCCGTGGGATCAATGACGGTGCATCTAACGGCCAGGGCGGTGGCGGCCGCCACCTAGGGCTGGCGCCCGCCACTAGGGTTTGCCCTAGGTCGGTTGGCTACCCCCTATAAGTACCCCCCTCACTCCACAAGGCTATAAATACCCCCCTGGAGGCGTCACTTCATTTCAAGCAAGAGGCAATCAAGCAAGGAAGCAAGAGAAGCAAGTGAGAGTTAGGTTAGAAGCTCAGAGAGCTTAGGCAAGTAGGTTAGCTAGTAGAGAGAGCATAGCTTTAGTGCCCTCGTTGCAGCGCGACTCCTAGTTTAGCACAGCTCAGCCCTGACCAGTGGTATAGTAGCGTAGAGCTTGCTAGGAGAAAAGAGGGTGCGAGTGACTGGCATCGGAGGTCGGTTGATTTCCCGGCGTCTCTGGTCTGGTGCTAGTAAGCGTGGTGCTTATTTATAGACTTACCTTCAAATACGGCTGGACCCCCGGATAGCTGTGGTAGCAAGCAGGTGGTGACAGCCCTGTGCGCCTTGAATTCCACCACGTAGTTGGCCCAGTTTAACAGTAAGGCTCATTGTGCTAGCGTTCAACCTAAGTCAGTGGTAAAGGCTAGTACGCCTCGGTACTTGACAAGATAGGAATAAAACTATACTTAACTTAGTTGCTTGTTTGGCTTTTGCCTATCTTGCTTCGTAGTTATCTTGCTTCATAGTTATCTAGGAGTAGTTACTAGTTAGTTATATTAGTTATCCTTAGTTATCCTATTCCCCTTATCTACCTATCCATCCACCTTACCTTAACATCCATTTCATCCTTACCTATCCATCCATATATTCTTTCTAGCCTCTCATCCTCTCTCATCCCTTTCATCTCCTCTTTTCTCCTTTTCCCTTTTCTTATTCTTCGACTCTCATCCCCTCCTTGACTCGACTCATACGCCACCCTAGCCTTCCCTTGGGATCAAATAAATCGACACCTGGTACTCCCAGGCGAAGTGCTACTATGATAGTTCTGTGCGCTTGTAGAATCTCCTCCTGGTAGATTGCATTCTCGCTAGCCAGCTCCTACTAGTGTCGGGATTGACAACCCCATTTGACATTAGTAGATAGCTTCTTTAGCTTCACTCCTTTAGGTATAGTGACTGGACTTGCTACAAGCATTTCTGGCGCCGTTGCCAGGGATAAATTCCATAGTCTACTCCTAGTAACGACGTTAGCAAGTGTCAACAAGCATTTCTGGGCTGTTACCGGGATAGTTGCCTAGCTTTATCTTTAGTGAAGCTAAGAACTACCAACAAAGGTCAAGTAGGGACGTGCCGTGCCGACGGACCCGGAGCGGTGAAGGGCGGACGTGAGGCTTGGACTGACGGACCGGTGGCCTGAGGATCGGCCGTGGTTGCTGACATCCTTGGACAGCGACAAGTGAAGACTTGCGTGTGGACGGGGTGCACGGGCGGTGCATCCCCTCTACGGCGTCGGTTTAGTGGTTGAGCCACAGAAAAACCACCGAGTGGACGCTTTCCAGGTTTGGGCCTCAAAACCTGGGTGTGGCCGGTTTCCGAGTTTGGGCCACAAAACTCGGGCTGAGGACGGTTTCCATGTTTGGACCTCAAAACCTGGGTGCTAACGGGTTTCTGAGTTTGGGCCACAAAACTCAGGCGACGGACGACAGGTTTCCCGGTTTCGGTCTCAAAACCGGGGGATGGCCCAGGTTTCCCAGTTTCGGCCTCAAAACCGGGGGGAGGTCCATGAAAAGGACGAGCGGCGCTTGGCGGCACATGGCGACACTCAGCAAGGTCGACGACTCAGATGACGACTCTGTTGCATCAAGTGATGATGAGTCCGAGAAGATGAAGATCGAGGACAAGCTGAACGGCCTCTGTTTCTTCGCCGACAACGAGGGCTTCTGCACCATGGCCCTCGGCGATGAGGTCAACGGCGAGCTGGAGGAGATCCCTCAGATTGACGATGACGACGACACTTCCCAGGTATCTCAAACTCCTGACGAACTCTCTGCTGAGGTCGACAAGCTTACTGCTGCTCTTCTTAGTCAAGATAAACTGCTTAGGCTTGCCGCTAGAGAGAGAAATGAGTTTAGGAGGAAGTGGGAGGACGCGGTGAAGGAGCTTGAGTCTGTCAAGTCCACTGTTATCGTGACTGAGGAGGATGAGTGTGAGATGTGCTCCAAGCACATGACTGACCTTCTCACTTTGAGGGGGAAGTATGTTGCTTTGGTTGGAGAGGTGGATGAGCTTAGAGCTAGATCCTCAGTGCTTGGTGCGTGCAAGTCTTGTGCAGGCTTACAATCCGAGTTAGCAGAAAAGAATGCCAAGATTGTGTCTCTTGAGAAGGCCAGCTCGGGTAGCACTTGTGTGTCTAGGTGTGCTTTGTGTGAGGGTTTGGAGATGGAGATTGCAAACGTGAAGCATGACAAGATGCAAACCGAGGAAGAAAACACATACCTTCGGAACATCTTGTCATGAGTGTCTAGTGGTGAGCCGCAGCTTGGGATGATGATTGCCCAATTCAAGCGTGCTGCTGGAGGTCCAGGTGTAGGCTTTGCTCAGGGGATGGAGAGTGCTGCTTCTTTTGGCAAGATTAGAGAGTCTAGTGGTCTTAACCCGAGTGAGAAGCCCAACTCCACCACTACTCCCAAACTTACCAAGATACCACCCAAAGAGCCTCTTAAGCCTAACACCAAAGATGGAGTGTATGAGGAACCTCCGAGAGCTCCACCAAAGAAACAATTGTGGTCTCCTAAACCTAACCACATAAGGAACAAGCTAGACACAATGCCACCTATCCAAGAGGAGCTCATGCCACAAAAATGCCAAGTGATCCACACCCACTACCATGAGTACCAACAACCCCCTATGAGATCGGTGAGGTACCACTGTGAGCACTGTGGGAGAGAAGGACATTTGAGGGAGTTTTGCTTTCGGTGCAAGAGAGAGGAGCGCCGTGCAAACGAGATGAACAACACGGACATGTACCATCCTTTCCATGATGTACATGTACCGAAGGTTCAGAGGAGAGCTGCTAGGACTAGCGGTCCAATGCCTCAAGGTCCTAGGCCGCTAGGTGGTCGTGCCCGGCGGGAGCCTGCTTTTGTGGGCTATGGACCCCGTGGTGGTGGTTTTGTAGTTGAGTGTTACCCCCCACCGTGTTTTGACTATCGCGATGGATGCTCTTCTCTTAGCGGACCACGTTTTTCTCAGCGTGGTGATCGCTTCCCCATAGGCGTGCTAGGAATGGTTTTGCTACTAACCGTTCTTTTGAGCAGCCGGCCCAACACTGGTATAATTCCCATTTTACTCACCCCAGGGTTGGACCGTATGCTCACCCTATGTCTTTCTATTGATGTAGGTAAGACAAGAAGAACGTTTGGTTGGTGGATTCCGAGTGCTCAAGGCATATGACCGGAAACGCCAAGTGGTTCTCCAGTCTTAGTCCAGTTGCCGGAAAGGAGTTTATCACCTTCGGCGACAATAGCAAAGGTAAAGTGTTGTCTCGTGGGTCGGTGCGAGTTAATGAGCATTTTGTGTTGCGTGATGTTGCTCTTGTGTCTAACTTGCATTTTAATCTTATTTCTGTTTCACAACTCTTTGATGATGACTATGAGATTCGTTTTATGCCAAATCTCAGTCGTATTTTGGATCCTCAGGGAAATCTTGTGTGTTTGATTTCTCCCTTTAGGAAAGTCTTTCGTGCAAATTTCTTAGAGTCTTTTGTCATTTCTCATTGTCTTTTGACTGGACCTTCCTCCTCTGATCTTTGGAAGTGGCATAGGAGACTCGGTCACTTGAGTTTCGACTTGCTTGCAAGGCTTAGCTCACTTGGCTTAATCTGAGGATTGCCCAAGTTACACATGGAGAAGGATCTTGTTTGCCATTCTTGTAGACATGGGAAAATGGTTGCCGCTCCTCACCATCCTGTGAACCAAGTTATGACCAAGCGCCCTAGAGAGCTTTTGCATATGGACCTTGTCGGTCTGGCTCGGGTGAGCTCAGTTGGTGGGAAGTGGTATGTGCTTGTTGTTGTTGACGAGTTCTCGAGATATTCGTGGGTTTTCTTTTTAGTTGAGAAAACTGAGACTTTTACTTTTGTTCGCAATTTGATCTGGCGACTTCCGAACGAGTTCCCTAAGAACTCGATGAGAGCTATCTGTAGCGATAACGGTTCCGAGTTTAAGAACTCAGATTTTGAGAAGTTTTGTAACTCTTTGGGTTTGGAGCATCAGTTTTCTTCCCTGTACACACCGCCACAAAATGGTGTTGTAGAGAGGAAAAATCGGACCCTTGTTGAGATGGCCAGGACGATGCTCGATGAGCATAGGACTCCTAGGCGGTATTGGGCCGAGGCTATAAACACTGCATGCTACATTTCCAATCGCATTTTCCTCCGTGCTTTCTTGAAGAAAACTTCTTATGAATTGCGATTTGGGAAGCAACCCAAAGTGAGTTATTTTAGAGTTTTTGGTTGCCACTGTTTTATACTCAAGAAAGGAAACTTAGACAAGTTTGAGTCTCGTTCTTCTGATGGTGTATTTTTGGGTTATGATAATCATACTCGTGCATATCGTGTACTTAACCTTGATACTAACCGAGTCATGGAGACATCCGATGTCACCTTCGACGAGACTGTGCTTTGTCCTTCTAGTTTTGAGCGTGCAGGTGATCAAGAGGTTGGAGAACCTCTTTTTGATGATGAGGAAGAAGGTGATGAGGGGATTGATGATTCAGCACATCCTCCACCTGCGGTGCCGATTGGGTCGACTTCGACCACGACTGCACGCGGCCCCAACCCTTCAACCTCTACTATGTTGGGGGAAGGGACCCTCGGAAGTGACGTCGTGCAGGCTGAATCAGGAAACGACCCTCGGGTGCCCCGCGCACCTTCGTGAATGCCCCTGATCATGTTGTTAAGTCCCTCGAGTCACTTTTCTAACCCTCGTGTACTGGCCCGACCCTCGAAATGTTTACAGTTCTTGCAGGCAACAGGTGTGAAGGACACTAGAAGCAACCCTCGCGTGTCCCGCACACCTCCGCCAGGAGGCTTAGGCTCAACAGGTGGCGAGCGGGCGCGAACTTCGTGACTGGAGGGGTGTTTTCAACGAGCCGATGGTCAACCCTCGCGTTCTCGCGAGGGTGAGCGCGAGCCAGGTGGCGGCGGACATATGGAGGGATAGCTAGGGATTCTGTACCGTCTGTGTTTGTACGATTCTGCCCTTCCATTGTACAGCGTAAAGGAATCTTCCTTGTGCCCTTTTGTAATTTGGTCAATGCCCCTTGGTATTCTCTATAAATACCAGGGGGTGAACAGTGTAACACGACAGTTTTTTGGGGAATAGAGCTACAGCACCACTGTTCCTGCTTCCTCTGTACCTTCGCGTTTGGTTTGACGATCGGCCACCTTCGCTACTCCCTTGCACGTGTGTGGGGGTAGGGGCAAGTGTGTACCCAACAGTTTGGCGCCGTCCGTGGGGAGGCGGAGTTCGTGCTGGCCGGAAACAGAAGAGCATCCTCAACCAGAGACCATCGCGCAACTAGAGAGGCCACGGTGACGGTTCGACCCATGGAAGAAAATGGGGAACCTTTGGGAGAAGAAGTTACTCCAGGGCCCTCACACTCAGCTAGTATCACAACCACACCCGCACACCTCCGGAGAAGGTGGAAGAGGAGATGAAGAAGAGTTGGGCCTCGAGGCCTTGGACAGGCTTCAAGCCGAATTGCAGGAAAAGAAAAGGCGCCTAGACCAACTTGAAAGGCACAACCGGCTGCGCGCCATCAGGCAAAGAGCGGATGAAGCAAGGGAACAGCTTCACCGAATGGAGGAGTCCCTCGCGGCAGCTGAGGCCGAAGCCGAGGGTTGGAACGATAGAGAATTACCGCCACTTCAAGAGGGGAATGAAGAGTTAGGTCAGGGCAACGCCCGTCAGCCACCACCAGCACCAAATTTTCGCCAACTTTACCCAGAAGAGCGAGAGCCAAACCTTCGCATTCACCGAAGGGCCCAACAACACCAGATGCCCTACGACCCAAAATCACCACTCTCCCAAACACTGCAAACCCAACCCTGGCCACCATGCTACAATCCACAAAATCTGCCCCGTTATGACGGACTCACTGACCCTCGCTAGTTCATAATGAGCTATGAAGCGGCAATGGCCGCAGCTGGAGGAGACGAATCAACAATGGTGAAGTCATTCATAATTATACTTCGTGACATCGCCCAGACTTGGTACACCAATCTCCGCCCCGGAACGGTGGATTCCTAGGCCAACCTCAGAGACAGACTCTACATAAACTTCAAGGGTATCATAGCAGCCCCATCAAATCCTATTGACCTGTTCAATTGCAAACAAGAAGAGCGTGAACCACTGCAAGATTACTGGCGAAGGTTCCTCCAAATCAGAGCAAGAACTTCTGGGATATCTGACGAAGCCGTAATCCTCGCAGCCGTAAGCGGTCTGCGCCCAGGACCCTGCTCCTCGAAGTTTGCTAGAAAGTCGGGAAACACAATTGAAGAACTACATGAAACAATGGAGAGATACTGTAGAGCGGACATGGATTTCAAGGCAAAGTCCGACGCCCGAAGGTCACAGCAGAAACCACAGTTGCGTCCCCAAGCGAGAGAAACCAACCCTCGCCAATATCAAAGTAACATTAGCGCAATTAACAAGGCAAATCCACTCGAAGATCCGAGAAGGGGCACTCAGCCTTCGGGCAACCAAAATCCGCAAGGATTCCCGCCTCCGCCTGACCAAAGAAACCAACAGAAGGACCCCGCCAAAATGTATTGTCATTTCTGTGGTCCAGGAAAAGGGCACACCACCAAACAATGCGAGTGCTTCGCCAAGGGAAAAGAATATCAGGAATCCAAAAGAGCCACATCGGCAAAAAACCAAACAATCAATCACACCAGAAAGCCAAACTACAACCCAACCCATCCTCCATACCAGTACACCCCAATAAACTACGGCTTACCCTCGCATCAACCATTCTACACTCATCACCCACACTACAATCACACCTCATATCAACCAACCCCCATCCCTCAATGACAAAACACACCATACACTGTCACATTCCCAACAACCCCTCAAACCCAAATCAACCAATAAACGAGCAACGCTTTACCACCACCACCACCAATACCAGCACTGCCAGCCCCCCAACTTGTCAAATCCGAAGCCCAAACCCAGACAACCATCAACAACCCAACATCAACCTTCGGTGTAATACTTGCTATCACCGGGGGCTCCAACGAAGATCATGGTAACAAAAGACAAAGGAAAGAGCATGCTAGAAGAGTACACCACGTAGCCGTCGAAGGACCTCACAAATTTGGACGATGGTCTCATATCCCAATAACCTTCGACTCCTGTGACATGAAGTTAAGTGACTACCCTCACACTGACGCTATGGTGATCGAAACTAATCTAGCAGGGTGGACAGTCACCAAAATCCTGGTCGACACAGGAAGCTCCGCAGACATTCTGTTCGCAACAACCTTCGACAGCATGAAGCTTGATAGAAACCTCCTGCAACCCGCTGGCAACCCCCTATACGGTTTCGGCGGTCAACAAGTAAGAGCTATTGGGAAAATATCTTTGTCAGTAACCTTCGGAGACCAAGTGAACTGCAGAACAGAACACATAACCTTCGACGTGGTTAACATGTTTTATCCTTACAATGCAATATTTGGCCGAGGGGTCACCAATGCCTTCAACGTCGTCATCCATCCTGCATACCTCTGCATGAAGCTTCCTGCCCCAAAGGGGGTCGTTGCAGTATACGGAGATCAAGACATTGCAAGAGCCGCCGAAGGAACCGTAGCACCTGGTCAACCCAATGTGCACAACTTAACAAACCATCAAGTATCAGAGCTTCAAAGCGAAGCTGAAGAAGTCAGTGACCAAAAAAGAGCATCACCCAAAGAAGACACCAAACAAGTCCAACTCTTTGAGGGCAACTCCGAAAGAAAGGTATTCATCTCGGCCAGCTTAGACCCCCAGTCAGAAAACAACCTCGTCCATTTCCTCAAAGAAAACTCCGACACTTTCGCTTGGTCTGCAGAGGACCTCAAAGGGGTAAACAAAACTTTGATCGAGCATAGCCTAAACATAAAGCAAGGTTATCGCCCAGTTCAGCAAAAGCTCCGCAAAATGTCAGAAGAAAGGAAAGAGGCAGCGAGGACAGAAGTAAAAAGACTCTTGGATGCAAGGGTCATCCGCCCAGTCAAGTATCCAACATGGCTCTCAAATGTGGTCCTAGTCCAGAAGAAGAACAAAAAGTGGAGAATGTGTGTAGACTTCACTTGCTTAAACAAAGCTTGCTCGAAGGATGACTTTCCCCTACCAAACATAAGCACCTTAGTCGACAGAGCAGCCGGTTGCCAAATGCTTTCTCTCCTCGACTGCTTTTCGGGGTACCATCAAATCTGGATGAATGAAGAAGACGAAGAAAAAACAAGCTTCATCACACCTTCGGGCACCTATTGCTTCCGAAGAATGGCAGAAGGCTTGAGAAACGCAGGATCTACCTTCGCTCGCATGACATCCGAAGTCTGCAAAGATGAACATGTCGTCTCTGCCTACATTGATGATTTGATCGTTCAAAGCGAACGAAAGGAAAACCACATACCAGACTTGGCAAGAGTGTTCAATAACCTTCGGTCAGCTGGATTGAAACTAAACCCCGAAAAATGTGTCTTCGGGGTAAGCGAAGAAAAACTGCTAGGCTGAATCGTCTCAGCAAGGGGAATCGAAGCCAACCCCAAGAAGATTGATGCCATCATCAACATGGAACCACCGACAACCAAAAAAGCAGCTCAGCGTCTGTCAGGCCGTTTAGCAGCACTTAGCAGATTCATCTCAAGATCAGCGGAGCGAGACTTACCTTTTTTCGAAACTTTGAGAAGCACCGCCCCATTCAATTGGGGACCTCGGTAGCAGAAAGCTTTCGAGGATTTGAAAAGATATCTCACCAACTTGACCATCCTAAGAAGCCCAATCAAAGGGAACCTGCTACTGCTATACATCGCAGCCTCGCCTCATGCAGCCAGCGCAGTGCTAGTCAAAGAATCGCACGAAAACAGCAAATCAAGGCAAGCCCCAATATACTATGTATCAGAACCCTCGAGGGTCCCAAGCGAAACTTCTGAGAGCTCGAGAAGATAGCATACGCCGTGGTCATGGCGTCAAGAAAGCTAAAACACTATTTTCAGGCACACGAGATCCAAGTACCCTCAGCATACCCACTCAAAAACATTTTCAAGAACAATGAGGCAGTCGGCAGAATAGCAAAATGGGCAGTCGAGTTGAACAGCTACACCATAACCTTCGTGGGAAGAACAGCGATCAAATCACAGGCCTTAGCAGACTTCATAGCCGAATGGACTCCAGACCCTCGCAGAGACAGAGCCGAAACATATCCGTTTTGGACAGTGTATGTCGACGGAGCCTGGGGAGCAGCTGGAGCTGGAGCCTCGGCTATCCTAGTTTCGCCATCTGGGTCGAGGCTACGCTACGCAAAGAGACTCAACTTCAAATGCACAAACAATTCCGTAGAATATGAAGCGGTAATACTGGCGATTTCAAGGCTTCGAGCATTATCAGTCCGAAGGGCGGTCATCAACACAGACTCCCAAGTCATTGCGGGTCACATTGAGAAAAATTACAAAGCAAAAGATGTAGAGCTACAAAAGTACTTACAATATGTCCGAAGGTTAGAATCTTTCTTCCTCAGCATAACAGTAAAAGCAATACCGAGATCCGAGAACAGCGAAGCAGACAACCTGGCCAAAGCAGCAGCACAACAACTACAGTTGCCGCCAGATGTCTTCTTTGAAGCAGCAACGTAGTCAGCCATCGAAGCTACTGACAAAACAGCGAAGCTGATCAATGCAATTCAGAGCGAAGATTGGAGAGCCCCAATCATGGCCTATATCAACGGGTTGCACGAGCCCGATTCCAAAGAAGAAGAAAACAGACTCAGCCAAAGAGCCCGAGGGTACAAAATTGTGGACGAAACTTTGTTCAAAGCCTCGGTGACCTCACCATGGCTAAAATGCGTGTCACAGGACCAAGGAAAGGACATACTAAAACTCATTCACGAAGGTATCTGTGGCTCCCATAACGGACCAAGGGCGCTAGTTGGGAAAGCTTATCGCCAAGGTTTCTATTGGCCCACTGCATTACGAGACGCAGAAGCCATCGTCAAGCACTGCGAGGGATGCCAACTAACAGCAAAAACGCAAAATGCCCCAGGTGCCCCAACAACTCTGATATGCCCAACATGGCCCCTGCAAAGATGGGCAATGGACCTCGTCGGTCCACTACCAACAGCTCCAGGAAACCTTCGCTACACAGTGGTAGTTGTGGAATATTTCACGAAGTGGATTGAAACTAGACCGTTGGTTTCCATCACCTCTCTAGCCGTCAAAAGGTTTTTCTCGCAGCAAATAGTATGTCGATTCGGAGTTCCCAAACACCTAACCGTCGACAACGGTACTCAGTTTGACAGCGAAGTCTTCAAAGTATTCTGCACTCAAATTGGAACAATCTTGTGCTTCGCCTCAGTCCGGCACCCTCAATCCAACGGCCTAGTTGAAAGAGGTAATGCAATAATTTTCCAAGCTATATCCAAAAAACTGCAAGGCAGGCCCAAGGGAAAGTGGGCAGAAGAGCTAACCACCTGGTCCCATAACACTTCGGAATGCAGAGCTACCAAATACACACCTTTTAGGCCCCTATTTGGGGAAGAAGCTGTGTTACCAGAAGAATTGAAATATGGCTCTCTCAGAACAACCTTCGAATCAGATGAACCAAACCAGCTGCTTGATAAAGATTTGCTCGAGGAAACGAGATGCAACGCAGTGCACAACCTTCGCAAGTATCAAGAAGAAACCAAAAAATGGAGAGACAAAAAGGTGAGAATCAAAGATTTGAAGAAGGGTGATCTCGTCCTCATTCGGAAACAAAATGCCAACATGGCGGGAAAATTTCAGCCAAAATGGACGAGCCCATACCTGATAGTAGAATGCAATCGTCCTGGGTCCTATCACCTCTCTGATAGCGAGGGAAATTACATGCCTCACACCTGGAATGTTGACGACCTTCGCAAATTCTATCCATAGCGGAGCCTTAGCGAGCTCTCGCAACATGTAATTTGCTTTTTTCTCTCTTGTCTTTTTCAGTACCATGCTTGTAATAAAAACAAAGGAGATGCACTGTTTTTCCTTACGAAGGGGCGTAAGGTTTTTTAACGAGGCAGCATCCAAATCCTTAATACAAGCAACAACCCCCGAAAAAAGCAAAACTCCAAAATGTTTCTTTTTCTCCATAAACATCGAAAAAAGCAACTATTCATCAAGAGCGCTTATAATCGATGAAACCCCCGAAGATTGTTTCGAAACACAATTTTTTTTCAAAACAAACTTGGGAAAAGCAAACTTCACCTCCACCTAAGATAAGGGGAGGCGCGAAGTCTAAAAAAGTCGAGCACCCTCGCAAAAAACGCCAGGGGCTCGCAAAGCAAACTTCACCTCCACCTAAGACTAGGGGAGGCGCGAAGTCCAAAAAAGTCAAGCACCCTCGCAAAAAATGACAGGGGCTCGCAAAGCAAACTTCACCTCCACCTAAGACAAGGGGAGGCGCGAAGTCCAAAAAAGTCGAGCACCCTCGCAAAACACGCCAGGGGCTCGCAAAGCAAACTTCACCTCCACCTCATACAAGGGGAGGCGCGAAGTCCAAAAAAGTTGAGCACCCTCGCAAAACACACCAGGGGCTCGCAAAGCAAACTTCACCTCCACCTCAAACAAGGGGAGGCGCGAAGTCCAAAAAAGTCGAGCATCCTCGCAAAACGCGCCAGGGGCTCGCAAAGCAAACATAACCCCCACCTCAGACGAGGGGAGGCGCGAAGTATAAAAAAGTCGAACAACCTCACAAGACAAGCCGGGGGCACAAAAGGGAAACACTACCTCCACTTTTCGCTACGAGAGAATCATAATAACAATCCCGCAAGCAAGCCTCGCTAAAAAGAAAAGGGGGCATCGCTGTTTTACTAAACATCTCTCTTAAACGAAAACCGAGCCTCGCTAAAAAGAAAAGGGGGCGTCGCTATTTTACTAAACATCTCTCTTAAACGAAAACCGAGCCTCGCTAAAAAGAAAAGGGGGCGTCGCTGTTTTACTAAACATCTCTCTTAAACGAAAAGCGAGCCTCGCTAAAAATAAAAGGGGGCGTCGCTGTTTTACTAAACATCTCTCTTAAACGAAAAGGCAGCCTCGCTAAAAAAGAAAAGGGGGCGTCGCTGTTTAACTAAACATCTCACACAAACAATAATCTTACATAAACAACAATCGAGCCTTGCCAAACGACAGCGAGGGTCAAATGCCTTCTTTCGTCAAATTACAAAAATGAGCCGCATCTGCACAAAACAATCTTACAACTTTTTCGCTTAAGTACAAATCAACCACAGTATGTTACACACTCAACAGAAATTATGAAATTACAAGGAACCATCACCATCCTCAATCAACTTTACATCTTCACAACCCTCGTGTCCACCTTCAAATCCAATCTCAACCAGGACAATAGGTCCCCATAGCAAAGGAGCCGCAGGCACAATGGCCAGTTCACCGGACAACACCCTCGCCCTGTACATATACCTACGACCTATGTCACCAATCTCCGAAGGCTCCTCCTTCGGAACTACAAGGGAACCATCAGGACCCAGATTAAGATTGTTACGTCCAAACAAAAAAATCCAAAGCCATTTTCTCATCAATATCATCTTCAACAACAGGCTGTGAAGAAGAACCAAACAAAAAACGCGTAGCCTGCCGATCCGTATAGTCCGCGTCACGCCAAAAGCAGCTCGCTCGACTGTTCTTTAGATTGTACCTTCGCACCTTAGACCATCAAAAACGCTCAAAGGATAGTGAAGGGTGTTTGAATTTAGCTCAAGCCCATGATTCACCAGTCATAAAAGTATCCTGATAATTTAACGTGACAGGCGTCACATCAATCACCTCAAACACGGTTCCATCAGGAACCTGTATCGTCAAACAGACAAACAAAATCTCAGTGTTTTACATCCGCACGCTCCCCTCGCAAAAAATTACAAAATGACCTTTTTTTACAATCGTCCCCATCAGCTCACACCTGCTCGGGATCCTCACTTTCCTCCGCCGTAGCCTCGCCGGTAGCAGCAGCCCCCACCATCGCCTGGTCAGCAGCAGTAGCTTCGACTTCAACTGTCTCCTCAACAGTAGACACCATAGTGGCAGGGGCCTCCTCGGCCAAGGGAACCTCTTCAGCCAGACGAACGTCCGCAGAACCGTGCGCTGGTGCGGCTTTAGAGCAACCAACAGCATCACCAGTCGCAGACGGCGAAGGCATCGCGTCCCTCTGAGCCTACAAGAAAAAATGGGGAGGGGGACACAGAGATGAATGCCAACACTTCTCACATAAATAAATTCAAAACCGACATTACACCAATACCACAAACCTGACGTGTAGCTTTGGCAGCCTCTTCGAAGGCAAGAGCACGGCCTCCACCAGAAATCCAGAATTTGCGAAGCAAGCGCATCGCACAATTCCGAACCTCCGCGTCATCAACCTTCATGTTTCGCACCTCGTCAACCGTTGGGAAGACGTGGTTCGGCTTTCTGATCTTGCGAAGGTGATCGCAGTCTGCTTGGCGAAGTGTACCGGCCATCGCTAAAGCCCCGGCGTAGCCCCCAAAGTCGGCTGCGTTACCAACCAATGAACTAAAGACATCAAGCTCGTTACTTATCCAACCTTCGAAGGCCTCCGCATTAGCAGTGGGCAACGGCTCCCCGGCAGAGCAGCCGGCTTCGGTCAAGCAGGTATCAACTTTGACCTTAATCTTTCCCATGCTTTCCTGCCATGCCTCTGCCCGCGAAGCCAATTCCGAGGTCAGTTCTTCTATGTGGCTCTTTGCAGATATCAAATCTTTGTCCTTATCACGGCAGGCAGATAACAGCTCAGTGTTACGGTTCACAACAACTTGCGCTTCTTCTCGAGTCTTCTTAACTTTTTCCAAAGCTCGTTTAAGCTCAATCTCTTTATTTTCCAAGCTTCGCCGGAGGTCTTTATTTTCTTTTTCAACCTCGGCCAATAGTCTCCTTAAAAAATCATCATTTATACCAGCCCTTCGGCGCGCAGAGCGACTCAGAAGCATCATCTCAGCCAACTTAACGTCAATATCATTGTGAAGCTCATCCAATGGTTGGTTGACTAACCGAAGCTCGGCTTCCGGCACACAAACCCGACCAAACACACGCCCAAGAAAACGCCTTTCCTCCGGAGCGCATTGCAAATGGCACTCTCGAAGGTTCGAACTCATGAAGAGCTCTGTAGCAGGATCTGAAACTCAAACTTTCTTAGCAAAGTAAGGAAGGCTAGACCGACTAGCTTCGCCATATGGCCTTTTACAAGGATTTCGTTCAGATTCAAGCTCACCTCTCACCTCAAAACAGTCAACCCAAATGTGTGACCCCGCGAACTCGGGCACTAGTCCTCGCTCGGGGCTCTCAGGATCGAGGTCCCACAGCATCTCATCAATCCTTCGGGCATTTTCAACATCAGCGCTAGACGAGACAATCGCTTTCCCACGATCATCATCGATGGAAACTTCTTCATCCTAGTCGCCCTTGTTGGTAGTTCTTAGCTTCACTAAAGATAGAGCAAGGCAACTATCCCCGGTAACGGCCTAGAAATGCTTGTTGACACTTGCTAACGTTGTTACTAGGAGTAGACTATGAAATCTATTCCTGGCAACAGCGTTAGAAGTGCTTGTAGCAAGTCCGGTCACTATACCTAAAGGAGTGAAGCTAAAGCAGCTATCTACTAATGTCAAATGGGGTTGTCAATCCCAACACTAGTAGGATCTAGCTAGAGAGGTTGCAATCTACCAAGAGGAGATTCTGCAAGCGCACAGAACTATCGTAGTAGCACTTCGCCTGGGAGTACCAGGTGTCGATTTATTTGATCCCAAGGGAAGGCTACGGTGGTGTATGAGTCGAGTCAAGGAGGGGATGAGAGTCGAAGAAATAAGAAAAGGGAAAAGGAGAGAAGGGAAGAGAGGGGATGAAAGGCTAGAAAGAATATATGGGGGGATAGGTAAGGATGAAATGGATGGCTAAGGTAAGGTGGATGGATAGGTAGATAGAGAGTAACTAAGGATAACTAATGATAACTAACTAGTAACTATTAACTACTAATAACTAATCCTAGATAACCACGAAGCAAGATAACTACGAAGCAGGACAGTTACGAAGCAAGGTAGGCAAAAGTCAATAGAGCAACTAAGTTAAGTATAGTGTTATTCCTATCTTGTCAGGTACCGAGGCGTACTAGCCTTTACCACTTACTTAGGTTGAACGCTAGCACAACGAGCCTTACTGTTAAACTGGGCCAACTACGTGGTGGAATTCAAGGCGCACAGGGCTGTCACCACCTGCTTGCTACCACAGCTATCCAGGGGTCCAGCCGTATCTGAAGGTAAGTCTATAACTAAGCACCACGCTTAACTATATTCTAACTATCTGTACCCTAGCTTTGAATAGAGACACCCTTGCGGACGTCAGAGCAAATACTTGACTTAATAAGATAAACACTAAACTAACTAAGCAACCTATTGGCAAAGATCAATCACTAAGCTCACTAGAGATTAACTACTATGGCTAAGTGAATTGAACTGTAGGATAGCTAGGCACTCAAGCAATCAAACAAGTATACCACTCAATACTGATAACTAGAATAAAGTAATACTTGAAATGATGAAATAGAATATAGTAAAGTGCTTGAGTAACAAGAGCAAAACCTGAACTGGAGATGAAGGAAGACTCTTCCCAGCTCCAGGACCGATCACTCACACGCCTCAACTCTTGAGCTAAGCCTTGAGCAGCGCTACCGCGAGGGCGAAGATGCCTTGCTCTACTAGCTACCTACTTGCCTAAGCTCTCTTAGCTTCTAACCTAACTCTCACTTCTCTTGCTTGGTGTTGCTTTGCTTCTTGGTGTTGGATGGTACTGGATATGAATGAAGTGTTGCCACCAGGGGGTATTTATAGCCTTGTGGAGTGAGGGGGTACTTATAGGGGGCAGCCAACCGACCTAGGGTTAGGTCAGGTGGCGGGCGCCACCCCCTACTGGCGGCCGCCAGTCCCCTGGCCGTTGGATGCATCATCACCGATCCTACGGCCTCCAGGTGGTTGTCCAAGGTGGTTTGGAGGTCGGTTGCATGTCCTAGCAACCGACTTAGGTCATGATCCACGCCACTCCCCTCCGTAGCCCTCCGATCAAACCGACCTAGTGACCAAAGGCCAAGATTTGGCCTTGGGGTGGTCACATGGATCAGTGACGTGGCAGGGGGGATTCTGGGCCAAACCCTAGTGGCGAACGCCACCTAGGGGTGGCGGGCGCCACCCTCCTAAGGCCCAATTGGGCCCTGCTGAGTGGGTTTGGCCTCTGGTGGTTCAAATGTCCAAATTTGGTCCAAATTCCTGCATTCAAATAAAAATCTATGGACATGTGGAATTTGGTTAGTTTGAAACCTATTTGACTACATTTCATGCCTTTTTGGTGAATTTTAGGGTAAAATGTTGATGGTAAAACAGGTGTTTAAGGACCATCAACAAGCTCCCCCAAGCTAACTTGTTGCTCGTCCTCGAGCAACAATGCGGTTTAAGCATTGAGCATGAAATGGATAGCAACTTAAAATGTATGCAAGTGCATATTGTATAGTGAGAAATAACTTAGCCTATATCATTAATCATAGCAATGTGGAGCTTATAGCTTTTCACTTCAAACATGCAAGAGTGAAATAAAGCAGTAGATAGGAAACTTTTATCTTGCTTAGGTTTGACTAGGATTCTGTCTGGAGGTTTTTCAAGGTTTTCAAAAGATAACAACTTGCTTAAGTCCTCCAAGATTCACTCAATCACTCAATGGTGTTTAAATCCTCACTTAGGCCAAAATGTAGCCTCTCCTATTTCTAAAGAATGATATGTGGGGTTATAGGTGGGCTAAGAACCATGAGCAAATTGCCTGATGTTTATTGCTAAGGTAGACACTTAGATCATAAGGAGCAGCAAATCATAAAAATTGATCAAGATGTGCAAGTGTGGTTATGTGGAAGTGTATAGAGAGATATTTCATAATCCTTCCTAGTTAATTTCTGGGGTCTAGAGCTAATGATAATTCTCTCTCTCTCTCTCTTTTTTTGGATACATAGTGAGTAGACAAAAGATGTGTCCTCACATTTTCTTAGGACATAGTCCTCTCTTGAGCTACTTTGCTCACTTTTTTTTTCTTCAGGACATAGTCCTTTCTTGAGCTACTTTGCTCATTTTTCTCTCTCTCTTTTTTTAGCTCTAGATTTCCCCAGATATGTATAGGAAAGGATTTCAGAAATGAAAAAGGGGGAAGAGGGAGAAATGCTCATTCCCAGTGTAGGAATAAGCATAAGGCTAGCAATGGGATGTTTGGCAGGGTATTGCATATCTCCGGTGTAGAGAATAAGCAATTTATTTGGTGGTTGCAAACTTCCAAAGTGGAGAGTAAGCAATTTATGGTGGGTGTGTGTGAATGTTGATTCAAAAGATATGATAAGCTTCTCTACTAAGATCTATGAGGTCTAACAAAGCTCAACACAAACAAAGCTCTTTGTGGTTTTGACTAATGACTAACAAATATTTGGCTGGTGGTGGGATGGGATAAAATCTAGGAGGAACTTTTAGCAAGGTTTTCATAATTTTTAAAAGAAATCCTCCAGATTAGGTCCTAATTTCACTTTAGCAAGTTTAAAGAATTACTCCATTTCTCACTAACTTTATTCACTAAGCATGATTTCTGTTTAAGCATGTGCAACCCACAAAAGCTACAACTTAGATAAGACCAGTTATTCAAACCATAACAATAGCATTTGCATGACATATTTCAAATCTTATTCAGGTTTCAACTTGTTTAAGCAGATTTTATCAATTTTATTCATGGAATGGTTACTTAGGCAACCAAGTGACATTCAAAAGATATAGAATTTAAGAACCGAATGTAAAGAGTGTAGGCTTGAGACATATCTTATTGGAGCGGGAGTCTCCCCCAAGCTGGCTTCTTGCTTGGTGAAGGGCCTTCTTCTTTCTCGGTCGGAGCTCTTGTTCTCATTTTATTAAAAGGGAAACTATCCTATTATGATATTTTATTGTTCTAACTAAGTTAACATATACCTATGCATATAACTAATGATAACTGGTGATTTTTTTTTAGTTACATGCATGACATATGTTATTTATTCGAAAAGGGAAAATTGAAGGGAAAAATTAAAAGTAAAACTATACCTTAGGTCCATGGAGTTTCATCCTTATCGGGTGGATCTTCTTCCTTGGGCACTTCTTCTCTTAGTACTCCATCGGGTTCTTCTTCTTTTGGCACCTCTCCTTTGTTCTGTGAATTACACAACTCAGGAGGAGGTGGTTCTTTCTTTCTGCTCCACCTTGTTCTTGGGCGCCTCTTCTTGGTACGAACGGGTTTTGCTTCCTGCATGTTAGCGGCATATGCGGGACCACGGGAAAAACAGAATATTTCCTTCCTCCCTCCTAATGTCATTTGAATTTTACCACTTCCCACATATATGCAGGCATCAACAGTGTTCAAGAAGGGTCTACCTAAGATTAGAGGCACATCTTTCCTATTTCTCATATCTAGTATTATGAAATCAGCAGGAACATATGAACCTCTAATATGAACAGGTAAATGATTAACTATTCCTTCTACATAGCAAGTGGATTGATCAGCTAGCACAACATAGGCAGGATGTGGATGACATGGGTGGAAAGAATGAGTTTTCATAAAAATCTTTAGATAGAATGTTCACACTCGATCCTAAATCACACATGGCATTTTTAAAGACTTGACCAAAGATTGAGCATCTAATTATGGGACTACCAGGATCACCCTTTTTAACAGTCATGGTTTGATCTTCATAATAGTTAAAATGTTTTATTTCAACCATATTTGCAGTTTCCATGTTAGGTTTAGCAGGAATTTTGCCAGTTTCAAAAAATGGTATGATAGCAGTAAGTTGAGCTAATTGGGTGTCTAACATCTTGTTAAAGCTTAATTGATTTTTCAGAGCAGATGAGAAATCTTCTAATTTAGCATTTATATTCTCAAGGGTTTTATCATTCGTCATTAATTTCTTATTCAAAAATTCAGTAGTTCTACCCTGTGAGTAAACTAAATTTTTCAAGAATGAGAGACTATCAGAATTCTGAAAATTAGAGCGGGGGAATGAATTGTTACCTTCAGAGTTTGCAGGCTGATTCCATCCTTGATTCTGTTGACGGAAACTGTTATTGTTGTTGATGAAGTTCAAATCTTCATGTAGCTCGGGGCAGTGGCTCCCAGAATGTCCGGTTTCTCCACAGACTTCACAAGTCATGTAAGATTCCAGAGATTGGACACTCTCTTGTTGGTTCATCTTCTCACAGCTGTCCAGCTTCTTTGCCAGCAGGTCCATCTTGGCCACGATCATGTCGGCCTCCTTAAGGGAATGCATACCTCGCTTACGGGGCTGCAGTCTCTCGTCATTCCATCCTTGGTTCGACACCAACTTCTCTATGAGAGCCTTAGCATCTGCAACATTCAGAGAAAAGAATGCACCGCCGGCGGCGTCATCCAAATGGCTTCTAGAGAGTGGGGTTAGGCCATGGTAGAAGTTCTGGATCAATAGCCAGTCCTCCATACCATGGTGCGGTCAAGCAGCGACATACTCTTGCAACCTCTCCCAAGCCTCGGGAATAGATTCCTCGGCTTGTTGCGTAAAGCTGGAGATTTTGTTGCGCAGAGCATTTGTCTTGCCCATAGGAAAGAACTTGGCGAGAAAAGCATTGGAACACTTGTCCCATGTGTCTACAGCGTTGCGACTGGTATAGAACCATTGCTTCGCTTTTCCTAGCAAAGAGAAAGGAAAGAGACGAAGACGGATGGCTTCTTGGGTTATCCCGTTAATGGTGAAGTTGCCGCAAATCTCCAAAAATTGTTGGAGGTGAGCATTGGCATCCTCATGAGCCTTGCCACAGAATGGGCTAGCTTGGACCATTGTGATTGTTGGTAGTTCTTAGCTACACCTAGGATAGGGTAACTAAAGTAGCTATCTACTAATGCCAAGCGGGGTTGTCAATCCCGACACTAGTAGGAGCTAGCTAGCGAGAATGCAATCTACGAGGAGGAGATTCTGCAAGCGCACAGAACTATCTTAGTAGCACTTCGCCTGGGAGTACCAGGTGTCAATTTAATTGATCCCAAGGGAAGGCTAGGGTGGTGTAGGAGTTGAGTCAAGGAGGGGGTGAGAGTCGAAGAAAAGAGAAAAGGGAAAAGGGGAGAAGAGAGGAGATGAAAGGCTAGAAAGAATATATGGGTGGATAGGTAAGGATGAAGTGGATGGCTAAGGTAAGGTGGATGGATAGGTAGATAGAGGGTGACTAAGGGTAACTAAGATAACTAACTACTAACTAATAACTACTCCTAGATAACTACAAAGCAAGATAACTACGAAGCAAGATAGTTACGAAGCAAGGCAGGCAAAAGATAATAAAGCAACTAAGTTGAGTATAGTTTTATTCCTATCTTGTCAAGTATCGAGGCGTACTAGCCTTTACCACTTACTTAGGTTGAACGCTAGCACAACGAGCCTTACTGTTAAACTGGGCCAACTACGTGGTGGAATTCAAGGCGCACAGGGCTGTCACCACCTGCTTGCTACCACAGCTATCCGGGGGTCCAGCCGTATCTGAAGGTAAGTCTATAACTAAGCACCACGCTTAACTATATTCTAACTATCTCTACCCTAGCTTTGAATAGAGACACCCTTGCGGACGTCAGAGCAAACACTTGACTTAATAAGATAAACACTAAACTAACTAAGCAACCTACTGGCAAAGATCAATCACTAAGCACACTAGAGATTAACTACTATGGCTAAGTGAATTGAACTGTAGGATAGCTAGGCACTCAAGCAATCAATCAAGTATACCACTCAATACTGATAAGTAGAATAAAGTAATACTTGAAATGATGAACTAGAATATAGTAAAGTGCTTGAGATACAAGAGCAAAACCTGAACTGGAGATGAAGGAAGACTCTTCCCAGCTCCAGAACCGATCACTCGCACGCCGCTACTCTTGAGCTAAGCCTTGAGCAGCGCTACCGCGAGGGCAAAGATGCCTTGCTCTACTAGCTACCTACTTGCCTAAGCTCTCTGAGCTCTCACTTGCTTGCTTCTACTTGCTTTGCTTCTGTTGTGTGGGATATGTTGTTGTGAATGAAGAGGTGCCTCAGGGGGGGTATTTATAGCCCAAATGAGTGAGGGGGGTACTTATAGGGGGCAGCCAGCTGACCTAGGGCTAACCCTAGTGGTGGGCGCCAGCCCTAGGTGGCGGCCGCCACCTCCCTCACCGTTGGATGCACCACCTTGGCTTCAACAGCATCCAGGTGGTTGTCCAAGGCGGTTTGGAGGTCGGTTGCATGTCCTAGCAACCGCCATTCAGCCTTGATCCACGCCACTTCATCCCGAGCCGTCCGATGCCACTGACCTAGTGACCAAGGGCCAAGATTTGGCCTTGGGGAGGTCACACGGATCGGTGACATGGCAGGGAGTGAAGCTTGGGCCAACCCAAGTGACGGGCGCCACTTAGAGGTGGCGGGCGCCACCTAGGGGTGGCGGGTGCCACCCCCCTTAGGCCCATTTGGGCCCTGCTAAGTGGGCTTGGCCTCTGGTGGGTCCATATGTCCAAATTTGGTTCAAATCCTGCATTCAAATAAAATTCTATGGAGATGTGGAATTTGGTTAGTTTGAAACCTATTTGACTACATTTCATGCCTTTTTGGTGGACTTTAGGGTCAAATGTTGATGGTAAAACAAGTGTTTAAGGACCATCAACAAGCTCCCCCAAGCTAACCTGTTGCTCGTCCTCGAGCAACAATGCGGTTTAAGCATTGAGCATGAAATGGATAGCAACTTAAGATGTCTGCAAGTGCATATTGTATAGTGAGAAATAACTTAGCATATATCATAAATCATAGCAATGTGGGGCTTATAGTTTTTCACTTCAAACATGCAAGAGTGAAATAAAGCAGTAGAAAGGAAACTGTTATCTTGCTTAGGTTTGACTAGGATTCTGTCTGGAGGTTTTTCAAGGTTTTCAAAAGATAACAACTTGCTTAAGTCCTCCAAGATTCACTCAATCACTCAATGGTGTTTAAATCCTCACTTAGGCCAAAATGTAGCCTCTCCTATTTCTAAAGAATGATATGTGGAGTTATAGGTGGGCTAAGAACCATGAGCAAATTGCCTGATGTTTATTGCTAAGGTAGACACTCAGATCATAAGGAGCAGCAAATCATAAAAATTGATCAAGATGTGCATGTGTGGAAGTGTATAGAGAGATATTTCATAATCCTTCCTAGTTAATTTCTGGGGTCTAGAGCTAATGATAATTCTTTCTCTCTCTCTCTCTTTTTTGGATACATAGTGAGTAGACAAAAGATGTGTCCTCACATTTTTCTTAGGACATAGTCCTCCCTTGAGCTACTTTGCTCACTTTTTTTTTCTTCAGGACATAGTCCTTTCTTGAGCTACTTTGCTCATTTTTTTTCTCTCTCTCTTTTAGCTCTAGATTTCCCCAGACATCTATAGGAAAGGATTTTTGAAATGAAAAAGGGGAAGAGGGAGAAATGCTTATTCCCAGGGTAGGAATAAGCATAAGGCTAGCAATGGGATGTTTGGCAGGGTATTGCATATCTCCGGTGTAGAGAATAAGCAATTTATTTGGTGGTTGCAAACTTCCAAAGTGGAAAGTAGGCAATTTATGGTGGGTGTGCGTGAATCTTGATTCAAAAGATATGATAAGCTTCTCTACTAAGATCTATGAGGTCTAACAAAGCTCAACACAAACAAAGCTCTTTGTAGTTTTGACTAATGACTAACCAATATTTGGCTGGTGGTGGGATGGGATAAAAATCTAGGAGGAACTTTTAGCAAGGTTTTCATAATTTTTAAAAGAAATTCTCCAGATTAGGTCTTAATTTCACTTTAGCAAGTTTAAAGAATTACTCCATTTCTTACTAAATTTACTCACTAAGCATGATTTCAGTTAAAGCATGTGCAACCCACAAAAGCTACAACTTAGATAAGACCAGTTATTCAAACCATAACAACAGCATTTGCATGGCATATTTCAAATCTTATTCGGGTTTCAACTTGTTTAAGCAGATTTTATCAATATTATTCATGGAATCGTTATTTAGGCAAGCATGTGACATTCAAAAGATATAGAATTTAAGAACTGAATGTAAAGTGTAGGCTTGAGACATACCTTATTGGAGCGGGAGTCTCCCCCAAGCTGGCTTCTTACTTGGTGAAGGGCCTTCATCTTTCTCGGTCGAAGCTCTTGTTCTCATTTTATTAAAAGGGAAACTATCTAATGTTGTGAAAAAGGGAAACTATCCTATCATGATATTTTATTGTTCTAACTAAGTTAACATATACCTATGCATATAACTAATGATAACTGGTGATATTTTTTTTAGTTACATGCATGACATATGTTATTTATTCGAAAAAGGGAAAATTGAAGGGAAAAATTTAAAAATAAAACCATACCTTAGGTCCATGGAGTTTCATCCTTATCGGGTGGATCTTCTTCCTTGGGCACTTCTTCTCTTAGTACTCCATCTGGTTCTTCTTCTTTTGGCACCTCTCCCTTGTTATGTGAATTACACAACTCAGGAGGAGGTGGTTCTTTCTTTCTGCTCCACCTTGTTCTTGGGCGCCTCTTCTTGGTACGATTGGGTTTTGCTTCCTGCATGTTAGCGGTATATGCGGGGCTTCGGGAGAAGGAGAATATTTCCTTCCTCCCTCCTAATGTCATTTGTATTTTACCACTCCCCACATATATGCAAGCATTAACAGTATTCAAGAAGGGTCTACCTATGATTAGAGGCACATCTTTCCTATTTCCCATATCTAGTATTATGAAATCAGCAGGAACATAGGAGCCTCTAATATGAACAGGTAAGTCATTAACTATTCCTTCTACATAGCAAGTGGATTGATCAGCTAGCACAACATAGGCAGATGTGGATGACATGGGTGGAAAGAACGAGTTTTCATAGAAATATTTAGATATATTGTTCACACTCGATCCTAAATCACACATGGCATTTTTAAAGACTTCACCAAAGGTTGAGCATCTAATTATGGGACTACCAGGATCACCATTTTTAACAGTCATGGTTTGATCTTCATAATAGTTAAAATATTTTATTTCAACCATGTTTGCAGTTTCCATGTTAGGTTTAGCAGGAATTTTGCCAGATTCAAAAGATGGTACGATAGCAGCAAGTTGAGCTAATTGAGTTTCTAACATCTTATTAACGCTAAGTTGATTTTTCAGAGCAGATGAGAAATCTTCCAATTTAGCATTTATATTCTCACGAATTTTACCATTCGCCATTAATCTCTCTTTCAAGGAATCAGTAGTTTTACCTTGTGAGTAAACTAAATTCTTCAAGAATGAGAAATTATCAGAATTATGAAAATTAGAGCGGGGGAATGAATTGTTACCTTGAGAATTTGCAGGCTAATTCCATCCTTGATTCTGTTGACGGAAACTGTTATTGTTGTTGATGAAGTTCAAATCTTCATGTAGCTCGGGGCAGTGGTTCCCAGAATGTCTGGTTTCTCCACAGACTTCACAAGTCATGTAAGATTCCAGAGATTGGACACTCGCTTGTTGGTTCATCTTCTCACAGCTGTCCAGCTTCTTTGCCAGCAGGTCCATCTTGGGCACGATCATGTCGGCCTCCTTAAGGGAATGCATACCTCGCTTACGGGACTGTAGTCTTTCGTCATTCCATCCTTGGTTCGACACCATCTTCTCTATGAGAGCCTTAGCATCTGCAACATTTAGAGAAAAGATTGCACCGTCGGCGGCGGCATCCAAATGGCTTCTAGAGAGTGGGGTTAGGCCATGGTAGAAGTTCTGGATCAATAGCCAGTCCTCCATACCATGGTGAGGACAAGTAGTGACATACTCTTGCAACCTCTCCCAAGCCTCAGGAATAGATTCCTCGGCTTGTTGCGTAAAGCTAGAGATTTTGTTGCGCAGAGCATTCGTCTTGCCCATAGGAAAGAATTTAGCGAGAAAAGCAATGGAACACTTGTCCCATGTGTCTACAGCGTTGCGATCGGTATAGAACCATTGCTTCGCTTTTCCTAGCAAAGATAAAGGAAAGAGACGAAGACGGATGGCTTCTTGGGTTATCCCCTTAATGGTGAAGGTGCCGCAAATCTCCAAGAATTGTTGGAGGTGAGCATTGGCATCCTCATGAGCCTTGCCACAGAACGGGCTAGCTTGGACCATCGTGATCAGAGCCGGTTTCAACTCAAAATTGAGGTTGGCATCGATCACGTTTGGTCCTATCGCTACATTAGCGGCAGAAGGAGCAGAAAATTCACGAATGGTCTTGTTGGCCATCGTGAAGATAGACTGAGATAAGAAAGAAAGAAGTTGAAGAAGATGAAGGAAAAAGATAAGAAGGACTAAGGAAAGAAAGAATGGGGTAAGATGGGATTCGCTAAGCGGGAGCTTAAGCGAAGATAAATTCGACACGGACTCAACCGATATACCGATTGCCTTCCCCGGCAACGGCGCTAGAAATGCTTGTTGGTAGTTCTTAGCTACACCTAGGATAGGGTAACTAAAGTAGCTATCTACTAATGCCAAGCGGGGTTGTCAATCCCGACACTAGTAGGAGCTAGCTAGCGAGAATGCAATCTACCAGGAGGAGATTCTGCAAGCGCACCGAACTATCGTAGTAGCACTTCGCCTGGGAGTACCAGGTGTCGATTTATTTGATCCCAAGGGAAAGATAGGGTGGTGTATGAGTTGAGTCAAGGAGTGGATTAGAGTCGAAGAAAAGAGAAAAGGGAAAAGGGGAGAAGAGAGGAGATGAAAGGCTAGAAAGAATATATGGGTGGATAGGTAAGGATGAAGTGGATGGCTAAGGTAAGGTGGATGGATAGGTAGATAGAGGGTAACTAAGGGTAACTAAGATAACTAACTACTAACTAATAACTACTCCTAGATAACTACAAAGCAAGATAACTACGAAGCAAGATAGTTACGAAGCAAGGCAGGCAAAAGACAATAAAGCAACTAAGTTGAGTATAGTTTTATTCCTATCTTGTCAAGTATCGAGGCGTACTAGCCTTTACCACTTACTTAGGTTGAACGCTAGCACAACGAGCCTTACTGTTAAATTGGGCCAACTACGTGGTGGAATTCAAGGCGCACAGGGCTGTCACCACCTGCTTGCTACCACTGCTATCCGGGGGTCCAGCCGTATCTAAAGGTAAGTCTATAACTAAGCACCACGCTTAACTATATTCTAACTATCTCTACCCTAGCTTTGAATAGAGACACCCTTGCGGACGTCAGAGCAAACACTTGACTTAATAAGATAAACACTAAACTAACTAAGCAACCTATTGGCAAAGATCAATCACTAAGCACACTAGAGATTAACTACTATGGCTAAGTGAATTGAACTGTAGGATAGCTAGGCACTCAAGCAATCAATCAAGTATACCACTCAATACTGATAAGTAGAATAAAGTAATACTTGAAATGATGAACTAGAATATAGTAAAGTTCTTGAGATACAAGAGCAAAACCTGAACTGGAGATGAAGGAAGACTCTTCCTAGCTCCAGAACCGATCACTCGCACGCCCCTACTCTTGAGCTAAGCCTTGAGCAGCGCTACCGCGAGGGCAAAGATGCCTTGCTCTACTAGCTACGTACTTGCCTAAGCTCTCTGAGCTCTCACTTGCTTGCTTCTACTTGCTTTGCTTCTCTTGTGTGGGATATGTTGTTGTGAATGAAGAGGTGCCTCAGGGGGGTATTTATAGCCCAAATGAGTGAGGGGGTTACCTATAGGGGGCAGCCAGCCGACCTAGGGCTAACCCTAGTGGTGGGCGCCAGCCCTAGGTGGCGGCCGCCACCTCCCTCACCGTTGGATGCACCGCCTTGGCTTCAACGGCATCCAGGTGGTTGTCCAAGGCGGTTTGGAGGTCGGTTGCATGTCCTAGCAACCGCCATTCAACCTTGATCCACGCCACTTCATCCCGAGCCATCCGATGCCACTGACCTAGTGACCAAGGGCCAAGATTTGGCCTTGGGGAGGTCACACGGATCGGTGACATGGCAGGGAGTGAAGCTTGGGCCAACCCAAGTGACGGGCGCCACTTAGAGGTGGCGGACGCCACCTAGGGGTGGCGGGTGCCACCCCCTTAGGCCCATTTGGGCCCTGCTGAGTGGGCTTGGCCTCTGGTGGGTCCATATGTCCAAATTTGGTTCAAATCCTGCATTCAAATAAAATTCTATGGACATGTGGAATTTGGTTAGTTTGAAACCTATTTGACTACATTTCATGCCTTTTTGGTGGACTTTAGGGTCAAATGTTGATGGTAAAACAGGTGTTTAAGGACCATCAACAGTGATCAGAGCCGGTTTCAACTCAAAATTGAGGTTGGCATCGATCACGTCTGGTCCTATCGCTACATTAGCGGCAGAAGGAGCAGAAAGTTCACGAATGGTCTTATTGGCCATCGTGAACATAGAACGAGATAAGAAAGAAAGAAGTTGAAGAAGATGAAGGAAAAAGACAAGAAGAGTTAAGGAAAGAAAGAATGGGGTAAGGTGGGATTCGCTAAGCGGGAGCTTAAGCGAAGATAAATTCGACACGGACTCAACCGATACACCGATTGCCTTCCCCGGCAACGGCGCCAGAAATGCTTGTTGGTAGTTCTTAGCTTCACTAAAGATAGAGCTAGGCAACTATCCCCGGTAACGGCCCAGAAATGCTTGTTGACACTTGCTAACGTTATTACTAGGAGTAGACTATGAAATCTATTCCTGGCAACGGCGTCAGAAGTGCTTGTAGCAAGTCCGGTCACTATACCTAAAGGAGTGAAGCTAAAGCAGCTATCTACTAATGTCAAATGGGGTTGTCAATCCCGACACTAGTAGGAGCTAGCTAGAGAGGTTGCAATCTACCAAGAGGAGATTCTGCAAGCGCACAGAACTATCGTAGTAGCACTTCGCCTGGGAGTACCAGGTGTCGATTTATTTGATCCCAAGGGAAGGCTAGGGTGGTGTATGAGTCGAGTCAAGGAGGGGATGAGAGTCAAAGAAATAAGAAAAGGGAAAAGGAGAGAAGGGAAGAGAGGGGATGAAAGGCTAGAAAGAATATATGGGTGGATAGGTAAGGATGAAATGGATGGCTAAGGTAAGGTGGATGGATAGGTAGATAGAGGGTAACTAAGGATAACTAATGATAACTAACCAGTAACTATTAACTACTAATAACTAATCCTAGATAACCACGAAGCAAGATAACTACGAAGCAGGACAGTTACGAAGCAAGGTAGGCAAAAGTCAATAGAGCAACTAAGTTAAGTATAGTGTTATTCCTATCTTGTCAAGTACCGAGGCGTACTAGCCTTTACCACTTACTTAGGTTGAATGCTAGCACAACGAGCCTTACTGTTAAACTGGGCCAACTACGTGGTGGAATTCAAGGCGCACAGGGCTGTCACCACCTGCTTGCTACCACAGCTATCCGGGGGTCCAGCCGTATCTGAAGGTAAGTCTATAACTAAGCACCACGCTTAACTATATTCTAACTATCTCTACCCTAGCTTTGAATAGAGACACCCTTGCGGACGTCAGAGCAAACACTTGACTTAATAAGATAAACACTAAACTAACTAAGCAACCTATTGGCAAAGATCAATCACTAAGCACACTAGAGATTAACTACTATGGCTAAGTGAATTGAACTGTAGGATAGCTAGGCACTCAAGCAATGAATCAAGTATACCACTCAATACTGATAAGTAGAATAAAGTAATACTTGAAATGATGAACTAGAATATAGTAAAGTGCTTGAGATACAAGAGCAAAACCTGAACTGGAGATGAAGGAACACTCTTCCCGGCTCCAGAACCGATCACTCGCACGCCTCTACTCTTGAGCTAAGCCTTGAGCAGCGCTACCGCGTGGGCAAAGATGCCTTGCTCTACTAGCTACCTACTTGCCTAAGCTCTGACGGACCAGGATGTCAGAGATATCATCTATCGATGATTACTCCGACTAATCCATGATGGCTTTAGAGATCCGAAGACTTGTAACGAAGTGTACTTGGATTAGGATTCTAGTTTATAACTTAGCCGAGTTGTAAAAGGAAGTCCTGTAATTAGAATAAGACTCCAATATTGTAACCAGCTAGGACTCGGTCTGCGCTAAGGTTCACCCGGACATATAAGGGGAACCGGGTGCAGGCTCTAGAGAATCGAACATTGAATCATAACAATACACAAGGCACACGCCGCACTGGACGTAAGGTATTACGCTATTTAGCGGCCTGAACCAGTATAAATTGTTGTCCCTGTGTACTCGCCGAGTCCTACGAACGTCGATCCCCACCGAACAAATCGTCTGAGATTACTCAAGACGAGTTGCCAGTTAACAAACACCGACAGCTGGCACGCCAGGTAGGGGCTTTCGGTGATTCGACGACCAAGAGCCCGGCGAAGCACGACAACATGTTCTCGGCGGGATCAATTTTCGTTTTTGGCTCATGGACTTGCACTGCGGATGATCAAGGAAAGCTGCACAGACAGCTCGCCGCGGAATCAGAACCACAAGACATGCCAAAGATGGAACACCTCGCTCAGAACCTAGCAAATCTGGCAATCCAAGTCCCACAAGATCCCGGGGACCATACAAAGGCATCCGACTCCTACTCCAACTCGAATCCTGAAGAAAAGGACCCGGACACTTGCTATGGCTTCACCTTCGGGCTGCGGAACTCTGCTGAAAACTTCCATAACCTGATTGGTGCAAAATTCAAAGAGTATCAACAAATACCTTTGACGGGAGCTCAACAGGGACTCGTTTTCAGCTCTACCAAGGAGGGTAACATTGTCCATTGGCCAATTCAGCCTGCCCCGGCAAGACTGGTTGGCACAATTGACCAGCAACTTCCATACCAGCACGGACATCAGCTCCCTTTTGAGGAACACGACTCCACAACGGAACTAATATCTAGCACTTCCACTTTGGAATCAGTAACACCAGGATCATCAAACCAGGGCTACACTCGTGAAGTCTTCATGGCGGGGCATCAGTCATCTCTGCGACCACCAACCCCACCAGATGTCTTTCAAGACGATGAAACTCTGAGTATGATTTCAGACAATGATCCGGAAGGACCCGGGGAAACCGAGTCCTTGAAGGCTGAAAGAATCCGAAGGAATCAAGCTAAGGAAGCCCGCAGAAGGCGAGCAACTCACCGCAAGGAAGCTGTAGATCGCTACAATGCACGACTAGAAGAATACAACACCCGGAGGCGTCTGGAAGCAGAGGCTGAGCGTCAAGCTCGCACTAAAGAGAATCACTCTTAGGATGATCTTAACAGACGGCGCCCTGATTGTTCTCGCAACCTTGAACCCGAGTTCATGAGGGTCGCCGGCCATAAAGTCTTCCAGACTCCCTATCAAAACATACTAGCTCTAGCTACGGAGATGGGAGCCAAGACCAACCGCACCCCTGATGAAGAGCGACGACTGGTCATGCTTCAGACTACCGCACTCCAACTCCGAGGGCGGAATCTTGAATCCCGAACTGACGAGCAAGCTTCATCTCACCCAAGCCAGAGGCGGCCGGTTCAAGAACGACTCGGTCGTATCCCAGCAAGGAGCCGTCTGGGCCACTGAGTACCCGACCAAGCTGAGGGAGGAGCCGAATCTTCATACAGAGGAGTCGCAGTTGCAGCATCCGATGCAGTTGATCGTTTCCCCTGCTTTTCCCAAAGGCTTCGAGCGGTTTCGTTCCCGCGAAAATTCAAACCCGGGAATTACTCAAAGTACGACGGGAAGACAGAACCTAAACGGTGGCTCAGACTGTATGCTCAAGCAGTCGAGCTAGCGGGTGGAAGCAACGACGTCAAAGCACTCTACCTCCCAATGGCTCTAGAGACAATGCCGCTTGCTTGGTTTGACAGGCTCAAATCCGAGTCCATCGACTCCTGGGAACAACTACATTGTACCTTCATTGAAAACTTTGCTGGTGTCCCAGTGAGATCAGATCCCCGGACTAAGCTCAGAACCTGCAAGCAACAGAAAAATGAATCAATGCGGGAGTACTATAGGCGATTCTCAGAAATCCGCTCTACAGTATCCGATATTACAGACAGAGAAGTAATTGACCTTTTTGGCAACGGTATTTGCGAAAGGTACAATTACAAAGATTTCATCAAGCAGGACCCGACCACCGCTGACGAGTTCCATCGGGCTGTAAACTCCATGATGGCGACAGAGGAACGCACACAGGAACGCTTCCCCGATAGAAACACGCAAGGTCATCGAGGAAACAACTTGAGAGGCAACCAGGCACCACAGCAAAATACCCGGAAAAGGGCAGGAGATAATACTGTTGCTGCCATGGAGCCTCAGAAGAAGAGAAACAAGCCATTCACCTTTGATGACCTACTCGACGGACCCTGCCCTTTCCATCCCAAAGGTGGACATCAAGCAAGGCACTGCCGACAGCTCAAGGAGCGAGGCTTGAACTCCGACTTCAACAAGAACAAGAAAGACAAAGGCAAGAAGACAGCTGAGGATCCTCAACAGGACGTTGGTGGCTTTCAGCGCCCCAAAGGAACTATTAATGTCATCTTTGGGGGAGTAACTACCAGTGACAACAAGAGGCTTCAGAAGCTTTCCCTACGAGAGATCATGTCCACCGAACCAGCGACACCCAAATACCTCGACTGGTCCGAACATCCGATTAATTTCTCCAGAGCAGATCAATGGACCAGTGTTTCCAATGCAGGCCATTACCCGCTAGTTTTGGACCCCACGGTCGCTGGATATACACTTGGTAGGGTACTCATCGATGGCGGAGCAGGACTCAATGTTATCTTTGCAAGCACCCTACGAAAGATGAATCTAGATCTCGCAACCCAGCTCACACCATCAACCGCTCCTTTCTACGGCATAGTACCCGGAAAAGCGGCTGTACCACTCGGAAGGATTATACTACCCATCACTTTTGGAACTCGGATCAATTACAGAACGGAGTACATCAGTTTTGAGGTAGCCGACTTCGAATCATCGTATCAGGCCATATTCGGGCGACCCGCTATTGCCAAGTTTATGGCAGTACCCCACTACCCGTACCTCTTATTAAAGATGTCGGGTCCCAAAGGAATCTTAACCTTCAGAGGCGACTTGAAGCGGTCATTTGATTGCGACACAGAGGCTGTCCAAATCGCTGAAAAAGCTCAACTCACCCTGGAAGTACAAGAACTCGCTCAGATGGTGCTTAATACCAAGCCTGAAGATTCAGAAATCCCAACAAAGAAGGCGGGTACTATTCAACCATCAGCAGAAGTCTCCATAAAAGCCATTGACCTGGAAACCGGTGATCCTTCCAAGACAGCGGTTATCAGTGCTCACCTATCTGAAGAATAGGAACTCGCGCTCACCAAGTTCCTTAGAGCAAACAAAGATATATTTGCTTGGAAACCAGCAGACATGCCTGGGGTCCCAAGGAACTTGGCTGAGCACAGATTAGAGTTAAAGGAAGGCTCTAGAACTATCAAGCAAAGATTACGACGATTTTCACCAGAGAAGAAAGAGGCAATCAAGAAGGAAATAGCCAAACTACTCACGGCCGGATTCATCAGAGAAATCCTCCACCCCGAGTGGTTAGCTAACCCAGTGCTAGTCAAGAAGAAGAACTCTGCTGAGTGGCGCATGTGTGTCGACTACACAGACCTCAACAGGCATTGTCCAAAGGATCCCTTCGGATTACCAAGGATAGACCAAATAGTTGATGCCACCGCAGGCTCCGCCTTACTCTCTTTTCTGGATTGCTACTCCGGGTACCATCAGATTGCCCTCAAAGAACAAGACCAACCCAAGACATCGTTCATTACTCCTTTTGGAGCATACTGTTACAAAACTATGTCCTTTGGACTAAAGAACGCGGGGGCTACTTATCAACGCGCCATCCAAGATTGCCTGGGTGATCAGATTGGCCGCAATGCAGAAGCTTATGTTGATGATGTAGTCATAAAAACAAAGGATCCGACTACCCTGATATCAGACCTAGAGGAAACCTTCAACCGATTACGTGCGTATCAATGGAGACTCAATCCAACCAAATGCGTCTTCAGGGTACCCTCAGGACAGCTACTCGGATTCCTCGTTTGTCATCGAGGCATCGAGGCTAGTCAAAAGCAGATCACAACTATCATCAACATGAAGCCGCCTACCTCTGTCCGAGACGTTCAGAAACTCACCGGGTGCATGGCTGCGTTAAATCGATTTATCTCACGGCTCGGAGAAAAGGGATTGCCTTTCTTCAAATTGCTTAAAGCCGGCGACAAATTTCAGTGGACGGATGAAGCGGACAGAGCTTTTGAACAACTCAAAAGCTACCTTATCAATTCACCCGTACTGACACCGCCGAAGCCCAAGGAACCGATGATGCTGTATATCGCAGCTACCACACACGTTGTCAGCACAGCAATATTGGTGGAGCGCAAAGACGACAAGCACATCTACAACACCCAACGACCAGTTTATTACTTCAGCGAGGTACTATCTGACTCGAAGGTCAGGTACCCGCAAGTACAAAAACTGCTCTATGCTTTACTCATATCCTCAAGAAAGCTGCGGCACTACTTCGAAGCTCATGAGATCACGGTAGTCACGGATTTTCCTTTAGGAGAAATCCTTCACAACCGTGATGCTACTGGAAGGATTTCCAAGTGGGCAGTTGAATTAGGGGCACTCAACATCAAGTTCACTCCGAGGAAAGCTATCAAGTCTCAGGCCCTAGCTGATTTGGTCGCCGAATGGACTGAAATACAGCAGACTAGAGAGAACGCTACTCTCGATCATTGGAAGATGTACTTCGATGGGTCCCTAAAACTCGGAGGAGCAGGAGCCGGATTCCTCCTTGTATCACCCGCTGGCGAACAGCTCAAATACGTTCTGCAAATATTGTGGCCAGCCACCAACAATGAAGCAGAATATGAGGCACTGCTCCACGGACTTAAACTAGCAGTCACTTTGGGCATTAAGCGGCTATTAGTCTATGACGATTCTTCCGTGGTCATTCACCAAGTTAATAAAGACTGGGACTGTACCAAGGAAACAATGAACGCCTATTGTGCTGAAGTACGCAAGCTGGAAAAACACTTTGCAGGTCTGGAACTCATTCATGTTACCCGGGATCTTAACGTGGCAGCAGATATACTCGCAAAATTGGGTTCTGACAGAGCACAAGTTCCCAGCGGTACCTTTGTACACGAGTTATCCAAGCCTTCAATCCAAGAGAAGGAGGAGTTCGAGCCAGAACCCGCAACCCAGGTCCTATCTCTAGCACCCGACTGGACACGAGTTTTCATTGATTACTTCAAAGAACATAAACTACCAAGCGACAAAACTACAACAGAGCAAGTCGCCAGGCGTAGCAAAAACTATGTTCTAGTCGGGGATAAGCTGTATCGACGCGGAGCTTCATCAGGGGTCCTCCTCAAGTGTATTACACCAGAAGAAGGCAGGGAAATTCTGAATGAAGTCCACTCTGGATCTTGCGGTAATCACGCAGCTTCAAGGACACTAGTCGGAAAAATCTTCAGGTCAGGATACTACTGGCCCTCAGCTTTAAAAGACGCGGAAGAGTTAGTCCGCCGCTGTCAATCATGCCAGTTCTTTGCCAAGCAGCAGCATGTACCCGCACATGAACTGATATGCATCCCTCCGTCATGGCCCTTCTCATGCTGGGGACTCGATATGGTGGGTCCTCTCAAGCGCGCCCCAGGGGGATTCGAGTACATCTACGTTGCAATCGACAAATTCACAAAATGGATCGAGTACGTGCCCTTGGTCAAATTCAATGCTTCCAAGTCAGTCCACTTCATGCAGAGCATCTTTCACCGCTTTGGAATGCCGCATAGAATCATCAATGATCTTGGGTCCCCCTTTACGGCTATTGAATTCAAGTCATGGGCCAGCGACTGTGGAATCAAGATAGACTACGCATCAGTGGCTCACCCTCAGTCCAATGGCCAAGTTGAAAGAGCAAACGCCCTGATTCTCGCCGGATTAAAACCAAGGCTATTTGACCTCCTAAAAGATCACGGCGGAAAGTGGGTTGAAGAATTGCCCAAGGTAGTCTGGGGGCTACGAACACAACGAAGTCGGGCAACAGGCCAAACACCTTTCTTTCTGGTATATGGCACTGAAGCAATCTTACCGGCTGACTTAATCTGGAACTCCCCACGAACGGAGCAGTACAACGAGGGCGAAGCTGATGATACCAGGCGGTTAGAAGTCGACAGCCTTGAAGAAGCCCGACTGACCGCACTTTTTCAGTCAGCAAGATACCTTCAAGGGATGAGGCGCTATTATGATAAGAACGTCCATCACCGTACCTTCCAAGTAGGCGACATGGTGTTGAAGAAAATTCAGAACACCGTTGGACGTCACAAGCTCATGAGTCCATGGGAAGGTCCTTATATTGTATCCAAAGTAACAAGACCCGGGTCATTTGAGCTAGTCACTGAAGATGGATCTCCACTACCAAATTCATGGAATATTGAGCACTTGAAGAAATTCCATACTTAAGGACTACGCTACAACTCTGATTCAGGGCAATTGTATTTATTAGTTGGATATTAATAAAGTTTGAAGTTCATACGACATAAGAACTTTTATCCAGGCTTTTTTTTCTACACCTCATCACGACTATTCAGTCGCATAACAGTCTCTGCGATAGCAGGGCTTACCTCCGACTATGCGAATACATGGCTGTATGCCGGGTCTCTGAGTGATGAGTGATTGTCAACTGGGATGATGCGCATGTTCTTTGGCTTGTGTTGTGCAGGTGTCGAGCACGGATGCAGTGATCGAAGGCAGGTGAAGGTCAAGTTGAGACGTGCTGCGCCGACGGACCGGGTGCGGTGAAGGATGGGCGTGCCGTGCGGCGGACGTGCCATGCCGAAGTACCGAGCGGTGAAGGGCGGACGTGAGGCTTGGACTGAGGGACCAGAGGCCTGAGGATCAACTGTGGTAGCTGGCAGCCTGCGACGACGACAAGTGAAGAAGTGCGGTCATGTGTTGCCTGAGTCGTGGACTCAGGGACACGTGTCGGTGGACGAGGTGCACGGGAGGTGCATCCCATCTACGACGTCGGTTTGGTGGTAGAGCCAGGGAAAAACCATCGGATGGACGGTTTCCAGGTTTGGGCCTCAAAACCTGGGCGTGGACGGTTTCCGAGTTTGGCCACAAAACTCGGGCTGAGGACGGTTTCCAGGTTTGGGCCTCAAAACCTGGGCGCTGAGGGTTTGCTGAGTTTGGCCTCAAAACTCAGATGCTGGAAAAGGCTGGTTTCCCAGTTTGGGCCACAAAATCGGGGGTGCAGAGCGAGGGCGGCACGTGGCGGCAATCGGAAGGTTGCGTGGAGGCAACGCGGACGACTTGTGCGGGCGTGGCCGTCGGATACACCTACCACCAAGTTGGTCCAGAATAACCCTAGGGTTTAGCTGGTCCGCTCTGTAATTAGAATAGAGAGGGGTAGAGTAGGAAATAGACTTGGGCTAGTAGTAGGATAAGTAGTTGGGAGACACCCTCCTCCCACTGATCTCAGTTAGTCATTTTCAGCCACATGCTTTTGGCCTTCTAGGTTTTCCTACTCTCCCACACCGCTTCTGTAGCAAGCTGAGATCCACAGGGAGACTTGCCTCTGTGTTCTGTTGATTTGAGGAAGTGAGGCCGTATCCTCATAGTTGCAAGTGCAGATCGAAACTTGGTTCGCGCTTGGATCTGTGTTCGTCGCGTTCTTCGTTTTCCTTCGATTTTCCCAACGATCGATCTCTCTCTCCAGTGTGTCTTTGCGAAATCCGTTTGAATCAGTTTGTTCGTATCATTGAGGAGGTCATTTCGACCAAAGGAATTCATCTAACTCCTCATGATTGAATAGATCGGGACGATTTCATTTTCGTGGCACTTTTTCGTTCATCCACTTTCCCTTTTGATTTCCCGGTGTTTTTCCCGAGGCCTCCCTCGAGCCTCGGGCGAGGCGGAGTTTTTCCCTGAGGCCTCTCTCTCGAACCTCGGGCGAGGCGGAGTTTTTCCCCGAGGCCTCTCTCGAGCCTCGGGCGAATCGGAGTTTTTCTCCGAGACCTCTCTCGAGCCTCGGGCGAATCGGTGTTTTTCTCCGAGACCTCTCTCGAGCCTCGGGCGAATCGGTGTTTTTCCCTGAGGCCTCTCTCGAGCCTCGGGCGAATCGGAGTTTTGTCCTGAGGCCTCGTGGCTCAGTTTTTCGCCGGCTTCTTTCGTGTTCTCTGGTTAGTGGTGCCTCGCTTTGATCTCAGGGATCATCCACCCTCCTTCCAAAGGGTCGTGGGCATCGCTTCTGAGAACGAAGCTTTCGGGGTTGTTTTTATTGGGACTGAGGCCGTAGTTTCTGAAAAGAAATTTTGAGGCTCCCATTCACCCCCCCTCTGGTCGCCTTGGTTTAGCACTTTCGGTCCTTCAATTGGTATCGGAGCAGGTTAAGGATCTTCCACCTTAGCCGGTTCCAGATCCACCGAAGGCGACATGGATCGCGGCGTGGGCAAACCGCCGTTTTTCGATGGGACGAACTATGCGTATTGGAAGATACGCATGTCGGCCTATCTGCAGAGTTTGGGTGCCTCCATCTGGGATATTTGCAACTCTGTTGATTACGTGGTCTTGGCTGCTCGTGTCACTCCGCAACAGATCGATGAGCACGATGCCAATAGCCGAGCCCGTAATGCTCTCTTTTCTTGTTTCAGCATGGGTGAGTTTGATCGCGTTTCTCACCTCGCTACGGCTCGGGAGATCTGGGACATCCTCATGCGTTTCCATGAGGGCACCTCTCAAGTCAAAACCCGACTCTACGAGTCGTTCAAGCGTGAGTATGAGAACTTTCGACATCAGCCTGGCGAGAGCATAGAAAGTTTATTCGCTCGCTTTTAGGTGATTGTCAACAGGATGAGGGCTAACAAGGAGCAGTTGCCTTTTGACGATCATGAGCGTGCTTTGAAGCTTTTGCACACTCTTGATCGATCGGTGTGGGATTCCAAGGTTCAGGCGATCATCGAATCGCCTAACTATGAGACCCTCACCTGCGACGAGCTTTTTAGTAAGCTCAAGTCCAGTGAGATTGACGCCATGTCGAGGGCTTCTTATGCGAATCCTTCTGGCCCGACTATGGCTTTGGTTTCTGGCTCTTCTGCTAACCTCTCTGCTGGCTTTGCTCTTTCATCTCTCTTTTCTGTCACAGAGGACCAGCTGGAGTCTTTGGGGGATGATGAGTTGGCCTTGCTTGCCAACCGGTTCTCGCGGTTTCACAACAACCGCATGAACCGTCGCCACGGAGGAGGACGCTCAGGATGCTATGAGTGCGGCGACCCCGACCACTTCATCGCCAACTGCCCCAAGAAGAACAAGCATTCGGGGAAGGGCGATCATGGGCACAAGTACAACTCCGGCAAGCGCAAGGAGAAGTACGTCCCCGCGAGGCACAAGCGGAGGGGCGGCTTCGACAAGGAGTACATCAAGAAGAAGTACTTGGAGAAGGCCCAGGCTGAGCAGCGTGCGTTCTTCGCCACGCTCAGCGACGTCGACGGCTCGGATGATGACTCCGCTTGCTCAAGCGATGACGAGTCCGAGAAGAAGAAGAGGATCGAGGACAAGCTGAACGGCCTCTGCTTCTTCGCCGACGACGACGGCTTCTGCACCATGGCGCTTGGTGATGAGGTCGACGGCAAGCTGGAGCACACCCCTCGGGATGACGACGACGACGACACCTCCCAGGTATCCCTCACCCACGACGAGCTTTCTGCTGAGGTTGAGAAGCTTACTGCCGCGCTCCTTAGTCAGGACAAGTTGCTTAGGCGTGCCGCTAGAGAGCGCAAGGAGTTTAGGCAGAAGTGGGAGGACACGGTGAGAGAGCTTGAGTTTGCCAAGTCCACCGTGGTCGTGTCGGAGGAGGTTGAGTGTGAGATGTGCACCACGCACATGACTGACCTTCTCTCTTTGAGAGGTAAGTATGCTGCGTTGGTAGGAGAGGTGGATGAGCTGAAGGCTAGACCTTCTCTGTTGGGTGCGTGCAAGACTTGTCCTGTCTTGCAATCTGAGTTGGCAGAGAAGAATGCCAAGATTGTGTCTCTTGAGGAGGCCAACTCAGGTAGCACTAGTGTGGCTAGGTGTGCCTTGTGTGAGGGTTTGGAGATGGAGATTGCGAATGTCAAGCATGGCAAGATGCAAACCGAGGAGGAAAACACATACCTTCGGACCATATTGTCATGGGTCTCTTGTAGTGAGCCGCAGCTCGGGATGATGATCTCCCAATTTAAGCGAGCTGCTGGAAGTTCTGGTGTAGGTCTTGCTCAGGGTGTTGATCTTTCTGCTTTTGGGAAGATTGGAGAGTCGAGTGGTCTGAATCCTAGTGAGAAGCCCAACTCCACCACTACTCCCAAACTGACCAAGCTTCCACCCAAAGAGCCGGTCAAGCCTATCACCAAAGATGGGGTGTTTGAGGAACCTCCGAGAGCTCCACCCAAGAACCAAGTGTGGCATCCCAAACCCAACCTCCTAAAGAACAAGCTGGATACAATGCCACCTATCCAGGAGGAGCTGCCACAGAAGGGCAAAGTGATCCACACCCACAGCCATGAGTACCAACAACCCCCTTTGCGTGCGGTGAGGTATCATTGTGATTTCTGTGGGAGAGATGGACACTTGAGCGAGTTCTGCTTTGGGCGCAAGAGAGAGGCGCGCCGTGCTAGGGAGATGAACAACACGGACATGTACCATCCTTTTCATGATGTACATGCGCCAAATGTTCAGAGGAGTGCTCCGAGGAGAGCAGCTAGGCCCAGAGGTCCAGAACCTCAAGTTCCCAGGCCTAGGCAGCAGAGAGCTCCGAGGAGAGTCGCTAGGCCTAGAGGTGTTGAGCCTCAAGTCCCTAGGCTTAGGCCTCGTAGAGAGCGTGCCCGGCGGGAGCCTGCAGTTGTAGGCTATGGACCCCATAGCGGAGGCTTTGTAATTGAGCGTTTTCCCCCACCGCGTTTTGAGTATCGCGATGGACGCTCTTTCCTTAGCGGACCACGTTTTCCTCTACGTGGTGATCGCTCCTCTCGTAGACGTGCTTGGAATGGTTTTTCCGCTAACCGTTCTTTTGAGCAGCCGGCCCAACACTGGTATTCCCCTTACTTCACTAACCCCAGTGTTGGACCGTATGCTCACCCTATGTCTTTTTATTGATGTAGGTAAAACGGTTGGAGGACATTTGGTTGGTGGATTCCGGTTGCTCGAGGCACATGACCGGAAACGCCAGGTGGTTCTCCAGCCTTAGTCCTGTTGCCAGAAAGGAGTTCATAACCTTCGGCGACAATAGCAAAGGTAAGGTATTGTCTCGCGGGTCTGTGCGGGTTAATGAGCACTTTGTGTTGCGCGATGTTGCTCTTGTTTCTAACTTGCATTTTAACCTTCTTTCTGTTTCGCAACTCTTTGACGACGACTATGAGATTCGTTTTAAACCGAATCTCAGTCGTATTTTGGATCCTTAGGGCAATCTTGTGTGTTTGATTTCGCCCTTTGGAAAAGTTTTTCGTGCGAATTTCTCGGAATCTTTTGGCACTTCTCGTTGTCTTGTGGCTGGACCTTGCTCCTCTGATCTTTGGAAGTGGCATAGGAGACTTGGACATCTGAGCTTTGACTTGCTTGCAAGACTTAGTTCACTTGGCCTAATCCGAGGATTGCCCAAGTTGCATATGGAGAAGGATCTTGTTTGCCACTCTTGTAGACATGGGAAGATGGTTGCCGCTCCCCACCATCCAGTGACTCAGGTCATGACCAAGCGCCCTGGAGAGCTTTTGCACATGGACCTTGTTGGTCCGGCTCGGGTGAGCTCGGTTGGGGGGAAGTGGTATGTGCTTGTTGTTGTTGATGACTTTTCGAGATATTCATGGGTCTTCTTTTTAGCTGAGAAGACCGAGACTTTCTCCTTTGCTCGCAATCTGATTTTGTGTCTTCAGAATGAGTTCCCTTTGAACTCGATGCGAGCAATTCGGAGTGATAATGGTTCTGAGTTTAAAAATTCGGATTTTGAGAAGTTTTGTAACTCGTTGGGTTTGGAGCACCAGTTTTCTTCCCCTTACACACCGCCTCAAAATGGTGTGGTAGAGAGGAAGAATCGAACCCTTGTTGAGATGGCCAGGACGATGCTCGATGAGCATAGGACTCCTAGGCGTTATTGGGCCGAATCTATGAACACTGCGTGCTATATTTCCAATCGCATTTTTCTGAGAGCGTTCTTGAAAAAGACTTCTTATGAGTTGCGTTTTGGTAGACAGCCCAAGGTGAGTTATTTTAGAGTCTTCGGTTGCCATTGTTTTATTTTGAGAAAGGCAACCTGGATAAATTTGAGTCTCGTTCTTCTGACGGTGTGTTTTTGGGTTATGGCACTCACACTCGAGCTTATCGTGTACTTAACCTTGACACTAACCGAGTCATGGAGACATCCGATGTCACCTTCGACGAGACCATGGTTTGTCCTTCTTCTCGTTTTGAGCGTGCAGGTGATCATGAGGTTGGTGAGCCTCTTTTTGATGACGAGGACGAGGGTGCTGAAGGTATGGATGATCCAGCACCCCCTCCACCTGCCGTGCCGCAAAGAGCGGCTTCTACGATGACTCACGGCCCCGACACCTCTTCTTCCTGGGGGCCGTGGGATCCGCCACCCCGAGCGGTACCATTTGTACCCGGGGAGGCACCAGCTGCTGTTGAGGGGGAGGCTACTTCAGCTCGGGAGGCGCCACGACACATCCAGCGCCAGCACCCGCCTCAGCAGATGATCGGCAACATCGACGAACGGGTCACTCAGTCCAGGTCACAGCAAATCTCGCACTTTGCTCATTCTGCTTTTGTTGCTAATTTTGAGCCCCGAGAAGTTGGACACGCTTTGACGGATCCGGATTGGGTCAATTCCATGCATGAGGAGTTAGAAAATTTTGAGCGAAATCGGGTTTGGGTTCTAGTTCCACCTCCTCCAGACTGTAAGCCTATTGGGACAAAATGGGTTTTCAAAAACAAGCAAGGAGAGGATGGCCACGTTGTTAGAAACAAGGCCAGGCTTGTAGCGAAGGGTTACAGTCAGAAGGAGGGGATAGACTATGAGGAGACGTTTACTCCTGTAGCTCGTTTGGAGGCTATTAGGATACTCTTGGCTTTTGCTGCATCCAAAGGTTTTAAACTCTTTCAAATGGATGTCAAGAGTGCCTTCTTAAACGGCTACATAGAAGAAGAAGTTTATGTTGAGCAACCCCCCGGTTTTGAAAATCCCAAGTTTCCAAACCATGTTTTTACACTCCACAAAGCTTTATATGGTTTGAAACAAGCCCCTAGAGCCTGGTATGATAGGTTGAAAACCTTTTTGCTTGCTAAGGATTTTAAAATGGGATGTGTAGATAAAACGCTTTTTCTCCTCAGGCAAGGCAAAGACACACTCTTGGTCCAGATTTACGTGGATGATATCATTTTTGGTGGTTCTTCTCACGTTTTGGTTGCCAAGTTTGCAGATACTATGAGCAGGGAGTTCGAGATGAGCATGATGGGCGAGCTGACATTCTTTCTCGGGTTGCAAATTAAGCAATCCCGAGAGGGGACGTTTGTGCACCAGGGCAAGTACACCAAAGACTTGCTGAAGCGGTTCGATATGGGTGAGGCCAAGCCTCTTCCAACACCCATGTCGACGACGACTGCCCTGGATGCGGATGTGGATGGAGAAGCAGTGGACCAGAAGGAGTACCGCAGCATGATCGGATCGCTCCTCTACCTGACGGTGACACGCCCGGACATCCAATTCGCGGTGTGTCTGTGCGCGCGCTTTCAGGCGTCGCCGCGCACTTCTCACCGTCAGGCGGTGAAGCGGATTTTCAGGTACCTTCGTTTCACACCTGAGTTCGGGATTTGGTATTCTGCCTCCTCCACTCTCTCCCTTTGTGGTTTTTCGGATGCCGATTTTGCTGGTTGCCGTATTGAGCGCAAGTCCACTTCTGGGACTTGCCAGTTTATTGGTTCTTCTCTTGTTTCGTGGTCCTCTCGCAAGCAGTCTAGTGTCGCTCAGTCCACTACAGAGGCTGAATATGTTGCTGCGGCTAGCTGCTGTTCCCAGTTGCTTTGGATGATGGCCACTTTGTGTGATTTTGGTCTGAGCTTTTCTCGCGTGCCTTTGCTTTGTGATAGCACGAGTGCCATTAGCGTTGCTAAGAACCCCGTGCTTCACTCGAAGACCAAACACATTGATGTGCGCTTTCATTTCTTGCGAGACCACCAGGAGAAGGGTGATATCGACCTTCGCCATGTCGATACTCATCATCAACTGGCTGATATTTTCACCAAGCCTTTAGACGAATCAACCTTTAATCGGTTGAGGGGTGAGCTTGGTGTGTGTTTCCCCTTTTAGATGGGGGAAACATTTTGGATCTTGTATATTTGACTGACTCTTTTGTCTTTCTTTTCTTTTGCATTTCAGCATACACATTTATATTCTGAGCTTCATGTTTATATTCACTAGAATGTACCTATGCTCTATGTAGTATGTCCTGATGCTTATGTGGATGCTTGTAGCTTATGCTCTGTCTGATCACTAGCACATGTTGTGAGCTGAGCTATTTTGATATGGTGAATTTGCTTAATGTAAATGAAATCTGAAAATGTTCACCATTGAGATATGCAACTAGCATGTGTAGGATGTGTTGAGTCACTCATGCTTCTCATATATGCTAGGTTGCTATGTCTCTAGTTCTGAGTCACTCACTTGCTTGGTCTGTTCATATCATGTTTAAAATTTGAACCAAGTTTTAGTGAATTGAAAAGATAGAAATGGGATTGCTTGTCAACACCTCACGGTATCGAGACTGTTTCTCATTGCACTTTGAGCTAAACATGAGCCGTGTAGTGTATGACCGAAACCGTAGCTTTAAGCTTCTGATTGCTTCGGCATAGGCTTCGCTCGGTTGAAAAGTTAGGCAAAAACAAGTTTTCAACCTCTCGCACTCACATGCTGTATTTTAAACTTGTGAAGTTTCACCGCTGCAAACTCCGATTAAAAAATTGAAAATCACAAGTATTTTCTTCAATTGATATCAGCATGATGTTTGAATTTTGCTAGGGGTAGTTCACCTTTCGTACATGCCTAGCAGTTGTTTGGATTCCTGCTTATACATGTGAAGTGCTATTTTGATGGTGACTATCTTTTGACTCAAAACTGCCCACTTTTGCTCATATGGCTCATATTTCGTATTCAGTGATCAGTCTGAGCTTTTGCTGAGCCTATATGCATTTGTTGAGTCCTTCAGTCATACTGTCTAGAGCATCCTTACACTCTCCTGAATATATGCCTGAAGCTGCTAACTTGCATTCTGACTCATATACATCTTAGAAGGAGGAAGAGCTTCCCTTGTTGGCTACGAATTTTTACTTGATTCGTGCATTTTCAACTAAGGGGGAGAATCAGCAAATCATTCTGTGTTTCCTGTGTGTTCATTTGAGCCTCGAACTCCAGGGAGAGCTTGCTGTGGGAATTCCCAGGAGCCTCGAAACCCAGGGAGAGTTTGCTGTTTTGTCGAGCCTCGAAGTCTTGAGCCTTGCTTCAAGCCTGCCCGAGCTTTTGTTGTTTTCTGCTTGGCCGAGCCTCGAGCCTCGTTTGGAGCCTGACCGAGCCTTGCTGCTTGCTGCTTCTTGCTGGCCGAAAGGCACTGGTGTCGAGCTTTCTTTGCTAGTTGTGTTGAGCCTCTGTGCCTCTATCTTGAGGGACTAGCTTCTTGCTTCGATTTTCCAATTAGTGTTTGCTAGTGGTGTTGAGCCTGTTCTACCTCTTCTTCAGGGCTAGCTTTGCTTTGCTTGCTTGCGTCGAGCCGTTGCCCATGTCTTTGGGGACCAAGTTCTTTCGCTCTTTCCACTTGACCTTCTTCGGCTTTGCTATGCTTTTGGGTCATTTGGTCGAGTTTTCTCTTCTTCTTCTTCCTTCCTTCTTCTATTCATTATGATTTGTGTGAGTAGTTGACAATGCACTCATCAAGGGGGAGATTGCGAATACATGGGTGTATGCCAGGTCTCTGAGTGATGAGTGATTGTCAACTGGGATGATGCGCATGTTCTTTGGCTTGTGTTGTGCAGGTGTCGAGCACGGATGCAGTGATCGAAGGCAGGTGAAGGTCAAGTTGAGACGTGCTGCGCCGACGGATCGGGTGCGGTGAAGGATGGGCGTGCCGTGCGGCGGACGTGTCATGCCGAAGTACCGAGCGGTGAAGGGCGGACGTGAGGCTTGGACTGAGGGACCAGAGGCCTGAGGATCAGCTGTGGTAGCTGGCAGCCTGCGACGACGACAAGTGAAGAAGTGCGGTCATGTGTTGCCTGAGTCGTGGACTCAGGGACACGTGTCGGTGGACGGGGTGCACGGGAGGTGCATCCCATCTACGACGTCGGTTTGGTGGTAGAGCCAGGGAAAAACCATCGGATGGACGGTTTCCAGGTTTGGGCCTCAAAACCTGGGCGTGGACGGTTTCCGAGTTTGGCCACAAAACTCGGGCTGAGGACGGTTTCCAGGTTTGGGCCTCAAAACCTGGGCGCTGAGGGTTTGCTGAGTTTGGCCTCAAAACTCAGATGCTGGAAAAGGCTGGTTTCCCGGTTTGGGCCACAAAACCGGGGGTGCAGAGCGAGGGCGGCACGTGGCGGCAATCGGAAGGTTGCGTGGAGGCAACGCGGACGACTTGTGCGGGCGTGGCCGTCGGATACACCTACCACCAAGTTGGTCCAGAATAACCCTAGGGTTTAGCTGGTCCGCTCTGTAATTAGAATAGAGAGGGGTAGAGTAGGAAATAGACTTAGGCTAGTAGTAGGATAAGTAGTTGGGAGACACCCTCCTCCCACTGATCTCAGTTAGTCATTTTCAGCCACTTGCTTTTGGCCTTCTAGGTTTTCCTACTCTCCCACACCCCTTCTGTAGCAAGCTGAGATCCACAGGTAGACTTGCCTCTGTGTTCTGTTGATTTGAGGAAGTGAGGCCGTATCCTCATAGTTGCAAGTGCAGATCTAAACTTGGTTCGCGCTTGGATCTGTGTTCGTCGCGTTCTTCGTTTTCCTTCGATTTTCCCAACGATCGATCTCTCTCTCCAGTGTGTCTTTGCGAAATCCGTTTCAATCAGTCTGTTCGTATCATTGAGGAGGTCATTTCGACCAAAGGAATTCATCTAACTCCTCATGATCGAATAGATCGGGACGATTTCGTTTTCGTGGCACTTTTTCGTTCATCCACTTTCCCTTTTGATTTCCCGGTGTTTTTCCCGAGGCCTCCCTCGAGCCTCGGGCGAGGCGGAGTTTTTCCCGAGGCCTCCCTCGAGCCTCGGGCGAGGCGGAGTTTTTCCCTGAGGCCTCTCTATCGAGCCTCGGGCGAGGCGGAGTTTTTCCCTGAGGCCTCTCTCGAGCCTCGGGCGAATCGGAGTTTTTCTCCGAGACCTCTCTCGAGCCTCGGGCGAATCGGTGTTTTTCTCCGAGACCTCTCTCGAGCCTCGGGCGAATCGGTGTTTTTCCCTGAGGCCTCTCTCGAGCCTCGGGCGAATCGGAGTTTTGTCCTGAGGCCTGGTGGCTCAGTTTTTCGCCGGCTTCTTTCGTGCTCTCTGGTCAGTGGTGCCTGGCTGTGATCTCAGGGATCATCCACCCTCCTTCCAAAGGGTCGTGGGCATCGCTTCTGAGAACGAAGCTTTCGGGGTTGTTTTTATTGGGACTGAGGCCGTAGTTTCTGAAAAGAAATTTTGAGGCTCCCATTCACCCCCCCTCTGGTCGCCTTGGTTTAGCACTTTCGGTCCTTCAGACTAATATATAATATTACTCAGATAGATTGGTTCAGCGGAAACCATACTTGAGTTACGAGCTTTGAGCTCAATACAACTCACAACGTAGTACGGCTTAACACCCGGCTATCAGCCTATAGCGAATATGAAATCCACTATAGTGGACAATAGTTCCTATCAGGCATAACAAGGTGGATTAGTACTCACCCTGTAACACACTTCTTGGATAGAGGTCCACCCACCTTCGCACTCAAGCTGCGATCGTCAAGAGGATATGATTCACCTAGAAGGAACCAATGCTACGGTCCTTCAAGAGGTGCTTGATCATTGTTATCCCTTGAACAAGGGTACTAAGAGTAGTACTCGGGCAAGACTAAGTTCTCTACACAATGGTTAGAGAAACGAAGTCACACGACCCAAACTAAAGTGCTAGCGAGCACTCGGATAGACTCGTCTAATTAGATGCCTGGTCATACATCCACAACAAACAAACTCAACCCATTGCCAAAGAAATTTGCCGCAATATGGAGTTGGACATATATGCAATTCACAAGATTCAAAAATAACCAATATTTTTGATATCTTACAATAATTGTTTTCAGGAGATACAAGATGCAGAGACTGAGGAGTCTAGACTACTCTACAAGATCTAATATATGTGAGTACTCCTCCGCGGCGGCCTTCACCTCCTCTTGCATTACCGCAAGGTCCTCGTCGTCTTTGCCCTCAGGAAGAGTCATCAAAGCAGACAAGTCGAAGGACGGCAGATGAAGCCGCAGCGTCGCCATCAGGCCTTGCACCACGGAAATCGACATATCTTTGATGTATTGCACCAGTCGTCCAGGTGCAGCCTTGGCCCGCTCAATCAAAGTCTCCTCGACGCCTGCTGGCGCCGGAATCATGTTGAGTAGGGGCTCAACAGCATGCTCGAAGGCCTTCAAGGAATCCCGCGACTCCTTCGTAGACTTCAAAGCCTGCAGAAGGTCCCGGTCAGCACCCTCACGCATCAATTTGGCTTCTTGAAGAGTACTCTGCGCATTAGCAAATACCTCTTCAAGCTCTGCTTGCTTCCGGTTGAAGGCGTTCTGCCACCCAGAAGCCAGTTTATTTGCATCTGCATACACAACAGTCAGTTATCATGTCATCCGACTAATATTATGGAGCAGAACGACTCAGAAACTCCAAGTATACCTTCAAGCTGCTTTTTAGAACTCTTCTTGAGCTCCTTCAACTTCTGTTCCATAGCAGCGGACTTGGATATCAGCTCAACCTCTCGGTCGTTAGCAGCGTCACGCTCTGCTACCACTTCCTTGAGGTTGCCTTGGAGTTCATTAATGCGATCATGCAAAATCTGGGTGGCTACCTTCTGGCTAATTTGGTCCTGGGCAATATAGTCCCGGAGCTCTTGGTTTTCACGAGACAGCTCCTGGCGGATCTGGGTGACTTGATCTCTAACCTTGAAGTCAAAGGACTACAATACAATAATATCATGAGTACTCGGATGAGTTTACAGTATAACAAGAAGAGATTGAGACTCTTACCTCAACAAATTGGTGAAGAGCTTCAAAAGGAGCCCTCACCTGATCCCTCAGCTCCTTCAGCCGAGTAAGATCTTGGTCATACCCGGATACGTCAAGAGTAGCTCCTTGGCGCGAGGACTCGGGTGCATCTAAAGATCCTCCCTGCTGACAAGCTGAGCCCTCTGCATGTATCTCCGCCAAGACCATGTCCAGGGTAGGTTCGTTCGGCTGTCGTGTACGAAAAAACCAGTAATTCCACACTCGGTGAAACTCCAATTGAGCGGGAGAACGAAAGATGGAGTACGGCCAACCAACCTGAGGCAATGGAAGAGCATCCGCGTCAGGAGCGGCTTCGACCTGAGACTTGGACGGAGAGGAGTCAGGCAGCGGATCTACCTGACTAAAGGTTGGCGGCACGCTGGAATCATCCTTGGCCAGCGGCTCCGACTCCTCTACCGCCTGAGGATCAGGAACGGTGCTCGAGGCTGTTGCACCTGGTTTTACCTTCCTGCAAGCAGACAAGTATACATGTCAGTATCAGAACTCTGTGTACACTCTACAAAGCTGAAAACTTACTTCATGAGCTTCAAAGGCTTTGGTAGCTTCAAGAGCGGCTGTATCAAAAGCGGGTCTGAAGTCGGCGGCTTCTCAGACACCACGCTGCTTGAAGTCCCTCGCGCCGTCCCAGCATCTGATACAGCAACATATATAAGACAAGAGACCATCAACACTCAAAAGGACTACAAAGTACTCGGGTTTTCCCTTACTAGGAGCACGCGGCTTATAGTGCTTATCAGACAATTCTTGAGATAAAAGAACTTTTCGACAAGCACGGCGATTACCAGTGCGAGCCTTCTTAAGGATGGGTCCTCCGGCTTCTAGTTGAGGAGTCAGCGACCTCTTCCGGCTACCCTCAGCCTCTGGGTCTATAAGCAGGACATTAGAGTCAGTTGATTCTGTGTCAAGCCAGTCAAGATCTTCAGGCGAACTTGGTTTGTTAGGAAGATCCTCACTTCTGACGGGACTTTTCAAAATGATGCCTCCGCCTTCTTCAGTCGCCGGAGGTAGTGGAGGGCAATCATTGTTATCTCTCCCCTGGCCCTATAAGATAGAAGGATATCTAGTCAGGTCAGAAGGATATCTATTCCGAACCTTGACGACACGACAAATTAAGTACTTACCTGAGGAGGAGGATTAATGATGGAGAAGGATGTCATCACTGGAGCAAGATGTCCACGGCTTCTTCCACGCCAAAACATCAGTTCGCGGGTTCGGATGCTTAGGCTTTCCAGTGGTGGTGATCTTAGGCCTCTTCTTGTCTCCCGCAGACTGTCTCTTGGGACCCATGTTAGTGACGAGAGATTTTCTATGCATCAACTGTGGAATTGGCTAAGGGATTTCTAGCTCCGAAGGCAATGGCTTGATGAAAGCGTAAGGAAAACATAAGCCCGGCGGCGGCTTATTATAGATCTATTTTGGTAACCATTCATCTTTTTTAGACGGCGTCATGGCAACGTCTGTAACCCTAACGGCTGGGAACACGTGTCAAACAGCGTCAGAGACAGAGAACAGGAACAGTAAACAGACAAGTTTTCTGTCCGCAAGTTACATTTAGTACTCGGGAAACAAGACAGAGGACTCGGAAAATATTCCAAGTACCCGGATCTTTGTTATTATTACTCGGAATTACAACAGAGATACATGGAAACATCTTGGGATATAACAACTTTCAACAGAAGTACAATCAAGGTATAAAATGCTACTCTAGTGAATTCAAGGTACATAGCCTTGATGCCTATTGCACCAAGGACCGGGTTCAGTGAGACGCAGTAAAGCAGACACAGAACCTTGGGTAGACACTATCTTTTCAGTGCATCCCAAGGTGGGTCTTTGGTACCACCCCAGTACTCAAGGAACTCGGGGAAGACCATCACCCTCGCCGCCCTTTTGACAACCTGTGACTCCGAGGTTATCTACGAGTGGTAGTCACAAGAGTTCTTTTAGGCGCACCTCTGTGTCCCTCTGCTCGCGACCACTTGGAAACCACCGTAACAGATAGTCCTTTCACAAGAGTTCTTCTTGGCACATCATCTATTCTACAGAAGGAAGACACCCGGGGGCTCGATCATCTCAGCTACTGCTATTACAATACCCATGGAACTAATAAGAAGTTCTACACTCTCGAAAGATATGAGTTCTTTGCTTCCCAGGCAGGGTATTTATAGGAGGTTTCTTCTGGGTCTATAGACCAGGTTCATCAACAAGAGTGATCGCTGGACCAATAATTCAACCAATGTACTGTGGTGCATGTGAAGCTCCGCATGGGTAACAGAGCTGATTCTCACACGCGGTTCAAGATGAAGACGACAAAGTTTGCAGTTGCAGAAAATGACAAACATCATTATTACGCACAGTTGGAACAGTCACCAGTCAATTATTGCTGGACTCAAGGTAATTTTTATTCAGTGGGGGGTGATATGGGATGTTTGTTGAAAACATTGCCCACCTGAAGCTGAGTAATTATTATTTGGACGGTTTAAGCAACAAGTTGGTGTCATGGTCCGACTACTCAAGACCTTAATAGATTACCTAATGGCTTCATTTAGAAGACCCCGAGAACCGACTACTATGGTACTCGGAACTCAAGCTCGGGGGCTGCAGGGTATAATCTATAAAGGAAATGTTTTTTCTAATTCAAGATTTACTCGGAAAAGGCTCCAAAGATCCTCAAAGTTATTATAAATAACAGGAGGCTCGGGGGCTACACCCTATGGGTGCACTTTTTGTAAAAAGCGCACACCATGGAATTTCTTTACTCTCGGAGCACTTCAAGATTTCTCAAGACATTACTCGGAGATTCTCAAGAAGAAACTAGAAGATAACGTCATGAAGAAATGATGAAGAGCTCGGGGGCTTGACGGACCAGGATGTCAGAGATATCATCTATCGATGATTACTCCGACTAATCCAGGATGGCTTTAGAGATCCGAAGACTTGTAACGAAGTGTACTTGGATTAGGACTCTAGTTTATAACTTAGCCGAGTTGTAAAAGGAAGTCCTGTAATTAGAATAGGACTCCAATATTGTAACCGGCTAGGACTCGGTCTGCGCTAAGGTTCACCCAGACATATAAGGGGAACCGGGCGCAGGCTCTAGAGAATCGAACATTGAATCATAACAATACACAAGGCACACGCCGCACTGGACGTAAGGTATTACGCTATTTAGCGGCCTGAACCAGTATAAATCGTTGTCCCTGTGTACTCGCCGAGTCCTACGAACGCCGATCCCCACCGAACAAATCGTTTGAGATTACTCAAGATGAGTTGTCGGTTAACAAACACCAACAAGCTCTCTGAGCTCTCACTTGCTTGCTTCTACTTGCTTTGCTCCTCTTATGTGGGATATGTTGTTGTGAATGAAGAGGTGCCTCATGGGGGTATTTATAGCCCAAATGAGTGAGGGGGGTACTTATAGGGGGCAGCCAGCCGACCTAGGGCTAACCCTAGTGGCGGGCGCCAGCCCTAGGTGGCGGCCGCCACCTCCCTCACCATTGGATGCACCGCCTTGGCTTCAACGGCATCCAGGTGGTTGTCCAAGGCGGTTTGGAGGTCGGTTGCATGTCCTAGCAACCGCCATTCAGCCTTGATCCACGCCACTTCATCCTGAGCCGTCCGATGCCACTGACCTAGTGACCAATGGCCAAGATTTGGCCTTGGGGAGGTCACACGGATCGGTGACATGGCAGGGAGTGAAGCTTGGGCCAACCCAAGTGGCGGTAGCCACTTAGAGGTGGCGGGCGCCACCTAGGGGTGGCGGGCGCCACCCCCCTTAGGCCCATTTGGGCCCTGCTGAGTGGGCTTGGCCTCTGGTGGGTCCATATGTCAAAATTTGGTTCAAATCCTGCATTCAAATAAAATTCTATGGACATGTGGAATTTAGATAGTTTGAAACCTATTTGACTACATTTCATGCCTTTTTGGTGGACTTTAGGGTCAAATGTTGATGGTAAAACAGGTGTTTAAGGACCATCAACAGTGATCAGAGCCGGTTTCAACTCAAAATTGAGGTTGGCATCGATCACGTCTGGTCCTATCGCTACATTAGCGGCAGAAGGAGCAGAAAATTCATGTATGGTCTTATTGGCCATCGTGAAGATAGAACGAGATAAGAAAGAAAGAAGTTGAAGAAGATGAAGGAAAAAGATAAGAAGAGTTAAGGAAAGAAAGAATGGGGTAAGATGGGATTTGCTAAGCGGGAGCTTAAGCGAAGATAAATTCGACACGGACTCAACCGATACACCGATTGCCTTCCCCGGCAACGGCGCCAGAAATGCTTGTTGGTAGTTCTTAGCTTCACTAAAGATAGAGCTAGGCAACTATCCCCGGTAACGGCCCAGAAATGCTTGTTGACACTTGCTAACGTTGTTACTAGGAGTAGACTATGAAATCTATTCCTGGCAACGGCGTCAGAAGTGCTTGTAGCAAGTCCGGTCACTATACCTAAAGGAGTGAAGCTAAAGCAGCTATCTACTAATGTCAAATGGGGTTGTCAATCCTGACACTAGTAGGAGCAAGCTAGAGAGGTTGCAATCTACCAAGAGGAGATTCTGCAAGCGCACAGAACTATCGTAGTAGCACTTCGCCTGGGAGTACCAGGTGTCGATTTATTTGATCCCAAGGGAAGGCTAGGGTGGTGTATGAGTCGAGTCAAGGAGGGGATGAGAGTCGAAGAAATAAGAAAAGGGAAAAGGAGAGAAGGGAAGAGAGGGGATGAAAGGTTAGAAAGAATATATGGGTGGATAGGTAAGGATGAAATGGATGGCTAAGGTAAGGTGGATGGATAGGTAGATAGAGGGTAACTAAGGATAACTAATGATAACTAACTAGTAACTATTAACTACTAATAACTAATCCTAGATAACCACGAAGCAAGATAACTACGAAGCAGGACAGTTACGAAGCAAGGTAGGCAAAAGTCAATAGAGCAACTAAGTTAAGTATAGTGTTATTCCTATCTTGTCAAGTACCGAGGCGTACTAGCCTTTACCACTTACTTAGGTTGAACGCTAGCACAACGAGCCTTACTGTTAAACTGGGCCAACTACGTGGTGTTATTCAAGGCGCACAGGGCTGTCACCACCTGCTTGCTACCACAGCTATCCGGGGGTCCAGCCGTATCTGAAGGTAAGTTTATAACTAAGCCTCACGCTTAACTATTTTCTAACTATCTCTACCCTAGCAGTGAATAGAGACACCCTTGCGGACGTCAGAGCAAATACTTGACTTAATAAGATAAACACTAAACTAACTAAGCAACCTATTGGCAAAGATCAATCACTAAGCTCACTAGAGATTAACTACTATGGCTAAGTGAATTGAACTGTAGGATAGCTAGGCACTCAAGCAATCAAACAAGTATACCACTCAATACTGATAAGTAGAATAAAGTAATACTTGAAATGATGAAATAGAATATAGTAATGTGCTTGAGTAACAAGAGCAAAACCTGAAATGGAGATGAAGGAAGACTCTTCCCAGCTCCAGGAGCGATCACTCGCACGCCTCTACTCTTGAGCTAAGCCTTGAGCAGCGCTACCGCGAGGGCGAAGATGCCTTGCTCTACTAGCTACCTACTTGCCTAAGCTCTCTGAGCTTCTAACCTAACTCTCACTTCTCTTGCTTGGTGTTGCTTTGCTTCTTGGTGTTGGATGGTACTGGATATGAATGAAGTGTTGCCACCAGGGGGGTATTTAGAGCCTTGTGGAGTGAGGGGGGTACTTATAGGGGGCAGCTAACCGACCTAGGGTTAGGTCAGGTGGCGGGCGCCACCCCCTACTGGCGGCCGCCAGTCCCCTGGCCGTTGGATGCATCATCACTGATCCTACGGCCTCTAGGTGGTTGTCCAAGGCGGTTTGGAGGTCGGTTGCATGTCCTAGCAACCGACTTAGGTCATGATCCACGCCACTCCCCTTCGTAGCCCTCCGATCAAACCGACCTAGTGACCAAAGGCCAAGATTTGGCCTTGGGGTGGTCACATGGATCAGTGACGTGGAAGGGGGGATTCTGGGCCAAACCCTAGTGGCGGACGCCACCTAGGGGTTGCGGGCGCCACCCCCTAAGGCCCAATTGGGCCCTGCTGAGTGGGTTTGGCCTCTGGTGGTTCAAATGTCCAAATTTGGTCCAAATTTCTGCATTCAAATAAAAATCTATGGACATGTGGAATTTGGTTAGTTTGAAACCTATTTGACTACATTTCATGCCTTTTTGGTGAATTTTAGGGTAAAATGTTGATGGTAAAACAGGTGTTTAAGGACCATCAACGGCCCTCGTTGCCGGAGGTGTCACTAGCCTCATCAGATGAATCGTCCTCAGAATAGGCCTCCTTCTCGATTTCTTTCTCTTCCTCCCTATCATCGTCATCGGAGGCACCCTCGTCATCCGAAATATGGATCAGAGCTCCAATCCCGCCGACGCGCAGTACTTGACTTCCGACCCTCGCGACACCTCGCCCACCTGTCACCGATACGACGGCCGAGGAAGAGGAAGTACCTGCGGCGCCCGACGCCATATCAACCTTCGTCGCCAGCGTTTTGGTTCGGCCGCCAGCGCTGCCACGGCCCCGACCACGACCCCTCTTCGGCCGTGAGACAACCCCTTTCTCCTCCGCGGATGTGCATTTTCTCTTTTTCGGCGCATCCTCGCTTGAGGGTGCGGGCCAATCAGGATACGAAATCCCAAGCTTGTCAAAGAGCCTATTGACTCGACCGCTGCTCCCCACAGCGCCATGAATGGCCTTAACCTCGAGGGTCGAAAACTTCCCGACAAGGATTTCAATAGTTTGTTGAACCGTTTTCAGGATAGCTTCGACGCCAGCTTCCCGACTAGGAAATTTCTTAAGAGTACTCTCCCAGATCTTGTTCAAATCAAGCTTCGGTCTCTTCAGACCCCTCGCCTCATAGGCAGATACATCCTCAACCATGAACCAAACTTGCTTCCGGTTGAGTGGCCAAACCTTGGCGCAGAAGTACTCCTCTACCAAGTCGCGAGCACACTGAGAGCGAGCGACAACCCTCAAACAGTCAACTGCCGCATGTGCTTCTCCGGACATCAAGGCCTCGATGCTCACATCACCGAGGGGTGGAAGCTCGCCACACAGCTCAGCAGCCCCACCAAGCTTGTAGTAAAACCAGTGCTCCTGCCACCCGCTTGTCCACTTATTTTTCTGAGCCTGCATCGGAAGTACTGAACCAGCCCTATGGCAGAATGTGTACACAACAAACGGACCAAAACTAACGCTACCCTCGCTATCAGTTATCTTCCTCGGCTGCATATGGATGCGGTGCGTCCGCACAAAACCTTCGACATGCGGAACAACGCCTTGAGAGCGACAAGCCCACACGAAAATAGACAACTTCATAAAGCACGAAGGCGTCAGCTGATGGAACTTTAGTTTAAAACGCTGAAGCACCAAAGTTACGAATGAAGTCGTTGGAAATCGCAGACCTGCATCAAAAAACTCTTCAAACACAACAACTTCGTCAGCCTCCGGCTTCGGCACAGTCTCTCCAGAGCTGGCCCTCGCCTTTCCCTCCTCGATCCAGCCTCGCCTGTTGTACGAGGCAAAATCCGAGTTACAAACTTGACTGAGCCCAAACTCAAAGCTTATCCCCTCGTCCATGCTAGACGGAGATGAAACACGAGCAGTCTATTTCAACCTAGCCATCTCTTTAGCTGACTCAAACTTCGCACAACGATCGACTCACTCAACCTTCGCAAACAAGCTAAAACAAACCCTCGCTACAAGCAAATCGCAGCAGCAGGTTGGCTATAGCAATAGGATGGCACAGTTTCAAACCATCCACTAACCCCTCCTATTTATAGGCCAAGGCACGATGCATCCAGCCCGACAAAATTGGCTCGGACCCCGAAAACTACGACTCAAAAAACGAGATGGACCCCAACGTCACAAATAAAATACAACGACCCGGCCCACAAGCAGCCGTGGGCGTCGCTGCCGAGGGACACTGTTCATTTACAAACAAAGGCGCTGCTTGGGCCTAAAGATCGTTTTTTAGATCCAAGCCATCGAGGGGCTACTGTTGGGGGAAGGGAGCCTCGGCAGTGACGTCGCGCAGGCTGAATCAGGAAATGACCCTCGGGTGCCCCGCGCACCTTCGTGAATGCCCCTAATCATGTTGTTAAGTCCCTCAAGTCACTTTTCTAACCCTCGAGTACTGGCCCGACCCTCGGAATGTTTACAGTTCTTGCAGGCAAAAGGTGTGAAGGACACTAGAAGCAACCCTCGCATGTCCCTCACACCTCCGCCAGGAGGCTCAGGCTCAACAGGTGGCGAGCGGGCGCGGACTTCGTGACTGGAGGGGTGTTTTCAACGAGCCGAAGGTCAACCCTCGCGTTCTCGCGAGGGTGAGCGTGAGCCAGGTGGCGGCGGACATATGGAGGGCTAGCTAGGGTTTCTGTACCGTCTGTGTTTGTACGATTCTGCCCTTCCGTTGTACAGCGTAAAGGAATCTTCCTTGTGCCCTTTTGTAATTTGGTCAATGCCCCTTGGTATTCCCTATAAATACCAGGGGGTGAACAGTGTAACACGATGGTTTTTTGGGGAATAGAGCTACAACACCATTGTTCCTGCTTCCTCTGTACCTTCGCGTTTGGTTTGACGATCGGCCACCTTCGCTACTCCCATGCACGTGTGTGGGGGTAGGGGCAAGTGTGTACCCAACATACTACATGGGGGCCGTGTGATCCACCACCTCGGGCTATACCACTTGTACCTGAGGAGGCACCAGCTGCTATTGAGGGGGAGGTAACTTCAGCAAGGGAGGCTCCACGACACATTCAGCGCCAACACCCTCCTCAACAGATGATCGGCGACATCCATGAACACGTTACTCGGTCTAGGTCACAACAAATCTCTCACTTTGCTCATTCTGCATTTGTTGCTGATTTTGAAGCCCGAGATGTTGGACACGCTTTATCTGATCCGGATTGGGTCAATGCCATGCATGAAGAGCTTGAAAATTTTGAAAGAAATCGGCTTTGGGTTCTTCTTCCTCTTCCTTCTGAGTGTCACCCTATTGGGACAAAATGGGTTTTCAAAAACAAACAAGGAGAAGATGGCCATGTTGTGAGAAATAAGGCCAGACTTGTAGCCCAGGGGTATAGTCAGAAGGAGGGGATAGACTATGAGGAGACTTTTGCTCCTGTAGCTCGTTGGAGGCAATTAGGATCCTCTTGGCTTTTGCTGCATCCAAAGGTTTCAAACTTTTTCAAATGTATGTCAAGAGTGCCTTCCTAAATGGCTACATAGAAGAGGATGTGTATGTGAAACAACCCCCTGGTTTTGAAAATCCCAAGTTTCCAAACCATGTTTTTAAACTTCACAAAGCTTTGTATGGTTTGAAACAAGCCCCTAGAGCCTGGTATGATAGGTTGAAAACCTTTTTGCTTGCTAAGGGTTTCAAAATGGGATGTGTGGATAAAACGCTTTTTCAGATTTACTTGGATGATATCATTTTCGGTGGTTCTTCTCATGCTTTGGTTGCCAAGTTTGCAGATACTATGAGCAGGGAATTTGAGATGAGCATGATGGGCGAGTTGACGTTTTTCCTCGGGTTGCAAATCAAGCAATCCTGAGAAGGGACGTTCGTGCACCAGGGCAAGTACACCAAGGACATATTGAAGAAGTTCGATATGGGTGAGGCCAAGCCTCTTCCAACACCCATGTCGACCACGACGGCCCTGGATGCGGACAAGGATGGAGAAGTTGTGGACCAGAAGGAGTACTGAAGTATGATCAGGTCGCTGTTGTACTGACGGCGACACGCCAGGACATCCAGTTCGCGGTGTGTCTTTGCGCGCGATTTCAGTCGTCGCCGCGCACCTCTCACCGTCAGGCGGTCAAGCGCATTATGAGGTACTTATGTTTCACACCTGAGTTCGGGATTTGGTATTCTGCTTCTTCTACCCTCTCCCTTTGCGGTTACTCGGATGCTGATTTTGCTGGTTGCCGACTTGAGCGCAAGTCCACTTCGGGGACTTGTCTGTTTTTGGGTTCTTCACTTGTATCTTGGTCTTCTCGCAAGCAGTCTAGTGTCGCTCAGCCTATCACAGAGGCTGAATATGTTGTTGCGGCTAGCTGCTGTTCACAGTTGTTGTGGATGATGGCCACTTTGCATGATTTTGGTCTGAGTTTTTCTCGAGTTCCATTGCTTTGTGACAGCACGAGTGTGATTAGCGTTGCTAAGAACCCCGTGCTGCATTCTAAGTCCAAACACATTGATGTGCGCTTGGATTTCTTGCGAGACCACTATGAGAAGGGTGATATCGACCTTCACCATGTCGATACTCATCTTCAGTTGGCAGATATTTTCACCAAGCTTTTGGACCAATCAACCTTTGTCAGGTTAAGAGGGGAGCTTGGTGTGTGGTTTCCCTTTTAGTTGGGGGAAATATTTTGGTTCTTGTATCATAGACTGACTCCTTTGTTTTGATTATTTTCCGCTTTTCATCATTTTTGCATCTTTATCTTTTCGAGCATCATGTCTATAATCTGTAGAATGAATCTATGCTCTGTTTAATGTATGCTTCGATGATGCATGATGATGCTTGTAGCTTAGGATCTTTTTAATCACTAATACATGTTGTGAGCTGAGCTACTTTTCAGAACTGTGAATATGCTTAATTCAACATAAACTTTGAAACATGTTCACCATTGAGTTTGGCAACTAGCATGTGTAGAATGTGTTGAAGTCACTTGAGCTTTTCATATATGCTAGGTTGCTATGTCTCTAGTTCTGAGTCTTTCACTTGCTTGGTATGTTCATTTTCTGTTAAAATTGGAACCAAGTCTAAGTGAATTGAAAAGATCAAGATGGGATCACTTGACAGCACATCACGATATCGAGACTGTTTCTCATTGCACATTGAGTTAAACTTGAGCCGTGTAGTGTAAGACCGAAACCGTTGCTTCAAGCTTATGATTGCTTATGCATAGGCTTAGCTCGGTTGAAAAGTTAGGCAATGTCAAGTTTTCAACCTCTCGCAGTCACATGCTGAAAATTTAAACTTGTGTAATCACCGCTGCAACTCCGATAAATCTTGAAAACACAAGTCCATGTTTCATTTCTATAGCATGATGATTGAACTTTGCTAGGGGTAGTTCACCTTTCATACATGTTTAGCACTTGTGTAACTTCCTGTCTATACATGTTTGGTGCTATTTTGATGGTGAAACCCTTCCTGAATGACTTAAAACTGCTCACTTTGCTCATATGTTCATATTTCGTATTTTGTGATCAGTTTGAGCCTTTGCGGGCATTTGTGCTTATTGTTGAGTAGTTGGATCAGCACTCTTTAGAGCAGCTATTCACTATATGGACTATATACCTGAAGCTGCTAACCTGCATTTGTAACTCATATGCATTTGCCTTGTGTGCATTTTCAACTAAGGGGGAGAAATTTGACAAATCATGTCCCTAGTTGTGTGCACTATTGAAGTGGGAGTTTGGTGACGAGCTGTTCAATTGGTATGGAGCGACTTTTAGCCTATATGGTTTTTCTAGTTTTTCAATTGGTTTGAATCAGTTTTTCAATTGGTTTGGAGCGATTTTTAGCTTGTGTGGTTTTTCAATTGGTTTGGAGCAGTTCTGCTAGTTGTGTTGAGCCTTTGCCTCTTTCTGGAGGCACTACCTTGTCTTTGTCCTTCTTGCTCCGACCTTCTCGCTAGCGGTGTTGAGCCTGTTCTACCTCTTCTTGAGGGCTAGCTTTGCTTTGCTTGGTTGCGTCGAGACGTTGCCCATATCTTTGGGAACCAAGTTGTCTCGCTCACTCCATTTGACTTCTATTGGCTTTGCTTTGCTTCTGGTAGTTTGGTTGAGTTCGCTTCCTCCTTTATTCTTTCTTCTACCTTCATATGATTTGTGTTGGTAGTTGACAATGCACTCAACAAGGGGGAGATTGCGGATACATGGGTTTATGCCGGATCTTGAGATAATGAGTGATTGTCAACTGGGATGATGCGCATGTTCTTTGGCTTGTGTTGTGCAGGTGTTGAGTACGGTTACGGTGAACAAAGGCAAGGTGAAGGTCAAGTAGAGACGTGTTGTGTCGATGGATCCGGAGCGGTGAAGAGCGAATGTGAGGCTTGGACTGACGGACCGGTGGCCTGAGGATCGGCCGTGGTGGCTGATAGCCTGGGACAGTGACAAGTGAAGATCAGCGTGTGGACGGGGTGCACGGGCGGTGCATCCCCTCTACGGCTCGGTTTGGTGGTTGAGCCACAGAAAAGCCACTGAGTGGACGGTTTCCAGGTTTGGGCCTCAAAACCTGGGTGCGGCCGGTTTCCGAGTTTGGGCCACAAAACTCGGGCTAAGGACGGTTTCCAGGTTTGCGCCTCAAAACCTCGGTGCTGGCGGGTTTCTGAGTTTGGGCCATAAAACTAAGGCGACAGACGACAGGTTCCTAGGTTTTGGCCTCAAAACAGGGGGACGACCCAGGTTTCCCGGTTTCGGCCTCAAAACCGGGGGGAGGTCCGTGAAAAGGATGAGCAGAGCGGTGGCGGCACATGGCGGCAATCGGTGAGGTTGCGTCAAGGCGAAGCTACCAGTTGTGTAGGCGTGGCCGTCAGATCACCATCAACTTCGAGTTAGTCAGGAATACCCTTAGGGTTAGCCGGCTCGCTCATTAGCAGTAGGGGTAGAAGGGGAATAATTGTATTAGGCTATATAAGGAGAGGCAACCCCTCCCTCCAGACTATCTCAGCCATTGCTATTTTCATTCTAGGGTTTCCTGCTCTCTCATTCCCTGCTGTAGCTACTGAGATCCGCAGAGACGGTTTAATCATACCTCTGTGTATTTGGATTTTGCGGAAACGGGACCGGATTCCCGTTGTCTCCTCATGGGGACGAATTTCGGCTGACAATTGAGGTTGTAATTCGCGTTCTTGTGTTGTTCTTCGCGTTTTTCTTTTCTCCTCAAGTTTCCCGTCGATCGATCTCTCTCCACGTTGCTCCGTTTGCAAAACCGTTTGAATCAACTTGTTCTTTACTGCGAGGGGATCATTTCAACCAAAGGAATTTAACTCAAACCTCACGAGCAAGTAGATCGATCGATTTTCGTGTTTGGCTCGGTTTTCACCTCTTTACCCCCGATTTCTTCAAATTCACCGATTTGGAGTTAGGTTCGAGCCGTAATCTCTTAGGGGTAGCTCACTGACATCCTTAGAACTCCTCAAACCAAGTCTAAGCCTTAGAGCTTTTGTTTCGGAGGAGATCGGGTTGAATTCGTGGAAGAACAGTGCAGTTTCGGGAGCATCGGACGTTGAGCACGAGGGCATCGGACGCTGTGTTCATCACATCGGATGCGTCGTTGCCACGTGTCAGATTCTGTGCTTTTTAAGGGGCATCGTGTCACAAAACCGACCAATTTATAAGAGCACAAGTGCGAAATTCTCCGCCGATGCAGTAAATTTGCCCACTTGAGCCCATAAAAACCCGGTAGTCCGTGAAATCTGGAAGGATTTCAATCTTTTCCAACATCAACAACATAGGATCGTAATCATTCAGCGTCAACCTTCACATGACAGAAAATTACATAAGTTCATCGGAGTAGCAAACTTAGTTATTATAAACCGAGTTCCAAATTTAAGTAGCGGAATTTCAACCTTAAAACATAGTTTTGAAATCACACACACATAGTCTGATACAGTGCCATTCAGTAGTCATCCTTGACAAAGCAAAAGGTACGAGTAGAACTGGTCATTGCCCTTCACCTAGTTATCTCCCAGAGCTGGGCAGAGACAGTTGATGCAATACCCATAAAAGACCTGGCCATCCGCAACAACAAGGGAAACAAAGCCCTGAGTACGAGAAAGTACTCAGCTAGACTTACCCATCTTAAACTGAAATAAGTGACACCAAGGAGTATGCAAGGCTAGTGTATAGTGGGGTGGTATGAGGCCACATTTTTGCGTAAAAGCATAAGTAATTACATAACTGGTTCTCCAGCTTACTAGCTACAAATTAAATAGTAATTAACCTGTTTAGCTAGGTTATCTCCTACACTATAGCAATCATAGTAGTGATCCAACAATCACCATAAAGTAACAAACAGACCGAGTAATCATTGCCAAAAGTATAATGATAACTGTCACGTGTTCCACAATTTCAGTATCAAGGTCGATCAGAGTTCAAGTCAAGTGCTCACTATCCAGGAGCGATGACGATTATAATCGATTCCTAACCAGCTGGTGATTTATTTCCCACACAAACCACACTCACCCGTCAGTGAGCTACAGATAACCACAACACCGTTCGAGGAAGCCGCGGATTCGACTGCCACCAACTTAACCGTGGGTAAGCCGAACTGCCAAGGAGTTGGACTTAACCACCATCACCCGGGTCTTACTTTTCGTGCCCCCGCGTCCCAATACCCCATTCGTGGCTTCGGCAGATGCGTGGGGTTCAAAAGACCGGCCTGGAACAATGAGCGGCTTCGCGGTCGGAACGAGTTATCCTTCCAGCTAAATGTGGGACATGCGTTCAACATGACAAGAAGGCCATCTTAGCAAGATACTGATTCCCATAAAACACGGCTAGAGATACTATAGCACAACGCTACAGGAATCTGCCGATCTCTATTTTCCACAACACTCAGTTATTTCACTTACTGGCAAGATCCTGTTACTGGTCGAGTAACCACCTATTACTCGCGGGTAACATGAAAGTCGTCCGACTTCTACCGGTCTAAGCAACACTAAGCATAGACTCAAACCTATCTCTAATTAGGTAACAAGGATGCTATATCGATGATAGCAAGGTAAGGAATATAATGCATCAACACTATCAAATAACTCCTAAACATAATGCAACAAGCATAACCATTAGAGAGTTAATTGTAAATCATAGGTAGTTATCAATGCTCCGGGGCTTGCCTTTCTCAAACGTGCTGGGCAAATGGTTCGGGCACTCCGGGAGCTCCTCTTCAGGTTCTTCCCCAGCAGCTCCCTGCTCCTGCTCCTGGGGCTGCTGCTCCTCGATTTCCTCTGCGGTGGTTGGCTCCTCTACCGAACCTGTCATGATGCACATGCGCAAATGAACGAGTGCCAACAGTGCATAGGAGAGATGCATTTTAATTGAATTTGACTGAATATGTGCATATCTCTTCTCCGGTAGAGTGTAACACCCTACTTAGAGAGTAGCTATACTCTTCATGCTAAGTGCAGCTAATATGAATGCACTGAAAAGACCATTTCACCTCTGCTGGTCCCACGTAAAAGAGATGCACAAGCTTAATTTAATTAAACAAATTAACCTATTAAAACAAGCCTATAACAGCAACTCATAGCTAACTTTTTTAGAAAAATCTACAAAAATTACTGTAGGTTCACATCTAAGAATAAAGCATGTTGTATAAATTTCATGTTATTTGGACTTAAGTATTATTCTGTATGAAAAAGACAAATAACAGGGTGAAAAGACACTTTGAACTACACATCATTTTGGAAAGTGTCAAACAACAGATTTCAATTTTTTCTTCAGAACTTCTTAGCACCAGAGCAGTCTATAAAATTTATCAGACTCATATCCCATATATTGTAATTACTAAAAATCATACAAGAAAACAGCATATAATCAATTTAAATGCTAACTTCAGATTTTACCACAGTCAAAAAGCATTTATCATTTTGTGTGATTCTACATCACTTAACAGATCTAACAAAACAAGAATCACATTTTTCTGAGCAAGATACAATTTATTATGCATTTAACAAGATATCAACCTAAACACAATTTATTTATTACTGCACATAAAATTATCACAAACTGGGCATATTATATTTTTCATGCATAGAACTCATCAAAACAGACTTAACAAAATTTGTTTCACATTAACTGGATCACCAGAACTCAAGTTATGAATTAAACAAGCATTATTAACATTTCTGAAAACACTTAATCAAAAACCTCAGACCCTAACTGCTACACGCACACAGCGCTGCTGCACCTAAGCGACTGATGACTGGGACCCATGGTCAAACTGACCCCACCCGTCATACTCCCGAAGCAGAGGAGGTCGTTGACCTCGCCGGAGCTCGCCGACGGCGGCTCCTCCGGCGAAACCATCTCCACCATTCGACTCCTCATGCCTTTCCGCATCTATCGGTACCCCTCTCGAGCCTAGCGACGCGACGGATCAAGCTCAACGTCGGCAATGGCGGCCACGGCGGCGCGAACTCACCACGCCGGGCACCTCCGGCCATGCCGAGGCTAACCAACACCCGGTTCCTACTCCACAAATCTCCATGGACCTAGCGCAAAGCTCGGATGCTAGGGTTTCCACCCCGAACACCCGGAACCACGGCCATGCCACCCTCGGCGACCGTGGCAGACGGCGGCGACGGCGTACCGAGGCGCTCGAACCCTAATCGGCTAAACCTACTCCCGTTACACCCTCCAGAGACCTCACTGGCTCACGAACGCACGCTGGGACAACACGAAACCCACGGGAAGGGGACCGACCATGGCGGACCGATCTCGGCGATCGTGGCAGCCATGGCGGGAGCTCGTCCCGTGGCTCACCTATGGCTTGTCGGGAGGCGCTGGCTAGAGCAGGCGATGTGGAAGGTCAAGGCGAGGCTGGCGGTGCGGTTTGCGGGGCGAAAGTACGGCGGACGGCGACGGCAACGGCTTTTCCCCCCTTTCTCCCGCTCGGTCGCAGGCGAGAGCACAGAGCAAGGCAGAGAGAGGGAGGGGTGCGTCTGGCCGTGCAAGTGCACATTCGGGCGGTTAAGGCTCGTCACGCCGCGCACGCTGGCTGGGTTTGGCCGGGAATCGGGCGCCACGCGGCGCTCAAGCTCTGCGCGCGGTCGGCCACTCCCCAAGCCGATTCAAACTGAATCGACTGATTCAGTTGCCTAATGGCCGACTGACGGCCCATTTTCAAACACGATTAACTTCTTAACCACTCCATGAAACGCTAAACCAACTGCACCACAGGTTAGAGCTACATACCAGCTACAACTTTGGTTATAAGATCACACACTGGTTCGGCTTGGATTAGGCTCCCGAATTGAAACCTGGTTTCAGGACTTAGGAAAATTTCTAAGTCCAAAACCCATCCAATTCTTCCTTGTGGGCCCTAAAACACCTTGTTAGACCCAATTTCATGAGTTGACCCTAAAACAACTTTTGTTCTACTCTAAATTCTACACACTTTTGATTAAGGGCACTCAGCCATGCAAAGCCTCTATCAAGGAGGTTTTAGTTAGTCAAACAAAAGGACTCTTTAGGCTCTATAGGGTTGACTAAGGTTTAGCAACTTGATTAGCCAAAATGACTAGTATAAACATGACCTCATTTTGACTCCTCAACAAAGTTAGATGGTTAGGAAAACCAAACCACTCCAAGACAAGCCAAACAACAACACATTATTGCAGGTTTATATGCATAACAACACGTGAAATGACATTTTATGTGAGAAAGAAAGCAACATATGAATGCTCCATGCTCATGAGATGATTATGCATGATGAGATGATGATGTTATGCTAGCTTAACACCAGAGGTGTTACAGCCCTTCCCCCCTTAAATAAATCTCGTCCTGAGATTTACTGACCATTGTTCATGAAAAACTGGATAAACCTTCTGGAGATAGTCTTCGGTTTCCCAGGTTGCATCTCCATCGTCAGATCATGATGACTCCATAACGCCTTGTATACTTTCACAACACGACTGCGAGTTACTCTCTCCTTGTTGTCCAAAACTCGCACTGGTTGTTCTTGATAGGTTAGGTCAGAGGTAAGCTTTAACTCTTGTGGTTCTATTCTTTCTTCGGGTACACGTAGACATTTCTTCAGCTGTGAGACATGAAAAACGGGAAAGAACGAACTCATAGCTTTGGGCAACTTAAGTTGATAGGATACTTCCCCTTTTCTCTTTAGGATATGATATGGCCCTACATATCTTGGTGCTGGCTTTTTCTTTATGTTGAACCTTTGCACTCCCCTCATCGGTGTTACTTTAAGATAAACATGATCCCCCTTCTCAAACTCTAACGGTCTTCTTCTTTTATCTGCATAGCTTTTCTGTCGAGATTGTGCTGCTTGTATGTGTTGATGGATGATCTGAACCTTTTTCTCGGCTTCTTCCAAAATATCTCCTTTCCCCTGGTTCGACCCAGTTTAACGGAGTCACACACTTACGTCCTTATAAAGCTTCAAACGGTGCCATCTTGATGCTCTCTTGATAACCGTTATTGTACGAGAATTCTGCCAACGGTAACCATGATTCCCACGATCCTTTGGAGGATAACACACAAGCTCTGAGCATATCTTCAAGCACTTGGTTTACTCTTTCTGTCTGCCCTGCAGTTTGAGGATGATAAGTTGTACTGTGAACCAACTTTGTCCCCAAACCTTTATGCAACTGCTGCCAAAAGTGTGCGGTGAACTGAGGTCCACGATCCGAAACGATTGTCTTAGGTATCCCATGAGGACGCACTATCTCTCTGATGTATATATCTGCATACCGAGGCGGTCGATATCCGGTCTTGACTGGAATGAAGTGAGCTGACTTTGTCAGACGATCCACTATTACCCAAATGGAATCATTCCCTTTTTCCGTAGTGGGTAAACCGGTTATAAAGTCCATACTGATATCTTCCCACTTCCAAACAGGCACGAATAACGGTTGTAGCAACCCTGCAGGTTTCATATGAACTGCTTTAACTCTGCAACACGTGTCACATCTTGCGACATATGCTGCTATCTCTTTCTTCATCTTTGTCCACCAAAAACGAGGTTTTAGATCATGATACATCTTACTACTCCCTGGGTGAAGACATAACTTGGATAAGTGAGCTTCGTCCAGAATCTTATTCTTAAGATCTTTGTTCTTTGGCACCACGAGACGATCACAAAACCATAACACTCCCTGTTCATCCAGCCTAAAAGAGGTTAAGGGATCTTCCAGCATTCTTCTCTTGATGTGAGAAATCCCTTTGTCAGACTTTTGAGCTTCAACTATCTGGCTTTCAAGCGAACAACTGAGCTGAATGTTGAACAAAACTTCTGGATGTATCAGATTGAACATCTCTTCAAACAACGGTTGCACCACAACACAGTACGACTTATGGCTCAAAGCATCCGCAACCACATTAGCTTTTCCAGGATGATAGTGAACTTGCAAGTTATAATCCTTTATCAGTTCTAGCCATCTTCGCTGTCTCATGTTTAACTCAGATTGAGTGAAGATATACTTAAGACTCTTATGATTCATGTATATATTGCACACATTTCCTAACAAGTAGTGTCTCCATATCTTCAAAGCATGCACTACTGCAGCCAACTCCAAATCCTGAGTAGGGTAATTGATCTCATGTTTCTGTAACTGCCTTGAAGCATATGCTATCACCCATCCTTCTTGCATTAGCACACAACCCAGTCCAATCTTAGATGCGTCACAAAACACATCAAAAGGTTTCTCTATATCTAATTGAGCCAAAACAGGAGCAGTGGTTAACAGATCCCGCAAAATTCGGAAAGCTGCTTCACACTCCTCCGTCCAGACAAACTTAACATCCTTCTGTAGCAAAGAGGTCATTGGTTTCGCGATCTTGGAGAAATCCGGGATGAAACGATGATAGTAACCAGCCAGACCTAGAAAACTTCTGACTTCTGTGACTGAGGTTGGCGCCTTCCAATCCATTACCTCTTGTACTTTCCCTGGGTCCACTGAGATTCCATCTCCCGATAACACATGACCGAGAAAGTGAACTTTCTTTAACCAAAACTCGCACTTACTAAACTTAGCATATAACTTATGTTCTCGAAGTCTTGTCAAAACTATCCTCAAGTGTTCCGCATGATTTTCTTCATTTTCCGAATATACCAAGATATCATCCAAAAAGACTATCACAAACCGATCCAACTTAGGCATAAACACGGAATTCATTAGGTACATGAAGTATGCAGGAGCATTTGTCAAGCCAAACGACATGACAAGATACTCATACAACCCGTACCTAGTAGAAAAAGCTGTTTTGGGTATATCCTTAGGCCTGATCTTAATCTGATGGTACCCCGATCTTAAGTCTATCTTGGAAAACACTCTAGCTCTTGTTAACTGGTCAAAAAGGATATCAATCTGAGGTAAATGATAGTTATTCTTGATTGTTACTGCATTCAAAGGCCTATAGTCCACACACATACGCAAAGCTTTGTCTTTCTTCTTTTTTACAAAAAGAGCTAGACATCCCCACTCAGACGAACTAGGTTGAATCAAACCCTTGTCCCAAAGATCCTTTAACTGAATCTTCAACTGCTAACTCATTGGGAGGCATACGGTACGGTCTTCTGGATATAGGTGCCGTTCCTGGCATCAGTTCTATTGCAAACTCCACATCTCGATCCGGAGGTAGACCAGGTAACTCATCCGAAAACACATCAGGAAACTCACATACCACCGGGATTTCCTGAAGGACTGATACTTGAACTGCATAACTTGCCGAACTGAGGTTAAGATTATTAGGAAGAAACAACTGGTGAAACTGCTGCTTTACTGGATCTCGAAGAAATATCAGCCTTTTCCCCGTATCTATGACCACTTCCCACTCTTTCATCCAGTCCATCCCCAAGATAACATCCAACAACAACCCTGGCATAACTACTAGGCTTACTCTGTACTGCCTACCTTCCAAACCAAGAGTCGCCCCTTGTACTACCAGGTTAGATAACACACTTGCACTAGCAGAATTGATACGGAATCCAAAATCCATTGTTACCATTTCCTGATTATGCTTAAGTGCAAATGCTTGACTTATGAAAGAATGCGATGAACCGGAATCAAACAAAACAACTGCGGAGATATCGTTGATAGAATCCATACCAGCAATCACAGGTTCTCCCTCAGAGATGCCTTCCAGAGAAGTATGATGCACACGGGCTTGCACTTGATTGGTCTTCTTTCTCGGGCTGGGACATGTCCTGGATAGATGCCCTTCCTTGCCACAGTTATAAAATGGTCCCTTGACATAGCTGCCTGCAAAGTTCTGAGTTCCGGGCCCCATCTTGTACTGTGATGTCTGGCCTTTTGCCACCTTCTGAGTCTTGGCCTGCTGTTGATTTCTAGGAAAACGACGCTGAGGAGGCTTGAAACGTGCCCCCGACACTGCTGAACGAAAAGGAGGGCGGTTGGCCACCTGATTTCTGCCCTGTTGTGTCCCTGCGTCCACAGCTCTCTTGCGTGACTTGGATGCACTGTAGATATTGTTATTGTTCTCCTGGGTCAAACAGTCACTGACAAAGTCATTGAACTGCGTCCTAGAAGAGTTTCCCATTGACTTTAGGAGCTTGGGGCTCAAACCCCTCTTCATACTAGCAATCTTCTTAGCCTCTGTGTTGATATATTCAGGCGCATAACAAGCAAGATTATTGAAAGGATGCATGTATTCTGCCATGGTCTTCGTACCCTGAGTCAAGCTCAAAAACTGTGTTACCTTCATAGCCATTAAACCAGGAGGAATATAATGGCCCCGAAAAGCTGCTATAAACTGATCCCAAACTATCGGTTGATTTGCCAGAAAAGTGGTACGATGGTGTGCCCACCATATACCAGCTGGTCCCTACAACTGGTGAGCGGCGTACTCCACTTTTAGAGATTCTGTCAGACGTAGCAACCTGAACTTCTGCTCGATGGTGTTGATCCATTCATCTGCTTCCAAGGGTTCAGCTGCTTCCTTGAAGATCGGAGGTCTAGTGTCCAAGAAATCCTTGAAAGTGTTGTACTGGTTCACATCTTGACCCCCGTGGCCTGCAGCCCGACGTGTATTATCTGCGATGTTCCTGAGGTTGGCTTCCATATTCCTTTGCATAGCTTCCTTGTTTCGCTGACTTCCCAGAAACTGCGCGAAGAACTGCTCTGCCATGTATGGAGGAGGAGGACGAGGAATTGCTTCCTCGCCCTGTCCATCACCACCAACACCGCTAGCACTGCCCGCTCCCCGACAAGTATTCACCATCTATACAGCCAATCAATAATCAATGAGTGATGCCATATATACAGATCAAAATGCGTAATTGCTGCGGTACTGTATTTGAACATGGTTCATACAATAAGGCACATACACAAGTCGTTCCACATAAATAACATCACGAACGGATTATATGAAAAGCGCTCAATACTCGTATGGAAACGCACGGATCAAACACAACGAAGGTCTGATACTTAAAAAAAATGGTTCCAACGGTAGCAACGAGGTTCTCAAAGCTCACAACCCACATAATTGGTTCGATACATCACAAACACAACGATAGACAACGGGACCTAAACTCTAATCGCTCTCAGCATCGGACACGTGACTCTCGGCGTCGTCGGCTCCACCGTCCTCTTCTTCTTCTTCTTCAGCTTGATTGGCGAAGAGCATTCCACCATCTTCAGCCCCATCGTCAGCAAGGACGATGCCCATCTCCACCTCCATCTCGGCCGCTCCTGGAGGATGGTATGGATGAAGCTGGTTGTGGAGGCGATGCACTTCCTCATGAAGGTTGTTGTTGTATGCTTCCGTCCCTGCTAGCTGCTGCTCTAGGGTCATGATGCGAGCCCTCATGTCAAACTCTTCTTCCCATGCCTGGTTCCGCTGCTAAAGAAGCTTTACCATCTGGTTTTCTGCACTCTGGTTAGCATGTTTGGCATGCCCTAGCTGCTCCTGCAGCCTGATGATCTCCTGAGCTGCAACCACGTTCCGCCGAACTGTCTGATCCTTCTCTATAGTCATCTCCACCAACACCAGGTCTTCTTGCATCTTCTCCATCTCTTCATCAAACTCCCGTTGAGCTTGTCTCTTCTCATTTCTAACATGATGACAAGATTCAGTCATACTGCACAAACTGTGCTGCATGACCGCATATCCCTTCATCACTGCATACATAGCACTCATTGCTGGTCCATCACATGCCTGAAGCTCACTGGGGCTGCCCTCTAAAGCTTCCTTCTTGGTCTGTACCCAAACATCTCTCAATGGATCAGCTCTTGGAAACACTTCCGCAAGAGCCCGACTAAGATCTTCTGGAAACCGCTCCATGATGTCCCTGAGGATAAGGAACGCTGCTGACTGCGCACCTTCCCAAGGGTTCCTTCCCTTACTCTCAAACATCCAACGAGACCACACAGAACCTTCTTCCCTGGGCTTCACTGTTGGTAGTTCTTAACTTCACTAAAGATAGAGCTAGGCAACTATCCCTGGTAACGGCCTAGAAATGCTTGTTGACACTTGCTAACGTCGTTACTAGGAGTAGACGATGGAATTTATTCCTGGCAACGGCGTCAGAAATGCTTGTAGCAAGTCGAGTCACTATACCTAAAGGAGTGAAGCTAAAGCAGCTGTCTACTAATGTCAAATGGGGTTGTCAATCCCGACACTAGTAGGAGCTAGCTAGAGAGATTGCAATCTACCTAGAGGAGATTCTGCAAGTGCACAGAACTATCATAGTAGCACTTCGCCTGGGAGTACCAGGTGTCGATTTATTTGATCCCAAGGGAAGGCTAGGGTGGCGTATGAGTCGAGTCTAGGAGGGGATGAGAGTTGAAGAATAAGAAAAGGGAAAAGGAGAGAAGACAGGAGATGAAAGGCTAGAAAGAGTTTATGAGTGGATAGGTAAGGATGAAATGAATGGTTAAGGTAAGGTGGATGGATAGGTAGATAAGGGGAATAAGATAACTAAGGATAACTAATATAACTAACTAATAACTAATAACTACTCCTAGATAACTACGAAGCAACATAGGCAAATGCCAAATAAGCAACCAAGTTAAGTATAGTTTTATTCCTATCTTGTCAAGTACCGAGGCGTACTAGCCTTTACCACTGACTTAGGTTGAACGCCAGCACAACGAGCCTTACTGTTAAACTAGACCAACTACGTGGTGGAATTCAAGGCGCACAGGGCTGTCACCACCTGCTTGCTACCACAGCTATCCGGGGGTCTAGCCGTATCTGAAGGTAAGTCTATAACTAAGCACCACACCTAATTATATTCTAACTATCTCTATCCTGGCCTAGAATAGAGACACCCTTGCGGACGTCAGAGCAAATACTTGACTTAATAAGATAAACACTAAACTAACTAAGCAACCTATTGGCAAAGATCAAACACTAAGCACACTAGATATTAACTACTATGGCTAAGTGAATTGAACTGTAGGATAGCTAGGTACTCAAGCAATCAATCAAGTATACTACTCAATACTGGTAAGTAGAATAAAGTAATACTTGAAATGATGAACTAGAATATAGTAAAGTGCTTGAGTAACAAGAGCAAAACCTGAACTAGAGATGAAGGAAGACTCTTCCCAACTCCAGGACCGATCACTCGCACGCTTCTACTCTTGAGCTAAGCCTTGAGCAGCGCTTCCGCGAGGGCAATGAGGCAAGGATGCCTTGCTCTACTAGCTACCTACTTGCCTAAACTTGGCTAAATCCTAAGCTATTAGCTCTCTGGCTCTAGCCTTGCTTTCTTTGCTTCCTTTCCTTCCTTGCTTTCCTTGCTTGAAATGAAGTGACGCCTCCAGGGGGGTATTTATAGCCCAAGTGAGTGAGGGGGGTACTTATAGGGGGCAGCCAACCGACCAAGGGCAAACCCTAGTGGCGGGCGCTAGCCCTAGGTGGTGGCCGCCACCCCCCTGGCCCTTGGATGCACCGTCATTGATCCTACGGTCTCCAGGGACTCCTCCAAGGCGGTTGCATGTCCAGATAACCGTCATTAGGTCATGATCCATGCCACTCCCCTCCTGAGCCCTCTGATGCCACTGACCTAGTCACCATGGGCCAGGATTTGGCCCTGGGGTGGTCACACGGATCAGTGACGTGGCAGGGGGAGTTTGGGCCTCTCCCTGGTGGCGGGCGCCACCTAGGGGTGGCGGGCGCCACCCCACTAGTGCCAAAATGGGCTCTGGTGAGTGGTCTCGGCCCCTGGTGGGTCCATGCTCCAAATTTGGTCCAAATCCTGCATTCAAATAAAAATCTATGGACATGTGGAATTTGGTTAGATTGAAACCTATTTGACTACATTTCATGCCTTTTTGGTGAATTTTTGGGTAAAGTGTTGATGGTAAAACAGGTGTTTAAGGACCATCAACATTCACCACAGCTGTCACATACACCAAAGTGGTGTCTCCCAAAGGCTCCTTCGACCAAAAGTAGTGAGGCTCTCTACCATCTGGGTACCCCACAGAACGTAGAACCCTCCAAAGCAACGTCAGTGTCCCAAACACATCTAGAAACTTATCCTTGCACCTCTCGGACCTGGGTGCTAACTGGTGCCTAGGAACCCTGCCGCCTGTCGACTTACGTGCGGTCTCCTTGGTACGTCCCATCTGTAGCAAGTTCATAATTTTAACATAAGCATAGGTCTCAATACCGAGAGATATTCCAATAATTAGGGAGGAAGTAATGCAAAAGGAAAGAAAGCAAGCATGCCATGATATATATGTATGAAACGTTCCGTACGTCCTTTCCACTACATACGAACTATGCGGTGGCATACTACGATACTCTCTTACGCTAACTATTCCGTTCTAACGATACGTGGTTAGTGTACCTGCATAAGATTCATTTCAGCCCTGCCCACAGTATGAAAATCATGCATTGCTGAAATTTAAATCTAGATAGTCACCTAGGTGTACACCCCGCGTAAGCAGTATATGCACCTATCAAACAGTATTACTCCGATTACCAAGTACCTTCACCCACACTCGTGTGTTGACATGCATAGGTTCCAGTACCAACTAACTCTTCCCTAGGCCGACGGTTGTTCGACCATGCTCTCACAACTCACCTTACCTTGGCGTAGAGGCAAACTGATCCATACAATTACTATTCTGAAGAATAGCACCCATACAATTTCACCCTTGCCGTATGGACAATAGAATAAACGAAAATCAAAGTATGATGCAAGACCCCTTTCCCAAGTTAGTACTTAAATAAGCCACCTGAGATATTATGGGCATAAAGGATATGACCACCTGCACACTCTAATTTTTGTAAGGCACTTTTTACACCAATTTTGTGAACTTTATCAAATAATTAAATTTTTTTTTGTACCCAAATTCTTTTTACTTCTAAAATTTAGTCATGTGAACAGTATCCGCTGAATTATGCTCTGATGCCAACTGTAACAGAACCGACCAATTTATAAGAGCACAAGTGCGAAATTCTCCGCCGAAGCAGTAAATTTGCCCACTTGAGCCCATATAAACCCGGTAGTCCGTGAAATCTCGAAGGATTTCAAACTTTTCCAACCTCAACAACATAGGATCGTAATCATTCAGCGTCAACCATCACATGACAGAAAATTACATAAGTTCATCGGAGTAGCAAACTTAGTTATTACAAACCGAGTTCCAAATTTAAGTAGCGGAAGTTCAACCTTAAAACATAGTTTTGAAATCACACACACATAGTCTGATACAGTGCCATTCAGTAGTCATCCTTGACAAAGAAAAAGGTACGAGTAGAACTGGTCATTGCCCTTGACCTAGTTATCTCCCAGAGCTGGGCAGAGATAGTTGATGCAATAACCATAAAAGACCTGGCCATCTGCAGCAACAAGGGAAACAAAACCCTGAGTACGAGAAAGTACTCAGCTAGACTTACCCGTCTTAAACTGAAATAAGTGACACCAAGGAGTATGCAAGGCTAGTGTATAGTGGGGCTGGTATGAGGCCACATTTTTGCGTAAAAGCATAAGTAATTACATAACTGGTTCTCCTGCTTACTAGCTGCAGATTAAATAGTAATTAACATGTTTAGCTAGATTAGCTCCTGCACTATAACAATCATAGTAGTGATCCAACAATCACCATAAAGTAACAAACAGACCGAGTAACCATTGCCAAAAGTATAATGATAACTGTCACGTGTTCAACAATTTCAGTATCAAGGTCGATCAGAGTTCAAATCAAGTGCTCAATATCCAGGAGCGATGGCGATTATAATCGATTCCTAACCAGCTGGTGATTTATTTCCCACACAAACCACACTCACCCGTCAGTGAGCTACAGATAACCACAACACCGTTCCAGGAAGCCACGGATTCGACTGCCACTAACTTACTCGGGGGCAAGCCCGACTGCCAAGGAGTTGGACTTAACCACCATCACCCGGGTCTTACTTTTCGCGCCCACGCGTCCCAATACCCCCTTCGTGGCTTCGGCACATGCGTTGGGTTCGAAAGACCGGCCTGGAACAATGGGCGGCTTCGCGGTCGGAACGAGTTATCCTTCTAGCTGAATGTGGGACATGCGTTCAACATGACAAGATGGCCATCTTAGCAAGATACTGATTCCCATAAAACACGGCTAGAGATACTGTAGCACAACGCTACAGGAATCTGCCGATCTCCATTTTCCACAACACTCAGTTATTTCACTTACTGGCAAGATCCTGTTACTGGTCGAGTAACCACCTATTACTCGCAGGTAACATGAAAGTCGCCCGACTTCTACCGGTCTAAGCAAGGCTAAGCATAGACTCGAACCTATCTCTAACTAGGTAACAAGGAAGATATATCGATGACAGCAAGGTAAGGAATATAATGCATCAACGGTATCAAACAACTCCTAAACTTAATGCAACAAGCATAACCATTAGAGAGTTAATTGCAAATCATAGGTAGTTAGGAATGCTCCAGGGCTTGCCTTTCTCAAACGTGCTGGGAAAATGGTTCGAGCACTTCGGGAGCTCCTCTTTAGGTTCTTCCCCGGCAGCTCCCTGCTCCTGCTCCTGGGGCTGCTGCTCCTCGATTTCCTCCGCGGCGGTTGGCTCCTCTACCGAACCTGTCATGATGCACATGAGCAAATGAACGAGTGCGAACAGTGCATAGGAGAGATGCATTTTAATTGAATTTGACCGAATATGTGCATATCTCTTCTCCGGTAGAGTGTAACACTCTACTTAGAGAGTAGCTATGCTCTTCATGCCAAGTGCAGCTAATATGAATGCACTGAAAAGACCATTTCACCCCTGCTAGTCCCACATAAAAGAGATGCACAAGCTTAAGTTAATTAAACAAATTAACCCATTAAAACAAGCCTATAACAGCATCTCATAGCTAACATTTTTAGAAAAATCTACAAAAATTACTGTAGGTTCACATCTGAGAATAAAGCATGCTTTACAAATTTCATGTCATTTGGACTTAAGTATTATTCTGTATAAAAAAGACAAATAATAGGGTGAAAAGGCACTTTGAACTACACATCATTTTGGAAAGTGTCAAACAGCAGATTTCGAATTTTTATTCAGAACTTCATAGCACAAGAGCAGTGTATAAAATTTATCAGACTCATATCCCATATATTCTAATTACTAAAAATCATACAAGAAAACAACATATAATCAATTTAAATGCTAACTTCAGATTTTACCACAGTCAAAAAGCATTTATCATTTCTGAAAAACACTTAATCAAAAACCTCAGACCCTAACTGCTACACGCACACAGCGCTGCTGCACCCAAGCGACTGACGACTGGGACCCATGGTCAAACTGACCCCACCCGTCATACTCCCGAAGCAGAGGAGGTCGTTGACCTCGCCGGAGCTCACCGACGGCGGCTCCTCCGGCGAAACCATCTCCACCACTCGACTCCTCATTCCCTTCCGCATCTATCGGTACCCCTCTCAAGCCTAGCGACGCGACGGATCAAGCTCAACGTCGGCAATGGCGGCCACGGCGGCGCGGACTCACCACGCCGGGCACCTCCGGCCATGCCGAGGCTAACCAACACCCGGTCCCTACTCCACAGACCTCCATGGACCTAGCGCAAAGCTCGGATGCTAGGGTTTCCACCCCGAACACCCGGAACCACGGCCATGCCACCCTCGGCGACCATGGCGGACGGCGGTGACAGCGTACCGAGCTGCTCGAACCCTAATCGGCTAAACCGACTCCCGTTACTCCCTCCAGAGACCTCACTGGCTCATGAACGCACGCTGGGACAACACGAAACCCATGGGAAGGGGACCGACCATGGCGGACCGAGCTCGGCGGTCATGGCGGCCATGGCGGGAGCTCGTCCCGTGGCTCACCTATGGCTTGTCGGGAGGCGCTGGCTAGAGCAGGCGACGCGGAAGGTCAAGGCGATGCTGGCGGTGTGGTTTATGGGGCGAAAGCACGGCGGACGGCGACGACAACGGCTTTTCCCCCTTTCTCCCGCTCGGTCGCCGGCGAGAGCACAGAGCAAGGCAGAGAGAGGGAGGGGCGCGTCTGGCCGTGCAAGTGCACATTCGGGCGGTTAAGGCTCGCCACGCCGCGCACGCTGGCTGGGTTTGGCCGGGAATCGGGCGCCATGCGGCGCTCAAGCTCTACGCGCGGTCGGCCACTCCCCAGGCTGATTCAAACTGAATCCAGTGATTCAGTTGCCTAATGGCCGACTGACGGCCCATTTTTGAACGCGATTAACTCCTTAACCACTCCATGAAACGCTAAACCAACTACACCACAGGTTAGAGCTACATACCAGCTACAACTTTGGTTATAAGATCACACACTGGTTCGGCTCGGATTAGGCTCGGGAAGATGCTAAACATGGCTAGGCCAAACTGAAACGTGGTTTTAGGACTTAGGAAAATTTCTAAGTCCAAAACCCATCCAATTCTGCCTTGTGGGCCCTAAAACACCTTGTTAGACCCATTTTCATGAGTTGACCCTAAAACAACTTTTGTTCTACTCTAAATTCTACACACTTTTGATTAAGGGCACTCAGCCATGCAAAGCTTCTATCAAGGAGGTTTTAGTTAGTCAAACAAAAAGACTCTTTAGGCTCTATAGGGTTGACTAAGGTTTAGCAACTTGATTAGCCAAAATGACCAGTATAAACATGGCCTCATTTTGACTCCTCAACAAATTTAGATGGTTAGGAAAACCAAACCACTCCAAGACAAGCCAAACAACAACACATTATTGCAGGTTTATATGCATACCAACACGTGAAATGACATTTTATGTGAGAAAGAAAGTATCATATCAATGCTCCATGCTGATGAGATGATTAAGCATGATGAGATGAGGATGATATGCTAGCTTAATGTCACACCCGGATTTCCGAAGAATTCCAAGTGCCAACTATATTTGTGCCCAGGAAGTCCACAAGACACATATAGCACCAAGAATGGAATTTTCTCAAAGACAATGCTTTATTACATAGCAAAACATATTTACATTAAGACTTGCATATAAAACAAAGCAGAGCGGAAACTACTCTTCGGGACTCCAAACTCCACAGGGACAGTTGACTGGGGGAACACCCGCCTAGAACTCTTGGAACATCTTCTGTAAATCTTCACTTGAATCCACCATATGGTACCCATCCGGGATTTTTATGTGAACCAACGACAAGCGTCAGCTCACCATGCTCAGCAAGTACAACTACGGGGATGCAAGGCTCAAGAGGTTTGACTCGGTTGACTGCGGTTAGCATTTTAAGTTCATCATATTTTATATTCACCTTATATTACTAGATGTATGAACCCTATTGTCCCATGGTAAGTGATATTCATTATGTTAAAAAGAGGTAACCAACCAACCACCAACATACCCCACCATGGACTGCTTAAAAAGGATCTGAGCCGCTCGTATCCGTGAGCACGGCTGATATATCAGGTTTACACTCTGCAGAGGTTGTACACTTTCACCTTAGGCCGTGATTCCCATATGCCGGGGTTTGCAAGGCCCACATCACCTCCTCTGTGGAAGTATGGCAAGGTTTCACTACGAAGCCTTTCACTAGCTACCCTAACAAGTAGTAGCCGCAAGGTTTAGGCGTCCAGGCGAATGGAGGCCCCTTCAAGATGGCACACCTGACAGCCGACCAGTACACATCTTGACAGGCAAGGAAGCCATTCTTGAACCCAGTTCCCCCCTCTAGCGCCTTTCGGTAACTACTACAAGCTAGAGAAAGTCTAGTTATACGACTAAGATCAGAGCCATGTAATACCCAAGGTTGCACGGGTCACCCGGGTGGCCGCTTTAAAAGATAGTCCCTAGGGTGGGTCACTGAGCGTAAAGCATGCTCCAGTGCCCTAATGTGGTTAAAAAGCCTCTTTTAACATTGTTCCATAATCATTAATCAATATTAACTTTTTAGCATTTATGTAGCGCATAGCATTACTAAACATATTATGCAAAACCTTCCCGTAGGTACAAGGTAATAAGATCAAGTGAAACTAGGTTTGTCCTGTGGTTCATCAAGTTATGACACATGCATAATGAATATTTAGTCTTGCAGTTAATAGGTAACAAGGAAACCGTAGGTTATACTTGCCTTCAAAAGCTTGCTTAAACTTGTCCAACTTTCCTTCCGGATCGTCCTCACATAACTTCTTCTACCGATAGCAACAAACTGGCGCAAACACCTGAAGATGACCCTAAAAACAGTACACCAAACATTACAAAGAAATAAGCTATAAAGGTTTTGAAAGCATATGGGTCATTCTAAGATCGTGCGAGCGCAAAAACTAAGCACAACAACAACTATGATTAAAAGATGTGAGAATTACAAGGTATAGGTGGAAAGGATTGGATTCAGGTGAGCAAGGTGGAGTTTGGACTAGAATAAACATATTCTTTAGAATGAAACAGATGGATGTGAGTTAGGTTCTAACATAAACATAGGGGTTGGCTTGGGAGAGCATGATATATATCATGGAGTACAATAGGGATGGGTTGATAGGCTAGAATAGATTATATATAGGACAATGAGATTGAATTGATATACATCACGTGACACGATATCTTGATATCTAAGCATTGAAGTTATGATGTCGCATGACTGAGCTAGAGTGATATGTCGAGGTTGATAGATGAGATAGCTATGACATTGTGGTGATAGTGTGGATGTCGAGAGTTGATATAGCATGACTTGAATAGGATGAGTGTATTTGGTTATCACTTGCTCGTGCTGCAAAGGTATAACATGAAAGGGTTAGGACAATCGGACAATCGGGTGTATTCTTGTGGGACTTTGTCTTTGATTACCAAAAGATGTAGGGGACATGTGTGCAACACATGGGGTCATGTTGCACGAATAGGGGTAGGACAATCGGATATGTACTTAGGATAGAACGGATTTGACAGAGTAGGTTGTATGCGAATAGGCATCATTGGAAGACATGAAGGTTCCATGGATGATATGTTATGGCTTTGGCAACAAGATTCTTCCTCATTTATAGGACATTACAGAACGAAGATTATGGTGGTGGTGGTGATGGGATAACTAGAACTTGACAAGTGTACGACAACCATGGATTTAAGGCAGATAGAGAGGTTGCACAAAGAACTCGTGTTCTAATTATTACTTATTGATATATGAGTGGGATTTTGGATATGTGTATAGGTTTCTTGGGAACATGTCATGATCAGCAAATGCACTAAAGTGGAGCTTGGTCAAGGGAAACACGATTATGACGATCAGTGCATCGGTTGAGCATACTCGATGGCAGACAACGGTGGATTTGATGATTTCTTGCATAGTATGACAAAGACAAATGGCGATCCATTTTGTGGGATTTCTAGGTACTGTATGGAACATGTTTTGGTGAAGGGGCACGATGTTTTGACCATCGGTTAAGCGGGGAAACAAGACTGCAAGAAGGCATTGTGAGATTGTCGGCATGGCAGGAGCAGCGATATGGCGATGCTTATAACTCAAGTTTCATAGTTCATATGGCTAAGCCAACTTGCAGGGATATGTCTAGGTTTATGATACACAATGTGGTAAAAGGGCTTGACCACCGGAGTGGCAGATCATCGGGAACGCTCATGCCAACCGGCATCAGCATTGCTGCGGGCAACAGGGACAACCAACACAAAAATGATGATATCTCTTTCATATTTGATCAAATGGCCATGAAACTTGTCAGAGGCATGTGCAACTACATAAAAGAAGTTCTTGCCAAAGGATGCACCAAGGGGTTCAATGGATCAACGGGAACGCTGTTGCAAAAAACAGGGTCAGTGTTGTATGGACAGCAGTGGTAGTAGACACTTGGGACTCTATATCTCGGCCATTATGGATTTTATAGCCAAGCCAACTTGTGGGATCATGTGCAGGAATGTCATAAACATGTAGGTTAAAGGGCTTGGTCATTTGGATAGTGGATTAGCGGGGAACGCCAAAACAACTCAGAGCTGCAAACTGACCTAACAGCAGGAACAGCGGGCATGGAGATGATTTTATCTCTAGTTTGTCAACACCTATGGTCAAACCTTTTTGCAGAGGCGTGTTCAAGGTTGCTATCTATAATTCCGCCAAAGGATTTTGTGATTGGATCAACAAAACAGCGAGGAACGCCAAATTCCTCAACAGCAGCATGGCTGGCCGCAAGGACAGCCACACATATCATGGGTAATTTTTGCCGGGGATCAACCATATGTCATCCAAAGTACATGATTTGCTTAGAGGAACATGAAATCAGTATGAGAGAGATGTTGGAGTGTTCTCACCATGGGGGATGGTGTGATGGAGTGAGGATACACATCGCGATGGCCGGTGACGACGATGTAGTGCAACCGGGCGTCCTTCTCTTGTTGTGGTTGATTGGGGCAGCCATGGGGAAGGAGGAGGAGCTGCAGGGCACCTCACCTCTGTTCTTGACGTGGAGAAGAAGGGGGAGGCGTGAGGGGGCTGAGGGGGAGGTGTATTTGAAGGGGAATGAAGGGGAGACCAAGTGGTTGGAAGCCAAAGGGTCATTGGTTGATATTTTCTTGCTTGGTGGATATTTTTTGTGCAATATGGAGAGGCTTCAAGGGGGTGACGTGGGAGAGGGGTGAGGTAGAGATAGAGGGCTGGTTGAACTTTATTTTTGACCACATAAGAGAGGAGGATGGTTGGGCTTCGACCGATGGCGAGAGCTAAGGCAAGGTTTGGACTGGATTCGGCCCGGAGCGATATCGGAGGATGAAAGGTGTTAGGTTGACCCATTAGCAAAAGGAGATATGGAGAGGATGGTTTACCATTTAGGCAAGCTTTGTATTTGTCCCAAGGGAAGAGAATATGGAAGGGAAAAGTTGGCTCAGCCCGCTAAATTATCAGAGAGGCGATTAGGGTTTCCCCGGGAATTTAGAGTTTTGAAAGGGTGGAACCAAGGCAATATAGATTTCAAGGATGAATAGAAAACAAGTTTGGCTTTGATCAAGAGGAGAAAAGGTGGAGGCAAAAGAACCCATGTAGATATTGCCTAAGGTGAGAAAAGAAGAGAAAGTTGAAGTTGAGATTAACTTGGGTGCACAACATGCATTGATTTGACTTGAACAAGGTGATGGATGAATTATGTGAGAGAGAAGAGGTATGATGATTGGTCACTCTAGCATACATTTTGGGATTTGGAGAAGACTCAACAAAAAGAATTAGGATCTTAAATACAATGATGAAAAAGAAAGGATAAAAGAGCAAGTTAGGATATGGCTAGTTGGGATTTCAGAGAGCGGAAGTTTGGGTGTTTGACAAGATGAAGTTTGAAGATCAATCAAGGTTTTTGGAACAAGAATCAAAGTGTATGGTTTCCAAGGATTTCATCATGGTTTTGGTGTCAAGGAAACTTTGTCAAAGATAAAGAGAGATTTGCTTTGGTTTAAACCCTAAGGCGCATTTGAAAACTTTAAATTCATTTTTCATACATAAACACTATGCAAAGACATGATATGCAACAAACCATTAGATTGGATTCTTAAAATGTTTTGGAAACTCAGATTTTCAACTTTACAAATTGTCAACAACTAAATAAAGGTTGTAAAAATTTTAGAAAAATACAAAATCATATGTTTTATTAAGTGTTTTCTATTCACATCCCAAAATGGAAATTTTGGGGTGTGACAAACTACCCCCCCCCCCTTAACAGGAATCTCGTCCCGAGATTCACTGAAGAGGCACTCATTACAAAGAACCAAATCACACATTGTCACCATAACAAAACAATCAACCGTGTAAAAGCACACTAACATGGTGTTGGCCTTAAACGTAAACACACTAGAACTTATCTTACCATCGTTGCTAACGCAAAAGCGCTCAGGTAAAACCTACTTATATAGGGCATAGGACTGAACGATCTTGAAGTCTTTGGTCTTCTTTAATGTGATGATTCTTCTTGTTCTTGTAGAATCTTCAACTTCCAATGCATCTTCATAGATCTTTAAGAAACATGGGGTCTTCGATAAAGAGTATTTTTATTTTTTTTACAAATTATCAAGGGGAGAAAGCCAAGCTTAGTTTTACCAAAATACGTTTATAAAACCGACCATTTCTAACTAGGTTGAGCGTCCTACAGTCAACATTGCTTTGATACCACTCTGTCACACCCGGATTTCCGAAGAATTCCAAGTGCCAACTATATGTGTGCCCAGGAAGTCCACAAGACACATATAGCACCAAAAATGGAATTTTCTCAAAGACAATGCTTTATAACATAGCGAAACATATTTACATTAAGACTTACATATAAAACAAAGCAGAGCGGAAACTACACTTCGGGACTCCAAACTCCACAGGGACGGTTGACTGGGGGAACACCCGCCTAGAACTCTTGGAACATCTTCTGTAAATCTTCACTTGAATCCACCATCTGGTACCCATCCGGGATTTTTATGTGAACCAACGACAAGCGTCAGCTCACCATGCTCAGCAAGTACAACTACAGGGATGCAAGGCTCAAGAGGTTTGACTCGGTTGAGTGCGGTTAGCATTTTAAGTTCATCATATTTTATATTCACCTTATATTACTAGATGTATGAACCCTGTTGTCCCATGGTAAGTGATATTCATTATGTTAAAAAGAGGTAACCAACCAACCACCAACATACCCCACCATGGACTGCTTAAAAAGGATCCGAGCCGCTCGTATCTGTGAGCACAGCTGATATATCAGGTTTACACTCTGCAGAGGTTGTAGACTTTCACCTTAGGCAGTGATTCCCATATGCCTGGGTTTGCAAGGCCCACATCACCTCCTCTGTGGAAGTATGGCAGGGTTTCACTACGAAGCCTTTCACTAGCTACCCTAACAAGTAGTAGCCGCAAGGTTTAGGCGTCCAAGCGAATGGAGGCCCCTTCAAGATGGCACACCTGACAACAGACCAGTACACATATTGACAGGCAAGGAAGCCATTCTTGAACCCAGTTCCCCCCTCTAGCGCCTTTCGGTAACTACTACAAGCTAGAGAAAGTCTAGTTATACGACTAAGATCAGAGCCATGTAATACCCAAGGTTGCACGGGTCTCCCGGGTGGCCGCTTTAAAAGATAGTCCCTAGGGTGGGTCACTGAGCGTAAAGCATGCTCCAGTGCCCTAATGTGGTTAAAAAGCCTCTTTTAACATTGTTCCATAATCATTAATCAATATTAACATTTTAGCATTTAAGTAGCGCATAGCATTACTAAACATATTATGCAAAACCTTCCTGTAGGTACAAGGTAATAAGATCAAGTGAAACTAGGTTTGTCCTATGGTTCATCAAGTTATGACACATGCATAATGAATATTTAGTCTTGCAGTTAATAGGTAACAAGGAAACCGTAGGTTCTACTTGCCTTCAAAAGCTTGCTTAAACTTGTCCAACTTTCCTTCCCGATCATCCTCACATAACTTCTTCTACCGATAGCAACAAACTGGCGCAAAGACCTGAAGATGACCCTAAAAACAGTACACCAAACATTACAAAGAAATAAGCTATAAAGGTTTTGAAAGCGTATGGGTCATTCTAAGATCGTGCGAGCGCAAAAACTAAGCACAACAACAACTATGATTAAAAGATGTGAGAATTACAAGGTATAGGTGGAAAGGATTGGATTCAGATGAGCAAGGTGGAGTTTGGACTAGAATAAACATATTCTTTAGAATGAAATAGATGGATGTGAGTTAGGTTCTAACATAAACATAGGGGTTGGCTTGGGAGAGGATGATATATATCATGGAGTACAATAGGGATGGGTTGATAGGCTAGAATAGATTATATATAGGACAATGAGATTGAATTGATATACATCACGTGACACGATATCTTGATATCTAAGCATTGAAGTTATGATGTCGCATGACTGAGCTAGAGTGATATGTCGAGGTTGATAGATGAGATAGCTATGACATTGTGGTGATAGTGTGGATGTCGAGAGTTGATATAGCATGACTTGAATAGGATGAGTGTATTTGGTTATCACTTGCTCGTGCTGCAAAGGTATAACATGAAAGGGTTAGGACAATCGGACAATCGGGTGTATTCTTGTGGGACTATATCTTTGATTACCAAAAGATGTAGGGGACATGTGTGCAACACATGGGATCATGTTGCACGAATAGGGGTAGGACAATCGGATATGTACTTAGGATAGAACGGATTTGACAGAGTAGGTTGTATGCGAATAGGCATCATTGGAAGACATTAAGGTTCCGTGGATGATATGTTATGGCTTTGGCAACAAGATTCTTCCTCATTTATAGGACATTACAAAACAAAGATTATGGTGGTGGTGGTGATGGGATAACTAGAACTTGACAAGTGTACGACAACCATGGATTTAAGGCGGATAGAGAGGTTGCACAAAGAACTCGTGTTCTAATTATTACTTATTGATATATGAGTGGGATTTTGGATATGTGTATAGGTTGCTTGGGAACATGTCATGATCAGCAAATGCACTAAAGTGGAGCTTGGTCAAGGGAAACATGATTATGACGATCAGTGCATCGGTTGAGCATACTCGATGGCAGACAACGGTGAATTTGATGATTTCTTGCATAGTATGACAAAGACAAATGGCGATCCATTTTGTGGGGTTTCTAGGTACTGTATGGAACATGTTTTGGTGAAGGGGCACGATGTTTTGACCATCGGTTAAGCGGGGAAACAAGATTGCAAGAAGGCATTGTGAGATTGTCGGCATGGCAGGAGCAGCGATATGGCGATGCTTATAACTCAAGTTTCATAGTTCATATGGCTAAGTCAACTTGCAGGGATATGTTTAGGTTTATGATACACAATGTGGTAAAAGGGCTTGACCACCGGAGTGGCAGATCATCGGGAACGCGCATGCCAACCGGCATCAGCATTGCTGCGGTCAACAGGGACAACCAACACAAAAATGATGATATCTCTTTCATATTTGATCAAATGGACATGAAACTTGTCAGAGGCATGTGCAACTACATAAAAGATGTTCTTGCCAAAGGATGCACCAAGGGGTTCAATGGATCAACGGGAACGCTGTTGCCAAAAACAGGGTCAGTGCTGTATGGACAGCAGGGGTAGTAGACACTTGGGACTCTATATCTCGGCCATTATGGATTTCATAGCCAAGCCAACTTGTGGGATCATGTGCAGGAATGTCATAAACATGTAGGCTAAAGGGCTTGGTCATTTGGACAGTGGATTAGCGGGGAACGCCAAAACAACTCAGAGCTGCAAACTGACCTAACAGCAGGAACAGCGGGCATGGAGATGATTATATCTCTAGTTTCTCAACACCTATGGTCAAACATTTTTGCAGAGGCGTGTTCAAGGTTGCTATCTATAATTCCACCAAAGGGTTTTGTGATTGGATCAACAAAACAGTGAGGAACGCCAAATTCCTCAACAGCAGCATGGCTGGCCGCAAGGACAGCCACACATATCATGGGTAATTTTTGCCGGGGATCAACCATATGTCATCCAAAGTACATGATTTGCTTAGAGGAACATGAAATCAGTAGGAGAGAGATGTTGGAGTGTTCTCACCATGGGGGATGGCGTGATGGAGTGAGGATACACATCGCGATGGCCGGTGACGACGATGTAGTGCAACCGGGCGTCCTTCTCTTGTTGTGGTTGATTGGGGCAGCCATGGGGAAGGAGGAGGAGCTGCAGGGGCACCTCACCTCTGTTATTGACGTGGAGAAGAAGGGGTAGGCGTGAGGGGGCTGAGGGGGAGGTGTATTTGAAGGGGAATGAAGGGGAGACCAAGTGGTGGGAAGCCAAAGGGTCATTGGTTGATATTTTCTTGCTTGGTGGATATTTTTTGTGCAATATGGAGAGGCTTCAAGGGGGTGACGTGGGAGAGGGGTGAGGTAGAGATAGAGGGCTGGTTGAACTTTATTTTTGACCACATAAGAGAGGAGGATGGTTGGGCTTCGACCGATGGCGAGAGCTAAGGCAAGGTTTGGACTGGATTCGACCCGGAGCGATATCGGAGGATGAAAGGTGTTAGGTTGACCCATTAGCAAAAGGAGATATGGAGAGGATGGTTTGCCATTTAGGCAAGCTTTGTATTTGTCCCAAGGGAAGAGAATATGGAAGGTAAAAGTTGGCTCAGCCCGCTAAATTCTCAGAGAGGCGATTAGGGCTTCCCCGGGAATTTAGAGTTTTGAAAGGGTGGAACCAAGGCAATATAGATTTCAAGGATGAATAGAAAACAAGTTTAGCTTTGATCAAGAGGAGAAAAGGTGGAGGCAAAAGAACCCATGTAGATATTGCCGAAGGTGAGAAAAGAAGAGAAAGTTGAAGTTGAGATTAACTTGGGTGCACAACTTGCATTGATTTGACTTGAACAAGGTGATGGATGAATTATGTGAGAGAGAAGAGGTATGATGATTGGTCACTCTAGCATACATTTTTGGCTTTGGAGAAGACTCAACAAAAAGAATTAGGATCTCAAATACAATGATGAAAAAGAAAGTATAAAAGAGCAAGTTAGGATATGGCTAGTTGGGATTTCAGAGAGCAGAAGTTTGGGTGTTTAAAAAGATGAACTTTGAAGATCAATCAAGGTTTTTGGAACAAGAATCAAAGTGTATGGTTTCCAAGGATTTCATCATGGTTTTGCTGTCAAGGAAACTTGGTCAATTATAAAGAGAGATTTGCTTTGGTTTAAACGCTAAGGCGCATTTGAAAACTTTAAATTCATTTTTCATACATAAACACTATGCAAAGGCATGATATGCAACAAACCATTAGATTGGATTCTTAAAATGTTTTGGAAACTCACATTTTCAGCTTTACAAATTGTCAACAACTAAATAAAGGTTGGAAAATTTTTAGAAAAATACAAAATCATATGTTTTATTAAGTGTTTTCTATTCACAACCCAAAATGGAAATTTTGGGGTGTGACACTTAACACCAGAGGTGTTACACATCGGACGCTGACATCGGACGCTACTGTTCTCATCGGACGCGCATACCCTACATCGGACGCTGGCATCGGACGCTGAGCTTTTACTGTAGCAGCGTCCGATGGTTACTCAGTAAGGTTCCAGAAAGATCCTGTTCACATCGGATGCATCCGACGTGAACACGATGCAGCTGGTTCTGCACTCATTTGTTCGTAGCTTGTTGGTTTGGCTTTGGATTTGAGTTCCTGCTTTTGCGTTGGATTCCCGGCTTCCGTGCTCTATAGAAATCGGGTGTCCCGCTTTGCAAAATAGCGTGAATCCCCTGAGCAACGTGAGTTCTTGTGGTGAGAAAGTTCTTGTGGTGTCCCGCTGTGTTCCTAGGGAACATCCACCCACTGTCTGGGTCGTGGACATCACTCGTCTCGGCTTTGTTCTTGGGGTTGATTTTCTGGGATAGAGGCCTCAACATTTCGGAAGAAATTTGAAGCTCCCATTCACCCCCCTCTGGTCGCCTTGGGTAGCTTTCTAGGTCCTTCAGATCGAGGGGTGGTGCTAGCGTGCGCACCGGGTGTTTGGGATGTAGGCGGGGATGTGTGCGCGAAGGATCGGACGGAGGAGCTCTGGTGAGGCCGGAACGGCGGTGGCGTTTGAGTGGTGGTGAGCACTCGGCTTGCCGCGCGTGTTCGTGCGGGGGAGAGAGAGCAAGCGGGAGCGGGTGAGAGTGGAAATGGCAAGTGAAGGAAGAGAGCGAACGGCGCTGCCGTTTTGCTCTGGTCTCGGCTGGGCGAGCGATGGTCGTGGCGGGGGCCACGGCCGGCACGGCGACTGGGCGAGCCGGAGCAGCGAGGTGGCGTGGCAGGCGAGGCAGCGAGGGAGAGGGCGAGCGAGATCCTTGCGTGATGTGGGCGAAAAGATCGCGCGCGGAGTGGGTGAAAGCGATTCGGGTCAGGCGCTGGCGGACACGCGGCGGTTCTGCCGGCGTACGGCGCGGCGAGCCGGTCGAGGCATGCTGCGTGGCGCGGCACGGGCGAGCCCAGGGGCACGGGCGTTGGCCCGGGGCGTCTTGGGCCGAAAGGCCGAGTGGGCCGGGAGTGAAACTCCGGGAAGAAAACGTTTCCCTTTTTCTTTTTCCAGAAATCTTCCAAACTTTGACCATTTCAAAACAATTTCAAAAACTCAAAAATAGGGTCTGATCAAAAAATAAAAGTTGCTCAAAATAATTTTCTCTACAACTTTCATTTAGGTCACATTTTCTGAAAACTATTTCTTTAGCCTACACATAATTAAAGCCAATTTTGAGCTATAAATCGTTTTTGTTTCTACATTTTTAATTATTAAATCATACTGAATTAAGACAAGGTGTCTTTATGAAAAGTGTTTCACTCAAAATTCTCTATTTTATAAAATTATTTGCCAAGATAGAAATCCATTTAAACAAACAAGTTCTATTGAACCCTAATCCCAAATAAACAAACAAAAGACAAAAGCACTTTAAGGCAACATGAGATGATGCAATGCAATGCTCATGTTAATTAGTAGCTAATGCTGCTCCTAATGCAATGCTTGACACTAGGGTGTCAAAAAAAGTCTCCTCATAGTCTATCCCCTCCTTCTGACTATACCCCTGGGCTACAAGTCTGGCCTTGTTTCTCACAACATGGTCGTCCTCTCCTTGTTTATTTTTGAAAACCCATTTTGTACCAATAGGGTGAAACTCAGGAGGAGGTGGAACAAGAACCCAAACCCGATTTCTCTCAAAATTTTCTAACTCCTCATGAATGGCATTGACCCAATCTGGATCAGATAAAGCGTGTCCAACATCTCGAGGTTGAAAATCAGCAACAAATGCAGAATGAGCAAAGTGAGAGATTTGTTGTGACCTTGACTGAGTAACGCGTTCATGGATGTCGCCGATCATCTGTTGAGGAGGGTGTTGGCGCTGAATGTGTCGTGGCGCCTCCCTTGCTGAAGTTACCTCCCCCTCAACAGTAGATGGTGCCTCCTCGGGTACAAGTGGTACAGCGCGAGGTGGTGGATCACACGACCCCCATGTAGTAGAACAAGACGGGTCGGGGCCGCGAGCAGTCATGGTCGAAGTCGACCCAATCGGCACAGCAGGTGGACGAAGTGCTGGATCATCAATCCCTTCAGAACCTTCTTCCTCATCATCAAAAAGAGGTTCGCCAACCTCGTGATCACCTGCACACTCAAATCTAGAAGAAGGACAATGCATGGTCTCACTGAGGTGACATCGGATGTCTCCATGACTCGGTTAGTATCAAGGTTAAGTACACGATATGCACGAGTATGATTACCATAACCCAAAAATACACCGTCAGAGGAGCGAGACTCAAACTTGTCCAAGTTGCCTTTCTTGAGTATAAAACAGTGGCAACCAAAAACTCTAAAATAACTCACTTTGGGTTGCTTCCCAAATGGCAACTCATAAGAAGTCTTCTTCAAGAACGCACAGAGAAAAATGTGATTGGAAATGTAGCATGCAGTGTTAATAGCCTCAGCCCAATACCGCCTAGGAGTCCTATGCTCATCGAGCATCGTCCTGGCATCTCTACAAGGGTCCAATTTTTCCTCTCTACAACACCATTTTGTGGTGGTGTGTAGCGTGAAGAAAACTAATGCTCTAAACCCAAAGTGTTACAAAACTTGTCAAAATCCGAGTTTTTAAACTCGGAACCATTATCGCTACGAATAGCTCTCATCGAGTTCTTAGGGAACTCATTCTGAACTCGCAAAATCAGATTGGGAGTAAAAGCGAAAGTCTCAGTTTTCTCAGCTAAAAAGAAAACCCACAAATATCTCGAAAAGTCGTCAACAACAACAAGCACATACCACTTCCCCCAACCGAGCTCACCCGAGCCGGACCAACAAGAACCATGTGTAAAACCTCTCCAGGGCGCTTAGTCATAACCTGATTCACAGGATGGTGGGGAGCGGCTACCATTTTCCCATGTCTGCAAGAATGGCAAACAAGATCCTTCTCCATGCACAACTTGGGCAATCCTCGAATTAAGCCAAGTGAACTAAGCCTTGCAAGCAAGTCGAAGCTCAGGTGACCGAGTCTCCTATGCCACTTCCAAAGATCAGAGGAGGAAGGTCCAGCCACAAGACAGCGAGAAATTCCAAACGACTCCGAGAAATTCGCATGAAAGACTTTCCCAAAGGGCGAAATCAAACATACAAGGTTGCCCTGAGGATCTAGAATGCGACTGAGATTCAGCTTAAAAGAAATCTCATAGTCATCATCAAAGACTTGCGAAATAGAAAGAAGGTTAAACTGCAAGATAGAAATAAGAGCAACATCACGCAACACAAAGTGCTCATTAACTCGCACCGACCCACGAGACAACACTTTACCTTTGCTATTGTCGCCGAAGGCGATAAACTCCTTTCCGGCAACTGGACTAAGACTGGAGAACCACTTGGCGTTTCCGGTCATATGCCTTGAGCACCCGGAATCCACCAACCAAACGTTCTCCAATCGCCATACCTACATCAATAAAAAGACATAGGGTGAGCATACGGTCCAACACTGGGGTGAGTACAATGGGAAGTGTACCAGTGTTGGGCCTGCTGCTCAAAAGAACGGTTAGTAGCAAAACCATTCCTAGCATGCCTAGGGGGAAAGCGATCACCACGTATAGGAAAACGTGGTCCGCTAAGGGAAGAGTGTCCATCGCGATACTCAAAACGCGGTGGGGTGTAACACTCAACAACAAAGCCACCGCCATGGGGTCCATAGCCTACAAAAGCAGGATCCCATCGGGCACGTCCTCCTTGCGGCCTAGGTCCTTGAGGCATTGGACCTCTAGGCCTAGCAGCTCTCCTTTGAACCTTCAGCGCATGTACATCATGGAAAGGATGCTACATGTCCGAGTTGTTCATCTCCTTTGCACGGCACTCCCGTCTCTTGCGTTGAAAGCAAAACTCCCTCAAATGTCCATCTCTCTCACGGTGCTCACAGTGGTACCTCACCGCTCTCATAGGGGGTTGTTGGTACTCACAGTATTGGGTGTGGATCACTTGGTTCTTTTGTGGCATGAACTCCTCATGGATTGGTGGCATAGTGTCTAGCTTGTTCCTGAGGTGGTTTGGATTTGGAGCCCATGTCTATTTCTTGGGTGGAGCTCTTGGAGGTTCCACAAACACTCCATCCTTGGTGTTCGGCTTGAGAGGCTCTTTGGGTGGAATATTGGTTAGTTTGGGAGTAGTGGTGGAGTTGGGCTTCTCACTCGGCTTAAAACCACTAAACTCTCCAACCTTCCCGAAAGATGTAGCACTCTCAACACCCTGAGCAAAACCAACACCAGGACCTCCAGCAGCACGTTTGAATTGGGCAATCATCATCCCATGCTGCGGCTCACCACTAGACACCCATTACAAGATGGTCCTAAGGTATGTGTTTTCTTTCTCGGTTTGCATCTTGTCATGCTTCACATTCGCAATCTCCATCTCCAAACCCTCACACAGGGCACACCTAGACACACAAGTGCTATCCGAGCTGGCCTTCTCAAGAGACACAATCTTGACATTCTTCTCTACCAACTCGGATTGCAAACCTGGACAAGACTTGCACGCACCCAGCAACACGGGTCTAGCCCTATGCTCATCCACCTCTCCAACCAAAGCAACATACTTCCCCCTCAAAGTGAGAAGGTCAGTCATGTGCTTGGAGCACATCTCACACTCATCCTCCTCAGTCATGACAACGGTGGACTTGACAGACTCAAGCTCCTTCACCGCATCCTCCCACTTCTTCCTAAACTCCTTCATCTCTCTAGAAGCACGCCTAAGCAGCTTATCTTGACTAAGGAGGGCAGCAGTAAGTTTATCGACCTCAGCAGAAAGCTCATCGGGGATCTGTGATACCTGGGATGTGTCGTTGTCGTCGTTCCGAGGGATCTCCTCCAGCTCGTTGTTGACCTCATTGCTGAGGGCCATGGTGCAGAAGCCCTCATTGTCGGCGAAGAAACAGAGGCCATTCAGCTTGTCCTCGATCTTCTTCTTCCCGGACTCGTCGTCGCTTGATGCAGCGGAGTCGTCATCCGAGTCGTCAACGTCGCTAAGCATGGCGAAGAAAGCACACTGCTCAGCCTGGGCCTTCTCCAAGTACTTCTCCTTGATGTACTACATGTTGAAGCCGCCCCTTCTCTTGTGCTTTGCGGGGACGTACTTCTCGTTGTGCTTGCCAGACTCATACTTGCAGCCGTGATTCGCCTTGCCGAAAGCTTGCTTGTTCTTCTTTGGGCAATTGGCAATGAAGTGGTCTGAGCCTCCACACTCGTAGCAACCACCTTGTCCTCCTCCGCGGTGACGGTTCATGCGGTTGTTGTGGAACCGCGAGAACCGATTGGCTAACAGAGCCAACTCGTCATCCGCCATGAACTCTAGCTGCTACTCTGTGACAGAAAGAAGAGAGGACAAAGCAAAACCTCCAGAGGGGTTAGCAGAAGAGCTAGAAACCAAAGCCATCGACGGGCCAGAAGTATTTTCATAAGAAGCTCTCACCATGGCGTCAATCTCACTAGACTTGAGCTTACTAAAGAGCTCATCGCAGGTTAGAGTCTCATAGTTAGACGATTCGATGATCGCCTGAACCTTGGAATCCCACACCGACCGATCAAGAGAATGGAGTAGCTCGAGAGCTCTCCCATGATCGTCGAAATCCAATAGCTCCTTGTTAGCCCTCATCCTATTGACAATCACCTGAAAGCGAGCGAATAAACTTTCTATGCTCTCGCCAGGCATGTGTCGAAAGTTCTCATACTCTCGCTTGTGTGACTCGTAGAGACGGGTTTTGACTTGAGTGGTTCTCTCATGAAAACGCATGAGAGTAGCCCAAATCTCCTGAGTCGTAGCAAGGTGAGAAACGCGATCAAACTCAGACATGCTCAAATAGGAGAAAAGAGCATTATGGGCTCGACTATTGGCATCGTGCTCATCAATCTGATGTTGAGTCACATGAGCAGCTAAGACCACGTAATCTGCAGAGTTGCAAATATCCCAAATAGAAGCACCCATACTCTGGAGATAGGTCGACATGCGTATCTTCCAATACGCATAGTTCGTCCCATCGAAAAGCGGCGGTTTGCCCACGCCGCAATCCATGTCACCTTCTATGGATCTGGAACCGGCTAAGGTGGAAGATCCTTAACCTGCTCTGATACCAATTGAAGGACCGAGAATGCTACCAGAAAGCGACCAGAGGGGGGTGAATGGGAGCCTAAATTTTTTTTCGAAACTTTGGCCTTTGTCCAACAAATAAACCCCCAAAACCTTTGAGTGCAAACGTGATGCCCACGACCCTTGGAAGAGGGTGGATGATCCCTAGGATCACAGCAAGGCACCACCAAATGACAGCAAGCCAAACACCGAAAACTCCGACTCAAGTTCTACACTAGAAACCGACTCCAGAACGTAGATGGATGGCTACGTCGGAAAATCTCCAAATACCGATGCTAACGAGTAGCAAAGATACCTAGAGAGGTTCCTTGATGAACTCTAGGAGCAAACGAGAAGTCCAAAAACCAAGCCGAAAAGTCGGGAGAGCAAACGCACTAAATCACAACCTACAACAGGTTGCCGGACTGTCCGGGCTCCTGATGCCGGACTGTCCGGGCCTACTGCGGACTGTCTGCGGTCCACTAGCGGACTGTCCGCTGGCAAGAAACGAAAAACAACACTGCTGTTGAAGTCTCCCTGGACGGTCCCGGACTGTCCGCGGATGACTACGGCGGACTGTCCGCCGGTCAAACCAAGGCAGAGCGACCGAGATGCGCAGCCACTGAACAGGCACAGCCCCGACGAGCGGACTGTCCGTGCCTGTGTGGCGGACTGTCCGCGACCACTTAGGGAGGGTGATTTCAATCGCCCTTCTCCCAAATCTTTCCAAATTTGATCCAAATCAAAATCCCTCGATCCCACACTTGGAGAAGATGATCACAAGATAGTTAGGAGACTATCCCCAAGAAATCATCCGCTCAAATCAACTCAAACTCCAGGAAATCGAAAGGAAAGGTGTAGAAACAAAAAGTCACCACGAAACTTGAATCGACCCGATCTACTTGTTCATGAGGGTAGAGATAAATTCCTTCGGTGGAAATGTTCTCCTCACATCAAAGAACAAGTTGATTCAAGTGGATTCAAAAAAGACACAGCGAGGAGGGAGATCGAGTGATGGGAAAATCATGAAGAAATGAAGAACGCAAAGAACAAGTTCAAAACACGAATCACAATCACGATTGCTAGCCGAAATTCGTCCCCACGAGGAGACAACGGGAATCTGGTCCCGTTTCCGCAAAATCCAAATACATAGAGGTATGATCAAACCGTCTCTGTGGATCTTAGTAGCTACAGCAGGGACAGGGAGAGCAGGAAACCCTAGAATGAAAATAGCAATGGCTGAGCTAGAATGGAGGGAGGGGTTGCCACTCCTTATATAACCTAATACAATTATTCCGCTTCTACCCCTACTGCTAATGAGAGGGTAGGCTAACCCTAAGGGTATTCCTGACCAACTCGAGAGTGTAGTCGATCCGACGGCCACGCCCGCACATCCGGTAGCTTCGCCTCGACGCGACCTCACCTGATGCCGCCAACGTGCCGCTCGTCCTTTTCACGGACCTCCCCCCCAGTTTTGAGGCCGAAACCGGGAAACCTTGGCCTTCCCCCGGTTTTGAGGCCGAAACCGAGAAACCTGTCATCCATCGCCTGAGTTTTGTGCCCAAACTCAGAAACCCGCCAGCGCCCAGGTTTTGAGGCCCAAACCTGGAAACCGTCCTCAACCCAAGTTTTGTGGCCCAAACTCAGAAACCGGTCGCACCCAGGTTTTGAGGCCCAAACCTGGAAACCGTCCACTCGGTGCTTTTTCTATGGCTCAACCACCAAACCGACGCTGTAGAGGGATGCACCACCCGTGCACCCCGTCCACCCACATGTCTTCACTTGTCGCTGTCCCAGGCTATCAGCTACCACAGCTGATCCTCAGGCCACCGGGCCTTCAGAAAATCGTATGAGGAACATTTGCTAACTTTTGATTTTCAAAAACCCAAGTTTCTCTTTGCAAAAAGATGAGCAAGAAGATTTGAATCCAGACTGTTCTATTATCCAATCACCCAAGATATCCTGGTAGACACTTTTGAATGTTCACAGATGCAGAGATAAGCCTGAAATAACTTGTGTGCAGGTTTTTACCAAAGGAGATAAACCACCTTAGTCTGAGCTTTACTCGAGGACGAGCAAGGGCTAAGTGTGGGGGGTTTTGTTGGCGGTTCTTAACTCACATTTTATAGCGCCAACTTTCTTTAAAAACCTTCTCTATCAAGAACCAAAACTTAGGATTAGGTATTAAACTCACAATTTCCACAAGTTTTGGATGTATCAATTGTTTTGCAGGAATCACGGGAAAACCATACCTGGGATGGGGCAAAAGTGCATACCAAATTCAACACATCAACGCTCAAAGCACTTCCGGCCCATCCAAATGAAGAGAAATGAAGCCCAAGGCCCATCACACTCCACAACTGGGTTGGAAACCCACATTACAAGCATTCAGGCCTAGCCAGCAGTCCACCACACGAAGGCAGTGTCCAGAGGTGGGGCCAGGGGTACGGGTGCACCAGGGGTGTGGCCGCGCCGACCCTAGCGCCTCCTGGGCCCACCCTTGAGGTTCGATTGCATGGCGGCATGCTAAGGCGGTTTATGGAGGTTTCCAAGTTTATCTCACCCAAACTGACCTCATGGCACAATAAAACTAAGGGTGGAGCTCTCTTCAAATCATGGAAGTGTAGAAGAACACATTGTAGAATTATATTAGTTCCATTGCCACCTTGTAAAGGATCCATTCTAGAGAAGAAGTAGTGCCTTAGGTTTCATAGCTCTAGTAGCTACTAAGAAAAGGGAGCAGATGAGTTCAAGTCGGAGAAGTGTGGGGGCTGTCGGCTACTTCCTCAAGTGTACTTCTACACTTCTAAGGAGGAATACCGGAATCGCCGGCACAACTTCGCTTGTACCTCTACGAATCGAAATACTATTTGGAGTATCAAGGTTCATGTTTATCTTTGCTTATGCATTCTTATCGTGTTCTAGCTTATTTCTTCCATAGCTAGCTGGACCGGCCGTTCACCTTTGGGTGGGTGCTTTAGTGAGAGGGCGCAAGTCGTAGCTACCGCTAGAGTAGTGGCCCTTAGCGTAAACGTGGTGTTTAGGCTAAGTGGTTACAGGTTGGTTGCCTGGGTCTCCACGGTTGAGGGGGTAGGCGGTATGTGGTGATAGCCCTGTACATCCTTCGTAATCCACCCACGTTCGGGATTCCAGGTAGAGCTGTATCAGCATAGATTGGGAAACTAGTCTCCACCCATTGACCGAAGCAGGCTACGCTTAGCTAGAAGCCAGATCACTTCGGGATATGTTGCCTAGAGAAACCTTGTTACCCTAGGGTCGTTTTTCTTCTCAACCTAAGCCAGGAGATCTATACCCTGAGACTATAGCACATCGTTTCCTGTGGAAAATACGATACCCTAAAATACTTCCGGGTGAAGTGCTACAACGGTACTTCTGTGCGCTTGTGGACTTTTCTGCTTATGCTAAGAAATACCAATAAGCATTTCTGGCGCTGTTGTCGAGGATAGATTCAAACCTATCCTTTGGTGGTTGCGCTAAGAAACGCCAACAGCAGCCTGAAGCTCGGAAACACGCTCAAACTCAGGAAGGGAGATGTTGGCCAAAAGAGAATTGTGAGCCTTGTTGTTCGTAGTGTGTTGGTCAATTTGGTGCTGACCAACACGGGCTGCCAAGACCTCGTACTGCTCATCCTCACAAATATCCCACATGGAAGAATCGATGCTGTTGAGATAAGCACGCATCCGAATCTTCCAGTATGGGTAATTGGTGCCATCGAAAAATGGAGCCTTGCCGTTCCCTTGATCCATGTTGCCCTGTGGATCCAAAAGCGATTAAGATATGGAAGATCCTTAACCTGCTATGATATCAATTGAATGACCAAAAAGGCGACCAGAGGGGGCGGCAGTGAATGGGAGCTTAAAAGTTGTTCTCGAGAATCTACAGCCGTTGTCCCAAATTCAATCCCCAACGACAAGAACTAGATTTCGTAGTATCCATGACCCTAGATGTAGGGTGGATGCTTCCGAGAAGTACAACGGAACACTACAAGACCCTACGAACACAACACAAAAGTCGAACCACAAATCGGAAACACACCGGAGATGAAGCGGACAAAACAGTGCAGAACAGCACTGACCGGACTCAGGGGTGCGTCCGGTCACATAGGATCGGACGTGTCCGGTCCAGAAAGTATTGTTCTGGAACCTCTCTGTTCACGCTCGAACTCTACACCAGGGAGCGTCCGGTCACAACACCTGGATGAATAGTAGTAGCTACGCATGCGGTCACAGTCAACCCAAGCATCCGGTCATAGTCGGCTGCAACTATTCATCGACCGGACTCTTACCTGGAGCGTCCAGTTACTACTTAGGAGCGTCAAGTCACCCCGACTCAGCAAAATTTCGTCTACTGATTCCACCCGATCTCCCTCGAATCCAAAGCTCTAAGGATTAGATTTGGTATGAAGGGTCACAAGGATGTTAGGAGCTACTCCTAAGAGATCATGGCTCGAACCTAACTCCATATCGGTGAATCGGAGAATTTTGGGGCAAACGGAGCAAGAACTCGAAACAAGAGAGAAATTGCCCGATCCACTAGCTCGTGAGGAATTAAGAGAAACCCTTTGGTCAGAAGATGATCCTCATGATGTTCTAGAAGATGGTTCAAATGGTTTTTCAAATCATCCCTTGAATCAAGAGGGCTCATGAAGAACCAAAATGAGGCAAAGAGAGAAACGCAAGGAACAAGAACCAAAACGCGAATTCAACTCGATTTCTGAAAATCCCCAACGAGGAGACAAAGGGATTACGGTCCCTTTTCCTTCAATCCCAAAATACACAGAGGAATTGCCGTCTCTGCGGATCACACGCAGCTAAAGGATGGAACAGCCTAACAGATGAATATATGTATGCGAAATGTAAATGCTGCAAGGATGGAATGAGAGGAGGGGCTGCCTCTCTATTTATAGTCCTAATACATTATTTCCCTTCTACCCCTAGATACAAGAGCGAACAGGCTAACCCTAGGGGTATTACAGTCCAACTCTGTCAGAGCTCATCCAACGGCCACGCGCCCTGCCATCCTTCGCTTCGCCTCGACGCAAGCTCCAGGATGCCGCCACGTGCCATCCCATCGAACGTCGTGCCTCCTCACCGATAGCTTTGCCGCAATGCAAGCCTCTTGGTGCCGCCACGCGTCGACCCATTCCGCATAGGAACCCCCGCCCGGTTTTGAGGCTCAAACTGGCAAACCATCCACCCTGTGTTTTGTGGCCCAAACTCAGAAACCCGCCAGCGTAGGTTTTGAGGCCCAAACTTGGCAAACCGTCCACCCCGAGTTTTGAGGCCCAAACTCGGAAACCGTCGAGGGTAGCTTTTTGAGGCTCAACTAACGAACCCGCGCCATAGACGCAGTGTGGTTCTCACACCCCGACCACTGACACTAATGTCGATGCATGTCCAGTCTCCACGCCGGGCACAACGCCTTGGCCTTCCTTATTGACTCGGCCGATGGCACTTGTGCCGCACACAAGCACGTGTCCGACCTCCCGCCAAGTGCCATGACTCCATCGTCTTCCTCCTGACTCGGTCGATGCCATCGCACATCCCCATGTGCTCTCGCTCGTCGAAGCCAAGTGACAGCTACCACAACTGGTCCTCTGGCCCTCCGGTCCATCGGTCCAAGCCTCCTGTCCGCCCTTCACCGCTCTGAGTCCATCGACATGGCATGTCCGCCGCACGACACAACCATCCTTCATCGCTCCCAGTCCGTCGGCACGACACGTCTCTAGTTGACCTTCATCTCGCCATCAACCACTGCCTCCAAGCTCCAAACCTGCACATCAACATAGCCAAGAGACACATGACCTCGCTCAACCCTCCCGGTGAGCCTGTTGACCAATCGCTCATCACTCAGGGTGGAGCCACAAGGGCACATATCAACCTTGTGTTCGCAGAAACTCCCGTTCTCCGTCGAGGAAGATGTTGGTGTCATCCGTGCTTGCTGCATCGGCTTGGCTTGCGTTTGGTGGAGAATCTCCTTGCACCGAGCTCTCTTCTTGATCAGTGGAGTAGGGTGTGCGTCGGCTTTCGCGAGCGCTTCTCCCTGCCACCCTCTTCATCGCACCGGAGAGAGCTCTTCCAAAACCCTTCATGATTTTTGTGAAGTGGAGCTAGAGAGGGTTTTTGGGTAAGGTCTTGCTACTAGTACCTTGCTCAAACTTTTTGGAGCTGGTTTGGAAATGAAGTATGAAGTTGGGAGATGGAGAATGAGTGAAAAATGTGAAGAGGAGTGGATGGAATGAGCTCAACCAGCACCCCTTCTATTTATAGAGCTGGTAACCAGCCAAGGAGGAGGGAGGGCAGCGGCTAGGAGTTGTTGGCAAAGATTTGTAGCCGTTGGGCTTAGGCGTGGTGCGGCCGCACCAGGGGCGCCTGCACCCCTGTTGGCCCCACTTAGCCTCCCCTTTGGCTAGTGGCTTCCAACGGCTACTTGGATCCACTAGCTGTTGGGCACTTTCCCTAGAAAATTGTTTTCTCCCAGTTTTGCAAATTTTCCACAAAAGTTGATGCTTTTTGAATTTTGTAAATTTTTTGGAAAAATAAGAAATAGTAATATAAAAATACTTTTATTCATAAAGTGATTTTTAAATATTTTCCATGCATTTTGAAAAACTAATTCTAAAAACAAATAATTTTATATTTTGAAATTTTTCTATGCATGGTAATCATATATGACTTTTGAATTTTAAAAATGGATAACTACAATTTTCCTCTGGATGAGGACATACCATTTATAGCCCAGTAGTAAGGCTATACCTCCTCTACTTTCCTGTAGTAGAAGCTTCCGGCCCAGGAGTTGGAGGTGGTTGCTTCTTCTCCCGCCATACTAGCCGAGGTTTGGCTGATGGTGGTGTTGTAGGCATAATTGGCTTCGGGTTCTTCACCTTATGTGGCTTCCATGCAGGCTCATGGTGGAAGTAGCCATTAAACCGGCATATGATGTTCTTTTCTGGAAGATGAATATCACGTCATTAGCCATGTTTAGGAATGGTCATCCGAGGAGGAGCGGGACATCATCATCTTTTCTTGTGTCTAGGATGACAAGGTCGATGGGGATGTAATTATCTTTGATGTGGATCAAGATGTCCTTAGCTACTCCCTCTGGTCTGCATAGCATGTTGTTGGCCATCTGGAGTGTGATGTTGGTGGCCGTGAATGGACCACCAAGGATCTTTTCATATACTGCCCTAGAGAGGATGTTGACACTTGCTCCAAGGTTGCAGTATGCGTTGTGAAACTTGTGTGCCCCAATGGCACACTCAAAGGTTGGTCAGCCCAGATCCTCCTTCTTTGCCATGATGAAGGGTGGATCAAGATAGTAGTGGTAGATGGTTTGACTTGGGGGCATATTGTGCCTCGTGGTGATGAGCTTGACGGACTCGAGGGTGGTCTCAGGTTGCCCTAGGATCTTCCCCGAGTCACTAACTGGGATAGCCACCGCAATCTGAGCTAGTTGTGTGAAGGACCGAGAATGCACTAGCAAGGCGACCAGAGGGGGGGGGGTGAATGGGAGCTCAAATATTTCTTTTGAAACTTTGGCCGATTGTCCCAAAATCAACCCCCAAAAGCTACGACCGAGAACGTGATGCCCACAACCCTTGGAAGAGGGTGGATGATCCCTAGGATCACAGTGAGGCACCACAAAGCGATAGCAAACCAAACCGCAAAAGCACCGGATCAAGTTCGACCCTCAAAAACCAAGTCTCGAACGTAGATAGACGGCTACGTCGAGAAATCCCCAAATACCGATGCTAACAAGTAGCAAAGATACCTAGAGAGGTTCCTTGGTCAACTACAAGGCCAAACGAGAAGTCCGAAAACCAAGCGAACAAGCCGGGAGAGCAAACGCACAAAACCGGAAGCTTCAGGCGATTCCCGGACTGTCCGGACCTGGGGTCCCGGACTGTCCGCGGTACTGCCGGACTGTCCGCTAGCGAGTGGCGGACTGTCCGCCGGCAAAACTCGCCAAACAACAAAGTTGCTGAAGTTCCCTGGACAGTTCCCGGACTGTCCGCGGCTTTGAACTGCGGACTGTCCGCCGGTCAACCAAAGCCAAATCAGCCGAAGAACACAGCCACTGGTCCGGCTGCTCCCCGACGCCCGGACTGTCCGCCGGTCAGGTGGCGGACTGTCCGCGGCTGTCTAGTGAGGGCGATTTTGATCGCCCTTCACCCAAATCACTCCCAAATTGATTCAAACCAAAATCCCTTGATCCCAAACTTGAAGAGGATGATCACGAGTTAGTTTGGAGACTATCCCCAAGAAATCATCCGCTCAAATCAACTCAATCAACGGGAAATTGAAGGGGAAGGTCTATGAACCAAAAAAGCGCCACAAAAACGAAATCAACCCGATCTACTTGTTCGTGAGGAGTTAGATGAATTCCTTTGGTCGAAATGACCTCCTCAATGTAAAGAACATGTTGATTCAAACGGATTTCGCAAAGACGCACTAGAGAGGGAGATCGAGTGACGGGAAAATCGCGGAGAAACGAAGAACGCGAAGAACACGAACCAAAACGCGAATCAAGTCATCGATCTGCAACCGTGTGGCTACCACACGCTACAATAGTGAGGTTACGACCACACTTCCTCAAAATCTCTAGTACATAGAGGTATGGTTCTCTGCGGATCTCAGCTAGCTACAGCAGGGGATTGGGAGAGCAGGAAACCCTAAGTGCAAAGAGCAAATGACTGAGATAAATGGGAAGGTGGGTGTCTCCCCCTACTTATCCTAATTCCAACTATTCCTAATTCCCACTCTACCCCTAACTACTTACAGAGCGAACCAGCTAAACCCTAAGGTTATTCTGGACCAACTCGATGGTAGGTGGATCCGACGGCCACGCCCGCACAACTCGTAGCGTTGCCTCAATGCAACCTCCCGATTGCCGCCACGTGCCGCCACCGCTCTACGTCCTCTTCACGGACTCCGCCCCCGTTTTTGTGGCCGAAACCGGGAAACCAGGCCTTCACGTTCACCCCCGGTTTTGAGGCCCAAACCGGGAAACCAGCCTCGAAGTCCATCCCCTGGTTTTGAGGCCTAAACCAGGAAACCCGCCAGCGCCCAGGTTTTGAGGCCCAAACCTGGAAACCGTCCTCAGCCCGAGTTTTGTGGCCAAACTCGGAAACCATCCGCGCCCAGGTTTTGAGGCCCAAACCTAGAAACCATCCACCCGATGGTTTTTCTCTAGCTCTACCACCAAACCAAAGCTGTAGAGGGGATGCACCGCCCGTGCACCCCGTCCACCGACACGTGTCCCCAAGTCCTCGACCCGAGCAACACCGTGCCCGCAAGTCTCCGCTCGTCGCTGTCCCAGGCTGTCAGCCACCACAGCTGATCCTGAGGCCACCGGTTCCTCAGTCCAAGCCTCACGTCTGCCCTTCACCGCTGCCGGTCCGTCGGCACGGCACATCTCTACTTGACCTTCACCTTGCCCTCGATCACTGTCTCTGTGCTCGACACCTGCACAACACAAGCGAAAGAACCTGCGATCAAACACGTTGACAATCACTCATCACTCGAGACTCGGCATACACCCATGTATCCGCAATCTCCCCCTGGATGAGTGCATTGTCAACTACACACACAAATCATAATGGAAATAGAAGAAGGAAGAAGGAGAAGAGAGAACTCGACCAAATGACCCAAAAGCATAGCAAAGCCGAAGAAGGTCAAGTGGAAAGAGCAAAACAACTTGGTTCCCAAAGACATGGGCAACGGCTCGACGCAACCAAGCAAAGCAAAGCTAGCCCTCAAGAAGAGGTAGAACAGGCTCAACACCGCTAGCAAATACCAAATGAAAAATCGAAGCAAAATGCTAGTCCCTCATGATAGAGGCACAAAGGCTCAACACAACTAGCAAGAAAGCTCGACATCAACTGAAAAGCTCGATACCAACTGAACCCAACTGAAACAAAGATGCGACTGCTAGTCCCTCAAGATAGAGGAAAAGGCTCAACACAACTAGCAAAGCGCTCCGAACCAATTGGAAATTTCAAAAATTCAGCACGAGCAAACTCCCCCTTGCATGGTGCACACAACCGCCAACATGGGAGACATGATTTGTCCAAATTTTCTCCCTCTTAGTTGAAAATGCACCATCAAGCAAAAGGAACTGAAAACGATTTTCTCCCCCTTAGAAAATGCACCGTCAAAAGTGCCAACAAGAGAAGTTCTCCCCCGTCCAAAATGCACATGAGTCATAATGCAAGTTAGCAGCTTCAGGAATATAGTCAAGAAAATGCAAGGATGCTCTAAACAGTATAGCTCCAATGACTCACTGAAAAGCATACAAGCTAGCGAAGGCTCAAACTGATCATCAAGTATGAAATGAGAGCACAGTGAGCAGTTTTTAGCCAAAAAGGTATTCACCATCAAAATAGCACACACCATGTATAGACAGGAAATCAGTCAAGTGCCAACCATGTATACAAGGTGAACTATCCCTAGCACAGTTCAATCATCATGCTATAGAGTAAAACATAGTCTTGTGTATCCAAAATGTATCGGAGTTGCAGCGGTTAAGATTACACAAGTTAGAATTTTAGCATGTGACTGCAAGAGGTTGAAAGCTTGTCATTGCCTAACTTTTCAACTGTGCGAAGCCTATGCAGAAGTAATCAGAAGCTTAAAGCAACAGTTTCGGTCATACACTACACAGCTCAAGTTTAACTCAAAGTGCAATGAGAAACAGTCTCAAAACTGTGATGTGTTGACAAGCAATCCCATCTCGATCTTTTCAATTCACTTAAAAACTTGGTTCAAATTTTATTGACAGAATATGAACAGACCAAGCAAGTGACAGACTCAGAACTAGAGACATAGCAACCTAGCATATATGAAAAGCACGAATGAATTCAACACATCCTACACATGCTAGTTGCATATCTCAATGGTGAACATTTTCAAGTTTTATGTTTGTTAAGCAGATTCACCATTCAAAAATAGCTCAGCTCACAACATGTATTAGTGATCGGAAAGAGCATAAGCTACTAGCATCAACAGAAGCATCGGAGCATACTACATAGAGCATAATCACATTCTAAAGATTATATACATGAAGCTCAGAATGTAAAAGCGTATGCTGAAATGCAAAGGAAAACAAAGTAAACGAGAAAATAGTTAGTCTATGATACAAGATCCAAAATGTTTCCCCCATCTAAAAGGGGAAACACACACCAAGCTCACCCCTCAACCGATTAAAGGTTGATTCGTCCAAAGGCTTGGTGAAAATATCAGCCAACTGATGATGAGTATCGACATGGTGAAGGTCGATGTCACCATTCTCATAGTGGTCTCGCAAAAAGTGAAAGCGCACATCAATGTGTTTGGTCTTCGACTGAAGCACGGGGTTCTTAGCAACGCTAATCGCACTCGTGCTGTCACAAAGCAAATAAACACGAGAAAAGCTCAGACCAAAATCACGCAAAGTGGCCATCATCCAAAGCAACTGGGAACAGCAGCTAGCCGCAGCAACATACTCAGCCTCCATGGTAGACTGGGCGACACTAGACTGCTTGCGAGAAGACCACGATACAAGAGAAGAACCGATAAATTGGCAAGTCCCAGAACTGGACTTGCGCTCAATGCGACAACCAACAAAATCAGCATCGGAATAACCGCAAAGGGAGAGGGTGGAGGAAGCTGAATACCAAATCCCGAACTCAGGTGTGAAACGAAGGTACCTGAAAATGCGCTTCACCGCCTGACGGTGAGAAGTGCGCGGCGACGCTTGAAAGCGCGCGCACAGGCACACCGCGAACTGGTTGTCCGGGCGTGTCGCCGTCAGGTAGAGCAGCGACCTGATCATGCTTCGGTACTCCTTCTGGTCCACAGCTTCTCCATCCTTGTCCGCATCCAGGGCCATCGTGGTCGACATGGGTGTTGGAAGAGGCTTGGCCTCACCCATATCGAACCTCTTCAGCAAGTCCTTGGTATACTTGCCCTGGTGCACAAACGTCCCTTCTCGGGATTGCTTAATTTGCAATCCGAGAAAGAAAGTCAGTTCGCCCATCATACTCATCTCGAACTCCCTGCTCATAGTATCTGCAAACTTGGCAACCAAAGCGTGAGAAGAACCACAGAAAATGATATCATCCACGTAAATCTGGACCAAGAGAGTGTCTTTGCCTTGCTTGAGGAGAAAGAGCGTTTTATCCACACATCCCATTTTAAAACCCTTAGCAAGCAAAAAAGTTTTCAACCTATCATACTAGGCTCTAGGGGCTTGTTTCAAACCATATAAAGCTTTGTGGAGTTTGAAAACATGGTTTGGAAACTTGGGATTTTCAAAACCGGGGGGTTGTTCAACATAAACCTCTTCTTCTATGTAGCCGTTTAAGAAGGCACTCTTGACATCCATTTGAAAAAGTTTGAAACCTTTGGATGCTGCAAATGCCAAGAGTATCCTAATAGCCTCCAAACGAGCTACAGGAGCAAAAGTCTCCTCATAGTCTATCCCCTCCTTCTGACTATAGCCCTTCGCTACAAGCCTGGCCTTGTTTCTAACAACGTGGCCATCCTCTCCTTGCTTGTTTTTGAAAACCCATTTTGTCCCAATAGGCTTACAGTCTGGAGGAGGTGGAACTAAAACCCAAACCCGATTTTTCTCAAAGTTCACTAACTCCTCATGCATGGCATTGACCCAATCTAGATCCGTCAAAGCGTGTCCAACATCTCGGGGCTCAAAATCAGCAACAAAAGCAGAATGAGCAAAGTGAGAGATTTGTGACCTGGACCGAGTGACACGTTCGTCGATGCTGCCGATCATCTGCTGAGGGGGATGTTGGCACTGGATGTGTCGTGGCGCCTCCCGTGCAGAAGTGATCTCCCCCTCAATAGCAGCTGTTGCCTCCCTGGGTACAAAAGGTACCGCTCGGGGTGGCGGATCCCACGGCCCCCAGGAAGAAGAAGTCTCGGGGCCGTGAGTCGTAGTAGAAGCTGCTCCTTGCGGCAAAGCAGGTGGAGGGGGTGCTGGATCATCCATACCTTCAGCACCCTCGTCCTCGTCATCAAAAAGAGGCTCACCAACCTCATGATCACCTGCGCGCTCAAAACGAGAAGAAGGACATACCATGGTCTCGTCAAAGGTGACATCGAATGTCTCCATGACTCGGTTAGTGTCAAGGTTAAGTACACGATAAGCTCGAGTGTGAGTGCAATAACCCAAAAACACACCGTCAGAAGAACGAGACTCAAACTTGTCCAAGTTGCCCTTTTTGAGTATAAAACAATGGCAACCAAAAACTCGAAAATAACTCAACTTGGGCACTTTTCCAAAACGCAACTCATAAGAGGTCTTTTTCAAGAAAGCTCGGAGAAAAATGCGATTTGAAATGTAGCATGCAGTGCTCATAGCTTCGGCCTAATATCGCCTAGGAGTCCTATGCTCATCGAGCATCGTCCTGGCCATCTCTACAAGGGTCCGATTCTTAATATCTACAACACCATTCTGTGGCGGTGTGTAGGGGGAAGAAAACTGATGCTCTAAACCCAAAGAGTTACAAAACTTCTCAAAATCCGAATTCTTGAATTCAGAACCATTATCACTTCTAATAGCTCGCATCGAGTTCAAAGGGAACTCGTTCTGAAGACGTAAAATCAGATTGCGAGCAAAAGAGAAAGTCTCGGTCTTCTCAGCTAAAAAGAAGACCCACGAATATCTCGAGAAATCGTCAACAACAACAAGCACATACCACTTCCCCCCAACTGAGCTCACCCGAGCCGGACCAAAAGGTCCATGTGCAAAAGCTCTCCAGGGCGCTTGGTCATGACCTGAGTCACTGGATGGTGGGGAGCGGCAACCATCTTCCCATGTCTACAAGAATGGAAAACAAGATCCTTCTCCATAGACAACTTGGGCAATCCTCGGATTAGGCCAAGTGAACTAAGTCTTGCAAGCAAGTCAAAGCTCAGGTGACCAAGTCTCCTATGCCACTTCCAAAGATCAGAGGAGGAAGGTCCAGCCAAAAGACAACGAGAAATGCCAAACGATTCCGAGAAATCCGCACGAAAGACTTTTCCAAAGGGCGAAATCACACAAACAAGATTGCCCTGAGGATCCAAAATACGACTGAGATTCGGTTTAAAACAAATCTCATAGTCATCATCAAAGAGTTGCGAAACAGAAAGAAGGTTAAAATGCAAGTTATAAACAAGAGCAACATCGCGCAACACAAAGTGCTCATTAACTCGCACCGACCCACGAGACAACACTCTACCTTTGCTATTGTCGCCGAAGGTGATAAACTCCTTTCCGGCCACTGGACTAAGACTGGAGAACAACTTGGCGTTTCCGGTCATGTGCCTCGAGCAACCGGAATCCACCAACCAAACGTTCTCCAATCGTTTTACCTACATCAATAAAAAGACATAGGGTGAACATACGGTCCAACACTGGGGTTAGTGAAGTAGGGAGAATACCAGTGTTGGGCCGGCTACTCAAAAGAACGGTTAGCACAAAAACCATTCCTAGCACGCCTACAGGGAAAGCGATCACCACACTGAGGAAAACGTGGTCCGCTGGGGAAAGAGCGCTCACCGCGATACTCAAAACGCGGTGGAGGAAAGCACTCAACTACAAAGCCACCGCCACGGGGTCCATAGCCTACAACTGCAGGCTCCCGTCGGGCACGACCTCTCCGCTGCCTAGGCCTGAGAACTTGAGGTTCTGGACCTTTGGGCCTAGCAGCACGCCTCTGAACATTCGGCGCATGTACATCATGGAAAGGATGGTACATGTCCGCATTGTTCATCTCCCTAGCACGGCGCGCCTCCCTCTTGCGCCGAAAGCAAAACTCACTCAAGTGTCCATCTCGTCCACAATGCTCACAATGGTACCTCACCGCTCTCAAAGGGGGTTGTTGGTACTCACGGTAGTGGGGGTGGATCACTTTGCCCTTCTGTGGCATGAGTTCCTCCTGAATGGGTGGCATGGTGTCAAGCTTGTTGTTGAGGTGGTTTGGTTTGGGAGCCCAAGATTGTTTCTTTGGTGGAGCTCTCGGAGGTTCAACAAAGACCCCATCCTTGGTGTTAGGCTTGAGAGGCTCTTTGGGTGGAATCTTGGTAAGCTTGGGAGTAGTGGTGGAGTTGGGCTTCTCACATGGGTCAAGACCACTCGACTCTCCAATCTTCCCAAAAGATGAAACATCAACACCTGGAGCAAAGCCTACACCTGGACCTCCAGCAGCTCGCTTGAATTGGGAGATCATCATCCCGAGCTGTGGCTCACCGCTAGACACCCATGACAAGATGGTTCGAAGATATGTGTTTTCCTCCTCGGTTTGCATCTTGTCAGGCTTCACGTTCGCAATCTCCATCTCCAAACCCTCACAAAGAACACACCTAGCCACACATGTGCTACCTGAGTTGGCCTCTTCAAGAGACACAATCTTGGCATTCTTCTCTGACAACTCAGATTGCAAGACAGGACAAGTCTTGCACGCACCCAACAGCGAGGGTCTAGCCTTCAGCTCATCCACCTCTCCTACCAACGCAGCATACTTACCTCTCAAAGTGAGAAGGTCAGTCATGTGCTTGGTGCACATCTCACACTCTACCTCCTCAGACACGACCACGGCGGACTTAGCGAACTCAAGCTCCCTCACCGTGTCCTCCCACTTCTGCCTAAACTCCTTGCGCTCTCTAGCAGCACGCCTAAGCAACTTGTCCTGGCTAAGCAAGGCGGCAGTAAGCTTCTCGACCTCAGCAGAAAGCTCGTTGTGGGTGAGAGATACCTGAGAGGTGTCGTCGTCGTCGTCGTTCCGAGGAGTCTCCTCCAGCTCGCCGTTGACCTCCTTGCCGAGGGCCATGGTGCGGAAGCCATCGTCGTCGGCGAAGAAGCAGAGACTGTTCAGCTTGTCCTCGATCCTCTTCTTCTTCTCAGACTCGTCATCGCTTGAGCAAGCGGAGTCGTCATCCGAGCCGTCGACGTCGCTGAGCGTGGCGAAGAACGCACGCTGCTCAGCCTGGGCCTTCTCCAAGTACTTCTTCTTGATGTACTCCTTGTAGAAGCCGCCCCTCCGCTTGTGCCTTGCGGGGACGTACTTCTCCTTGCGCTTGCCGAAGTCGTACTTGTGCCCATGATCGCCCTTCCCAGATGTGTTCTTCTTCTTGGGACAGTTGGCGATGAAGTGGTCTGGGTCGCCGCACTCAAAGCATCCTGAGCGTCCTCCTCCGTGGCGACGGTTCATGCGGTTGTTGTGGAACCGCGAGAACCGGTTGGCGAGCAATGCCAACTCGTCATCCCCCAAAGACTCCAGCTGGTCCTCTGTGACAGAAAAGATTGAAGAAAGTGCAAGTCCTCCAGAGGGGTTAGCAGAAGAGCCAGAAACCAAAGCCATAGTCGGGCCGAAAGGATTTTCATAAGAAGCCCTCGACATGGCGTCAATCTCACTAGACTTGAGCTTACAGAAGAGCTCGTCGCAAGTGAGGGTCTCATAGTTAGACGATTCGATGATCGCCTGGACCTTTGAGTCCCACACCGACCGATCAAGAGTGTGCAAAAGCTTCAAAGCCCTCTCATGATCGTCAAAAGGCAACAGCTCTTTGTTCGCTCTCATCTTGTTGACAATGACCTGAAAGCGAGCGAATAAACTCTCTATGCTCTCGCCAGGCATGTGTCGAAAGTTCTCATACTCCCGCTTGTGCGACTCGTAGAGACGGGATTTGACTTGAGTGGTTCCTTCATGGAAGCGCATGAGGGTCGCCCAAATCTCCCGAGCAGTGGGGAGGTGAGAAACGCAATCAAACTCAGACATGCTCAAATAGGACAAAAGAGTGTTACGAGCTCGGCTATTTGCTTCGTGCTCATAGATCTGAAGCTGAGTGACACGAGCAGCCAAGACAACGTAATCGGCCCTGTTGCAAATCTCCCAAACAGAAGAGCCCATGCTCTGGAGATAGGCCGACATGCGTATCTTCCAATACGCATAGTTCGTCCCATCAAAGAACGACGGTTTACCCACGCCGCGATCCATGTCGCCTTCTGTGATCTAGAAACGGCTAAGGTGGAAGATCCTTAACCCGCTCTGATACCAATTGAAGGACCGAGAATGCACTAGCAAGGCGACCAGAGGGGGGGTGAATGGGAGCTCAAATATTTCTTTTGAAACTTTGGCCGATTGTCCCAAAATCAACCCCCAAAAGCTACGACCGAGAATGTGATGCCCACGACCCTTGGAAGAGGGTGGATGATCCCTAGGATCACAGCGAGGCACCACAAAGCGATAGCAAACCAAACCGCAAAAGCACCGGATCAAGTTCGACCCTTAAAAACCAAGTCTCGAACGTAGATAGACGACTATGTCGAGAAATCCCCAAATACCGATGCTAACAAGTAGCAAAGATACCTAGAGAGGTTCCTTGGTCAACTACAAGGCCAAACGAGAAGTCCGGAAACCAAGCGAACAAGCCGGGAGAGCAAACGCACAAAACCAGAAGCTTCAGGCGATTCCCGGACTGTCCGGACCTGGGGTCCCGGACTGTCCGCGGTACTGCCGGACTGTCCGCTAGCGAGTGGCGGACTGTCCGCTGGTAAAACTCGCCAAACAACAAAGTTGCTGAAGTTCCCCGGACAGTTCTCGGACTATCCGCGGCTTTGAACTGCGGACTGTCCGCCGATCAACCAAAGCCAAATCAGCCGAAGAACACAGCCACTAGTTCGGCTGCTCCCCGACGCCCGGACTGTCCACTGGTCCGCCGAAGAACAAGTTGATTCAAATGGATTTCGCAAAGACGCACTAGAGAGGGAGATCGAGTGACGGGAAAATCGCGGAGAAACGAAGAACGTGAAGAACACGAACCAAAACGCGAATCAAGTCATCGATCTGCAATCGTGTGGCTACCACACGCTACAACAGTGAGGTTAGGGCCTCACTTCCTCAAAATCTCCAGTACACAGAGGTATGGTTCTCTGCGGATCTCAGCTAGCTATAGCAGGGCATTGGGAGAGCAGGAAACCCTAAGTGCAAAGAGCAAATGACTGAGATAAATGGGGAGGTGGGTGTCTCCCCCTACTTATCCTAATTCTAACTATTCCTAGTTCCCACTCTACCCCTAACTACTTACAGAGCGAACCAGCTAAACCGTAAGGTTATTCTGGACCAACTCGATGGTAGGTGGATCCGACGGCCACGCTCGCACAACTCGTAGCGTTGCCTCAACGCAACCTCCCGATTGCCGCCACGTGCCGCCACCGCTCTGCGTCCTATTCACAGACTCCGCCCCCGGTTTTGTGGCCGAAACCGGGAAACCAGGCCTTCACGTCCACCCCCGGTTTTGAGGCCCAAACCGGGAAACCAGCCTCAAAGTCCATCCCCTGGTTTTGAGGCCTAAACCAGGAAACCCACCAGCGCCCAGGTTTTGAGGCCCAAACCTGGAAACCGTCCTCAGCCCGAGTTTTGTGGCCAAACTCGGAAACCATCCGCGCCCAGGTTTGGAGGCCCAAACCTGGAAACCGTCCACCCGATGGTTGTTCTCTGGCTCTACCACCAAACCAAAGTTGTAGAGGGGATGCACCGCCTGTGCACCCCGTCCACCGACACGTGTCCCCAAGTCCTCGACCCGAGCAACACCGTGCCCGCAAGTCTCCGCTCGTTGCTGTCCCAGGCTGTCAGCCACCACAGCTGATCCTCAGGCCACCGCTCCATCAGTCCAAACCTCACGTCTGCCCTTCACCACTTCCGGTCCGTCGGCACGGCACGTCTCTACTTGACCTTCACCTTGCCCTCGATCACTGTCTCTGTGCTCGACACCTGCACAACACAAGCCAAAGAACCTGCGATCAAACCCGTTGACAATCACTCATCACTCGAGACTCGGCATACACCCATGTATCCGCATTGTGTTTCTATCTTTTTGTTAAAGCTCAGTTGGTTCTTCACTGCCGAGGTCAAGCCCTGGATCTTGGAGTTCATGCTTTCCAGGGTATTGACATTATGGGCAAGCTTCTTGGTGATGCTCTCATTGATCTTTGCTTGCCCCAACAAAAGATCCTTGAACGTAGGTATGTTGGATTTGTTGGAGTTTTAGCCCTGGTTACCACCTTGATATGGAGGTCGATGCTGATTGTTCCATGAGTTCCCGCCCTACGGACGAAACTTGTTGTTGATGTACGCAACATCTTCGCGGGTCTCGAGGCAATCATTCCCCAAGTGCCTGGTTACTGCACACAGTTCGCATGTCATGCATGCGTCCATGGCTTGGATGGTGTTTCGTTCTTCCCTTTTTGTCGCCTTCCCGTCCAGCCTCTTGAGCAGAAGATCTATTTTTGCGGTAAGCATGTCCGTCTCCTTCACGGTATGCATAACTTTTTGTGATTTGGCTTGGGTCCTTCAATCCCCCCAAGCTTGGTTCACAATAATTTTATCAATCAGGGCCTTAGTGCAGATACATGGGTGTATGCCGAGTCTCGAGTGATGAGTGATTGTCAACGGGTTTGATCGCATGTTCTTTGGCTTGTGTTGTGCAGGTGTTGAGCACGGAGACAGTGATCAAAGGCAAGGTGAAGGTCAAGTAGAGACGTGTCGTGCCGACGGACCGAGAGTGGTGAAGGGTGGACGTGAGGCTTGGACTAAGGGACCGGTGGCCTGAGGATTAGCTGTGGAGGCTGACAGCCTGGGACAGCGACGACCGGAGACTTGCGGGGCATGGTGTTGCTCGGGTCGTGGACCTGGGGACACGTGTCAGTGGATGGGGTGCACGGGCGGTGCATCCCCTCTACAGCGTCGGTTTGGTGGTAGAGCCAGAGAAAAACCATCGGGAGGATGGTTTCCCGGTTTGGGCCTCAAAACCTGGGTGCTGTTGGTTTCCGAGTTTGGGCCACAAAACTCGGGCTGAGGACGGTTTCCTGGTTTGGGCCTCAAAACCTGGGCGCTATGGGTTTCTGAGTTTGGGCCACAAAACTCAGGTGATGGACGGCTGGTTTCCCAGTTTGGGCCTCAAAACCGGGGGTTGGTCGTGAAGGCTGGTTTCCCGGTTTAGGCCTCAAAACCGGGGGCGAAGTCCGGAAAAAGGACAAGCAGAGTGGTGGTGGCACGTGGCGGCAATCGATGAGGTTGCGTCGAGGCAACGCTACCAGTTGTGCGGGCGTGGCCATCGGATCACCATCATCTTCGAGTTGGTCCAGGATAGCCTTAGGGTTTGGCGGGTTCGCTCTGTAAATAACTAGGGGTAGAGTGGGAATTAGAATTAGGATAAGTAGAGGGAAACACCCACCTCCCAAACAATCTCAGTCATTTGCTCTTTGCTTCTAGGGTTTCCTGCTCTCCCTATTCCCTGCTGTAGCGAACTGAGATCCACAGAGAAGAGAACCATACCTCTGTGTCCGTGAGATTTTGAAGAAGTGAGACCGTAATCTCACTGTTGTAGCGTGTGGTAGCCACACGGTTGCAAATTCATGGTTGTGATTCACGTTTTGTTCTTGTTCTTCGCGAATTGCTTTTCTCCACGATTTTCCCGTTGATCGATCTCTTTGTTCGTTGCGTCTTTTGCAATTCCATTTAAACAGAGATGTTCTAGATCGTGAGGCACTTCTTTCCACCGAAGGAATTCTCATCTAACCTCACGAGCTAGTAGATCAGTTGATTTTTTGTTTAGGGTCAAGTTTTTCTCCCTTCCCCTGAATTCCTTCGATTCATCGATTTAGTGATAGGTTCGAGCAATGATCTATTAGAGATAGCTCACTATCCTCCTTGTGACTCCTCTCACCAAGTTTGATCCCTAGAGGATTTGTTTTGGGTGAGATCGAGTCGAATCGGTGGACGAACAACACATCTTCGGGGTGACCGGACGCTTGGCTCGGGCTGACCGGACGCACCCCTGGAGTCCGGTCATTGAATGTTCTTCGTGATTCTTCTCCGTGTGTTGACCGGACTCTCCCGTGGATACTGACCGGACGCACAGTTCACACTATTCATGTTTTTGTCTGAACTGACCGGACTCTGAGGCTGTGACCGGACGCTCGAGGACTGTGAGTCCGGTCACAAACAGAGAGTTCCCAAATTAGTTTTTGCTCGATCGGACGCGTCCGGTGGGTCTAGACCGGACACAGGGTGAGTCCGGTCAGAATTGTTTTGCTCCGTTTCGTCTGCAGTTCGTTCGTTCTTTGTCAGTTTTGATTTCTGGCTTTTGCGTTGGGTTTCTAGAGTTGTGTAGTGTCCCGCTGTGCTTCATGGAAGCATCCACCCTTCATCTAGGGTCGTGGACACTTGCAAGCTCTAGGGTTTGCTCTTGGGCTTGATTCTCGGGACAGTGGCGACAAGTTTCCGGTAGGAAATTTTGAAGCACCCATTCACCCCCCCCTCTGGTCGCTTTCTAGTAGCACTCTCGGTCCTTCAATTGGTATCGGAGCAGGTTAAGGATCTTCCACCTTAGCTGGTTCCAGATACAGAGAAGGCGACATGGATCGTGGCGTGGGCAAACCACCGTTCTTCGATGGGACGAACTATGCGTATTGGAAGATACGTATGTCGGCCTATCTCCAGAGCATGGGTTCTTCTGTTTGGGAGATTTGCAACAAGGCCGATTACGTTGTCTTGGCTGCTCGTGTTACTCAGCTTAAGATGGATGAGCACGATGCCAATAGCCGAGCGCGTAACGCTCTTTTCTCCTGTTTGAGCATGTCCGAGTTTGATTGCGTTTCTCACCTCCCCACTGCTCGGGAGATTTGGGCGACCCTCATGCGCTTCCATGAAGGAACCACTCAAGTCAAATCCCGTCTCTACGAGTTGCACAAGCGGGAGTATGAGAACTTTCGACACATGCCTGGCGAGAGCATAGAGAGTTTATTCGCTCGCTTTCAGGTCATTGTCAACAAGATGAGAGCGAACAAAGAGCTGTTGCCTTTTGACGATCATGAGAGGGCTTTGAAGCTTTTGCACACTCTTGATCGGTCGGTGTGGGACTCAAAGGTCCAGGCGATCATCAAATCGTCTAACTATGAGACCCTCACTTGCGACGAGCTCTTCAGTAAGCTCAAGTCTAGTGAGATTGACGCCATGTCGAGGGCTTCTTATGAAAATCCTTCCGGCCCGACTATGGCTTTGGTTTCTGGCTCTTCTGCTAACCCCTCTGGAGGACTTGCACTTTCTTCAATCTTTTCTGTCACAGAGGACCAGCTGGAGTCTTTGGGGGATCACGAGTTGGCATTGCTCGCCAACCGGTTCTCGCGGTTCCACAACAACCGCATGAACCGTCGCCGCGGAGGAGGACGCTCAGGATGCTTTGAGTGCGGCGACCCCGACCACTTCATCGCCAACTGTCCCAAGAAGAACAAGCAATCTGGGAAGGGCGATCATGGGCACAAGTACGACTCCGGGAAGCGCAAGGAAAAGTACGTCCCCGTGAAGTAGAAGCGGAAGGGCAGCTTCAACAAGGAGTACATAAAGAAGAAGTACTTGGAGAAGGCTCAGGCTGAGCAGCGTGCGTTCTTCGCCACGCTCAGTGACGTCGACGACTCGGATGACGACTCCGCTTCCTCAAGCGACGACGAGTCCGAGAAGAAGAAGAGGATCGAGGACAAGCTGAATGGCCTCTGCTTCTTCGCCGACAACGAGGGCTTCTGCACCATGGCCCTCGGCAAGGAGGTCAACAGCGAGCTAGAGGACATCCCTCGGAACGACGACGACGACGATGACACCTCCTAGGTATCTCAGACCCCTGATGAGCTTTCTGCTGAGGTCGAGAAACTTACTGCCGCTCTCCTTGGTCAACACAAGTTGCTTAGGCGCGCTGCTAGAGAGAGGAAGGAGTTTAGGCAGAAGTGGGAGGATACGGTGAAGGAACTTGAATCTGTCAAGTCCACCGTTGTTGTCATAGATGAGGAGGAGTGTGAGATGTGCTCCACACACATGACTGATCTTCTCACCTTGAGAAGTAAGTATGCTGTGTTGGTGGGAGAGGTGGATGAGCTTAGAGCTAGATCTTCGGTGCTTGGTGCGTGCAAGTCTTGTGCAGGCTTGCAATCCGAGTTGGCAAAGAAGAATGCCAAGATTGTGTCTCTTGAGAAGGCTAGCTCGGATAGCACTTGTGTGGCTAGGTGCGCTTTGTGCGAGGGTTTAGAGATGGAGATTGCATATGTGAAGCATGACAAGATGCAAACCGAGGAGGAAAACACATACCTTCGAACCATCTTGTCATGGGTGTCTTGTGGTGAGCCGCAGCTTGGGATGATGATTTCCCAGTTCAACCGTGCTGCTGGAGGTCCTGGTGTGGGTTTTGCTCAGGGCTTTGATGTTTCTTCTTTTGGCAAGATTGGTGAGTCGAGTGGTCTTAACCCGAGTGAGAAGCCCAACTCCACCACTACTCCCAAGCTTACCAAGATACCATCCAAAGAGCCTCTCAAGCCTAACACCAAGGATGGAGTGTATGAGGAACCTCCGAGAGCTACATCCAAGAAACAAGTGTGGCATCCCAAACCCAACCACCTGAAAAACAAGCTTGACACAATGCCACCTATCCAGAAGGAGCTAATGCTACAGAAGGGCAAAGTGATCCACACCCACTACCGTGAGTACCAACAACCCCCTATGAGAGCGGTGAGGTACCATTGTGAGCACTGTGGGAGAGATGGACACTTGAGTGAGTTTTGCTTTAGGCGCAAGAGAGAGGAGCGCCGTACCAGGGAGATGGACAATGCGGACATGTACCATCCCTTCCATGATGTACATGTGCCGAATGTCCAGAGGACAGCTGCTAGGCCTAGAGGTGCAGTGCCTCAAGGTCCTAGGCGTCAGGGAGGAGTTGCCCGGCGGGGTCCCGACTTTGCAGGATACGGACCCCGTGGCGGAGTCTTTGTTGAGCATTACCCTCCACCACGTTTTGACTATCGCGATGGACGCTCTTTCCTTAGCGGACCATGTTTTCCTGTGCGTGGTGATCGCTTTCCCCGTAGGCATGCTAGGAATGGTTTTTCTGCTAACCGTTCTTTTGAGCAGCCGGCCCAACACTGGTACTCTTCCTACTTCACTAACCCCAGTGTTGGACCATATGCTCACCCTATGTCTTTTTATTGATTTAGGTAAAACAATTGGAGAACGTTTGGTTGGTGGATTCCGGTTGCTTGAGGCACATGACCGGAAACGCCAAGTGGTTCTCCAGTCTTAGTCCTGTCGCTGGCAAGGAGTTTATCACCTTCAGCGACAATAGCAAAGGTAAGGTATTGTCTCGTGGGTCGGTGTGAGTTAATGAGCACTTTGTGTTGCGCGATGTTGCTCTTGTTTCTAACTTGCATTTTAACCTTCTTTCTGTTTCGCAACTCTTTGATGATGACTATGAGATTTGTTTTAAGCCGAATCTCAGTCGTATTTTGGATCCTCAGGGCAATCTTGTTTGTGTGATTTCACCCTTTGGGAAAGTCTTTCGTGCAAATTTCTCAGAGTCGTTTGGAGTTTCTCGTTGTCTTGTAGCTGGACCTTCCTCTTCTGATCTTTGGAAGTGGCATAGGAGACTAGGACATTTGAGCTTCGACTTGCTTGCAAGGCTTAGTTCACTTGGCCTAATCTGAGGATTGCCCAAGTTGTGCATGGAGAAGGATCTTGTTTGCCATTCTTGTAGACATGGGAAGATGGTTGCCGCTCCCCACCATCCAGTGACTCAGGTCATGACTAAGCGCCCTGGAGAGCTTTTGCACATGGACCTTGTTGGTCCGGCTCGGGTGAGCTCGGTTGGGGGGAAGTGGTATGTGCTTGTTGTTGTTGACGATTTTTCGAGATATTCGTGGGTTTTCCTTTTAGCTGAGAAAACTGAGACTTTCTCTTTTGCTCGCAATCTGATTTTGCGTCTTCAGAACGAGTTCCCTTTGAACTCGATGCGAGCTATTAGAAGTGATAATGGTTCCGAATTCAAAAATTTGGATTTTGAGAAGTTTTGTAACTCTTTGGGTTTGGAGCATCAGTTTTCTTCCCCCTACACACTGCCACAGAATGGTGTTGTAGAGAGGAAGAATCGGACCCTTGTAGAGATGGCCAGGACGATGCTCGATGAGCATAGGACTCCTAGGCGGTGTTGGGCCGAAGCTATGAGCACTGCATGCTATATCTCCAATCGCATTTTCCTCCGAGCCTTCTTGAAAAAGACTTCTTATGAGTTGCGTTTTGGAAGACAACCCAAAGTGAGTTATTTTAGAGTTTTTGGTTGCCATTGTTTTATACTCAAGAAAGGCAACCTGGACAAATTTGAGTCTCGTTCTTCGAACGGTGTATTTTTGGGTTATGGGGCTCATACTCATGCTTATCGTGTACTTAACCTTGATACTAACCGAGTCATGGAGACATCCGATGTCACCTTCGATGAGACCATGGTTTGTCCTTCTTCTCGTTTTGAGCGTGCAGGTGATCATGAGGTCAGTGAACCTCTTTTCGATGATGAGGATGAGGATGCTGAAGGCATGGGTGACCCAGCATCACCTCCACCTGCTGTGCCGCATGGAGCGGCTTCTACTATGACTCACGGCCCCGATCCCTCTTCTTTGACTTGGGGGCCGTGGGATCCGCCACCCCGAGCGGTACCTTTTGTACCCGGGGAGGCACCAGCTGCTGTTGAGGGGGAGGTCTCTTCAGCTCAGGAGGCGCCACGACACATTCCGCACCAACACCCTCCTCAACAGATGATCGGCAGCATCGGCGAACGTGTCACTCAGTCTAGGTCACAACAAATCTCTCACTTTGCTCATTCTGCTTTTGTTGCTGATTTTGAACCCCGAGATGTTGGACACGCTTTGACGGATCCGGATTGGGTAAATGCCATGCATGAGGAGCTTGAAACTTTGAGAGAAATCGGGTTTGGGTGTTGGTTCCACCTCCTCCAGGCTGTAATCCTATTGGGACAAAATGGGTTTTCAAAAACAAACAAGGAGAGGATGGCCACATTGTGAGGAACAAGGCCAGACTTGTAGCCAAGGGTTATAGTCAGAAGGAGGGAATAGACTATGAGGAGACTTTTGCTCCTGTAGCTCGTTTGTAGGCTATTAGGATACTCTTGGCTTTTGCTGCATCCAAAGGGTTTAAACTTTTTCAAATGGATGTCAAGAGTGCCTTCTTAAATGACTACATAGAATAAGAGGTTTATGTCGAACAACCCCCCGGTTTTGAAAAGCACAAAGCTTTGTATGGTTTGAAACAAGCCCCTAGAGCCTGGTATGATAGGTTGAAAACCTTTTTGCTTGCTAAGGGTTTTAAAATGGGATGTGTGGATAAAACGCTTTTTCTCCTCAAGCAAGGCAAAGACACTCTCTTGGTCCAGATTTACGTGGATGATATCATTTTCGGTGGTTCTTCTCACGCTTCGGTTGCCAAGTTTGCAGACTTAATGAGCAGGGAGTTCGAGATGAGTATGATGGGCGAGCTGACATTCTTTCTCGAATTGCAAATTAAGCAATCCCGAGAAGGAACGTTTGTGCACCAGGGAAAGTACACCAAAGACTTGCTGAAGAAGTTCGATATGGGTGAGGCCAAGCCTCTTCCAACACCCATGTCGACCATGACGGCCCTGGATGCGGACAAGGATGGAGAAGCTGCGGACCAGAAGGAGTACCGGAGTATGATCGGGTCGCTGCTGTACCTGACGGCGACACGCCCGGACATCCAGTTCGCGGTGTGTCTTTGTGCGCGATTTCAGTCGTCGCCGCGCACTTCTCACCGTCAGGCGGTCAAGCGCATTGTGAGGTACTTATGCTTCACTCCAGAGTTTGGGATTTGGTATTCTGCTTCCTCCACCCTCTCCCTTTGCGGTTATTCCGATGCCGATTTTGCTGGTTGCCGAGTTGAGCGCAAGTCCACTTCAGGGACTTGTCAGTTTATTGGCTCTTCTCTTGTATCTTGGTCTTCTCGCAAGCAGTCTAGTGTCGCTTAGTCTACCACAGAGGCTGAATATGTTGCTGCGGCTAGCTGCTGTTCTCAGTTACTTTGGATGATGGCCATTTTGCGTGATTTTGGTCTGAGTTTTTCTCGCGTGCCTTTGCTTTGTGACAACACGAGTGCTATTAGCGTTGCTAGGAACCCCGTGCTGCATTCTAAGACCAAACACATTGATGTGCGCTTTCATTTTCTGCGAGACCATTATGAGAAGGGTGATATCGACCATCGCCATGTCGATACTCATCATCAGTTGGCTGATATTTTCACCAAGCCTTTGGACCAATCAACCTTTAATCGGTTGAGAGGTGAGCTTGGTGTATGTTTCCCTTTTTACATGGGGGAAACATTTTGGTTCTTGTATCATATTGACTAAATTCTTTTTCTTCGTTCACTGTTTTTTAGCCTTGGTTAGTTAGTTTTTTGCATTTCAACATGCATCTTTACTTTCTGAGCTTCATCCATATAATCTTTAGAATGTGATTATGTTCTATCTAGTATGCTCCAATGCTTTATGATGATGCGTGTAACTTATGCTCTTTCTGATCACTGATACATGTTGTGAGCTGAGCTATTTTTTGAATGGTGAACCTGCTTAATGAACATAAAACTTGAAACTGTTCACCATTGAGATATGCAACTAACATGTGTAGGATGTGTTGAATTCAGTCATGCTTTTCATATATGCTAGGTTGCTATGTCTCTAGTTCTGAGTCATTCACTTGCTTGGTTTGTTCATATTCTGTTTAAAATTTGAACCAAGTTTTAAGTGAATTGAAAAGATCGAGGTGGGATTGCTTGTCAACACATCACGGTATCGAGACTGTTTCTCATTGCACATTGAGTTAAACTTGAGCCGTGAAGTGTATGACCGAAACCGACGCTTTAAGCTTTTGATTGCATATGCATAAGCTTAGGTCGGTTGAAAAGTTAGGCAACGACAAGCTTTCAACCTCTCGCAATCACATGCTGAATTCTAAACTTGTGAAATTTCACCGCTGCAACTCCGATTAAAATTTAAAATCACAAGTGTATGTTTCATTCTATAGCATGATGTTTGAACTTTGCTAGGGGTAGTTCACCTTGTATACATGCTTAGCACTTGCCTGAGTTTCTGTCTATACATGTGTAGTGATATTTTGATGGTGAATACCTTTTTGGCTAAAAACTGCTCACTTTGCTCACTTGTTCATATTTCGTATCTGGTGATCAGTTTGAGCCTTTGCTTGCATTTTGTGGATGTTATTGAGTCATTGGAGTTATACTATGTGGAGTATCTTCTCTTTGTACTGACTATATTCCTGAAGCTGCTAACTTGCATTTTGACTCATATGCATTTTGGAAGGGGGAGAAACTTGCTTAATGCTGCATTTTTCCTTGATGGTGCATTTTCAACTAAGGGGGAGAAAATATGGTCAAATCATGCCTTCTAAGTTCAACTAACTAAGCGGGAGAAAAATTTTCAAAATCATGTGCTTCCCGAGTTGAACTAAGGGGGAGATTTCCTGGTTGTGTGCATCATTTCCAATTGGTTCGAAGCGTTTTTGCTAGTTGTGTTGAGCCTTTGCCTCTTTCTTGAGGGACTAGCATTCGCCTTTCAGTTTTTCAATTGGTGTCGAGCTCTAGTGTTCTTGACAGTTGGTTTCGAGCTTTCTTGCTAGCGGTGTTGAGCCTGTTCTACCTCTTCTTGAGGGCTAGCTTTGTTTTGCTTGGTTGCATCGAGCCGTTGCCCATGTCTTTGGGGACCAAGTTGTCTTGCTCTTTCCACTTGACCTTCTTCGGCTTCGCTATGCTTTTGGGTCATTTGGTCGAGTTCTCTCCTCTTCTTCCTCCTTCTTCTATTTCCATTATGATTTGTGTGTGTAGTTGACAATGCACTCATCAAGGGGGAGATTGCGAATACATGGGTGTATGCCGAATCTCTAGTGATGAGTGATTGTCAACGGGTTTGATCGCATGTTCTTTGGCTTGTGTTGTGCAGGTGTTGAGCACAGAGACAGTGATCAAAGGCAAAGTGAATGTCAAGTAGAGACGTGCCGTGCCGACGGACCGAGAGCGGTGAAGGGCGGACGTGAGGCTTGGACTGAGGGACCGGTGGCCTGAGGATCAGCTGTGGTGGCTGACAGCCTGGGACAGCGATGAGCGGAGACTTGTGGGGCATGGTGTTGCTCGGGTCGTGGACCTGGGGACACATGTCGGTGGACGTGGTGCACAGGCGGTGCATCCCCTCTACAGCGTCGGTTTGGTGGTAGAGCCAGAGAAAAAACATCGGGAGGATGGTTTCCAGGTTTGGGCCTCAAAACCTGGGTGCTGTTGGTTTCCGAGTTTGGGCCACAAAACTCGGGCTGAGGACGGTTTCCAGGTTTGGGCCTCAAAACCTGGGCGCTGCGGGTTTCTGAGTTTGGGCCACAAAACTCAGGCGATGGACGGCTGGTTTCCACGTTTGGGCCTCAAAACCGGGGGTTGGTCGTGAAGGCTGGTTTCCCAGTTTGGGCCTCAAAACCGAGGGCGAAGTCCGGGAGAAGGACAAGCAGAGCGGTGGCGGCACGTGGCGGCAATCGGTGAGGTTGCGTCGAGGCAACGCTACCAGTTGTGCGGGCGTGGCCGTCGGATCACCATCATCTTCGAGTTGGTCCAGGATAGCCTTAGGGTTTGGCTGGTTCGCTTTGTAAATAACTAGGGGTAGAGTGGGAATTAGAATTAGGATAAGTAGAGGGAGACACCCACCTCCCAAACAATCTCAGTCATTTGCTCTTTGCTTCTAGGGTTTCCTGCTCTCCCTATTCCCTGCTGTAGCGAACTTTGATCCACAGAGAAGAGAACCATACCTCTGTGTCCGTGAGATTTTGAGGAAGTGAGACTGTAATCTCACTGTTGTAGCGTGTGGTAGCCACACGGTTGCAAATTCGTGGTTGTGATTCACGTTTTGTTCTTGTTCTTCGCGAATTGCTTTTCTCCACGATTTTCCCGTTGATCGATCTCTTTGTTCGTTGCGTATTTTGCAATTCTGTTTGAACAGAGATGTTCTAGATCGTGAGGCACTTCTTTCCACCGAAGGAATTCTCCGCTAACCTCACGAGCTAGTAGATCAGTTGATTTTTTGTTTCGGGTCAAGTTTTTCTCCCTTCCCCCGAATTCCTTCGATTCATCGATTTAGTGATAGGTTCGAGCAATGATCTCTTAGAGATAGCTCACTATCCTCCTTGTGACTCCTCTCACCAAGTTTGATCCCTAGAGGATTTGTTTTGGGTGAGATCGAGTCGAATCGGTGGACGAACAACACATCTTCGGGGTGACCGGACGCTTGGCTCGGGCTGACCGGACGCACCGCTAGAGTCTGGTCGTTGAATGTTCTTCGTGATTCTTCTTTGTGTGCTGACCAGACTCTCCCATGGATACTGACCGGACGCACAGTTCACACTGTTCATGTTTTTATCTGAACTGACCGGACTCTGAGGCTGTGACCGGACACTCGAGGACTGTGAGTCCGGTCACAAACAGAGAGTTCCCAAATCAGTTTTTGCTCGTCCGGACGCGTCCGGTGGGTCTAGACCGGACACAGGGTGAGTCTGGTCAGAACTGTTTTGCTCCGTTTCGTCTGCAGTTCGTTCGTTCGTTGTCGGTTTTGATTTCCGGCTTTTGCGTTGGGTTTCTAGAGTTCTGTAGTGTCCCGCTGTGCTTCGTGGAAGCATCCACCCTTCATCTAGGGTCGTGGACACTTGCAAGATCTAGGGTTTGCTCTTGGGCTTGATTCTCGGGACAGTGGCGACAAGTTTCCGGTAGGAAATTTTGAAGCTCCCATTCACCCCCCCCTCTGGTCGCTTTCTGGTAGCACTCTCGGTCCTTCACTTAGCCCCGTTAACAGTCAGGGACATGAATGCCCCTCCAGCTGCAGCTTCCAGGTGCCCCTTTGACATGGGCGTGAGCCCTCGTAGAAGGTTTGGAGCACCAGCTATTCTTCCATCCCATGATGGGGATAGGCTGCAATATATTCTTGCAGCCGTTCCCATGCCTCGGGCATGGATTCTATTGAGCTCTGCTGCAAGCTGGTAATTTGTCCCCTCAGGGCAGTTGTTTTGCCCAAGGAGAAGAACTTTGCAAGGAAGGCTGCCGAACATTTGTCCCACGTGGTGACATCTGTTGGGTTCTTGTAAAACCACTGTTTCACCTTCCCCACAAGTGAGAAGGGAAATAGATGGAGCCTGAAGACATCTTGCGTGTGATGTCTTTAATGATGGTGTCATAGAGCTTGAAGGACCGGATTAGCGACCAGAGGGGGGGTGAATGGGAGCTTCAAATTCAACTCGTGAATTGTATAGCCCTTGTCTCAGAAAGTCACCCCAAAAGCGAAGACTCGAAACCACCGGAGTGTTCACGACCTACGAGTAGGTGGATACCCTAGGAGATGTCCTAGTGGTATAGCGGAACCTCCGGAGAAACCCCAAAACCAACTGCCAAAGCCACGGAACAAAACTGAACAATCAGCAGGTTCGCGGACTGTCCGGGGTCAGGGTCCCGGACTGTCCGCCCAACGCCGGACTGTCCGCCTCTGGAGGTGCGGACTGTCTGCCGGCAAAAGGACGGAAACAGAACTGTTCTGATCAAGTTCTGGATGACTCCCGGACTGTCCGCGGTTTGCACGCCGGACAGTCCGCGGTACAAGTGAACAGTGACCGTCGAGCGTCCGATGCTGACCCTGTGCTGCGTTCGATGTGACCCCGGACTGTCCGCTGTTCACTGGCGGACTGTCCGCTTGTCACGAGACCGAGAACAGTATCGCTCTACGCAGTTCGGACCTAGCCAAGCCCCGAGTCCCGGACTGTCCGCCACTGAAGGGGCGGACTGTCTGCGGATGAGCAGAACACAGGAAAAACGCTCGGGACAAGCTCCAAATCAATCGAAACTTCACCAAACCAAAAGGGGCTTCGATCAAACTCCTCCCAGGTGTTCCTCTATGTATTGGGTGGTAATCCTAAGAAATCATCGCACCAATCCAAGTCAATTGATAGAAATCTGAGGATCACCGGAAAAGGGAAAGAAAGAAGAATGAACACGAAATCAACCCGATCTATGGATTCATGAGGTTAGGAGAGAAATCCTTCGGTAGAAAGAAGGGGCTCACGACCAAGAACAAATTGATTCAAGTGGAATCAAAAATCATCTCGTGAAGAGAGAGAACGAAGCAAATCTCCTAGAGATGAAAAAACCAAAACGTGAAGAACACAAAGCACGATTCGATTTCAGCCGAAATTCCTCCACACGAGGAGACAACGAGAATACGGTCTCGTTTCCTCAAAGATCCAAATACACAGAGGTATGATTGCCGTCTTTGCGGATCGCTTGCAGCGAGGTATGATTAGAACCTAAGCGAGGGCTAGAGAGAGAGAGCTCAGGAACAAATGACTGCAAGGATAGAGGGAGAGGAGGGGTGCCCCTCTTATTTATAGCCTAAAACAATAATCCCCTTACTACCCCTAGATACTTGAGCAAAACGGCCAACCCTAGGGGTATCCCGATCCAACTCTGTTGATAGTTGATCTGACGGCCACGCGCCTTCCTCATCCGTAGCTTCGCCTCGACGCAAGCCTCCGGATGCCGCCACGTGCCGCCCAATCGACCGCCGCGCCTACCTCGTGGATAGCCTCGCCTCTGCGCCAGCCTCTCCACGCCGCCACGCGTCGACCGTCCTTTTTGCGGACCTCCCCCCGGTTTTGAGGCCGAAACCGGGAAACCTGGGCCTTCCCCCGGTTTTGAGGCCGAAACCGGGAAACCTGTCCTCAGGCTGAGTTTGTGGCCCAAACTCAGAAACCCGCACGCCCAGGTTTTGTGGCCCAAACCTGGAAACCGTCCTTGCCGAGTTTTGAGGCCCAAACTCGGAAACCGGCCACCCCGAGTTTTGAGGCCCAAACTCGGAAACCGACGAGGGTAGCTTTTCGAGGCTTTGCTACCGAACCCGTGCCGAAGACGGGATGTGGTTCGCACACCCCGAGTTCCAGCACCGATGCTGGAGCATGTCCAGCCTCCACGCCGGGCAACCTCCCGACTCGGCCGATGCACCGCACATCTCCATGTACTCTTGCTTGTCAACGCCACGTGCCAGCTACCACAGCTGATCCTCAGGTCTCCTGGTCCGTCGGTCCAAGCTCCACGTCCGCCCTTCACCGCTCCCGGTCCGTCGGCACGGCACGTCCCTACTTGACCTTCACCTCACCTTCCACCACTGCCCGAGCTCCGCACCTGCACATCAACACAGCCAAGAGACATGTTGCCCGTTGATCAATCACTCATCACTCAGGAAGGGAACCACAAGGGCACATATCAACCTTGTGTTCTCAATCTCCCCCTTGATGAGTGCATCGTCAACTCATAGTATCCGTAACCAGAATAGAAGGAAGCAGAAATAGATAGAAAGGAAAAAACTCACTCGAAATGTTCAAAAGCCAGAGAAAAGGCCGAAGAAGAACAATTCGAGATAAGCGAAGCTTGGTCCCCAAAGACATGGGCAACGGTTTGACACAACCAAGCAAAAGATCGGAGCAACAACTCATCAGAAGCAAAACTCGATCAAAATGAGAGCACAAAACTTGGTTCCCAAAGACATGGGCAACGGCTCGACGCAACCAAGTCAGAAACAAGCTAGTCCTCAAGAAGAGGCAGAATGGGCTCAACACCACTAGATGAAAGCTCATAACTCAAGATAGGCAGAAAAACTCCCCCTCACTCAAAGAACTCCCCCTCAGCAAGTGAAGCATAAGTTGCAAATTGTCACCACAGAAAATCGAAATCTCATTGTCACCACAGAAAATCGAAATCTCATCTTCGAAAACATTCTCCCCCTTGGGGGCAATTTGCAAACAAAAAGAGAGGAAAAAGAGCTCAAGTGAGTCAAACGGAGCTAGGTCATGCCTATCGGAGTCAAGAACATGCATATGAGTCAAAAATGCATGTTAGCAGCTCCAGGTATATACTCGAAAGAGTGAAAGAATGTTCTAATGAGTGTTGATTCGAATACATAGCAACATACACAAGTGCTAGCAGAGGCTCAAACTGATCACTGACAACAAAATATGAATGCATAAGCTTAGTGAGCAGTTTTAAGCCATTAGAAAGGAGTTTCACCATGAAATTAGCAGTAAGCATGTATAAACAGGAAGTCAAACAAGTGCTAATCATATATGTAAGGTGAACTACCCCTAGCAAGGTTCAACCATCATGCTATAGAGTGAAACATAAACTTGTGTTTTTAGATTTTATCGGAGATATTTGCAGCGGTTTTTACACAAGATTAAATTCAGCAAGTGATTGCGAGAGGTTGAAAGTTTGTCATTGTCTAACTTTCCAACCGTGCTAAGCCTATGCATATGCAATCAGGAGCTTAAAGCATCGGTTTCGGTCTTACACTACACGGCTCAAGTTTAACTCAAAGTGCTATGAGAAACAGTCTCGATACCATGATGTGCTGACAAAGCAATCCCATCTCGATCTTTTTAATTCACTAAAACTTGGTTCATTTTAAGCAGATTATGAACATACCAAGCAAGTGAAAGACTCAGAACTAGAGACATAGCAACCTAGCATATATGAGATAGCTCAAGAGACCTCAACTCATCCTACACATGCTAGTTGCAAATCTCAATGGTGAACATGTATCCAGTTTTAAGTTCATTAAGCATGTTCAGGGTTCTGAAAAATTAGCTTAGCTCACAAGAAGTAAAAGTGATCAAAGAGAGCCTAAGCTACAAGCATCATCATATATTATCGAAGCATACACTAATCAGAGCATAAATTCATTCTAAGGAATATAGACATGAAGCTTGAAGTAAAATAGGTATGCATGATGAAGTCAGAATCGGAGCCAAAGAAAAACAGAAAGACTCAAGACCCAAAAACAAAAAGCATCAGAAACTCAGATTATAGTACAATAAGCAAAATGTTTCCCCCATCTAAAAGGGGAAACACACACCAAGCTCACCTCTCAACCTAGCAAAAGTGGAGAGATCCAAAGGCTTGGTAAAAATATCCGCAACCTGGTTATGGGTGGCTACATGCCTAAGATCAATGTCGCCTTTCTCATAGTGATCACGAAGAAAGTGAAAGCGAACATCGATGTGCTTGGTCTTGGAGTGAAGAACAGGGTTCTTTGCTACACTAATGGCAGAAGTGCTGTCGCAAAGCAAAGGGACCCGACTGAAATCTAGACCAAAATCACGCAATGTAGCAACCATCCATAAAAGCTGCGAAGCACAAGAAACAGCGGCAACATACTCGGCTTCTGTAGTAGACTGGGCTACGTTCGACTGTTTGCGAGAAGACCACGAAACCAAAGAAGAGCCAAGAAACTGACACATCCCAGAAGTAGACTTACGCTCAAGCCGACAGCCGGCAAAATCCGCATCGGAATAACCACAAAGCGAAAGAGTCGAAGAAGAAGAGTACCAAAGTCCGAACTCAGGAGTGTATCGGAGGTACCTCATGATGCGCTTGACCGCTTGCTTGTGGGAAGTCCGAGGGGACGCCTGAAAATGAGCGCACAGACACACAGAGAACTATATATCTGGCCTCGTTGCCGTCAGGTACAGAAGCGAGCCAATCATGCTTCTGTACTCCTTCTGGTCAACCGGCTCTCCGTCCTGGTCCGTGTCCATCACCGCAGTCGTCGGCATGGGCGTCGTAAGAGGCTTGGCCTCGCCCATGTCGAACTTCTTCAGGATGTCCTTCGTATATTTGCCTTGATGCACAAACGTCCTGTCTTGGGTTTGATTGATTTGCAACCCAAGGAAGAAGGTCAACTCGCCCATCATACTCATCTCGAACTCCCTGCTCATAGTATCTGAAAACTTTGCAACAAGAGCATGAAAAGAGCCACCAAAGATGATGTCATCCACGTAAATCTGGACTAACAGGGTATTGTTGCCTTGCTTGAGGAGAAACAAAGTTCTATCAACCCGTCCCATTTTGAAACCCTTGGAGAGTAGAAAGTTTTTCAAACGATCATACCACGCTCTCGGGGCTTGTTTCAAACCATACAACGCTTTTGAAAGTTTATAAACATGGTTTGGAAACTTGGGATCCTCAAAGCTAGGGGGTTGCCTAACATAAACCTCTTCCTCTATATACCCATTCAAGAAGGCACTCTTGACATCCATCTGGTAAAGCTTAAAACCCTTCGAAGCAGCAAAGGCTAGAAGGATTCTAATGGCTTCTAAACGGGCTACAGGGGCAAAGGTTTCATCATAGTCTATACCCTCTTTCTGGCAGAAACCCTGGGCTACTAGCCTAGCCTTGTTCCTCCTAACCATCCCATCCTCACCCTCTTTGTTTTTGAAAACCCATTTGGTACCTATAGGGTGGCATTGTGGTGGAGGTGGAACTAAGGTCCAGACTTTGTTTCGCTCAAAGTTTTTTAGCTCCTCATGCATGGCATTCACCCAGTTAGAATCAGAAAGTGCGTGTCCAACATCTTTGGGCTCAAAAGATGCAACGAATGCAGAATGAGCAAAGTGGGAGATTTCATACGCTCGCGACCGCGTGACTCGCTGGTCGATGCCGCCGATCATCTGTCGCGGGGGGTGAACTTGCCGAACGCTTCGGGGTGCTTGCCTCGCCGAAGTCGCCTCCCCCTCGCCAGATGCTGTCGCTCCCTCAGGTGCAGCGGGTGCTCGCTGGAGAGGTGGCTCTAGAGGACCCCAAGAAGAAGACGTAGTGAGATCTGGTCCTCGAGCTGATGTAGACGTCGCAGGGTCGATGGGGGCAGCCAGTGGAGTTGGCTCGGGATCACCCCAATCGGCATTCTCCTGCTACTCCTCCACAAAGATGGTCTCTCCCATCTCCTGTTCTCCTGCAACCTCAAAAGCAGAAGAAACACAAGGCATAGTTTCGTCGAATGTGACCTCGCAGGTCTCCACTATCCGGTTAGTTTCAAGGTTAAGAACTCGATAAGCACGTGAATAAGAGGCATAAACAAGAAACACCCCATCGGTAGAGCGAGATTCAAATTTATCCAAATTGCCTTGCTTCAGGATAAAACACTTACACCCAAACACCCGAAAATGAGACACCTTGGGTACTCGTCCAAAACGCAACTCATAAGAAGTCTTTTTCATTAAAGCACGAAGAAAGATGCGATTTGAAACATGGCAAGCGGTGTTGATCGCCTCGGCCCAAAAACGCCTAGGAGTCCTATGCTCATCGAGCATCGTCCTGGCCATCTCAACAAGGGTCCGGTTCTTGCACTCAACAACACCGTTCTGCTGAGGGACATAAGGAGAAGAGAACTGATGCTCGATTCCATTAGAAGAACAGAAAGAGGCAAACTGAGAGTTATCAAACTCAGTACCATTATCGCTACGAATAGCTCTAATGGTATCAGGGGGAAACTCAGTTTTCAACTTCAAGATTAAGTCACGAGCAAAAGAAAATGCTTCGTCCTTACCCTCCATGAAAAATACCCAAGAATACCTCGAAAAGTCGTCAACGATCACTAGAACATACCACTTCCCACCCGCTGAGCAAACCCGAGCTGGACCGACTGTGTCCATGTGAAAAAGCTCGCTGGGTCGCTTTGTCATCACCTGAGTAACAGGTGGGTGAGAAGCAGCAACCATCTTCCCGTGACGACACGGATGGCAAACAAGGTCCTTCTGAAACTTAAGCTTGGGCAATCCTTGGATTAGGCCAAGTGAGCTAAGTCTTGCAAGCAAGTCAAAACTCAAGTGACCGAGCCTCCTATGCCACTTCCACAAATCAGAAGAAGGACCAACCATCAAACGCCTAGCAGAGCCGAAGGACTGAGAAAAGTCGGCTCTGAAAACACGGCCAAAAGGGACGATCCGACAAACAAGATCTCCCCGAGGGTCTAAAACACGACTCAAACCCTTCTTAAAGCGCACTTCACAATCATCCTCAAGAAGTTGCGAAACAGAAAGCAAGTTAAAATGCAAATTAGAAACCAAAGCAACATTCTTCAGGACAAAGTTCTCATTGAGCCGAATGGCTCTCTGAGAAACAACCTTACCTCTACTATTATCCCCAAAAGTGATGTACTCCTTGTGCATCACGGGGCTAAGGCTGGAGAACCATTCCTTCTTTCCGGTCATGTGGCGTGAACACCCGGAATCCATGAGCCACATGTTCTCCAACCGAATTTCCTGCATCAATAGAAAGGCAGGAAGTGAGCATATGGCACAACACTGGGGTTAGTATACTGAGAAGGATACCAGTGCTGTGTCATAGGCCCAGAAAAAGTGTTAGCATCAACACCAAACTGTCCTCGTCCCATGGGTGGATAGCGATCACCACCAACCTGAAAGGGTGGTCCGCTATGGAACGGAAAACCTCCAAATTGACCTACCTGTCCCATCTGAGCAAAGCGATCACCACCATACTGAAAAGGTGGTCCGCTATGGGACTGAGCAGCAAAACCCCTTACACTCGGCTCACGATCGTATAGAGGACGAACGGAACCGCGACGGGCACGACCACCACCCTATGGTCTAGCTGCCTGGGGCCTAGCAACCTGAGGGGGTGCACCTCCAGGTCTAGCGCCCTGCCTCTGAACTCCCCGACCTTGCACACCATGGAGAGGGTGGTGCCTGGCCTGGTTGTTCAGCTCCAACTCCTTCCTAGCGTCTCTCTTCCTCCGAAAGCAAAACTCAGCTAGGTGACCCTCACGGTGACAATACTCGCACTCAAACCTCACCACACTCTTGGGTTGTTGGTTCCTATTGTTGCGAGGGTTGTGCACTCTGGCTGGCTGCTTGCCCTTTGGAAGGGGATCACTAGAGACGTCAGGAAGGGTGTCAAGTGTGTTCCTAAGATGGTTAGGTTTTGGAACTCACACTTGCTTGCGAGGTGGAGCCTTGGGAGGTTCATCAAGGATGCCATCCTTGGTGATAGGCTTAGGAGGCTCAGGTGGGGTGATCTTGGTAAGCTTAGGGATAGCGGAGGGTTTCTCACTCGGGTTCACTCCGCTAAACTCACCGATCTTACCAAAGGTACTAGCGCCCTTCCCACCTGAAGTAAAGCCTACTCCCGAGCAATCAGTTCCCCTCTTGAACTGACTGATCATCATGCCCGACTGCGGCTCACTGCATGACACCCAACTTAGGATGGACCGAAGGTATGTGTTTTCCTCCTTGGTTTGCATCCTTTCATGCCGACAGTTGGCAATCTCAAGCTCCATCCCCACGCATCGCTCACATGGAGCGGACAAGGTGCTAACTGAGCTGACCTTTAAGGCTTCAGCAAGCTTGGCATTAACTCCTGCCAACTCAGTTCGCAAGCTAGGACAAAGCTTGCACGCACCCAGCAAAGAAGGCCTAGCCTTCTCTTCCTCCAGCTCTATCTTCAGGGAGGGACACTCTTTGCAATCACCCACCAAGTCTAGCCTACTCTTCAGCTCATCATACACCTCAATCAAAGAGGCATACTTGGTTTGCAGGGTGGCAAAGCTTGTCATATGCATCGTGCACTCCTCACACTCCTCCACATCGACCACCTTCACCTCGGACCTAGCAATCTCAAGTTCCTTACACGCCTCTTTCAACTTAGCCCTAAACTCAACGCGCTCTTGGAACACTTCTGTAAGCCTCTTCTCCAAGACACCGACCAAATCCACAAACCTATCCCGCTCCTCAGTGAGACGATCGACTTTAGAAGAATTTGGTACCTCAGAAGCGTTGTCGTCGTCGTCGTTGTGAGCGTCATCGGTGTCCTCTGCCTGGTGCTTGCGGTCCTCTTCATCCAAGGCCATGGTGCAAAAGCCCTTGGAGGAGTTGCCGAAGAAGCAGAGTCCGTTGAAGCGATCCTCCATCTTGTGCTCGGACTCGTCGTCGCTGGAACCGCCGTCGGAGGTTTTCTCGCCATCGCTAATGGTGGCGAGGAAAGCACGCTTGCCGGCGTCGAAAGCCTTCTCCATGTCCTCCTGGCGGTAGAAGCCGTTCTTGTTATTCTTCCCGGCCTTGTTCTCCGGCTTGCCCTTGCGCCTAAAGTTGCGGTTCTTGCCAGGGAAGTTCTTGACGTTCTTGGGGCAGTTCGCCATGAAGTGGTCTAGATCACCACACTTGTAGCAGCCCTCGCGTGCGCCACCACGCCGGCGATTCAGGCGGTTGTTGTGAAACCGTGAGAACCGGGTGATGGCGAGGGCGAGCTCATCGTCTCCCAGCGCCTCCAACTGCTCCTCCGTGACTGTATGCAAAGAAGACAATGCGACAAGAGGAGGTGAAGCGTCAGTAGAGAAAGTCGATCCACCTGTGCCTGAGACCAAAGCCATGGTGTGTGAAGATGGGTTCTTCAGCTTGGCCTGAGTCAGGTGATCGATCTCAGTGGACTTGAGCTTGCTGAACAGCTCGTCCACGGTGAGGGTGTCGTAAGTAGGAGACTCAATGATGGTCGACACCTTCACCTCCCATACCCTCCGATCCAGGGCGTATAGCAACTTGAGAGCCCTCTCATGATCGTCATAGGGTAGGTTGGCCCGATTGGCACGCATCTTGTTCACAATCGTTTCGAAACGTGCGAACATGGCGTCAATCGTCTCTCCCTCCAACTGAACAAAGTTCTCGTACTCTCGCTTGTAGGTCTCGAAGAGTCTGGTCTTAACATGAGCGGTTCCCTCATGATAGCTTTGAAGCTTCACCCAGATCTCTCGTGCCGTCTCAAGCTCTGAGATACGTTCGAACTCAGGAAGGGAGAGGTTGGCCAGAAGAGCATTACGAGCCTTGGAGTTGGCCTCGTGTTGGTCAATCTGGATCTGACCCACACGAGCCGCAAGGACTACGTACTCAGCGTTCTCACATATCTCCCAGACATAAGATCCGATGCTGTTGAGATAAGCACGCATCCGAATCTTCCAATAGGGATAGTTCGTTCCATCGAACCAAGGAGCCTTGCTATTCCCTCGTTCCATGTCGCCCTTAGGATCCGAAACCGATTAAGGTAGGAGAGATCCTTAACTGGCTCCGATACCAATTGAAGGACCAGATTAGCGACCAGAGGGGGGGGTGAATGGGAGCTTCAAATTCAACTCGTGAATTGTATAGCCCTTGTCTCAGAAAGTCACCCCAAAAGCGAAGACTCGAAACCACCGGAGTGTTCACGACCTACGAGTAGGTGGATGCCCTAGGAGATGTCCTAGTGGTACAGCGGAACCTCTGGAGAAACCCCAAAACCAACTGCCAAAGCCACGGAACAAAACTGAACAATCAGCAGGTTCAAGGACTGTCCGGGGTCAGGGTCCCGGACTGTCCGCCCAACGCCGGACTGTCCGCCTCTGGAGGTGCAGACTGTCCGCCGGCAAAAGGATGGAAACAGAACTGTTCTGATCAAGTTCTGGATGACTCCCGGACTGTCCGCGGTTTGCACGCCGGACAGTCCGCGTTACAAGTGAACAGTGACCGTCGAGCGTCCGATGCTGACCCTTTGCTGCGTCTGATGTGACCCCGGACTGTCCGCGGGTCACTGGCGGACTGTCCACCGGTCACGAGACTGAGAACAGTATCTCTCTACGCAGTTTTGACCTAGCCAAGCCCCGAGTCCCGGACTGTCCGCCACTGAAGGGGCGGACTGTCCGCGGATGAGCAGAACACAGGAAAAACGCTCGGGACAAGCTCCAAATCAATCGAAACTTCACCAAACCAAAAGGGGCTTCGATCAAACTCCTCCCAGGTGTTCCTCTATGTATTGGGGTGCTAATCCTAAGAAATCATCGCACCAATCCAAGTCAATTGATAGAAATCTGAGGATCACCGGATAAGGGAAAGAAAGAAGAACGAACATGAAATCAACCCGATCTATGGATTCGTGAGGTTAGGAGAGAAATCCTTCGGTAGAAAGAAGGGGCTCACGACCAAGAACAAATTGATTCAAGTGGAATCGAAAATCATCTCGTGAAGAGAGAGAACGAAGCAAATCTCCTAGAGATGAAAAAACCAAAACGTGACGAACACAAAGCACGATTCGATTTCAACCGAAATTCCTCCACACGAGGAGACAACGAGAATACGGTCTCGTTTCCTCAAAGATCCAAATACACAGAGGTATGATTGCCGTCTTTGCGGATCGCTTGCAGCGAGGTATGATTAGAACCTAAGCGAGGGCTAGAGAGAGAGAGCTCAGGAACAAATGACTGCAAGGATAGAGGGAGAGGAGGGGTGCCTCTCTTATTTATAGCTTAAAACAATAATCCCCTTACTACCCCTAGATACTTGAGCGAAACGGCCAACCCTAGGGGTATCCCGATCCAACTCTGTTGATAGGTGATCTGACGGCCACACGCCTTCCTCATCCGTAGCTTCGCCTCGACGCAAGCCTCTGGATGCCACCACGTGCCGCCCAATCGACCGCCGCGCCTACCTCGTGGATAGCCTCGCCTCTGCGCCAGCCTCTCCACGCCGCCACGCGTCGACCGTCCTTTTTGCGGACCTCCCCCCGGTTTTGAGGCCGAAACCGGGAAACCTGGGCCTTCCCCCGGTTTTGAGGCCGAAACCGGGAAACCTGTCCTCAGGCTGAGTTTTGTGGTCCAAACTCAGAAACCCGCGCGCCCAGGTTTTGTGGCCCAAACCTGGAAACCGTCCTTGCCGAGTTTTGAGGCCCAAACTCGGAAACCGGCCACCCCGAGTTTTGAGGCCCAAACTCGGAAACCGACGAGGGTAGCTTTTCGAGGCTTTGCTACCGAACCCGTGCCGAAGACGGGATGTGGTTCGCACACCCCGAGTTCCAGCACCGATGCCGGAGCATGTCCAGCCTCCACGTTGGGAACCTCCCGACTCGGCCGATGCACCGCACATCCCCATGTACTCTTGCTTGTCAACGCCACGTGCCAGCTACCACAGCTGATCCTCAGGTCTCCTGGTCCGTCGGTCCAAGCTCCACGTCCGCCCTTCACCGCTCCCGGTCCGTCGGCACGGCACGTCCCTACTTGACCTTCACCTCACCTTCGACCACTGCCCGAGCTCCGCACCTGCACATCAACACAGCCAAGAGACATGTTGCCCGTTGATCGATCACTCATCACTCAGGAAGGGAACCACAAGGGCACATATCAACCTTGTGATCTCAGAGCTGCAGGAAGTTTTGTAGGTGTCCATTTGCGTCCTCTCTTGGAAAACCACAGAATGGGTTTGCCTGCACCATCGTGATGAGGCCAGTCCTCAGCTCGAAAGCTTTGTCGCCCGTGTTGATAGCGGGCCCAGTGGGCACGTTGGCAACAACGGGGACCGAGTAGTCGCGCAGGGTCTTGGCCATAGCGATAGTTGAGGTTGGTGCAGAAACTTGTGGCTCTTCTGTCGGAAGCGAAGCTTCCTAGGGCATTGCAAGAGGTGCCTTATTTTGTTTCATCCTACTTCTAAAAACCTTATGTGGAGCTCAGGTTGGGATAAGCATGATAGCATAGTTCCATTGCAAGTATTGTAAAGTCAAAACAAGGATCTAAGGAGAAAAATATCATACTCTTAGATCAAGATGTGCATGTGTGTGGAACATGATATAAATATACTCCTTTTGTAGATATGTTCTCTCTCTAGGGATTATTATTTTGGGACATGACTATCTTTCTTTCTCTCTCTAGATGGAGGCGGCCAACCGCGTCATCGCCTTGTACCTTTGCTGCTTCACCGGTGACCGTCATCGCCAATGGCTCCGTTGGCTTCCATGGGCCGAATACACCTACAACATGGCGTACCAAATGTCCCAGCATGACACGCCATTTCGGGTGGTCTATGGTCGTGACCCCCCTACCATCCAGTCTTATGAGTCGGGGGATACGTGCGTGGCTATTGTGGCCATGACAAGCCGTGCGTGAGGAGTTCCTAGCAGACGTCTGGTACCACCTGGAGCAAGCCCAAGCTGTACAAAAAATCCACTACGATCGACGGCACCGCCACGTCTCCTACCCCGTGGGCAATTGGGTCCTACTCCATCTCCGCCATCGCCTTGTCGTGTCCCTGTCCTAGGCGCCCAAAGGAAAGCTGCAGCCTCACTTCTTCGAGCCCTACTGCATCACCAAGCTCATCAATGAGGTGGCCGTCCGCATAAGTCTTCCCCCACGCCCAAGCTTCATGATGTCTTCCATGTCCGGCTCCTCAGGAAGTGGGCGGGTGAAAGCCCTAGATTGTTTTTGGTTAATTGATGAAACCTATTTGGTCTAATCCTATTGCCAAACATGTGTGTAGCTAATAAGAAAGGATTAAGACCAAGCCAAGTGGTGGAGCTAGCAAGGTGGCAACCATGGAGGATGGTGATGGCCACATGCACTCAAGTGATCAAGTGCTCTATCCTTGGTGAATTGGAAGAGAAGAAAAGAGATGGAGCAAAGAGGCCTGAAGGCAAAGGTATAATGTATATGGCTCTTTGTTTTGGTGATCAAGACACTTAGTGAGTGTGATCACATTTAGGATAGATAGTCGTACTATGAAGAGGAGATAATTCACGGCTTATGCGGTATTCAAGTGCCATTAGGAGTTCTCTAACATATTGATGCTATAAACCTAGTGAAATGCTTTGCAAAATGCTAACACACGTGCACAAGTGGTGAAAGATTTTAGTGTTGGCACATGGAAGCAAGGGTGGAAGTTAGAAAGCAAAAGGTACTGAGATAGGGGCATCGGACGCTGCAGGCGGCAGCATCGGACGCTAGCCTGGCGCGTCCGATGGCAAAACCTAACTTAGTCTGAATGGAACAAGTGCATTGGACGCTGTGGCGGACACTGAGAAATTAATGTACCAGCGTCCGATGCTGGTGACGTGGTGTGAGCTAACATGCAGGGAGCACCGGACGCTAGCCTACGTCCGATGTGTTTCTGACTATGGAACCTCTCTGGTGTGTCATCGGACGTTGGGGTGTAGCGTCCGATGCAAAGGTGCCAGAGCGTCTGATGTGGCGCTGGTTTTTGTTGAAAAGAGTGTGAGGCATCGGTGCATCCGATGCCCTGGCGTCGGTGCGTCCTTGCCACTTTAACCGTGACACGAAGGAATATAGCCGTTGGGATTGGGCAGTTCTAATTTATAACAGGGGGGACACATGGATTCATCGGAAGCATCGGATGCTGGGGCAGGGTCCGATGGTCGAGCATCAGCGCGTCCGATGCCCCCGATTTCTGCCCAACGGCTAGCCCGACTTGTGCGGGCTATTTAAGTGGCTTGGCCGGCTCACTTGAGTCTTCTCTTGCACATTTTGATCCCTAAGCTCTCTTGTGAGCATAGCAAAGCCTATCCACTCATCTCTAGTGAGAACATATATGATGAATGATTGACATTGATGAGGAAGGTTTGAGGCTTTTCCCGGTTGAGTCATTATCTCGCTATGTGCTTAATGCTTATGACTAACCGGTGGCGTTGAGTTGTGGTGTTTCTGTGTTGGTGTGCGTGTGCAACATGTGTCTCTTGGCTGTGTTGATGTGCAGGTGTTGAGCTCGGATACAGTGGTCGATGGCGAGGTGAAGGTCAAGTAGAGACGTGTCGTGCCGACGGACCGGGAGCGGTGAAGGATGGGCGTGCCGTGCAGCGGACGTGCCATGCCGATGTACCCAGAGTGGTGAAGGGCGGACGTGAGGCTTGGACTGACGGACCAGAGGACTAGAGGACTAGCTGTGGTAGCTGGCACGTGGCATCGGCGAGCAAGAGCACATGGGGATGTGCGGTGCATCAGCTGAGTCGGGAGGAAGACGATGGCGTCGTGGCACTTGGCGGGAGGTCGGACACGGGCTTGCGTGCGGCGCTAGTGCCATCGGCCAAGTCAAGAAGGAAGGCGAAGGCGTTGTGCCCGGCGTGGAGGCTGGACATGCATCGGCATCGGTGCCGGTGGTTGGGGTGTGCGAACCATATCCCATCTTCGGTGCGGGTTCGGTAGTAGAGCCTCAAAAAGCTACCTCGACTGTTTCCGAGTTTGGGCCTCAAAACTCGGGTGGCCGATTTCCGAGTTTGGGCCTCCAAACTCGGGATGGATGGTTTCCAGGTTTGGGCCTCAAAACCTGGGCTCGCGGGTTTCCGAGTTTGGGCCTCAAAACTCGGGGTGGACGGTTTCTAGGTTTGGGCCTCAAAACCTGGGTTGGCAGGTTTCCCGGTTTGGGCCTCAAAACGGGGGGAAGGTCCAAAAGGACGGTCGACGCGTGGCGGCATCGAGAGGCTTGCGTTGCGGCGAAGCTATCGGTGAGAAGGCGCGGCGGTCGATTGTGACGGCACGTGGCGGCATCCTGGAGCTTGCGTCGAGGCGAAGCGAAGGATGAGAAGGCGCGTGGCCGTCGGATGGAAACTGCCAGAGTTGGACGGTTTTACCCCTAGGGGGTATTTGGGTTGAGTGCTTCATGTGCGGGCATTTTGGTCTTCGGACGTGCGCCTATATATATGTGAAGGGGCTGCTAGGGCAGCTATCCTTGGAGGTGTCACTCTCATTTTGTTTAGGTGAGAGGAAGCTAGGGTGAGAGGAGAGACCGACTCTTGTTCTTGAGCTTTTCGCCATCCGTGTTTTGTATTGCGAGGAGTGGCTTGTAACCCGACACATAGTGCTACACGATTCATCATCTAGTAGCAATCCAAGGATCAATTTCGCCCCTCTCTTTGTTGGCTGCAATTTGGATCGAATCGCGTTTTTGTTCTTCGCGTTTTCGTTTTCCCTTCTCGGAGTTTTGCCTCGTTCTCCCTCTCCAAGCAACGATTTGCGATTCCATTTGAATCAGATTGTTTGTTGCCGTGAGCTCCTTCTTTTCACCGAAGGATTTCCCCTCTAACCTCACGAGCACATAGATCGGGTTGAAATCGCGTTCGTTCTTTGTTTCTTCCCCTTTTCTAGCGTTCTTCGGATTTCTCATGGATTAGTTGGTTTGGAGCGATGATATCCTAGGATTAGCTTCCCAACACATAGAAGAACACTTGGGAGAAGTTTGGTTGCAGCCCCATTTGATTTGGTGAGGATCCAATCGATTTTGGTTTTGTCCCGTGGCGTTTTTGGGTGTTCTGGGCAGCGGCGGACTGTCCGCCCCCCCAGCCGCGGACAGTCCGCGAGTCGGGGTTCCAGCCGGAGCAGTGGCTGTTTGCCTCGGTGTTTTCCCCTCGGGTGACCGGCGGACAGTCCGCCAGTGATAGGCGCGGACAATCCGCAAGTCGCGCAGGGACGTCCAACAGCATTGCTGTTTTTGTTCTTTGACTGGCGGACAGTCCGGCCCCCGTGTGGCGGACAATCCGGCCTTCACCGGACAGTCCGGGAGCCTGTCGGCGGACTGTCCGGCATTCTGCAGCTTGTGCAGTTTTAGTGTGTTGGCCCTCCCGGCTTTTCCGCTTTGTTTCCGGACTTCTCGTTTGCTCCTAGAGTTCACCTAGGAACCTCTCTACATATCTTTGCTATGCGTTAGCATCGATATTTGGAGGAATCCCGACGTAGCCCTCTATCTACGTTTGGGAGTAGGTCTTTTAGGCACGAACTTGACTCGGGGTTTTGAGAGTTTTGGTTTGCTCTCTTGTGTGGTGCCTCACTGTGATCCTAGGGATCATCCACCCTCCTTCCAAGGGTCGTGGGCATCACGTTTGAGTCCGAAGCTTTTGGGGTTCATTTTGTTGGGAGAGAGGCCGTAATTTCGAAAGAAATTTTTAGGCTCCCATTCACCCCCCCTCTGGTCGCCTTGCTTTAGCATTTTCGGTCCTTCAATTGGTATCAGAGCAGGTTAAGGATCTCTCTACCTTAACCGGTTCCGGATCCGTGAAGGCGACTTTTGAGAGCGATTTTGCTTCCGACTTTGTTTGTCGAGGTGTTGAGCTTTTGTTTGGCTAACACTAACGATGCTTTTAGAAATGGCACTAGCTTCTTCTTCTAGTGTGTCCTTGTCCACAGGTTTATTTGATGGACATGCAATTGATATCGCCGCCACAAACTGGGTCGTCAGCTCCGTTATCGTCGTTGAACGCGAGGAAGACGGTCATACCTACTGCGGATACATGGGTGTATGCCGAGTCTCTAAGTGATGAGTGATTGTCAACTGGGATAATGCGCATGTTCTTTGGCTTGTGTTGTGCAGGTGTCGAGCACGGATACAGTGATCAAAGGCAAGGTGAAGGTCAAGTAGAGACGTGCCATGCCGATGGACCGAGAGTGGCGAAGGGCGGACGTGAGGCTTGGACTGAGGGACCGGTGGCCTGAGGATCAGCTGTGGTGGCTGACAGCCTGGGACATCGACGAGCGAAGACTTGCGGGTGGACGGGGTGCACGGGCGGTGCATTCCTTCTACGGCTCGGTTTGGTGGTTGAGCCGCAGAAAAACCACCGAGTGGACGGTTTCCAGGTTTGGGCCTCAAAACCTGGGCGCTGATGGTTTCTGAGTTTGGGCCACAAAACTCATGCTGAGGACGGTTTCCATATTTAGGCCTCAAAACCTGGGTGCTGCGGGTTTCTGAGTTTGGGCCACAAAACTCAGGCGATGGTCGGCTGGTTTCCCGGTTTGGGCCTCAAAACTGGGGGTTGGTTGTGAAGGCTGGTTTCCCGGTTTGGGCCACAAAACCAGGGGCGACGTCCGGGAAAAGGACAAGCAGAGAGGTGGCGGCACGTGGCGGCAATCGGTGAGGTTGCATCGAGGCAACGCTACCAGTTGTGCGGGCGTGGCCATAGGATCACCACCTACCGCGAGTTGGTCCAGAATAACCCTAGGGTTTAGCTGGTTTGCTCTGTAATTAGTTAGGGGTAGAGTGGGAATTAGAATTAGGATAAGTAGGGGGAGACACCCACCTCCCCATCTATCTCAGTCATTTGCTCTTTGCCTTCTAGGTTTTTCTGCTCTCCCAATTCCCTGCTGTAGCAACTGAGATCCGCAGACAACCATACCTCTGTGTACTTGAGATTTTGAGGAAGTGAGACCGTAATCTCACTGTTGTAGCGTGTGGTAGCCACACGGTTGCAGATCGATGACTTGATTCACGTTTTGTTCGTGTTCTTCGTGTTCTTCATTTCTCCCCGATTTTCCCGTCACCCGATCTCCCTCTCCACTGCGTCTTTTCAAAATCCGTTTGAATCAACTTGTTCTTTATAGTGAGGAGATCATTTCCACCGAAGGAATTGATCTAACTCCTCACGAACAAGTAGATCGGGTTGATTTCATTTTCATGGCGCTTTTTCGTTCATACACCTTCCCCTTTCGATTTCCCGGTGATTAAGTTGATTTGAGCGGATGATTTCTTAGGTATAGTATCCTAACTACCCCGTGATCATCTTCTCCAAGTTTGGGAACGTGGGATTGTGATTTGATTTGGATTTGGGAAGTTTTGGGAGAAGGGCGTTTGAAATCGCCCTCCTTGAGTGACCGCGGACAGCCCGCCACTCAGGGCGCGGACAGTCCGCGCGTCGGGCTCCGACCGAGCAGTGGTCGCGCGGCTCGGCTGTGTTGATTTGGATTGACCGGCGGACAGTCCGCAGCAGTATTCCGCGGACAGTCCGGGAGTCATCCAGGGACTGTTCAGCAGCCTTGCTGTTTCGCTCAGTTGGCCGGCCGACAGTCCGCCACCAGAGCCCGAACAGTCCACCGTAGGGCAGACAGTCCACGGTTTGTTGCCCGGACAGTCCGCGAGTTGGCTGCTTGTTGAGGTTTAGTGCGTTTGGTCGTCCGGCTTCCTTGGTTGGTTTCCAGACTTCTCATTTGGCCCTAGAGTTGACCAAGGAATCTCTCTAGGTATCTTTGCTACTTGTTAGCATCGGTATTTGGGGATTTCTCGACGTAGCCTTCCATCTACGTTCGAGACTTGGTTTTTGAGGGTCGAACCTGTGCTGGTGCTTTTGGCGTTTGGATTGCTATCGTTTTGTGGTGCCTCGCTGTGATCCTAGGGATCATCCACCCTCTTCCAAGGGTCATGGGCATCACGGTTTCGTTCGTAGCGTTTACGGTTGTTTTGTGGGACAAAGGCCAAAGTTTCGAGAGAAATTTTTGAGCTCCCATTCACCCCCCTCTGGTCGCCTTGCTATTGCATTCTCGGTCCTTCAATTGGTATCGGAGCGGGTTAAGGATCTTCCACCTTAGCCAGTTCTAGATCCACAGAAGGCGACATGGATCGCGGCGTGGGCAAACCATCGTTTTTCGATGGGACGAACTATGCGTATTGGAAGATACGCATGTCGGCCTATCTGCATAGTATTGGTGCTTCCATTTGGGATATTTGCAACTCTGCTGATTACGTGGTCTTGGCTGCTCGTGTGACTCAGCGTCAGATCGATAAGCACGATGCCAATAGCCAAGCCCGTAATGCTCTTTTCTCTTGTTTGAGCATGTCCGAGTTTGATTGCGTTTCTCACCTCGCTATGGCTCGGGAGATTTGGGCTACCCTCATGCGCTTCCATGAGGGAACCACTCAAGTCAAAACCCGTCTCTACGAGTCATTCAAGCGAGAGTATGAGAACTTTCGACATATGCCTGGCGAGAGCATAGAAAATTTATTCGCTCGCTTTCAGGTGATTGTCAACAGGATGAGGACTAACAAGGAGCTGTTGCCTTTCGACGATCATGAGAGAGCTTTGAAGCTTTTGCATACTCTTGATCGATCGGTGTGGAACTCAAAAATTCAGGCGATCATCGAATCACCTAACTATGAGACCCTCACATGCGACGAGCTCTTCAGCAAGCTCAAGTCCAGTGAGATTGACGCCATGGCGATGGCTTCTTATGAAAATCCTTCTGGCCCGTCGATGGCTTTGGTTTCTGGTTCTTCTGCTGACCCCTCTGGAGGCTTTGCACTTTCTTCTCTTCTTTCTGTTACAGAGGAGCAGCTGGAGTTCATCGGGGATGACGAGTTGGCTTTGCTCGCCAACCGGTTCTCGCGGTTTCACAACAACCGCATGAACCGTCGCCGCGGAGGAGGACGCTCGGGATGTTTCGAGTGCGGCGACCCCAACCACTTCATTGCCAATTGCCCGAAGAAGAACAAGCAAACCTTCGGCAAGGCGGATCATGGGCACAAGTACGACTCCGGCAAGCGCAAGGAGAAGTACGTCCCCGCGAAGCACAAGCGGAAGGGCGGCTTCAACAAGGAGTACATCAAGACGAAGTACTTGGAGAAGGCCCAGGCTGAGCAGCGTGCGTTCTTCGCCACGCTCAGCGACGTAGATGACTCGGATGACGACTCCGCTTTCTCAAGCGACGACTAGTCCGAGAAGAAGAAGAGGATCGAGGACAAGCTGAATGGCCTCTGCTTCTTCGCCGATGACGAGGGCTTGTGCACCATGGCCCTCGGCAAGGAGGTCGACGGCGAGCTGGAGGACACCCCTCGGAACGACGACGACGACGATACCTCCCAGGTATCTCAGACCCCCGACGAGCTTTCTGCTGAGGTCGAGAAGCTTACTGCCGCGCTCCTTAGTCAGGATAAGTTGCTTAGGTGTGCTGCTAGAGAGCGCAAGGAGTTTAGGCAGAAGTGGGAGGATACGATGAAGGAACTTGAATCTGTCAAGTCCACCGTAGTTGTTACTAAGGAGGAGGAGTGTGAGATGTGCTCCACACACATGACTGACCTTCTCACTTTGAGAAGTAAGTATGCTGTGTTGGTAGGAGAGGTGGATGAGCTGAAGGCTAGATCCTCGCTGTTGGGTGCGTGCAAGTCTTGTGCAGGCTTACAATCCGAGTTGGCAGAGAAGAATGCCAAGATTGTGTCTCTTGAGAAGGCCAGCTCGGATAACACATGTGTGACTAGGTGCGTTCTTTGTGAGGGTTTGGAGATGGAGATTGCAAACGTGAAGCATGACAAGATGCAAACCGAGGAGGAAAACACATACCTTCAGACCATCTTGTCATGGGTGTCTAGTGGTGAGCCACAGCTCGGGATGATGATCTCCCAATTCAAGCGAGCTGCTGGAGGTCCAGGTGTAGGTTTTGCTCCGGGTGTTGATGTTTCGTCTTTTGGGAAGATTGGAGAGTCGAGTGGTCTTAACCCATGTGAGAAGCCCAACTCCACCACTACTCCCAAGCTTACCAAGATTCCACCCAAAGAGCCTCTCAAGCCTAACACCAAGGATGGGGTCTTTGTTGAACCTCCGAGAGCTCCACCCAAGAAACAATCATGGGCTCCCAAACCAAACCACCTCAAGAACATGCTGGACACCATGCCACCCATCCAGGAGGAGATTATGCCATAGAAGGGCAAAGTGATCCACACCCACTACCGTGAGTACCACCGTTATGAGCACTGTGGGAGAGATGGACACTTGAGTGAGTTTTGCTTTTGGCGCAAGAGAGAGGCGCGCCGTGCAAAGGAGATGAACAACACGGACATGTACCGTCCTTTCCATGATGTACATGTATCGAATGTTCAGAAGCGTGCTGCTAGGCCTAGAGGTCCAAAACCTCATGTTCCTAGGCCTAGGCCACGAAGAGAACGTGCCCGGCGGGAGCCTGCAGTTGTGGGCTATGGATCTCGTGGCGGTGGCTTTGTAGTTGAGCGTTTTCCATCACCGCGTTTTGAGTATCGCGATGGACGCTCCTCCCTTAGCGGACCACGTTTTCCTCTACGTGGTGATCGCTCTTCCCGTAGGCGTGCTAGGAATGGTTTTTCTGCTAACCGTTCTTTTGAGCAGCCGGCCCAACACTGGTATTCTCCTTACTTCACTAACCCCAGTGTTGGACCGTATGCTCACCCTATGTCTTTTTATTGATGTAGGTAAAACGATTGGAGAACGTTTGGTTGGTGGATTTCGGATGCTCGAGGCACATGACCGGAAACGCCAAGTGGTTCTCCAGTCTTAGTCCGGTCGCCGGAAAGGAGTTTATCACCTTCGACGACAATAGCAAAGGTAGAGTGTTGTCTCGTGGGTCGGTGCGAGTTAATGAGCACTTTGTGTTGCGCGATGTTGCTCTTGTTTCTAACTTGCATTTTAACCTTCTCTCTGTTTCGCAACTCTTTGATGACGACTATGAGATTCGTTTTATGCCGAATCTCAGTCGTATTTTGGATCCTCAGGGCAATCTTGTTTGTGGGATCTCGCCCTTTGGGAAAGTCTTTCATGCGGATTTCTCGGAGTCGTTTGGATTTTCTCGTTGTCTTTTGGCTGGACCTTCCTCCTCTGATCTTTGGAAGTGGCATAGGAGACTAGGACATTTGAGCTTCGATTTGCTTGCAAGGCTTAGTTCACTTGGCCTAATCCGAGGATTGCCCAAGTTGTGCATGGAGAAGGATCTTGTTTGCCATTCTTGTACACATGGGAAGATGGTTGCCGCTCCCCACCATCCAGTGACTCAGGTCATGACTAAGAGCCCTGAAGAGCTTTTGCACATGGACCTTGTTGGTCCGGCTCGGGTGAGCTCGGTTGGGGGGAAGTGGTATGTGCTTGTTGTTGTTTATGACTTTTCGAGATATTCATGGGTTTTCTTTTTAGCTGAGAAAACTGAGACTTTCTCTTTTGCTCGCAATCTGATTTTGCGTCTTCAGAATGAGTTCCCTTTGAACTCAATGCGAGCTATTAGAAGTGATAATGGTTTCGAGTTCAAAAACTTGGATTTTGAGAAGTTTTGTAACTCTTTGGGTTTAGAGCATCAGTTTTCTTCCCCCTACACACCGCCTCAGAATGGTGTTGTAGAAATGAAGAATCGGACCCTTGTAGAGATGGCCAGGACGATGCTCGATGAGCATAGGACTCCTAGGCGATATTGGGCCGAAGCTATGAGCACTGCATGCTACATTTCCAATCGCATTTTTCTCCGAGCTTTCTTGAAAAAGACTTCTTATGAGTTGTGTTTTGGAAAACAGCCCAAAGTGAGTTATTTTAGAGTTTTCGGTTTCCACTGTTTTATACTTGAGAAAGGCAACTTGGACAAATTTGAGTCTCATTCTTCTGACGGTGTATTTTTGGTTTATGGCACTCACACTCGAGCTTATCGTGTACTTAACCTTGATACTAACTGAGTCATGGAGACATCCGATGTCACCTTCGACGAGACCATGGTTTGTCCTTCTTCTCGTTTTGAGCATGCAGGTGATCATGAGGTTGGCGAACCTCTTTTTGATGATGAGGAAGAGGGTGCTGAAGGGATGGATGACCCAGCACCTCCTCCACCTGCTGTGCCGCAAAGAGCGGCTTCTACTACGACTCACGGCCCCGATCCCTCTTCTTCGACTTGGGGGCCGTGGGATTCGCCACCTCGAGCGGTACCTTTTGTACCCGAGGAGGCACCAGCTGCTATTGAGGGGGAGTCTACTTCAGCTCGGGAGGAGCCAACACCCGCCTCAACAGATGATCGACAGCATTGACGAACATGTCACTTGGTCAAGGTCATAACAAAGCTCTCACTTTGCTCATTCTGCATTTGTTGCTGATTTTGAACCCCGAGATGTTGGACACGCTTTGACGGATCCTGATTGGGTCAATGCCATGCATGAGGAGCTTGAAAACTTTGAGAGAAATCGGGTTTGGGTTCTTGTTCCTCTTCCTCCTGAGTGTCACCCTATTGGGACAAAATGGGTTTTCAAAAACAGACAAGGAGAAGATGGCCATGTTGTGAGAAACAAGGCCAGACTTGTAGCCCAGGGGTATAGTCAGAAGGAGGGGATAGACTATGAGGAGACTTTTGCTCCTGTAGCTCGTTTGGAGGCAATTAGGATACTCTTGGCTTTTGCTGCATCCAAAGGGTTTAAACTTTTTCCAATGGATGTCAAGAGTGCCATCTTAAACGGCTACATAGAAGAGGAGGTATATGTGAAACAACCCCCCGGTTTCGAAAATCCCAAGTTTCCAAACCATGTTTTTAAACTTCACAAAGCTTTGTATGGTTTGAAACAAGCCCCTAGAGCCCGGTATGATAGGTTGAAAACCTTTTTGCTTGCTAAGGGTTTTAAAATGGGATGTGTGGATAAAACGCTCTTTCTCCTCAAGCAAGGCAGTGACACTCTCTTGGTCCAGATTTACGTGGACGATATCATTTTCGGTGGTTCTTCTCACGCTTTGGTTGCCAAGTTTGCAGATACTATGAGCAGGGAGTTTGAGATGAGCATGATGGGCGAGTTGACGTTTTTCCTCGGATTGCAAATCAAGCAATCTCGAGAGGGAACGTTTGTGCACCAGGGTAAGTATACCAAGGATATCCTGAAGAAATTCGATATGGGTGAGGCCAAGCCTCTTCCAACACCCATGTTGACCACGACGGCGCTGGATGCGGACAAGGACGGAGAAGCTGTAGACCAGAAGGAGTACCGAAGTATGATCGGGTCGCTGTTGTACCTGACGGTGACACGCCTGGACAATCAGTTCGCGGTGTGTCTTTGCACGCGATTTCAGTCGTCACCGCGCACTTCTCACCGTTAGGCGGTCAAGCGCATTGTGAGGTACTTATGCTTCACTCCTCAGTTTGGGATTTGGTATTCTGCTTCCTCCACCCTCTCCCTTTGTGGTTATTCCGATGCCGATTTTGCTGGTTGTCGCATTGAGCGCAAGTCCACTTCTGGGACTTGTCAGTTTATTGGTTCTTCTCTTGTATCGTGGTCTTCTCGCAAGCAGTCTAGTGTCGCCCAGTCTACCACGGAGGCTGAGTATGTTGCTACGGCTAGCTGCTGTTCCTAGTTGCTTTGGATGATGGCCACTTTGCGTGATTTTGGTCTGAGCTTTTCTCGCGTTCCCTTGCTTTGTGACAGCACGAGTGCTATTAGCGTTGCTAAGAACCCTGTGCTGCACTCTAAGACCAAACACATTGATGTGCGCTTTCATTTTCTGCGAGACCACTATGAGAAGGGTGATATCGACCTTCGCCATGTCGATACTCATCATCAGTTGGCTGATATTTTTACCAAGCCTTTGGACCAATCAACTTTTGCTAGGCTGAGAGGTGACCTTGGTGTGTGTTTCCCCTTTTGGATGGGGGAAACATTTTGATTCTTGTAGTATAAACTGACTTTGTGCTTTTCATTTGGTTTCTTCATGCATCTTTGCATTTCATCTTGCATGTTTACATTCAGAGCTTCATGTATATAATCTTTAGAATGTAAATATGCTCTGTATAGTATTTGCTCCGATGCTTTATGATGATGCTTGTAGCTTATGCTCTTTCTGATCACTGATACATGTTGTGGGCGGAGCTATTTTATGAATGGTGAATTTGCTTAATGAACATAAAACTTGAAAATGTTCACCATTGAGATATGCAACTAGCATGTGTAGAATGTGTTGAAATCACTTGTGCTTTTCATATATGCTAGGTTGCTACGTGTCTAGTGTTGAGTCATTCACTTGCTTGGTATGTTCATATTCTGCCTTGATTTTGAACCAAGTTAAGTGAATTGGAAAGATCGAGATGGGATTGCTTGTCAGCACATCATAGTTTCGAGACTGTTTCTCATTGCACTTTGAGTTAAACTTGAGTTGTGTAGTGTATGACCGAAACTGTTGCTTTAAGCTTCTGATTGCTTCTGCATAGGCTTCGCACAGTTGAAAAGTTAGGTGATGACAAGCTTTCAACCTCTCGCAATCGCATGCTGAGATTTAAACTTGTGTCATTTAACCGCTGCAACTCCGATAAAATTTGGATACACAAGTCTATGTTTCATTTTATAGCATGATGATTGAACTGTACTAGGGGTAGTTCACCTGATATACATGTTTAGCACTTGTCTGACTTCCTGTCTATACATGTTTTGTGCTATTTTGATGGTGAATACCTTTTTGGCTGAAAACTGCTCGTTTTGCTCTGATGATTCATATTTCGTATTTAGTGATCAGTTTGAGCCTTTGCTAGCTTCTTATGACTGTTGTTGAGTCATCGGATCAGAACTATGTAGAGCATCTTTGCACTCTCTTGATCATATTCCTGAAGCTGCTAACTTGCATTTTTGGAGAGAAATTTGAGTGCTTGTGCACATTTGCTTGATGGTGCATTTTCAACTAAGGGGGAGAAAATATTGACAAATCATGTGAGCTCCCTGGGTTGTGTGCACTATTTGAGGGGGAGTTTGCTCGCTGCTGAGTTTTCGGAGCATTTTTGGTAGCTAGCGGTGTTGAGCCCGTTCTGCCTCTTCTTGAGGGCTAGCTTTGTTTTGCTTGAATTTCAGATGATCTTTCAATTGGTATCAAGCTTTCTTGCTAGCGGTGTTGAGCCTGTTCTACCTCTTCTTGAGGGCTAGCTTTCCTTTGCTTGGTTGCGTCGAGCCGTTGCCCATGTCTTTGGGAACCAAGTTGTTTTGCTCTTTCCACTTGACCTTCTTCGGCTTTGCTATGCTTTTGGGTCATTTGGTCGAGTTGTCTCTCCTTCTTCCTTCCTTCCTCTATTTCATTATGATTTGTGTTGGTAGTTGACAATGCACTCATCAAGGGGGAGATTGCGGATACATGGGTGTATGCCAAGTCTCTGAGTGATTGTCAACTGGGATAATGCGCATGTTCTTCGGCTTGTGTTGTGCAGGTGTCGAGCACGGATACAGTGATCAAAGGCAAGGAGAAGGTCAAGTAGAGACGTGCCGTGCCGATGGACCGAGAGTGGCGAAGGGCGGATGTGAGGCTTGGACTGAGGGACCGGTGGCCTGAGGATCAGCTGTGGTGGCTGACAGCCTGGGACATCGACGAGCGAAGACTTGCGGGTGGACGGGGTGCACGCGCGGTGCATCCCTTCTACGGCTCGGTTTGGTGGTTGAGCCACAGAAAAACCACTGAGTGGACGGTTTCCAGGTTTGGGCCTCAAAACCTGGGCGCTGATGGTTTCTGAGTTTGGGCCACAAAACTCGGGCTGAGGACGGTTTCTAGGTTTGGGCCTCAAAACCTGGGTGCTGCGGTTTTCTGAGTTTGGGCCACAAAACTCAGGCGATGGTCGGCTGGTTTCCCGGTTTGGGCCTCAAAACCGGGGGTTGGCTGTGAAGGCTGGTTTCCCGGTTTGGGCCACAAAACCAGGGGCGACGTCCGGGAAAAGGACAAGCAGAGAGGTGGCGGCACGTGGCGGTAATCGTTGAGGATGCGTTGAGGCAACGCTACCAGTTGTGCGGGCGTGGCCGTCGGATGACCACCTACCGTGAGTTGGTCCAGAATAACCCTAGGGTTTAGCTGGTTCGCTCTGTAATTAGTTAGGGGTATAGTGGGAATTAGAATTAGGATAAGTAGGGGGAGACACCCACCTCCCCATCTATTTCAGTCATTTGCTCTTTGCCTTCTAGGTTTTTCTGCTCTCCCAATTCCCTGCTGTAGCAACTGAGATCCGCAGAGAACCATACCTCTGTGTACTTTAGATTTTGAGGAAGTGAGACCGTAATCTCACTGTTGTAGCATGTGGTAGCCACACAGTTGCAGATCGATGACTTGATTCGTGTTTTGTGTTCTTCGTGTTCTTCATTTCTCCACTATTTTTCCATCACTCGATCTCCCTCTCCACTGTGTCTTTTTGAAATCCATTTGAATCAACTTGTTCTTTATAGTGAGGAGATCATTTCCACCGAAGGAATTGATCTAACTCCTCACGAACAAGTAGATCGGGTTGATTTCGTTTTCGTGGCGCTTTTTTGTTCATACCCCTTCCCCTTTCCATTTCCCGGTAATTAAGTTGATTTGAGCGGATGATTTCTTAGGGATAGTCTCCTAACTACCTCGTGATCATCTTCTCCAAGTTTGGGAATGTGGGATTGTGATTTGATTTGGATTTGGGAAGTTTTGGGAGAAGGGCGTTTGAAATCGCCCTCCCTGAGTGACCGCGGACAGTCCGCCACTCAGGGCGCGGACAGTCCGCGCGTCGGGCTCTGACCGAGCAGTGGTCGCGCGGCTCAGCTGTGTTGATTTGGATTGACCGGCGGACAGTCCGCAGCAGTAATCCGCGGACAGTCCGGGAGTCATCCAGGCACTGTTCAGCAGCCTTGCTATTTCGCTCAGTTGGCCGGCGGACAGTCCGCCACCAGAGCCCGGACAGTCCGCCGTAGGGCAGACAGTCCGCGGTCTGTAGCCCGGACAGTCCGCGAGTTGGCTGCTTGTTGAGGTTTAGTGCGTTTGGTCTTCCGGCTTCCTTGGTTGGTTTCCGGACTTCTCATTTGGCCCTAGAGTTGACCAAGGAATCTCTCTAGGTATCTTTGCTACTTGTTAGCATCGGTATTTGGGGATTTCTCGACGTAGCCTTCCATCTACGTTAGAGACTTGGTTTTTGAGGGTCGAACCTGTGTCGGTGCTTTTGGCGTTTGGATTGCTATCGTTTTGTGGTGCCTCGCTGTGATCCTAGGGATCCTCCACCCTCTTCCAAGGGTCGTGGGCATCACGGTTTCGTTCGTAGCGTTTGGGGTTGTTTTGTGGGACAAAGGCCAAAGTTTCGAGAGAAATTTTTGAGCTCCCATTCACCCCCCCCTCTGGTCGCCTTGCTATTGCATTCTTGGTCCTTTACCTACCCCGTCCAGTGACCCTGCTACTTCATCAACGAGGTACTGAACGACTCCAAAACTCGGTACCCCCAGGTACAAAAGCTCCTCTATGCGGTCCTTATTACTGCACGCAAGCTACGCCATTAGTTCCAAAGCTCCGAGCGGGTCACCGTCGTCACGGAATTGCCCCTCGGGGACATACTCTGCAACAAGGACGCTACGGGACGCATCATCAAGTGGGCTATTGAGCTCGGCTCCTACGACATCGCCTTCCAGGGCCGCCAGACCATCAAGTCGCAAGCACTCGCCGATTTCGTCGCCGAATGGACGAACCTCCAAACTCCAGTACCACCAGAAGCGCCAGAACATTGGACCCTCTTCTTCGACAGCTCCCTCACCCTTCATGGCGCTGGCGCCGGTCTCCTCTTCACATCTCCCTCCAGTGAAAAGCTCTGCTACGCTTTACGGCTACTCTTTCCAGCCTCCAACAACGCCGCCGAGTATGAAGCCGCCCTCCACGGCATACGCATCGCCAGCGAGCTAGGCGTCAAGCGCCTCATGGTCTACGGCGACACCACCCTCATCATCAACCAGCTCAACAAGGACTGGAACTGCTCCCACGACAAGATGAACGCCTACTGCGCTGCCATCCGGAAGCTTGGAGGTAAATTCTTCGGTATCGAATACCATCATCTACCGCGTGATCAGAACCAGGCGGCCGACGAGCTCTCCAAGATGGCGCCGTCAAGATCTCCGGCCCCCGCCGGCGTATTCGTCCACGATCTGCTCGAGCCCTCCATCGCCGACCTCTCAGGCTTCGGCTCATCCACGGACGTCACGACGCCACTTCCGCCGACAGAACAACTGGTCGCTGCCGTTCCCTCAACGCCATCCGACTGGCGCGAGGACTTCATCAAATATCTCTCTGATAACCTTGTCCCTGCTGACAAGACCGAAGCTGAGCACCTCGTTCGCCGCGTCAACAATTACATCCTGGTCGACGGTACACTCATGCGCAAAAACTCCAGAAATGAGGTACTCCAAAAATGCGTCTCTAGGGAAGATGGCCTCGAAATACTCTTCGACATCCACGCCGGCGAATGTGGGAACCATGCGGCCGCGAAGACGTTGGTACGTAAGGCTTTTCGTGCAGGATTCTACTGGCCATCAGCGGTCGCTGACGCCGAACAGCTCGTCCGCACCTGCGAGGGGTGCCAATTCTTCGCCAAACAAACCCACGTTCCTGCGCAGTCGCTTCAAGCAATACCGGCCTCGTGGCCCTTCGCCTGCTGGGGACTCGACATGATCGACCCTTTCCGACCAGCTCCGGGAAGCTTCAAGTGGATATACGTCGCCGTCGACAAATTCTCCAAGTGGATCGAAGCAAAGCCAATCACCAAGGCGACCGCCGAAAACGCCGTCTCCTTCATCGACGAAATAATCCATCGCTTCGGTCTCCCGAACTCCATTATCACCGACATCGGCTCCAACTTCAGCGGCAACGTCTTCTGGGATTTCTGCGAAGGCCACGGCATCCTCGTCGAGTATGTCTCCGTCGCCCATCCTCGAGCCAACGGCCAGGCCGAACGTGCCAACGGCATGATCCTCGACGCCCTGAAGAAACGCCTCTACCAGAAAGACGAGAAGCACCCTGGTCGCTGGATGCGCGAGCTCCCCTCCGTACTCTGGGGTCTTCGGACTCAACCTAGCCATAACACCAATGTTTCGCCGTACTTCATGGTCTTCGGTTCTGAAGCCGTCATCCCCGCCGATGTCGTCTTCCGCTCTCCACGCGTCGAGAACTATGATGAGGAAGCCTCCGACCAGGGTCGCTGCGACGACCTCGACCGCCTAGAGGAAGAGCGCCTGGCATCTTGCCTCCGCACCGCCAAGTATCTCGAAGGAGTTCGCCGCTACTACAACCGCAACGTGAAAGACCAATCCTTCATCGTCGGCGACCTCGTCCTCAAGTGGAAACTCAAAACCGACGGCCTGCACAAACTATCTTCACACTGGGATGGCCCCTACACGGTGAAGGAAGTCACACGACCAGGCGCCTATCGTCTCGCCGACCTCGAAGGCATTGATGTGCCCAACTCCTGGAGTATCGAGCACCTTAAAAAATTCTACGCTTAAAGCAACGGCTCGCCGACTTCTCCAATACGTCTCCGGACGGCTCGCCGACCTCTCCACCCGTCTCCGGATGGCTCGCCAACCTCTCCACCCGTCTCCGGATGGCTCGCCGACCTCTCCAAATCATCTCCGGACGACTCGCCATTTTCTCCAAACAGCCTGGCTGATACCAAAGGAGACTCAGAGCAGGGGCTACTGTAACCACCGAACGCGTGCATGAGCGCCCGCCCTCTGCGCTATGGTGGCCAGTAGTCCTCCCAAGCGATGTACCGACCTCTCTACGCGTGCATGAGCGCCCGCCCTCTGCGCTACGAAGGGAAGGCTAAACTTGGGCTGAGACCTCCGGAGGCTATACGCCCAGTGCCTGTATGCGCCGGTTATGCGAACGTTCTCCATTCGATCTTCAAGCAGCCTGACTGATGCCGATGAAAACTCAGAGCCGAGGCTGTTGTCACCATCGGACGCGTGCATGAGCGCCGCCCTCTGCGCTACGGTGGCCAACAGTTCTCCCAGGGGACATCCTGACCTCTCTACGCGTGCATGAGCGCCCGCCCTCTGTGCTATGAAGGAAAGGCTAACTTGGGCTGACAATTCTGAGGTTATAAGCTCAGTGCCTCGCTTTTGCGCCACCCACACGCTCGACAACGGTCGCCATTCGCCCATGTCATGCCACGATCGAGCCTCTCGGAAAAGACCCTGACCGTGGTACCTCCCTACGCGTGGATGAGCGCCCGCCCTCTGCGTTATGGGATGCCAGCAGAGGTTTCTTGGGCGATGCCCTCGACTCCCACGCGCAAATGAGCTCCGCGCTCTATGCTATGGATCCTGGGATAACCCAAGGCCGAAATGTTTATCGCTACGGCTCACGACTATTGGGTCTGCAGATTCGGGGAATGAACAAAACACACCGACCTGCTTCAAGTTTTGATTTAGTTTGCCCAAGAGCCTATTTACATACTATCTCCTGATATACATACTACTGGTGCCCGGCACCGAACAAGTCTACACCTCCGACAAGGGCTTCGGCAGCAGGCTCGGCTTCTTCCTCCAGACGCTCCATCTCGGGCTCCGATGTGTTCGCCGCAAAGCCTGTGCCCAGCCTCGGCATCTCCATCCGCGGATAATGCGAACGAAGAATGGCGAGGCCATGAACCGCCACACAGGCCTTGCGCCACTGCCTTGGTATACGCCTGGAAGCGCCCCCACAGGCCACGCGTCTTCTGGACGACATGGTCGCCGATTCGCCGCTCCTTCTCCGGCGGGAAGAAAGGCTCCTCATCGATGCACTGCACCAACGGGGCCACCTCCTCCGCCAACGACTAGAAGCGCTCGTGGTAACCATCAATACGCCGTTGTAGATCTGCAAATTGCATTTTCACGTTTTCCCGGTAAACTGCAAACGCCAAAGCAAAGGGTAAGAAGACGACCACCTCGGACCACGCTTCAACAAGGAGACTTACCAGCGTGCATGGCCTGCCACTTCCGCAACTCCTCGTCGGACTTCGCCTTCTCCTCGGCCAGGAGACACTTCTTCTCACCCGCCTGCATCGCCTCTGCGAAGACAACACCAAGATTCAGGACTCCAACCAGATGGCGTACGAAGCCAAAGGGAGTATAGCATCATCGACTTACGTGCGGCGAACTCGTCGGCCTTATCGGCCCGCAGCTGAAGCTGAAGTTCCCCTGCCCCTGCTGCTGGATGATCTCCTCAAGCTCCCGAGAACGTGCGTGGGCATCCTCCAGATGTGCCTCCAAGCCAGCGAACTAGCCCTCGACACGCTTTACATCTGCCCGGAGGTGCTCGTTCTCCTCGGCCATCGGCGCCATCCGGTCAAGGGCGAGCTTACGCTCCTCCCCGACCTTCAACAGGTACTGCAGGGGGACGACGACTAGCATGAACAAAGTCCATCCCGAGAGACAACATGAAGAGGTGAACGTACTCACCTGGATCTTCTCCAGCAGCTTCGACGTGTCCCCGATCACGGCGTCCATCGCCGCGCTAGCCGCCTCATCATCAACTTCGACGACCTCGTCGCCATCAACGTGGAAACGGTGGACAGGACGCCGATGCGGGTCCTCCTCCGGACGCTCGATCTCCTCGATCTCCGGCAAGGCAGGCGGCGCCACCTTCCTCTCCGTCCCCCGGGCGTGACGACCCAGGGACCCGGCCACCGGAGCCGCAGCGCTTCCCATCGCGATGCCTCCTCCAGAACTTCCCCCAGGCGTTGGGGACGCTCGCCGCTCCGCCTCCTGAGGCTCGGGGACTTCGGATGCCTCTGGCCCATCCGCCCCTCGAGGCTCGGGGATTGTGGGCGCCTCGACGTCCACCGCCGCCTCTGATGCCTCCTCCGGCGCGGCCGACTTCGCCGACCCGCCAACGTCCGCATCCACCGGAGGGCTCGTCTCCCTCCGACCACTGCCCTCGGTGTCCGGCACCTCTGCGGCATCCGCCGACCAGCAAAGGGCATGGACACGTCGTCAACACTCAGATCTGACCAGGGTAAGAATCATAAGATGAGTAGGGGATACTTACAGGCCCGACACTTTCTTCTCTCGAGAAAAGCGATGAGAGCGCGGACGTGCGCCACTGCCTGCGGACTCCTCCTGCGGCTCGGGCACACCAGCCGCCCCACCAAACGACTCCCGGGTCTCTGACGCCTGCTGCGGCGTCTCCTTCGGCTTTGGCTTCGCCTTCGCCACTCCGCGACCCGCCGAGGATCCCTGCCCGAAGCGGGCACTCAGTGGGACCTCATCGTCACTGTCAGACCAATCGACGACCACGCGGCGATGCTTCGCCGCTTCCTCATCAATGGCGAAGGCGCCACCGGTCTCCAGCGACACCTTCTTTTTCTTTTTTTGCTGGGGCGGCCTGGCGCTTTCCCTTCGGGTCAGCACGAGCCTGCCGCCCACCAGACCAGGGCTCGGGGTCTCGGCTCCCCTCATCCCCGCTGTCTTCGATCTCCTCCATGTCGACCTCCGCCGCGCCACGACCATCGTCGTCGACACCATCCCGCGGCGGGTCAATGCCCTTCGGCCACGCCTTCGACGGCGCTTGCGACACGAACGTCGCCCGACCCTGTGTTACACTTTTCAAAACTGAGTATCTACTTACGCATTTTAACGAACACACACAGGGCAAAGATACTGACCTTCGGCGGAGGGTACTCCAGGGAGTACGACTTTCGCAAGTACTCTAGTTTCTTCCTCTTCTGCAGATCGAACAGTGCATTGACCCGCAGGAACACCTCCTTCGATGACAGGGCCTCCGGCGCCTCCCGCGTCTGGTCCTCCACGTCCCCGGCATACTCGTACGCCGGGTGCGCTCTATCCTTGCAGGGCTGGCATCGCCGCTTGATGAAGATCGACGCCACCGCCACCCCATCGACGCACTTCTTATCGACCAGCTTCAGGAGCTCCTCCACATGATCCATCGCCGCCGCGCCGGGACGCTCCGACCACGACGGCAACACCTTTGGCTCGAAGGCCGGGTCGCAATGTAGAACCACTTGGGCTTGTACTCCATCGCCTTCGAGTGCAGCGGCGTAGCAATGTACTTCTCCGCCATTCCGTCCCGCAGCTGGAAATACACCGACCCGACGATGTTCGATGCTCCAGTGTCGTGGATCTTCAAGCGGAAGAAGTGGCGGAAGAGGTCGAAATGGGGCTCGATGCCCAGATACGCCTTGCAGTAGTGGATGAAGACCGAGATGTGCAGCATTGTGTTCGGCGTCAGGTTGCACAGCGCGACCAGGTAGTACTCCATCAGGTCATGGAGGAAGGGGTGGACCGGGATCCCGAACCCGCACCTAAAGAACGCCTCGAAGACGACGAGCTCCGAGGTGTTGGGCGTCGGCCAATCTTCCAGGTACGCATCCCTCCACCCGCTAGTGACGCTATCGAGCAGCAGGCCGGCGAAGACGAGCTCCTCTAGATTCTCCCGACGGAGAACACTCCGCGTCCACCCGCGCGCCCAGCTCGGCAACTCGACGCGGTCGTCAGATTCCGCCTTCGCCGCCTTCTTCGCCTTCGCTGCGCCTCCGCGAGTGCGCTTTCCGCCCGCCATTGACGACGACGAGGTGGGGATTCGAATCTAGATCTGGGGCTACAGTATTTTTGTGCTCGGAATCGCTCACGCGCTCGAAGGAAGCAGAGGAGACGAGGGCTACGAGGCGAGAGCACAAGGAACAAGTGAGGAACCGCCACCGTCCGTTTCCCCTTTTATATGGTGCGGCCCGACCCTTCGGCTCCAGGGTTCCTGGGAACCCGTGCCCATCACGCTCACGACCGCCACGTCGCCTGCGGCAACCGCACGCGCGCGCTCGTTCCGCATCCGCCTTAATGGGCTGTTGGGCCATCGGTTTGACAAAATGGCCTGTCCGTTCGCCCTCATTTATTTCTTCAATTTCAATTATTTTTGCGCCAGTAAACGCGATACTAATGCACGGGGACTGCCTACACCTGCTAGTTCTAATGTTCATTTCATTGGAACAGTAAGCTTTACAATTCCTGGTCAGCGCTACAGTTACTCCCGAGGACTGTAGATCTCCAACTTCACCTTCGGGGACTCTCCCCTCAAGTTTATACTAATGCTTTTTCTTTGGCCCTGCTACAAGAACCATGCTGGTTCTTACAGCAGGCCCGGGGACTACGTGTACACACGTCATTTTTTCTTTCGTAAAAATGACTCTGTTTCATACAGGAAAAATACAAGCTTGGCACCACATGCCTACAACACCTACTCCCAAGCTCGGGGACTAAGTGGATACACTTCACCTAGTGGTGAATGTATTGTTCATCTTGTTTCTTTTGCAGCTTGGTATGGACTAGCTTGGACTTCAACCGGAACGCCATCGGCTACTGGTGTCTAGCTGCGTCCAAAGTGGATACACTTCACCAGATGAAAGATCTTCAAAATTTTTCTTGCAGCACCTTGCGTCCCTTTTTGCAGGACGACGCAGAATACTCCACCCGGCTGCACTTCGGCTACAGCTCAGGCTGCTACGTTAGCGACCAGCTTAACCTGGTCGGAAGCCTACTACAAGTGCAACCGCGACCAGGCGACCTGGTCGGAGGACGCCTCCACCAACATACGACCAGACTCAACCTGCTCGGAAGACTTCACGACGCCCAGCACAATGGATGCAACGTGCTCGGGGACTAGCTGTCGGGATATTACACCCGTATACCCCCATGGCACGACTTGGGCTCTTCTACAGATACGGCCCAACTAGAAGGCCTTGCGGCCCGCGACCAGGCCATCGCAGCCGCCAAGGACTCTCCTGAGGACTTGCTCGACAAGGAAGATCCGAATAGATAGATCCGGATTCGTTGCCAAAAGGGACCGATTATAATCTGTTAGGATTCGGCAAGTTGTAACCCTGCTCCCCGGCTATATAAGGCGAGCAGGGATCCCCTCCAAACACACGCCTTATTCCAATCCATCAATACAAATCAGCCACCAGAACACAGGACGTAGGGTATTACGGCGACTTGCCGGCCCGAACCTGTCTAAATCGCCGTCTCTCGTCCCTGTGTTTACGCTTTGCAGACGTCTCGCACGCCTCCGCCGCTCAATCTACTACCTTGGGCATACCCCTCGGTAGACTATCGACCATATTTCGTCGACATTGGCCGCGTAGTTTGCGACCACATCCATCAGTTTGTTGATGGATCTGTGGCAGTTACGTCCGAGCTCGCGGACCAAATCTTTGCACATGGTGCCGGAGACGAACGCCATGATCACATCATGGTCGGTGATATGCGGGAGCTCCGTGCGCTGCTTGGAGAAGCATCGTGCATAATCGCAGAGAGACTCGTTGGCTTGCTGCTTGCATCGGCTGAGGTTCCACGAGTTGCCTGGCCGAATGTAAGTCCCTTTGAAATTCCCCTCGAAGTTCCGAACTAGGTCGGTCCAGTTATGGATCTGGTCGGAGGGGAGTGCCTCGAGCCATCTTCGGGCGGAGTCGGAGAGGAAAAGTGGCAGTTGGCGGATGATGGCTCGGTCGTCGCCCTAAGCTCCACCCTGTTGACAGGCCAGGCGGAAATCGGCTAACCAGAGCTCGAGCTCAGTTTCGCCGTTGTATTTGACGAGGCTCGTGGGGGGAACGGTTCTGGTAGTGGTGTGCTGCGGATCGCCCTACTGAAGACTCGAGGGCCAGGTGGCTCGGGCGCGGGATGTGGTCCTCGTCGCTATCGTAACGTCCCCCTCGATGGGCGTGGATTCCCCGCTCCTCGGCACCTTTGTCCTTGCGATGTCACCCCCCGAGGATGTCGTGGCGGGCATCGTTCGGATCGCGGGGCTCGTGAGGATTGATGATGCGGTCCCAAATGTTCTTAGCTCGATGGGCGACAAGCTGGTGTACCGAGGCCTCCCTTTTGTGGTGGGGGGGCTCGATTGGTCGCTCTGAGGCCGCTCCTCGATGCTTCGAGGTCGAACTCTCGGCTTGCTGCACGGCTGTGGCTTGGAGAAGGTTTTTCATCTCGTCCCGAATGTGTCGACCTTCGGGGGTCGATGGCTTAGGCATGTTTCATAGCATCATGGTTGCAGCTATAACATTTTGCCCTGCCCGAGGGAAGCAGTTGTTGGGAAGCTCGGGCACTTCATCTCCAATGATCTGCCGCTGGACATCTCGAGCCCTACTTCGAGCGCGCTCACCGCGTGGCGGGGCGCGGCTTCGCTCAAGGGTTTGTTCGAAGTGGTCCAGCCGCCGGCGGTCCTCGTTGAGTTTGGCCCTCATCTCTCAGATTTGCTCGATCTGTGCGACCTGCTCGTCGTGCAGGCCGGCTGGATCGATGAGATCTTGCGGTCCGTTTCCTCATCCTAGAGGTGTTCCCTCAGCTGCCATCGTGGCTGCTGCGGCGGCCGCGTTGGGGTTACGCGTTCCGCTATCTGAGGTGGTGACCTCCTCACGTTCGATGTGGAAGCATTCCCTCCTAGGATCATAATAGTTATCGCCATCGTCGTCGAGGAGGTCGTCCTCGGCAGCATCGAAGTTGTCGATGCAGTAGTTGCTAACTGCTAGAAAACGGCGTAACGCCTTGGTGTCGTGGAGCCCGAAGAAATCTGCGTTTGCCCATGTGTCGTTGTCGTCAGTGATCTCGGCGCTCGCGAGCATCGACGGTGTTTCCTCAAGGCTGAGTGTTGGCCCCCGGTGATACACCGGGAGATTCGTGGCATTGTCGAAGCGAGTGCTCACCATCGTGCAGTAGGCTTGAGCGGCATTGTCGAGACCGTAGAGGTATGAAGACGGCGCCGCCCCGGCCGTGCATGCCGGTAGGTCCGGCACTTCCACCGGTGGTGGTAACGCAGTGCCCGTCGTTAGGGTTCATGGAAGATCCGTCGGCATTTCCTGATCGGCCTGGCCCGTCCGGGCCAAACCCCTTACGGAGGGTTTTGCCGGATCGGCCGGACGGGAAGCTTCAGTGGAACGTGGCCGGAACCGGGTGCGATCGGCACCCAAGGCCCCCGTGGAGCACGACGGGAGCGACGTTCCGGGCGTCTGATACGTCCGGGCAGGTGTCAAGGAGTCTCAGTCGCGAGGGGTAGTGCAGGAGGGAGAAGGGCCATGTCGTAGCCGTTGCCAAGAGCGATGAACTCTAGACTCCCGAAGCACATTACCGTGCCATAAGGGAGTGGTAATGAGGGATCTGCCATCCGGAACAAACTGTGGGAAATTGTTAGAGACACGCGAAGTCCCTACCTTGCGCGCCAACTGTCGGTGTTTCGGACTCGGCGGTCTACACCGGCGAGTGGATTTGTGTGCACGTCTTCTCTGATCCGGATGGTGATGTAAGAAGGATACAGGTGGTATATCTTGGTTCGGGCAAGAGAAGGCCCTACGTCCAGCGGGGGAGAGAAATTGTATTATCGTGCACAAAAGTGCTTGTAAGGGGGCGGATACAAGCGTGAACGAGAGAGAACAGGGTGTATGGAGGAAGGAACTAGGCCTAGGGAACTAATTCTAGAGTTCTAGACTATGGTGGAGAGCTTGAGTGCTTGAGTCAAGCCGCTCGAACCTAAGCCTCGGTGTCCCGTTTTATAGGCGAAGAGGAGGCACGGGGTTACATAGTTCTAGGGCTGTTGTAGGTGATGATGTCAACGATGACGTTGGTGATGACGATGCCGGTCATGTCGGTGCCGCTGTAGCGATGTACTTCGTCCTGTGGCGACGTGCCCGGTGATGGCGGTGAAGGACGAAGCCGATGCGCCGGCGTGCGCAGAGACATCGTATCGGGAGTTGTTGGAGAGCTGACCAGTCCTGGTGGAACCGTGCTCGAGGGTGAGGTCGAGGCCTCCGCGGTTGGATCTGAGGCTGCGCGGAGGGGGTCGAGCTACGGGCCATGCTTGGGACGTGGTGACGAACATACCTCGAGGGGTGTCCTGGAGAGGTACAGTGCATGGCATGGGGCGACTCATCTGTGCGACGTGCTTATTTCCCGGGGATAGCGGTTAAAGTTTTATTTTACTGGGGTACGGTCAACTGTGTATTTGTTGTAGCCATGCGGGTCTGACCGAAGTGGATAGGATGCATTTAATGCTTCTGGGGTCGTACAAGTGGTAAGTAGTAATCGAGGCTTGCTTCCTTCGCTAGGAAGTCTTCGAGGTTGGGGCTCGACCCCTTCGTGTGGAGGGCCGAGGATGTATGGCGAGGCTTTCATCCGAGACTTGGCGCGGAGGGCTCATGCGAGTCGGAGATCAAGCGTTCGTCCGAGGCCTGGCTCGGAGGGCTCGGGCGACACGGAGAACGCGTTTTCGCTCGAGGCCTGGCTTGGAGGGCTTGGGCGAGACGCTAGGATTGTTGGGCCGCCGCGGCCCGCTTCCTCTTGATGGGCTTTTAGCCAGGTGGGCCACGTAGTGTCGGTTACCTTCTTGGCCCTGGTTATGTTTTTCTTGATCGAGGTTTTGGGGTACCCCTTTTCCATACCATCGACACCGTGTTTCGTACAAATGGTCCAAAAACAATCCTTTTCAGGCAAGGAAGATGAGAATCCTTACACTCACCTTAACGAGTTTGAACAGACCAGCTCATGTCTTCGTATCAAAGGCATGTCCGACGAAAACTTTAGATGGAAGCTTTTTCCTTTCTCTTTGGAAGGGAAAGCTAAAACCTAGTATAGTAGAACCGCACCGAGTAAGGATGGGGATTGGAAAAATCTTTGCTCTAGCTTTTGCTTAGATTTCTTCCCAATTTCCAAAATCGTCTGTCTTAGATTAGAAGTCCAATCTTTTATACAAGAAGACGATGAATCTCTAATAACTGCTTGGGAACGTTTTGAAAATCTTGTTCACTTTGGTCCATCTTTGTCAATACCAGACCCTGTTCTTCTTCAACACTTTTATATGGGTCTGAATAGGAAAACTTCTTCTTTTCTTAACTTAGCTGCAAATGGATCATTTCTTTGCACATCTGCTCCTACGACAAGAGAGCTTCTGCAAAAGATAGCTCAATCCGCTCCCGAAGCTGAGTGTATAGAGTTCTTAGAAGAGAAACAATCATAGATAGTTGAACCCGAAACTTTGCCGAAATTTTTACCATCAACTATCTCAGATCCTGATAAGGAGGAAACTCCAATCTCAGAGATCTTCAAATTCGAGGATGAGTATTTCACCATGTTTGTTGATACATCGAAGTATAATACAACAAGAAAGCCTTATAGTCTAAAACTTCCTGAAAAACTTCCAGATTTGACTGATAAAGCTTTCTTTAAAAAGACTACGGAAGAGCTAGTGTGTGTGGTAAGCCATGAGTGGTTAGAAGTGTCAGAGTCCTCCTCTGATATAATTCACTTAGATTCACGTTCTACTTCTATCCTCTGCCAAATCCATAGGGACCCTTTCCATGCTCTTTATAATCCTGTTGTCGGTGTTAATATCATGTCTGCAACCTTTGCACGTGACTTTTTAGAAGACATCACACTAACCTCAACAACTAAATGCCTTAAAAGCCTTTCAGGACATGTTCTTCCTAGTTTGGGAATCTTGTATGTCCTTCCCATCTGGGTAAAAGAAACTGTAGTGCACTTAAATCTTTGATATCCATGAGTTTAACCTGTTGATAGGACAACCAATAGAAAGACTTATACACGAAAGAATGATGGGGAAATTAAACTTTTGTCTAGGGGAAAATTTTCACTACCCATATCTATCACTCATACCCTAAACACTGGAAGTGAACCCTGTCCTGAGTCAGACCCGGTAGAAGAGGTCAAGGCAGCATCTCTTTAAACTTTCATAGAACTTAATCTTGAAGATGATGCTAAGTTTTTCATAGAGGGAGAGGATGACCACTCTAAGATTCCAACACCTCTAGATCCTCTAGAAGAACCTTCTAAACCTCCTATAGAGTTGAAACCTCTGCCTTCTGGTCTTCGCTACGTTTTTCTTAATAATGATCCAGACACTCCTGTGATTATAAGCGATAAACTTTCTCCAGAAGAAACACTCTGCTTGATCATTGTTTTAGAGAATCATAGATCTGCCTTTGGCTATTCACTCCAAGATCTTAAGGGGATTAACCCTGCTCTTTGCACTCATCGCATTCCTACAGATCCCGATGCTTTACCTTCTAGAGAACCCAAACATAGGCTTAATAATGCGATGAGAGAAGTAGTTAAGAAAGAGGTCTTAAAGTTGTTACACGCTGGGATCATTTATCCTATGCCACACAGTGAGTGGGTAAGCGTTGTGCAAGTTGTGCCTAAGAAGGGTGACATGATTGTTGTTAGAAATGAAAAGAATGAATTAATTCCAAAAAGAACTATGACTGGATGGCGAATGTGTATTGATCACAGAAAACTTAACATGGCAACAAAGAAAGATCACTTTCTACTACCTTTCATTGATTAAATGTTAGAGCGGTTGGCTAATCACTCCTTCTTTTGTTTTCTTGATGGATATTCTGGATATCATCGGATTCCAATCCATCCTAATGATCAAAACAAAACCGCTTTTACATGTCCATATGGAACTTATGCATATCGTAGAATGTCTTTTGGATTATGTAATGACCTGCTTCTTTTCAAAGATGCATGATGTCTATATTTTCTGATATGATTGAAGTTTTCATGGATGATTTTTCTGTTTATGGAAAAACTTTTGATCATTGTCTAGACAATTTAGATAAGGTTTTGCAAAGATGTGAGGAAAAGCACTTAGTCCTTAATTGGGAAAAATGTCATTTCATGGATAGAGAGGGCATAGTGCTTGGTCATTTAATTTCTGAACATGGAATTGAGGTAGACAAAGCTAAAATTGAAGTAATTTGTTGGGGTGGTGACCCGAAGACGTGGCACCCATTTTCGCTAGAAGGTACCTCGACGTCTCCCTTGGCAGGCGAAAGCTTCGTGAATTGCAGCGCGCACGAGCAAGAATAGCTTTCTTGCGAAAGGGCTGGCACTCTTTCGCTCGAAGGGGCGCCAGCGAGGGAAGAAGAGGAGCGAAACAACTTTTGCGCAAGGGGCCAAGACCTTAACACCGGTCGCCATTCGCGCGAAATGGCGTGGCGCGGCCGACGAGGCACCTTCGCCATCTATCACCTTTGTTGTGCGACCTTTTGCAGGATACCGGAGCTGCCGCTAACAAAAGAGGGTGCAGAAGTCGGGAGCTGTTGGGCGCGCATGACCGGGCCCACCTGTGGATGGAAATACAACGGTGCTACTCTAGCGCGTGAAGTGGAGGAAGCCGCGCTTGAAGTTATAAGGGCATTCTTGTACTTTGTATTAGGGAGTAGTTGGAAGGGCATTCCAGTACGTGTAATCTGACCCGGTTCAATATAAATAGCTCAGTCCTCCGTATTTTGGAGGAGGAGGACTGTTCACTCTACTTGGCTAGTAGTGAGCCCACGCTGGTGAGCTTGGCTTTCGTCTTCTAGCGTACTTGCATCCGCTCGAGTGACAACCCGATGTTTTGGGGTCAGGGCCCTAAACAACATTGGCGTCCACCGTGGTTGTTGCCCGAGCTTGTCATGGCACCAAGAAGACGATGAAGACGGTTGATCCTCAATAGACTAAAAGGGCAGCTGCTGCGAATTTAAACGCTCAAGAAATAATCACAGCAACCGCCCCCACAGCCCAAATACCACAAAACCCAACACCCCAAGCTTTCGCTGGCCCAGTCGCACCCAGACACCGGCTGCCGGCAGGAGCGTCTTCAAGCCAGGATGCGCCGCCTTCGGGTCAGCAGCCCTTCGGCAGAGAGGGGACGCCGGAGGGGGACGTCCAGATTGAGCCCGTTGAGGAGGAAGACGATGACGCCGAGCTCACCAGGCACGCCCAAGCGATCAAAATGCTGACACAGCAACAAGAGGAAATACAGAAGCTGCTGCAGCAAAGGGATGAGCTGTTGCATCAACTTGCAGCAAGAGCAAGGGAGGACGAAACTCACAACGCCATTCGTCAAGCGGAAGCACAAAGAAGGAAGTTGGAAAAAGAGATTCAGGCACCGCAAAGGGCCGAGGCAGGCCCACGTCCAAGAGTCCAAAAAACATATTCATACCGCGACAAGAGCAGCCGCCAGCATTCAACAATGCTATTGATGAAACCAATCCACTCTCGAGGGAGTTGCAAGTGCACCGTTGGCCACTCAATTACAAGCCCCGCATATCGACTTTCGATAGCAAGGCCAACCCATGTAAGTTCTTGGCAAGCTACGAGACGGCTGTGTTTTCGGCAGGGGGACATTCAAGCTTTGGCAAAGTCCCTCATTCTGGCAGTCGAAGATGTAGCACACGATTGGTACACGACTCTCAAGCCATTGTCGATCTACTCCTGGGCTTAGTTAAAGGTTGAATTGCTTGCCACCTTCCAAGGCTTTCGGACAGATGTCAAAACCGCCCGCGATCTCATGAACTGCACTCAACAAGATGATGAGCCCTTGTCCGAATACCTCAGACGCTTTATCCAGCTGAAGGCACAAGCCCCCATTGTGCCGGAAGCGGCGGTAATCGCAGCAACTATTGAGGGCTTGGGGACAGGACAGTGCGCTGCCCATTTGTCCAGAGAGCCGCCCAAGTCGGTTAACAAATTGTTCGACGTGATGAATGCCTATGCAAGATCAGATGATGACTTTTGACGATGAAAGGTCGCCCGTTTGGTGCAAAGGCAAATGATGAAAGGAACGCGGCCGCCCCCAGTACCAAATCAGAGGATCATCAGGCCCTTTCGGTCAATCAATAATTTGCAAGAAGAACCAACTCATACAGCCACAGGATCAGATAGGCCTATTCCATCCAATTTCCATCCGCAGAGGGGGTTTGATCAAACCTTTCGCGGAGGGCGTGGTGGAAGGTCAGGACGTGGAGGCCATGATGGAAGAGGTCGCGGAAGGGGAAGCAAGCCCCCTTGATGTGTCATTTGTGACGAAAATTTCGGTCACACCACCCGAGACTACAAATATAGCAAAATGGGCAAGGAACTAAAGGAGAAAGACCAAGCTTCAGCTTCCGGCGAAAGCACCAAGCACATCTTCCATAACTCGCATGACCCGATGGCAGGGATTGTGTCGGGAGGCAGTTACGTTAACACGCCCCTATACCCCCCAGTACTTGCCACATCAAAACTTGCACTAGTTCAACTCTGCGCACTAGCGTTATCACTTACCACCTTTCCTGACTCAATCGGTGGTAGTTTCATCGCCCATGCAATACCAGCGCCAACCAACACCGCCACTAGTGCTTTCGGCTCAAGCCCAGCCTCAGGGACAACCAGCACAACTCAACTACCATCAGGGACAGGACGCAGAAAATGAGCTTAATGCAGTCAACAACATCCTTCCGTCACGGGGTCACATTTTCGCCTTCACGGGCGGATCCAACCTGGAGCACGAAAGTAAAAGAACAAGAAGGGACTATCATCGAAGAGTCTAGGCTGTATCGCCAAGACTCCCTTTGAACAGACCAGCCTGGTCGCTGATGCCGATATGTTTCGATGAGTTAGACTTCAAAGTTCGCGACTATTCACATTGCGATGCCTTCGTTGCTACAGCCAACGTGGCCGGTTTTACCTTGCACAACATCTTGATTGACACAGGAAGCTCAACCGATATCTTGTTCGTCAAAGCTTTCGAAGCGATGGGAATGGACAGGCGGGTCCTGGATCCGGCCGGCAACTCCTTGTACGAGTTCGGAGGAAGGAAGATCGACGCTATCAGAAAAAAGCAAATTCCAGTGTCTTTCGCCGAGGGAGAAATAGTGCACACCAAAGCAGTGACTTTGGACATAGTGAACATGGACTACCCCTACACCACCATTTTCGGTAGAGGCTTCACCAACAAGTTCAATGTGGCTATCAAGCAAAGCTACTTATGTATGAAGTTGTCGTCCCCTTTCGGCGTCATTACCGTGCACGGAGATCAACAAGCTTCCAGAAGAATTGAGGGCAAGCCAACCCCCGGTTACAGCCTAGTAAACGAGGTGGCAAAGAAAGATGAAATGAAAGCAACCGCTGAAGAGCACGTTGTTGCTAGTTCGCCGGAAAGCAAGGCTGGAGCGGCCGAGGAAACGATAAGAATCCCACTCGCAGCCTCAAGGCCTAAAATAACCGTGCATATCGGTTCGAGCATGCCAGATGGAGAAAGGGATGCATTGGTGTCTTTCCTAGCAGACAATGATGATATTTTCGCCTGGTCAGCAAACGATCTGCAAGGAGTCAGCAAGGATCTTCCACAGCATCGCTTAAATATCGCAAGCGGCTCCAAGCCCCGGAAGCAGAAGCTGAGAAAAATGTCAAACAAAAGGGCAGACGCAGCGAAAGCGGAAGTACAAAGGCTACTCGATGCAGGAGTGATTCGCCCAGTCCAGTACCCGGAATGACTGGCAAATGTGGTCCTGGTGAAAAAAATAAAGGGAAGTGGCGAATGTGTGTCGACATCACCGACCTCAACAAATGCTGCACAAAGGACCCGTATCCTTTGCCGCGTATGGACAAGCTAGACGATATCGCAGCCGGTTGTGAAATAATGAGTTTGCTAGATTGTTTTTTAGGTTATCATCAGATATGGCTGCATCCTGACGATGAGGAGAAAACAAGTTTCATCACCCCTACTGGCACATACTGTTATCGACGAATGTCGGAAGGGCTAAGAAATACAGGCCCAACTTTTTCAAGAATGACAGACAAGGTTTTCGAGAGCCAGAAGGAGAAGAAAAATTTGTTGGCTTATGTTGATGACATAGTAGTCAAGAGCGACAGAGAGAAAGACCATCAAACAGATTTGCTGGAAACTTTCGGCAATCTTCACAAAAGCGGCTTGAAGCTAAATCCAGATAAATGCATTTTCGGCATCAAGAAGGGTAAGCTCTTGGGTTGTCTCGTATCCTTAAGGGGAATTGAAGCCAACCCCGACAACATAATGACGATCATGAACATGCAACAGCCCTCGAATCGCAAACAAGTGCAAAAGTTGACCGGAAGGCTGGCATCCTTAAACAGGTTCATTGCGAGGTCCGCCGAAAAAGGCTTGCCTTTCTTCAGAACTCTGCGCAGCTCCGATCCTTTCGACTGGGAAGAAGAACAACGGCAAGATTTCCAGCACCTGAAGGAATACCTGACAAGACTCACAACCCTATCCAAGCCGTCGGCGGGAGCCACACTATTGCTGTATCTCGCAGCCTCCCATGCTACCGTCAGTGCCGTGTTAGTGGAAGAAAGGGAGCACGAAAACAAGATGACGCAGTTCCCAATCTATTTCGTCTCTGAGGCCTTGTCAGGGGCAAAACTGAACTATTCAGAGTTGGAAAAGATAGCATACACAGTGGTGATGGCTTCAAGGAAGTTAAAGCACTACTTGCAGTCCCATCATATCATAGTCTTATCAGCCTAGCCGCTAGAAGCTCTATTTCGTAACAACGAAGCTATCGGTCGAGTGGGCAAGTGGGCAGCGGAGCTAAACGAATACGTGATCGATTTCCAGCACCGGTCAGCTATCAAGTCCCAAGCACTAGCAGATTTCATAGCGGATTGGACTCCCGTGGCTTTCGACACTTCCCTTGAGTTTGAGGAACCGGTATGGACAGTGAATTGTGACGACGCATGGGGCATGGATGGAGCCGGAATCTCGGCGATCTTAACCCCGCCAAAAGGCCCAAAAGTAAGATTCACCGCAAGGCTGCAGTTTCTCACAACAAACAACACCGCCGAATATGAAGCAGTATTGTTGGGCCTGCGAAAGCTACGATCAATCGGAGCAAGAAGATGCATAATGAAATCAGATTCCCATGTGGTCGTCGGGCAAGCCGAAAAGGAATTCACAACAAAAGAGCCACAGCTGGTGAAATATCTAGCAGCGGGCCGAAGAATGGAAAAATAGTTTTCAGGTTTCACTCTCCAGCACATTCCAAGAGCCGAAAACACAGAGGCAGATGAGTTGGCCAAGGCTGCAGCGCAAAATCTGCCATTACCACCAGATGTTTTTTACAAGGTTCTTTCGGCCAAAGCAGTCAAAGAAGAAGAGGACCACTTAAGTTCAATACACACCATCACGAGCGATGACTGGAGGTCTCTAATATTCGCTTACCTAACCGGAACATATGAGCCAGAGTCCAGAAAAGACGCCGAAAGGATGGCCAGTAGAGCAAAAAGTTACTCTGCCATCGGGGAGCAACTGTACAAGAGTGGAATGGTGAACCCGCTACTAAAGTGCATAAGCAGGCAAGAGGGCATCCGACTACTTCAAGAAATGCACGCCGGAATGTGCGGAGCGCACAGGGGACCTCACGAAATAGCACATAGAACAGTGAGGCAAGGATTTTATTGGCCCACCGCCACAACGGATGCTAAGGAATTGGTCAGGTGTTGCAAGGGTTGCCAGATGTTCACCAAAACCCAGAAGGCACCGGCAAATGAAACTTCACCAGTGGTTCCAACATGGCCTTTGCAAAGGTGGGGGCATTGATATAGTCGGGCCACAACCGTCAGCTCCGGGGAATTTGCAATTCGCGGCAGTCGCTCTTGAGTATTTCACCAAGTGGATAGAGGCGAAAGCTTTAGCAAGCATAACTTCAGCTTCCATAACCAAATTCGTCTGGCAAAGGATAATCTGTCGTTTCGACGTATCTTCGTTCATCACTTGCGACAACGGAAAGCAATTTGACTGCGCCGAATTCAGGAACTTCTGCGATGAAATTAACATCAAGCTCAACTTTGCTTCAGTAAATTACCCACAAGCAAATGGAGCCGTCGAAAGGACAAATAGATTAATCTTCACAGCGATATCGAAATCCTTGTTCGAGGCCCCGAAAGGCAATTGGCGAATGCCTTGACATCAGCAGTTTGGGGGCACAACATCTCTCATTCCAGAGCCACTGGCTTCACCCCATTTCGCCTTCTGTATGGCGATGAAGCAGTAACCCCAGAAGAAGTGAAGCTGGGATCCTTTCGAATCGAAATGTCGCCAGTAACTCAAGAACAGAGGCTTGTTCAATTAGACACGGTGGAAGAGGTAAGACTGCAAGTAGTCGACAACCTCAAAAAGTACCACGCAGAGGCAAAATAATACAGGGACAAAAGCTTGATTCAAAAGGACATCAAGCCCGAGGATATGGTCACTATTTGGCAACCAGATAAACAAGGCAAGTTGCAGTCACAATGGTACGGCCCTTTCGTCGTTGCAAGCATGGCCGCACCTGGAGTATTCCGTTTGCTAAATGAGAATGGAGAAGAAACAACCAACACATGGAACGCAACCAATCTTTGTCATTTCTATCCTTAGATTTTCTTTAACTTTAAGGTAACTTTCTAATTTCATTTCAAGCAAGCAAATCGGCTACACTCTTTTTCCTCGTTGGGGAAGCCCTTCACCAGGGTGCGAGGTTTTTTAACGAGGCAACCGAATGTAACAGTTACCTTATAAAGGAACACGCTATTCTCCACGCCACTGCGAACGAGCGCGACAAACAAAATCAACCCCATATAAGGTTGAGGTATTCGTCAAACACAATGTAATACCTGAGAATGTCAGCCTGACAAACGAAATAAGTCCTGCACAGGGCTCGACAATCTCTAAAGCCTACGGGCGAACAAGTATCCACCTTCCAGCAAAACGAGAAGGTGGAAGACAAAGCCCAAGGGAAATAAAAACCTACCGTCCGACAAAACGAGAGGGCAGAAAGAAAAGCCTGCGGGCAAACAAGTATCCACCTTCCAGCAAAATGAGAAGGTGGAAGACAATGCCCAAGGGCAATAAAAACCGACCCTCCGACAAAACGAGAGGGCAGAAAGAAAAGCCTGCGGGCGAAACAAGTATCCACCTTCCAGCAAAACGAGAAGGTGGAAAGTAGAGCCTAAGGGCAATGCAAACCTACCCTCCGACAAAACAAGAGGGCAGAAAGAAAAGCCTACGGGCAAACAGGTATCCACCTTCCAGCATAACGAGAAGGTGGAAGACAAAGCCTAAGGGCAATACAAACCGACCCTCATGACAAAAAAAACAACAACAAAAGGACAAACAAAAGCTCGTCAATGAAAGTTAAAAGCACTCATTTAATTCTCCACCAAGTCAAGACCTACCGACTTTGATTTTCCAACAACCATCGAGCACAACACCATAACAAATGCGCGGACCCATGCCCAAGGAGCAAGCCTACAAATAGAGTCCAGATCGTAACCACCCCGGAGAATCAAGCCACCAGTCATACATCACTGCAGTTGGAGAGTGTTAACGTAAAATTTCGGTCGTCTGCGCCAACACACTCGAGCACACGGTCCTCAGAGGGGTGCGGAGCAAGGTCCTGACCTCCTGAACCTTCAACGGGTGGTGGAGCCGAATCTTAGCGAGATCGACTTCGAGCGTGCCAGTCAATTTGACCTGTAATTGACAAGGACAAGAGAAAGATTGTTAAATCGTGGAACCTGCCGGTTTGGTGCCAGACAGTTCCAAAATGTACGGCTCTGATATAGCCACTTGTCTTTAGGATATTGACTACCAAGTCAACCCCCAGAAGATTGTATGAAAAGTATTGAAGAAAATATGAAGCATGACGACAATGGTATATATAAAATAGCGCTTAGAATAAACAAACAGCCAATGAGCTTAAAAGATGTTAAAAGAATTAAGATCTATGTGTACGTCTAAGCGACATGAAACCAACATATCGACTAATTGCACGAGCAGTTCTATTCATTAACAGTGGGGTGTCTCCATACAGCCATAATAACAAATAGATCGATAAAATAGCTTTAACATCAACAGTGGGGTGTCTCCATACAGCCATAATGATGACTAAGCTAGATCACATCTTGTGCAAAGAGTAAATCCGTTAATTCCAAGCCACTTAGAAGAACACATTATGAAGAGAGCATAACTGGATCGGCTATTTCAGCCGATGCAGGGTCCATGAGGCACGAACTAGATCTATCCGTTAAAACCATGATTTGGCTTAAAATCAAACAAAAATAATCTATCATGTATATCAGTGGGGTTCGGAAAAACAGCAGTAACAGACATGTTAGATCCAATCTATCTGTTCTTAGATCAGATCGTAGTTTTATCGGATATCTCAGTAACAACCAAGATTAACAAAATAGTCGATGTAAAGCTTGGATCAGCTATTTCCTCTGTTGTGAGTGTATAAGCCTCAAAATAGCCAAACCTAAGCATCCTTTAAGCTTAAGCTACTTTGTCAAGATGTTGTTTAAAACATAAAGAAACTAATTAAAACATGAAACAACATCGATAACTTAATGAATCTATTAGCTTGCCAAACCAATAAAGCCGATAACTAGTCAAGATCAACTAAAGTAAGAGATTGATCGGAGTCAAGACAGTCTTAAAATAGACGAGCTTAAACCGATAACTGGCCATGCCATAGCTTAACAAGAGTTTGGTCGACACCAAATACAGCCTTATTACATGATGACACAAGCCATTGGTGAAACTTACAAGCAAACCGGAGGTCGGTCGATGCCGATGCAGCCCTGCCTGATTGAAGTTCTCGCCGAGATCTACGTTACTCCTACTCCTAGGGTTTTTGCCGGTGGCCGATGTATTGATTGATTGGATGTCCTTACAAAATTTGGGTTTCTAACTATTTATAACCCGGTTGAATCCTGTCCTAACACGATTAGGTTACATAATAGGTAAAACACAAGACGACTCGAACTTGAACTCCTCGGTCGAGCCCGACACGTCTTTGAAGCTCGTCACGCTGGTCCACATGAATCCTTCTGGTCACACTTGAACCCACAGAAGCTTCTTTTATTTTTAGGCCGATTCTTTCCTTAATAAACCAGCCGTTTATGCTTACAAAATAATAATCTTCTCGGTCCAAAATATGGTGTAAACACATGCCCCCCAATTTTGGGATGAAATTTATTTTATTCCAAAATTTTGAGTCGTTTTCTTTCTTTGGAGTCCGATCGACTAACCTTTCTCTTAGCCGATCAGCCGAGTTTTCTTCCCAACCGTTATTGCTTTCTCCCAGGGCTACTCTCAAACCCTAACCATCAAAGAAGTCCGCCGCCACTCGATTCAAGCAAAAATCCTTTGAGAGCTTAAATTTGGTGCTTCTGCTGGTGAAATGGCGACTCAAGATTCTATTCCTGAGGTAAATTTTGGGTCCCCTATCATCCCTCTTCCGATGATTCTCTACTCTCGTATTTTCCCTCATTTTTGAATTTTCAGGCGCTTCACGACCAAATCATCATCCCAATTCAGGATAGTCCAAATGACTTTTTTCTCGGTCCAGTAGGCAACCTTGACCCCACCGAAATCATCACTACTGAAACTTAGAGGATCCCCTTCAAAAATTCAGATTTTGCTTCCAAGCATTAGGGCAAAACTCCCTTCAGGAACTGGCCATCGATCATTCCAGGTTGGAGAAACTGGCTGATCAAGGTAGAATCAAAAAAGAAGCCGGATTGGATCCTCCGTAGCTTAGATCAGTGCATCACTCTGTCCTTAGCCGATATGAAGAAAAATGAGCAAATGCTGAAGGCTGCCTGCTACTTTTGGTCTGGTACCTTCAATACCTTTATGTTCAGGAAGGGACCCATGACCCCCAATTTAGCCGATGTGCACATGCTGACCGGTTTAAACATTATTGGATCTATCAATCCCCATAGCCTTCAAGTCAAGCCTTCCATCAAACTTGGAAACCTAAAATTTGGTGGGTGGTCCAACTATATTGCTTCTTTCAACACTTCACAGTCCAGAGTTTCAGAACGAGAGCACACCATCTTCTTGAATATGTGGCTGGAGAAGTATTTATTTTATGGACAGAGCTGCGGCCCAACTTCAAATTCTTGGCACTAGCAGAGAAATTGTCTGTGACTTCAGACATACCTTTGGGCAAATATCTCTTGGGTGCTTTGTATAGTATGCTGAATAAAGTAGCCCAAAGCCTGATGAAAAATGAGGGCATCCCATCAATAACAAGTCCCTGGTGGTTGCTTCAACTCTGGCTTAACCTTCATCTCCACAGGTTGATAACTCCAGACTTGAGGACATTATCTTTTCCTAAATTATACCCAGACTGCCAAGAAAAGTTAGTGGCTGATGATGCGAAAGTGAGAAGATGCACCTCATTTGGAGAAGCTGCTGCTATGATATTTATCGATGAATTAGTCAGCTTCTTCTTCAAGATCTTCTACAAGGGATTCCCTACTGCCATATTTGATTGGTTTCAATATCCAGACATTGCAGACTTTGAGAATCCATACACCTTCAGGTTCCACAGAGAATGTGATGATGAGGGTCTGAAGATCTTGTGCCGAATAATGAAGCCTTGCCTTCTGCCAACTGAAATTAGGCATGGTAGGGAAAAACCTCCCATGTCTTATGAATTCTATCATCCTGTCATGGCAGCCAGGAAAATAGGTTTCGGCCAAGTACCCCCATCTCTTTATTTTGCCGACAAGCTCAGACCAAGGGAGGCAGTAGACTCTGCCTTAGAGTATAACAGAATACTTCAACTAGAGCAATCTGTCCCCTGAAGATGCTCAAGGAATGGAATTGCAGACCCTTCTCTTCAGTCTCTTTCCAGGACTGGTGACAACAGTGGAGCAGTCACCTCTTTAGTGAAGCTGTGGCCACTTACTGTCTGATGTTGGATTCAGACTTCCAAGCAACTGATGAGGTATGACTCAGTTTATTCTCAAATTCTATATCTTTACCACCTGTTTCCCTCTGATGTCATATGTCAAACACTTGTAGGTTTTGGTCACCTTGAATCCTCCAAAAATAACTTACAACATATGGTGTCCAAATCCAAGGATTGGCTGTGATGCTCCTACCATCAGGACCTTGATGAAGAGGAAGGTCTCTAATGTCCCAGATGATCAGACCCTTAGCACTTTTATAAAGGAAGCTGACTCCTCCAAGAAACATGAAAACTGACAAGCCAACTGCTAAGGTCATATCTAAGAAGAAGAAGAGAGACACTTCTGACAACAGCCAATCCTTGATCAAAAATGCCAATACTGAGGTAATAAAAATTTGTCTTTTATGCTCCCATCATTAAGTCTGTTAATTCTTTCTGTCTTTCAACTTTCAGGAACAGACTGGCACCCATAATGTTGAGTTGCCTCAGGAGCAGGCTGATACTCAAAATATCAATTCTGAAATGCTTCCTCTTTCTGACAATGATCAAGAGTCTTCTCAACAAGGTATGCTTTTTAAACCGATAACTCCATTTTCCTTGGTGGATGACCTTGAAAACTGATGGAGATTTCTTTCAGATGCACTTCCTGAGCCCTCTTCAATTATCTCTGAACTTCAAATCATCCCATCTGACCAGGTGCTTTAAATAACACCACTTCTCCTTTTAACATCTCCTTATCTGTGATTACTTATACATCCATCTGTGCAGGAGCAAGGAGAGCCTTCTTCCCCTATCATCCCCTTTGATTTAGAAGACTATATGGATGAAGAAGAAGAACCTGTACCAGATCATCCCAAGAAACTCTCTGAAGAAACCAAGGCTCGGCTGCAACCATTACTCCCTCTTTTGGAGGCCAATATAGCCGACCTAGTATATGACGCAAAAGGAATCAGAGACATCTTCGACTTGATCCAAGATGACATACCAGATGATCTTAACAAAGCTCTGACTCCTGTTGCTCATATAGAGTTCCTTCGGTTAGAATTCATGGAGGCTAAAGCCAAATTTTCTGCGCGTGAAGCCCAAGTACACATGCCAGCACATGAGCAACATTGCATCTCTGATATGGTTGCTGCAAAGGACACTATAGATGAACTGAATTCAGATTCCACCATCCTCATCTGCAACCTGTCATCTCTAGAAGCCGAGAGGGATCAGCTACTGAGCAGGCTTCAGGTTATCGATGACCATATCAAGTCGAAAAAAGAAAGCCTAGAGAACATTCCTGTTGCTCTTCGTGAACAAAAGAAAAAGATAGCACTTCTTCACAGCGAGCTTCAGGATGTCAAAGCCAAGAAGAACCAATCCCAGGTTCCATTGAAGAAGATCAGAAGAAGATAGCAGACATAGATGCTATCCGCTTGAATGCCCTGAACGCATTAAAATTTGTACTAAATATGTAATTCTGTTTATCTGTAATTCCTGACTCTCAAGCCTTCCTCTGTAAACATTCTTCATTGGTTGACTGGCGTCATGATATTGTTTCTCATTTAACACTTGAAGCTCTATCAGCTATCTTTAGCCGATATTATCTAGACAACTTATCCTTTAGCCGATTAGTACCAGAACGGCCTATTTAGTCGATTCACCTTAGGATCTGGACTGAGGGTGCCCCCGAACCGACGCCTTTTCACCTTCTCGAGCCTTACTCATAAATACGAAACGTCAGCTTCTCAAACACACCACGCATTCATTACCTTACTCTTCGACCTTTGCTCTTCTCATCCACCGACTGGTTTTCTTCTCCACTCGGCGATCAAAGCAATGGTGGACAACCGCAGCAAGCGCCCCGCGGAGGCATCGGAGTCCGTGGATGGCCCTCCGGTGACCCGTCGCCGTGTGCTCGGGTAATGATTTTCCACTTCAGCGTCCTCTTGTGCTCCGAAACTTCTCATTCACCCGAGGAAAACCCTAACTTTTCCGCAGTTCTTCTCCTCCGGCAGACGGCCAAGGCCCCAGCCAACCCCCGTCGGGGCACGGGTTGGCATTGGATGATGATGCTTGGGCCTTCATCTGGGGAATCTCCGACACCCGACGTCTCCTGGAGGAAGAGCGTCACCGAACCGCCCGCCTGGTGGAGGAGCGAGAGGTCCTCCGCGCCTGCCTCAATAGTGTTCTTGAACACTTAGAGGCGTCTGACGCCAGGGTTGCTGGTACATCCTTCCAAATCCTTCAACTCATCACTTCAATTACCTTTGTATAACCGTTCCAGTCAATCGGTTCATAATTATTCAAATACTTAGCCGATTTATTCTTTGATTTGATTGAATCGGCCACCCTTCTTAAACTTAGTCTCTCTTATCCAATCATAGAACTCCAACAGCAGCTCGACTGGCTTCCCGAGCGAGCCATAGCGATTGCCGACTTCGTGAATGCCTAGGGAGACAATCTGAGGTTGCGCCTGGATGACGTCGGGACGCGCATCAGGGAGTTGGCCCTCGATGCCATCTGCCACGGTGCCACCTTCGCCCTCGCCGGAGCCGAACTCAGTGGCGCTGAGATCTCCGGGGAAGTTTCTCCCTCCTTCGTCGGCGCCAGGACGAGGGAAGACTTCAAGGAGCTGGTGGAGGAATTCCAACCCCTGGGGCTCACCGTGACGGAGGTGTCGCACTTGGAGGACCCCCTGAACAAGCTTCATCTAGATTAGTTTCTGTTTTTAATGCTTCTCTTGTGTATCCAGCCTGGTGGCCGAACAAGCTGAAGAACAAGTCTGTCCATGCATCGGCAGGCTTCAAATAATTCTGTTAAATATTGTTGCCTGATGTTTTTTGCATTGTGCTGCTTGCGCTTCCAAAACTTTTCCCTTTAACTTATTTCCTTTGATGAATATTCTAAAGGCGATACTTCCTTAGTATCGGCATCAATTAAAATCAAAAGACGACACATACATATCGGCTATTTTTGTAATAAAGGCGATACATTAGTATCGGCTATAAAATCAAACTAATCGATCTAAAAGAAATAATATTGACTGACACATCACCGGCCTTAGCTTATGGCGCTGATGCGAATCATCGTCAGCAAGTTAATCTGCTAGAACATTTTTGAAGCCGACTTCTTCGATCGGCTGTTGACTGTCATCAATTGTCTTGAGAAAGTCTTCTTCAAGAATTTTTCGGAAAAGCACTCAATGTTCTCAAAGTTCCAAGCATCAGGATCTGAATAAGCAATACTAAGAGTTGAATCGGCTGGTACCACTTCCACGGTGTCGCTGATCCACTGAATCACATTCTGATGCATGGTAGATGGAATGCAACAATTGGCATGGATCCAATCCCTTCCAAGAAGCACACCGTAGGATCCTTTTGCATCGACCACAAAGAAAGTAGTCGGCATACACTTGTTGTCAATTGTCAACTTGACACATATAGCACCTTTAGTAGCCGATACGTTGACAGCAAAGTCGGTCAACCTCATATCGGTCTGAGTCAAGTCTTCTGTAGTCCTACCCAGCTTTCTAAAAGTGGCATATGGCATCAAATTAATAGCTACCCCTCCATCAACTAACATCCTGTTCAGAGGCCTTCCATCAACAAACCCTTTCAAATATAAAGCCTTTAAATGAGAATGTTTCTCAGGTTTTTGAAACATGGCCTCTTCCGCTTGATAGATCCACTGAGCAATCACTTCTTCACCATCAGATTCCTCTTCATGATCAGAGGATCTAAACTCGGCAGGTAGCATGAACAGAGCAGCGATATTAGCCGATGATTTACCTTTATCGGTTGTCTGCTTTACTTGCCAGATTTTGGGTTTCTTCTTCTGGATTTCATCATTTCTTAACCTTTGAACCCGTCGTTTCTGGCTTTTGGTCAAGCCACCAGGACACCATTGCCCCTCTTGCCAAGGATGATCATGATTGGCTAACCTTACTCCAAGCCCATTATGAACATTTTCATTTTTTATGCACCGATCTGTCTTTTCAAACCTCAATCTTTCATGTACAGATCGGCGGTTATCTCTCAACTGCCTATACTCTCGATACTGATCACTGCATTCTGGACAATTATGAAGAGTAGGAAGTTTTAAGCCTTCATTCCAACAATGCCTGAAGAAGGGACAGTCCCAATGATTCTTTTCTTCATCTCTGATGCGTCTTCCTTCTTCACGAGACCTCCTATACTCTTCTTCTTCGAGCCACTCTTGATATTCTTGCTCATCTCTTTCCCTTTGCATTTGGCCCCTTTCTTTTTGACGTTGCCATTTGTTCAATAAGATCCTAACAGTCGGACGCCTTCTTGCTTCACCAGCCTTTGAAGTTTTAGGTTGATCACGTTGATCGGTATTTTTCTGTCCGTTCATCTCCTGGTACTCCTTGGTTGTTAGGTGTTTCTTTGGATCAACCGTCCCACTGCCTTGGCTTTGTCAGAAGTCAACACTCTGATCTCACTCCGAGGTGCAGGAGCCACCATGTTCTATGGAAAAGGATGACCATTGATCCTCATGCCTTTGGCCTTTTCTAAGCCAATCCTTCCTTTAATGATAGCCCTCTGGATCATATCTGTGAAAACTCGGCAATCCTTAGTAGTATGGGTACCAGAATTATGAAATTTACAGTACCTTTTATTTTTAAGCTCCTCAGCCAATGGGATACTGTGATTCCCTGTCAACTTGATTTGACCCTTCTCTAGCAAGTAGTCAAATATCTTGTCGGCCTTGGTGATGTCAAAGCTATATTTTACGTCTTTCTCGGCACTCTAAACCTTTGCCCAAGGTATGTACTCGTTGTTCTTCCAAGCCCAGTCTACAGCAGCTACATCATCCTCACTTTCATCACTTGAATCATTGCTTTCATCTTGCAGGAAGAAATGACTCTCTGCTTTGTAGGCTTTCTTGGGTTTAAAGACTTGATTGTACTGATTCTAAGCATCAATATTTGCCACCTTTTTAGCTAAATCGGCCATATTGTTACAACCAAAGCCGATTCTTTCTCTGATGGCAGGTATCAATCCTCGAATCGCAACGCTAACCACTTCTGGATCTGGCAATGTTAATGAATAGCATTGATTCTTTACTTCTCTGAACCTCTGGAGGTACTGGTATCCAGACTCATTATTCGCTTGCCTTGTATCGATTAAGTCTACTAGGCCTTTCTCCAATACTCCAAAGCCAAAATACTTATGGAATTTATCTTCCAAATCCTCCCAGCTCTGAATGGAATTGGGCGGTAGAGATGAAAACCATGAAAAAGCCGAACCGGATAGAGAGAGAGGGAACATTATGACTTTAAGTGCTTGTTCATCACCAATCTCCCCGAGCTGTACTAGAAACTGGGTTATATGCTCCATGGTTGTTACTGAGCCGGTTCCTGTGAATTTGGTAAAATCAGGGATTCTATATCTTGGAGGAAGAACAACCTAATCAAACCATTCTGGATATGGCTTTTTGTAGCCGGTCACTATAGATTTTGGCGTCAAGCTAAATTGCTTCTGAACCAGATCAGTTACCCGACTCATCAGTTGATCAATTTTGTTCACCGGCTTTTGATAGCCGATGTTCTGCCCCCCGAAAGTATTGCCATTATATCCCGGGTTCTCTTGAGCATCCAAGGTATAAAAATCTGAGACATAATGATACCTGTTGAAACTGGTTATTTATCATAATTAAGGAATAAATAAATATGAAAAGGGCAAGAATTTGATCACCAACAAAGGTTTAGGGTTTCAACTGACAATATTCCACGAGTTTTGGTGAGTTATGATTCTACAGGGACTAAACCAGGAAATCAGCACCGATAGCTTCCCATAGAAGGAAACCGACGGGAGATAACGCAACCACTACGTAAGGATTATTCTAGAAGACTCCAGAGGACGCAAGAAGACACCAGGAGGTCGACCACCGCGAGAGGCCGACTGGTGGGACCGACCGGTCCCACCAGGAGACCGACCGGTCGCCCCCTGGGCCCGCTGGGTTCCGTCCTCTGCAAGCTATCTCCACCGACCTTTAGGATGCATCTCGGCCGTACCATGAGTCGGTTTGATCCAAGGGCCACGGTTCATCGCCCAGGACTATATAAACAGCCCCTGACCCCCCTCTTCAGAGAATCAATCAGGGTTTGATCATTAGACATCATCAATCAGAGCTTCAGAAGGAGATCAATCGGAAGCCCTAGAACTTCATCTACCTAGATTAGTAGATAGAATAGGATTAGAGGAGGCAAGCTTCGCTTGGATTCCTGATCTAGTCACGAGAAGGCCCGGTAAACCCAAGATCTTCTCTCCTGTATTAACATTATGGATCTATTTCATAATTGCTCTTCTAGTTCATCATTGTTCTTTATTGCTTATGTTCTAGTTCATCGTCTAGTTCATGTTCATCGTCTAGTTCATCATCTAGTTCATAATCTTGTTCTAGTTCATGTTCTAGTTCGTACTTTAGTTCTTCTCGATGATCTAATTCGTCTTATTGTTCATCATCTTGTTCTAGATAGCAATACAATTGATATGATTAAGACATCAATGATTATATTCTTAATTATAATGCTTATAGTCTGCTTTGATTATATATTTGGCATAGATAGTTCATCTTTATGTTTATACTCATGTTCGTATAACGCTCATCTTAAAGTACAACGGGTGGGTGATAGATGCTGTGTAGGCGTGGTGCCTATACATTATTTATCTGTGAATGCATCCTATGTTTCGGATAGAGTGGTAGATCGCGGGTGTGACAGACCTGTTGAGTCCTCTGTATTCTACCTCCCGAATATAGTGTTCAGTATGGCTCAGTTAACTCATGGTTTAAGGGTTACTTTGTTTGACACTTTTACTATGGAGTTGCCTCTTGATTATAAATATGATGTGACCTAGCCAATGATTGCCAAATATAATTGCACTAATCAATGTATGCTATGGCTTGTAATTAGAATAACTTAGGAATGTTTCTCATTAATACATGTTTTCTATCATCACTTGCTAGGTAGTACTGTTCTAAGTTTATCCTTGATTGATCTGATCTCTGTTATCCTTTATCAATTATTTATCATATCATTTACTCTGTAACCTGATTCCTGTTTGAAGTAATTAGTGTGTTATCAGTCTTTTTATAAGTGTGCCATATTAAATGTGTTAAGTCCTTACAATGCCATCATATCTTGAATTGATTAGTCTCTAGGCTAAATATAAATAATGATACCTGAGACTAGCTTGGGTGAAATGCTTCTACAACGGGTATGTTTATCTGTGCGCTTGCGGGTAAATATCTATCTTTAAATCCAGTGCCCTGATATTTTTTTGCATTGCTAGCTTCATGTTGGGGATGACAACTTGACGTTAAGTGAAGTTAGTAGTGTCCCGTACACTCTTTAGTGCCTTCACTAGTTTATTACTTTATGTGGTTCGTTCTTTGTAGCGACGTTAAGAAATACCAACAAGCATTTCTGGCGCCGTTGCCGGGGATAGATTATAACTCTCTTAGAGTGATTCCATTAAGGAGTGTCAACAAGCATTTCTGGCGCCGTTGCCGGGGAACACATCAATTCAATTAGGGATGGTACCTAGGGTTAATTATTAAAATCTTTATGAACACTGATAGGACACTGCATTAGCAGCATTTAGAACGGTAGCTAGAACATATCATTTTACTTACAGACATGTGATAATGCACTGATTATTTACTCAAACAGACTTACCCTGGCTTTGTTTATCTTTTATATCTTTTGCAGGGTGATGTATGACTGGTTTCCAACTCCCGAAAAACTACATTGAGGATCCTGAAGCTTTACTAAGGAAAACTAGACGCAAACTTAAGAGACCCTCAGCACCACTACCAGAAGTTAGCCAGATAAGAAGAAGCTTAACACCAGTGTTGGACACCATGGCCGACAAGACACTCCGCGAGTTCTCTGTACCAACCACTGTGAACATTAGGACTGGACCAACAGTCAATGTGGGAGACAACGGATTTGAACTCAAGCCATCCTTGATCAACATGGTGCAAGCTAATCAGTTTTGCGGAAAGGCACATGAAGACGCAAGCGCTCATCTCCAACACTTTCTAGAGATTTATAGCACTTTCACCATCAAAGGAGTTGAAAGGGACGCCATTCTACTTCGCTTGTTCCCATTCTCGCTCTTAGGGAAAGCAAAACAATGGTTCTACGCCAACAAAGATAAAAACACCTCGTGGGCGATCTGTTCAACTGCCTTCCTAGCAAAGTTCTTTCCAGTGGGCAAGACGAATGCCCTCCGTGCGAAGATTTCAACTTTTCAGTAACAACATGAAGAATCAATCCCAGAAGCTTGGGAACGCTTTCAAGATTACATATCAGAATGCCCTCACCATGGGATGGAGAATTGGCTACTCATGCAGACCTTCTACCACGGGCTCACTTCAAGTACCCGTGAGAATGTGGATGCCGCTGCTGGAGGATCTTTCTTATCACTCACGATCAACAATGCAACTACACTCATAGAGAAGATGACCTCTAACCAAGGTTGGAACAAGGAACGCTCTTAGCCACGCAAGAGGGGAGGAATACATCAACTGAAGGAAGTAGACATGTTGTCTGCCAAACTTGACCTACTCATGAAAAAGTTCGATGAACACACTCCCAAGAGAGAAGACGTCAAACAAATCTACGAATCTCGCATGACATGTGATGAGTGTGGAGGCACTGGTCATTCAGGGAGCAACTGCCCTGAGATTCAAGAGGATGCAAAGTACATCAACAACAACACCAACTATCGTCCTCAACAAACTCAAGAATGGAACCAGCAATCAAGGCCTAATTACTCAGGTAACTACTCAGGTAACTACCAAGGTAATACTTTTAATCAACCACCTTTGAGAGAGATGATATCCAATCAAAATAAAATTATTGATAATATGTCTAAAAAGATAGCTTCCAATGATAAACTGCTTGAAAATATTAATACTAGAATGGATAGCTTTACTTCTGCCATAAAGAATCAACATGGCTTTAATAAAATGATAGAATCTCAGTTAGCAGCTTCAGTCCCTATGACTGAAAAAGGTAAGATTCCAGGAAATCCAAAAGAGCTAGAAACTGCAAATCTTGTAGACATCATTGATGCAGGACACCTCATACCTAGACCTTCAAAAGAATGGATGGATGACTCCATTGCCCCAAAGAAAGGAGATCCAGGAAGACCTGTGATTCCAATTCATATTGGACCTTACAGTTTTGAAGAACCAGTCTGTGACCTTGGAGCAAGCGTCAACATTATGCCAAGGGTAATATACGAACAAATACATGGTGCACCTCTATTATATACAACTATGTGTTTGCAGCTCGCAGATCAGACACTGTGCTACCCATTAGGAATTCTAGAAGATATCTGTGTACGAGTGGGACGCTCATATGTGTGTGCAGACTTTATGATCGTTGAAATAGGTGGAGACAAAAGAGCACCCATCATTCTTGGACGCCCGTTCCTAAGCTCAACGAAAGCCATCATCTACACGGACAGCGCCAAAATCTGTTTCACAATCACAGGCAACAAAGAAAGATTCAGTTTCAAGAGACGTACACTCACTACCAAAGTCCACCCTCAGATGCCCTACGAAGATGCAAACATCATATCATTAAAGAAGAAGAATAGGAACAGAAGGAGGAAGAACAAGGCTACACAACCACATCAAGACACAGTATGGATGGTCAACTCTGTCCAAACAGAACACGACCACCTTCTTGCATCACCATACCTCGCCAAAAGGGATGACCCAGGCGTACCCACCATCGATTGCAAGATCAAAGGAAGTACATTCCACAAGACGTTCTGCGACATTGGCTCAAGTGTCAATATAATGTCTAAGGTAACATATGAGCACTTATATAAAAATAGACCTATGTATCAAACATATGTGCAGCTACAGATGGCGGACCAAACTTATCGATTTCCGGAGGGAATAGTAAAGGACGTGATGATCCAAATTAAAGACCACTATGTTCCCACCGACTTCTTAGTACTAGACATGGGAAAGGAAAACAACATTCACATCATCCTAGGAAGACCCTTCCTCAACACCACTGGCGCCATCATCTACATGAGATCTAGGAGAGATCCACTTCCAGTTCTTCAGAGAGAAGGTACGTTGTTACTTCAATAGTTATGCCACTAATGCACAGGAAAAGAAGAACCACTCAAGGAGGAGACGCCGCACATCCCAACGCAACAAGAATCGACAAATCAAGGATGGATGGGCTGACTATGAAGGAGAAGTTACCAGGAGTGAAGATATCCTATTAAAGGAAACGAAGGACGAAGAAGTAAAGGAGACAAGACCAACAGTTAAACAAGTATGGAAAAAGAAAGAGAATTCTACTGACGTGCAATCATCGCGGTCCTCCTCAGGATCCGCTGATACACCCAAGGAAGAATAAAGAGCGTACCAGGAGTCTTGTTCGATAGACTATAAAAGTCGAATCCTCGCCGGAAGGTAACTCGGTAGTTATCCATATTCATTAGCATCAAATTCATCATTGCATAATTTCAGCATAATCATATTAGTATCATATTTACTTCCTAGCAGCTATATCTGCATTAGAAAACAAAAAAAATGAAAACTCTAAGCCCCATGAGAGTATACACTTTCCGTGGAGGCACAAAAATAAACTATACATTTGCATTGCATACATATATAAATCCAAAAAGAGATACTATGTAACTCTGCTGAAACTCTGCTTAGTGGAAAGGAAGAATATAAATAATCTTAAGAGCTTTAAGACAACTAGACAAATGAAGGAATATTTATCACTAACGCTTAATCAAGTTCCACTAGTGGTGTTGTCTATCTTTGAATTCAGCAGGAAGAGAAGAAGAGAAGGACTCGAGAAACCACTAACGGTCTACTCGTCTTCTGGAGAAAAAGACCACGTCAAGATCCAGTTTGGGGGAGAGCACCCTCAGTTATCGCGATAAGTATCATGGCTTTTTATCTATTACTATTAGTTCGGTTTAATTAAATCAGGTTAATAAATCTAGAAACCCCTAAAAAGATGAATAACTATTACAAAACTAAATAAAGATTTTATATAATAAATGTCTAGGTGGATACAAACTTAATTTTGCTCATGATGAACAATTGCTCTGCCTTTCCTAAGTACCTACTATTCAAATTTTCTTGAGTTTTAGACAAAGCTGTTCTGAATAAACTCTGAATCTAAAACATGTGGATGGCAAATGCTTAATCCAAAGTCTAGATAATTGTGAGATATGATATAAAAAGGTTTGAGCTGCTGTTTATCTAATTCCTAGAGATACTAGAGTTCTGGAGATTTATACTTTAAAAAGATTAAACACATGATGAGATCCTGTATGACATAACATGAATTCCTACCCAGAGCCATTAATATGATTTTAAGATAAGGCTACTTGCTTTGTTATAAGTTTTTAGTTATGGTTGAGAAATTTATCATGCTTTAGAGATCAAGATTGTTTTATTAAAAGATTCACTCTTCCGAAGTAGTATTGTGTTAGAGGCATGGGCTATGCAAAAAAAAATATGATAAGGAGGAAATAAAAAGGGACAAGTGTCCTGACTACCTCAAAGTTCAAAAAAAAGAGTTATGATAAAAGTATGAGAGAAATAATGATAGCCCATGGTCCCTCTAATTACAATATGCCAACAAGAGATGACAGATTTCAAATGTTCTAAGGTCTTGATCTATGAGTATGACATCTCTCTTCCTAAACTTTGAACTTTGACTTGGTAAGATATGCTTTCTACTTCTTAAAGCTCCAGATATATATATCCATAGAAGGAAGGAAAATGCATCAATGAGGAATCATAAAACATAAAAGAGCGATTTGAGAGAGTCATACAGTAAAATCTTTGTTCTTTATTTTTGAAAATATATAAAACCTCCAGAATGAAGGTTGATCAAAGAGTTAGAGATACAGTGCTTAACGTGATTGTTCTATCTCTCAATTGTTTAAGGAACCAGGTGAAGGCAAAAGCTCCATAGTTAAAGGTAATATGAGAAAGTCAGAATAGTTAACTCTGAACCAAGGGAAGTTTTTTTCGTTTGAACATATGAACCCTTAAAAGTATGAAGGCATAGTAGCAGTTCCTGATTCATCATAAATATTTGCTAAGGGACAAGCAAAAGGTAAGCTTGGGGGAGTTGTTGACACTTGTTATTTATCATAATTAAGGAATAAATAAATATGAAAAGGGCAAGAATTTGATCACCAACAAAGGTTTAGGGTTTCAACTGACAATATTCCACGAGTTTTGGTGTGTTATGATTCTACAGGGACTAAACCAGGAAATCAGCACCGATAGCTTCCCATAGAAGGAAACCGACGGGAGATAACGCAACCACCACGTAAGGATTATTCTAGAAGACTCCAGAGGACGCAAGAAGACACCAGGAGGTCGACCACCGCGAGAGGCCGACTGGTGGGACCGACCGGTCCCACCAGGAGACCGACCGGTCGCCCCCTGGGCCCGCTGGGTTCCGTCCTCTGCAAGCTATCTCCACCGACCTTTAGGATGCATCTCGGCCGTACCTTGAGTCGGTTTGATCCAAGGGCCACGGTTCATCGCCCAGGGCTATATAAAGAGCCCCTGACCCCCCTCTTCAGAGAATCAATCAGGGTTTGATCATTAGACATCATCAATCAGAGCTTCAGAAGGAGATCAATCGGAAGCCCTAGAACTTCATCTACCTAGATTAGTAGATAGAATAGGATTAGAGGAGGCAAGCTTCGCTTGGATTCCTGATCTAGTCACGAGAAGGCTCGGTAAACCCAAGATCTTCTCTCTTGTATTAACATTATGGATCTATTTCATAATTGCTCTTCTAGTTCATCATTGTTCTTTATTGCTTATGTTCTAGTTCATCGTCTAGTTCATGTTCATCGTCTAGTTCATCATCTAGTTCATAATCCTGTTCTAGTTCATGTTCTAGTTTGTACTTTAGTTCTTCTCGATGATCTAATTCATCTTATTGTTCATCATCGTGTTCTAGATAGCAATACAATTGATATGATTAAGACATCAATGATTATATTCTTAATTATAATGCTTATAGTCTGCTTTGATTATATATTTGGCATAGATAGTTCATCTTTATGTTTATACTCATGTTCGTATAGCGCTCATCTTAAAGTACAACGGGTGGGTGATAGATGCTGTGTAGGCGTGGTGCCTATACATTATTTATCTGTGAATGCATCCTATGTTCCGGATAGAGTGGTAGATCGCGGGTGTGACAGACCTGTTGAGTCCTCTGTATTCTACCTCCCGAATATAGTGTTCAGTATGGCTCAGTTAACTCATGGTTTAAGGGTTACTTTGTTTGACACTTTTACTATGGAGTTGCCTCTTGATTATAAATATGATGTGACCTAGCCAATGATTGCCAAATATAATTGCACTAATCAATGTATGCTATGGCTTGTAATTAGAATAACTTAGGAATGTTTCTCATTAATACATGTTTCTATCATCACTTGCTAGGTAGTACTGTTCTAAGTTTATCCTTGATTGATCTGATCTCTGTTATCCTTTATCAATTATTTATCATATCATTTACTCTGTAACCTGATTCCTGTTTGAAGTAATTAGTGTGTTATCAGTCTTTTTATAAGTGTGCCATATTAAATGCTGTTAAGTCCTTACAATGCCATCATATCTTGAATTGATTAGTCTCTAGGCTAAATATAAATAATGATACCTGAGACTAGCTTGGGTGAAATGCTTCTACAACGGGTATGTTTATCTGTGCGCTTGTGGGTAAATATCTATCTTTAAATCCAGTGCCCTGATATTTTTTTGCATTGCTAGCTTCATGTTGGGGATGACAACTTGACGTTAAGTGAAGTTAGTAGTGTCCCGTACACTCTTTAGTGCCTTCACTAGTTTATTACTTTATGTGGTTCGTTCTTTGTAGCGACGTTAAGAAATACCAACAAGCATTTCTGGCGCCGTTGCCGGGGATAGATTATAACTCTCTTAGAGTGATTCCATTAAGGAGTGTCAACAATACCCTTGAGGGATATCACCAGGCGCTATGCTCCCCTGATATGGTGGTACATTGAAGTCTCTAGTGATGCGCCTTGCATGAGGAGCTATTTTTGTAGCCGATGAGTACATGTTATTACTCATAATCGGCTGTTGCACTGGTTGCGGTGTCACGCCCCCAGGGTTAACCATCATCTGGCTTCCATTGCTATTTGGACCATTGATCTAAGGTCCAGTAGAAGTTCCAATTCCTTGATTGTTTCCAATAGTGTATGTTGGACCCCTTCTGTCACCACCCAAGTTGAAAGCTTCTTTAATGGCATTCGTGAGGCTGTTGAGAAAAACCTCATTATGATTCATCAAGGTGGCAGACATTGCTTTACTGATTACTTCTTGCATGGCATTGTGCTGGACCTGGACCATTGGATCTTCATGTCCTTCCAGAACCACCCTTGGAAGACGAGTCTTCTGAATGATCTTTTTATCCATGGTCTTGCTGTAGCTTAGTAAGCACAAGTGTCGATATTGCTCAACAGTCTGTTCTATAAAGCGTTGAGTTTCTTCTGGATGATCATCCATTGCCACGTTCAGCACTTCGTCATTGTCGAACATCATGATTCAGACGATTGTTTCCCACCAGGCGTGCCAAAAGAATGTGTTGACGTAAAATTTCGGTCGGCTATGCCAACACACTAGAGCACACGGTCCTCAGAGGGGTGCGGAGCAAGGTCCTGACCTCCTGAACCTTCAACGGGTGGTGGAGCCGAATCTTAGCGAGATCGACTTCGGTCGTGCCAGTCAATTTGACCTGTAATTGACAAGGACAAGAGAAAGATTGTTAAATCGTGGAACCTGCCGGTTTGTGTAACACCCTGATTTAAATTTTCCCCAATTTGATTAAAGAAATTAGAAATTAAATAAGTTGGCTAGTTTATTAGAGGAGGAAAATAAAATTTATTTATCATTTTCATGTTGTATTCATGCCATTGCATATTTTTATTGAGTGGAAAATAAATTTATTTAACCCGTTGAGGGCGAGTCGAATTTATTCTATTTCAAAACCAAATAAAAAGTTTATGAAAATTTTACAAATTAAACTCAAAGTTTTATTTGAAAAACCTAGGGAAAATATTTTGAAAAGTTCTTAAACTGATTTGGTTTAAAAAGGTTTTGATTTGAAATTGAAATGAGATTTGAAATCTGTTTTTGAAAAGAATTTAGAAAATCAAAGAAAAAAAAAGAAAAGGAATTGGCAAAGGGCCTCAACCCTCCCCCATTCTATCCAGCCGGCCCGTCTCCCCTCTCCCTCACTTCCCTCCCACCGGCCTGCAGCCATCGGCCCACCCGCGTCGGCCCACTTCCTCTCCTCCCGCGTCCAAACCGGCCTGCTCCCTCCCCCGCTTCCTGGCCCGCAAGCCAGCCGGCCCGCTTCCACACCCTCCTCCCCTCTCCCCCTCTTCTCTTGGGCCAAGCCGCAGCGGCCCACTCCCGAACGCCATCGCCCTCTCCATCGTGGACGCAGGCAGCTGCGTGGACCGCGCCCCCTTTCTCTCACTGCTGAGCGGGGTCCACCTGTCAGCTCCGGCCTCAACCTCTCGCACCGAACCCGTCCGCCCTTCACGCGACTGCAGCGATTGCGCCCCGGGTCCCTCTCCCAGATAGGTTGCAGCCGCCACTTTCTCCTCCTCTGCCTACAAAAAGCACCGCTCGAGCCCTAGCTTCTTTTCCTCCTTTCCGAGCCGCCACCTCCGAAAGCCACCATTGCCGAGCTCGGCCAGGGTTTGACTCCACCCCACCGAAGCTGTCGCGGATCTCCTCTGGTCTCTAGCGTGAGCGCCGAAGCTCGCCGCACCCCGAAGGCCTTTCCTCGGTGAGAACCGAGCCAGAGTACACCACCCTCGACCTCACCGGAGCACTCAAGCACCGCCGCCGCGACGACCACGCTGTCTGCCGTCTCGGGACCTCCACCGGCGCCAAGAACACCACCACCGAGACCGTTGTAAGGTTCTCCTCCGATCCCACCTATTCCCGTGACCTCTACCGCTCTGTAGCCCTTTCCCGGGAACTCCGGCGAGCCCTGGCCATGGCGCCACCGATCCAAAACCAGGCGCCGCCGTGTTTTTCCCCGCTGGCGGTCACCCTGCCCCCCTCTCCTCGTTCTAAGCCATTAGATCCAATCTGGATGGCCGAGATTAGAAGTTGCTTAACGAACCGGTATAGACCGAGTCCACCGTTGCCGTGGACGCAGTTCACCCCGCCGCGTCAGCGATCCATAGGCCACGCGACGCACCGTGCCACTCAGCAAGCGCCACGTGGTGCCCCGCAGAGCCACACCAGCGCCCAGTCAGCACCACGCAACCCAGGCCGCACGGCTTCGGCCGTTTTACAAATTAGCCCTCCAGATTTACTTGAATAAACCCGCAGTCCATTGTAACTGTGCGTTGAGTCTTCGCAAACTTGCGGCCAAGCCCCTCTGTTTGTGAGCAAACGAGGCCCGGTCCAGCAGTTTTTCCTTTTCCATTTTATTTATCTAAAATACGAAAATGAGTTTGAATTATTTACAGAACTGCCACTCAGATTCAAACGCTTATAACTTTTGCGTTTTAACTCCGTTTCGACCCATTCAACTTGCGTTAGATTCATAATTTCGTTCTCTACGCAGTAGATCTATTAGTTTACTATTTTGGTACTGTTTGTTGCACTGTTATTTATTTTGTTGTATTGTGCCATGTATGTTGATTGGGTCAGAGAGTGCGGAGTTCGAGGACGCTCCAGACTATCCCTGTGATCCTGCAGATTCGACCCAGCCCGCAGGCAAGTGTTCTTAACATCTTGCACCTATACTTTATTTTACTTTTGGTATTAGAGTAGTTAGATCCTTTAGATGCATGCTGTGTCTAAATTTGAATCCCATGTTATGGTTTACTAGATTTTGTATATATTTTCCTTGTCGCCTGTTTTGGGGTGTTCGGGTAGGTGTCTTGCTTAGCCTGCAGTCATGGATGGGATGAGAGTTAAATGTTAATAATCTTGATTAATGATCTATGAAACAATGTGGACATGGTAATTTTTGTAGTAACATGGATATTAGGAAAATCCGGCAGGATGGACCCGTATTGGTGGTTTTGTGCCGTGGGATTCGGCAGCTGGTTTTGGTTTCTGGTTCTGGGCTCGTGCTAGACATATCCTGCCTGGATCCCTAGGACCCGGTTCTCGAAGCCTGTAACCCGGCTTAACAGCGCAGCCATGAGATCTGGATGGGCTGGACCTGGCTAATTAATTAGTTTCCTCCATGTTTTGCTACACGGGGGTTGTATAGTGGCTCAAGAGGGGTTCCCTGGGCTCGCTGACTTATGTACGAGGATGAAACCTTAGAGTACGTGTAACACAGGCTTGGAGGGGCTTTGTAAAGGCCTTGCAGTGCAACCCGCTATGTACCTTGGTAGTGTTTAGCGTGACGGGTAATGCACGACTCATGGGTAACGATGTGCAACCTCTGCAGAGTGTAAAACTGGTATATCAGCCGTGCTCACGGTCATGAGCGGCTTGGACTTCTTCGAGATTAGTTGGTTACTGGTTACTGGTTCGGGCCATCTGATGGACTTCAGGTGCGGTTGCCTGATGGACTTCAGGTGTGGGTACTTGGTGCGACTCCAAGTACGGTTGCTTGGTGTGACTCCAAGTGTTGGTTGCTCGGTGTGACTCCGAGTGTGGTCTAGCTCGGTGCGACTCCGAGTGTTGTTACTTTTCTACAGTATCTGTGTCTATAACCTAGTAAATAGGAGCATAGGATTAATAGGACGTGTCGCTTTAGGCGCATGAGTCAAACTGTGTCAGCCTACCTTTGATTATAGCCTCATAAGCATATATTTTCTACACTTGCGGAGTACATTTTGATGTACTCACCCTTCCTCTTTGTTCCCCCTGCTACCCCACTCAGACGCTGGCGACTACGCGCACGAGGAGCAGGATTATCCAGAGGACGGTGGCTACGACCCTGACGACCTGTACTAGGATGTCGCTACCCCGGTCAACCTTCCTGTGGAGTGGAGTCCAGATCTTCCGCGTCTTCATCAGAGTTTTCATTAGAGTCAGTTATCATGAGAGTCTGTACTTTTCTTTCAGACCCGAGTGTCATCTATGTAATAATGTTCGAGATATTAATAAAAGCATTGTTTTGATATTTACTATGATGTCTGATATATGTATGAAAATTGATCCTGGCATACATATATTGTGCTCCAATTTTGTTCTTAAAATTGGGGTGTGACAGTTTGGTGCCAGACAGTTCCAAAATGTACGGCTCTGATATAGCCACTTGACTTTAGGATATTGACTACCAAGTCAACTCCCAGGAGATTGTATGAAAAGTATTGAAGAAAATATGAAGCATGACGGCTATGTTACATATAAAAGAGCGCTTAGAATAAACAAACAACCGATGAGCTTAAAAGATGTTAAAAGAATTAAGATCTATGTGTACGTCTAAGCAACATGAAACCAACGTATCGACTAGTTGCATGAGCAGTTCTATTCATTAACAGTGGGTTGTCTCCATACAGCCATAATAACAAATAGATCGATAAAATAGCTTAAACATCAACAGTGGGGTGTCTCCATACAACCATAATGATGACTAAGCTAGATCACGTCTTGTGCAAAGAGTAAATCCGTTAATTCCAAGCCACTTAGAAGAACACATTATGAAGAGAGCATAACTGGATCGGCTATTTCAGCCGATGCAGGGTCCATGAGGCACGAACAAGATCTATCCGTTAAAACCATGATTTGGCGTAAGATCAAACAAAACAAATCTATCTTGTATATCAGTGGGGTTCGGAAATACAGCCGTAACAGACATGCTAGATCGAATCTATCTGTTCTTAGATCATATCATGGTTTTATCGGATATCTTGAACGCACAACATGTAACAACCAAGATTAACAAAATAGTCGATGTACAGCTTGGATCGGCTATTTCCTCTGTTGTGAGTGTATAAGCCTCAAAACAGCCGAAGCTAAGCATCCTTTAAGCTTAAGCTACGTTGTCAATCTTGATTGGGCAAGATATTGTTTAAAACATAAAGAAACTAATTAAAACATGAAACAACATCGATAACTTAATGAATCTATTAGCTTGCCAATCCAATAGAGCCGATAACTAGTCAAGATCAACTAAAGTAAGAGATTGATCAGAGTCAAGACAGTCTTACAATAGACGAGCTTAAACCGATAACTAGCCATGCCATAGCTTAACAAGGGTTTGGTCGATGCCAAATACAGCCTTATTACACGAAGACACAAGCCATTGGTGAAACTTACAAGCAAACCGGAGGTCGGTCGATGCCGACGCAGCCCTACCTGATTGAAGGTCTCGCCAAGATCTACGTTACTCCTACTCCTAGGGTTTTGGCCGGTGCCTGGTGTATTGATTGATTGGATGTCCTTACAAAATTCGGGTTTCTAACTATTTATAACCCTGTTGAATCCTGTCGTAACATGATTAGGTTACATAATAGGTAAAACACAAGACGACTCGATCTTGAACTCCTCGGTCGAGCCCGACACGTCTTTGAAGCCCGTCACGCTGGTCCACATGAATCCTTCTAGTCACGCTTGAACCCACACAAGCTTTTTTTATTTTTAGGCCGATCCTTTCCTTAACAAACCAGTCGTTTATGCTTACAAAATAATAATCTTCTCAGTCCAAAATCTGGTGTAAACAGAGAGTGTTCATAATAAGTGGGCTATGAATAGGAAGCATTAGCATATCAGCTTTCGCTTTAATGATTGTGTCATCGGAACAACATGTAGAAAATATCTTTGACTTTAGAAGGTCAGACAAAAGCATTGCTGAGTAGAAAGGCAATAAGTCTGCTGCAGGAAGCCAATAAGAGCAATATCACAGATATAGCCATTCACTTTCTATCGTGCGAAACCCAACCGCCCTTCGACGAAAAGAAGTTAGGGGCGGGCGTCCAAGTTTAAAATTGAGACGAAGGGCTGGCAACGAAAGCCCTATCACAAGAAACCCAACCGCCCTTCGATGAAAAGAAGTTGGGGGCGGGCGTCTAAGTTTAAAATTGCGACGAAGGGCTGGCAACGAAAGCCCTATCGCAAGAAACCCAACCGCCCTTCCACGAAAAGAAGTTGGGGGCGGGCGTCTAAGTTTAAGATTGAGACAAAGGGCTGGCAACGAAAGCCCTACCGCGCGAAACCCAACCGCCCATCGACAAAAATAAGTTGGGGGCGGGCGTCTAAGTTTAAAATTGCGACGAATGGCTAGCAACGAAAGCCCAATCGCGTGAAACCCAACCGCCTTTCGACGAAAAGAAGTTGGGGCGGGCGTCTAAGATTAAAATTGCGACGAAGGGCTGGCAACGAAAGCACTATCGCACGAAACCCAACCGCCCTTCGACAAAAAGAAATTGGGGGCGGGCGTCTAATTTCAAAATTGCGACGAAGGGCTGGCAACGAAAGCCCTATCGCGCGAAACCCATCTGCCCATCGACGAAAAGAAGTTGGGGGCGGGCGTCTAAGTTCAAAATTGCAACGAAGGGCTGGCAACGAAAGTCCTATCGCGTGAAACCCATCCGCCCTCCGACGAAAAAAAAATGGGGGCGGGCGTCTAAGTTTAAAATTGCGACAAAGGGCTGGCAATGAAAGCCCTATCGCGCGAAACCCATCTGCCCTTCGACGAAAAGAAATTGGGGGCGGGCGTCTAAGTTTAAGATTGAGACGAAGGGCTAGAAACGAAAGCCCTATCGCGCGAAACCCAACCGCCCTTCGAAGAAAAGAAGTTGGGGGCAGGCGTTTAAGTCTAAATGACGTTGAAGGGCTGGCATCAAGGCCACTTGGCGCAAAACGTAATGGTCCTATCGCTCGAATGCGCACCTCCTTCTGCGATATGCAAAGTGAGAGAAAAAAACATACAACAACACGAAGGGGCAGTGACCAGATCAAACTTTATTATCAGAGAATTTACATGCCCCCAAAACCCCAGCACACGCCATTTCAAAAGTCGCCTCTCGCACGAAGGGACATGCTATATCTACGAGCATCAGGAGAAAACGAATATTCTTTCGGCTCCTCCTTTACGGTCGGCCCTTCAGAGGCATCCAAAATCGCGCAAGAATCATTTCGCCGCTTCTGTCGCTCTTCCAGTTGCTGATGATCAAACCCGCTGTAAAATTCCCGGAGTTCTTCTTCGGCCCGGCGAAGTTTCTTGGCACGTTTTTTGAAATACGAGAAAAGTGTCGCCACGGGAAACCTCATGCGAAAACTCCGCCACAAATCACCACCAATACACAGGTTGTCGGATTTAATCATTAAAGGGTAGACGTCGAGAACCTCCGCAGTTCTCGCATCCGAAACCTGGTTCAGCATAGCACCTTAGTTCAATAAGTAAATTACAAAGGTCTCTGGTGTTCAGCTCACCCCGGAATTACAAAAAAGTGTCCCCATCTCGCTAAGACTTAGGCTACCCCATCATGTGTTCCATCGCCAGCTCGTGATGCCCCAGCTACCGAGCTTTCGGGATTTTCCCCGCGAGAAGCCGTGGGGGTGTTCTCTTCCTCCTTTTCTGCTTCACGCTTCCGACGTTCAGAGATATATGCAGCGAAGGATTGTTTGATTTGCGCCTTCTCCTCGGGAGTCTGCGAAAGCAAAGCAATGAAACACAAAAGCAGAAAGTCGCTAATAGAAAAAGCGAGTTCAAGTTTACCACCGACCTTGCCGCGGCTCACAGCAGATTGAATTAAGGCCATGTCGTTGCCACCCGACAACCAAAATTCTTCAAAGAATTTTTTCCCCAAAGCTTTCGCCTCGCTCGGGGTACGCTAGTGTTGGTAGTTCTTAGCTTCACTAAAGATAGAGCTAGGCAACTATCCCCGGTAACGACCCAAAAATGCTTGTTGACACTTGCTAACGTTGTTACTAGGAGTAGACTATGAAATCTATTCCTGGCAACGGCGTCAGAAGTGCTTGTAGCAAGTCCGGTCACTATACCTAAAGGAGTGAAGCTAAAACAGCTATCTACTAATGTCAAATGGGGTTGTAAATCCCGACACTAGTAGGAGCTAGATAGAGAGGTTGCAATCTACCAAGAGGAGATTCTGCAAGCGCACCGAACTATCGTAGTAGCACTTCGCCTGGGAGTACCAGGTGTCGATTTATTTGATCCCAAGGGAAGGCTAGGGTGGTGTATGAGTCGAGTCAAGGAGGGGATGAGAGTCAAAGAAATAAGAAAAGGGGAAAGGAGAGAAGGGAAGAGAGGGGATGAAAGGCTAGAAAGAATATATGGGTGGATAGGTAAGGATGAAATGGATGGTAAGGTAAGGTGGATAACTATGTAGATAGATAGAATGGGATAACTAAGGATAACTAACTACTAACTAATAACTACTCCTAGATAACCACGAAGCAAGACAGGCAAATGTCGATTAAGCAACCAAGTTAAGTAAAGTTTTATTCCTATCTTATCAAGTATCGAGGCGTACTAGCCTTTACCACTGACTTAGGTTGAACGCTAGCACAACGAGCCTTACTGTTAAACTGGGCCAACTACGTGGTGGAATTCAAGGCGCACAGGGCTGTCACCACCTGCTTGCCACCACAGCTATCCGGGGGTCCAGCCGTATCTGAAGGTAAGTCTATAACTAAGCACCACGCTTAACTATATTCTAACTATCTCTACCCTAGCTTTGAATAGAGACACCCTTGCAGACGTCAGAGCAAATACTTGACTTAATAAGATAAACACTAAACTAACTAAGCAACCTATTGGCAAAGATCAATCACTAAGCACACTAGAGATTAACTACTATGGCTAAGTGAATTGAACTGTAGGATAGCTAGGTCACACTCAAGGTACTTGATAAAGTAATACTGAAAGTAATACTTAAAGTAATACTGAGATAAAGATAAATGTACCTGAGATACAAGCGAGCAAACCAGACCAGAGACGCCGGGAAATCAACCGACCTCCGATGCCAGTCGCCCGCACCCGCTTCTCTCTTAGCAAGCTCTACGCTACTTTTACCAAGGACTTAGGCTAATCTGTGCTAAACTAAGAGCCGCGCTGTAGCGAGGGCACTAGAGCTATACTCTCTCTACTAGCTAACCTACTTGCCTAAGCTCTTTGAGCTTCTAACTTGCTCTCTGCTTCTCTTGCTTGCTTGTGTTGCTTTCTTTGGGATGGTACAAATGAAGTGTTGCCACCAGGGGGGTATTTATAGCCTTGTGGAGTGAGGGGGGTACTTATAGGGAGCAGCCAGCCGACCTAGGGCTAAACCTAGTGGCGGGCGCCAGCCCTAGGTGGCGGCCGCCACCCCCATCACCGTTGGATGCACCGCCTTTGCTTCAACGGCATCCAGGAGCTCCAGGGAGGCGGTGGTTAGGTCGGTTGCATGTTTGAGTAACCGCCATTTGGTCTTGATCCACGCCATTCCATCCTGAGCCGTTCGATGCCACTAACCTAGTGACCAAGGGCCAAGATTTGGCCTTGGCATGGTCACACGGATCAGTGACATGGCAAATGGGGAGAGTTGGGCCTCTCCATGTGGCGGGCGCCACATTTGGGTGGCGGACGCCACCTCTGGTTTGCGGGCGCCACCCCACTTGGGCCCAAATGGGTCCTGGTGAGTGGGCTCGTCTCCTGGTGGGTCCATTCTCCAAATTTGGTCCAAATCCTGCATTCATATAAAAATCTATGGACATGTGGAATTTGGTTAGTTTGAAACCTATTTGACTACATTTCATGTCTTTTTGGTGAATTTTAGGGTAAAATGTTGATGGTAAAACAGGTGTTTAAGGACCATCAACAACTAGTACGAGTCGACATCCTTCACGCCCAAGTCAAGTATGTGCGTGCACCCAGCAACGACAACGCTGTGGCCAATAGCCTTTATCCCAGCCGCGGCAGCATAATCACGCAAAAGGGAAACATAGTTCTCCAGCGAGTCGATCTCAGCTTCAAGCCAATCAAATGCACCGTCAATAGAGCTTTTGCTCGGGCCAAATGAGTTAACGCCAAGGTATTGGAGGTCTCAGCGATAGCGCGCGGCTAAGCCAGAAGCGGTAGCGAGGGTTTTGTTTTCCCTTTCGCCCATGGCGGTCTTCAACTCCGCAAGCTCTTTCTTTAGCTACTCATTCTCGCGCTGAGTGGTACGGCAGACTGTCTTGTCCTCTTCCGCCTTCTTCTTGAGGGCCTCATTCTCCTCTTCAAGAGCTTTGAATCGATGCTCAGTTTCACGCCTCTGGGTATCCGCCTGCCGGTCAACCAGGTCGTGTCGGCGGCTCTGGCTCCGCGCAATCAACATCGCCTGTGGGCACAAATGAATGTCAAAATTAAACAAGGCAGGCACAATCAAATCGCACAAAAAAAGCACCAAGTCACTCACACTGGCCAAATGAAACGACAGCGCGTCCCCGAGGTCCTGGTTTTCGACGGACATCAAATCACGCTTGACTTCCGGAGCGACAAAAGCCTTGTCGGCAAACTCAACGAACATGGAGGTTGCGCTGTTCGCAGCAGGCAAAATACCCCACCCGATGACAGTCGAAACGACACGCAAGCTGCGAGTTCGAAGTTGCACCCAAAGAACGAGCAATCCTATAAGACTCCTCTCGCACTTCGTCCATTTCGCTCGAGGAACTCAGCTTGGAGTAAAAGCTAGGATTTTCATATTCCCCGGGCCGGGATCCAAGCACAAGTCGGCCATGACCCAGGAGCTGGTTATCATCCATGGCTTGCGTCAGGCGAACATACTCGTGGTAGAACCTTGTCTTACCTTTCCCAACGGCAGTCTCCGCTTGTCCTTTCTCCGAGGCGCAAGCAGTCGCATCCGCAGTCAGGGTGACAAGGTTTGCGCTGCCCGCCTTTTGCACCACGATCGGCATCGGGGTGACAAGGTTTGCGCTGCCCGGCTTTCGCAACCGCGGGTATGTCGGAAACGTCCTCGTCAAAAAACATGGCCGCGGCAGCCTTGCGGGAACCCATGCAAACCGGCGGCGTTGAACCCTAGAAACAAAAAAGCACGCCAGTTATAAGAGAACGAGAACGAAAGTAGCAAGTTAACAGCAAGGCAGCCGAGCAACGAGACATTCAAGAATCACCAAAGCAAGCTAAAAGTGACACAAAAGTCGAAAGTTACTTTTTCTACCTCAGCTTGATCCGAGGGACCAGCATCAGGAATGGATCCAGAGAGTTTCCCGCGACCCCGACCCACGGGCTTGGCGATCGACCGGCATATACGGCCATGTTCCGGCTCTGAAGATTTGCGTTTTCTCTCAACCTTCGCACGCTCGCGCCCATAATTCGCTTCGTTCCCTTTCGCGCGAACGTCGCCCTTGTCATCGCTCGACGGAAGTGGACGCTCCCCGTACGAGATGCCCATAGCGTCGAAAGCCCGGTTCAACCGCTTGCGACCTCCAATAGAGTTAAGTTTAAACACGATTTCTTTCGTCAGATAGGGGCCACATATCTTGTTCGCCTCTGTCTCGATATGCCGAACATAAGAGTCATCATCGGGGAAGTTCGCGGGCAATTCAAGCAAAAGAGTTGGCCCGCGTTACCCGTTTCGCGCGACGAAATCTTCAAACTCTATCTCGGAGCAAAGAGGATTCTGACCAGTACTTAACCACTCCTCAACGAGATCCCGACTGATCTGGTAACGAGATGTAAGAGCGAAAGCATCCACGCAAGTGATGCTTTCGTTGTCCATCAAAGTAGCGGGCGACGCATGAACTCCCTCGCACTCCTCCAACGTCGATACGAAAGGAGAAGCTTTGTGCAAATTGTTCAACTTAGCCTCGTGAACAACCTCGTTCGGGCAAACACGAATGTAGAACCAGAAATCCGTCCACTGCGCCCACTTGTTCTTGTACGTGGGCGAAATAGAGATATTGCCCCTGGCCTTATGAGGAACGAAATTAACAAACCAAATTTCACTCGGCAATTTCTTCCGAAGGAAAAAATCAGTCACTTGGCTTCGGCGGCGATGAATGTCATAAAATCTGACAAAAACATCGGTGCGTGGTTTGCACCCCATCATCTTCAAGGCCATCGCGAAAACACTCAAACGCGAAAAGGCATTCGGTGTAAGCTGGTGGATCTGAATCTTGAATGTATTCAACACCTCAGCAACAAACCCTTCCAGTGGAAAGTCAAGATCGGCGACGAATGTTGACGGTGCTTAAAGCATCATTTCACCATCAACATTTCACCCAAAACCAAGGTAAAACAACATAAAAAGTAGAAGATTTGGTTTATAACTAACCTATTTCCACATGTGCATAGTTTCTTATCTTAATGCATGAAATAATGGAATTTGGGCCAAACAAGAGTACCAGGAGCAAGGCCAAGCCACTCTGGCCCATTTGGGCCTGAGCAAGGTGGCGGCCGCCACCTATTACTGGCCGCCGCCAGGTCACTCGTGCCAAAAGTGGCCCAAGCCACGTCATCAATCCGTGGGAGTCACCTCAAGCTCAAATCTTGGCCGTTGCACACTAAGGCGGTTTGATCCAAGGGCTAAGAAGAGTGTCACCTGGATAGTGGGCTTTGGACACGTGTCTAAACCCTAACCGGCCCTCAAACCGACTTGGGAGAGCAAATGAAGACCGTTGGATGAATGGCGGTTGCAACGGACCGCAGTGAGGTGGCGGGCGCCAGGGTTTGGTGGCGGGCGCCACCCCCCTAAACCCTAACCGACCCCCCTCACTCTATAAGTACCCCCCTAGCTCCCTAGCACTATAAATAGGCCCCTTGAGCTCTCATTCGGAGAGCCTCACACCATTCCCCACTAGTTGGTTAGAGTAGCACACTTGCTATAATAGAGAGATTAGAGAGAGTGTGAGTGCCTCACTAGAAGAGGAGCTGGAGAGGAGAAGAGTAGAAGTCTGGAGAGCTCCGGAGTTGTCGGAGACCCCTGCTTCTCTCTGCTCTACGCTTGAACTTTGGTAACTTAGTATCTTATTCTATCTTCAAGTATTTACTTTCAGTACTTGTGTGTTTGTTTCATTGCTTGATATTACTTTCAAGTGCTCTAGTTCTAGTACAGGGCTAGTAGTAGTCGTATATAGATTAAGTGTGGTACTTAGGCTATATATTGCCAGTGAATACGGCTAGGCCCCCGGATAGCTGTGGTAGCAAGCAGGTGGTGACAGCCCTGTGCGCCTTGAATTCCACCACGTAGTTGGTCTAGTTTAACAGTAGGGCTCGTTGTGCTAGCGTTCAACCTAAGTCAGTGGTAAAGGCTAGTACGCCCACAATACACTAGTAAAGAACTTAAATCACTAGAAGTCTAATAGAACTAGGATCTACCCAAGTAGATAGTGCCCGTTCCCTTCATCTATCCTAGATATCCTTACCCCCCTAGTTTTCTCAAAATCACTTCGTGTTCCTCGTGGATTCGATACCCCGGAATACTTTGAGGTGAAAAGCTACAACTGACAGTCGTGCGCTTGCGGTTTCTTCTGCGTGCCACCCCAGGTGTCAACAAGCTTTTCTGGCGCCGTTGCCGGGGAACGGTAGCTGATTTTTGAGACTAGAGTTAGGATCATCTTTACCCTCTCCGCATGGAGAATCAATCTATCTTATAATTCGCAGCTCCTAAGAGTTCGCGATTAGAGCCACATTTATCATCACAACCCATATATGCCGATAGTTACGAATTGCACCCTGACTTTATTAACAAAGTTCAGGAGAGCATGTTTACGGGATCAGAAAATCCCTACATACATCTACGTGAGTTTGAGCAAGTCTATGCATGCTTGAACATTTCGGGCATTTCACCTGACGCTGTCAAGTGGAAGCTGTTTCCGTTCACTTTGACGGGAGCAGCTAAAACATGGCATGCTCCAACCGTGGGAAGTGCCAGAGGAGACTGGGGAACTTTACGGACCAAGTTTATCTTGACGTATTTCCCTGTCCACCGAGTGGTACGACTACGAGTAGAAGTGTTGACCTTTAGACAAAATGATAAGGAGACCTTAGGGGAGGCTTGGGACCGTTTTATTGGTTTAATCAATTCAGGACCCGATTTAGCCATAACCGATCCAGTGCTCCTTCAGCATTTTTATGTCGGTCTAGAGAAAGAGAGCGCTCTTCACCTTGATCATTCGTCAGGTGGAGCGTTTCTTCATCTTTCTCCACATGGTGGAAAGGAGGTTCTTGATAGAATTCTCGAGAATACTCCTTATACTGGAGTTTCTGATGAAATCCCTGAGGAAGAAGTCGTAGAAACCCAAGTTTTGACCGTAGAACAACAAGAAGAGCCCGAGTCTAGCTCGTTGGACTTAGCGGAGCCTATTCCGTCCACATCTGGGAGAGAAATTCTTCTGGAATTTTTGGGCGAGATAGAGGATGATGTGTTTGAGGATTACGAAAATGCTATGAACTACTCCGTTCAAGCTCTCCCATCCGACAAACCACCTCCTGAGTCTTCTGATCGAATCTATAGCCGAGAGCATCTTTTGGAACTTTCAGCTGTCATGAGTCATGAATGGACAATGGAAGCCGAAGTATCAGAAAACATCTCTCGCATAGATAAAGTACCTAGCGTAATAGATTGTCGAATTAGGGGAGAAAGAGCCTTTGCCTTTGACGACCCTGTCGTGGGAATTAATGTTCTTGCTAGTAATTACGTATCCAGAACATTCCCCGACCTCCAACGACATCCAACTAAACGGTGTTTAAGAGACCCAAATGGTGACATCTTGGAAAGTGAAGGAATCCTAAAGATGGTCCCCATCCAAGTAGATGGAGCGGACATGGTCTTAGATTTCTACATTTTCGATGTAGTCCTTTTTGACGTCTTCTTAGGACAACCTTGGTCCATACTTGCCTTGCAAGGACCATGTCAAGAGCACTTTAATGCTCAAATCGGTGGAAAAGAGTACTCAGTACCTTTTGTTCATGCATTAAATTCTATTGCCGAACAACCACCAGAACCAGATCTTCTCGATCAAGCTAGAACCTCTACTCTTTATGAGTTGGCTCAGCCTGATTTTGAAGAACATTCTGAGTTCTTTATCGAAGAAGCCGAGACAGATGAACCGTTTCGCTTAAACGAATCGGAAAAGCCATCCCGACCTTCCATAGAGCTAAAACCTCTGCCTGAAGGCCTGAGATACATCTTTCTAAACAATGACCCCGAGACTCCTGTAATCATTAGCAGTAAGCTATCTGAAGAGGAAGTCCGTAGGTTGACCCTTGTCTTAGAAAAACACCAATCTGTCTTTGGCTATTCACTTCAAGATTTGAAGGGAATTAGTCCAAATCTCTGCACCCATCGTATCCCTCTCGATCCTGAGATACCCTCCTCAAGAGAGCCCCAAAGACGACTTAATAACACTATGCGCGAAGTCGTGAAAAAGGAGGTTCTGAAACTCTTGCACGCGGGAATTATTTATCCAGTTCCTTATAGTGAATGGGTAAGTCCTGTGCAAGTAGTTCCAAAGAAAGGAGGTATGACAGTCGTTAAGAATGAGAAAAATGAGTTAATCCCTCAACGCACTGTCACTAGATGGAGGATGTGTATAGACTATAGGAAGCTGAATAAAGCCACAAAGAAAGACCATTTCCCACTTCCTTTTATAGATGAGATGCTAGAGAGATTGGCAAACCATTCCTTCTTTTGCTTCCTGGATGGATATTCTGGTTATCACCAAATCCCAATCCATCCAGATGACCAGAGTAAGACCACTTTCACATGCCCGTATGGAACTTATGCCTATAGACGCATGTCCTTTGGACTCTGCAATGCGCCGGCATCTTTCCAACGGTGTATGATGTCCATCTTTTCCGATATGATTGAACAAATCATGGAGGTATTCATGGATGACTTTTCGGTCTATGGGAAAACCTTTGACGATTGCCTAGCCAAATTAGACAAAGTCCTCCAAAGCTGTGAAGAGAAGAACCTGGTTCTTAACTGGGAAAAGTGTCACTTCATGGTGCGGGAAGGAATTGTCCTAGGCCATCGAATTTCAGAACGTGGGATAGAGGTGGATAAAGCCAAAATCGATGTAATTGAACAATTGCCACCACCCACTAATGTGAGAGAAATCCGAAGCTTCTTGGGCCATGCAGGATTTTATAGAAGGTTTATTAAGGATTTCTCACAAGTCGCTAGACCCTTAATGAGCCTGTTAGCAAAAGACGTCCCGTTCAAATTTGACGAGGATTGTCTACAAGCTTTCAAAATTTTGAAAAAGGCTCTAACTTCGGCACCAATCATCCAACCCCCAGATTGGAATTTGCCTTTCGAAATCATGTGTGATGCTAGTGATTATGCTGTGGGGGCCGTCCTTGGTCAAACTAAAGATAAGAAGCATTATGCTATTTCTTATGCTAGTAAGACCCTGACCGGCCCCCAGCTAAACTATGCAACCACAGAAAAGGAACTTTTGGCTGTAGTCTTTGCCATAGACAAGTTTAGATCTTACTTAGTGGGAGCTAAGGTGATTGTTTATACCGATCACTCTGCTCTAAAATATCTCTTCACTAAGAAAGATGCTAAGCCAAGGTTGATCCGCTGGATCTTACTCCTTCCAGAATTGGACCTGGAAATAAGAGATAAGAAAGGAGTAGAGAATTCAGTAGCTGATCACTTGTCTAGACTACAAGTCAATAATTCGGACAATCTCCCAATAAATGACTTTCTTCGCGATGATACCCTTTTAAAAGTCACATATACCAACCCTTGGTATGCAAACATCGTGAATTTTATAGTCGCCGGCTATGTTCCACCGAGGGAGAATAAAAAGAAACTGCTATATCAAAGCAGAACGCACCTATGGGATGAACCATATCTCTATAAGGTCTGTGCAGATGGACTCTTGAGAAAATGTGTCCCCATAGAAGAAGCAACAAAAATCATAGATAGATGTCACTCCGCCAAATATGGAGGACACTATGGAGCTTTTCGGACACATGCTAAAATATGGCAAAGTGGTTTTTATTGGCCATCAATGTATGAGGACACAAAGAATTATGTGAGACGTTGTCCTCGTTGCCAAAAGCATGGTAACATTAATGCCCGAGATGCTATGCCTCTCGTGAACAATCTCCAAGTTGAGTTGTTCGATGTTTGGGGTATAGACTTCATGGGCCCCTTTCCTAAATCCTATGACGCCGAGTACATTCTTGTGGCGGTGGATTATGTCTCGAAATGGGTAGAAGCCATACCCTGTCGAGCGGCTGATGCTAAACATTCGAAGAAAATGTTCATAGAAAACATCTTTCCTCATTTTGGAGTTCCTAGACTAGTCATTAGTGACGGAGGCCCTCATTTCATAGATAAGAGCTTCCGACATTTCTTAGCTAGTCAAGGAATCCAACATAATATAGCCACTGCATACCACCCCCAAACAAGTGGATGGGCCGAAACGTCCAATAAACAAATAAAGAATATCCTGCAAAAGACGGTAGAAGAAATGGGAAAGGGATGGAAACATAAGCTACCCGAAGCTCTGTGGGCCTATCAGACCGCCTATAAGACCCTGATGGGAATGTCCCCATACCAACTAGTTTATGGAAAAACTTGTCATCTTCCTGTTGAGCTTGAGTTCAAAGCTCATTGGGCCATTAAGAAATGGAACATGGACCTTGACCAAGCCGGCCAAAATAGGAAGATGAAAATTTCCGAACTAGAAGAATGGCGAGAGAAAGCCTATCATAGTGCCAAGCTCTATAAAGAGAAGACTAAGAGATGGCACGATAAACGGATCAAAAAGAAAGAGTTCGAAGTAGGAGATAAAGTTTTACTCTTTAACTCCCGTGTTTGACTTTTCGGACATGGTAAACTTCGAAGCAAATGGGAAGGACCCTTTAAGGTTGTTGCAACCTCTTCCCATGGAGCCGTCACATTAGAAAGTGACGATGGGCAAATCTTCAAAGTCAATGGACAAAGATTAAAAATATTCTATGACTTTGATAAAAATGAGCTAAACAAAATTGATACAATTAACTTTGAAGTAGCTCAAGCCCATGACAATTAATGGATGGACCCAATCTACCCCTTGTCCATTTCATACACCTAGTCCATCCAAAACCCCGAGAAAGGCCTCTTTAGGCCCAACCAAGCCATTTCGACCTTGGAACTTTGAAATATAGGAGATTTACCTTCTCCCGCTCGATGCCCGTTGAAGGAGGAGTGGCGGCCGCCACTCCCAACTGGCGGCCGCCACCAAACCCTGGCGCCCGCCACTCTAGATGGTGGTTTAGAAGCCCTTCTCCACGTGGCAGCTAATCCTGAGCTCGGGAGAGTTAAAGAAGGAGGAGATGACGATGAGTTAGTTCATCTAAGGCTTATCCCTCCACTTCTCCCCCTTCTTAAAAGAAGAACTCTTTCTTCTCCCTCCATCTATTCACGAAGCCTAGCTAAGCATCCTCCAAAACCATGTCGTCTCCATGGAAATCCGAGTCCTATAACCCTCAAGGATCCATCTCATCCTCCACACAAGCCATCATTCGATCTTTGATCGACGACGACATGGAGGTACTTGACGTGCCTCCTTTAGCAATGGTGCTGCCAGACGGCACTTATGTCAAGGGGACACCACCGGAGGGCGCAGGGAAGGCACCAGCCACCACTCCAGTGGCGGGCGCCACCCCTGCTGGGCTGCCGCCAGGGGTGAAACGCCCCCTGGCCTCGTCTCCGCTCCGTCTTCATCCTCCCCCAGTGGCGCCACCCGAGAAGAAACTGAGGACGCCCACCAGGCCGACCACAGGGGAGATCACCCCGAGGAAGTCTCCGGCCGTCAAGGCCAGGGGTGATGAAACGCCCTCTCCATCCAGGGCGAAATCCCGGGTCAGCTTTCGCTCGGATAGCCACACCCGGAGCTACAGCCCCAATCCTAAGAGGGCTAAATTAGAGGTGTATGGCGTGAGAATGCCCGATGGGCATTATGTGAAGAAGCTGCGCCAGGAGAAAAGCGCCTTGGAGGATCAAGTCGCAGAGTTAGCCCTCTGGCGAATGGACATGGAGGATCGGTTCACCGTCCTCCGCAAGGGCTACACCTCGAAGATCAAGCGTCTCTTCAAAGAGACGAGCTTCGAGGATCTCTACGAGGCCCCTCCATTAGATTAGATTAGATTAGGGTGTCTAGTTAGATTTTTAGTTTGATTTAGTTTAAGTTTAATTTTGCTTGATTTAAATTTTAGTCTGTTTAAATTTCAATATTTGTTTAGAAGTTTCTATAATGAATAAAAAGACACCCTTATTATTTTTCCCTTCATCAAGTTTGTTCAAATAAAAAGTACCAAAACTTCTAGTGTGGGGGAATTCCCCTCTCTAAACACCTCTCTAAAACATGACAAAATGTTCAAAGATGTAACGTGAACTTAGCAAGATAACTACCACGCTGTTTGCAAGCCGCATGGGCCAAAGCCCATGGCGGCCGCCACTTATTACTGGCGGCCGCCAGGCCACTCTGCACCGAAACACTCCCGGTGAACCCCTAAACCTATGTTTTAAATTCTGTACAATTTGGATCACTGGATGTCTCGGTTTAACTAAAAATACAGTTAGGAAATAAAAATGCTGAAACAATTTCTTTTGAATTGAGTGTTTACATGACATGTTATTCTACCTTTTATTCATGTGTAGTAGCCTACTCATTTTGATAGGAAAGTCAACCTTGGTTGTTGTTTGATAAGATATAGAAGTGGTAATTGAAATTGCATTAGTACTCTGCTACAACCTTGGGAGTTTTTATTTTGAAAACCAAAATTACCATGGTTCATGATCTGTCTTTCCTATCCACCTACCAGAGCCAAAATATTAGATTATAGGAAAACAGCCCACAAAGCCTTCTAAATCAATCTTTGAGCTTTGTCAAGAATAGTTGATCTAGGTAGAAGAGTTTAGTCATGCTCTAAAAGCCAAGGCAAACCATGCCTTTTTGAGACAACTCTCACACTGAGAGTATACTCATGTAGTTCTCCTCCAAAATTTTGTTCTAAAACAGTTGAATAAATTGTCTCATTCCTTCAAAGGACATGGCTATATAGTATCTAAAAAAAAAGAGCAAATGCTCTCAAAAGGACAAGTGTCCAAGTATTCAAAAAAAAGAGAGAGAGATGCATATAGCCATGATCCTTGGTAAGAGAAGAGTTTCAAAAAGAACAAAGGAGTTGAGTTAGTCCACCCTATACCTTGGCTAGTGCATGACTATACTCTCCCATGATCCTAAACTTGACTTAGCAATAAAAGAGAGATAGAAGTGCCTTACATTCCTCCCTTTCCCTATAAACTCCACATAAACCATAGGATAGACTCTGGCATTTTCTTTTGCCATAAAGTGAGGATATACACCATGAGTGCCTTGAGAGTTAAAGAGAGATTCAATGAACCATGATTTTCATTTTGAAAATATCCTGAAACCCCAAGGTATGTAAAAGGGGAAAGTGTGTTTCTCTTGCTTGCAAGCTATTCTATCCTTCAACCGCCATAGGTATGATTTATTAGCCACTTGGAAAGGTTACTAACATGAGTATAGGTAGTTGGACATCTTGTGTGAATGCTTAGTTCAATAAAATTGTTTCATTTCTTAAAGTCCATGCTTGCTTGGGACGAGCAAGAGGTTAGTGTGGGGGAGCTTGTTGACGGTGCTTAACGCATCCTTTCACCATCAACATTTCACCCAAAACCAAGGTAAAACAACATAAAAAGTAGAAGATTTGGTTTATAACTAACCTATTTCCACAAGTGCATAGTTTCTTATCTTAATGCAGGAAATAATGGAATTTGGGCCAAACAAGAGTACCAGGAGCAAGGCCAAGCCACTCTGGCCCATTTGGGCCTGAGCAAGGTGGCGGCCACCACCTATTACTGGCCGCCGCCAGGTCACTCGTGCCAAAAGTGGCCCAAGCCACTTCATTGATCCGTGGGAGTCACCTCAAGCTCAAATCTTGGCCGTTGCACACTAAGGCGGTTTGATCCAAGGGCTAAGAAGAGTGTCACCTGGATAGTGGGCTTTGGACACGTGTCTAAACCCTAACCGGCCCTCAAACCGACTTGGGAGAGCAAATGAAGACCGTTGGATGAATGGCAGTTGCAACGGACGGCAGTGAGGTGGCGGGCGCCAGGGTTTGGTGGCGGGCGCCACCCCCCTAAACCCTAACCGACCTCCCCTCACTCTATAAGTACCCCCTAGCTCCCTAGCACTATAAATAGGCCCCTTGAGCTCTCATTCGGAGAGCCTCACACCATTCCCCACTAGTTGGTTAGAGTAGCACACTTGCTATGATAGAGAGATTAGAGAGAGTGTGAGTGCCTCACTAGAAGACGAGCTGGAGAGGAGAAGAGTAGAAGTCTGGAGAGCTCCGGAGTTGTCGGAGACCCCTGCTTCTCTCTGCTCTGCGCTTCAACTTTGGTAACTTAGTATCTTATTCTATCTTCCAGTATTTACTTTCAGTACTTGTGTGTTTGTTTCATTGCTTGATATTACTTTCAAGTGCTCTAGTTCTAGTACAGGGCTAGTAGTAGTAGTATATAGATTAAGTGTGGTACTTAGGCTATATATTGCCAGTGAATACGGCTAGGCCCCCGGATAGCTGTGGTAGCAAGCAGGTGGTGACAGCCCTGTGCGCCTTGAATTCCACCACGTAGTTGGTCTAGTTTCACAGTAGGGCTCGTTGTGCTAGCGTTCAACCTAAGTCAGTGGTAAAGGCTAGTACGCCCACAATACACTAGTAAAGAACTTAAATCACTAGAAGTCTAATAGAACTAGGATCTACCCAAGTAGATAGTGCCCGTTCCCTTCATCTATCCTTGATATCCTTACCCCCCTAGTTTTCTCAAAATCACTTCGCGTTCCTCGTGGATTCGATACCCCGGAATACTCTGAGGTGAAAAGCTACAACTGATAGCCGTGCGCTTGCGGTTTCTTCTGCGTGCCACCCCAGGTGTCAACAACGAAGTAGTCGCGGAACACAATAGCCTCGTAAGGCCTAGGGGTGGGAATCGCCTTGTCCCCAGGAACGCGGCACAGCGAAAGCACGTGCCCTGTCAAAGTCCCTTTGTCGGCGTAGCTTTGTAGAACAGAGGGCGCCACACGTGAACATCCCAAGTAAAAGGAGCAATCGTCCAGAATTGAAACCGACGCAGAGTCTCCCTCGTCTGAACGCGCGCTTTCGGCACGATCCTCTGTTCGCACATTGACGGTCCCCGATCCAATAAACATTGTCTGGCTCGATTCGCGTTGCGCCGAGCCGGTTTCAGACAAGGAGGAGCTCGAGCTTTCGCTAGAAGAGTCGGATGTGGACGAAGACGAACTCGTGGACGCCATCTATCATGGCGGCGAAAACCAGAAAAATAATAAAGACAAAAAGCAAAGGATGCGTGCCGAAAGCAAAGTGCAGTTGCAACAAAACAAGTTTAACTTGAAAAAAGAAAGAGGGCAAACTAACCGAGTGCACGAACAAAAGTCCAGAAGCCCAACAACGAGCGAAAATAGAAGCTCCTGCCTTGAAGTGCGCCGAAAGCACCACAGGCACCACAGCGGCAAGGGAAAGCAGACGGCGGCGACGACTGGTGTTTGACCCTAGGAAGGCAAGGCAAAACCTTCTTATAGACCCGCGCGTGCGGCTGGGCGCAGAGCCCGAGAAGACGCAAGAACAGTGAACCGTTGTGCCTCGAAACGCGAACCGTTGCACCTCGAAGCACGAATCGCCGTACCTCAAAACGTGAACCGTCGCACCTCGAAGCGCGAGCCATCACGCCACAAGCAGCCCCACGTGTACGGTCATGCATATAAAATCCTCAAGGACAAGCGAAAACGGTGTAAACAACTCGCTAACCTTTCAAGGGCGTGCGTACGATCCGAAGCAGACAGCGTCGACCCGCAACGTTGTGCAAATCGGCGCTGAAGGGCTATTGTCGGGGTGGCAACCTGGACACGTGGCACCCGTTTTTGCCAAAAGGTACCTCGACGTCTCCCTTGGCAGGCAAAAGCTTCGTGAATTGCAGCACACACGAGCAAGAACAGCTTTCGAGCGAAAGCGCCGGCACGCTTTCGCTCGAAGGGGCGCCAGCGAGGGAAGAAGAGGAGCGAAAGAACTTTCGCGCAAGGGGCCAAGACCTTAACACCGGTCGCCATTCACGCAAAATGGCATGGCGCGGCGCGGCGGATGAGGCACCTTCGCCATCTGTCACCTTTGTCGTGCGACCTTTTGCAGGATACCGGAGTCGCCGCTGACAACAGAGGGTCCACAAGTCAGGAGCTGGAGGGCGCGCACGACCGGGCCCACCTATGGATGCAAATACAATAGTGCCACTCTAGCACGTGAAGTGGAGGAAGCCGCGCTTGCAGTTAGAAGGGCATTCTTGTACTTTGTATTAGGGAGTAGTTGGAAGGGCATTCCTGTACGTGTAATCTGACACGGTTCAATATAAATAGCTCGGTCATCCGTATTTTGGAGGAGGAGGACTGTTCACTCTACTTGGCTTTCATCTTCTTGCGTACTTGCGTCCGCTCAAGTGACAACCCACTGTTTTGGGGTCAAGGCCCTAAAAAACATAATTGAACAACTACCTCCTCCTATTAATATTAAAGGGATACGAAATTTTCTTGGCCATGCTTGTTTTTATCATCGGTTTATAAAAGATTTTTCACACATTACTAGACCACTTACTAATCTTTTGGCTGAGGATGTACCCTTTGAATTTGATGATGCATGCTTAAAAGCTTTTGAAACCCTAAAGAGAGCACTTACTTCTGCACTGATCATTCAACCACCTGATTGGTCTTTACCTTTTGAGATCATGTGTGATGCAAGTGATTATGCAGTAGGTGCTGTGACAGGACAATGTAAAGATAAGAAGCTTCATGCAATTGCATATGCTAGTAAAACTTTGACTGGACCACAACTTAATTATGCAACAACTAAAAAAGAACTGCTAGCTGTTGTTTTTGCCATTGATAAATTTAGATCTTACTTAGTTGGAGTTAAAGTAATTGTTTACACTGATCATGCTGCTCTTAAATACCTGCTCACTAAGAAAGATGCTAAACCTCACTTGATAAGATGGATTCTGTTACTCCAAGAATTTGATTTAGAAATAAAAGATAAAAAGTGAGTAGAGAATTCTGTTGCTGATCACTTGTCAAGAATGCAATTTTAGAATCCACAGGGACTACCTATCAACGATTCACTCAGGGATGATACACTCTATCTAGTCTCCAGGTCTGACCCCTGGTATGCAGATATTGTCAATTTTATAGTTTCAGGGTACGTACCTGTTGGTAGTTCTTAGCTTCACTAAAGATAGTGCTAGGCAACTATCCCCGGTAACGGCCCAGGAATGCTTGTTGGCACTTGCTAACGTTGTTACTAGGAGTAGACTATGAAATCTATCCCTGGCAACGGCGTCAGAAATGCTTGAAGCAAGACCGGTCACTATACTGAAAGGAGTGGAGCTAAAGCAGCTATCTACTAATGCCAAGCGGGGTTGTCAATCCCGACACTAGTAGGAGCCAGCTAGAGAGAATGCAATCTACCAGGAGGAGATTCTGCAAGCGCACAGAACTATCGTAGTAGCACTTCGCCTGGGAGTACCAGGTGTCGATTTATTTGATCCCAAGGGAAGGCTAGGGTGGTGTATGAGTTGAGTCAAGGAGGGGATGAGAGTCGAAGAAAAGAGAAAAGGGAAAAGGGGAGAAGAGAGGCTAGAAAGAATATATGGGTGGATAGGTAAGGATGAAATGGATGGCTAAGGTAAGGTGGATGGAAAGGTAGATAGTTGAAGGGAAATATGATAACTAAGGATAACTAACTACTAACTAATAACTAATCCTAGATAACTACAAAGCAAGATAACTACGAAGCGAGATAGTTTCGAAGCAAGGCAGGCAAAAGACAATAAAGCAACTAAGTTAAGTAAAGTTTTATTCCTATCTTGTCAAGTATCGAGGCGTACTAGCCTTTACCACTTTCTTAGGTTGAACGCTAGCACAACGAGCCTTACTGTTAAACTGGGCCAACTACGTGGTGGAATTCAAGGCGCACAGGGTTGTCACCACCTGCTTGCTACCACAGCTATCCGGGGGTCCAGTCGTATCTGAAGGTAAGTCTATAACTAAGCACCACGCTTAACTATATTCTAACTATCTCTACCCTAGCTTTGAATAGAGACACCCTTGCGGACGTCAGAGCAAACACTTGACTTAATAAGATAAACACTAAACTAACTAAGCAACCTATTGGCAAAGATCAATCACTAAGCACACTAGAGATTAACTACTATGGCTAAGTGAATTGAACTGTAGGATAGCTAGGCACTCAAGCAATCAATCAAGTATACCACTCAATACTGATAAGTAGAATAAAGTAATACTTGAAATGATGAACTAGAATATAGTAAGTGCTTGAGTAACAAGAGCAAAACCTGAACTGGAGATGAAGGCAGACTCTTCCCAGCTCCAGAACCGATCACTCGCATGCCTCTACTCTTGAGCTAACCCTTGAGCAGCGCTACCGCGAGGGCGAAGATGCCTTGCTCTACTAGCTACCTACTTGCCTAAGCTCTCTGAGCTTCTAACCTAGCTCTCACTTGCTTCTCTTGCTTGTGTGTTGCTCTGGGATGGTAATGTTGGGTGTGTATGAAGAGGTGCCTCCAGGGGGTATTTATAGCCCAAATGAGTGAGGGGGGTTCTTATAGTGGGCAGCCAACCGACCTAGGGTTAGGTCAGGTGGCGGGCGCCACCCCCTACTGGCGGCCGCCAGCTCCCTGGCCGTTGGATGAACCGCCTCTGCTTCAACGGCATCCAGGTGGTTGTCCAATTCGGTTTGGAGGTCGGTTGCATGTCCTAGCAACCGACATTCAGCCTTGATCCACGCCACTTCATCCTGAGCCGTCCGATGCCACTGACCTAGTGACCAAGGGCCAAGATTTGGCCCTAGGGAGGTCACACGAATCGGTGACGTGGCAGGGAAGCCAACCCAAGTGGCGGGCGCCACTTAGAGGTGGCAGGCGCCACCTAGGGGTGGCGGGCGCCACCCCCCTTAGGCCCATTTGGGCCCTGCTGATTGGGCTTGGCCTCTGGTGGGTCCATATGTCCAAATTTGGTTCAAATCCTGCATTCAAATAAAATTCTATGGACATGTGGAATTTGGTTAGTTTGAAACCTATTTGACTACATTTCATGCCTTTTTGGTGGACTTTAGGGTCAAATGTTGATGGTAAAACAGGTGTTTAAGGACCGTCAACAAGCTCCCCCAAGCTAATCTGTTGCTCGTCCTCGAGCAACAATGCGGTTTAAGCATTGAGCATGAAATGGATAGCAACTTAAGATGTTTGCAAGTGCATATTGTATAGTGAGAAATAACTTAGCATATATCATTAATCATAGCAATGTGGGGCTTATAGCTTTTCACTTCAAACATGCAAGAGTGAAATAAAGCAGTAGATAGGAAACTTTTATCTTGCTTAGGTTTGACTAGGATTCTGTCTGGAGGTTTTTCAAGGTTTTCAAAAGATAACAACTTGCTTAAGTCCTCCAAGATTCACTCAATCACTCAATGGTGTTTAAATCCTCACTTAGGCCAAAATGTAGCCTCTCCTATTTCTAAAGAATGATATGTGGAGTTATAGGTGGGCTAAGAACCATGAGCAAATTGCCTGATGTTTATTGCTAAGCTAGACACTCAGATCATAAGGACCAGCAAATCATAAAAATTGATCAAGATGTGCATGTGTGGTTATGTGGAGTGTATAGAGAGATATTTCGTAATCCTTCCTAGTTAATTTCTGGGGTCTAGAGCTAATGATAACTATCTTTTTTTTGGATACACAGTGAGTAGACAAAAGATGTGTCCTCACATTTTCTTAGGACATAGTCCTCTTTTGAGCTACTTTGCTCACTTTTTTTTCACAGGACATAGTCCTTTCTTGAGCTACTTTGCTCATTTTTCTCTCTCTCTCTCTTTTAGCTCTAGATTTCCCCAGACATCTATAGGAAAGGATTTCTGAAATGAGTAGGGAAAGGGAGAGAAATGCTTATTCCCAGTGTAGGAATAGCATAAGGCTAGCAATGGGATGTTTGGCAGGGTATTGCATATCTCCGGTGTAGAGAATAAGCAATTTATTTGGTGGTTGCAAACTTCCAAAGTGGAAAGTAGGCAATTTATGGTGGGTGTGCGTGAATCTTGATTCAAAAGATATGATAAGCTTCTCTACTAAGATCTATGAGGTCTAACAAAGCTCAACACAAACAAAGCTCTTTGTGGTTTTGACTAATGACTAACAAATATTTGGCTGGTGGTGGGATGAGATAAAATCTAGGAGGAACTTTTAGCAAGGTTTTCATAATTTTTTAAAAGAAATCCTCCAGAGTAGGTCCTAATTTCACCTTAACAAGTTTAAAGAATTACTCCATTTCTTACTAACTTTACTCACTAAGCATGATTTCAGTTAAAGCATGTGCAACCCACAAAAGCTACAACTTAGATAAGACTAGTCATTCAAACCATAACAACAGCATTTGCATGACATATTTCAAATCTTATTCAGGTTTCAACTTGTTTAAGCAGATTTTATCAATTTTATTCATGGAGTGGTTATTTAGGCAAGCATGTGACATTCAAAAGATATAGAATTCAAGAACTGAATGTAAAGTGTAGGCTTGAGACATACCTTATCGGAGCGGGAGTCTCCCCCAAGCTGGCTTCTTGCTTGGTGAAAGATCTTCTTCGTCTCAGTCGGAGCTCTTGTTCTCATTTTATTAAAAGGAAACTATCTAATGTTGTGAAAAGGGAAACTATCCTATTTTGATATTTTATTGTTCTAACTAAGTTAAAATATACCTATGCATAAAACTAATGATAACTGATTTTTTTAGCTTCATGCATGACATATGTTATTTATTCGAAGAACGGAAGTTTGAAGGGAAATTAAAAGTAAAACCATACCTTAGGTCCATGGAGTTTCATCCTTATCGGGTGGATCTTCTTCCTTGGGCACTTCTCTTAGTACTCCATCTGGTTCTTCTTCTTTTGGCACCTCTCCTTTGTTATGTGAATTACACAACTCAGGAGGAGGTGGTTCTCTCTTTCTGCTCCACCTTGTTCTTGGGCGCCTCTTCTTGGTACGAACGGGTTTTGCTACCTGCATGTTAGCGGCATATGCGGGACCACGGGAGAAGGAGAATATTTCCTTCCTTCCTCCTAATGTCATTTGAATTTTACCACTCCCCACATATATGCAAGAATTAACAGTATTCAAGAATGGTCTACCTAAGATTAGAGGCACATCTTTCCTATTTCCCATATCTAGTATTATGAAATCAGCAGGAACATAGGAGCCTCTAATATGAACAGGTAAATCATTAACTATTCCTTCTACGTAGCAAGTGGATTGATCAGCTAGCACAACATAGGCAGACGTGGATGACATGGGTGGAAAGAACGAGTTTTCATAGAAATCTTTAGATAAAATGTTCACACTCGATCCTAAATCACACATGGCATTTTTAAAGACTTCACCAAAGATTGAGCATCTAATTATGGGACTACCAGGATCACCCTTTTTAACAGTCATGGTTTGATCTTCATAATAGTTAAAATATTTTATTTCAACCATATTTGCAGTTTTCATGTCAGGTTTAGCAGGAATTTTGCCAGATTCAAAAGATGGGATGATAGCAGCAAGTTGAGCTAATTGGGTTTCTAACATCTTGTTAAAGCTAAGTTGATTTTTCAGAGCAGATGAGAAATCTTCTAATTTAGCATTTATATTCTCAAGAATTTTATCATTCGCCATTAATCTCTCTTTCAAGAAATCAGTAGTTTTACCTTGTGAGTAAACTAAATTCTTCAAGAATGAGAGACTATCAGAATTATGAAAATTAGAGCGGGGGAATGAATTGTTACCTTGAGAGTTTGCAGGCTGATTCCATCCTTGATTCTGTTGACGGAAACCGTTGTTGTTGATGAAGTTGAAATCTTCATGTAGCTCGGGGCAGTGGCTCCCAGAATGTCCGGTTTCTCCACAGACTTCACAAGTCATGTAGGATTTCAGAGATTGGACACTCTCTTGTTGGTTCATCTTCTCACAGCTGTCCAGCTTCTTCACCAGCAGGTCCATCTTGGCCACGATCATGTCGGCTTCCTTAAGGGAATGCATACCTCGCTTACAGGGCTGCAGTCTCTCGTCATTCCATCCTTGGTTTGACACCATCTTCTCTATGAGAGCCTTAGCATCTGCAACATTCTGAGAAAAGAATGCATCGCCGGCGGCGGCATCCAAATGGCTTCTAGAGAGAGGGGTTAGGCCATGGTAGAAGTTCTGGGTCCTCCATACCATGGTGCGGACAAGCAGCGACATACTCTTGCAACCTCTCCCAGGCCTCGGGAATAGATTCCTCGGCTTGTTGCGTAAAGCTGGAGATTTTGTTGCGCAGAGCATTCGTCTTGCCCATAGGAAAGAATTTGGCGAGAAAAGCATTGGAACACTTGTCCCATGTGTCTACAGCGTTGCGATCGGTATAGAACCATTGCTTCGCTTTTCCTAGCAAAGAGAAAGGAAAGAGACGAAGATGGATGGCTTCTTGGGTTATCCCCTTAATGGTGAAGGTGCCGCAAATCTCCAAAAATTGTTGGAGGTGAGCATTGGCATCCTCATGAGCTTTGCCACAGAACGGGCTAGCTTGGACCATCGTGATCAGAGCCGGTTTCAACTCAAAATTGAGGTTGGCATCGATCACGTCTGGTCCTATCGCTACATTAGCGGCAGAAGGAGCAGAAAATTCACGAATGGTCTTATTGGCCATCGTGAAGATAGAACGAGATAAGAAAGAAAGAAGTTGAAGAAGATGAAGGAAAAAGATAAGAAGAGTTAAGGAAAGAAAAAATAGGGTAAAATGGGATTCGCTAAGCAGGAGCTTAAGCAAAGATAAATTCGACCCGGACTCAACCGATACACCGATTGCCTTCCCCGGCAACGGCGCCAGAAATGCTTGTTGGTAGCTCTTAGCTTCACTAAAGATAGTGCTAGGCAACTATCCCCGGTAACGGCCCAGGAATGCTTGTTGGCACTTGCTAACGTTGTTACTAGGAGTAGACTATGAAATCTATCCCTGGCAAAGGTGTTAGAAATGCTTTAAGCAAGACCGGTCACTATACCAAAAGGAGTGGAGCTAAAGCAGCTATCTACTAATGCCAAGCGGGGTTGTCAATCCCGACACTAGTAGGAGCTAGCTAGAGAGAATGCAATCTACCAGGAGGAGATTCTGCAAGCGCACAGAACTATCGTAGTAGCACTTCGCTTGGGAGTACCAGGTGTCGATTTATTTGATCCCAAGGGAAGGCTAGGGTGGTGTATGAGGTTAGTCAAGGAGGGGATGAGAGTCGAAGAAAAGAGAAAAGGGAAAAGGGGAGAAGAGAGGCTAGAAAGAATATATGGGTGGATAGGTAAGGATGAAATGGATGGCTAAGGTAAGGTGGATGGAAAGGTAGATAGTTGAAGGGAAATATGATAACTAAGGATAACTAACTACTAACTAATAACTAATCCTAGATAACTACAAAGCAAGATAACTACGAAGCGAGATAGATTCGAAGCAAGGCAGGCAAAAGACAATAAAGCAACTAAGTTTAGTAAAGTTTTATTCCTATCTTGTCAAGTATCGAGGCGTACTAGCCTTTACCACTTACTTAGGTTGAACGCTAGCACAACGAGCCTTACTGTTAAACTGGGCCATCTACGTGGTGGAATTCAAGGCGCACAGGGCTGTCACCACCTGCTTGCTACCACAGCTATCTGGGGGTCCAGCCGTATCTGAAGGTAAGTCTATACATAAGCACCACGCTTAACTATATTCTAACTATCTCTACCCTAGCTTTGAATAGAGACACCCTTGCGGACGTCAGAGCAAACACTTGACTTAATAAGATAAACACTAAACTAACTAAGCAACCTATTGGCAAAGATCAAACACTAAGCTCACTAGAGATTAACTACTATGGCTAAGTGAATTGAACTGTAGGATAGCTAGGCACTCAAGCAATCAATCAAGTATACCACTCAATACTGATAAGTAGAATAAAGTAATACTTGAAATGATGAACTAGAATATAGTAAGTGCTTGAGTAACAAGAGCAAAACCTGAACTGGAGATGAAGGAAGACTCTTCCCAGCTCCAGAACCGATCACTCGCACGCCTCTACTCTTGAGCTAACCCTTGAGCAGCGCTACCGCGATGGCGAAGATGCCTTGCTCTACTAGCTACCTACTTGCCTAAGCTCTCTGAGCTTCTAACCTAGCTCTCACTTGCTTCTCTTGCTTGTGTGTTGCTCTGGGATGGTAATGTTGGGTGTGTATGAAGAGGTGCCTCCAGGGGGTATTTATAGCCCAAATGAGTGAGGGGGGTTCTTATAGTGGGCAGCCAACCGACCTAGGGTTAGGTCAGGTGGCGGGCGCCACCCCCTACTGGCGGCCGCCAGCTCCCTGGCCGTTGGATGAACCGCCTCTGCTTCAACGGCATCCAGGTGGTTGTCCAATTCGGTTTGGAGGTCGGTTGCATGTCCTAGCAACCGACATTCAGCCTTGATCCACGCCACTTCATCCTGAGCCGTCCGATGCCACTGACCTAGTGACCAAGGGCCAAGATTTGGCCCTAGGGAGGTCACACGGATCGGTGATGTGGCAGGGAAGCCAACCCAAGTGGCGGGCGCCACTTAGAGGTGGCAGGCGCCACCTAGGGGTGGCGGGCGCCACCCCCCTTAGGCCCATTTGGGCCCTGCTGATTGGGCTTGGCCTCTGGTGGGTCCATATGTCCAAATTTGGTTCAAATCCTGCATTCAAATAAAATTCTGTGGACATGTGGAATTTGGTTAGTTTGAAACCTATTTGACTACATTTCATGCCTTTTTGGTGGACTTTAGGGTCAAATGTTGATGGTAAAACAGGTGTTTAAGGACCGTCAACAGTACCACCAGGCAAAGAAAGCTCGTCTATGAGAGTCGTGTTCACCTATGGGATGATCCATACCTCTTCAGAGTGTGCTCTGACAGGCTACTCAGAAGATGTGTACCATCTGAAGAAGGAATCAAGATCATCGAAAGACGCCACTCATCACCCTATGGAGGACACTATGGAGCATTCCGCATGCATTTCAAGATCTAGCAAAGTGGATTTTTCTAGCCAACCATGTATGACGACACAAAAGATTTCATCCGGAGTTGTGGAGTATGTCAGAAGCATGGCAATATCAATTCTAGAGATGCCATGCCACTCACTAACAATCTCCGGACCGAGCTCTTTGACTATTGGGGAATCGATTTCATGGGACCATTTCCAAGATCCAAGAACAGTGAATACATCTTAATGGCAGTCGACTACATTTCCAAATGGGTCGAAGCCCTACCATGTAAAGCTGCAGATGCCAGAAGCTCCAAGAAGATGTTGGAGGAAGTGATATTTCCAAGATTCAGAGTTCCAAGAATGGTGGTTAGTGATGGAGGTTCTCATTTCATTGATAAGAACTTTCGCATCTACTTGTCAACACATGGGATCTGTCACAACATCGCTACCTCCTATCACCCTTAGACAAGTGGCCAAGTAGAAACATCGAACAAGCAAATCAAGAATATTCTGCAGAAGACAATCGACGAGATGGGAACAAAGTGGAGAGACAGACTACCGGATGCATTGTGGGCTTACCGTACAGCCTACAAGACACTGCTGGGAATGTCACCATATCAACTCATCTATTGGAAGACTTGTCACTTGCCAGTAGAGCTAGAGTTCAAAGCTCACTGGGCGATAAAAAGATGGAACATGGACTAGGAAGTAGCAGGAATCAAGAGAAAGATGCAACTCTCAGAACTAGATGAATGGCGTGAGAAAGCATATCATAACGCTAAGATCTACAAAGAGAGAACCAAAAGGTGGCATGACAAGAGGATCAAGACGAAGAACTTCACTCCAGGAAACAAGGTACTACTCTTTATTTCTAGGGTTAAGCTATTCGGACATGGAAAGCTACGAAGAAAATGGGAAGGACCATTCACGGTGATTAGCACTTCGTCCCATGGAGCGGTAACACTTCAAAACAACGAAGGTACATTATTTAAGGTAAATGGTCATCGCCTTAAGATTTTTCTAGAACCTAAAAAGAGTTCTGAGGAGTTGGATGTGATCCAGTTCCTCACTTTCCATTAATTTGATCTTCCGCCGCCTCTGAAAGGTTTCATAACAGAAAAGGTAGTAAATAGGGTATAGGAAAGTACAAAAGAGAGCCACAAAAAAGCAGGCCACCTTTCGGAGAGAAGGGGGCCGGCCGGCCCCACCCCTTGGCCGACCGGCCTGGTCTAGTGCCCCCACTGGTCCCATCGCTTCCCTTTCCTTTCTAAAGCCTCCCTTATTCCTTTTTCGTGACTTCCCGATCTGTTTCGTTACGAGAACTTCAGAGCTTGGATCAACCCCCTCCTAGTTGATCCAGGACTATAAAACCAGACCCCTGCTAGCCCAGAGCCATACCATCCAATCTATTCTCATCCGAAGCAGCAGTTCAAGCTCTCCTTGTTCCAATGGCCGGCAATCGCGGGATCAACCTCAATGAGCCTCTCCCTTCTGATGAGTCGATGGCCCTCATCGTCGCTCCAAAGAAAGACCTCGCTGTTGTGCCCGAGAAGGAGATCGTGCCTGTTGACGAGCCAACACCCCTAACCCTGATGCTGCCAAAGGGCAAGGAGCCTCCACATCAATTCTTCTACGCCCAAGCCATGGAGGGAGGATCTCATCAAGGGGAGCTCATGAAGTTCCGCGGCTTCAAGGAAATCGATCTTCTGCCCCTAAGACCTAATGAACAGCTCATGGGGTTGAAGACAAACAAGTTTGGAGATGTAACTTGTATGAAGTACACATCCACATCTCGCTACGCCATTACTGGAGTTCATGCCGAGCCTGGACAGATCCAGGTAGAGCCTCGTAAAGAGAAGTCCCCGTCCGAAGCCTCTTCGTCCAAGCCCAAACGTAAGAGAGAACCCATGACGAAGTTGGAGGAATAGGTGGACGACCTCATCGATGACTATATATCATAGTCAGTAAGCAGGTGGATGCCCTTGCCAAAGCCAACACTCAGCTTAAGCAAGACCTAGCCTCTGTGACTAAGATTTGTGACAGCCTGGTTAGGAGAATGGATAAACAGGAGATTAAGCAAAGCGGTTTAAAGTATCATGTAAACATCCCATCGCGAAACATAGCCAATCACCTCAATTAGAGTGAGAGATTTTATTAATAGTAGTATAATAAGGAACAAGTGTTAGAGTTAAGAGTCTTAGAGTTTCCTTAAAAGAATTTTTAGTTTGTTTAATTTCGATTAGTTTATTTATTTTGCTTGCATGTGTAATAAAGTGCCTTATAAGTTATCAATAAAGTTTTGTTTTAGTTATCTACTCTCTCTCTCTCTCTACTTTTGTTTTGGATATGTGTCTTGTCTCCACATGCTGTGCATGAAGGTATAATAGGAACAAGTGTGGGGGAAGGACCTACCAATAAATGGAAGATCGACCGAAGAATCGCAAGAAAACAAGAATCATTCAACAAGACCACACAAGATGAACCACTCTTGTTCGTCTACAGGTCTAGTACATATCACACCCTCTCTATCTTCATATTGCTCTCTATTTTGAATTGGAAACCACTTGAAATAAGATTTAAGATGAGTCCCGAATTAAACTTGATAATAACTTGTGATAGCTCATATGAACTATTATTAGAATCTCTTGTTACTGTTGGGAATAATTAATTACTTATCAAAATACCTGACTCTACAAGTCTTGTCTTTGGAGAATTTATTTCAAAAGCTTAAAATCAAATAGCAATTCTTCTTCTCATTAGTAAAAACATATTTCCTCCTAAAGCCTTAATAATCATGACATCATTCTGTTACTCTAGCTACATACTTTTGTAATGATGCTAAGTTAACTTTTATGGCCTTGGTTGAGAGATTTATCATATTCCCAAAATCAAGATCGTTAAAAAGGTTAAGTCCCTCTTGAGAAGTGTTATTGTGAAAGAGACATGAGCTGTGCCAAATATAAATATCCGAGGAAATAAAAAGGGGCAAGTGCCCGAAACCTCAAAAAGATTGATCACGAAGAAATAAAAAGGACAAGTGTTCAGAACCTTGATTAAAAAAAGAAGAAAAAAATGGGCACGTCATGGTGTCTCTTACACAAAATACCAAACAAGACAGGACAAGTTTTTCAAAAATAAAATCTTGATTCAGGAATATGACACTTCTCTCCCTTGCTCTAAGTGTTGACTTGGTAACATAATCAAAGGATGAGTGCTACAAACTTCTTAAAGCTCCAGATATAATTAATAATCTTGAAAAGAAGGCAATGCCTCATGTTAGGAGATGAGAACTTTGAGCAACATTGAGACTATCACAAGAAGGAGAAGGAAAGCTACATTTTTCAGAAAATTTTACAAAACTCTCCATCGGACAAGACTGAAGGGTAAAGGTAATAGAATCGTTTCAACACAACTAATGCCAAGAGTATAGGTTTTTCTATGAATAGTGAGTGTGAAGCTATACTTTCCTCAGGGACGAGTAAAGACCTAGTGCGGGGGAGCTTGTTGACGATCACTAACTCATATCTTATACTGTCAATAAGTCACCTAAAAGAGAATTAACATGATCATCAACCTAGGAATAGAGTTTGATTCTAACGAGTTCCACGAGTTGTGTCGTTCTCACTTGTTTTGTAGGAATACCAACATTTCACTACATAAAAGTTTCCCAAATGATGAATCACACTACACCATTGCGAAGAGCTCATCGAGACGATCGAAACGGACATATGGTTTACTACATTTGGGGTCCCGACGAGAGAGTCCTCATTGGTTACAACTTGGAAGTTTGTAGAAGCAACTTGGAGTGATCACCAAGCAACACAATTCAAGGGTTAAACTGACAAATCCAACAACTATTGTGAATTACAGTTCTCTAGGGTGTTTTCCAGCACATGGAAAGAGATATGATCCTTCTCCAACATGATGGATTGTGCAATAAGATTGAAAGTCGCGTTAGGGCAATCAGGAGGCTTCCAGAAGACAACTCGGTGAAGACCACTAGTACAAAACGACACTATACAGGTGGTTCTAGACCCATTTCTACAGGCGTTTTTCCCAACCGCCTGCGTTGGGGGCCAGTAGAAATAGGACCACAGCATAGGCGGTTGCCTATGAACCACCTGTGGAAAGGATTTTTACAGGCGGTTGACTTAGCGAACCGCCTGTGAAAATGGGTATTTCCACAGGCGGTTCGCTATGTCAACCACCTGTGAAAAAAATTCCGAAAAAAGCCAAAAACAAATAGGAAAAAAATATTTTAATTAGGGGGAGGACCCCACCGCCCATCGCCTACCGTCGAAGTCACTAGTCGCGGCTAACGCGACCGGTGGCATTCGAACCCACGACCTCGGCCTTACGCGAAGCCTCCTTTACCACTGCACCACACACTCACCTGTGTTCAAATACCCCTTCGGTTCCGCAACTATTATACAAACCGAGTGTAATTTGCTTGTTTGAGGTCCTAAACGATTTCAAATTAAAAAGTTATCAACTACAAAGTTTCATAACTTTTTGAGACGAACAACTTTTGTATTAGTCATATCTCCATCCGAGGTTGTTTACAAAATTTGAATTTCAAATTTGAGACCATTCAAACTTATTTTTCGTTGACAAGATGATATCAAATTAAAAGTTGGCTTTTCGAGACGAACAACTTTTAGTTTTGGTGTTTTCTCATCCGAGATAGTTTGAAAAAATCAAATTTTAAAAAACACATGTATTTCTAGTGGCGGTTGTCCTAACGAACCGCCTGTAGAAATCCTACAGACGGTTTGTTAAGACAACCGCCTGTAGAAATAAGACATTTCTACATGCGGTTGTCTTAACAAACCGGTTGTAGAAATGGATTTCCTCGGAAGTACTGCTCGTGGTCGGAACTTCCGCTCTGGGGTCATAACTCTTCCATCCGGACTCCAAATTGGGCGTTTCATATATGTTTTTCGATTAGCTCGATGAGAGGAACACAATGGTGAAGTCCATTCTTGCATTTGAGGAAGTTGGCAAAATCGACTTAGTCGGTTTGTGGACCTGATTAAGCCGACTCTAGCTGGTTCAACACCCGACAGAAGAAAGATCTCTTAAATCAACACTTTGATAACTACGAGCTGCTCTCCATTGCTGCCTCACCACCTCCGACCAGTTTTACCTGGTCGGAAGTCTCTCAATAGGTCTCGTGACTAGTTCCTAGTCGAAAGATATCTGCAACAGTGATCAGATCAAGCGACCAGACCCAACTTGCTCGGAACACCCTACTCGTTAGATATAAAATGCTCGGAGGAAGTCGTTCTTCACTTCGGCTCCAAATACGACGATCCAAGCATGCTTTATAGTCATCTTGACGACAGAAACTTGATGGTAGGGTCCATTATATGCTTGGGACACTTTTGAGTGTCAACACAAGGTATAGCACCCACTGTCTTTTCGTGGGCAGGCGTACGGGTCGAAAGTGTGCAACGTCAATCCGCGGCAACGAACGAAATGGCATTGAAGGGCTATTGTTGGGGCGGTAGCCCGAATGCATGAGGCCCGTTTTCGGAGTAAAGGGTTTCCAATGGTTCTTATCAAGCGAAAGTGATGTGAACAAGGGTGCCTGATCTTCCGAAAGGTTCTGGTAACTCTCGATTTGGTGGAAACGAGACACTCGTCGATCCGGCTTCTGAATAACACGATCCGAAACCCCGCAATCGCAGCACCACGTCTCCTTTGGTTATCAACCGGCGTTGCACGGTTGACCTCGCCAAGAAGGCTAAAGTCCTTGCCTGCGAATCGAAGAACACGAGCAAGAACAAAGAAGAATGCAACCAAATTGCAGATTAATCTCACGAGTTGGGGTCTCACAAACCGACAAACGGCAAAACTATTGTGAACAGATTAATCTAAGCAAAACCCAAAACCCTAACGAGGGTGACGGCTACTGTTTATAGTCCCTAAGGGTCGTCACCCCCCCTGGACGCGCCCCTCTAATGGGCTCACAGAGGATACACGGCCCAACGGACCAAAAACGGTGACGCGGCACCGGGACAGATTCTGTGCGCTGAATTGTTTCGACGATTCCCGTTGACTCATGATGAATTTTGATATGAGACCAAAACCATTGGTTAGCTTATCGAAATAGCTTTCCAACGATATCTGGTTCGTCAAAAACGGAGTCCGTACGCAACCTGGGTGACCAGTTTAGTGCTGACTGCTCCTGGACTCCGAAACTGACTCGAAGTCAACTTCGTCTTGGTCTCCAACTTGCATTAGGCGCCCTTGCTGGTCTTCCACGCCTTCAAGCCTTCCTCTATGCATCTCTGGGTCCTCTCCATGGTTCCTAATCAACACATAATCATTAGGTAGCAATCTATTCTCAAAAACATTTAAAGTGTTACATAGGAACGAATCCACCTCTAAATTTAGTTGACGCGCGCGAGCTCGTGTCATTGGACCATGATAACTCAGCGGAGGATCGTTGTGCGTGTCGGTGTTTGTTAACCGGCAACTCGTCTTGAGGGATCTCAGACGATTTGTTCGGTGGGGATCGACGTATGCAGAACTCGATGGTAAACGCAGAGACACGGATTTATACTGGTTCGGTCTGCTGAATAGCATCCCTACGTCCAGTGTGGGGGGAATAGTATTGCGCCCTGCGCTTATGGGTGTCTGGCTATGTACGATGACCCCTTTATGTCTCTGGCTTATCTTATGTCCCGATCTAGGGAGCTCTGCCTCTCTTTATATAGTCCAGGAGGCTAGAGTCCTAGTCGGTTACATCTTAGGAGTCCTAGTAGGATTACAAGGTAGCAATACTACTAGGATTACATGGAGAGTCCTAGTTGGACTAGGTCTTCGCCCTTCCTTGCGGAGTACCCGGGGACTCTGTCCAACAAGCCCCCGAGCTCTTCATGGTTTATTGCTGAAGTCCTCTTAAGACCTTGGCCTTGATCAAGTGTCATCCGAGTACCTTCTGGGAGAAACCATAAAGTGCTCTTGAAGTCTTCTAATGGTGTGCGCTTTCTGAAAAGCACACCCATTGGGTGTAGCCCCCGAGCCTCTTGCTGTTTAGCATGAAGAGTTGGAGGGTCTTGTCTGAATTTGCTCCAATTTCTTTCGAACAAATTTGGATGCATCATTTGAGGATATGTATCCCGCAGCCCCCGAGCCTAAAATCGACTACTCGGAGTCGATTGTAGGATCTTGTAGACATCCTCAAGGGTGCAGCCGAGTAATCTCCCAAAAACAAGGATCGCCATATGCTTGCTGTCGAGTCCTTGAATGCTTGTAATTTTGATCTTTCATCCTTGAATCCCAGCCCCCGAGCGTAGTCGGAGTGAATTCGACTAAGCCGAGGCAATGACCGAGCCCCCGAGCTTAATGTCGACTAAGCCGTGGAGGAGAAGGAGCTTGATCGAAGTAGTGGAAGTAGAATATTGGTGAGCTCAAGGCTTCGGGTGGGTAGTCTCCTCACCGGAGACCCCGTATCACCCCCACCTCGAGACTCCCAAATCATCATAACCATGTTTGAAGGCTTGTCGCAACAGCATGGTGTCCGAGTGAGGCAGCCCTCAGGGGCGTACCTAACCCAGCAGCGTAGTGTCCGAGTGAGGCAGCCCTCAGGGGCGTACCTCAACCGGTGTTGTAGTCCATATCTTTTCCCTGCAAAGAAGACATACAAAAATTTGTAGTAACTGATATTCATGATATCAAGTCGGGAGCATGTCCCTAGCATTAACAAATGCATATGAAATTTTTCGCATCTTGCTCTTGCTAGGTTGTTTAAATCACCCGAGTAGTGGGCCTGTGACGTTTAAGCACCTATCCTGCGTGTCGAGCTTTGTCGAGCGTGAGGTACAGGCTTCACGGATTAAGGCTTGCACTTACTGAAGTAATTTAACAACTTGCTAAGAGAAGATTATAGTAGTCATGCTGCGCGAAAAAGGAGCACGCTCCGAGTGTACTTTGTACACCCGTGAGGTGTTGTCCCGACTACAAGCTCGGAGCTATATGAGTAGCCGGGAATGCAATTATGATGTGGCCGTAGCGGCTCACGATTAATATTTGGAGATATTAAAAATATTAAAGTGTGACTTAGCTTGGTTGATGTCGAGTTGAGCAGTCAGCACCGCCGAGTGGGGTAGTCGACACCGTCGAGGGGAGTAGTCGGTAACACCGAGATTTCCGAGTAATGGACGACTTGGTACTCGGACGGCTCGCTTATTACTCGGACGACTTGTTTGCAGCTCGATAACGTCTTGATGGTTCAACGCCTGCTCGACAGCTCGCTTGTGGCTCGACGGCTCGCTCGTGGCTCAACGGCAACCTGATGGCTTGCTTGCGGTTCAATCAGCAACTCGAGGGCTCGCTTGCTTGCAGCTCAACAGCGGCTTGATGGCTCGCTTGTGGCTCAACAGCAGCTCGAAGGCTCGCTTTTGCGGCTCAACGGCAGCTTGATGGCTCGCTCACGGCTCAACAGCAGCTTGAGGGCTTGCTTACTTACGGCTCAACGGTAGCTTGATGGTTCGTTCGCAGCTCAACAGTAGCTTGAGGGCTCACATGCGGCTTATGGCTCACTTGCGGCTTGACGGCAGCATGATAGCTCGACGACTAGGTACCCAGGCATTGTGGATATACGAGTAGTTGGTTGTTGATGAAGTCGATTAGTCGGAACAACTCCTCAGCAGATTCTTGATCGAGCCGGGTTGTTGCCGAGTAATTCTTGATCATCTGGATCTTGTTCCCGACTATTACGTTGAATCCGAGTGAAGTAGTCGGTCGGGTCCGGGTAGTCGGAAGTACATGCGGAGTCTTGTTCGTTGCCCGTGGCTCGGCTTGCTTGCAGCTTGGATGATTCGCTTGCAGCTTGCTTTTGGCCCAGACATCTCGTCTTACGCGGGTGAAAATTGTTCCGCGTCGGAAAATTTGATCTTGATGTCCATCGAGATCTTGATCGCAATTGCGCCGAAATCCCCTACCTGGCGCGGCAGCTGTCGGTGTTTGTTAACCGGCAACTCGTCTTGAGGGATCTCAGATGATTTGTTCGGTGGGGATCGACGTATGCAGAACTCGATGGTAAACGCAGAGACACGGATTTATACTGGTTCGGTCTGCTGAATAGCATCCCTACGTCCAGTGTGGGGGAATAGTATTGCGCCCTGCGCTTATGGGTGTCTGGCTATGTACCATGACCCCTTTATGTCTCTGGCTTATCTTATGTCCCGATCTAGGGAGCTCTGCCTCTCTTTATATAGTCCAGGAGGCTAGAGTCCTAGTCGGTTACATCTTAGGAGTCCTAGTAGGATTACAAGGTAGCAATACTACTAGGATTACATGGAGAGTCCTAGTTGGACTAGGTCTTCGCCCTTCCTTGCGGAGTACCCGGGGACTCTGTCCCACAGTGTGTATCCAAAGGAGTGATGTCCTCATCATCCTCCCCCTCTTGAATTGGAGTCATCCTCGACTCAAGCTCAGTATCTTCTCCCAAGTAAGGCTTCAAATCTTCAATGTTAAAAGTAGGACTAACCCCGAAATCGAGTGGCAACTCAAGTTTGTATGCATTATCATTTATTTTCTCAATTATCTTATAAGGACCAGCAGCTCTTGGCATTAATTTAGACTGATGCAGATCTAGAAATCTATCTTTTCTCAAATGTAACCACACTAAATCTCCCGGTTCAAGTTTAACTTCTTTCCTACCTTCACTACCAGCAATTCTATACTTTTCATTCATCCTTTCGATATTTGATTTAGTTGTTTCATGCAACTTATGAATAAAATCAGCATGTGCACTAGCATCACCATGTGTTCTTTCAGTGGTAGGTAGAGGCAAAAGATCAATAGGTGCTTGGGGGTTAAAACCATACACTACCTGAAAAGGACTTACCTTGGTGGTAGAATGTGTGGCCCGATTATAAGCAAACTCCACATGAGGCAAACATTCTTCCCACATCTTCAAGTTTTTCTTCAAAATAGCTCTCAACATGGTACCCAAAGTGCGGTTCACTACCTCCGTTTGACCATCAGTTTGTGGGTGACAAGTAGTAGAAAACAATAATTTTGTACCCAACTTATTCCATAAAGTGCGCCAAAAGTGACTCAAAAATTTAGCGTCGCGATCTGAAACAATAGTAGAAGGCATACCATGCAAGCGAACAATCTCTTTGAAAAAGAGGTCAGCAATATATATGGCATCATCACTTTTATGACAAGGTATAAAATGTGCCATCTTAGAAAAACGATCAACAACAACAAAAATGATATCCCTCCCCCTCTTAGTCCTAGGCAATCCCAAAGCAAAGTCCATCAAAATATCTGCCCAAGGAATAGAAGGAACAGGAAGAGGCATATACAAACCATGTGGATTCAAGCGTGACTTAGCCTTTTGACATGTGGTACAACGTGCCACGAACCTCTCAACATCTCTCCTCATCTTTGGCCAAAAGAAATGTGTGGCCAACATATCCAACGTCTTCTTAGCAGCAAAATGCCCCATCAATCCTCCTCCATGTGCTTCCTTCAACAACAAAAGATGAACCGATCCAACTGGAATGCATAGACGGTTAGCTCTAAACACAAATCCATCATTGATCACACACTTGTTCCATGTACATCCCTCTTTACAATTCAGCAACACATCATTAAAATCAGGATCAAGCACATATTGTTCTTTTATTGATTCAAGTCCAAAAATTCTATAATCAAGTTGGGACAACAAACTATATCGTCTAGACAAAGCATCAGCAATTACATTATCCTTCCCTTTCTTGTGTTTGATAATATAAGGAAAAGATTCAATAAACTCAACCCACTTAGCATGTCTACGATTCAAATTATTTTGTGAACGAAGATACTTAAGCGATTCATGATCTGAATGTATAACAAATTCTTTAGGCCACAAATAATGATGCCACGTCTCTAAAGAACGTACAAGAGCATACAATTCCTTATCATACGTAGAGTAATTGCAAACAGGGCCATGTAATTTTTCGCTGAAGTATGCAATGGGCTTACCTTCTTGCATCAAAACACCACCAATGCCAACTCCACTAGCATCACATTCTAGCTCAAAAGTCTTACCAAAGTTTGGAAGTTGCAGTAAAGGTGCGTGTGTAAGCTTGTCCTTCAAAGTATTAAATGACTCCTCTTGTGCCTTACCCCAATGGAACACCACACCTTTCTTTGTCAACTCATGTAAGGGGGCAGCAATGGCACTAAAATCATTCATGAAGCGACGATAAAATCCTGCAAGACCAAGAAAACTTCTCACCTGTGTGATGGTTTGGGGCACCGGCCAGCTTTTTATGGCTTCAATTTTCATCTCATCCACCTCGATTCCCTGTGGAGTAACAACATAGCCAAGAAAAGAGACTCGATCTGTGCAAAAGATGCACTTCTCAAGGTTACCAAATAAACGTGCATCACGCAAAGCATTAAAAATAGCACGTAAGTGATCCATATGTTCATCCAAAGACTTGCTATATATTAGTATATCATCAAAGTAAACCACCACAAATCGCCCAATAAAAGCTCTTAAAACTTCATTCATCAGTCTCATGAAAGTACTAGGTGCATTAGTTAAACCAAATGGCATTACTAACCACTCATATAATCCGAATTTAGTTTTGAAAGCTGTTTTCCATTCATCTCCAAGTTTCATTCTAATTTGGTGGTAGCCACTACGCAAGTTAACCTTTGTGAAAATTACAGAGCCACACAACTCATCAAGCATGTCATCAAGCCTAGGAATAGGATGACGATATCGAATAGTAATATTATTAATGGCTCTACAATCAACACACATACGCCATGAACCATCTTTCTTAGGAACCAAAATCACAGGAATAGCACAAGGACTAAGGCTTTCTCGTACATACCCGCGGTCCAAAAGGTCTTGGACTTGTCACTGAATTTCCTTAGTCTCCTCGGAGTTGGTTCGATAAGCAGCTCGGTTTGGCAATGTAGCTCCCGGAATCAAATCAATTTGATGCTCTATTCCTCTCATAGGTGGCAGCCCCGGGGGTATCTCAGCTGGAAAAACATCCTCATACTCCTGCAAAAGGTTAGTGGCAGCAGGAGGTATCGAGCTAACAACATCATCAAGCGAATACAAAACTCGTTTGCAAACCAAAGTATAACAAATATCATCATCAGAAATTTCAGCAAGGTCACTTTTTATTGCAAGCATTACACCACCCTTCAATTTTATGCCCTCTTCCTTAGAACTAGGTGTAGACTTATCCTTTTTAGGTGGGTAAAGAGAATTAGCAATTTGCTGATTTTCAGATTTAGTATCATGCAAATTAGCAGTTCGTTCTTTATCAGCTTGTACAATTTTAGCAGGGGTCATAGGAACCAAAGTAATTTTCTTTCCTTTATGCATAAAAGTGTATTTATTACTTCTACCATGGTGTATAGCATCAATATCAAATTCCCACAGACGACCCAATAAAAGTGAACAAGCTTCCATAGGCACTACATCACAATCTATAGAATCAACATAGGTACCAATGGAAAAAGAAACTCTGCAAGTTTTTGTTACCTTAGCTTTACCAGAATCATTCAGCCACTGAATATGGTACGGATGTGGGTGTGGGCGCGTGGACAAACCAAGCTTCTTGATCAAATCAGAACTCACCTAATTATTGCAGCTACCGCTGTCAATGATGACACGTGCTCGCCGGTTGTTGATGACAAAGAAAATTTGGAATAAATTATGGCGTTGCAGCTTTTCAGGTTGTTGTACTTGTGTGCTGAGCATGCGTTGCACGATGACACTCATGTAGGTTGATGTATCCTCGCTACCAAAGACCTCGCCATCTCCCTGAACCTGTTCTTCTTCTTCAACATCTTCAACATCAGAGGTACTGATGTACTCTTCTTCTGTCGCAATGTATGCCTGCTTACTTGGGCAGTCCTTCTGCACATGTCCATATCCAAGACAGCGGTGGCACTGAATGCCTGAAGTGCGTCCCGTTGAGGCAACGGAGGATGCACTCTTCGAAGGTTCCTGCATAGAGTTTTTACCTGACCCAGAAGGTTGTGAGGAAGGTGTCCGCTTGCTTGCTGGTAGAGGCGCCCGAAAGGAGGATGCCTTGGGAAGCACCGAAGATGTCCCCGTGCGTGGTATGTATGAAGTGCCTCCCTTGATCTTTCTCTGCTTTTCATGCCCCTGCAACTCCTTCTCTGCAAGCATAGCAAACTGAAACAACTGGTTGACAGTGTTAAATTCCTTATAATCAACTATGTCCTGAATTTCCTCCCTCAAACCTGCATAAAAACGAACAATAGAGTCCTCGGGTCCCTCTACTATGCTACATCGCATCAAACCTTTCTGAAGCTCACCATAGTAATCCTGCACAGATTTATCTCCCTGTTCTAAGCGCATTAGTCTCTTATGTAGCTCTCTATGATATGATGGAGGCACAAATCTATCACGCATAGCAACCTTAAGTTCTTCCCAAGTTCGAGGTTGGCAATTATCTGCAACTAAACCAGTCCACCAAATAATAGCAAAATCTTTAAATTCACTAGTGGCTTGTCTAATGTGATGTTGCTCAGGCACAAGGTGGGCACTAAATTTTTGCTCTACTGTCATCTCCCGATCAAGGTATTCCTCAGCATCATAATGTCCCGAAAAAGAAGGTATTGTAAATTTAACTTTAGCATAAGGATCTTCGGGAGTATGAGTATGATTACCTCGCTGGCGGTTGAAACGTCGAGCGCCACCCATACCTGTGGTGTTTTTGTGAAGACGCTGATGTAATCTGTTTCTCATTGTCGCTGCACGATCAATCTTCCCATCGGCATCATATACCTCATCACCAGCGTCGCTGCTATCAATATCTTCATCGGGTTGTGGCCTGGCTTCTAAGGCAGTTACCCTATCAGTTAGAGTGGACAGTCGTTTGTCCAATCTCTCAAGGGCGTTGCCGATCTTGAGGTCAACAAGTACTTGGGTTACAGCCTTGGTCACAGTCTCGTTCATATCTTTTTGAGCATTAGTTAAAACCGATTGTAGTTGCTCTTGGCTGACACACTCTGAAAACTCTTTAGGAGAATTAACATCTCCGTCGTCACCTGTCATTGTGGACACAAAACACAAGCAGCAAAACAGTGAAAGTTATCCCTAATAATCCTACTACTCAGGTGGAGTGGTGCCTCTCAATCAAGAGCAGCAAAAGGTAAACACCTTACCAAGCTCTTACCAGTGTTCTTACCCGCAAGCAAAGGATACCAGGAAGGCGTGCGCGTGATTGCAGGGATGCAAAACCAGTGTTGTCCAGAAGAATCTGTGGAGCTTGGATGGCACACAAAGAGACAAATATATATATGTCGAACATAGATCAGAAACAGATAGTAATGCTGAATTATAGTCCAAAGTACTTATTCTTGTTGCCGATCTAAAGTGTTCCAAGTACCAGGTATGTGTGATAACAAGGTGGAGAAACAAGTATGATGGATAGCAAGAGCAACAGAAACAAGGAACAAAACAGCACACGCTTACACAGCTCACTTTTGCCCTTCTCTATGTGCTCCTCTAGATATTGTTCCTCTTTTGCCCTTCTCTTTTTTCTCTTTTTTTGGGCTGTCGTTGTTTTTTTGGGAAAATTCGACTTTTTACTTTTATTTTTTTGATATTTTTCTTTTACTTAGGAGGACGAAAAATTTGAGCTTAAACAAGTGAAAGACGTGGCCTGTGGAAAATTCACAAGATATGAACAAAATTAAGAAAAACCTTGTGACCACGAAAAGAGGATCTTGTGACTAGTTTTTGACCAAAATAAAATTTTCCGACCCCGGCAATGCCAGGGACAGACGGATCCCAAATTTTTTTCTGATCGATTTCGATATATGGAACGTCGAATTTCGAGTTCGTATGCGAAAACTAGACCAGTTTTAAGAACCCCTCTCCGAATTAGAGGACAAAACGGGAACAATATGCGCAAAATTGGTCTCCCGGCTAGGGTTTGAAAGAAACGATGGGTGGAAAAACACAAACTAGACTCTAACACGACCTAACCAGCAACAAGACCTTGACTCGGACACAAACTCAACACAACGGACTCTACAACCGAAATATGCAAAGGCTATGGAGCGGAAGGGTTGTAGGACAGAACAAAATATGGCACTGGACTTTGGGACGAAGGCGGAAATACTTGAAACTAAAGATAGATATGAACCTGATGGTATACCTGAAGCTTTGATACCACTTGATGTGAACAAGGATGCCCGATCTTCCGAAAGGTTCTGGTAACTCTCGATTTGGTGGAAACGAGACACTCGTCGATCCGGCTTCCGAACAACACGATCCGAAAACCCGCAATCGCAGCACCACGTCTCCTTTGGTTATCAACCGGCGTTGCACGGTTGACCTCGCCAAGAAGGCTAAAGTCCTTGCCTGCGAATCGAAAAACATGAGCAAGAACAAAGAAGAATGCAACCAAATTGCAGATGAATGATTAATCTCACGAGTTGGGGTCTCACAAACCGACAAACGGCGAAACTGTTGTGAACCGATTAATCTAAGCAAAACCCAAAACCCTAACTAGGGTGACGGCTACTGTTTATAGTCCCTAAGGGTCGTCACCCCCCCTGGACGCGCCCCTCTAATGGGCTCACAGAGGATACACGGCCCAACAGACCAAAAACGGTGATGCAGCACCGGGACAGATTCTGTGCGCTGACTTGTTACGACGATTCCCGTTGACTCAGGATGAATTTTGATATGAGACCAGAACCATTGGTTATCTTATCGATATAGCTTTCCAACGATATCTGGTTCATCAAAAATGGAGTCCGTACGCAACCTGGGTGACCAGTTTAGTGCTGACTGCTCCTGGACTCCGAAACTGACTCGAAGTCAACTTCGTCTTGGTCTCCAACTTGCATCAGGCGCCCTTGCTGGTCTTCCACACCTCCAAGCCTTCCTCTATGTATCTCTGGGTCCTCTCCATGGTTCCTAATCAACACATAATCATTAGGTAGCAATCTATTCTCAAAAACATTTAAAGTGTTACATAGGAACGAATCCACCTCTAAATTTAGTTGACGCGCGCGAGCTCGTGTCATTGGACCATGATAACTCAGCGGAGGATCGTTGTGTGTATCCAAAGGAGTGATGTCCTCATCAGAAAGCTTCAAAGAATTTGATCACGCCCAAGCTGGAACAGCATTCGAGTGAATGCCTATCGGTAGGATAGAGGTACGAGAGAGCGAAAGGCCTTTTGAGCGAAAGCATGCAGAGATGAGCTTTCATACAAATAGTAGAAAACAACATCGCAGATGTTTCAGTGTGCAGCTAAAGCAGCATTTCTAGTGGTTTTCGTCTGAAAGGGCCCAGTCTAGCTGACGAGGCGCTTTCGGCATGTATTGTCGTTGTCTTGTGACCTTTCACAGGTTATCGGAGTCGCGACCAAGATGAGAGGGCCCACAAGTCAGGGAGGCAGAGGTTGCGTGCGCCCGGGTCCACTGTGTGATGGAGTTACGATGGTGCCCCTCAAGTTCATGAGGCGGTGGAAGCCGAGAGAGCAATTGGAGGGGCATTTTTGTACCTTTAGCCGAGAGTGGTTGGAAGGGCATTTTCATACTTGTAACTGGGTCAATATAAATAGTCTGATCCTCCATGTTCAGAAGGAGGAGGATCACTGCTCAAATTACCCACATTACTGTTGAATCTCGCTCGTGAGTTTGCCATTTGACTTTCAATGTGCTTGTATTCGATTGCGCAACGACCTGCTGTTTTAGGGTTTCGGCCCTAAAACAACAATGATAGTTGACATGCTTAAGTAAAATAGGAGTTGTATGGGCATACATGTGTTCCATTTGTGTGATGTGAGTAATGTAGTCTTGATTGATTGTTATAGTTAGCCTCTATAAGTGCCTAATGAATCATGTGTCACACCTTACTTTACTTATATCTTGCTGAAGTGATTATGCTATGTTGTGTGTTAGAGCTATGCCTTCTTTTCGTAGTTATCCCGATTCCTTATGTGAAGTGATTAGTAATGCTTGTGTTGTGCGCCTTGTGTTTGCTTTGTAAGCAATTCCCTTGCATTTATATGCTTGCATTGTGCATCTCATTTAGGTAATGGTAGATACATCATAATGGACGTGATGATGAAGCTAAACCCGAAGATGGTGTTTGGTGGATTATCCTGAAGATGCAGAGTTAAGCAAGTGTTGCAGCGGAGATGCTCGCCTAGCGAGTATCACATAACAAACACTAACCTAGTGTTGGTTCGTAGGCAATCCCTAGAGCATTCTAAGACTCCCAATATTTACAATTAAATTACTTGAGTATTTTATATTGTGATGCATTAGGTATAGGAGTTGTTTGAATCCCACTTGATGCATTACCTTTCCTTGATTATTGTTTACACCGGCCTTGTTATCCTGTTATCACAGAAATATAGAATTTCTTAGCCTACTTAGTGAGTAGTGAATAGAGGATGTTATCGTAATGCCCCTGGTGGGTGATTACCGTATCGTCGTTGACTATATTTGCTATCATGGAAAAGAACCATGGTAGTAATGAAATGCGGTCAACTGGAAGGCAAGGAACCAAGTTTGGAGACTTGGGGGCTGATCATCCGTTGGATCGTGTAGGTTTGGATCGATGATAGCCCTCGTTCATTTTTGAAAGTGTCCTTTTACTTAGGGTGTCGGTGCCATAATCACCACCCTGAAGCCGGTTAGACGTTGTTCGGGCTGGTCTCGACCCGAGTCGCACCCTCTAGTATGGAAACACGATCTGCCTCGGAATGGCCATCATTTAGTTCCAATTGGGTGGTCTGTGCTGTGAGTCGCGACGTTTACCACCTGGACAGTATCGAGTGGTGACCCAATGCATGGACCCGGCGGGGAAAGTGTGGGTTTATATCAAAGGTTTATCGCCAGCTGGTTTGTAATTCGATTCGAGTAGCCGTCTCCCCCGGTTAGTGGGAAACTATTTCGAGCTTCACCACGATACAACTCCATGTGACAGATGATGGTTCAACTAAAATATTGACAAAGAAATCCTGATATGGTATTATATTATTGTTTGCTAGATTCAAGTGAGTGCTCTAGTACAGGTGCAAAAGCTAGAGCTTAAGGAATAGGATAAAAGATGACTGCTCATACAATTAAATGATGAACTCCTTTAACTTAAGCTCCTTTTGCAAATAAAGTTAGCCAGCTCCATTGTTTATATCAACCTTCCATACTCCTTGGTGTCACTTTATTTTTGGTTTACGACGGGTAAGTCTAGCTGAGTACATTCAAGTACTCAGGGTTTATCCCACCATGTTGCAGGTGAAGGTTAGTTCTGCCGAAAGGTGATGGCCAGTGCCGGTGGGCTCGGCAGTTCCCTACTTCTTCTCTTTATGCTGTTGTTGGAGGATGTCACTCAAGCTAGCAAAGTATTTCCAACTTATGTTATGGTATTCATTTCAAACCTATGTTGTTTCTTCTAAATTAAGTGGAACCTAACTTGGATTATTATTTGTGAACTCTATTGTATTATTATTTCCACTGCAAAGCTCCGTGAACATGATTGGTATTTTCTTGACCATGCGATATTGGTTGAGATGTTGGAAAAGTTTGAAATCCCTCGAGATTTCACGCACTACTGGGTTTATATGGGGTCAAGTGTGCTAATTCAGCTGCTCTGGAAGAGGTTTTCGTACTTGTGCTCTTATAAATTGGTTGGTTCTGTCACACCAAGGTGGCGCCCGCCACACCCTGGTGGCGACCGCCACCTCCACTTGGACCTCCACGTCACTGATCCATGGGAGGAGGCCAGGGTGAAATCCATAGCATTGATCAAGGTCGGTTTGATCCAACGATGCTGACAAGATGTGACGCGAATTGTGGTTTTGTTCCAACTCAACTTTCAATGTTTTAATACACCCCAAACTTGCAAAACCGACTCCGGGAAGTAATCTGGGCCGTTGATGAAGGTCAGTTGAGGGGAGGGGGCTGGCGCCCGCCGTCCATTTGTGGCGGCCGCCACCCCCTCACTCACCTTGCACGTAAACATTCCTATAAGACCCCCTGGTGCTCCTGAGGTTATAAATACCCCCCTAAGCCTCCATCCCAAAGCGCACAAGTACAAGCACAAGAGGCACAAGAATACAAGCCGCGTCAGCGCTACTCTATAGCTCTGCTGCTCTGCTTAGCTTAGCCTAGCTCTAGTTAGCGGGAAGAGAAGTGTCGGGAGGAGCTCAGCAATCAGAGTCTGCAAGAGTCTTCCTGAAGGACCGAGAGTACAACCAGAAAGCGACCAGAGGGGGGGTGAATGGGAGCTTCAAATTTCTTTTCAGAAACTTTAAACCTCTGTCCCGAGAATCAACCCCAAGGAGCAAACCCTAGAGTTTGCAAGTGTCCACGATCCTAGAGATAGGCTGGATGCTTCCAAGAAGCACAGCGAGACAATATACAACTCTAGAAACTCAACACAAAAGACGGAAACCAAAACCGTCAACGGACGAATGAACCACGGATGAAAAACGTGCAAAGCACCACTGACCGGACTCTGCCTGCGTTCGATCACGTATGACCGGACGCGTCCGGTCGTGAGAAACCCAGTTTTGGACCTTACTGTTTCGGACCGGACTCACTGAGACTGAGCGTCCGGTCAGAAGCCAAGCGTCCGGTCACAAAAGCCAAGCTTGATGAACAGTAGTAACGACGAGTCCGGTCACTGAGCAGAAAAAGCATCCAGTCGGTCACCGAGAAGCTTCGCGTGACATTCAACCACCGGACGCGTCCGATCACCCCGATGCCAGCGTCCGGTCACCTCGACAGTCCTCTGTTCGTCCACCGATTCGAATCAAACTCTCTCAAAATGAAACCTCTAGGGTTCAAACTTGGAGAGATGAGTCACAAGGAGGATAGTGAGCTATCTCTAAGAGATCATGGCTCAAACCTATCTCCAAATCGATGAATCGAAGAAATTCGGTGGAAGGGAGAAAAACTTGACCTGAAACGAAAATCGACCGATCTACTAGCTCATGAGGTTTGAGGAGAATTCCTTCGGTGGAAAGGAGTGCCTCACGATCTAGAATATCTCTGTTCAAATGGAATCGCAAAAGACGCAACGAACAAAGAGATCGATCGACGGGAAAAACGTGAAGAAAAGCAATCCGCGAAGAACGAGAACAAAACACGAATCACAATCACGAATTTGCAACCGTGTGACTACCACACGCTACAATAGTGAGATTACGGTCTCACTTCCTCAAAATCTCACGGACATAGAGGTATGGTTCTCTTCTCTGTGGATCTCAGTTTACTACAGCAGGGGAGAGGGAAAGCAGGAAAACCTAGAAGGCAAAATAGCAAATGACTAAGATAGATGGGGAGGTGGGTTTCTCCCCCTACTTATCCTAATTCTAATTCCCACTCTACCCCTAACTAATTACAGAGCGAACCAGCTAAACCCTAGGGTTATTCTGGACCAACTCGCGGTACGTGGTGATCCGACGGCCACGCCCGCACAACTGGTAGCGTTGCCTCGACGCAACCTCATCGATTGCCGCCACGTGCCGCCCACGCTCTGCTTGTCCTTTTCCCGGACGTCGCCCCCGGTTTTGTGGCCCAAACCGGGAAACCAGCCTTCACAGCCAACCCCCGGTTTTGAGTCCCAAACCGGGAAACCAGCCGACCATCGCCTGAGTTTTGTGGCCCAAACTCAGCAAACCCGCAGCACCCAGATTTTGAGGCCCAAACCTGGAAACCGTCCTCAGCCCAAGTTTTGTGGCCCAAACTCGAAAACCATCAGCGCCCAGGTTTTGAGGCCCAAACCTAGAAACCGTCCACTCAGTGGTTTTTCTCTGGCTCAACCACCAAACCAAGCCGTACATGGGATGCACCGCCCGTGCACCCCGTCCACCCGCAAGTCTCCGCTCGTCGTTGTCCCAGGCTGTCAGCCACCACAGCTGATCCTTAGGCCACCGGTCCCTCAGTCCAAGCCTCACGTCCGCCCTTCGCCACTCTCGGTCCAACGGCACGGCATGTCTCTACTTGACCTTCACCTTGCCTTCGATCACTGTATCCGTGCTCGACACCTGCACAACACAAGCCAAAGAACATGCGCATTATCCCAGTTGACAATCACTCATCACTCAGAGACTCGGCATACACCCATGTATCCGCAATCTCCCCCTTGATGAGTGCATTGTCAACTACCAACACAAATCATAATGAAATAGAGGAAGGAAGGAAGAAGGAGATAGAACTCGACCAAATGACCCAAAAGCATAGCAAAACCGAAGAAGGTCAAGTGGAAAGAGCAAAACAACTTGGTTCCCAAAGACATGGGCAACGGCTCGACGCAACCAAGCAAAGCAAAGCTAGCCCTCAAGAAGAGGTAGAACAGGCTCAACACCGCTAGCGAGAAAACTTGATACCAATTGAAGAATCAACTGAAATTCAAGCAAAACAGAGCTAGCCCTCAAGAAGAGGCAGAACGGGCTCAACACCGCTAGCGAGGAACCTCGATACCAACTGTTACCAACTCAAAAACAAAAGAGTTTGATACCAATTGAAGAACTAGAAATGTTTGCTAGTCCCTTAAGAAAGAGGCAAAGGCTCAACACAACTTGCAAACTCCCCCTCAAATAGTGCACACAACCAGAAAATCTCCCCTTAAGTTCAACTCAGAAAGCAAAGATTTGCAAATATTTTCTCCCCCTTAGTTAAACTTCGGAAAGCACATGATTTGTCAAATTTCTCCCCCTTAGTTGAAAATGCACCATCAAGCAAATTTCTCCCCCTTGACAGAATAACTCTCCCTCTAAATGCATATGAGTCAAAATGCAAGTTAGCAGCTTTAGGAATATAATCGATAGAATGAGAAGATGCTCGACAGAGTGTTTGCATAGAATGCTAGCAAAGGCTCAAACTGATCACCAAACACGAAATATAAGCATTTGAGCAAAGTGAGCAGTTTTAGCCATTCAGAAAAGGATGTTCACCACAAAAATTAGCACTATTCATGTATAGACAGGAATTCAAACAAGTGCTAAACATGTATACAAGGTGAACTACCCCTAGCAAAGTTCAATCATCATGCTGCAGAATGAAACATAGACTTGTGTATCCAAATTTTATCGGAGTTGCAGCGGTTAAATTACACAAGTTCAAATTTCAGCATGTGATTGCGAGAGGTTGAAAGCTTGTCATTGCCTAACTTTTCAACTGTGTGAAGCCTATGCAGAAGTAATCAGAAGCTTAAAAGAACAGTTTTGGTCATACAGTACACAGCTCAAGTTTAACTCAAAGTGCAATGAGAAACAGTCTCAAAACTGTGATGTGTTGACAAGCAATCCCATGTCGATCTTTCCAAAATTACTTAACTTGGTTCATTTTAATAACAGAATATGAACAGACCAAGCAAGTGAAAGACTCAGAACTAGAGACATAGCAACCTAGCATATATGAAAAGCACAAGTGAAGTCAACACATTCTACACATGCTAGTTGCATATCTCAATGGTGAACATTTGCAAGTTTTTATGTTTATTAAGCAAGATCACCATTCATAAAATAGCTCAGCTCACAACATGTATCAGTTATCAGAAAGAGCATAAGCTACAAGCATCATCATAAAGCATCGGAGCATACATTAAGCAGAGCATAGGCACATTCTAAGGATTATATACATGAAGCTCTGAATGTAAATATGCAAGATGAAATGAAGAAAAGATGCAAATTAAAAAACACAAAGTCAGTTGAAGATACAAGAGTCAAAATGTTTCCCCCATCTAAAAGGGGAAACACACACCAAGCTCACCTCTCAACCTAGCAAAAGTTGATTGGTCCAAAGGCTTGGTGAAAATATCAGCCAACTGATGATGAGTATCGACATGGCGAAGGTCGATATCACCCTTCTCATTGTGGTCTCGCAGAAAATGAAAGCGCACATCAATGTGTTTGGTCTTAGAGTGCAGCACGGGGTTCTTAGCAACGCTAATAGCACTCGTGCTGTCACAAAGCAAAGGAACGCGAGAAAAGCTCAGACCAAAATCACGCAAAGTGGCCATCATCCAAAGCAACTGGGAACAGCAGCTAGCCGCAGCAACATACTCAGCCTCCGTGGTAGACTGGGCGACACTAGACTGCTTGCGAGAAGACCACGATACAAGAGAAGAACCAATAAACTGACAAGTCCCAGAAGTGGACTTGCGCTCAATGCGACAACCAGCAAAATCAGCATCGGAATAACCGCAAAGGGAAAGGGTGGAAGAAGCAGAATACCAAATCTCAAACTTAGGAGTGAAGCATAAGTACCTCATAATGCGCTTGACGGCCTGACGGTGAGAGGTGCACGGCGACGACTGAAATCGCGCGCAAAGACACACCACGAACTGGATGTCCGGGCGTGTCGCCGTCAGGTACAGCAGCGACCCGATCATACTCCGGTACTCCTTCTGGTCCACTGCTTCTCCCTCCTTGTCCGCGTCCAGGGCCATCGAGGTCGACATGGGTGTTGGGAGAGGCTTGGCCTCACCCATATCGAATTTCTTCAGGATATCCTTGGTATACTTACCCTGGTGCACAAACGTTCCCTCTTGAGATTGCTTGATTTGCAATCCGAGGAAAAACGTCAACTCGCCCATCATGCTCATCTCAAATTCCCTGCCCATAGTATCTGCAAACTTGGCAACCAAAGCGTGAGAAGAACCACCGAAAATGATATCATCCACGTAAATCTGGACCAAGAGAGTATCATTGCCTTGCTTGAGGAGAAAGAGTGTTTTATCTACACATCCCATTTTAAAACCCTTAGCAAGCAAAAAGGTTTTCAACCTATCATACCAGGCTCTAGGGGCTTGTTTCAAAACATATAAAGCTTTGTGAAGTTTAAAAACATGGTTTGGAAACTTGGGATTTTCGAAACCGGGGGGTTGTCTCACATACACTTCCTCTTCTATGTAGCCGTTTAAGAAGGCACTCTTGACATCCATTTGAAAAAGTTTAAACCCTTTGGATGCAGCAAAAGCCAAGAGTATCCTAATAGCCTCCAAACGTGCTACAGGAGCAAAAGTCTCCTCATAGTCTATCCCCTCTGTTGGTAGTTCTTAGCTACACCTAGGATAGGGTAACTAAAGTAGCTATCTACTAATGCCAAGCGGGGTTGTCAGTTCCGACACTAGTAGGAGCTAGCTAGCGAGAATGCAATCTACCAAGAGGAGATTCTGCAAGCGCACAGAACTATCGTAGTAGCACTTCGCCTGAGAGTACCAGGTGTCGATTTATTTGATCCCAAGGGAAGGCTAGGGTGGTGTATGAGTTGAGTCAAGGAGGGGATGAGAGTCGAAGAAAACAGAAAAGGGAAAAGGGGAGAAGAGAGGAGATGAAAGGCTAGAAAGAATATATGGGTGGATAGGTAAGGATGAAATGGATGGCTAAGGTAAGGTGGGTGGATAGGTAGATAGAATGGGATAACTAAGGATAACTAACTAATTACTAACTACTAACTACTAACTACTCCTAGATAACCACAGAGCAAGATAACTACGAAGCAAGATAGTTACGAAGCAAGGCAGGCAAAAGACAATAAAGCAACTAAGTTGAGTAAAGTTTTATTCCTATCTTGTCAAGTATCGAGGCGTATTAGCCTTTACCACTTACTTAGGTTGAACGCTAGCACAACGAGCCTTACTGTTAAACTGGGCCAACTACGTGGTGGAATTCAAGGCGCACAGGGCTGTCACCACCTGCTTGCTACCACAGCTATCCGGGGGTCCAGTCGTATCTGAAGGTAAGTCTATAACTAAGCACCACGCTTAACTATATTCTAACTATCTCTACCCTAGCTTTGAATAGAGACACCCTTGCGGACGTCAGAGCAAACACTTGACTTAATAAGATAAACACTAAACTAACTAAGCAACATATTGGCAAAGATCAAACACTAAGCTCACTAGAGATTAACTACTATGGCTAAGTGAATTGAACTGTAGGATAGCTAGGCACTCAAGCAATCAATCAAGTATACCACTCAATACTGATAAGTAGAATAAAGTAATACTTGAAATGATGAAATAGAATATAGTAAAGTGCTTGAGTAAAAAGAGCAAAACCTGAACTGGAGATGAAGGAAGACTCTTCCCAGCTCCAGAACCAATCACTCGCACGCCTCTACTCTTGAGCTAAGCCTTGAGCAGCGCTACCGCGAGGGCGAAGATGCCTTGCTCTACTAGCTACCTACTTGCCTAAGCTCTCTGAGCTTCTAACCTAACTCTTACTTGCTTCTCTTGCTTGTGTTTCTCTGGGATGGTAATGTGTGATGGTACAAATGAAGTAGTGTCACCAGGGGGGTATTTATAGACCAAATGAGTGAGGGGCGTACTTATAGGGTGCAGCCAACCGACCTAGGGTTAGGTCAGGTGGTGGGCGCCAGCCCCTACTGGCGGCCGCCAGTGTCCTGGCCGCTGGATGCACCGTCCTTGATCCTACGACCTCCAGGAGGTTGTCCAAGGCAGTTTGGAGGTCAGTTGCATGTCCTAGCACCCAACATTCAGCCTTGATCCACGCCACTTCATCCTGAGCCGTCCGATGCCACTGACCTAGTGATCGAGGGCCAAGATTTGGCCTTGGGGAGGTCACACGGATCGGTGACGTGGCAGGGAGTGGAGCTTGGGCCAGCCCAAGTGGCGGGCGCCACTTAGAGGTGGCGGGCGCCACCCCCCTTAGGCCCATTTGGGCCCTGCTGAGTGGGCTTGGCCTCTGGTGGGTCCATATGTACAAATTTGGTTCAAATCCTGCATTCAAATAAAATTCTATGGACATGTGGAATTTGGTTAGTTTGAAACCTATTTGACTACATTGCATGCCTTTTTGGTGGACTTTAGGGTGAAATGTTGATGGTAAAGCAGGTGTTTAAGGACCGTCAACAAGCTCCCCCAAGCTAACCTGTTGCTCGTCCTCGAGCAACAATGCGGTTCAAGCATTGAGCAAGAGATGGATAGCAACTTAAGATGTCTGCAAGTGCATATTGTATAGTGAGAAATAACTTAGCATATATCATTAATCATAGCAATGTGGGGCTTATAGCTTTTCACTTCAAACATGCAAGAGTGAAATAAAGCAGTAGATAGGAAACTTTTATCTTGCTTAGGTTTGACTAGGATTCTGTTTGGAGGTTTTTCAAGGTTTTCAAAAGATAACAACTTGCTTAAGTCCTCCAAGATTCACTCAATCACTCAATGGTGTTTAAATCCTCACTTAGACCAAAATGTAGCCTGTCCTATTTCTAAAGAATGATATGTGGAGTTATAGGTGGGCTAAGAACCATGAGCAAATTGCCTGATGTTTATTGCTAAGCTAGACACTCAGATCATAAGGAGCAGCAAATCATAAAAATTGATCAAGATGTGCATGTGTGGTTATGTGGAGTGTATAGAGAGATATTTCGTAATCCTTCCTAGTTAATTTCTGGGGTCTAGTGCGGATACATGGGTGTATGCCGGGTCTCTGAGTGATGAGTGATTGTCAACTGGGATGATGCGCATGTTCTTCGGCTTGTGTTGTGCAGGTGTCGAGCACGGATGCAGTGATCGAAGGCGAGGTGAAGGTCAAGTAGAGACGTGCCATGCCGATGGACCGAGAGTGGCGAAGGGCGGACGTGAGGCTTGGACTGAGGGACCAGAGGCCTGAGGATCAGCTGTGGTGGCTGGCAGCGTGTGGCAGCTACAAGCGAAGACTTGCGGTCATGTGTTGCCTGAGTCGTGGACTCGGGGACACGTGTCGGTGGACGGGGTGCACGGGCGGTGCATCCCCTCTACGACGTCGGTTTGGTGGTAGAGCCAGGGAAAAACCATCGGGTGGACGGTTTCCAGGTTTGGGCCTCAAAACCTGGGTGCAGATGGTTTTCGAGTTTGGCCACAAAACTCGGGCTGAGGACGGTTTCCAGGTTTGGGCCTCAAAACCTGGGCGCTGAGGGTTTGCTGAGTTTGGCCTCAAAACTCAGAAGCTGGTGGGCTGGTTTCCCGGTTTGGGCCTCAAAACCGGGGGTTGGCTGGAAAAGGCTGGTTTCCCGGTTTGGGCCACAAAACTGGGGGTGCAGAGCGAGGGCGGCACGTGGCGGCGATCCGGAGGTTGCGTCGAGGCAACGCTTCGGTTTGTGCGGGCGTGGCCATCGGATACACCTACCACCGAGTTCGTCCAGAATAACCCGAGGGTTTAGCTGGTTCGCTCTGTAGTTAGAATAGAGAGGGGTAGAGTAGGAAATAGACTTAGGCTAGTAGTAGCATAAGTAGTCGGGAGACACCCTCCTCCCACGGATCTCAGTCATTTGCTCTTTCGCATTTAGGGTTTCCTGCTCTCCCATCCCTTGCTGTAGCTAGCTGAGATCCGTAGAGAGACTTGCCTCTGTGTACTGTTGATTCTGAGGAAGTGAGGCCGTATCCTCACTGTTGTAGCGTGTGGTAGCCACACGGTTGCAAATCTGTGGTTGTGATTCGCGTTTTGTTCGTGTTCTTCGCGGGTTGCTTTTCTCCACGTTTTTCCCGTCGATCGATCTCTTTGCTCAGTGCATCTCTTGCAAATCTGTTTGAATAGAGTTGTTCTAGATCGTGAGGCACTTCTTTCCACCAAAGGAAATCTCCTCTAACCTCACGGTCTAGGAGATCGAGCGATTTTAGTTTTGGATCGGTTTTTGCTCCCTTGTCACGAATTCTTCCGATTCCTCGATTAGGAGTTAGGTTCGAGCCATGATTCCCGTGGGATAGCTCACTAACTTCCTTGGAACTCCTCATACCAAGTCTAAGCCTTAGTGCTTTTGATTCGGAGGAGATCGAGTGGATTTCGCGGAAGAACAGCACTGCGTCGGGGGCATCGGACGCTCAAGTTCTTGGCATCGGACGCTGACCCCTTTTGGCATCGGACGCTTCGTTGCCACGTGTCAGTCTCTGACATTTTCAAAGGGGCATCGGACGCTGCCATCGGACGCTCCGTTGTGCATCGGACGCGCCGGAGTGAGACCATCGGACGCTGAGAGTCTACTGTTCACAGCGTCCGATGGGTGTCCAGTAAGGTTTCTGTTGTGCACTTTTCGCATCGGACGCGTCCGTTGGTTAGGCATCGGACGCTGCCAGCGTCCGATGCTGCTGTGACTGCGCAGTCTCGTTCGCTGTTTGTTCGTGCGATCTCGGATTTGGTTTCCGTCTTTTGCGTTGGCCTTCTAGAGTTGTGTAGTGTCCCGCTGTGCTTCTAGGAAGCATCCACCCTACATCTAGGGTCGTGGACATTAGCAAGTTCTAGGGTTTGCTTCTGGGGTTGATACTTGGGACAGTGGCTACTAGTTTCTGAAAGGAAATTTTGAAGCTCCCATTCAGCCCCCCTCTGGTCGCTTTCTGGTTGCTTCTCGGTCCTTCAATTGGTATCGGAGCCAGGTTAAGGATCTTCCACCTTAGCCGGTTCCAGATCCACAGATGGCGACATGGATCGCGGCGTGGGCAAACCGCCGTTCTTTGATGGGACGAACTATGTGTATTGGAAGATACGCATGTCGGCCTATCTTCAGAGCATGGGCTCTTCTGTTTGGGAGATTTGCAACAGGGATGATTACGTTGTCTTGGCTGCTCGTGTCTCTCAGCTTCAGATCGATGAGCACGAGGTCAATAGCCGGGCACGTAACGCTCTGTTCTCCTGTTTGAGCATGTCCGAGTTCGATCGTGTTTCTCACCTCCCCACGGCTCGCGAGATTTGGGTGACCCTCATGCGCTTCCATGAGGGAACCACTCAGGTCAAATCTCGCCTCTATGAGTCGCACAAGCGGGAGTATGAGAACTTTTGACACATGCCTGGCGAGAGCATAGAAAGTTTATTCGCTCGCTTTCAGGTGATTGTCAACAGGATGAGGGCTAACAAGGAGCTGTTGCCTTTCGATGATCATGAGAGAGCTTTGAAGCTTTTGCATACTCTTGATCGATCGGTGTGGGATTCCAAAGTTCAGGCGATCATCGAATCACCGAACTATGAGACCCTCACTTGCGACGAGCTCTTCAGTAAGCTCAAGTCCAGTGAGATTGACGCCATGGCGAGGGCTTCTTATGAGAATCCTTCTGGCCCGACTATGGCTTTGGTTTCCGGCTCTTCTAACCCCTCTGGAGGTTTTGCTCTTGCATCTCTCTTTTCTATCACAGAGGACCAGCTTGAGTCGTTGGGGGATGACGAGCTGGCAATGCTCGCCAACCGGTTCACGCGGTTCCACAACAACCGCATGAACCGTCGCCGCGGTAGAGGACGCTCAGGATGCTATGAGTGCGGCGACCCCGACCACTTCATCGCCAACTGCCCCAAGAAGAAGCATTCATCTGGGAAGGGAGATCATGGGCACAAGTACGACTCCGGCAAGCGCAAGGAGAAGTACGTCCCCGCGAGGCACAAGCGGAGGGGCGGCTTCGACAAGGAGTACATCAAGAAGAAGTACTTGGAGAAGGCCCAGGCTGAGCAGCGTGCGTTCTTCGCCACGCTCAGCGACGTCGACGGCTCGGATGACGACTCCGCTTGCTCAAGCGATGACGAGTCCGAGAAGAAGAAGAGGATCGAGGACAAGCTGAACGGTCTCTGCTTCTTCGCCGACGACGACGGCTACTGCACCATGGCGCTTGGTGATGAGGTCGACGGCAAGCTGGAGCACTCTCCTCAGGACGACGACGACGACGACACCTCCCAGTTATCCCTCACCCACGATGAACTCTTTGCTGAGAATGAGAAGCTTACTGCCGCGCTCCTTAGTCAGGACAAGTTGCTTAGGCGTGCCGCTAGAGAGCGCAAGGAGTTTAGGCAGAAGTGGGAGGACACGGTGAGAGAGCTTGAGTTTGCCAAGTCCACCGTGGTCGTGTCGGAGGAGGTTGAGTGTGAGATGTGCACCACGCACATGACTGACCTGCTTACTTTGAGAGGTAAGTATGCTGCGTTGGTAGGAGAGGTGGATGAGCTGAAGGCTAGACCGTCTCTGTTGGGTGCGTGCAAGACTTGTCTTGTCTTGCAATCTGAGTTGGCAGAGAAGAATGCCAAGATTGTGTCTCTTGAGGAGGCCAACTCAGGTAGCACTTGTGTGTCCAAGTGTGCTTTGTGTGAGGGTTTGGAGATGGAGATTGCGAATGTCAAGCATGGCAAGATGCAAACCGAGGAGGAAAACACATACCTTCGGACCATCTTGTCATGGGTCTCTTGCAGTGAGCCACAGCTCGGGATGATGATCTCCCAATTCAAGCGAGCTGCTGGAGGTCCCGGTGTAGGTCTTGCTCAGGGTGTTGATCTTTCTGTTTTTGGGAAGATTGGAGAGTCGAGTGGTCTGAATCCTAGTGAGAAGCCCAACTCCACCACTACTCCCAAACTTACCAAGCTTCCACCCAAAGAGCCTCTCAAACCTAACACCAAGGATGGGGTATTTGAGGAACCTCCGAGAGCTCCACCCAAGAACCAAGTGTGGCATCCCAAACCCAACCACCTAAAGAACAAGCTGGATACAATGCCACCTATCCAGGAAGAGTTGCCACAGAAGGGCAAAGTGATCCACACCCACTGCCATGAGTACCAACAACCCCCTTTGCGCGCGGTGAGGTATCATTGTGACTTCTGTGGGAGAGATGGACACTTGAGCGAGTTCTGCTTTAGGCACAAGAGAGAGGCGCGCCGTGCTAGGGAGATGAACAATGCGGACATGTACCATCCCTTCCATGATGTACATGTGCCGAATGTTCAGAGGAGTGCTCCGAGGAGAGCAGCTAGGCCCAGAGGTCCAGAACCTCAAGTTTCCAGGCCTAGGCAGCAGAGAGCTCCGAGGAAAGATGCTAGGCCTAGAGGCGTAGTGCCTCAAGTTGCTAGGCTTAGGCCTCGTAGAGAGCGTGCCCGGCGGGAGCCTGCAGTTGTAGGCTATGGACCCCGTGGCGGAGGCTTTGTAGTTGAGCGTTTTTCCCCACCGCGTTTTGAGTATCGCGATGGACGCTCCTTCCTTAGCGGACCACGTTTTCCTCTACGTGGTGATCGCTCCTCTCGTAGACGTGCTAGGAATGGTTTTTCTGCTAACCGTTCTTTTGAGCAGCCGGCCCAACACTGGTATTCTCCTTACTTCACTAACCCTAGTGTTGGTCCGTATGCTCACCCTATGTCTTTTTATTGATGTAGGTAAAACGGTTGGAGGACATTTGGTTGGTGGATTCCGGTTGCTCGAGGCACATGACCGGAAACGCCAAGTGGTTCTCCAGCCTTAGCCCTGTTGCCGGAAAGGAGTACATAACCTTCGGCAACAATAGCAAAGGTAAGGTATTGTCTCGCGGGTCGGTGCGAGTTAATGAGCACTTTGTGTTGCGCGATGTTGCTCTTGTTTCTAACTTGCATTTTAACCTTCTTTCTGTTTCGCAACTTTTTGACGACGACTATGAGATTCGTTTTAAACCGAATCTCAGTCGTATTTTGGATCCTCAGGGCAATCTTGTGTGTTTGATTTCGCCCTTTGGAAAAGTCTTTCGTGCGAATTTCTCGGAGTCTTTTGGCACTTCTCGTTGTCTTGTGGCTGGACCTTCCTCCTCCGATCTCTGGAAGTGGCATAGGAGACTTGGACACTTGAGCTTCGACTTGCTTGCAAGGCTTAGTTCACTTGGCCTAATCCGAGGATTGCCCAAGTTGCATATGGAGAAGGATCTGGTTTGCCACTCTTGTAGACACGGGAAGATGGTTGCCGCTCCCCACCATCCAGTGACTCAGGTCATGACCAAGCGCCCTGGAGAGCTTTTGCACATGGACCTTGTTGGTCCGACTCGGGTGAGCTTGGTTGGGGGGAAGTGGTATGTGCTTGTTGTTGTTGATGACTTTTTGAGATATTCGTGGGTCTTCTTTTTAGCTGAGAAGACCGAGACTTTCTCCTTTGCTCGCAATCTGATTTTGCGTCTTCAGAATGAGTTCCCTTTGAACTTGATGTGAGCAATTCGGAGTGATAATGGTTCCGAATTCAAGAATTCGGATTTTGAGAAGTTTTGTAACTCTTTGGGTTTAGAGCATCAGTTTTCTTCCCCCTACACACCCCCTCAGAATGGTGTTGTAGAGAGGAAGAATCGGACCCTTGTTGAGATGGCCAGGACGATGCTCGATGAGCATAGGACTCCTAGGCGATACTGGGCCGAAGCTATGAGCACTGCATGCTACATTTCCAATCGCATTTTTCTCCGAGCTTTTCTGAAAAAGACTTCTTATGAGTTGCGTTTCGAAAAACTGCCCAAGGTGAGTTATTTTTGAGTTTTTGGTTGCCATTGTTTTATACTCAAAAAGGGCAACTTGGACAAATTTGAGTCTCGTTCTTCTGACGGTGTATTTTTGGGTTATGGTACTCACACTCGCGCATATCGTGTACTTAACCTTGATACTAACCGAGTCATGGAGACATCAGATGTCACCTTCGACGAGACCATGGTTTGTCCCTCTTCTCGTTTTGAGCGTGCAGGTGATCATGAGGTTGGTGAGCCTCTTTTTGATGACGAGGACGAGGGTGCTGAAGGTATGGATGATCCAGCACCCCCTCCACCTGCTGTGCCGCAAAGAGCGGCTTCTACGACGACTCACGGCCCCGACACATCTTCTTCCTGGGGGCCGTGGGATCCGCCACCTCGAGCGGTACCTTTTGTACCCGGGGAGGCACCAGCTGCTGTTGAGGGGGAGGCTACTTCAGCTCGGGAGGCGCCACGACACATCCAGCGCCAGCATCCGCCTCAGCAGATGATCGGCAGCATTGACGAACGGGTTACTCGGTCCAGGTCACAGCACATCTCTCACTTCGCTCATTCTGCTTTTGTTGCTAATTTTGAGCCCCGAGATGTTGGACACGCTTTGATGGATCCGGATTGGGTCAATGCCATGCATGAGGAGTTAAAAAATTTTGAGCAAAATCGGGTTTGGGTTCTAGTTCCACCTCCTCCTGAGTGTAAGCCTATTGGGACAAAATGGGTTTTCAAAAACAAGCAAGGAGAGGATGGCCACATTGTTAGAAACAAGGCCAGGCTTGTAGCAAAGGGTTATAGTCAAAAGGAGGGGATAGACTTTGAGGAGACGTTTGCTCCTGTAGCTCGTTTGGAGGCTATTAGAATACTCTTGGCTTTTGCTGCATCCAAAGGTTTTAAACTCTTTCAAATGGATGTCAAGAGTGCCTTCTTAAACGGCTACATAGAAGAGTAAGTGTATGTTGAGCAACCCCCCGGTTTTGAAAATCCCAAGTTTTCAAACCATGTTTTTAAACTCCACAAAGCTTTATATGGTTTAAAACAAGCCCCTAGAGCCTGGTATGATAGGTTGAAAACCTTTTTGCTTGCTAAGGGTTTTAAAATGGGATGTGTAGATAAAACGCTCTTTCTCCTCAGGCAAGGCAAAGACACTCTCTTGGTCCAGATTTACGTGGATGATATCATTTTCGGTGGTCCTTCTCACGCTTTGGTTGCCAAGTTTGCAGATACTATGAGCAGGGAGTTCGAGATGAGCATGATGGGCGAGCTGACGTTTTTCCTCGGGTTGCAAATCAAGCAATCCCGGGAAGGGACGTTCGTGCACCAGGGCAAGTACACCAAGGACTTGCTGAAGCGGTTCGATATGGGTGAGGCCAAGCCTCTTCCAACACCCATGTCGACGACGACTGCCCTGGATGCAGATGTGGATGGAGAAGCAGTGGACCAGAAGGAGTACCGCAGCATGATCGGGTCGCTCCTCTACCTGACGGCGACACGCCCGGATATCCAGTTCGCGGTGTGTCTGTGCGCGCGCTTTCAGGCGTCGCCGCGCACTTCTCACCGTCAGGCAGTGAAGCGCATATTCAGGTACCTTCGTTTCACACCTGAGTTCGGGATTTGGTATTCTGCTTCCTCCACCCTCTCCCTCTGCGGTTATTTGGATGCCGACTTTGCTGGTTGCCGTATTGAGCGCAAGTCCACTTCTGGGACTTGCCAGTTTATTGGGTCTTCTCTTGTTTCGTGGTCTTCTCGCAAGCAGTCTAGTGTCGCCCAGTCTACCACGGAGGCTGAGTATGTTGCTGCGGCTAGCTGTTGTTCCCAGTTGCTTTGGATGATGGCCACTTTGCGTGATTTTGGTCTGAGCTTTTCTCGCGTACCTTTGCTTTGTGACAGCACGAGTGCTAATAGCGTTGCTAAGAACCCCGTGCTTCATTCGAAGACCAAACACATTGACGTGCGCTTTCATTTCTTGCGAGACCACCAGGAGAAGGGTGATATCGACCTTCGCCATGTCGATACTCATCATCAACTGGCTGATATTCTCACCAAGCCTTTAGACGAATCAACCTTTAATCGGTTGAGGGGTGAGCTTGGTGTGTGTTTCCCCTTTTAGATGGGGGAAACATTTTGGATCTTGTATAATGGACTGACTCTTTTTCTTTTGTCTTTCTTTTCTGTTGCATTTCAGCATACGCATTTACATTCTGAGCTTCATGTCTATAATCACTAGAATGTAACTATGCTCTATGTAGCATGCTCCGATGCTTATGTTGATGCTTGTAGCGTATGCTCTTTCTGATCACTAGTACATGTTGTGAGCTGAGCTATTTTGAAATGGTGAATTTGCTTAATAACTTAAAATCTGAAAATGTTCACCATTGAGATATGCAACTAGCATGTGTAGGATGTGTTGAGTTCACTCGTGCTTTTCATATATGCTAGGTTGCTATGTCTCTAGTTCTGAGTCATTCACTTGCTTGGTATATACATATCATGTTTAAAATTTGAACCAAGTTTTAGTGAATTGAAAAGATCGAGATGGGATTGCTTGTCAACACATCACGGTATCGAGACTGTTTCTCATTGCACCTTGAGTTAAACTTGAGCTGTGTAGTGTATGACCGAAACCGTAGCTTTAAGCTTCTGATTGCTTCGGCATAGGCTTCGCTCGGTTGAAAAGTTAGGCAATGACAAGTTTTCAACCTCTCGCAATCACATGCTAATATTTGACCTTGTGTAATTTCACCGCTGCAACTCCGATCTAAAGTTGAATTCACAAGTATATGTTTCATTCTTAAGTATGATGATTGAATTTTGCTAGGGGTAGTTCACTTTGTATACATGATTAGCACTTGTTCAGACTCCTGTCTATACTTTGCTAGTGCTATTTTGATGGTGAATACCTTTTGACTCAAAACTGCTCTTTTCTACTCCTATGTTCATATTTCATATCTAGTGATCAGTTTGAGCCTTTGCTGAGCTTGTATGCTATTGTTGAGTCATTGGAGTTATACTGTTTAGAGCATCTTTGCATTCTCCTGAGTATATGCCTGAAGCTGCTAACTTGCATTTTGACTCATATGCATGTTGGAAGGGGGAGAACCTCCCTTGTTCGCACTCTTTGTTGGTGCCTTTTCTGATGGGGAGAGTCTTTTACTTGATTAGTGCATTTTCAACTAAGGGGGAGAATTTGCAAATCATTTGTGCTTCCCGAGTGTTCATTTGAGGGAGAGTTTGCATGTCTCCTGGATGTTCCACTAAGGGGGAGTTTTTGTTGTCTCTTGCTGGCCGAAAGGCATTGGTAGGCATTGGTATCGAGTTTTCTTTGCTAGTTGTGTTGAGCCTCTGTGCCTCTATCTTGAGGGACTAGCATTTTGCTTCGATTTTCCAATTGGTGTTTGCTAGCGGTGTTGAGCCTGTTCTACCTCTTCTTGAGGGCTAGCTTTGCTTTGCTTGGTTGCGTCGAGCCGTTGCCCATGTCTTTGGGGACCAAGTTCTTTCGCTCTTTCCACTTGACCTTCTTCGGCTTTGCTATGCTTTTGGGTCATTTGGTTGAGTTCTCTCTTCTTCCTTCCTCCTTTCTTCTCTTTCTCTTATGATTTGTGTTGGTAGTTGACAATGCACTCATCAAGGGGGAGATTGCGGATACATGGGTGTATGCCGGGTCTCTAAGTGATGAGTGATTGTCAACTGGGATGATGCGCATGTTCTTCGGCTTGTGTTGTGCAGGTGTCGAGCACGGATGCAGTGATCGAAGGCGAGGTGAAGGTCAAGTAGAGACGTGCCGTGTCGATGGACCGAGAGTGGCGAAGGGCGGACGTGAGGCTTGGACTGAGGGACCAGAGGCCCGAGGATCAGCTGTGGTGGCTGGGAGCCTGTGGCAGCTACAAGCGAAGACTTGCGGTCATGTGTTGCCTGAGTCGTGGACTCGGGGACACGTGTCGGTGGACGGGGTGCACGGGCGGTGCATCCCCTCTACGACGTCGGTTTTGTGGTAGAGCCAGGGAAAAACCATCGGGTGGACGGTTTCCAGGTTTGGGCCTCAAAACCTGGGTGCGGATGGTTTCCGGGTTTGGCCACAAAACTCGGGCTGAGGACGGTTTCCAGGTTTGGGCCTCAAAACCTGGGCGCTGAGGGTTTGCTGAGTTTGGCCTCAAAACTCAGAAGCTGGTGGGCTGGTTTCCCGGTTTGGGCCTCAAAACCGGGGGTTGCCTGGAAAAGGCTGGTTTCCCGGTTTGGGCCACAAAATCGGGGGTGCAGAGCGAGGGCGGCACGTGGCGGCGATCCGGAGGTTGCGTCGAGGCAACGCTTCGGTTTGTGCGGGCGTGGCCGTCGGATACACCTACCACCGAGTTGGTCCAGAATAACCCGAGGGTTTAGCTGGTTCGCTCTGTAATTAGAATAGAGACGGGTAGAGTAGGAATTAGACTTAGGCTAGTAGTAGGATAAGTAGTCGGGAGACACCCTCCTCCCACGGATCTCAGTCATTTGCTCTTTCGCATTTAGGGTTTCCTGCTCTCCCATCCCTTGCTATAGCTAGCTGAGATCCGCAGAGAGACTTGCCTCTGTGTACTGTTGATTCTGAGGAAGTGAGGCTGTATCCTCACTGTTGTAGCGTGTGGTAGCCACACGGTTGCAAATCCGTGGTTGTGATTCGCGTTTTGTTCGTGTTCTTCGCGGGTTGCTTTTCTCCACGTTTTTCCCCTCGATCGATCTCTTTGCTCAGTGCATCTCTTGCAAATCCGTTTGAATAGAGTTGTTCTAGATCGTGAGGCACTTCTTTCCACCAAAGGAAATCTCCTCTAACCTCACGGTCTAGGAGATCGAGCGATTTTAGTTTTGGATCGGTTTTTGCTCCCTTGTCACGAATTCTTCCGATTCCTCGATTAGGAGTTAGGTTCGAGCCATGATTCCCGTGGGATAGCTCACTAACTTCCTTGGAACTCCTCATACCAAGTCTAAGCCTTAGTGCTTTTGATTCGGAGGAGATCGAGTGGATTTCGCGGAAGAACAGCACTGCGTCGGGGGCATCGGACGCTCAAGTTCTTGGCATCGGACGCTGACCCCTTTTGGCATCGGACACTCCGTTGCCACGTGTCAGTCTCTGACATTTTCAAAGGGGCATCGGACGCTCCGTTGTGCATCGGACGCGCCGGAGTGAGACCATCGGACGCTGAGAGTCTACTGTTCATAGCGTCCGATGGGTGTCCAGTAAGGTTTCTGTTGTGCACTTTTTGCATCGGACGTGTCCGTTGATTAGGCATCGGACGCTGCCAGCGTCCGATGCTGTTGTGACTGCGCAGTCTCGTTCGCTGTTCGTTCGTGCGATCTCGGATTTGGTTTCCGTCTTTTGCGTTGGCCTTCTAGAGTTGTGTAGTGTTCCGCTGTGCTTCTAGGAAGCATCCACCCTACATCTAGGGTCGTGGACATTAGCAAGTTCTAGGGTTTGCTTCTGGGGTTGATACTTGGGATAGTGGCTACTAGTTTCTGAAAGGAAATTTTGAAGCTCCCATTCACCCCCCCTCTGGTCGCTTTCTGGTTGCTTCTCGGTCCTTCATCTAGAGCTAATGATAATTCTCTCTCTTTTTTTTTGATACATAGTGAGTAGACAAAAGATGTGTCCTCACATTTTCTTAGGACATAGTCCTCTTTTGAGCTACTTTGCTCACCTTTTTTTTTCAGGACATAGTCCTTTCTTGAGCTACTTTGCTCATTTTTCTCTCTCTCTCTTTTAGCTCTAGGTTTCCCCAGATTATCTATAGGAAAAGGATTTTTGAAATGAGTAGGGAAAGGGAGAGAAATGCTTATTCCCAGTGTAGGAATAGCATAAGGCTAGCAATGGGATGTTTGGCAGGGTATTGCATATTTCCGGTGTAGAGAATAAGCAATTTATTTGGTGGTTGCAAACTTCCAAAGTGGAGAGTAGGCAATTTATGGTGGGTGTGCGTGAATCTTGATTCAAAAGATATGATAAGCTTCTCTACTAAGATCTATGAGGTCTAACAAAGCTCAACACAAACAAAGCTCTTTGTGGTTTTGACTAATGACTAACAAATATTTGGCTGGTGGTGGGATGGGATAAAATATAGGAGGAACTTTTAGCAAGGTTTTCATAATTTTTAAAAGAAATCCTCCAGATTAGGTCCTAATTTCACCTTAGCAAGCTTAAAGAATTACTCCATTTCTTACTAACTTTATCCACTAAGCATGATTTCAGTTTAAGCATGTGCAACCCACAAAAGCTACAACTTAGATAACACCAGTTATTCAAACCATAATAATAGCATTTGCATGACATATTTCAAATCTTATTCAGGTTTCAACTTGTTTAAGCAGATTTTATCAATTTTATTCATGGAGTGGTTATTTAGGCAAGCATGTGACATTCAAAAGATATAAAATTTAAGAACTGAATGTAAAGTGTAGGCTTGAGACATACCTTATTGGACCGGGAGTCTCCCCCAAGCTGGCTTCTTGTTTGGTGAAAAGCCTTCTTCTTTCTCGGTCGGAGCTCTTGTTCTCATTTTAGTAAAAGGGAAACTATCTAATATTGTGAAAGGGGAAACTATCCTATTTTGATATTTTATTGTTCTAACTAAGTTAACATATACCTATGCATATAACTAATGATAACTGGTGATATTTTTTTTAGTTACATGCATGACATATGTTATTTATTCGAAAAAGGGAAAATTGAAGGGAAAAAAAGTAAAATCATACCTTAGGTCCATGGAGTTTCATCCTTATCGGGTGGATCTTCTTCCTTGGGCACTTCTTCTCTTAGTACTCCATCTGGTTCTTCTTCTTTTGGCACCTCTCCCTTGTTATGTGAATCACACAACTCAGGAGGTGGTTCTTTCTTTCTGTTCCACCTTGTTCTTGGGCGCCTCTTCTTGGTACGAACGGGTTTTGCTACCTGCATGTTAGCGGCATATGCGGGACCACGGGAGAAGGAGAATATTTCCTTCGTCCCTCCTAATGTCATTTGAATTTTACCACTTCCCACATATATGCAAGCATTAACAGTATTCAAGAAGGGTCTACCTAAGATTAGAGGCACATCCTTCCTATTTCCCATATCTAGTATTATGAAATCAGCAGGAACATAGGAGCCTCTAATATGAACAGGTAAGTCATTAACTATTCCTTCTACATAGCAAGTGGATTGATCAGCTAGCACAACATAGGTAGATGTGGATGACATGGGTGGAAAGAACGAGTTTTCATAGAAATCTTTAGATATAATGTTCACAGTCGATCCTAAATCACACATGGCATTTTTAAAGACTTCACCAAAGATTAAGCATCTAATTATGGGACTACCAGGATCACCCTTTTTAACAGTCATGGTTTGATCTTCATAATAGTTAAAATATTTTATTTCAACCATGTTTGTAGTTTCCATGTTAGGTTTAGCAGGAATTTTGCCAGGTTCAAAAGATGGTATGATAGCAGCAAGTTGAGCTAATTGGGTTTCTAACATCTTATTAAAGTTTAATTGATTTTTCAAAGCAGATGAGAAATCTTCCAATTTAGCATTTATATTCTCAAGAATTTTATCATTCGCCATGAATCTCTCTTTCAACAAATCAGTAGTTTTACCTTGTGAGTAAACTAAATTCTTCTAGAATGAGAAAGTATTAGAATTATGAAAATTAGAGTGGGGGAATGAATTGTTACCTTGAGAATTTGCAGGCTGATTCCATCCTTGATTCTGTTGACGGAAACTGTTATTGTTGTTGATGAAGTTCAAATCTTCATGTAGCTCGGGGCAGTGGCTCCCAGAATGTCCGGTTTCTCCATAGACTTCACAAGTCATGTAAGATTCAAGAGATTGCACACTCTCTTGTTGGTTCATCTTCTCACAGTTGTCCAGCTTCTTTGCCAGCAGGTCCATCTTGGCCACGATCATGTCGGCCTCCTTAAGGGAATGCATACCTCGCTTATGGGGCTGTAGTCTTTCGTCATTCCATCCTTGGTTCGACACCATCTTCTCTATGAGAGCCTTAGCATCTGCAACATTCAGAGAAAAGAATGCACCGCCGGCGGTGGCATCCTAATGGCTTCTAGAGAGAGGGGTTAGGCCATGGTAGAAGTTCTGGATCAATAGCCAGTCCTCCATACCGTGGTGCGGACAAGCAGCGACATACTCTTGCAACCTCTCCCAAGCCTCGGGAATAGATTCCTCGGCTTGTTGCGTAAAGCTGGAGATTTTGTTGCGCAGAGCATTCGTCTTGCCCATAGGAAAGAATTTGGCGAGAAAAGCATTGGAACACTTGTCCCATGTGTCTACAGCGTTGCGATCGGTATAGAACCATTGCTTCGCTTTTCCTAGCAAAGAGAAAGGAAAGAGATGAAGACGGATGGCTTCTTGGGTTATCCCATTAATGGTGAAGGTGCCGCAAATCTCCAAAAATTGTTGGAGGTGAGCATTGGCATCCTCATGAGCCTTGCCACAGAACGGGCTAGCTTGGACCATCGTGATCAGAGCCGGTTTCAACTCAAAATTGAGGTTGGCATCAATCACGTCTGGTCCTATCGCCACATTAGCGGCAGAAGGAGCAGAAAACTCACGAATGGCCTTATTGGCCATCGTGAAGATAGAACGAGATAAGAAAGAAAGAAGTTGAAGAAGATGAAGGAAAAAGATAAGAAGAACTAAGGAAAGAAAGAATGGGGTAAGATAGGATTCGCTAAGCGGGAGCTTAAGCTAACATAAATTCGACACGAACTTAACCGATATACCGATTGCCTTCCCCGGCAACGGCGCCAGAAATGCTTGTTGGTAGTTCTTAGGTACACCTAGGATAGGGTAACTAAAGGAGCTATCTACTAATGCCAAGCGGGGTTGTCAGTTCCGACACTAGTAGGAGCTAGCTAGCGAGAATGCAATCTACCAAGAGGAGATTCTGCAAGCGCACAGAACTATCGTAGTAGCACTTCGCCTGGGAGTACCAGGTGTCGATTTATTTGATCCCAAGGGAAGGCTAGGGTGGTGTATGAGTTGAGTCAAGGAGGGGATGAGAGTCGAAGAAAAGAGAAAAGGGAAAAGGGGAGAAGAGAGGAGATGAAAGGCTAGAAAGAATATATGGGTGGATAGGTAAGGATGAAATGGATGGCTAAGGTAAGGTGGGTGGATAGGTAGATAGAATGGGATAACTAAGGATAACTAACTAATTACTAACTACTAACTACTAACTACTCCTAGATAACCACAGAGCAAGATAACTACGAAGCAAGATAGTTACGAAGCAAGGCAGGCAAAAGACAATAAAGCAACTAAGTTGAGTAAAGTTTTATTCCTATCTTGTCAAGTATCGAGGCGTACTAGCCTTTACCACTTACTTAGGTTGAACGCTAGCACAACGAGCCTTACTGTTAAACTGGGCCAACTACGTGGTGGAATTCAAGGCGCACAGGGCTGTCACCACCTGCTTGCTACCACAGCTATCCGGGGGTCCAGCCGTATCTGAAGGTAAGTCTATAACTAAGCACCACGCTTAACTATATTCTAACTATCTCTACCCTAGCTTTGAATAGAGACACCCTTGCGGACGTCAGAGCAAACACTTGACTTAATAAGATAAACACTAAACTAACTAAGCAACCTATTGGCAAAGATCAAACACTAAGCTCACTAGAGATTAACTACTATGGCTAAGTGAATTGAACTGTAGGATAGCTAGGAACTCAAGCAATCAATCAAGTATACCACTCAATACTGATAAGTAGAATAAAGTAATACTTGAAATGATGAAATAGAATATAGTAAAGTGCTTGAGTAACAAGAGCAAAACCTGAACTGGAGATGAAGGAAGACTCTTCCCAGCTCCAGAACCGATCACTCGCACGCCTCTACTCTTGAGCTAAGCCTTGAGCAGCGCTACCGCAAGGGTGAAGATGCTTTGCTCTACTAGCTACCTACTTGCCTAAGCTCTCTGAGCTTCTAACCTAACTCTCACTTGCTTCTCTTGCTTGTGTTTCTCTAGGATGGTAATGTGTGATGGTACAAATGAAGTAGTGTCACCAGGGGGGTATTTATAGCACAAATGAGTGAGGGGGGTACTTATAGGGGGCAGCCAACCGACCTAGGGTTAGGTCAGGTGGCGGGCGCCACCCCCTACTGGCGGCCGCCAGTGTCCTGGCCGCTGGATGCACCGTCCTTGATCCTACGGCCTCCAGGAGGTTGTCCAAGGCGGTTTGGAGGTCGGTTGCATGTCCTAGCAACCGACATTCAGCCTTGATCCACGCCACTTCATCCTGAGTCGTCCGATGCCACTGACCTAGTGACCAAGGGCCAAGATTTGGCCTTGGGGAGGTCACACGGATCGGTGACGTGGCAGGGAGTGGAGCTTGGGCCAACCCAAGTGGCGGGCCCCACTTAGAGGTGGCGGGCGCCACCTAGGGGTGGCGCCCATTTGGGCCCTGCTGAGTGGGCTTGGCCTCTGGTGGGTCCATATGTCCAAATTTGGTTCAAATCCTGCATTCAAATAAAATTCTATGGACATGTGGAATTTGGTTAGTTTGAAACCTATTTGACTACATTTCATGCCTTTTTGGTGGACTTTAGGGTCAAATGTTGATGGTAAAACAGGTGTTTAAGGACCGTCAACACCCTCCTTCTGACTATACCCCTGGGCTACAAGTCTGGCCTTGTTTCTCACAACATGGCCATCTTCTCCTTGTTTGTTTTTGAAAACCCATTTTGTCCCAATAGGGTGACACTCAGGAGGAAAAGGAACAAGAACCCAAACCCAATTTCTCTCAAAGTTCTCAAGCTCCTCATGCATGGCATTGACCCAATCTGAATCCATCAAAGCGTGTCCAACATCTCGGGGTTCAAAATCAGCAACAAATGCAGAATGAGCAAAGTGAGAGATTTGTTGTGACCTTGACCGAGTGACGCGATCGTTGATGTCGCCGATCATCTGTTGAGGCGGGTGCTGGCGCTGAATGTGTCATGGCGCCTCCCTTGCCGAAGTGGCCTCCCCCTCAACAGCAGCTGGTGCCTCCTCGGGTACAAAAGGTACCGCTCGAGGTGGCGGATCCCACATCCCACATGTCGAAGAAGAGGGATCGGGGCCGTGAGTCATAGTAGAAGCCGCTCTTTGCGGCACAGCAGGTGGAGGAGGTGCTGGATCATCCATCCCTTCAGCACCCTCTTCTTCATCATCGAAAAGAGGCTCGCCAACCTCATGATCACCTGCATGCTCAAAACGAGAAGAAGGACAAACCATGGTCTCATCGAAGGTGACATCGGATGTCTCCATGACTCGGTTAGTATCAAGGTTAAGTACACGATAAGCTTGAGTGTGAGTGCCATAACCCAAAAATACACCGTCAGAAGAACGAGACTCAAACTTGTCCAAGTTGCCCTTTTTGAGTATAAAACAATGGCAACCAAAAACTCTAAAATAACTCACTTTGGGCAGTTTTCCAAAATGCAACTCATAGGAAGTCTTTTTCAAGAAAGCTCGGAGAAAAATGCGATCGGAGATATAGCATGCAGTGCTCATAGCTTCGGCCCAATATCGCCTAGGAGTCCTATGCTCATCGAGCATCGTCCTGGCCATCTCTACAAGGGTCCGATTCTTCCTTTCTACAACACCATTCTGAGGCGGTGTGTAGGGAGAAGAAAACTGATGCTCCAAACCCAAAGAGTTACAAAACTTCTCAAAATCCGAATTCTTGAATTCGGAACCATTATCACTTCTAATAGCTCGCATTGAGTTCAAAGGGAACTCATTCTGAAGACGCAAAATCAGATTGCGAGCAAAAGAGAAAGTCTCAGTTTTCTCAGCTAAAAAGAAAACCCACGAATATCTCGAGAAGTCGTCAACAACAACAAGCACTTACCACTCCCCCCCAACCGAGCTCACCTGAGCCGGACCAACAAGGTCCATGTGCAAAAGCTCTCCAGGGCGCTTGGTCATGACCTGAGTCACTGGATGGTGGGGAGCGGCAACCATCTTCCCATGTCTACAAGAATGGCAAACAAGATCCTTCTCCATGGATAACTTGGGCAATCCTCAGATTAGGCCAAGTGAACTAAGTCTTGCAAGCAAGTCGAAGCTCAAATGTCCTAGTCTCCTATGCCACTTCCAAAGATCAGAGGAGGAAGGTCCAGCCAAAAGACAATGAGAGACTCCAAATGACTCTAAGAAATCCGCACGAAAGACTTTCCCAAAGGGTGAAATCACACAAACAAGATTGCCCTGAGGATCCAAAATACGACTGAGATTCGGCTTAAAACGAATCTCATAGTTGTCATCAAAGAGTTGCGAAACAGAAAGAAGGTTAAAATGCAAGTTAGAAACAAGAGCAACATCGCGCAACACAAAGTGCTCATTAACTCGCACCGACCCATGGGACAATACTCTACCTTTGCTATTATCGCCGAAGGTGATAAACTCCTTTCCGGCGACCGGACTAAGACTGGAGAACCACTTGGCGTTTCCGGTCATGTGCCTCGAGCAACCGGAATCCACCAACCCAACGTTCTCCAATCGTTTTACCTACATCAATAAAAAGACATAGGGTGAGCATACGGTCCAACACTGGGGTTAGTGAAGTAGGAAGAATACCAGTGTTGGGCCGGCTGCTCAAAAGAACGGTTAGCAGAAAAACCATTCCTAGCACGCCTACGGGAAGAGCGATCACCACGTAGAGGAAAACGTGGTCCACTAAGGGAAGAGCGTCCATCGCGATACTCAAAACGCGGTGGGGGAAAACGATCAACTACAAAGCCACCGCCACGGGGTCCATAGCCTACAACTGCAGGCTCCCGCCGGGCACGTCCTCTCCGCTGCCTAGGCCTAGGAACTTGAGGTTCTGGACCTCTAGGCCTAACATCACGCCTCTGAACATTCGACACATGTACATCATGGAAAGGATGGTACATGTCCATTTTGTTCATCTCCATTGCACGGCGCGCCTCTCTCTTGCGCCGAAAGCAGAACTCACTTAAGTGACCATCTCTCCCCCTTTTCTTTTAGCGAGGCTCGCTTAACGCTTTTGTAAGCTGATTAGGAAAAATAGTGACACCCCCTTTTCTTTTAGCGAGGCTCGCTTAACGCTTTTGTAAGCTGATTAGGAAAAACAGCGACGCCCCCTTTTCTTTTAGCGAGGTTCGCTTAACGCTTTTGTAAGCTGATTAGGAAAAACAGCGACACCCCCTTTTCTTTTAGCGAGGTTTGCTTAACGTTTTCTGTTTTGCGAGGTTGTTCTTCGCTCTCCCCTTGTATGGGGTGGAGTTGAAGTTTTATTTTGCAAGCCCCTGGCATGTCTTGCGAGGGTGCTCGACTTTTTTTTGGACTTCGCACCTCCCCTTGACTTAGGTGGAGGTGAAGTTTGCTTTGCGAGGCCCTGGCGTTTTTTGCGAGGGTACTCGACTTTTTATGGACTTCGCGCCTCCCCTTGTCTTAGGTGGAGGTGAAGTTTTATTTTGCAAGCCCTTGGCGTGTCTTGTGAGGGTGCTCGACTTTTTTGGTCTTCGCGCCTCCCCTTGACTTAGGTGGAGGTGAAGTTTGCTTTGCGAGCCCCTGGCTTTTTTTGCGAGGGTACTCGACTTTTTATGGACTTCGCGCCTCCCCTTGTCTTAGGTGGAGGTGAAGTTTGCTTTGCGAGCCCCTGGCGTTTTTTGCGAGGGTGCTCGACTTTTTGGGACTTCGCGCCTCCCCTTGTCTTAGGTTGAGGTGAAGTTTGCTTTGCGAGCCCCTGGCGTGTCTCGCGAGGGTGCTCAACTTTGTTGGACTTCGCGCCTCCCCTTGTCTTAGGTGGAGGTGAAGTTTTCTTTTCCCAAGTTTGTTTCGAAAAAAATTTTGTTTCGAAGCAATCTTCTGTGGTTTTCATCGATTATAAGCGTTCTTGGATAAGAGCTGCTTTTATTGATGTTTATGGAATACTGAAAAAAGGACTTTAGAGTTTTGTTTTTTCGGGGGTTGATGCCTTTATTATGGTCTTTTGGAAAACTACCTCGTTAAAAAACCTTACACCCCTTCGTAAGGAAAAAGAGTGCAGCTCCTTTTGTTTTGGTTACAAGAATGGTGCTGAAAAAAATGAGAGATTAAATGCAAATTACATATTGCGAGAGCTCGCTAAGGCTCCGCTATGGGTAGAATTTACGAAGGTCGTCAATGTTCCAAGTGTAAGGTAGGCGGTTTCCTTCGCTGTCGGAGAGGTGGAAAGACCCTGGACGATTGCATTCTATGATCAGGTATGGTCCCGTCCATTTTGGCTGGAATTTTCCCGCCATGTTGGCATTTTGTTTTCGAATGAGGACGAGGTCACCCTTTTCCAAATCTTTGATTTTCACCTTTTTGTCTCTCCATTTTTTGGTTTCTTCTTGATACTTGCGAAGGTTGTGCACTGCGTTGCATCTTGTTTCCTCGAGCAGATCTTTATCAAGTAGCTGGTTTTGTTCATCTGATTCGTGGGTTGTTCTGAGAGAGTCATATTTCAGTTCTTCTGGCAACACAGCTTCTTCCCCAAATAGTAGCCTGAAAGGTGTGAATTTGGTGGCTCTGCATTCCGAAGTGTTATGGGACCAGGTGACCGAGGTTAGCTCCTCCGCCCACTTTCCCTTGGGCCTGCCTTGTAATTTTTTGGATATGGCTTGGAAAATTGTTGCATTAGCTCTTTCAACTAAGCCATTGGATTGAGGGTGCCGGACTGAGGCGAAGCATAAGATTGTTCCAATTTGAGCGCGGAATTCCTTGAAGACCTCGCTGTCAAATTGAGTGCCATTGTCGACGGTTAGGTGTTTTGGAACTCCGAAACGACAAACTATTTGCTGCCAGAAAAACCTTTTGACGGTTAGAGAGGTGATGGAAGCCAACGGTCTAGTTTCGATCCACTTCGTGAAGTATTCCACAGCTACCACTGTGTAGCGAAGGTTTCCTAGAGCTATTGGTAGTGGACCGACGAGGTCCATTGCCCATCTTTGCAGGGGCCATGTTGGGCATATCAGAGTTGTTGGAGCCCCTGGGGCATTTTGTGTTTTTGCCGTTAGTTGGCAACCCTCGCAACGTTTAACGATGTCTTCTGCATCTCGTAATGCTGTTGGCCAATAGAAGCCTTGACGGAAGGATTTACCAACTAGTGCCCTAGGGACGTTGTGTGAGCCGCAGATACCTTCGTGAATGAGTTTGAGGATATCCTTTCCTTGTTCCTGAGATACGCATTTCAGCCAAGGGGAGGTTACCGAGGCTTTGAACAAGTTGTTGTCCATTATCTTATACCCTCGAGCTCTTTGTCTGAGCCTGTTCTCTTCTTCTTTTGAATCAGGCTCGTGCAAACCGTTTATATAGGCCATGATTGGGGCCCTCCAATCTTCGCTCTGAATTGCATTGATCAGCTTTGCTATTTTCTCAGAAGCTTCGATGGTTGATTGTGTTGCAACTTCATAGAAGACGTCTAGGGGCAATTGTAGTTGTTGTGCTGCCGCTTTGGCCAGATTGTCTGCCTCGCTGTTCTCTGACCTCGGTATTGCTTTCACTGATATGCCGAGGAAGAAACATTCTAACTGAGAACATATTTGATGAATGATTGACTTTGATGAGGAAGGTTTCAGGCTTTTCCCGGTTTAGTCCATATCTCGCTATGCGCTTAATGTTTATGACTAACCGGTGGTGTTGAGTTGTGGTGTTTATGTGTTGGTGTGCGTGTGCAACATGTGTCTCTTGGCTGTGTTGATGTGCAGGTGTTGAGCTCGGATACAGTGGTCGATGGCGAGGTGAAGGTCAAGTAGAGACGTGTCGTGCCGACGGACCGGGAGCGGTGAAGGATGGGCGTGCCGTGCGGCGGACGTGCCATGCCAATGTACCCAGAGCGGTGAAGGGCGGACGTGAGGCTTGGACCGACGGACCAAGAGGCCAGAGGACCAGCTGTGGTAGCTGGCACGTGGCATCGGCGAGCGAGAGCACATGGAGATGTGTGATGCATCGGCCGAGTCGGGAGGAAGACGATGGCGTCGTGGCACTTGGCGGGAGGTCGGACACAGGCTTGCGTGCGGCGCAAGTGCCGTCGGCCAAGTCAAGAAGGAAGGCGAAGGCGTTGTGCCCGGCGTGGAGGCTGGACATGCATCGGCATCGGTGCCGGTGGTCGGGGTGTGAGAACCACATCCCGTCTACGGTGCGGGTTCAGTTGCTGAGCCTCAAAAAGCTACCCTCGACGGTTTCCGAGTTTGGGCCTCAAAACTCGGGTGGCCGGTTTCCAAGTTTGGGCCTCAAAACTCGGGGTCGACGGTTTCCAGGTTTGAGCCTCAAAACCTGGGCTCGCGGGTTTCCGAGTTTGGGCCTCAAAACTCGGGGTGGACGGTTTCCAGGTTTGGGCCTCAAAACCTGGGCTGGCAGGTTTCCCGGTTTGGGCCTCAAAACCGGGGGAAGGTCCAAAAGGACGGTCAACGCGTGGCGGCACCGAGAGGCTTGCGTTGCGGCGAAGCTATCGGTGAGAAGGCGCGGCGGTTGACGGTGACGGCACGTGGCGGCATCCTGGAGCTTGCGTCGAGGCGAAGCGAAGGATGAGAAGGCGCGTGGCCGTCGGATGGAAACTGCCAGAGTTGGACGGTTTTACCCCTAGGGGGTATTTGGGTTAGTACTTCATGTTAGGGCGTTTGTGTCATTTGGACGTGCGCCTATATATAGATGAAGGGGCTGTGTTGGACAGCCATCCTTGGACGATGTCTCTCTCATTTTGTGCTTGTGAGAGAAGGCTAGGGTTAGAGGAGAGTTGGCTCTTGTTCTTGAGCTTTTTGCCATCCAAGCTTTGTGTTGCTAGGATTGGCTTGTAGCCCGACACGGAGTGCTTAATCAATCATCCATTCCTCTGAATCCAAGGATCAAATTCGTGGTTGAATTCATGTTTTTGAATTTGTTCTTCGCGTTCTTCTTTTCTCCATGATTTTCCCCTCACTCGATCTCTCTGTACGCTGCGTCTTTTGTGATTCCGTTTGAATCAACTTGTTCTTAGAAGTGAGGAGAACATTTCCACCGGAGTAATTCATCTCTACCCTCACGAACAAGTAGATCGGGTCGAAATCGTTTTTGTTCTTCGTTCTTCCCCTTTTCTAGTGTTCTTCGGATTTCTCATGGATTAGTTGGGTTGAAGCGATGATATCCTAGGATTAGCTTCCCAACACGTAGAAGAACACTTGGGAGAAGTTTGGTTGCAGCCCCATTCGATTTGGTGAGGATCCAATCGATTTTGGTTTTGTCCCGTGGCGATTTTGGGCGTTCTGGGCAGTGGCGGACTGTCCGCCCCCCCAGCCGCGGACAGTCCGCGAGTCGGGGTTCCAGCCGGACCAGTGGTTGTTTGCCTCGGCGCTTTTCCCCTCGGGTGAACGGCGGACAGTCCGCCAGTGACAGGCGCGGACAGTCCGCGAGTCGCGCAGGAGCGTCCAGCAGAGTTGCTGGTTTTGTCCTTTGGCCGGCGGACAGTCCGGCCCTCGTGTGGCGGACAGTCCAGCCTTCACCGGACAGTCCGGGAGCCTGACGGCGGACTGTCCGGGATTCTGCAGCTTGTGCAGTTTTAGTGCGTTGGCCCTCCCGGCTTTTCCGCTTCGTTTCCGGACTTCTCGTTTGCTCCTAGAGTTCACCTAGGAACCTCTCTACATATCTTTGCTACGCGTTAGCATCGGTATTTGGAGGAATCCCGACGTAGCCCTCTATCTATGTTTGGGAGTGGGTCTTTTAGGCACGAACTTGACTCGGGGTTTTGAGAGTTTTGGTTTGCTCTCTTGTGTGGTGCCTCGCTGTGATCCTAGGGATCATCCACCCTCTTTCCGAGGGTCGTTGGCATCACGTTTGAGTCCGAAGCTTTTGGGGTTGATTTTGTTGGGACAGAGGCCATAATTTCGAAAGAAATTTTTAGGCTCCCATTCACCCCCCCCCCCCCTCTGGTCGTCGTGCTTTAGCATTTTCGGTCCTTCAATTGGTATCGGAGCCAGTTAAGGATCTCTCTACCTTAACCGGTTCCGGATCCGCGAAGGCGACCTTTTTGAGAGCGGTTGTGTTTTCGACTTTGCTTGTCGAGGTGTTGGGCTTGTGTTTTGGCTAACACTAACAGTGCTTTTGGAGATGGCACCAAGTTCTTCTTTCAGTGTGTCTTTGTCCTTAGGTTTGATTGATGGACATGCAAACAAGGATGACAGTTTGGGAAGAAGGAGGAGTGCACTTGATGAGAGGGATCACGAGGTGAATGAGCTGTTGAATCTTCTACGACATGACGAGCTTTCACCGGAGGATCTCCTATGTCAACTTGGCAAGGCCAAGAGAGGTACACTTGCTTGTGGTCTTGTGACCTTGCACAACTTATATGAGGCTTGCACTAGGAATGATGAGCTTTGTGCTATCTTGCTTAGAAAGAATGAGAAGTTGAAATGCTCCATTGCTAGGTTGAAGTCTAGACCCTCTTTGCCTTGCACCTCTTGTAGTGACATGATTAGGAAGAATGATGAGCTAGGCTTTTCTCTTGCTAGCTTAAAATCTGAGAATGAATTGTCGAAATCAAATGCTTCCAAACCATGTTTAGTTTGCATTGACTTGCGCAAGGATCTTGAAATTGCTAAAACTGAAATAGCCTTGCTAAAGTCAAATGCTTTGTTACCATGTGTTTCTTGTGAGTCTTTACATGCTGAAATTAATAAACTAAAATTGACTCACACCACATGTGTAGATGAACTTGAGCATGCTAGGGCTGAAATTGTTGAAATAAATTCTAGGCCTTGTAGCTCATGCTCTTTGAATAAAAATGCTTGCCCTACTTCTTGTGCTATTCATGATTCTCTGCTTGATATGAATGGTGATGTTTCTTCCACCGATTTCATTTGCACATCATGCATTGATTTGGAAAAAGAAGTTTTGGCTTTGAAGGTTTTGCGCGATGATATGAGCGCTAAGTTGGTTGAGCACAATGATATGAGTGCCAACCTTGAGAAGGAGATTGAGCTCTTGCGTACCACATATGCCGAGCGCATTGAAAAGGAGATGGAGAACTTGAGAAACACTCCTTGTGGCACTTGTGACCGCCTCATGTTTGAAAATGAGGTTTTGGCCAAAAGATGCAAGAGCCTTTGTGCTAAGTCATTTAGAGTCACGCATTTCTTCCAACTCCGATGTTGATGTTTCCAAGTCTGCATCTTTGCAACCGGAGTTGAGTTCTTGTGTTGCGCGTGAGTCTTTTGACGTTAGCACTAGTGTCAAGGTGTCGGATAGCTCTTTCATAGCTACTCCTAACCTTGTTGTTTCTTCGAGTGATGTCCAAGGGACTTCTCTTGATAAGGGTGCTTCTCATATTTTTGGGACTCGTGCTCCCAATCCGTTTTTCCGTTGCACTTTTTGCAAGAAGGATGGACACTCATTCGATTTTTGTTTCCGCCGTGTCAAACACGAGCGACGTATTAGAGCTAAGGCTTTTAGGAAGCCGCGTAGCCTTTCCCATGGCACGTGTGCTCCTAGTGTTGGCACCAAGTTGAATGTTGATGCTTCTTGTTCTAAGTCCCAAGGGACTTCTCACTTGTCGGAGAATGGTGTGCCTACCAATAGGCCTTTGTACCATTGCTCTTTTTGTGAGAAAGATGGGCATCAAGAAAGCTTTTGCTATCGGCGTGCCAAACGTTTGCGCCAAGCTCGCTCTTCTAGGAAGTTGGTGGTTCATGGCCCTTCTCATGGCATGAACGCGTGTGCTCCTAGTAAGAAGCCCCTCTATGTTGATGGGTTTTATGACTCCTTTTCTAGTGGGATAGGTCATGGTCGTGGACATGATTCTAGTGCTTCTTCTCTTGGTCCACGTCATGCTTTTCATGGTGCTTCTATTGGTTCTTCTCAAAAAACCTTGGAAGATGTTTGCCTCCTTTCCCGTGGTACGACTCGTTCTTCTCCTCGAGTTGTCCTTTTGAGGAATGCTTCCAAGGGTGTTTCAAAATTGCATTTGAACCAACATTTGCATCATGCTAACCCACAAGATAAGTTGAGTTTTGTCACCAAGTCTTGGGTTCCCAAGTATATGCTTGCTAACCCTTTGGGATCCAAGATTCGGGTTGCTTTGTCCTCTTGTGTGTAGATATGAGGACGCGGGGTGGAGAACATGCACTGAATGGAACTTGGTCTTTTAGATGTGATCAAGTTTTTGATGGTTCTCTGCATCCCGCATAGATTTGCCTCCAAAGAGGTTTTTGCTACTCGGTGAGCATTCTTATACACTCATACCTTGTACATTCATGTTCTATTTCTTGTGGTATGAGATGGACTTTCATGTGCTCACTTGTATAGTTCTTGCATGTACATTTTCCTTTGTATCATGTTTTGCTTTAGTCTAGCATGTTCTATCTTATATATCATGTCATGCTAGTCTTGTGTACAGTTTTGGTGGCTATTCCACTTTTCATGCTAGTTTGTGACCCTCATGAACATTGTGCCATGTTTTACCATATTTATCCATGAGCTTGATTTGTAGTGGTATGATGTTCATTAGGTATCACTTTTCAGGTGCTAGTTTTGGTTAGCTACATGTATCCTGTTGATATGATTAGTTTAAGCACTAGCCTTTCCACAATTTTATCATGTTACATGCTTTTGGATCTATTGCTATCATTATTTTGCATTGTAGCATGTGTTGAGGTTTAGGCTGTGTTTGGGTTGATCATGTCTCTAGGCTGCATTTTGCTATATAGTGCTTTATCCTGTTGCATGGTAGTCTTGGCTAGTTTGAGTTCAGATCTCCTTGCGGTATCATTCATAGGTAGACCTCTTTTTGTTGAGAGTTCACCTTATGCTTATTATGTGACTAACCGTTTTCGTGGAGACCTTGAGGTCACACTAGACGAGACAATGCCTTGTGTTTTCTTCTGCTTTTGAGTGTGCAGGAGAACAGGAGCTTGGAGAGGGTATTTCGGCTCACGGACCCGATCCCACTTCTTCCATGACTTGGGGTTCTGTTCGAGCAGCTCTCCAGCGAGCACTAGCTGCACCTGTGGGAGCGACAGCATCAGGCGAGGGGGAGACGACTTCGGCGAGGCAGGTGCCCCGGAGTTCAGCAGATTCAGGCGTCCCCACGGGTATCACACCAGCAGGCGGTCATGAGCTTCATGAGGTACCTCCGACACTTCTGAGTTCGGGTTTTGGTACTCTTCTTCCTTGACCTTTTTTGCTGTGTGGTCTTTTCGATGTGGATTTTGCTGGCTGTCGCTTGAGCGTTTCCTGGCTCTTCGCTTGTGAGTTTGATGTGTGTTTCCCTTTTAGTTGGGGAAGCATTTTGCCTGTTGTATCTTAGTTTGACTTTTTCGATACCCTTTTGTTTTGGGTTTTCCTTTTTAGGCTAGTTTTGTTTAGTCTTTGATAGACTAGCTTTTGCATGCATTCCATCATGTATTCTAGTGCATTTTAGAGCTTCATGTTTAGAGCAATGAGAATGAGATTATGCTCTTTTTGGTATGCCCTGTGTATTCATGATGATGCTTGTAGCCTAGGCTCTTTTTGATCACTTGATACATGTTATGAGCTAAGCTATTTTCGCAAATGGTGAACTTGTTTAATCAACTATGAAACTTTTAATTTGTTCACCATTGAAAGTGGCAACTAGCACGGGTAGAATGTGTTGAGATCACTTGTGCTATCTTTTGTATGCTAGGTTGCTATGTCTCTTGCACTGAGTCATTCACTTGCTTGGATTGTTCATATTTACCTTGTGCTTAAAATTTGATCCAAGTCTAAGTGAAATAAAAAGATCGAGATGGGATTGCATGTGTCAGCACCTCACGGTATCGAGACTGTTTCTCATTGCACAATTGAGTTAAACTTGAGTCGTGTAGTGTAAGACCGAAACCGGTGCTTTAAGCTTCTGATTGCTTTTCTTGCATAGGCTTAGCCCGGTTGAAAAGTTAGACAATGACCATGCTTTCAACCTCTCGCAATCACATGCTTTTAATTTGAACTTGTGTTAATACCGCTGCAAATTCCGATAAAATTTGATAATGACACAAGTCTATGCTTCATTCTATGGCATGATGATTGAACTTTGCTAGGGGTAGTTCACCTTGTATACTTGAGTTAGCACTTGGTTGATTTCCTGTCTATTCATGCTAAGTGCTATTTTAGTGGTGAACTGCTTTTCAAATGGCTTAAAACTACTCATATGCTTAATTGTTCATATTTTGTATTCACCTGATCAGTTTGAGCCTTTGCTAGCATTTGTATTGGTTGCTACGCTTTCAGGGCAGCACCCTTTTGAGCATCTTTTCATTCTGATTGCTATACACTTGAAGTTGTTGCATTGTACATTTCATGCATTTTTAGCTTAGTGTACATACCCCTAGCTCCGATACACTTTGTTATTACCCCCATATGCTTTTGGTTGATGACTTGTCTTGTGTTTGTGTCAATTTTGTGGAAAAATGTCAAAACCCCTCAGCATGTTCCCTTTTGTCAAGGGGGAGAAGCTGTTCGCAAGGGGGAGCTTGAGTGTTGGCACACAGGGGAGAGTCATGCATTTTGGGGAGAGCTTTGAGCTAGGGGGAGTATAGCTCTTTTACGTCCTTCTTCAATTGGTATAGCTCTGTTATGTGTTTCAATTGGTATCCTTCATAGTTAGCTTTGGTGCATAGCCTTTGTGTGTAGGCTTGCCTTCAGGAGGAGTCGCTTTTGTCTTGCTGCTTCTCCGTGTGCTCCAAGTGTTTGTGGTCCATTTAGTGTTGAGCTTATCTTTGTGTTTTTCTCAATCGGTATCGAGCCTGCTAGTCGTGTTGGGCCATTGTTGCCTCTCTCTTGAGAGACTAGCAGTTTTTTCTTGGTATTTTCGATTGGTATGGAGCCTTCGGCTAGTTGCGTCGAGCCTGTGTGCCTCTGTCTTGAGGAACTAGCTGTTTCACCAATTTTTGGCTGCTTGTGATTGGTATCAAGTCTTCTGCTAGTTGTGTTGAGGCTCTGTGCCTCTATCTTGAGGAACTAGCAGTTTTGCATTCTTATGCGTTGATTCAGCCTTAATTGGTATCGAGCCTTGAGCTAGTGGTGTTGAGCCATTTTCTGCCTTTTCTTGAGGGCTAGCTCATTTTTGACTTGGTTGCGTCGAGCCGTTGCCCATGTCTTTGGGAACCAAGTCTTTCGCTCTGTGTGATCGAGTTTTGCTCTTTTATGAGTTGTTGCTCCGATCCTTTGCTTGGTTGCGTTGAGCCGTTGCCCATATCTTTGGGGACCAAGTTTTCCGTTTTGGTATCTCAAACCATCTCTTTGTGTTTAGTCTTTGTCAATTCAATCATCAAGGGGGAGAAATTTCGACCCAAGTGAACCCAAGTGGATAAGTACCTTGGTTTCTTTTGTGATGATTGTTTGACAATTTATTTGAGATTGGTTTTTGAGTACCTTTTGGGATTTCATGAAACTCCTGTTTTATCTTGACTCTTCGGTTGTGTGGAGGCTTTGCCCGCTTTTCCCATTTCTTTCGGGACCGAGAGCTTTTATTTGGAGTCTTCATGATCCTTCCTCCTATCAAGTGACCTTGTGTTTGCCTGTAATTGGTTTTTGGGCACTTGAATGAGGCTTGCCTTCAAACCCTTCCTTTGTGGTTTTATTTTTAGTCAATGCATTCATCAAGGGGGAGATTGAGAACATATATGATGAATGATTGACTTTGATGAAGAAGGTTTGAGGCTTTTCCCGGTTTAGTCCATATCTCGCTATGCGCTTAATGTTTATGACTAACCGGTGGTGTTGAGTTGTGGTGTTTATGTGTTGGTGTGCGTGTGCAACATGTGTCTCTTGGCTGTGTTGATGTGCAGGTGTTGAGCTCGGATACAGTGGTCGATGGCGAGGTGAAGGTCAAGTAGAGACGTGCCGTGCCGACAGACCGGGAGCGGTGAAGGATGGGCGTGCCGTGCGGCGGACGTGCCATGCCAATGTACCCAGAGCGGTGAAGGGCGGACGTGAGGCTTGGACCGACGGACCAAGAGGCCAGAGGACCAGCTGTGGTAGCTGGCACGTGGCATCGGCGAGCGAGAGCACATGGGGATGTGCGATGCATCGGCCGAGTCGGGAGGAAGACGATGGCGTCGTGGCACTTGGCGGGAGGTCAAACACGGGCTTGCGTGCGGCGCGAGTGCCGTCGGCCAAGTCAAGAAGGAAGGCGAAGGCGTTGTGCCCGGCGTGGAGGCTGGACATGCATCGGCATCGGTGCCGGTGGTCGGGGTGTGAGAACCACATCCCGTCTACGGTGCGGGTTCGGTAGCTGAGCCTCAAAAAGCTACCCTCGACGGTTTCCGAGTTTGGGCCTCAAAACTCGGGTGGCCGGTTTTCGAGTTTGGGCCTCAAAACTCGGGGTCGACGGTTTCCAGGTTTGGGCCTCAAAACCTGGGCTCGCGGGTTTTCGAGTTTGGGCCTCAAAACTCGGGGTGGACGGTTTCCAGGTTTGGGCCTCAAAACCTGGGCTGGCAGGTTTCCCGGTTTGGGCCTCAAAACCGAGGGAAGGTCCAAAAGGACGGTCGACGCGTGGCGGCACCGAGAGGCTTGTGTTGCGGCGAAGCTATCGGTGAGAAGGCGCGGCGGTCGACGGTGACGGCACGTGGTGGCATCCTGGAGCTTGCGTCGAGGCGAAGCGAAGGATGAGAAGGCGCGTGGCCGTCGGATGGAAACTGCCAGAGTTGGACGGTTTTACCCCTAGGGGGTATTTGGGTTAGTACTTCATGTTAGGGCGTTTGTGTCATTTGGACGTGCGCCTATATATAGATGAAGGGGCTGTGTTGGACAGCCATCCTTGGACGGTGTCTCTCTCATTTTGTGCTTGTGAGAGAAGGCTAGGGTTAGAGGAGAGTTGGCTCTTGTTCTTGAGCTTTTTGCCATCCAAGCTTTGTGTTGCTAGGATTGGCTTGTAGCCCGACACGGAGTGCTTAATCAATCATCCATTCCTCTGAATCCAAGGATCAAATTCCTGGTTGAATTCGCGTTTTGAATTTGTTCTTCGCATTCTTCTTTTCTCCACGATTTTCCCCTCACTTGATCTGTCTCTACGCTGCGTCTTTTGCGATTCCGTTTGAATCAACTTGTTCTTAGAAGTGAGGAGAACATTTCCACCGGAGGAATTCATCTCTACCCTCACGAACAAGTAGATCGGGTCGAAATCGTTTTTGTTCTTCGTTCTTCCCCTTTTCTAGTGTTCTTCGGATTTCTCATGGATTAGTTGGGTTGAAGCGATGATATCCTAGGATTAGCTTCCCAACACGTAGAAGAACACTTGGGAGAAGTTTGGTTGCAGCCCCATTCGATTTGGTGAGGATCCAATCGATTTTGGTTTTGTCCCGTGGCGATTTTGGGTGTTCTGGGAAGTGGCGGACTGTCCGCCCCCCAGCCGCGGACAGTCCGCGAGTCGGGGTTCCAGCCGGACCAGTGGTTGTTTGCCTCGACGCTTTTCCCCTAGGGTGACCGGCGGACAGTCCGCCAGTGACAGGCGCGGACAGTCCGCGAGTCGCGTAGGAGCGTCCAGCAGAGTTGCTGGTTTTGTCCTTTGGCCGGCGGACAGTCCGGCCTCCGTGTGGCGGACAGTCCGGCCTTCACCGGACAGTCCGGGAGCCTGACGGCGGACTGTCCGGGATTCTGCAGCTTGTGCAGTTTTAGTGTGTTGGCCCTCCCGGCTTTTCCGCTTCGTTTCCAGACTTCTCGTTTGCTCCTAGAGTTCACCTAGGAACCTCTCTACATATCTTTGCTACGCGTTAGCATCGGTATTTGGAGGAATCCCGACATAGCCCTCTATCTACGTTTGGGAGTGGGTCTTTTAGGCACGAACTTGACTTGGGGTTTTGAGAGTTTTGGTTTGCTCTCTTGTGTGGTGCCTCGCTGTGATCCTAGGGATCATCCACCCTCTTTCCGAGGGTCGTGGGCATCACATTTGAGTCCGAAGCTTTTGGGGTTGATTTTGTTGGGACAGAGGCCATAATTTCGAAAGAAATTTTTAGGCTCTCATTCACCCCCCCCCTCTGGTCGCCGTGCTTTAGCATTTTTGGTCCTTCACTAACCTTCGGACATATTGTAAGTACTTGTGTAGCTCTGGATCTTTTGCTTTGTAATTTTTCTCGATATGACCCGCGATGACTTGGGAGTCTGTGCTAATGACTGCCCTTCGAACTGATAACGCTCGAAGCCTTGAAAGCGCTAGTATTACGGCTTCGTATTCAGCGGAATTGTTTGTGCATTCGAAGTCGAGTCTTTTTGCGTAGCGTAGCTTCGATCCAGATGGCAAAGCTAGGATAGCCGAGGCTCCTGCTCCCCAAGCTCCGTTGACATACACTGTCCAAAACGGATCTGATTCGACTCCATCTCTGCGAGGGTCTGGAGTCCATTCGACTATGAAATCTGCTAAGGCCTGTGATTTGATCGCTGTTCTTCCCACGAAGGTTATGATGTAGCTGTTCAATTCGATTGCCCATTTTGCTATCCTGCCGACTGCCTCATTGTTCTTGAATATGTTTTTGAGGGCGTACGCTGAAGGCACTTGGATCTCGTATGCCTGGAAATAGTGCTTTAGTTTCCAGGACGCCATGACCACGGCATACGGTATCTTCTCGAGCTCTGAGTAGTTTCGCTTGGGACCCTCGAGGGTTTCTGACACATAGTAGATTGGGGCCTGCCTGGTTTTGCTGTTTTCGTGCACCTCTTTGATCAACACCGTGCTGGTCGCTTGGGGCGAAGCTGCCACATACAGCAATAGCAAGCCCCCTTTGCTTGGGCTGGTTAAGACTGTCAAGTTGTTGAGATACTTTTTCAAATCCTCGAAAGCTTTCTGCTGCCGAGGTCCCTAGTTGAATGGAGCAGTGCTTCTTAGAGTTTCGAAGAAGGGTAACCCTCGCTCGGCTGATCTAGAGATGAATCTGCTTAGTGCTGCTAAGCGGCCTGAGAAACGCTGAGCTGCTTTCTTTGTTGTCGGGGGTTCCATGTTGATGATGGCGTCGATTTTCTCGGGGTTGGCCTCAATTCCCCTTGCTGAGACGATGCAACCAAGCAGTTTTCCTTCGCTTACCCCAAAAACACATTTTTTGGGGTTTAGTTTTAATCCGGCTGACCGAAGGTTGTTGAACACTCTTGCCAAGTCTGAAATGTGGTTCTCCTTTTGTTCGCTTTGAACAATCAGATCATCGACGTAGGTAGAGATAGCATGTTCATCTTTGAAGACTTCGGATGTCATGCGGGTGAAGGTGGATCCTGCGTTTCTCAAGCCTTCTGTCATTCTTCGAAAGCAAAAAGTGCCCGAAGGTGTGATGAAACTTGTTTTCTCCTCGTCTTCTTCATTCATCCAGATTTGATGGTAGCCCGAGAAATAGTCGAGGAGGGACAGCATTTGGCAACCAGCTGCTCTGTCAACCAAGGTGCTTATGTTTGGCAGGGGGAAGTCATCCTTCGGGCAAGCTTTGTTCAAGCACGTGAAATCTACGCACATTCTCCATTTCTTGTTCTTTTTCTGGACTAGGACCACATTTGAGAGCCATGTTGGGTATTTGACTGGGCGGATGACCCCTGCGTCCAAGAGTCTTTTTACCTCTGCTCTCGCTGCCTCTTTCCTTTCTTCTGACATTTTGCGGAGCTTTTGCTTAACTGGGCGATAACCTTGCTTTATGTTTAGGCTATGCTCGATCAAAGTTCTGTTTACTCCCTTGAGGTCCTCCGCAGACCAAGCGAAGGTGTCGGAGTTTTCCTTGAGAAAATGGATAAGGTTATTTTCTGACAGGGAGTCTAAGTTGGCTGAGATGAACACTTTCCTTTCTGAGTTGCCCTCAAAGAGTTGGACTTGTTTGGTTTCTTCTTTGGGTGATGATTTTCTTTGGTCAGTGCAAGCTTCACCTTCGGTGTTGAGGTTTGTTGCTCGAGGTTTTGACAGGTTGTGGACATTGCATTGCCCAGGTGCTATTGTTCCCTCAGCAGCCCTTGCAACATCTTGATCTCCATATACCGCAACAACTCCCTTCGGAGCCAGGAGCTTCATGCAGAGGTATGCAGGATGGATGGCAGCGTTGAATGCATTGGTGACCCCTCGGCCAAATATTGCGTTGTAAGGATAAAACATGTCAACCACGTCGAAGGTTATGTGCTCAGTTCTGCAGTTCACTTGATCTCCGAAGGTCACGGGCAAAGAAATTTTTCCAACAGCTCTAACTTGTTGACCACCGAAACCGTATAGGGGGTTGCCAGCGGGTTGCAAGAGGTTTCTGTTCAGCTTCATGTTGTCGAAGGTTGTGGCGAACAGGATGTCTGCGGAGCTTCCTGTGTCGACCAGGATTTTGGTGACTGTCCATCCTGCCAGATTGGTTTCGATCACCATAGCATCAGTGTGAGGGTAGTCCCTTAATTTCATATCACCAGAGTCGAAGGTTATTGGGATATGGGACCATCGCCCAAATTTGTGCGGTCCTTCGACTACTACGTGGTGCACTCTTCTAGTATGTTCTTTCCTCTGCCTTTTGTTGCCATGATCTTCGTTGGAGCCTCCGGTGATAGCTAGTATCGCACCGAAGGTTGATGTTGGGTTGTTGATGGTTGTCTGGGTTTGGGTTTCGGATTTGACAGGTTGTGGAGCTGGCAAGGCTGGTATTGGTGGTGGTGGTGGTAGAGCATTGCTCGCTTGTTGGTTGATTTGGGTTTGAGGGGTTGTTGGGTATGTGACAGTGTATGGTGTGTTTTGTCGTTGAGGGATGGAGGTTGGCTGATATGAGGTGTGGTTGTAGTGTGGGTGATGAGTGTAGAAAGGTTGGTGCGAAGGTAGGCCATAGTTTATAGGTGAGTAGTGGTATGGAGGATGGGTTGGGTTGAAACTTGGCTTTCTAGTATGATTGATGGTTCTATTTTCGGCCGGAGTGGCTCTTTTGGACTCTTGGTACTCCTTTCCTTTGGCGAAACATTCGCATTGCTTTGTTGTGTGCCCCTTTCCTTGCCCACAAAAATGTCAGTACATTTTGGCTGGGTCCCTCTGTTCGTTTCTTTGGTCAGGCGGGGTTGGAAATCCATGTGGATTTTGGTTGCCTGAAGGCAGAATGCCCCTTCTCTGATCTTCGAGTGGATTTGCCTTGTTGATCACGCCAATGTTGCTTTGATCTTGGCGAGGGTTGTTCTCTCTCGCTTGGGGCCTCAACTGTGGTTTCTGCTGTGACCTTCGAGCGTCGGACTTTGCCCGGAAGTCCATGTCCGCTCTACAGTATCTTTCCATTGTATCATGAAGCTCTTCGATTGTGTTTGCTGGTTTCCTGGCAAACTTTGAGGAACATGGGCCTGGACGCAGGCCGCTGACTGCAGCGAGGATCACGGCCTCGTAGGATATCCCCGGAGTTCTTGATCTAATCTGGATGAACCTTCGCCAGTAGTCTTGCAGCGGTTCGCGCTCTTCTTGTTTGCAGTTGAACAGTTCGATGGGATTTGATGGGGCTGCTGTGATGCCCTTGCGGATACATGGGTGTATGCCGGGTCTCTGAGTGTTGAGTGATTGTCAACTGGGATGATGCGCATGTTCTTTGGCTTGTGTTGTGCAGGTGTCGAGCACGGATACAGTGATCGACGGCGAGGTGAAGGTCAAGTTGAGACGTGTTGTGCTGATGGACCGGGTGCGGTGAAGGATGGGCGTGCCGTGCGGCGGACGTGCCATGCCGAGGTACCGAGCGGTGAAGGGCGGACGTGAGGCTTGGACTGAGGGACCAGAGGCCCGAGGATCAGCTGTGGTGGCTGGCAGCCTGTGAGGACGACAAGTGAAGAAGTGCGGTCATGTGTTGCCTGAGTCGTGGACTCAGGGACACGTGTCGGTGGACGGGGTGCACGGGCTGTGCATCCCCTCTACGACGTCGGTTTGGTGGTAGAGCCAGGGAAAAACCATCGGATGGACGGTTTCCAGGTTTGGGCCTCAAAACCTGGGCGTGGACGGTTTCCGAGTTTGGCCACAAAACTCGGGCTGAGGGTTTCCGAGTTTGGCCACAAAACTCGGGCTGAGGACGGTTTCCAGGTTTGGGCCTCAAAACCTGGGCGCTGAGGGTTTGCTGAGTTTGGCCTCAAAACTCAGAAGCTGGTGGGCTGGTTTCCCAGTTTGGGCCTCAAAACCGGGGGTTGGCTGGAAAAGGCTGGTTTCCCGGTTTGGGCCACAAAACCGGGGGTGCAGAGAGAGGGCGGCACGTGGCGGCGATCCGGAGGTTGCGTCGAAACAACGCTTCGGTTTGTGCGGGCGTGGCCGTCGGATACACCTACCACTGAGTTGGTCCAGAATAACCCTAGGGTTTAGCTGGTTCGCTCTGTAATTAGAATAGAGAGGGGTAGAGTAGGAAATAGACTTAGGCTAGTAGTAGGATAAGTAGTCGGGAGACACCCTCCTCCCAAATATCTCAGTCATTTTGCTCTTTCGCACTTAGGGTTTCCTGCTCTCCCATCCCCTACTGTAGCTAGCTGAGATCCGCAGAGAGACTTGCCTCTGTGTACTATTGATTTGAGGAAGTGAGGCCGTATCCTCACTGTTGTAGCGTGTGGTAGCCACACAGTTGCAATTCGTGGTTGTGATTCGCGTTTTGTTCGTGTTCTTCGCGGAATCCTTTTTCTCCACGATTTTCTCTTCGCTTGATCTCTTTGCTTGGTTCATCTTTTGCAAAACCGTTTGAACCAAGTTGTTCTAGATCGTGAGGCACTTCTTTCCACCGAAGGAATTCTCCTCTAACCTCACGGTCTAGGAGATCGATCGATTTTCGTTTCGGGTCAAGTTTTCTCCCCTCCCCCGAAATTCTTCGATTCATCGATTTGGAGATAGGTTCGAGCCATGATCTCTTAAAGATAGCTCACTATCCTCCTTGTGACTCTACTCACCAAGTTTGAACCCTAGAGGTTTCGTTTTGGGTGGGATTGAGTCGAATCGGTGGATGAACCGTGGATTCATGGGGTGACCGGACGCTTGATCGTGTCGACCGGACGCTCAGGCTGTGCGTCCGGTGGTTGAACACTCGCTGTGTCCCTTTTGGTCTTGACCGGACGCTCCATTCCCTGTGTGACCGGACTCGACGGAGCTACTGTTCACGTGCGTTTTTGCTGTTCGACCGGACGCACTGTACAAACGACCGGACGCTCCCTTCAGTGAGTCCGATCAGGAACAGAGAGGTTCCAGAACTGTTTTTCTGTGACCGGACGCGTCCGGTGCCTGGTGACCGGACGCTCTGGTGAGTCCGGTCAGTGCAGTCTTGCGTTGTTTCGTTCGTGGTTCGCTCGTTCGTTGACGGATTCGATTTCCGTCTTTTGCGTTGGCTTTCTAGAGTTGTGAAGTGTTCCGCTGTGCTTCTTGGAAGCATCCACCCTACATCTAGGGTCATGGACACTAGCAAGCTCTAGGGTTTGTCTTTCGGGGTGATTCTCGGGACAGTGGCTCCTAGTTTCCGGAAGGAAAATTTGAAGCTCCCATTCACCCCCCCCTCTGGTCGCTTTCTGGTTGCTTCTCGGTCCTTCAATTGGTATCGGAGCGGGTTAAGGATCTTCCACCTTAGCCGGTTCCAGATCCACAGAAGGCGACATGGATCGCGGCGTGGGCAAACCACCGTTCTTTGATGGGACGAACTATGCGTATTGGAAGATACGCATGTCGGCCTATCTCCAGAGCATGGGCTCTTCTGTTTGGGAGATTTGCAACAGGGATGATTACGTTGTCTTGGCTGCTCGTGTCACTCAGCTCCAGATCGATGAGCACGAGGCCAATAGCCGGGCACGTAACGCCTTGTTCTCCTGTTTGAGCATGTCCGAGTTCGATCGCGTTTCTCACCTCCCCACGGCTCGCGAGATTTGGGCGACCCTCATGCGTTTCCATGAGGGAACCACTCAGGTCAAATCTCGCCTCTATGAGTCGCACAAGCGGGAGTATGAGAACTTTCGACATATGCCTGGCGAGAGCATAGAGAGTTTATTCGCTCGCTTTCAGTTCATTGTCAACAAGATGAGAGCGAACAAGGAGCTGTTGCCTTTTGATGATCATGAGAGGGCTTTGAAGCTTTTGCACACTCTTGATCGGTTGGTGTGGGACTCAAAGGTCCAGGCGATCATCGAATCGTCTAACTATGAGACCCTCACCTGCGACGAGCTCTTTAGTAAGCTCAAGTCTAGTGAGATTGACGCCATGTCGAGGGCTTCTTATGAGAATCCTTCTGGCCCGACTATGGCTTTGGTTTCTGGCTCTTCTAACCCCTCTGGAGGTTTTGCTCTTTCATCTCTCTTTTCTGTCACAGAGGACCAGCTTGAGTCTTTGGGGGATGACGAGTTGGCAATGCTCGCCAACCGGTTCTCGCGGTTCCACAACAACCGCATGAACCATCGCCGCGGAGGAGGACGCTCAGGATGCTATGAGTGCGGCGACCCCGACCACTTCATCGCCAACTGCCCCAAGAAGAAGCATTCATCAGGGAAGGGAGATCATGGGCACAAGTACGACTCCGGCAAGCGCAAGGAGAAGTACGTCCCCGCGAGGCACAAGCGGAGGGGCGGCTTCGACAAGGAGTACATCAAGAAGAAGTACTTGGAGAAGGCCCAGGCTGAGCAGCGTGCGTTCTTCGCCACGCTCAGCGACGTCGACGGCTCGGATGACGACTCCGCTTGCTCAAGCGATGACGAGTCTGAGAAGAAGAAGAGGATCGAGGACAAGCTGAACGGCCTCTGCTTCTTCGCCGACGACGACGGCTTCTGCACCATGGCGCTTGGTGATGAGGTCGACGGCAAGCTGGAGCACACCCCTCGGGACGACGACGACGACGACACCTCCCAGGTATCCCTCACCCACGACGGGCTTTCTGCTGAGGTTGAGAAGCTTACTGCCGCGCTCCTTAGTCAGGACAAGTTGCTTAGGCGTGCCGCTAGAGAGCGCAAGGAGTTTAGGCAGAAGTGGGAGGACACGGTGAGAGAGCTTGAGTTTGCCAAGTCCACCGTGGTCGTGTCGGAGGAGGTTGAGTGTGAGATGTGCACCACGCACATGACTGACCTTCTCACTTTGAGAGGTAAGTATGCTGCGTTGGTAGGAGAGGTGGATGAGCTGAAGGCTAGACCTTCTCTGTTGGGTGCGTGCAAGACTTGTCCTGTCTTGCAATCTGAGTTGGCAGAGAAGAATGCCAAGATTGTGTCTCTTGAGGAGGCCAACTCAGGTAGCACTTGTGTGTCCAAGTGCGCTTTGTGTGAGGGTTTGAAGATGGAGATTGCGAATGTCAAGCATGGCAAGATGCAAACCGAGGAGGAAAACACATACCTTCGGACCATCTTGTCATGGGTCTCTTGTAGTGAGCCGCAGCTCGGGATGATGATCTCCCAATTTAAGCGAGCTGCTGGAGGTTCTGGTGTAGGTCTTGCTCAGGGTGTTGATCTTTCTGCTTTTGGGAAGATTGGAGAGTCGAGTGGTGTGACGTAACGGCCCTAATCCCATGGCCCACTGATCATTGTCAATCACTGACAGTCGATCCGTACAGCCAAGAGATTAAGACCGGTTTCGCCACTGGGCTACATCAGTGCCCGATGTCCGCAGGATCATCTCACAATTCAGTTACAATCTCTCGAACATATTGACAAATATCATCGGAGTAAATAGCGGAAGACTTAGATAACAATAGTTTTACAAACCAGGGTTCAACATAAAATTAAAGTGAAGTTATTACAGACCATAGTTCGAATAGATAGAGTTGGCAGAGTAGCATATGGCAACAACTAAAGGATAAAGATACTTCACCCAGCCCGAGGGTGAATAATCACTCATCGGCCTCATCGGCCTCTTCCTGAACAACAGTCACACAGCAGGGTCCAAGGCATACTGAGGAATCTGCCATACCTGCAACATGGGTAATAGAACCCTGAGTACAAAGGTACTCAACAAGACTTACCCGACTAAAGAAAAAAGAGAAGACTCAGGTATGAGAGGCTTAGGGTAGTCAAGGTAAGGCTTTAAGCAAGTTCAAGTATTTTGCAGAAAAGCATTTTTATTTCCTTGTTCCTTATTTTTAAAAGACTCAAATATTCCTTGTTTCATCATAATCCTTGATTCATTTTACTTTCCAAAACAGACCTAGTTGAGAACCACTCCCTGTTGACAGTCAGTGACTAAGTCTCCATAACCGAGGAGCAGCGTTAATCCGGATAAATGATACTCAGCTGAGGGTCCCTATCCACACTGCATATGTAGCACCAAAGCTTGCATATGCCAACTCGTCTCCCACGATTCCTCCAAGATTGGGCCCGGTCCTACGCCACCCGGAAGTACAGTACACCACTCCAATCCGGGACTTTAACCCACGTGGGTACATGCTACTTCCGCCATCTCTCCACTCCCAGTGCGCGGTTGTCGGTCCAATAAAGGATTCCTCGGAGCCGAAGCTTTCCGTAGTATGTGAATAGTTGCAAGTCTTAGTCAGCAGGCCCCCATACAGGTGGTCCCTAATTTTTCCAGCCAGCGACAAGCACCTCGGGACTCTAACCCAAGAGTACAGGTCCTGTCAGTTTTTTCAACCCTGTCCCGGTCGGTGTCAACTGTTGAGTCCCGGACTACAACATGACGGCACCGTACTCGCGGACAACCTCTCCTTCCCATTGACTAAGTACGGATCAGATACTTAGCCAATAGTGGGAGTAAACCAGAAATTCCCATAAATATTCTTAAAGTGATCACACTTTTGAAATTGGTATTTTTATTGCAAATCTATCATATAGCATTGCTAAGCATTTTGCAAATAGTTTTTGAAAAGCAGGTATCGGGTGTATCATTGGTCAAGGTAGATAATGCATCAGATAGGATTTCACTCAACTCCTATCAACCTAATGCAATAATTTAACTCAAAGACATTTAAGGAAACATTTATAAATTCAAGGAAGGGGTTAAATGCACCGGGGCTTGCCTTGAATGGCAAAAAGGACAGGCTCGGGGTCAGCAGTGCAGTTGACGGGGCTCGGGGTTGCCTCGGGGACAGATCCTTCGGTGGCTACCTCGACTTCAGGGCCTTCTTCCTCGGTCACTATACGTATGCAATGATGCATGCACATGAGTATGCTAGTAAGAACAAAGCGCATAGGACGAAACTAGAGTATAGCTTTGCAAAGTATAAGTGGTTGTTAAAGTGGACATAAAATTACTTATCCCTTTTTAGCAATATTAGCCAACTTTATTAAGCAACTTTTATTAAGCCTAAACATAAACATCATAAGGCATCACAAACATCATAGACCAGAGGGGTAGGGGTCTATGAACATCAATCAATCCAAAAGTCACATCACAGGGCATTCAACACTAACCCTAATCAACTTTTCCTATTTTTCTTAATTATTTAAAAAGGTCATTTTATGAAGATGCTCCAAAAATTACCAAATTAATCACACAAGTTCATTAGGGTACAAGTATATGGCAAAACAAATTTCATAATTTTTGGAGGTCATTAAGGTGCTCAATTAAATCTAGGCATTAATTAACAAAAGGCACTATTTAGGAATTAAAATAAATGCCCAAAAATCAACTTGTTTCAAAAGACTTCAAAATTTTACCAGAGACTCAGAAAGGCATAACTAGCACATAAAAATTTATCTCCAGATTTTTGGAGTTATAGATCACTCCCCAAAAATACCAAAACCTCCATTTTTCAATTAAAAGGGGAATTTTACATTTTTAAATCTTTGCACAAAACTCAAGTTTCATATTTTTATAAAATACTCCAGAGCATAAAGAGTCTACCACAAAAATTTCAGAATTTTTGGATGCACACAGAAAATCATACAAAAAAGAGAAAACAGAACACTATTCACATCTCTCAGAAAAAGAGAAGAGCACTGTGCTCCTTCTAGGCCGGGCTCGGCGAATCGCGGGGGCTCGGGCGAATCGCGCGGGGCTCGGTTGAGACGGGCTCGGTTGAGACGGAAGCGACAGCTTCGTCCGAGGCCTGGCCCGGAGGCTCGGGCGAGACGAAGAAGTAAGCCTCCGTCCGAGGCCTGACTCGGGCGAAGCGGAGAGCATGCGCTCGCCGAGGCTTGGGCTCGGGCGAAGCGGAGTGGAAGCAGAGGCCGGAGGCTTCGGATGCTTACCACGGGTCGGAGGCAGGGCTCGAGGGTGAGGCTCGACACGCGCTCGAGGGTGAGGCTCGACACGCGCTCGAGGGTGAGGCTCGAGGGAAGAGACGACCGCGGCGGCGCACCGGCGATCCGGCGATCCTGCTCAACACACGAGACCGCAAGGGCCGGGTTAGAGTCGCACGGAACCGAGGAAGCTGACACAGGGGTCGGGAGAAGGTATCCGTGACCGGAGGGGAAGTATTTGACGAACCCGAGATCACCGGGGTTCCGTCGGAGTTTGGGAAGATGGGGTTACGCCGGGCGATTGGAGGCGGGGAAGGTGAAATTGGGGGGTGGGAAAGCTTCACGAGCTCTAGGCGGAGCTTTCGGGCTAGGTGGTTGAGCGGTGGGAGCTCCGGAGAGGTCTGGCCACGGTGGCGGAGGTGAGTGCGGAGGTCGGAGCTCCGGCGGGCTTATATAGCCGCGGCCAGGGGCCGGTAGAGAGCTCGAGGTGGGGTGGATAAGCTCGGCGGACGCGTGCGCTCTCGATTGCGCGCAGGCGGAGGACGGGCGTGCAGCCGGGGCCTGGGTGTGCGCTCGCCGGCGATGGCCACGCGGCGGCGACGCTCTGGGAGCAGTGGGGGACACGAGAGGAGGTCAGCTCTCGCGTGCGAGCGCGGCATGATCACGGGGTCAGACGCGGCAGGTCGGAGGCGTGGGTGCGGCAGCCAGGCACGCGGCGCGCGCGACGCCGGCGGTGCGCCATGGCCGGGCCCCCCCGATTCCTAGGAGGAAGAGGAACAGGGCTATGCCCTAGCTTTTGACTTTGAGCAGATTTTGTATTTTGCAAATTACTTTCAAAAATTGAACTGAGCAACAAAAACTCAAAACATCAAAGTTGTTCAGAAAAAAGAGATCTACAACTTTGTCAATATGAACATTTTCAAAATCCAAATATTTTTTTGAATTATATTTGAAAACAGAAAGGAAACACTTTTGGGAATTTGAATAAATTCAAAATTACTTTTGATTTTGAACTGAAACTTGAAAATCTGCAAATATGAAAGTTGTTCCTTTTATCAAAACCTACAACTTTGCTATAATACACTTTTCCAGAAACTCATTAGTTTTTAAGTTAATTTTGAAAACTGAAAAGGGAACAAAAGTTGGGGTTTGAATGAATTTGAAATAACTCAAAACTTTGTACTGCAACTTGAAAATTTGTAAATACCAAAGTTGTTTCTCCTCAACAGATCTACAACTTTGCTTTTTGGACCAACCTCAAATTTTGAATAATTTATGAATTACAAAGAGAGGGGAAAAATCCAGGGTTTGGAAATCAGGGTTTTGCAAAAGGGATTTGAAATCTGATTTTGATTTTTGAACTTTGGCCAACACAACAACACTTCAAGACACCAAAGGAACAAGAATTCCACAAAGCTAGTCACAGAGATGAAATTACCATTTTGCCCTTGTAGAGAGAAGTGGGCTAATTAGGGTTTTTGCAATAGAGGTACTTCACATAAAAAGATACACTTAGCAAAATGCATACACATGAAATCATGATCAAGATGCTTAAAGATGATAATGATGATATGTCAAGTTAATTACATGCTAAACACCAGAGGTGTTACAAGTGGTCTGAATCCTAGTGAGAAGCCCAATTCCACCACTACTCCTAAACTGACCAAGCTTCCACCTAAAGAGCCCGTCAAGCCTACCACCAAGGATGGGGTGTTTGAGGAATCTCCGAGAGCTCCACCCAAGAACCAAGTGTGGCATCCCAAACCCAACCACCTAAAGAACAAGCTGGACACAATGCCACCTATCCAGGAGGAGTTGCCACAGAAGGGCAAAGTGATCCACACCCACAGCCATGAGTACCAACAACCCCCTTTGCGTGCGGTGAGGTACCATTGTGATTTCTGTGGGAGAGATGGTCACTTGAGCGAGTTCTGCTTTAGGCGCAAGAGAGAGGCGCGCCGTGCTAGGGAGATGAACAACCCGGACATGTACCATCCTTTCCATGATGTACATGTGCCGAATGTTCAGAGGAAAGCACCGAGACGTGCTGCTAGGCCCAGAGGTCGAGAACCTCAAGTTCCCAGGCCTAGGCAGCAGAGAGCTCCGAGGAGAGTCGCTAGGCCTAGAGGTGTTGAGCCTCAAGTCCCTAGGCCTAGGCCTCGTAGAGAGCGTGCCCGGCGGGAGCCTGCAGTTGTAGGCTATGGACCCCGTGGCGGAGGTTTTGTAGTTGAGCGTTTTTCCCCACCGCGGTTTGAGTATCGCGATGGATGCTCCTCCCTTAGCGGACCACGTTTTCCTCTACGTGGTGATCGCTCCTCTCGTAGACATGCTAGGAATGGTTTTTCTGCTAACCGTTCTTTTGAGCAGCCGGCCCAACACTGGTATTCTTCCTACTTCACTAACCCCAGTGTTGGACCGTATGCTCACCCTATGTCTTTTTATTGATGTAGGTAAAACGGTTGGAGGACATTTGGTTGGTGGATTCCGGTTGCTCGAGGCACATGACCGGAAACGCCAAGTGGTTCTCCAGCTTTAGCCCTGTTGCCGGAAAGGAGTACATAACCTTCGGCGACAATAGCAAAGGTAAGGTATTGTCTCGCGGGTCTGTGCGGGTTAATGAGCACTTTGTGTTGCGCGATGTTGCTCTTGTTTCTAACTTGCATTTTAACCTTCTTTCTGTTTCGCAACTCTTTGACGACGACTATGAGATTCGTTTTAAACCGAATCTCAGTCGTATTTTGGATCCTCAGGGCAATCTTGTGTGTTTGATTTCGCCCTTTGGAAAAGTCTTTCGTGCGAATTTCTCGGAGTCTTTTGGCACTTCTCGTTGTCTTGTGGCTGGACTTTCCTCCTCTGATCTTTGGAAGTGGCATAGGAGACTTGGACATTTGAGCTTCGACTTGCTTGCAAGGCTTAGTTCACTTGGCCTAATCCGAGGATTGCCCAAGTTGCATATGGAGAAGGATCTTGTTTGCCACTCTTGTAGACACGGGAAGATGGTTGTCGCTCCCCACCATCCAGTGACTCAGGTCATGACCAAGCGCCCTGGAGAGCTTTTGCACATGGACCTTGTTGGTCCCGCTCGGGTGAGCTCGGTTGGGGGGAAGTGGTATGTGCTTGTGGTTGTTGATGACTTTTCGAGATATTCGTGGGTCTTCTTTTTAGCTGAGAAGACCGAGACTTTCTCCTTTGCTCGCAATCTGATTTTGCGTCTTCAGAACGAGTTCCCTTTGAACTCGATGCGAGCAATTCGGAGTGATAATGGTTCCGAATTCAAGAATTCGGATTTTGAGAAGTTTTGTAACTCTTTGGGTTTAGAGCATCAGTTTTCTTCCCCCTACACACCGCCACAAAATGGTGTTGTAGAGAGGAAGAATCGGACCCTTGTTGAGATGGCCAGGACGATGCTCGATGAGCATAGGACTCCTAGGCGATATTGGGCCGAAGCTATGAGCACTGCATGCTACATTTCCAATCGCATTTTTCTCCGAGCTTTCTTGAAAAAGACTTCTTATGAGTTGCGTTTTGGAAAACTACCCAAGGTGAGTTATTTTCGAGTTTTTGGTTGCCATTGTTTTATACTCAAAAGGGGCAACTTGGACAAGTTGGAGTCTCGTTCTTCTGACGGTGTCTTTTTGGGTTATGGCACTCACACTAGAGCTTATCGTGTACTTAACCTTGACACTAACCGAGTCATGGAGACATCCGATGTCACCTTCGATGAGACCATGGTTTGTCCTTCTTCTCGCTTTGAGCGTGCAGGTGATCATGAGGTTGGCGAGCCTCTTTTTGATGATGATGAAGAAGGTGCTGAAGGGATAGATGACCCAGCACCTCCTCCACCTGCAGTGCCGCAAAGAGCGGCTTCTACGACGACTCACGGCCCCGACACCTCTTCTTCCTGGGGGCCGTGGGATCCGCCACCCCGAGCAGTACCATTTGTACCCGGGGAGGCACCAGCTGCTGTTGAGGGGGAGGCCACTTCGGCAAGGGAGGCGCCACGACACATCCAGCGCCAGCACCCGCCTCAGCAGATGATCGGCAACATCGACGAACGGGTCACTCGGTCCAGGTCACAGCAAATCTCGCACTTCGCTCATTCTGCTTTTGTTGCTAATTTTGAGCCCCGAGATGTTGGACACGCTATGACGGATCCTGATTGGGTCAATGCCATGCATGAGGAGCTTGAGAATTTTGAGCGAAATCGGGTTTGGGTTCTAGTTCCACCTCCTCCTGAGTGTAAGCCTATTGGGACAAAATGGGTTTTCAAAAACAAGCAAGGAGAGGATGGCCACGTTGTTAGAAACAAGGCCAGGCTTGTAGCGAAGGGTTATAGTCAGAAGGAGGGGATAGACTATGAGGAGACGTTTGCTCCTGTAGCTCGTTTGGAGGCAATTAGGATACTCTTGGCCTTTGCTACATCCAAAGGTTTCAAACTTTTTCAAATGGATGTCAAGAGTGCCTTCTTAAACGGCTACATAGAAGAAGAAGTTTATGTTGAGCAACCCCCCGGTTTTGAAAATCCTAAGTTTCCAAACCATGTTTTTAAACTCCACAAAGCTTTATATGGTTTGAAACAAGCCCCTAGAGCCTGGTATGATAGGTTGAAAACCTTTTTGCTTGCTAAGGGTTTTAAAATGGGATGTGTAGATAAAACGCTCTTTCTCCTCAGGCAAGGCAAAGACACTCTCTTGGTCCAGATTTACGTGGATGATATCATTTTCGGTGGTTCTTCTCACGCTTTGGTTGCCAAGTTTGCAGATACCATGAGCAGGGAGTTCGAGATGAGCATGATGGGCGAGCTGACATTCTTTCTCGGGTTGCAAATTAAGCAATCCCGAGAGGGGACGTTTATGCACCAGGGCAAGTACACCAAGGACTTGCTGAAGCGGTTCGATATGGGTGAGGCCAAGCCTCTTCCAACACCCATGTCGACGACGACTGCCCTGGATGCGGATGTGGATGGAGAAGCAGTGGACCAGAAGGAGTACCGCAGCATGATCGGGTCGCTCCTCTACCTGACGGAGACACGCCCGGACATCCAGTTCGCGGTGTGTCTATGTGCGCGCTTTCAGGCGTCGCCGCGCACCTCTCACCGTCAGGCGGTGAAGCGGATTTTCAGGTACCTTCGTTTCACGCCTGAGTTCGGGATTTGGTATTCTGCTTCCTCCACCCTCTCCCTTTGCGGTTATTCGGATGCCGATTTTGCTGGTTGTCGTATTGAGCGCAAGTCCACTTCTGGGACTTGCCAGTTTATTGGTTCTTCTCTTGTTTCGTGGTCTTCTCGCAAGCAGTCTAGTGTCGCCCAGTCTACTACGGAGGCTGAGTATGTTGCTGCGGCTAGCTGCTGTTCCCAGTTGCTCTGGATGATGGCCACTTTGCGTGATTTTGGTCTGAACTTTTCTCGCGTGCCTTTGCTTTGTGACAGCACGAGTGCCATTAGCGTTGCTAAGAACCCCGTGCTTCACTCGAAGACCAAACACATTGATGTGCGCTTTCATTTCTTGCGAGACCACCAGGAGAAGGGTGATATCGACCTTCGCCATGTCGATACTCATCATCAACTGGCTGATATTTTCACCAAGCCTTTAGACGAATCAACCTTTAACCGGTTGAGGGGTGAGCTTGGTGTGTGTTTCCCTTTTTAGATGGGGGAAACATTTTGGATCTTGTATATTTGACTGACTCTTTTGTCTTTCTTTTCTTTTGTATTTCAGCATACGCATTTACATTCTAAGCTTCATGTTTATAATCACTAGAATGTAACTATGCTCTATGTAGTATGCTCCGAAGCTTATGTTGATGCTTGTAGCTTATGCTCTTCCTGATCACTAGTACATGCTGTGAGCTGAGCTATTTTGAAATGGTGAATTTGCTTAATAACTTAAAATCTAAAAATGTTCACCATTGAGATATGCAACTAGCATGTGTAGGATGTGTTGAGTTCACTCGTGCTTTTCATATATGCTAGGTTGCCATGTCTCTAGTTCTGAGTCATTCACTTGCTTGGTCTATACATATCATGTTTAAAATTTGAACCAAGTTTTAGTGAATTGAAAAGATCGAGATGGGATTGCTTGTCAACACATCACGGTATCGAGACTGTTTCTCGTTGCACTTTGAGTTAAACTTGAGCCGTGTAGTGTATGACCGAAACCGTAGCCTTAAGCTTCTGATTGCTTCGGCATAGGCTTCGCTCGGTTGAAAAGTTAGGCAATGACAAGCTTTCAACCTCTCGCAATCACATGCTAATAATTGACCTTGTGTAATTTCACCGCTGCAACTCCGATCTAAAGTTGAATTCACAAGTGTATGTTTCATTCTTAAGCATGATGTTTGAACTTTGCTAGGGGTAGTTCACTTTGCATACATGTTTAGCACCTGTTCAGACTCCTGTCTATACATTACTAGTGCTATTTTGATGGTGAATCCTTTTTGACTCAAAACTGCTCTTTTTGCTCATATGTTCATATTTCATATCTGGTGATCAGTTTGAGCCTTTGCTGAGCTTGTATACCGTTGTTGAGTCATTGGAGTTATACTGTTTAGAGCATCTTTGCATTCTCCTGAATATATGCCTGAAGCTGCTAACTTGCATTTTGACTCATATGCATGTTGGAAGGGGGAGAATCTCCCATGTTCGCACTTTTTGTTGGTGCCTTTTCTGATGGGGAGAGTACTTTACTTGATTAGTGCATTTTCAACTAAGGGGGAGAATTTGCAAATCATTTGTGCTTCCCGAGTGTCCATTTGAGGGGGAGTTCCCAGGAGGAGAGTTTGCATGTCTCCTGGATGTTCAACTAAGGGGGAGTTTTGCTGTCTCTTGCTGGCCGAAAGGCATTGGTATCGAGCTTTCTTTGCTAGTTGTGTTGAGCCTCTGTGCCTCTATCTTGAGGGACTAGCATTTTGCTTCGATTTTCCAATTGGTATTTGCTAGCGGTGTTGAGCCTGTTCTACCTCTTCTTGAGGGCTAGCTTTGCTTTGCTTGGTTGCGTCGAGCCGTTGCCCATGTCTTTGGGGACCAAGTTCTTTCGCTCTTTCCACTTGACCTTCTTCGGCTTTGCTATGCTTTTGGGTCATTTGGTTGAGTTTTCTCCTTCTCCTTCCTCCTTCTTCCTTATTCTTCTTTTCATTATGATTTGTGTGAGTAGTTGACAATGCACTCATCAAGGGGGAGATTGCGGATACATGGGTGTATGCCGGGTCTCTGAGTGTTGAGTGATTGTCAACTGGGATGATGCGCATGTTCTTTGGCTTGTGTTGTGCATGTGTCGAGCACGGATACAGTGATCGACGGCGAGGTGAAGGTCAAGTTGAGACGTGCCGTGCCGATGGACCGGGTGCGGTGAAGGATGGGCGTGCCATGTGGCGAACGTGCCATGCCGAGGTACCGAGCAGTGAAGGGCGGACGTGAGGCTTGGACTGAGGGACCAGAGGCCCGAGGATCAGCTGTGGTGGATGGCAGCCTGTGACGACGACAAGTGAAGAAGTGCGGTCATGTGTTGCCTGAGTCGTGGACTCAGGGACACGTGTCGGTGGACGGGGTGCACGGGCTGTGCATCCCCTCTACGATGTCGGTTTGGTGGTAGAGCCAGGGAAAAACCATCGGATGGACGGTTTCCAGGTTTGGGCCTCAAAACCTGGGCGTGGACGGTTTCCGAGTTTGGCCACAAAACTCGGGCTGAGGGTTTTCGAGTTTGGCCACAAAACTCGGGCTGAGGACGGTTTCCAGGTTTGGGCCTCAAAACCTGGGCGCTGAGGGTTTGCTGAGTTTGGCCTCAAAACTCAGAAGCTGGTGGGCTGGTTTCCCGGTTTGGGCCTCAAAACCGGGGGTTGGCTGGAAAAGGCTGGTTTCCCGGTTTGGGCCACAAAACCGGGGGTGCAGAGCGAGGGCGGCACGTGGCGGCGATCCGGAGGTTGCGTCGAAACAACGCTTCGGTTTGTGCGGGCGTGGCCGTCGGATACACCTACCACTGAGTTGGTCCAGAATAACCCTAGGGTTTAGCTGGTTCGCTCTGTAATTAGAATAGAGAGGGGTAGAGTAGGAAATAGACTTAGGCTAGTAGTAGGATAAGTAGTCGGGAGACACCCTCCTCCCAAATATCTCAGTCATTTTGCTCTTTCGCACTTAGGGTTTCCTGCTCTCCCATCCCCTGCTGTAGCTAGCTGAGATCCGCAGAGAGACTTGCCTCTGTGTACTGTTGATTTGAGGAAGTGAGGCCGTATCCTCACTGTTGTAGCGTGTGGTAGCCACACGGTTGCAATTCGTGGTTGTGATTCGCATTTTGTTCGTGTTCTTCGCGGAATCCTTTTTCTCCATGATTTTCTCTTCGCTTGATCTCTTTGCTCGGTTCATCTTTTGCAAAACCGTTTGAACCAAGTTGTTCTAGATCGTGAGGCACTTCTTTCCACCGAAGGAATTCTCCTCTAACCTCACGGTCTAGGAGATCGATCGATTGTCGTTTCGGGTCAAGTTTTCTCCCCTCCCCCGAAATTCTTTGATTCATCGATTTGGAGATAGGTTCGAGCCATGATCTCTTAGAGATAGCTCACTATCCTCCTTATGACTCTACTCACCAAGTTTGAACCCTAGAGGTTTCGTTTTGGGTGGGATTGAGTCGAATCGGTGGACGAACCGTGGATTCACGGGGTGACCGGACGCTTGATCGTGTCGACCGGACGCTCAGGCTGTGCGTCCGGTGGTTGAACACTCGCTGTGTCCCTTTTGGTCTTGACCGGACGCTCCATTCCCTGTGTGACCGGACTCGACGGAGCTACTGTTCACGTGCGTTTTTGCTGTTCGACCGGACGCTCTGTACAAACGACCGGACGCTCCCTTCAGTGAGTCCGATCAGGAACAGAGAGGTTCCAGAACTGTTTTTCTGTGACCGGACGCGTCCGGTGCCTGGTGACCGGACGCTCTGGTGAGTCCGGTCAGTGCAGTCTTGCGTTGTTTCGTTCGTGGTTCGCTCGTTCGTTGACGGATTCGATTTCCGTCTTTTGCGTTGGCTTTCTAGAGTTGTGAAGTGTTCCGCTGTGCTTCTTGGAAGCATCCACCCTACATCTAGGGTCGTGGACACTAGCAAGCTCTAGGGTTTGTCTTTCGGGGTAATTCTCAGGACAGTGGCTCCTAGTTTCCGGAAGGAAAATTTGAAGCTCCCATTCACCCCCCCCCCCCCCCTCTGGTCGCTTTCTGGTTGCTTTTTGGTCCTTCAGCCCTTGAAGTTTGTGCAGAGTCTGTCTCTGAGGTTGGCCCAGGAATCCACAGTTCTGGGGCGAAGGTTGCTGTACCAAGTCTGTGCAATGTCACGAAGGATGATTACGAAAGACTTCGCCATTGTTGATTCATCTCCTCCTGCTGTGGCGATTGCCGCTTCATAGCTCATTATGAATTGGCGAGGGTCAGTGAGTCCGTCATAACGGGGCAGATTTTGTGGATTGTAGCATGGTGGCCAGGGTTGGGTTTGCAGTATTTGGGAGAGTGGTGATCTTGGGTCGTAGGGCTTCTGGTGTTGTTGGGCCCTTCGCTGAATGCGAAGGTTTGGCTCTCGCTCTTCTGGGTAAAGTTGGCGAAAATTTGGTGGTGGTGGGGGTGGTGGTGGCTGACGGGCATTGGCTTGATCCAACTCCTTATTACCCTCTTGAAGGGGCGGCATTTCTCTATCATTCCAACCCTCGGCTTTGGCTTCAGCTGTCGCGAGGGACTCTTCCATCCGGCGAAGCTGTTCCCTTGCTTCATCCGCCTTTTGCCTGATGGCGCGCAGCCGGTTGTGCCTTTCAAGCTGGTCTAGGTGCCTTTTCTTCTCCTGCAATTCAGCTTGGAGCCTGTCCAAAGCCTCGAGGCCCAACTCCTCTTCATCTCCTCTTCCACCTTCTCGGGAGGTGTGCGGGTGCGGCTGTGATACTAGCCGAGTGTGAGGTCCCGGGACCTCTGTCCCTAGGGTGACTTCTTCTTCTCCCGAAGGTTCCACATTTTCTTCTACAGGTTGAACCGTCACCGCGGCCTCTCTGGTTGTGCGGTTGTCTCTGGTTGAGGATGCTCTTCTGTTACCCGCCATTACGAACTTCGGATCCCCACGGACGGCGCCAAACTGTTGGGATCACACTAGCCCTTCCTCCGCACGTGTGCAGGGGAGTGGCGAAGGTGGCCAATTGTCAGAACCAAGAGCGAAGGTACTAGGGAAACTGGAACAGTGATGCTGTAGCTCTATTCCCAAAAAAATCCTCCCTATTACACTGTTCACCCCTTGGTATTTATAGGGGATACCAAAGGGCGCTGACCAAATTACAAAAGGGTACAAGAAAGATTCCTCTACGCTATACAACGGAAGGGCAGAATCGTACAAGCACACATAGTATTGAAACCCTAGCTTGCCCTCCCCATCTGTCCGCCGCCACCTGGCTTGCGCTCACCTTCGCCGGGACGCGAAGGTTAACTTCTCAGCTTCGTCAGTCGCGAGGCGCGCGTTCGCTTGCCACCCGTTGAGCTTGACCTTTCTTGCGAAGGTGCGCGACACGCGCGAGGGTTGTTCCTTGTTCTTCCCACGCTTCTTTCCTGCAAGAAACGTAAGACGACGGCGAAGGCCGAGTCGGTATCCGAGGGTTAGGAAATAAGGCCCGAGGGGCTTATCAAGTGACGAGGGTTTTCTCGACGGAACGCAGGGCATCACGAGGGTTGCCTCCTGACTCAGCCTGCGCGACGTCACTGCCGAGGGTTCTTTCCCCCAACAATCTAGGGTCGTGGACACTTGCAAGCTCTAGGGTTTGCTCTTGGGGTTGATTCTCGTGACAGTGGCAACAAGTTTCTGAAAAGAAATTTGAAGATCCCATTCAGCCCCCCCTCTGGTCACTTTCTGGTAGCACTTCCGGTCCTTCAATTGGTATCGGAGCGGGTTAAGGATCTTCCACCTTAGCCGGTTCCAGATCCACAGAAGGCGACATGGATCGCGGCGTGGGCAAACCACCGTTTTTTGATGGGACGAACTATGCGTATTGGAAGATACGCATGTCGGCCTATCTGCAGAGTTTTGGTTCTTCCATCTGGGATATTTGCAACTCTGCTGATTACGTGGTCTTGGCTGCTCGTGTGACTCAGCATCAGATCGATGAGCACGATGCCAATAGCCGAGCCTGTAATGCTCTTTTCTCATGCTTGAGCATGACGGAGTTTGATCGCGTTTCTCACCTCGCTACGGCTCGGGAGATTTGGGCTACCCTCATGCGTTTCCATGAGGGAACCACTCAAGTCAGAACCCATCTCTACGAGTCGCACAAGCGAGAGTATGAGAACTTTCAACACATGCCTGGCGAGAGCATAGAAAGTTTATTCGCTCGATTTCAGGTGATTGTCAACAGGATGAGGGCTAACAAGGAGCTGTTGCCTTTCGACGATCATGAGAGAGCTTTAAAGCTTTTGCACTCTCTCGATCGGTCGGTGTGGGACTCAAAAGTTCAGGCGATCATCGAATCACCTAACTATGAGACCCTCACATGCGACGAGCTCTTCAGTAAGCTCAAGTCCAGTGAGATTGACGCCATGGCGAGGGCTTCTTATGAAAATCCTTCTGGCCCGTCGATGGCTTTGCTTTCTGGCTCCTCTGCTAACCCCTCTGGAGGATTTGCACTCTCTTCTCTTCTTTGTCATAGAGGAGCAGCTGGAGTTCATGGGGGATGACGAGTTGGCTTTGCTCGCCAACCGGTTCTCGCGGTTCCACAACAACCGCATGAACCGTCGCCGCGGAGGAGGACGCTCGGGGTGTTTCGAGTGCGGCGACCCCAACCACTTCATCGCCAATTGCCCAAAGAAGAACAAGCAAGTCTTCGGCAAGGCGGATCATGGGCACAAGTACGACTCCGGCAAGCGCAAGGAGAAGTACGTCCCTGCGAAGCACAAGCGAAAGGGCGGCTTCAACAAGGAGTACATCAAGACGAAGTACTTGGAGAAGGCCCAGGCTGAGCAGCGTGCATTCTTCGCCACGCTCAGCGACGTCGACGACTCAGATGATGACTCCGCTTCCTCAAGCGACGACGAGTCCGAGAAGAAGAAGAGGATCGAGGACAAGCTGAACGGTCTCTGCTTCTTCGCCGACAACAAGGGCTTCTGCACCATGGCCCTCGGCAAGGAGGCTGACGGTGAGCTGGAGGAGATCCCTCAGAACGACGACGACGACGACACCTCCCAGGTATCTCAGACCCACGAAGAGCTTTTTGCTGAGGTCGAGAAACTTACTGCCGCCCTTCTTAGTCAAGATAAGTTGCTTAGGCATGCTGATAGAGAGCGGAAGGAGTTTAAGCAGAAGTGGGAGGATACGGTGAAGGAACTTGAATCTGTCAAGTCCACCATTGTTGTCATCGAGGAGGAGGAGGAGTGTGAGATGTGCTCCACACACATGACTGATCTTCTCACTTTGAGAAGTAAGTATGCTGTGTTGGTAGGAGAGGTGGATGAGCTTAAGGCTAGATCCTCACTGTTGGGTGCGTGCAAGTCCTGTGCGGGCTTGCAATCCGAGTTGGCAGAGAAGAATGTCAAGATTGTGTCTCTTCAGAAGGCCAACTCGAGTAGCACTTGCTTGACTAGGTGCGCTTTGTGTGAGGGTTTGGAGATGGAGATTGTGAACGTGAAGCATGACAAGATGCAAACCGAGGAGGAAAACACATACCTTCGGACCATCATGTCATGGGTGTCTAGTGGTGAGCCGCAGCTTGGGATGATGATCTCCCAATTCAAGCGTGCTGCTGGAGGTCCAGGTGTAGGCTTTGCTCAGGGTGTTGAGTGTGCTTCATCCTTTGGGAAGATTGGAGAGTCGAGTGGTCTGAACCCGTATGAGAAGCCCAACTCCACCACTACTCCCAAGCTTACCAAGATTCCACCCAAAGAGCCTCTCAAGTCTAACACCAAGGATGGGGTGTTTGTTGAACCTCCGAGAGCTCCACCCAAGAAACAGTCGTGGGCTCCAAAACCAAACCACCTCAAGAACAAGCTAGACACAATGCCACCTATCCAAGAGGAGCTTATGCCACAGAAGGGCAAAGTGATCCATACCCACTACCGTGAGTACCAACAACCCCCTATGAGAGCGGTGAGGTACCATTGTGAGCACTGTGGGAGAGATGGACACTTAAGTGAGTTTTGCTTTCGGCGCAAGAGAGAGGCGCGCCGTGCAAAGGAGATGAACAACACAGACATGTACCATCCTTTCCATGATGTACATGTGCTGAATGTTCAGAGACATGCTGCTAGGTCTAGAGGTCCGAAACCTCAAGTTCCTAGGCCTAGGCTGCGAGGAGGTCGTGCCCGGCGGGAGCCTGCAATTGTGGGCTATGGACCCCGTGGCAGTGGCTTTGTAGTTGAGCGTTTCCCCCACCGTGTTTTGAGTATCGCGATGGACGCTCTTCCCATAGCGGACCACGTTTTCCTCTATGTGGTGATCGCTCTTCCCGTAGGCGTACTAGGAATGGTTTTTCTGCTAACCGTTCTTTTGAGCAGCCGACCCAACACTGGTATTCTTCCTACTTCACTAACCCCAGTGTTGGACCGTATGCTCACCCTATGTCTTTTTATTGATTTAGGTAAAACGATTGGGGAACGTTTGGTTGGTGGATTCTGGTTGCTCCAGGCACATGACCGAAAACGCCAAGTGGTTCTCCAGTCTTAGTCCAGTCGCCGGAAAGGAATTTATCACTTTCGGCGACAATAGCAAAGGTAAAGTGTTGTCTCGTGGGTCGGTGCGAGTTAATGAGCACTTTGTGTTGCGCGATGTTGCTCTTGTTTCTAACTTTCATTTTAACCTGCTTTCTATTTCACAACTCTTTGATGACAATTATGAGATTCGTTTTAAGCCGAATCTCAGTCGTATTTTGGATCCTTAAGGCAATCTTGTATGTTTGATTTCGCCTTTTGGAAAAGTCTTTCGTGCGAATTTCTTGGAATCGTTTGGGATTTCTCGTTGTCTTTTGGCTGGACCTTCCTCCTCTGATCTTTGGAAGTGGCATAGGAGACTTGGTCATCTGAGCTTTGACTTGCCTGCAAGGCTTAGTTCACTTGGCCTAATCCGAGGATTGCCCAAGTTGTCCATGGAGAAGGATCTTGTTTGCCATTCTTGTAGACATGGGAAGATGGTTGCCGCTCCCCACCATCCAGTGACTCAGGTCATGACTAAGCGCCCTGGAGAGCTTTTACACATGGACCTTGTTGGTCCGGCTCGGGTGAGCTCGGTTGCGGGAAGTGGTACGTGCTTGTTGTTGTTGACGATTTTTCGAGATATTCGTGGGTTTTCTTTTTAGCTGAGAAAACTGAGACTTTCTCCCTTGCTCGCAATCTGATTTTGTGTCTTCAGAATGAGTTCCCTATGAACTCAATGCGAGCAATTCGTAGTGATAATGGTTCCAAATTCAAGAATTCGGATTTTGAGAAGTTTTGTAACTCTTTGGGCTTGGAGCATCAGTTTTCTTCCCCCTACACACCGCCACAAAATGGTGTTATAGAGAGGAAGAATCGGACCCTTGTAGAGATGGCCAGGACGATGCTCGATGAGCATAGGACTCCCAGGCGGTATTGGGCCGAGGCTATGAGCACTGCATGCTACATTTCCAATCGCATTTTTCTCCGAGCCTTCTTGAAAAAGACTTCTTATGAGTTGCGTTTTGGAAAACAGCCCAAGGTGAGTTATTTTAGAGTTTTTGGTTGCCATTGTTTTATACTCAAAAAGGGCAATTTGGACAAGTTCGAGTCTCGTTCTTCTGACGGTGTATTTTTGGGTTATGGCACTCACACTCGAGCTTATCGTGTACTTAACCTTGATACTAACCGAGTCATGGAGACAACTGATGTCACCTTCGACGAGACCATGGTTTGTTCTTCTTCTCATTTTGAGCGTGCAGGTGATCATGAGGTTGGCGAGCCTCTCTTTGATGATGAGGACGAGGGTGCTGAAGGGATGGATGACCCAGCACCACCTCCACCTGCTGTTCCGCAAAGAGCGGCCTCTACAACCACTCACGGCCCCGACCCTTCTTCCTCGACTACTTGGGGGCCGTGGGATCCGCCACCTCGAGCGGTATCTTTTTTACCCGAGGAGGCACCAGCTGCTGTTGAGGGGGAGGTTTCTTCTGCTCGGGAGGCGCCACGACACATCCAGCGCCAACACCCGCCTCAACAGATGATCGGCAGCATCGGCGAACGTGTCACTCGGTCAAGGTCACAACAAATCTTTCACTTTGCTCATTCTGCATTTGTTGCTGATTTTGAACCCCGAGATGTTGGACACGCTTTGACGGATCCGGATTGGGTCAATGCCATGCATGAGGGGCTTGAGAACTTTCAGAGAAATCGGGTTTGGGTTCTTGTCCCACTTCCTCCTGAGTGTCACCCTATTGGGACAAAATGGGTTTTCAAAAACAAACAAGGAGAAGATGGCCATGTTGTGAGAAACAAGGCCAGACTTGAAGCCCAGGGGTATAGTCAGAAGGAGGGGATAGACTATGAGGAGACTTTTGCTCCTGTAGCTCGTTTGGAGGCAATTAGGATACTCTTGGCTTTTGCTGCATCCAAAGGGTTTAAACTTTTTCAAATGGATGTCAAGAGTGCCTTCTTAAACGGCTACATAGAAGAGGAGGTGTATGTGAAACAACCCCCCGATTTTGAAAATCCCAAGTTTCCAAACCATGTTTTTAAACTTCACAAAGCTTTGTATGGTTTGAAACAAGCCCCTAGACCCTGGTATGATAGGTTGAAAACCTTTTTGCTTGCTAAGGGTTTTAAAATGGGATGTGTGGACAAAACTCTTTTTCTCCTCAAGCAAGGCAATGACACTCTCTTGGTCCAGATTTACGTGGATGATATCATTTTCGGTGGTTCTTCTCACGCTTTGGTTGCCAAGTTTGCAGATACTATGAGCAGGGAGTTTGAGATGAGCATGATGGGCGAGTTGACGTTTTTCCTTGGGTTGCAAATCAAGCAATCTCGAGAGGGAACGTTTGTGCACCAGGGTAAGTATACCAAGGATATCCTGAAGAAATTCGATATGGGTGAGGCCAAGCCTCTTCCAACACCCATGTCGACCACGATGACCCTGGATGCGGACAAGGATGGAGAAGCAGTGGACCAGAAGGAGTACCGGAGTATGATCGGGTCGCTGCTGTACCTGACGGCGACACGCCCGGACATTCAGTTCGCCGTGTGTCTTTGCGCGCGATTTCAGTCTTCGCCACGCACCTCTCAGCGTCAGGCGGTCAAGCGCATTATGAGGTACTTATGCTTCACTCCAGAGTTTGGGATTTGGTATTCTGCTTCCTCCACTCTCTCCCTTTGCGGTTATTCTGATGCCGATTTTGCTGGTTGCCGCATTGAGCGCAAATCCACTTCTGGGACTTATCAGTTTATTGGTTCTTCTCTTGTATCGTGGTCTTCTCGCAAGCAGTCTAGTGTCACCCAGTCTACCATGGAGGCTGAGTATGTTGCTGCGGCTAGCTGCTGTTCCCAGTTGCTTTGGATGATGGCCACTTTGCGTGATTTTGGTCTAAGATTTTCTCGCGTTCCCTTGCTTTGTGACAGCACGAGTGCTATTAGCGTTGCTAAGAACCCCGTGCTGCACTCTAAGACCAAACACATTGATGTGCGCTTTCATTTTCTGCGAGACCACTATGAGAAGGGTGATATCGACCTTCGCCATGTCGATACTCATCATCAGTTGGCAGATATTTTCACCAAGCCTTTGGACCAATCAACTTTTGCTAGGTTAAGAGGCGAGCTTGGTGTGTGTTTCCCCTTTTAGATGGGGGAAACATTTTGACTTTTGTATCATAAACTGACTTGGTGTTTTTCAATTGGTATCTTTTCTGCATTTTATCTTGCATATTTACATTCAGAGCTTCATGTATATAATCTTTAGAATGTGACTATGTTCTGTACAGTATATGCTCCGATGGTTTATGATGATGTTGTAGTTTATGCTCCTTCTGATCACTGATACATGTTGAGAGCTGAGCTATTTTATGAATGGTGAATTTGATTAATGAACATAAAACTTGAAAATGTTCACCATTGAGATATGCAACTAGCATGTGTAGAATGTGTTGAAATCACTTGTGCTTCTCATATATGCTAGGTTGCTATGTCTCTAGTGTTGAGTCATTCACTTGTTTGGTATGTTCATATTCTGCTTTAATTCTGAACCAAGTTAAGTAAATTGGAAAGATCGAGATGGGATTGCTTGTCAGCACATCACAGTTTCGAGACTGTTTCTCATTGCACTTTAAGTTAAACTTGAGTTGTGTAGTGTATGATCGAAACTGTTGTTTTAAGCTTCTAATTGCTTCTGCATAGGCTTCGCACAGTTGAAAAGTTAGGCAATGACAAGTTTTCAACCTTTCGCAATCACATGCTGAAATTTGAACTTGTGTAATCTTTTAACCGCTGCAACTCTGATAAAATTTGGATACACAAGTCTATGTTTCATTCTATAGCATGATGGTTGAACTGTGCTAGGGGTAGTTCACCTTGTATACATGTTTGGCACTTGTTTGACTTCCTGTCTATACATGCTCAGTGCTATTTTGATGGTGAATACCTTTTTGGCTGAAAACTGCTCATTTTGCTCCAATGTTCAGATTTCGTATTTAGTGATCAGTTTGAGCCTTTGCTAGCATTCTGTGCATATTGTTGAGTCATCGGATCAGCACTTTTTCGAGCATCTTCATATTCTATCGACTATATTTCTGAAGCTGCTAACTTGCATTTTGACTCATATGCATTTGGAGGGGAGATTCTTGATAGTGCATTTTCAACTAAGGGGGAGAAAATATTGCAAATCATGTGCTTTCCGAGTTGAACTAAGGGGAGAAATTAGATCAACTACGGGGAGATTTCCTGGTTGTGTGCACTATTTGAGGGGGAGTTGGCTCTCTGCTAAGTTTTTGAGCTGGTAACAGTTGGTTAGGAGCATTTTTGGTAGCTAGTTGTATTGAGCATTTGCCTCTTTCTTGAGGAACTAGCACCTTTGCTTTTATGCTCTTCAATTGGTATCAGGCTTTCTCGCTAGCGGTGTTGAGCCCGTTCTGCCTCTTCTTGAGGGCTAGCTCTTTTCTGCTTGACTTTCAATTTGTACTTCAATTGGTATCGAGCTTTCTCGCTAGTGGTGTTGAGCCTCTTCTACCTCTTCTTGAGGGCTAGCTTTGCTTTGCTTGGTTGCGTCGAGCCGTTGCCCATGTCTTTGGGGACCAAGTTGTTTTGCTCTTTCCACTTGACCTTCTTCGGCTTTGTTATGCTTTTGGGTCATTTGGTCGAGTTCTCTCCTCTTCTTCCTTCCTTCCTCTATTCCATTATGATTTGTGTTGGTAGTTGACAATGCACTCATCAAGGAGGAGATTGCGGATACATGGGTGTATTCCAAGTCTCTGAGTGATGAGTGATTGTCAACTGGGATAATGCGCATGTTCTTTGGCTTGTGTTGTGCAGGTGTCGAGCACGGATACAGTGATCAAAGGCAAGGTGAAGGTCAAGTAGAGACGTGCCGTGCCGATGGACCGAGAGTGGCGAAGGGCGGACGTGAGGCTTGGACTGAGGAACCGGTGGCCTGAGGATCAGTTGTGGTGGCTGACATCCTGGCACAGCGACGAGCGAAGACTTGCGGGCATGGTGTTGCTTGGGTCGAGGACCTGGGGACACGTGTCAGTGGACGGGGTGCACGGGCGGTGCATCCCCTCTACGGCTCGGTTTGGTGGTTGAGCCACAGAAAAACCACCGAGTGGACGGTTTCCAGGTTTGGGCCTCAAAACCTGGGCGCTAATGGTTTCCGAGTTTGGGCCACAAAACTCGGGCTGAGGACGGTTTCCAGGTTCGGGCCTCAAAACCTGGGTGCTGCGGGTTTTTGAGTTTGGGCCACAAAACTCAGGCGATGGACAGCTGGATTCCCGGTTTGGGCCTCAAAACCGGGGGATGGTCGTGAAGGCTGGTTTCCCGGTTTGGGCCTCAAAACCGGGAGCGAAGTCTGGGAAAAGGACGTGCAGAGCGGTGGCGGCACGTGGCGGAAATCAGTGAGGTTGCGTCGAGGCAACGCTACCAGTTGAGCGGGCGTGGCCGTCGGATCACCACCTACCACGAGTTGGGCCAGAATAACCCTAGTGTTTAGCTGGTTCGCTCTGTAATTAGTTAGGGGTAGAGTGGGAATTAGAATTAGGATAAGTAGAGGGAGACACCCACCTCCCATCCCATCTCAGTCATTTGCTCTTTCACTCCTAGGGTTTTCCTGCTCTCCCATCCTCTGTTGTAGCGAACTGAGATCCACAGAGAAGACAATCATACCTCTGTATTCATGAGATTTTGAGGAAGTGAGACCGTAATCTCACTGTTGTAGCGTGTGGTAGCCACACGGTTGCAAATTTGTGGTTGTGATTCACGTTTTGTTCTTGTTCTTCGTGGATTACTTTTCTCCATGATTTTTCCGTTGATCGATCTCTTTGTTCGTTGCGTCTATTGCGATTCCGTTTGAACAGAGATGTTCTAGATTGTGAGGCACTTCTTTCTATCGAAGGAATTCTTCCTTAACCTCACGAGCTAGTAGATCGGTCGATTTTCGCTTCGGATCGAGTTTTGCTCCCTTTGCCCCGAATTCTTCCGATTCACCGATTGGAAGTTAGGTTCGAGCCATGATCTCTTAGGGATAGCTCACTAACCTCCTAGGAACTCCTCATACCAAGTCTAAGCCTTAGAGCTTTTGATTCGTAGGAGATCGAGTGAATTTCGCGGAAGAACTGTGCTGAATCGGGACCATCGGATGCTCTGTTCGTGAGCATCGGACGCTGAGTTCATATCATCGGTGCGTCAGTTGCCACGTGTCATCTGACAGTGATTTCAAAGGAGCATTGGACGCTGACCATCAGAGCATCCGTTGCCATCGGACGCGCCGGAGGTCTAGCATCGGATGCTAGGGCTTCACTGTAGCCAGCATCCGATGCCAGTCCAGTAAGTCCCAGACTTGTTGATTTTGCATCGGAAGCTTCCAATGCTCTGACATCGGACGCTGCCAGCTTCCGATGCAGGTGTTTCTACGCTGTTTCGTTCGTAGTTCGTTCGTCCGTTGTCATTTTTGATTACCGGCTTTTGCGTTGGGTTTCTAGAGTTGTGTAGTGTCTCGTTGTGCTTCTTGGAAGCATCCACCCTACATCTAGGGTCGTGGACACTTGCAAGCTCTAGGGTTTGCTCTTGGGGTTGATTCTTGGGACAGTGGCAACAAGTTTCTGAAAAGAAATTTGAAGCTCTCATTCACCCCTCCTCTGGTCGCTTTCTGGTAGCACTTCCGGTCCTTCACGGCTCAACATTTCAAATTCAGCGCCATTAGGAGAAATAATGACTACACCAACACCTTGGCCCTCCTTACAAGCCGATCCATCGAAATAAAGTTTCCACGGTGTAAAAGTAAAGTAACTGATTTCATCTTCTAAATTAATACCATGTTCAATAATGAAATCAGCAAGAACTTGACCTTTTAATACTTTCAACAGTTCATAAGTCAAGTCATATTCAATTAATGCATATGCCCATTTGCCTATCCTTCCACTAAGGATTGGCCGATATAACATGTGCTTAATCACATCGGCCTGACATGCAACAACACATGTACTAGACAACAAATAATGTCTCATTTTAGCACAAGCATAGTGCAATGATAAACATAACTTCTCAATATGGGCGTACCTTGTCTCAGGATCAAGAAGGCGGCGACCAATATAAGCAATCACATACTCTTTACCTTCGTCTTCTTGCGTCAAGACAGCTCCTATGACCTTCTATTCGGCAGCAATATATAGTTTGAAAGGAACTCCTCTCCTAGGTGCACGAAGAATCGGTGGAGATGACAAATATTCCTTTATTTTCTCAAATGCTTCTTGTTGCTCTGCCCCCCAAGTGAATTCAGATTTGTCCTTCAACTTTAGTATGGGGGTAAAAGGAATAATCTTCCCGGACAAGTTTGCAATAAATGTTCTCAAGTAGTTCACCTTCCCTAAGAACTTCTGCAAGTCCTTTTTACATGTAGGTGTCTAAACGTTCTTAATCTTCTCTATCCTCTTAGGATCAATCTCTATGCCCTTGTCATGAATAATAAATCCTAAGAACTTCCCAGCCAACACACCAAAAGCACATTTCAGTGGGTTCATCTTCAATCCATAGCGGCACATCCTTTCAAACGCAAGACGCAAATCGGCTAAATGAGATACATGAGCAGCCGATTTGATCACAATATCGTCAATGTACACTTCCATGATCACACTAATTAGATCATGAACTATCAAATTCATAGCGCGTTGATAAGTGGCACCTGCATTCTTCAATCCAAATGTCATTACGACCCACTCAAAGAGACCAACAAACCCAGGACAAATGAAGGTCGTTTTAGACATGTCTTCTTTGGCCATAAATATCTGATTATAACCAGTGTTGCCATCAAGAAAACTAACAATCTGGTGCCCTGAGGCATCATTAATAAGCATATCGGCTATAGGCATAGGATATTCATCCTTAGGAGTAGCTCAATTTAAGTCTCTAAAATCAATACAGACCCTGATCTTCCCAGTGTCCTTCTTTTTAATACGCACAATATTTGAGACCCACTCCCCATACCTGCATGGTTGAATAAACCCCACTTGTAACAACCGATTAATTTCTTCTTTAATCCGGTCATATATTGTAGAGTTAAAACGGCGAGGATACTGTTTGAAAGGCCTGAACCCAGCTTTGATGGGGAGCCGATGTTCAACAAGCTCTCGACTCAATTCGGGCATCTCCGTTTAATCCCATGCAAAGCAGTCAACATATTTTCTCAAAAGCGCGATTAACTCCAGTTTATAATCGGCTTCTAAGTTTTGATTCACAAATGTTAGCCTAGGTACAGAACCATCCCTAATATCAACTTGTTCCAAGGGGTCGGCCGATGTGAAACCTTGGCCCAACTTATTGAGCTCATCAATAGCTTCACAAGCATCGATCTTAGAAGTTTGATATTGTTCAACACGATGTTTTAACCAATCAACATTAGCATCCATTAAGACAATTACATGATAATATTGAGCCGATTGTCAATCGGCTTTAGAGATACCCGTACAAAACATTCCTTAGTAACACTAATGAATTGAAAATCAGAAAGGTTCTGACCAGATAAGCAAGCAATAGCATCATGCCCCCCGAGTAAAGGAGCATCAGTTGCAGCAACATAGGCCGATGAATCTGAGTGCACAATATCTACATCATCGCCCACCCATTGAATGAGAAACTGATGTAGACTAGAAGGGATGCATCGATTAGCATGAATCCAATCACGCCCAAGTATAAGGTTATAGCTACCTTGTACATCGGCGATGAAGAAAGCAGTCGCCAAAGTCTTGCTCCCAATAGTAAGCTCCATGGACGCAACTCCTTTGGCCAGGATAGGATCTCCTCCTCCTACTCCAGTGATGATCATGTTGGTCTTGACCAGCTCTTCATCAGTGCCACCAAGCTTCTGGTAAAGCGAGTATGGCATCAGGTTCACAATTGCCCCACTGTCGACCAACATCCTGTGAACTGGTGTACCATTGATATGGCCTTTTATATGTAATGGCTTGAGATGATTGACAGAGTCTTCCGGCTTCTGAAACATGGCACTCTGTGTAACAAAGTTAAACTCCGTTGCTGTCGAATCATCTCTGACCACATAGTAATCAGCAGAAAGTAAATCACATTGACCTCCGTTCTTTCCGGAGAAGGTTCGTAATCCACCATCTCCTCATCTTGTTCCTCAGGAGCATTTTCACTGGTCGTGGCAACACCAGCAGAGGAGATAAGATCATCTGGGCACGCGTCAGAGCCCACTGGAACATCAGGAACCGATTTAGTCAGCTCAGAATCTGGTCCGGTTGGCTTACCACATGACTTAGTAGCGGCCGACTTAGCCAGTTCGAGATCTAAACCGATCGGTCCTTGTTCTGACCTGGTCGGCTCAGGATCTGACCTAGTCGGCCCAGGATCCGACCTGGTCGGCCCCGAAGCCGATTTGGCAGGCTCAGTATCTAGACTGGTTAGCTTAGGATCTGACCTGCTTGGTTCAACAACCGTTGTAGTCGGTTTTTTATTAATAAAACCCGACTCTTCACCTCCCCGCTTCCCTTGAGGAAATATGCGATGCGTTGAGTTGAATATGTCTTCTCTCATTTTCTCAAGTTGCTCCCGCCTTTGCTTGTTACATCGAGCTCTTTGCAACTTCCTCCGTTGAGTTTTACTCAAACCAGGGGGACACCACCTAGGCTGAGTATATCTGGGATCCCGCTCAACTGACCTTTTCTCTTCCACTCCGACCGCAACATTTGGAGCTTCTTCTTGCATCTTTGCTGGAGTTGGACTCTCGATCACCATCGGCTCAGCTTCACTAATAACGGGAGCCTCCATAGAACCGATTGTAATTATGGGAACGGGATCAGGTTTGGCTAGGGAAGCAGCAGGAGCATGTTGTACCCTTTTAGGCACATAAACTTGTCGTACATGTGTCTTCCCTGTTTCTTGAGAAGTTAAAGTCCTTGACGTGATCAGTTGATTCTGATTTACACCACTAGAGCTCGGTTGACCATCCAACCAGTTGAATACTGACACCCTTGGAGGTTGGTTAGTAGTCATTTTCCAGCTCGGTTGGTAATACATGGCTGGTGGCACAAGATATGGCACCCACACTCCTTGGGGCCCCCATTGTGGGGGTGGTGAAATAGGAGGAGCCCACTGAGGCCTATAAGGAGTAGTTCTCGGCGCTGGGGATGCTACTTGAGACACCACCAGCTGCTTAGAGTTTCTATCTTCTCGCTTCGGAGGAGTAGACTCTCTTTTTTTAATGGACGATTCTAGGAATCGACCTTTTGTTCTTTGTATTTAGCCATAAGTTTATCGAAAGTGCACGGCTCCCTGACAACCTTCCCCTTATTCTTCTCCACATTAGTTTTCCAGGTACCAACTTTAGGTTTCCGTGGGACAAATGTGCATAAAACATGCACTCCAGAAGGGGTAGAGCTGCTGGAACCAGTTAAACCGACTGGGGCAACCGACTTGTTTATTTTAGTTGAGCTAGAAGGGGCTAGACTGGCCTGGTCAGTCCTTCGATCTGATTGAGCCGGCTGTCCTGAAGAAGGGCCAGACTAGTCGGTTTGAGGACCCGACCTGGTCGGTCTTTGCTGCGCTGCCATGGTCTCAAACCACCTTTGCTTGTTCAGGTGTCTTGCCGATCCGGCAGTAATCATGAGTTTGCTTTTGCCATCATCGCCTTTCTCAAGCACCACTTTGCGCCACGAATTATTCTCAGCATTCGGTGCAACCCGTGATTCACCGATAACGACATTCTTGCCTGTAGTCGTATCGGCCTGCTCCGGACGAATTAAAATAGCAGGACTTCCTGCTTCCACCATATGAACTGGAAAGGGAGTAGTATCAACTTGCATCTCGGTGAGACTCAATCATCCTTCATTAAGGGTCGATTGGACTTGTCGTTGGAAAACATTGCAGTCATTAGTGGCATGAGAAAAAGAATTATGATATTTACAATAAGCCCTTCTCTTTAATTCGTCGGGTGATGGTAACGTATAATTAACTTTAAGATAACCGAATTTAAGCAATTCTGCAAAGATTCGGTCACACTTGGAGAAATCGAAAGTAAATTTTACTTCCTCATCCCGATTCTTCTGAATCGGTTTGAGAGAGGGAAAAGTGACCAATTTATTTTGTGCTGGCCACAAGAACTCACCAGCATGACAATCTTTAGATTCATTGTTCAAACTATCAGAATATGTTTCAACAATACGTACATTCGGCCGATGAGACTTGTGTGGATCGTGAGGCTCTTTAAGGCGCGATTCAATTGAAATAGCCTTTTGTAAAAGTTGATTTACATTAAAAATTCGAAATGTTCGAGTTTATCCTTAATTTCTCGACGTAAACCAGCAAAACATAAGTTTGTTAGGTCTTTATCAGAAATCATTAAATGAAAACACCGGCTCTTAATTTCCTTAAAATGTTTAAAGAAATCAACTACAGGCGCACTACGCCCTTGATGAACCGATGCGAGATGTGATAGCCTAGTTTCTTGGACTCCATCAGAAAAGTGATTATGAAATTTTTCTTCTAATTCAGCCCAAGAACTAATAGAACATGAAGGTAATGAAGTAAACCAAGCAAAAGCTGTACCAGTAAGAGATGAAGGAAAATGGGTACATTCATGAAATCTAAGGTACTAGCTTCGCCCATTTCCGCAAGAAACATACTAACATGTTCCATAGTCGATTTACTACCATCACCACTAAATTTATAAACCTCTGGTACTCTCCAACCATCAGGTACCTTGATAAAATCAAAGTGTGGAGGGTACGGTTTAAAGTAAGTGGTCCTACTCGGTTTGATTTGGACTCCCAAGCTACTCTCGAGGGATCTAGTTATTTCCTCTTTGAACCGATTTAAGGCTCGGCCAAAATCGGTTGCGGCGGGGTTGGGAGCACCACCATGTATTGGGATCCGACTCGGAGACATCGGTGGATTGGGTAATACAATACCCTGACCCACCGAAGTTCTATTTATTGTTGTTGCTCCCTAGTCGGTTCGTGCAGTCTGACCAGAAGTGTTAGTGGTATGTGCATATGTACTAGCCCCATTATAACTGGTTCTATCGGTCTCGTTTGTGAAGAGACCCGATTGCATTTGGCCAGAATTTAGATGTGAGATTTGGTTCTCAAAGAAATTCAAAGGCATACCAAACTGTGGTTGTTCGGTCGAATGATTAGGGTCGACGGTCTTACCCTCTAACTTATCCATGCGAGTGCTATGTAATTTAAATGAATGTTGAATGGTATTGGTAATAGCTTTTGTAATGCCATCTAGCATTACTAAATAATTAGCATGAGTAGGGTAAGGATCATCATGTACCTCAGCATTTACCTTTTCAGTAGCATCTTTAGCGGTTTTAGTTGATGCAGTAGAAACTATCTCGCTGAAGTCTGGCTCTTTGTCCTGAGTGACCTTGCCGCGCTAATCCTTTGAGCAGCTTTGCAGAAAAACCTTCAAGGCGGCGTCGAGTTTGGCATGTGCTTGTTGCTTCAACTCGTCGGGAGGCTCTTCAATACCCGAAGGACAGATGATGTTATCTTTGTCTGTGGAACCATCCTTGCCGCCCATGTTGGTAATAGATGAAATATGATTTTGCTTGATCCTCCCCAGTGGAGTCGCCAAAATGTGTGTTGACGTCGGAAGTGATCCGAATCACACACCAGCAGGGCTAGAACGCCCGAAGAGGTTGCAGATCAACCTGAGATAGCATACAACGTGGATAAACCGACGAAACTGATCTGGAGACCGGTTTGGGCCGATTTAGGGCTTGATTCCTCGTGTTGATAACTCTAGAACTTCTCCCGGGAAAACCCGTCGGGGAGGAGCACATAGAGATTGTTCTAGGACCAGTAAGGCCGCCTAGAATGCCGCCGAATCCCGCCGGGAGATGCGACGAACAGCAGGGTAGAAATGAAAAAATGGTAAAGGGTTGTAGTAGGTAGATTTGACGATTAGGGTTGGATGCCTCAATCGGCCATGATCCTCTCATATATATACAGGGGGTTGGTCTTATCCTAGTAGGAAACATCTTCAGATCGTGATCTCCAAGTTTCCTACTCGAACTCCATCAAAATATGAAATTAAAGAGTCCAATCTAGACTAGAAAAGGCAAACCTGATCTAACCGATCCTTAAATCGGCCAAACCGGCTATTGAGGCCTCATTGTAGCCGATAATAGTCCAAATGACCAAATCGACTAAAAGATCTTTAGAATCCCTCAGATGCAATCATAGAAAAGATCTTAAAATCAGTATTTTGATAATCACTACCTCACCGCCTCCGACTAGCTTTACTTGGTCGGAAGTTTTGATGACCGGTCGGAAAATACCTGTAGCAATAATCAGATCGAGCGACCAGACCCAATCATGCCTGGAACAGTCGACTCACCGAATATAAAGTACTCAGAGATAGTCGCTCTTTACTTCGGCTCCAAATGCGACGATCCAAATGCGTCTTTTGACCATCTTGACAACAAAAGAACTTATTATATGATTCAGGACACTTTTGAGTGTCAACAACAATAATGTCAAAGTCAACTAGCTCCTTGTCCCGATTTTGATGTCCTTCTTTCTTTTTTTATGTCTTGCATCACTAGAATTTTAGAAAACCTACGAACACATCTTAACCCGCATGTTAGTTCTAATGATTGTGTTGTCATCAAAACTATCAAAACAATAATTAATCATGCATAGGCACACATGATCCTTACCTGCACATGTGGACAATAATTCATGTGCCTTAATCTTCTCACCCGACACTCTATTACAATAAGTAAAGGGTGTCATGAAAATGTGGTAATTGTATTACAGGCGGTGTTCATTTCCTCGTAAAAGAATTTAGTCTGTCACATAGGATCTTTCAGTACTAATTTAATCTATTAAAAACAAATTAATTATAAAACTAATTACACCCACTACACCATACCACAACACCGCATTAGCTTCAGACATCTGACGCGATAGTCTGTCGCTAAAAATTACTCACAAATCTTCTGACGCTAATTCTACCTTTACTGATTTACAATCTGTCGCTATAAGTACTTACTAATCGTCTGTCGCTAAAAGTACATATATCCTTAATGAGTCCGACGCTAAAAATTGGGCCCACCTAAGCTGCCCCACCTCCACCTCGCTCGAGCTCAAATTTGGTCCAACCCGCTTGTTACGTGTGCATCCAATTCCTTCTAAAAAAAGGACTCTCCGAGCAACCCGAGCCGCTCTTGTCTCCCGCAAGCTTCTTCCCCTAAACAAAAACACCAAACCGTAAATCGATGGAAAGACCGAAAGAGGAGAGGCTGATGGAGTAAAGGATCCTACGGTCAACGACGACCAGCACCAGCTGCATGGCCTGGATATCGAGCCAGCTCGGCTCGTTATGGCTCGGCTCGTTATAGCTCGGCTCGTTAGCAAGCTGGCTCGACTCGGCTCGTTATAGAGCTCGAGCTGGCTCGTTTGGCTCGCGAGCCAAATCATAAAAACACAATTTGTCAAACATATAAATTTAACAAAGAATAATATCTATATATAAAAACATAATTTACCTTATATATGTGAACAACACGTAAGAACAAATATGATTTTCATCACATTGTTGGACGCCTAGAGATTCTATAATAGCTAATTTGAGTTTATTGACTTGTGAATTAATTGGCTCGTACGAGCTAACGAGCAGCTCGCGAGCCAGCTCGAGCTGGCTCGTTATAAAACAAGCTGGCTCGTTATAAAACGAGTCGAGCTCGAGCCGAGCCATTAACGAGCGAGTTTCGAGTTTTTGGTCCAGCCTCCTGCATGCGCCCTCTGCTGGGGCGGCTTCATCCGGCGAAGCCAGGCCACTGGGCGGTCATGGCGGCGGCGCGGCACGAGCCGGCGCTCCGGCCAGCCCATGGCGAGATGGAGGCGGTGCGACCCTCAGGCCAAACCGCGACATGGCGAAGAAAAGAGATGACATTTTAGTTCCAGTGGACTCACCATGGTGGCGGTGGTGCGCCCCTCTGGCCAAACCACCATGGTGCCCTTTGCTGCCGCGCGTGCGCAAGCGAGGAGCCTCACGGTGGTGGCGGCAGTTCCTAATACGCCGGCGGCGAGCTCTTGGACGAGCCCATCGGCGCCGTCTTATGTGAGCACTAGGCCCATTTCATAATCTTAGGGTTAGGGATTTGGGGAACTTTGATTTAGGGTTCCAATTTTGGGATTTTCTTGAAGAACAGGGGATTAGAAGGTGGGGAAAGGCGCTGGGTCGAGGAAGGTGGAGCTGCAGCAGCAACATCATACTGAGGATGCCGATGTTGGAAGAATGGTACGACCTGGCTTTCTTCGGGTCATTCTGGAGTTCTGGCCATTACAACTATTTAGACAAATACAAACTTTACTGTCCTATATTCAGTACTGACTAGTACAAATTTTTTTAACTTGGTGATCCCTGATCTATTTGTTGTACTTGCCTGTGATAACCGAGCATGTGGTGGTGGCAGATCTGGCACACCGGCGGAATATTGCAACGTGGGCCGAGGTGGCGGCGGCCGCAGACGGGAGGCAATGGCGGCGGGTCTTGCATGTGGACCGAGGATGCCGCTGCAGTGGATCTCGCGTTCCTCTTTGGTCTAGCAGATTTTTTTTGTCGTGCCTCTCCTTCCCCTCGGTTCCGTGTAAGTTGTTTGGCCCTGTTCTTTTCTTCAGTTTCTAGTGTCAATTTCCCAATCGAGGAGGAGAGGATAGTGCCTTGCTATAAAAATCGAGGACTGTGGGTTTTTTTTTCTATGAACAATGCAAGTCATGCGACGAGAGCTTTGTGCCACTGCACTTCCTATGTTCCAACAACACTGTTTTCTAAACCTGGTTGTGAAAAAAAAGCTTCTGAACATGTTACATGGCCTACCAGGGATAACTCGTCTGGTGCTCTAGGCTCTAGCTAGTAACTTTGGAAGAAAAAGACACCCATCTTGGCAAGTATACTTTTATATATATTCATGAGAGTAATACTTTATATATAGTTTTGGGCTAACCTTTGTTGGATCTGCCTCCAGTTTATAAACAGGAAATAGTCCAAATATTTTACTAGTGCATTATTTTTTTCTTGTAATGGAAAAACTGAATTTAGAAAATTCATATGTCGTAAATATTAGCAGGTACATAGAGTTTTTGATTGATAGGAAATACAAACAATAGATCGGGAGTTTCTTTTAAGAAAAAGACAGCCAGGATTTGATGCCTAGTACGTTGCCATGACATGGCTTTTAATCTACACCATGTATACATAATGTCTTACTGTGGACTATATCATTGATGAATATTCAGACTTTGTTACAATTGAACCTATTTGTATGACAGATGAGCAATGATATGATGTTACAGTGGATGTCATTATTGAGCTCCCTGTTCACTGACATCAGACTACTCCAGCTTGCCACCCACCTGCTTCGGATCTGCAAGCTTGATCTCAGCATTCTAGAGATATTTGAGGTATAACTTACTCTCAGCGTTCTTTTCATTTAATTGGAAGTGGACAAGAGTAATTGGGAGTGGGCAAGAAATTCTGCCAAGTATATGTGCACGATTTAAAATGGTATTCTTCATGTGCTTTGCCCTTTTGTATATTCTTCTAAATATAAAACTAATTAAAAGCATGGGCAATAACAATATTTTTTTATGGTTTGCATGCCCTCCATTGCAGCATGAGCCAAGAAAGCGTCTCATCTGTTTCAATAGCATTATATTAAAGTGTGAAGAGTAACTTAGTACTTAGAATTAAACTATTATTGTAGTTCATAGGTGTAAAGTGGTTTTTATGTAACCTGTTTATAGTTAGCCATGAAATCAATTCTTTACTCCTAAAAAAACCCAAATGACATCGTCTGATCGCTTCGCTTCATCGCCCCGCCCGGCTCGAAATCGCGACACCCACGACCACGGGTTTTCCCCGGCTCTCCTCGCGACGCCTCGCCCCAGAAACCCGTCGCTCCTCCTCACACGACCACGCGTTTTCCCCGGACCCCCCGTCGCTCCTTCGCTCGGCACCGAACTCCCCGGCGGCTGCCCTGCTTCCCCGGCCGACCGGGCGCCGCCGCCCCGGCCGTCGCGACCCCGGCCGACCGAGCGCCCCGGCGGCTGCCCTGCTTCCCCGGCCGACCGGGCGCCGCCGCCCCGGCCGTCGCGACCCCGGCCGTCGCGAGCTCCGGCCAGATCCGCCCCGGCCGTCGCGAGCTCCGACCAGATCCGCCCTGCCCGCCTCGCCTCGGCCACCTCCCCGGCCGACCGAGCGCCGGCCCCTCTCCGCACGGCCTCCGCGACACCGCCCGGCGACCACCCTTCCCTCCCGCCCAGCATCACGCCGAGAAGGGCCTCGACCTGCCTCGCGTCCTCTGCGCGCGCCGTTGCCAGGTCGTCGCCGCCGGTTGGGCCTACGCTCGCCCCCACGGTCGGGCGTGACCTAGCCGGAGCGGCAGCCAGGCGCGCCGCCAGCGGGTGCCCACGCCCGGGCCCCTCGCGAGCCCCTGCTCATGCGCCGCCACCACCACCAGGTGCTATAGGTACAGATTCCCCCTTTGCCTCTGCCTCCTTCCCCTGATGTGGCTCTGCACCAGCCTAAGAAAAATTTGTGTGTGCACACATCTCACCCTGAATGCACAGTTTCTGATTTAGCACAAATCACCAAAATGTAGTGGCAAACCATTTCTCTTTGCATGGTTTCTTTGAAATATAAATCTTCCAAAAAAATATAAGCAGTTTAGGATCCAGAACATAGTTTGAGTCTTCCATTCAGGATCCGAATGCAGGATCTTGACATCTTGAAATCAGGGCCAAATGTGGTGGTTTATTGGCATAGCTTCACTATAAAAAATGGATGGAGAGTAGTTCGAACCTGGTTTGTCTCTTCGTGCTCTGTCTACTTGTCTTGACGAACTCCAAAAAACTGAAACAAAGAACACACCACTAAATAACTACAGCTTGGCACCAATGAACGACACATATCTAATGCAATGTATACATAGATACATTTACATTTGAAAACGATCACTGAACAGTGATCTCTGAACTAATTCAGTAGTACTATCAGCATGCAGTACAAATTAGTCATTTGCAGGTACATTTATTAGTAATTACACACTTAAACAACCTGATTGGAAAGAAGGTAGCCCATGACTGCTCCGTTGGGTTGATTTTTGCCTAAGCTAGCAGTATGTAAGCACATTCTGAATAAATGCTACTCCCTCCAGTCAGCTTCATATGACGTTTCACAATGATTTTGATCTTCTTGCAGTTATATTTTTACTGTATGATACGTCATACAAAGATGACTGCAGGTGGTATAATTGATTTCTCTTGTGCAAAACGTTACACCAACATCTTATTGAAAATTCTCGTACAAGTTTATTTGATACAAAGTATTTGTATTCTGAAAACAAATATATCTAGAGCTAACCACAGAGTAAGCCAAGAATACCTGAACTCTGCAAATCTAGCAGCTAGAACTCAAACACTAAAAGCAACAACAATTTTCTGATTGGTTGCTCTCTATGTGTGAAGGCAGCAGATAATTTTGGTATTAGAGACAAATTATTAAAAAATGAAGACAATACACATAGTTGCCATTCTTAAGAACAAGCTAGATGCAGGTGTCATTTTTAACTAAGAGATGAGGCCACGAGTACTAATTGCTATATCTTTCTAAACCCTACTGAGAAAATCTTATTTGAGGCATATGATAAAATCTAGGAACTAAATTTAAGAAAAATGAACATTCCAGATAATTCATAAATCAAAGATGATAACTGAACTTCTTCATAATCATGTTTGTATGGATAGAGTAGTGCATTCTCAAACATATTAAATTGCAAACCCTGTTGATTGGAACAGAAAGTATGCCTCAATTAAACCTTTTTTTGTCACACCTAACAATTGATCAATCAATTTATTGGAAACAAAAATCTGCACATCTAAAAAACGCCAACATCCATATCCATAGTAATGCAAACCGAGTATCTTAATCAAACAACAAAAGATGTATCGGCAGCGTGATGCTAGCGCCCCAGCCCAATTTCCCGCGGTGACGACGCTGGCGCGACGAGCGCGAGGGCAGAGCGAGGACTGTGGGGGAAGAGGGCGAGCCATGGTGGAGAGGGATCTAGGCGGGGGCTGCGGGGGGAAAGGCAAAGTATGGGGAAAAAGATTGTGATCTGGATCACTGCGTGATTGACGAGTGGGTGAAGCTGGGCCCACCGTGCGCATAGAGGGGGAATCGGGCGAGCGGGCGGGCGGGCAAGGGAGCGAGCGAGCGAGGGTCGCACGCCTGTGGACGATTCTCTTATCAATGTTTTAGTTGTAGAGATAGAGATACAATATGAATTCATTCTATGTTGGCAATATGGAATTCTCGTTCTGCTCATTTGCAGTGGATCCTTTCTGTTACGGTTTTCTGTACAGGAACATAACCTCATAAGCAAATAATCTCTACAACTAAAAAGATGTGAATGTTATCGTCACCGTAAAAGTAATAGGACCGCCCGGCTCGTCGCGGTGCTCTCATCTCGCACCCTCCACTCCTTTCCGTGACTGCACTGCTACCCACGTCCTCCCGGTGAAACTGCTCCTCCTCCCATGCCCAGGCATCCGGCCTCCTCCTTCTCCGCGCCACCCTTGCCACCGCGCCTAGCCTCCGCCTTCCGCACCCCCGGCCTCCGCCTTCCGCACCCCTGGCATCTGGCCGCCTCCTCTGTGCCGCCCCTAGGTCGTCAACTACGACGGCACCCCGGCCTCCGAGGAACCAAAGACGGCGGCGACTCCCAACCCACTCCGAGGACAGATCGCTAGCCGGATTTAAGGATGCTCCCACTTCAGCGGTGACAAGCTGACAGCAGCAGGGGATGACGAGGCCGCGGCACCGAGGAAGGCGCTGGCCAAGGTGTGTTCTGCTTTCTGGGCTCCTATGTTCCTTCACCCGCCTCGATACCTCTTCCCCCAAATTCTTCTAATCCCCTCGATTATTACTGGGCACCAGTTTATGGCAAATCTACTTAAATTCATATGTCTCGTCTATTTTGTTCTTGTCACAAAGTTTGTGCAATAATTCTGTGATGCTTCCAATCTGTAAAAGAAAAGGGGAGAACACTGTGTGGGTATAGTACTTCTAAGTTATCATCGTCCCCGTACTATCTTATGCTTGGAACATGTTCGAGAGAAAAAAGGGGTTATTTTTGTTTCTGCAATAGGTTTAGTTCTTGCTGGAATTTTCTGTTCAGGCTTGCACTCTGAAAATTGCTTGCTTAAAAAATGGAGAACGCCGAACAACAGTAAAAAATGCTTCAGCATAAACCTTGCAATTGGATTGTTTAGGCACATATCTCAGTATGATTATATTTTAGTTGGAAAACTTATTCCTAATCTCTTGTTATGTTCTCTATTTGTTTGCCCTCTGAAGGTTTGGCTCGGATGATGGCCTAGATCATGACCTAGATCGACGCAAAACCAGGTACACAATCATTGTGTGCTTCCTCTCATCTCCATCGTCACAGAACCAGCCTCGTCATGGTTGTTGCTGCCATTAAGGTACGTCCATGCCTTATGCGTGTATTTTGCTATGGGTCTTTGCTGCATGCGTGCAAGACCTCACAGATGCAGATACTTGTGAAGGTTATGAGCCTATGACAACTTTTTATCTTTGTTTGATTGTTATTAAGAAAATGAATGGCTTCAAAAGTTATGGAACTTGCAGTCAACCAAGAATATAAGAACAGATAAACAGGCTTCAAATATTTGAGAAAATATGAGTACATTATCTATGTTATTTTTAATGATTACTCAATCATGTAAAGGAGCAATGGGAAGAGCTTAGGCGAGATATTAGATGATTTCGGCTATGGTCGAGAAGAAGGCGAGTTTGCCGTGGACACCTGCTGCTCGCTGGTTGATGACAAAGGTCATTGCTTGAGTGATCAGTTAGTTGAAGTTTGACATTGTTTTGTCTATTTGGTTGATTCAGAGATAGGCTTCGCTCAATCGCTCTATTTTTTGTTGATAATGGTCAATTGAAGTAACAATATGCTTCCTTAGTTTTGTATGTTCTTTTGAATAGAACTTGTGCTTATTTCTAATCAATGTATGTGCACAAGTACCACTGCTGCTATTGGATGTCAGATTATCATGCCCCAAGTACCGTGTGCACGTATGTCTGTATGCAATCTCAGTGTCTCACGGTCACAAGCAGGTCTCTCAAGGCTCTATTTTTATTTTTATTTTACGCTGGTGTATAGTTTCATTTGTTGTAGTCCGTAGGCATAAAAAATCAGAGTTGATTGTTGACAAAAATCCGCCAGATCGAGTTGTTCTTTGGTGGTCGTTGTTCATAGTTTCTTATGCGCTTCCTGACACCACTGAAGCTAAATTTATGCTATTCAGCTATGAGGGCAATATAGCGTTTTATAGTCAAGTGTTTGAGCATGACAGATAAAGATCAACATAATAACACAGCTTGAGTTTCCAATTGAAGAAATAAAGACCAACTTGTCCCTTTGATCATTTGATACCTAAAGTGCTGCTTATATGTGTGTGTGTGCTAATAGGAAGTGACAAATCAATATATTAAATTACTAGACTCATATGATATCTACACATGCAAAGATTGTAACTTTTTCCCGTTGCAACGCACGGGTACTTAACTAGTGGTCTATAATGCGTGATAATTCTCAGATTCCTGATTTGCTTAATCGGTAGCCATGGAATCAATTGGTCCATAATGTTTTATGTTTTTACAGCTATATAATTGCAATAAATAATTATCAAACATCACATGTAAATATAGTTCTATGTTTGATCCATCTCATTTATAAGAGTCAAGTTTTAATCGAGTCTAACATGATGGCTACTAAACATAAACATTTGTGGATATGTTAACTTCCAGCAGGTATACTACTGTTGTGATTTGTGAATATGTTAATAATGGAACAGCACTGCTTCAACAGCTAAGTATGCAACTCTATACTTCAGTAGTTGAGTCATAATTTCTTTTTCTTCTATGACGATATTGTGTACTCTCAGTGTCAGCTCTATACCCTAGCTAAATCTGATTTGTTTCATTGTTTTTTTACATATTCTTAGATGTAACTAACACTTATTTAAATATCTGAAATTTTCATGCACTGGACCTAGCCTGTATATGTTAGCTTCACATAGCCATCAGGTTCCCTTTGATACTAGCAAAAAATTTAGAAATATTACATATTCATTGAGACATAGCCACCAACTCTAAAACCTCAACCTTTTCATGTTGTATTATTATGGAGTCATGTGTGTTACTCTGCGCTCTCATGAGTTGCTAAACCAGAAATGTTTGTTGTTGACTGCCTGCCTTAGTAATTAGGAGCTGCTGAACTTGAAATGGGTACTTAACCTGAAATGAGTGGCTGAGTGCTGCAGACTGCCTGCATTTTCTAAGTAATCAGGATCTGCTGAACCTAAAATGAGCTCTCTTTTCTTTACTTTGCGCCCCTTCCTCCCTTTGTTTCCTCTTAAAGTGATGCTCTCTGCTTGCTGTTTTATTTGCACACTTTAACTTCCCACCTTTTCTTATAATATTAGACCTACTGTGACTGCAGTTTCATAACATGTTGTTTGATGTGTGTAGGTCTGCAGGTAGCAGCTGTCTACTACTAGCTAATATAACACCTTCAATGTACAACAAGTTAAATAGTACAAACTTAAGGTTATTTACAGGCACTAATAAATTGAGACTTTTGTTGTTGCAAAATTAGTTCCATAAACTTCTAGTCACTACTAGCTATTTAATTGATCTTTAGAAAATTTGTTAATTCTAATTTGTTAATTTATACAGCCCATTTACCTGCTATAAGTAAATTTAAGGTTTGTTTTCGATTCCTATATCTAATCTAATATATCTATATAGTTCATACCCACTAAGTAATAAATGTTAGCTAAAGCTCACCTCCTGTGCTTCCACGTCACCACCAGTTTTTTTTTTTCCAGCCATATGATGTTGATTAACCATTCGACTCCACCGAGCAGCCCTGTACGCACTCCTGCGGCTCTCCGCCCAACAGTGTCCAGTCCCTTCCAGCGCCGCCCGTTCGACTCATCCATTCTGATTCCTCACGGTCCAGCAGCCCAGCAATGCCTGATCCCTTGCAGCGCTCCCTTGACTCCCTCTCTTCAGCTTCCTCGAACCACCAGCCTCAGATAGCAACGTCGTCTCCTTCCAATCAGCTTCCTCGATCCACCAGCCTCGGCCAGCAGCGTCGTCCGCTATCAATGGCGCTGCGAAGCACACAACCCCCCACACGGCCGCACATCAACCCCAACCCCTGCGATTTTCTCTATTCAGTTTCCTACGGCTTCCTCGCTTCAGGTCTCTGCCTTTTGCGGCTTAGTAGATGAGGAGTTCCAGGTGAGCCTTCTCACATGATTAATTTTATAATCAATTCCCCCATTCAGTTTTGCGTTCCTGGTGGTTAATTCCCCTATTCAGATTTACGTTTCCAGTTATTTGTGCCAACCCTAACGTCCTGCCTCATTTTCCTCCCATTGCTTACTAATTCCCCTTTTTGTCCCCAGCTATTAGCCCCGGGTCTCCCATGGTCTTTCTGCACATTGTGCCAGGTAAAGCTACGCTGCTCTCATATGCTCTTTCAATCCCAATCTTCTGCTCTGATATGCTCTTTCAATCCCCTCTGATGTACAGTACTGATTAATTGACTTCTTTTATAGAACTCTCTATGTTCGTCAGTTGTCTTCCTTCCAATTTTTTGATCCAACCAAAGTTTACTTTCAAAGGTACGTCTAAATTTATAGTTCATAGCTTCTTATAACTTTATAACTTTATGTACATCTCATATTGCAATTGTGTTACTGTAATTATTACCAAAGTTATAAAAACCCAACAACATGGAACCTGGAGAAGGTTCGATCCATTCAACACATGGTCGTGGCCGGATGTTCACGTCGTAGAAGCTCATATATTTTAGTCCCCCAACCAGACCCAACTATTGCATCCGAGTCTCGACGTAGAGGTGCAGGTTGGATGACATAAGCTCCATCCATATCTCTGTTAATATTATTTATAGCATATAATCATTTTTATAGCATAATCATTTTCTTAATCATGTTGGAGCTCAATTCTCTACATCTACAGAGAACTCGGAACATGCCACAAATATTTCTCAAATTGCTCCAGTCCCTCCAGTTCAACACTATCCAATTGGGCAATTGTCTAATTCAGTTGCAGCTACATCTAATCAAAACATTCAGCACCAACGTAAGTTAGCATATTTATCTCCCAAAGGCCAGTGACATATGTATACTGTATGATGAACATCCTCTAATTATTCTTCTATTATTGGCAGCAATTCATCCAAATCAATATCGAATTATTGGCCAATCATCAAATTCATCTGTAGCTTCATCTAATCAAAGACACCTGCTGCGTGGTGCTGACGGAGTTCGTGCTGGAGCTCACCGCCGAACTCAACCTTCCCGCCAAGCCCTTCCTGCTGACGGAGTTTTCAAAAGCTTCGCCTACATCGTGACGGTGGGCATGGTGATATTTGGACATGCACTGCAAACATCTTAGTCCAGTCAGTCTGACATTTGAACATATATTGCATAATAAATTCTAAACTTTATATATGTGAAAACTCCAATCACTCAATGCTTTCATAGAATTGGTGCTTCAAATTCCCGCAGCAACGCGCGGGGAATTCAACTAGTTACATCAGTTATTGTGTTTCACTTCTACTTCACATTGGGCAACTAAATATTTTCCTTCACTTCCTATAGAGATTAACATGTAACCTGATTACCTCAGTTAACTAATAACCATTCCCTTCTTTTATCTATAGTTTTCCATGGGCAACCTTTTTGTTGTTACCTACTAAATAAGTCTACCTTTGCACTGCAAACTACTACATTGTGCGATTCCAGCAAACCAAGTTTGTTGACACTTTTTTTCCGGGTTTTTGTATTTTGAGTTCAAGGACAATAGCTTACTATCAAGTCATCGGTGAGGATGGCCTCAGTCAACACAGCCTATACCTCGGCGATCTGCCGACCTACAGGAACAACTTCGTCATGTTTTAATGGCATTTTGACTGAGTCTTCTCTGTGGTTCTGAAACATCATAGTTACTGATATGTTCTTAAATGAATATGTTGTCTACCTTTTATGATTCCTTAATCCTGTACCTGATGTATCATTTTAGGTTTGATGTTTATTTATTTCATTTCTTTACCATCTTACAAACAGGCACTCAGATCGAAAGATCTGTACTAAATGTGTAGGTGCTTCTCAGGAGATGTGAATCCATAAAATTCTTTTTGGCTCCCTCTTGGTAATCTATTATCATACTGTTGAGGCTATTTGATAATTGTTCTCATTCCTTTTTTTTCTCGCTCTTGATTACCTGTTACATAACAAATCACTTCTTTCCTCGCGCAAAGCATAGGGTTACCATCTAGCGCTAGTAGCGCCATGTTTGTGTCTTCGTGGGATAGTGTGGATACTATATTAAGCTTGAATTTGGGTATTTTTTTTTGCATATTTATAATGTCCCGTTGAACAATTTGACGCAATAAGTCTGTAGACTATTGGATCATCTGTCGCTATAGGTTTAGTAAGAGAGCATCTGTCGCTAAAACTGTGCAACAGACTATCTGACGTTAAAAATATCCAGGGCGACAGACTGTCCGACGCTAAAAGTCCTGTCCTGACGTTAAAGACTTTTAGCGTCAGGACTTACAACGTCTGCAGAAGTGTGACCCTATATGTTTTTAGCGTCAGACAACCTGTCGTTGTAGCCGTTTTTAGCGTCAGATTATCCAACGCTAAAGACAGTGTTGTGGTGTAGTGACCGTCATATGCTAATTAAGAGCATCTCTAATTGTTTGGAAAAATTGACTTGGGAAAAGTTGTTATTTAGCAATTTGCTAAAACTTTTGGCAAGTAAATTTTTCATGTATCTCCAATAGTTTGGTAAAAATAACATAGAAAAGTAGGCGCGGGAGAAGTGACGGCGGATTCCAACTTGGTAAAAATAACATAGAAACGCCGGATAGCAAGTGAAGCTGACTTGGTAAATATAGCAAGTAAATGGCCTCCGATTCCAACTTGGAAAAATTTAGTAAGTCATATACCAATCTGTTGGAGAATATTTTTTCTTCTTTTGCCAATAAAACAAGGATATCAAGTCATTTTTCCAAACTATTGGAGATGCTCTAACAAGACGAATCTATTTAGGTAAATTAATCTGTCATTAGCAAATGTTTACTGTATAGCACCATATTGTTAAATTATAAACTAATTAAATTTAATAGTTTCGTATCGTGAATTAGTCTTCGACTAATAGATTAGTTTTTTAATTACTCTATTTTTAATAGATTAAACTAGGGTCGTAAAATTCAATGTAAGAGGGCTAAAATGTTTTTTGGAGAAATGAACACCACCTTAACAAAACAAAAAAAAAAGAAGGCTGAAACTGCATGTATATATTGTGCCGTCTATGATATATATAAGCATTTCCTTTCAGCACCTTATACATTATTATTATTATTTTTTCCAAGACAATTGCGTGCCTAAATGCCTCATAAAAGACGTCCATGTCCATGGCCATTCGGATCACCACACCAAATAACCTATTGGCTGAAGCGGGCACCAATCCCACACCACGGATGAATCTGAACGTGCTCCACGAAAAGCTTTACTAGTCTGAGTGCAGGAACGTGCCCCACGCATCACCACACCACATAACCTATTGGCTGCCATGATGACAAACACCCAAACTCAGGCAAAGTAACTCAGGCGCTGAACAAGGGCAGTCGTTGAGACATCTCTGCCAGAATAAAGGCACGAGGCGTCATGAGCGACTTGCATTGGAAAACGAAAGCTGTGCTTCAGGCCCTCACACGCCAGCTGGGTTCTGACCAAACTAAACGTGACAAAGCTATTCACAGAAAACAGTAGCTTATTGGCATTGTAGGTATGCTAGTATTTGTGAATCATTGGCATGGGCAACTTGGACGGATTGGATTGGATCTTTGAATGAGATTTTTTATCTTTGATCAGAGCAAGCACACGTACACCTGGTCCCTCAAATCGTGTGGGACTGTGTATTTCTCTTTTTGAGATGCTTCCTTTTGCTGAAATCTTGTGGGATTCAAAGGTGCGTCACGCGTGCATGGCGACTTCTCCTTGCATGTGGATGAAATCACAGGACGGGCAAAAACAACGTTGAGCACGTATGCATGAAATGGATCCACAAAATCAAGCAGTTTTCCATCAAGGCTTTGTTTGGTTGTACATAAATCCATCTGAATCCACATGATTTGCAATAGATTGAGAGAGCTAAAATTTAAACTCAGGGCTCGTTTGTTAGGGTGTACACAGATCCACCCTAATCCAAGTAATGTGGATTAAAGTGGATATGTGCAGCCAAACAAAACAACCCTCCCAAACCATGTGGATTAAGATATAATTATGTATAGCCAAACAAGACCTAAAAAGATTTGGAATAGGGTGCCGTCATGTGGCTCAGGTAAGTGTACATCAATGATGATAGAAAAAAAGTGTACAAGAAGTCTACTCTAACGATGATGACATATAGTATGAATAATAGAAATAAGACTTATGTATAATATCCATGGTTGGTGAGAAGTCAAGCAATCTTGGAATTTTGAGGACCACCCTGACTAATGTCAACTCTCAAAGAGCAGGAAAAAGACAAGACTATTCGAACCAGGAATTATGGTCCAGACTGCTATGAATTGTATTGCAGTCTAGGCCAAAAAGTAGATTGAAATTGAATTTTCCTCTTTGGTGAAGCAAATTGTTATCTTGTTTGATTACCTGCATTTTAGTGTGCCAGTACCAGAAAGGTAAAGTTAAAACACAGCGGGTATCACTTTTTCTGTTAGAAATTAAATACCACACAGCTACCGATTTCCCATCAGCATCTGCCGGATATAAAAGGATAACAACGGATAACAATGCAACAGTAATTTGATGAGCAATAGCAACTGTGTTAACAATCTACCCTACTACTAAAGCACGATCATTTTCTTTGCTTCGTGTACCAAAAAAATCCCACCACTGAGACACTACTACAAAAATGAATATGCGCAGCGTTGCTCTTTTGCCCTCTGTGGCGGACGTTTTTTTGTCCGCTGCGGTAAATCCCATGATTTACCGCAGCGGACACTTTTGATTTACCGTGACGACTAACTTTTGCCCGCTGCGGTTAATCGATTTACCGCAGCGGGCATCTTAAGATGTCCGCTGCGAAGATGCCCGCTGCGGTAAATGGATTTATTTACTGCAGTGGGCATTTTAAGATGCCCGCTGCGGTAAATCGATTTACCGCAGCGGGCATACTATAAGGCTCGCTGCGGTAAATACTAAGGCCCAAAATAGCCAAAGACGAGGCCCGATAGCCATCATATATATATATATATGTGTGTTCGCTAGGGTTTGCCTCTCATTCATTCAGCCGCCGCACGACCTTCTCTTCTCCTCTTGCGCCGCCTTCCCCACCACCCCTCACCTCCACTCCCACTCTGGCTCCCTCTCAGCCTCTCCCTCTCCCAGGCTGCTCCCCAACTCTCTCTCTCTCCCCCTCCCACCCTCTCTTCCTCAGCAGGCTGGGCGAGGTCTCCACGGCGGGCAGGGAGCGGCCTCCACGGCGGGTCCGACCAACATGGCAGGGTCCAACCTCCACGGCGAGCGGGGCGCGACCTCCACAACATAGGAGGAGGCCATGGGGTGCCTCCACGGCGGCACGGGGCGTGACCTCCACGGCGAGCGGGGCGCGACCTCCACAACATAGGAGGAGGCGGTGGGGCGCCTCCACGGCGGCACGGGGCGCGGCCTCCACGGCGGGCGGGGCGCGGCCTCCACGACATAGGAGGAGGCAGTGGCGCGCCTCCACGGCGGCACGGGGCGCGGCCTCCACGACGTAGGAGGAGGCAGTGGAGCGCCTCCACGGTGGCGCACACACTGGCCTCCACGGGCGGGCCCTCAACGATGGTGTTTCATGGATCTGGTGGCGGCTCGGGTTCTCGATGGTCCGGATCCACCCCGTGGCGGCCAGATCCGGTGGGGGACCGACTGGATCCGGCGACGGCGGCGATGCAACCCTGGATGGGCTCGGCGGGCCTGTCGATGGGCTCAGCGGGTCTGTCCAGGGCTTTTTCTTTTTTTTGTTTTTTCAAATGATTAACCATGACGGGCATCCTTAGGCGCCCGCTGCGGTAAATCGATTAACAGTGGGCAAAAGCGCCCGCTGCGGTACTTGCCACGATTAACCGTGGCCTTAGCACCGTAGCGGACGCATTTGCCCGCTGTGGTAAATCAAAATCGCCCGCTGCAGTTAAGCATTGTGGCGTAGTGAGAGCTCTACACACCAAACTGTAGCGACAAAACTGACTCCACAAAAATGAATCATCTAGATTTATTAAAGAACTTTCTCTTTTTACTCACTTACATCTAACGAACCAGATTGATTGCATGCTATATCATCAGCACTCATCACTCATCCTATACCACGCCCACGCAGCTATGATCCATTTCCTGATTTTACCTTTTTCGTCTTTTTTGCCCACATCCACCATACCCCTTTGGTCCTTCTGCAGATACATGGGTATATGCCGGATCTTGAGATGATGAGTGATTGTCAACTGATATGACGCGCATGTTCTTTGGCTTGTGTTGTGCAGGTGTCGAGCTCGGATACGGTGATCAAAGGCAAGGTGAAGGTCAAGTAGAGACGTGTCATGCCGATGAACCTGGAGCGGTGAAGGACGAACGTGACGCTTGGACTGACGGACTGGTGGCCTAAGGATCGGCCGTGGTGGCTGACAGCCTAGGACAGCGACAAGTGAAGACTTGCGGGTGGACGGGGTGCACGACGGTGCATCCCTCTACGACGTCGGTTTAGTGGTTGTGCCACAGAAAAACCACCGAGTGGACAGTTTCCTGGTTTGGGCCTCAAAACCTGGGTGCGGCCGGCTTCCGAGTTTGGGCCACAAAACTCGGGTTGAGGACGGTTTCCAGGTTTGGGCCTCAATGAAGGACCGAGAATGCAAAAGCAAGGTGACCAGAAGGGGGGGGGGGTGAATGGGAGCCTAAAAATTTCTCTTGAAACTTTGGCCTTTGTCCCAAAAATCAACCCCCAAAAGCTTTGACCGAAACGTGATGCCCACGACCCTTGGAAGAGGGTGGATGATCCCTAAAATCACAGCGAGGCACCACAAGACAAGAGCAAGTCAAACGCCAAAAGCTTCGGCTCAAGTTCAACCTTAAAAACCGACCCTCGAACGTAGATGGAAGGCTACATCGAGAAATCTCCAAATACCTATGCTAACAAGTAGCAAAGATACCTAGAGAGGTTCCTTGGTTAACTATAGGGCCAAACGAGAAGTCCGAAAACCACGCGGAAAAGCCGGGAGGCTATTTGCACTGTCCAGGACAAGTCTGTGAAGTCCCGTACAATCTGCGGGTACGGTCCCGGACTGTTCGCGGTACTGCCGCACTATCCGCGAGGAAGGGGCGGACTGTCCGCCAGCAAAAACCCCAAAACAGCAAGTCTGCTGAACCTCCATGGTCGACTCGCGGACTGTCCGCGATCGACTACGGCGGACTGTCCGTCGTTCAACCAAAAGTAAAACAGCCGAAGAACACAGCCACTGATCTGGCTCGTCCCCGATGCGCGGACTGTCCGCGGGGTGGATGTCGGACTGTCCGCGACCACCCAGTGAGGGCGATTTCGGTCGCCCTCAACTCAAATCTCCCCAAATCTGATCCAAAACGATATCCCTAGCTCTCACACTTGGAGAAGATGATCACGAGGTAGTTAGAAGACTATCCCCAAAAAATCATCCGCTCAAATCAACTCAATCAACGATAAATCGAAAGGGACGGTGTATGAACCGAAAAAGCACCACGAAACTTGAATCGGCCCGATCTTCTTGTTCGTGAAAAGTTAGATGAATTCCTTCGATGAAAATGATCTCCTCACACCAAAGAACAAGTTGATTCAAGTGGATTTCAAAAAGACGCAGTAGAGAGGGAGATCGAGTGACGGGAAAATCGTGGAGAAACGAAGAACGCGAAGAACAAATTCAAAACGCGAATCAAACCACGAATTTGCAACCGTGTGGCTACCACACGATACAACAGTGAGATTACGGTCTCACTTCCTCAAAATCTCATGAACACAGAGGTATGGTTCTCTGCGGATCTCAGTAGCTACAGCAGGGATGTGGGAGAGCAGGAAACCCTAAGTGGAGAATAGCAAATGACTGAGATAATTTGGGAGGTGGGTGTCTCCCCCTACTTATCCTAATTCTAGTTCCCACTCTACCCATAACTAATTACTGAGCGAACCAGCTAAACCCTAAGATTATTCTGGACCAACTCGAAGTAGATGCTGATCCGACGGCCACGCCCGCACAATAGGTAGCTTTGCCTCGACGCGACCTCACCTATTGCTGCCACGTGCCGCCACCGCTCTGCTCGTCCTTTTCACGGACCTCGCCCCCGGTTTTGAGGCCGAAACCGGGAAACCTGTCTTCACGACCAACCCCCGGTTTTGAGGCCCAAACCGGGAAACCCGTCGTCCATCGCCTGAGTTTTGTGGCCCAAACTCAGAAACCCGCCAGCGCCCAGGTTTTGAGGCCCATACCTGGAAACCGTCCTCAGCCCGAGTTTTGTGGCCCAAACTCGGCAAACCCGCAGCACCCAGGTTTTGTGGCCCAAACCTGGAAACCGTCCACCGATGGTTTTTCTGTGCCTCAACCACCAAACCGAACCGTAGAGGGGATGCACCACCCGTGCACCCCGTCCACCGACACATGTCCCCAGGTCCTCGACCCGAGCAACACTGTGCCCTGCAAGTCTCCGCTCGTTGCTGTCCCAGGCTGTCAGCCACCACAGCTAATCCTCAGGCCACCGGTCCCTCAGTCCAAGCCTCACATCCGCTCTTCACTGCTCCCGGTCCATCGGCACGACACGTCTCTACTTGACCTTCACCTCGCCTTCGATCACTGTCTCCGTGCTCGACACCTGCACAACACAAGCCAAAGAGCATGCGCATCAAACCAGTTGACAACCACTCATCACTCAAGATACGGCATACACCCATGTATCCCAATCTCCCCCTTGATAAGTGCATTGTCAACTACCAACACAAATCATAATGAAGGTAGAAGAAGTAGGAAGAAAGAGAAGTAGAGAACTCGTCCAAATGACCCAAAAGCATAACAAAGCCAGAAGAAGGTCAAGTGAAAAAGCAAGACAACTTGGTCCCCAAAGACATGGGCAACGGCTCGACGCAACCAAGCAAAGCAAAGCTAGCCCTCAAGAAGAGGTAGAACAGGCTCAACACCGCTAGCAGGAAAGCTCGAAACCAATTGAAATACCAATTGAAATTCAAGCAAAATAGAGCTAGCCCTCAAGAAGAGGCAGAACGGGCTCAACACCGCTAGCGAGAAAGCTCGATACCAAGTGAAGAGCGTATAACCGGGCTCAACACCGCTAGCGAGAAAGCTCGATACCAAGTGAATAGCGTATAGGCAAAGTCGCTAGTTCCTCAAGAAAGAGGCAAAGGCTCAACACAACTAGCTACCAAAAATGCTCCGAACCCAATTGGAAAAATGCTCCAAACCAAACGAGCAAACTCCCCCTCTAATAGTGCCCACAACTAGGGACATGCATGATTCCCTCAAATTTCTCCCCCTTAGTTGATAATGCACTATCAAGCAAATTTCTCCCCTCCAAAATGCATATGAGTCAAAAATAGAAGTTAGTGGCTTCAGGAATATAGTCAATAGAATGAAAAGATGCTCTACAAAGTGCTGATCCGATGACGCAACAATCATACACATCATGCTAGCAATGGCTCAAACTGATCACAAAATACAAAATATGAACATATGAGCAAAGTGAGCAGTTTTAGCCAAAAAGTATTCACCATCAAAATAGCACTAAACATGTGTAGATAGGAAGTCAAACAAGTGCTAAAGCATGTATACAAGGTGAACTACCCCTAGCAAAGTTCAATCATCATGCTATAGAATGAAACATAGACTTGTGTATTCAAATTTTATTAGAGTTGCAACGGTTAATTTACACAAGTTTAAATTTCAGCATGTGATTGCGAGAGGTTGAAAGCTTGTCATTGCCTAACTTTTCAACCATGCTAAGCCTATGCAGAAGCAATCAGAAGCTTAAAGCAACGGTTTTGGTCTTACACTACACGGCTCAAGTTTAACTCAAAGTGCAGTGAGAAACAATCTCGATACCGTGATGTGTTGACAAGCAATCCCATCTCGATCTTTCCGATTCACTTAACTTGGTTCAATTTTATCACAAAGTATGAACATACCAGGCAAGTGAATGACTTAGAACTAGAGACATTGCAAACTAGCATATATGAAAAGCACAAGTGATTTCGACACATTCTACACATGCTAGTTGCCAATCTCAATGGTGAACAAATTTCAAATTTTATGTTCATTAAGCATATTCACCATTCATAAAATAGCTCAGCTCACAACATGTATCAGTGATCAGAAAGAGCATAAGCTACAAGCATCATCATATAGCATCGGAGCATACTAGACAGAGCAGAGTTACATTCTAAAGAATATAGTCATGAAGCTCGAAACTGCAAAGATGCATGATGAAATGAAAAGACTATTCTACTCAAAAACAAAAACGAAACGAAGGAAAAGGAGTCAGTCTATGATACATGAGACAAAATGTCCCCCCCATCTAAAAGGGGAAACACACACCAAGCTCACCTCTCAACCTAGCAAAGGTTGATTGGTCCAAAGGCTTGGTAAAAATATCGGTCAACTGATGATGAGTATCGACATGGCGAAGGTCGATATCACCCTTCTCATAGTGATCTCGCAGAAAATGAAAGCGCACATCAATGTGTTTGGTCTTAGAATGCAGCACGGGGTTCTTAGCAACGCTAATCGCACTCGTGCTGTCACAAAGCAATGGAACACGAGAAAAGCTCAGACCAAAATCACGTAAAGTGGCCATCATCCACAACAACTGAGAACAGCAGCTAGCCGCAACAACATATTCAGCCTCTGTGGTAGACTGAGCGACACTAGATTGCTTGCGAGAAGACCAAGACACAAGAGAAGAGCCAATAAACTAACAAGTCCCAGAAGTCGACTTGCGATCAAGTCGGCAACCAGCAAAATCGGCATCAGAATAACCACAAAGGGAGAGGGTGGAGGAAGCAGAGTACCAAATCCCAAACTCAGGTGTGAAGCATAAGTACCTCATAATGCGCTTGACCGCCTAACGGTGAGAAGTGCGCGGCGATGACTGAAATCATGCGCAAAGACACACCGCGAACTGGATGTCCGGGCGTGTCGCCGTCAGGTATAGCAGCGATCCGATCATACTCCGGTACTCTTTCTGGTCCACAGCTTCTCCATCCTTGTCCGCATCCAGGGCCGTCGTGGTCGACATGGGTGTTGGAAGAGGCTTGGCCTCCCCCATATCGAACTTCTTCAATATGTCCTTGTTGTACTTGCCCTGGTGCACAAACATTCCTTCTCGGGATTGCTTGATTTGCAACCCGAGAAAGAATGTCAACTCGCCCATCATGCTCATCTCAAACTCCCTGCTCATAAGATCTGCAAACTTGGCAACCAAAGCGTGAGAAGAACCACAAAAAATGATATCATCCACGTAAATCTGAACCAACAAAGTGTCATTGCCTTGCTTGAGGAGAAAAAGTGTTTTATCCACACATCCCATTTTAAAACCCTTAGCAAGCAAAAAGGTTTTCAACCTATCATACCAGGCTCTAGGGGCTTGTTTCAAACCATACAAAGCTTTGTGAAGTTTAAAAACATTGTTTGGAAACTTGGGATTTTCGAAACCGGGGGGTTGTTTCACGTACACCTCTTCTGCTATGTAGCCGTTTAGGAAGGCACTCTTGACATCCATTTGAAAAAGTTTAAACCCTTTGGGTGCAGCAAAAGCCAAGAGTATCCTAATTGCCTCCAAACGAGCTACAGGAGCAAAAGTCTCCTAATTGTCTATTCCCTCCTTGTGACTATACCCCTGGGCTACAAGTCTGGCCTTGTTTCTCACAATGTGGCCATCCTCTCCTTGTTTGTTTTTGAAAACCCATTTTGTACCAATAGGGTGACACTCAGGAGGAGGTGGAACCAAAACCCAAACCCGATTTCTCACAAAATTTTCTAACTCTTCATGCATGGCATTAACCCAATCTGGATCAGATAAAGCATGTCCAACATCTCGGAGTTCAAAATCAGCAACAAATGCAGAATGAGCAAAGTGAGAGATTTGTTGTGACCTAGACCGAGTGACACGTTCGTCGATGCTGCCGATCATTTGTTGAGACGGGTGTTGGCGCTGAATGTGCCTTGGCGCCTCCCGAGCTGAAGAAACCTCCCCCTCAACAGCAGCTGGCGCCTCCTCGGGTACAAATGGTACAACCCGAGGTGGCGGATCCCACGACCCCCAAGTAGTCAACGAAGAGGGGTTGGGGCCGTGAGTCGTCGTAGTAGAAGCCGATCCTTGCGGCACAGCAGGTGGAGGTGGTGCTGGATCATCCATCCCTTCAGCACCCTCGTCCTCGTCATCAAAAAGAGGTTCGCCAACCTCATGATCACCTGCACGCTCAAATCTAGAAGAAGGACAAACCATGGTCTCATCGAAGGTGACATCGGATGTCTCCATGACTTGGTTAGTGTTGGTAGTTCTTAGCTTCACTAAAGATAGTGCTCGGCAACTATCCCCGGTAACGGCCTAGGAATGCTTGTTGGCACTTGCTAACGTTGTTACTAGGAGTAGACTATAGAGTCTATCCCCGGCAACGGCGTCAGAAATGCTTGAAGCAAGACCGGTCACTATACCTAAAGGAGTGGAGCTAAAGCAGCTATCTACTAATGCCAAGCGGGGTTGTCAATCCCGACACTAGTAGGAGCTAGCTAGAGAGAATGCAATCACCAGGAGGAGATTCTGCAAGCGCACAGAACTATCGTAGTAGCACTTCGCCTGGGAGTACCAGGTGTCGATTTATTTGATCCCAAGGGAAGGCTAGGGTGGTGTATGAGTTGAGTCAAGGAGGGGATGAGAGTCGAAGAAAAGAGAAAAGGGAAAAAGGGAGAAGAGAAGATGAAAGGCTAGAAAGAATGTATGGGTGGATAGGTAAGGATGAAATGGATGGCTAAGGATAACTAAACTACTAACTACTAACTACTCCTAGATAACTACCAAGCAAGATAACTACAAAGCGAGACAGTTACGAAGCAAGGCAGGCAAAAGACAATAGAGCAACTAAGTTGAGTATAGTTTTATTCCTATCTTGTCAAGTATCGAGGTGTACTAGCCTTTACCACTTACTTAGGTTGAACGCTAGCACAACGAGCCTTACTGTTAAACTGGGCCAACTACGTGGTGGAATTCAAGGCGCACAGGGCTGTCACCACCTGCTTGCTACCACAGCTATCCGGGGGTCCAGCCGTATCTGAAGGTAAGTCTATAACTAAGCACCACGCTTAACTATATTCTAACTCTCTCTACCCTAGCTTTGAATTGAGACACCCTTGCGGACGTCAGAGCAAACACTTGACTTAATAAGATAAACACTAAACTAACTAAGCAACCTATTGGCAAAGATCAAACACTAAGCTCACTAGAGATTAACTACTATGGCTAAGTGAATTGAACTGTAGGATAGCTAGGCACTCAAGCAATCAATCAAGTATACCACTCAATACTGATAAGTAGAATAAAGTAATACTTGAAATGATGAACTAGAATATAGTAAATGCTTGAGTAACAAGAGCAAAACCTGAACTGGAGATGAAGGAAGACTCTTCCCAGCTCCAGAACCGATCACTTGCACGCCTCTACTCTTGAGCTAACCCTTGAGCAGCGCTACCGCGAGGGCGAAGATGCCTTGCTCTACTAGCTACCTACTTGCCTAAGCTCTCTAAGCTTCTAACCTAACTCTCACTTGCTTCTCTTCGAAGTGATGGTACTCTTGGGTGTGTATGAAGAGGTGCCTCTAGGGGGGTATTTATAGCCCAAATGAGTGAGGTGGGTTCTTATAGTGGGCAGCCAACCGACCTAGGGTTAGGTCAGGTGGCGGGCGCCACCCCCTACTGGCGGCCGCCAGCTCCCTGGCTGTTGGATGAACCGCCTCTGCTTCAACGGCATCCAGGTGGTTGTCCAAGGCGGTTTGGAGGTCGGTTGCATGTCCTAGCAACCGACATTCAGCTTGATCCAGGCCACTTCATCCTGAGCCGTCCAATGCCACTGACCTAGTGACCAAGGGCCATGATTTGGCCCTGGGGAGGTCACACGGATCGGTGACGTGGCAGGGAGGCCAACCCAAGTGGCGGGCGCCACTTAGAGGTGGCGGGCGCCACCTAGGGGTGGCAGGCGCCACCCCCCTTAGGCCCATTTGGGCCCTGCTGAGTGGGCTTCGCCTCTGGTGGGTCCATATGTCCAAATTTGGTTCAAATCCTGCATTCAAATAAAATTCTATGGACATGTGGAATTTGGTTAGTTTGAAACCTATTTGACTATATTTCTTGCCTTTTTGGTGAACTTTAGGGTCAAATGTTGACGGTAAAACAGGTGTTTAAGGGCCGTCAACAGTTAGTATCAAGGTTAAGTACACGATATGCACGAGTATGAGTGCCATAACCCAAAAATACACCGTCAGAAGATCGAGACTCAAATTTGTCCAGGTTGCCTTTCTTGAGTATAAAACAGTGGCAACCAAAAACTCTAAAATAACTCACTTTGGGCTGTTTTCCAAAACGCAACTCATAAGAAGTCTTTTTCAAGAAAGCTCGGAGAAAAATGCGATTGGAAATATAGCATGCAGTGTTCATAGCCTCGGCCCAATATCGCCTAGGAGTCCTATGCTCATCGAGCATCGTCCTGGCCATCTCAACAAGGGTCCAATTCTTCCTTTCTACAACACCATTTTGTGGCGGTGTGTAGGGAGAAGAAAACTGATGCTCCAAACCCAAAGAGTCACAAAACTTCTCAAAGTCCGAGTTTTTGAACTCGGTACCATTATCACTACGAATAGCTCACATCGAGTTCTTAGGGAACTCGTTCTGAAGACGTAAAATCAGATTGCGAGCAAAAGAGAAAGTCTTGGTTTTCTCGGCTAAAAAGAAAACCCACGAATATCTTGAAAAATCGTCAACAACAACAAGCACATACAACTTCCCCCCAACCGAGCTCACCCGAGCCGGACCGACAAGGTCCATGTGTAAAAGCACTCCAGGGCGCTTAGTCATAACCTGATCCACCGGATGGTGGGGAGCGGCAACCATTTTCCCATGTCTACAAGAATGACAAACAAGATCCTTCTCCATGGACAACTTAGGCAATCCTCGGATCAGGCCAAGTGAACTAAGCCTTGCAAGCAAGTCGAAGCTCAGGTGACCGAGTGTCCTATGCCACTTCCAAAGATCAGAGGAGGAAGGTCCAGCCAAAAGACAACGAGAAATTCCAAACGACTCCGAGAAGTTCGCACGAAAGACTTCCCCAAAGGGCGAAATCAAACATACAAGATTGCCCTGAGGATCCAAAATACGACTGAGATTCAGCTTTAAACGAATCTCATAGTTATCATCAAAAAGTTGCGAAACAGAAAGAAGGTTAAAATGCAAGTTAGAAACAAGAGCAACATCACGCAACACAAAGTGCTCATTAACTCGCATCGACCCACGAGACAACACTTTACCTTTGCTATTGTTGCCGAAGGTGAGAAACTCCTTTCCGGCAACAGGACTAAGACTGGAGAACCACTTGGCGTTTCCGATCATGTGCCTCGAACAACCGGAATCCACCAACCAAATGTCCTCCAATCGTTTTACCTACATCAATAAAAAGACATAGGGTGAACAAACGGTCCAACACTGGGGTGAATAAAATGGGAAGAGTACCAGTGTTGGGCCGGTTGCTCAAAAGAACGGTTAGTAGAAAAACCATTCCTAGCATGCCTACGGGGAAAGCGATCACCACACACAGGAAAACGTGGTCCGCTAAGAGAAGAGCATCCATCGCGATACTCAAAACGCGGTGGAGGGAAAAACTCAACAAAGCCACCGCCACGGGGTCCATATCCTGCAAAACTAGGATCCCGCCGGGCACGTCTTTCTTGTGGCCTAGGCCTAGGACCTTGATGTAACACCCCGGTGTTAAGCAATCCCTAAATGCATAATTTGGCATGGCATAAGCATAACATCTCATCATTTCATGTGCATATGTTTGTTGAATGCTTAAGTCCTTGTTGGTCTCTAGGGTAACCTTGTTATGCTTTCTGTTTCTGACCAAGTGCCTTATAACAAAGTTGTAGATCTTGATGAAGGGAACAACTTTGCTTTAAAGCACTTTCTCAGAAAAAGCTTTTGAGTTAGGATTTCTTGCATTAGAAAAATGGTTTAGCACTAAATTTCTTGTTTTAAGCAGAATTTGGACTTGAGCCTTAAAGATGATTTGTTCCTTGCAAAATTCTAAGCAACTTTGTTGTTGGGACCTTTTCCTAGTTCGGTCTAGTTTAGGAGTTATAGAGCATCAAAGTTTGAAACAAAACCTCATTAGTTTAATCTTGACCGTGGACCCCACCGGTCAGTCCCTCTCTTCTTCCCCGCGCGCACGCCGCTCCCTCCGCGCCGACCGAAACCGCCCGCCGCCGCGAGACCGCCTCGCCGGCCGGCCAAACCACCGTCATCACCGCCCGTGGTTTGCGCCCGAACTCGCCACGTCGCCCGGGAGCTCGGTGCATGCTCGCCGCGTGGAGCGCGACGCCTGACGCCGCCGCGTCCGGTCGGGAGCTCCCCCGATGGGAACTGGCCAGGTGCAATGCACCTAGCACTTCGTTCCGTTTGCCTTCGCTCCGCCTGTGCTCGCAACCAGCAGAGCATCCCATTGCTCAGTCTCTCCTTCGCTCCACTCCACTCCATCTTCATCAGAGCAGAGCTCCGCCGCCGCCCGCCGAACCTCGGCGAGCGATTACTCGCTCCACCGCTCACCGCCGTCCAATTCCTCTCGCCAGTCTCTCCGTCTTGGTCTCCTCTTTCTCCGGTAAGGGTTGGTTTCCCCTCTCTTCCTCTCTAGCTGCCGGAACAGCGGACGCCATCCGCAAGCTTCCGCCATGGCCGCCACCGTGACCTTCACGTGGACCGGTCATCTCCGGCCATGCTACCCTAAGCTGAGCCATGTTCTAGTCTTCTCTACCGCCGTAGTAGCTTAGAGTCAAATGGAGACCTCTCTCGTGCCCTGAGTTCGCCGGACCACGGGCCAGTCGCGCTGTGTCCGTCATGGACCGCCGCCGTGCATCGCGCCGGACAATGCCGGGGATGCCGAAGCCTGGGAGTTGCTCCAATAGGTCACTTGTGACTTGCTTAGGCTAGTGTTAATCTCGCCGAGTCGCAAGCCGCCGGGAAGAGTTCCGCCGCCGAGTCGCAGAGCCGCCGCTCCGCCATGGCCGCCGTCGAGCTTGCTCCGGTATCCCTCTGTCTCAGCGAGTCGGTTAGTTGTGTTCGCCTCGCAAACCCGCACCCAATGATGGTCTCAGTGTCGCCAGAAGTGTCGCCGTCGACGAGCTAGGGCCGGTCAACGACCACGGCGCTAAACTCCGCCGTTGACTGCCGAGCCTGGCCTCGCGCGGTAACGTGCCGAGCTTGGCCTCGGAAGCTTGGTCGCCCTGACCAGCGGGCCCCGACTGGCAGTAAGAAAGAGAGAAAGGGAAAAGCTTGGGTGCCGTAGGCCTCGGAAAGCCGGAAGCGCCGAGCCTTCGCCTCGAGCCTCGACCGAGTCGGTTGAGTCAGTTAGTCTCGGTTGAGTCAGTTAGTCTCGGTTGAGTCAGTTAGTCTCGGTTGAGTCAGTAGCCTCGGCTGAATAGGTTAGCCTCGGCTGTCAGTGTGCCTCGGCCGAATCGGAAAAAGGTGTCTGAGCCTCGGCCGAATCGGTCGAGTGCGTCTAGCCTCAGCCGAATCGCGCCGAACGTGCCGAAGCCTTTGCCTCGAGCCTCAGCCGAATCGCGCCGGGTGTGCTGAGCATTTGTCTTATGCCTCGGCCGAACCAAGTGGAGTCCGTACGTTTAGGTTTGAGTTCCTTTTTAGTTTGTTTTTGCAGAATTGTGTAATGGCTTCAAAAATTCCCACAAGGCTCATTTTAAGTCCAACTCCTGTGAAACAAATTTTGTTAGGTCAAGCATGTTTAGATCTATCAGTGAAAACTGTTGAAAGCATTCTTGGTGATACTTTTATGTGTAGATTTATTTAAATTAGAAAAGTGCTGATAACTTGGAAAATGCATAACTAATTATGTATAAGTCAGAAAAATGTAATTTTAGTTTTGTTAGATTTGTATGAATGTGTAGTTTCGGAGAAAAATATAATATGAGGTTATTCTGTGAATTAATTTGACAGTAGCTTTTAAAATAGTTAAATGTCGTTTCCTTGTTTATTTTGTAGTAATTAAAATATGAGGAATATGCACCTGAGAATTTAAGCACATTGCTCTTATGCTAGGAAGTTTAGTAGAAAAATAAGAAATCTGTTGTTTGACACTTGTTGCTAGGGTGTGTAGTTCAAAGCACCTTTTCATGATAGAATTTGTCTTTTTCATAGAGGATGAAGTCTAGGTCCAAATGGGATGAAATTTGGACAGAGGGTTAGATTAAGTGTTATTAATCTCCAGTAATTTTTATAGATTTTTGTGAAGCTGTCTAGGATAGGTTACTGTTATAGGCCTAATTAACTAGATTTAATTCTACAAATAATTAGAAGGTAATAAACCCGTTAAGCAACTTTGATGTGGTGACAACAAGACTTAATAAGTAGTATGTTAAATTAAATAAGTGAGTAGCAGTAGATGACATGTGCTTATCTCCTGAATTATTACTCCATGTTGCATCACCGTGCATCCCATGTGCATTCATGTTATTCATTCATGTACCGCATCATGCAGGGTCGGTAGTGGAAGCCCAAGAGACACCGGAGGAGCAGCGTCAGGAGGAGACACCCGAGGAGAGGATCCCGGAAGGAGACGCTGAGGACCTGCCGGAGTGCCGTGATCACCGCCCCGCCGACTTCGAGCGAGGCAAGCCCCGGAGCATTCTAACTCCTACGGTTTGCAAATGTTTTCTAATTAACCTGATAATGGATGTTGCATTAGGTTATAGGAATTGATTGCTACCGTTGATGCATTATTACTTATCCTTGTCCACCTGCAATTATTACCTTGTTATCCCTGATAAGTCTAGGCTCGTTTATGCTTAGCCTGCTTAGACCGGTAAAAGTCGGGTGATTTCCTGTCTCCCGCATATAGGTGGATACTGATCATGTTTAGCCTTGTGCTATCGTGGAATATAACCATGTGATAATTAAATTGAGACCGGGCGGGATGTAGGAGCAGCAGGACATGGGTTCTGTGTGCTAGTAGTCTCCCGTCTGTGTCGATTAGGACCCGACGAAGGCACACCTCAGTCATTTTGAACGCGTCAATCACTTAACGGAGCAGGTGCGGGTACCTCCCGTGAAGCCGAGTAAGGTGTTTCGAGCCGGTGACGGAGACGTTGACGCCTAACACCCAGGGCCTTATATGTACCGTGGGCAACTATTCTGATCGACCTGGCATGGTCCGAGGGCAGGCAGGGCCTGATCGACCTGGCATGACCGTGGGCAGTTAATAGCTGAGCGACCTGGCATTGAGATAACCCTCGGTGTAGAAGGGTCCATGGCCGTCCCGCGACTTGGGTTCTCGAACCTCCTGAGTGGTCGCCAACGGCCGCCTGGCAGGGTGTGTCGGGCGAGTGTGCGACATTTTTGTCCCCAGCTGGTAGGAATCGATTATAATCGCCATCGCTCCTGGTTAGTGAGTAACTTGACTGAGCATGTGTTACCGTAGTAATATATGGAATTAATGATGGTTATGGTTGATGAATCTGAAAGGCTATTGATGAAATAGTCACTCTTGCTTGAATAAGTAGTCAAGTGTTTGCTCTAGATCAGGTGCAAATCTAGATAATCAGGCTGATTACATAAAAGTGACTGCTAATGCTCTAATGATGATTAGTTAATAATAAAGTGCTTTTATGCAAAAGGTAAGTGTGGCCAACCCCAGATACAGCCTTGCATAATCCTTGGTGTCGGTTATTTCTGGTTTATGACGGGTAAGTCTAGCTGAGTACCTTCTCGTACTCAGGGTTCTATCCCTTGTTGTTGCAGATGGGCAATGTTTCTTCGGCTACTGCGAGAACTGTCTGTATCCCGTCGAGGGCAGTGACTAGACCATGGGCATGGTCAATCCTTATCTTCCCTGATGCTTTTGTGGACGGATCAGGCATATGGCACCGTATTGTGAACTAAGGACTTGTGTTTCAAAACTATGTTGCTTCCGCTTTGAATTCAAAACTATGGTTTGTAATAACTATCGAACTCCGATGTATTTGAACTATGTGCGAACTGAATGTACCTTGTGGGCATGTACGCTAATCTATTACGATCTTGGTTAAAGTTGAATGACTTGAAATCCTTCGAGATTTCCGGACTACCGGGTTTGTACGAGCTTAAGTACTTGTAATCTCTGTGAAAGCAGCGATTCGGTGCTTAATCTGGTGCAAATTGGTCGGTTCTGTTACAGCTGGCATCGGAGCGTGGTTAGCGTTACTGTTCACAAGTGTATTTGAAAAACTGTATTTTCAATTAAAATTCCTATTTGACAAGAACTTATAAGTTATATTAGGATTTGAAAAACCTTCTTGACCAAGAGTAAGGTGTGCCATTGATCAAGTCCTTATGCCCAATAGGAACTTAGGTGGCTATTTAAGTACTAACTTTGGGGGTCGTGCATCATACTTATTTTCTGTTATTCTGTCGTCCATACGGCAAGGGTGAAATTGTATGGATGCTATTCTTCGGAATGGTAATGTATGGATCGATTGCCTCTACGTTAAAGGTAATGAGAGTTGTGAGAGCATGATTGGACAACCGCCAATCTAGGGAAGTGCTTATATGATACCGACGCGTATACCTGTTCCACACAAGTATATGTGAAAGTATTGAGTGTGGGAGTAATAATTTTTGATGGGTGCATATACTGCTTACGTGTATACCGGGTGTACACCTAAGTGAGTATTAGATTTAAATTTCCGCAGTGCATGATATTCATACTGTGGGAAGGGCTGAAGTGAGTTTCTGCAGGTACGCTAACTCGCGAACGTGTAGCACGTATAGTTAACGCTATGAGTGAACGTGTATGCCACCGTCTAGCCGTTAGATTGTTAGGCAGTGAGGACGTATGAAACGTGCATGCATCATGATCATATAATCTTGCATTAATCTTACTTCCTTCCTTATGGTTTCTGTCCCGTTTTTCTAATAAAAGTTGTTCACAACTAATTAAAAACTGTGTGGATAAACTTCTTACAGATGGCACGCACCAAGCGCACTGCTCGCAAGTCCACGGGAGGCAAGAGGCCTAACTACATGCTGGGGCCATGGACCGATGAGGGATCAGAGGACTTTCTAGAGGAGTTTGGGATGCCCACTATTCTTTGGAGAGTTCTGCACCTGGTGGGATATCAGGAGGGCCAGGAGCCACAGTACGACTGGCACCGTGTGCAGTTGTCAGAGGATCGCCACGTGTACACGGTGGAGGTCGACGTGCCTAGCCGTGAGGACCAGGATCACGTCTGGTGCCGACGGGTGTTTGCCTTGCAGGGGAGGACCCCCTGGGATGCAGCCAACCAGGTTGCTTATACCGTTCTTCGGGACATCATGGAGGACCATCCGGAGGTGGTTGCCCAGGCTACTGCTAGTATCTTCCCGACGACAGACCCTTACCAGGCAGTGTGGCGTCAGCCAGGCGCTACCGTACTTGAGGCTAGCTCTCTTGAGAGGGAGCATTGTGCTGGACCAGCAGGGAGTGCTATGGCTGCTCTGATGGCTACTTATGGGTGCCTATCGCGCAGCTACGATCATCTGGATCATACCCTTAGTGAGGAGATGGCTGCACAGCATCGCCGGCAGGAGGAGCATACTACAGAGATAGACCTCCTCACTACACAGCTAGCTCAGTTGACAGTAGAGAGAGACCAGGCACTTCAGAGGGAGCAGGAGACTGCTCATCAGCTTGCCATTCAGCAGGGGTCGACTACTTTCTTGGCCTCGGTCATGAGGGAGACTGAGGAGGCGCTTCGAGGAGTTTGTGTTGAGGGCATTCGTGTTTCAGAGGAGAACAGGTTGCTGAGGTTGCAAGTGGGAGACCTGGAGCTCCAACTCCATCACTTGCAGGACTACAACGATCGTCTGCACGAGGAGATCCACCGTAGGGAGAATGAGAGGAACCCCATCTTTCCCCAGGAGGATCCGGAGCCGAGTAGTTCTTCTAGTAGTTCTTCAGATATGTCTAGTGAGGACGGTGACGTTGGTGAGATCGCTAGAGAGTAGTCTAGATCGTATGCTTAGCACCTAGAGATCTTTTGCGTATGTTGGCACGCCCGAACTTTTGTTTTGTTATGGGCTGGATGTAAGCATGTGAGGCAGACTTATGTGATGTGTGTGAGACCTTGGAAAGTCCCATATGTATGGGCAAAACTCTGGATGTTATGTTATCTTTTGCATGATGTGTTAAGTGATCTTGTTATGTGTTGATGCGATGTGGACTGAAATTTATTGTACCTCTGTCATTGTTTGGTGAATCGTTTTTCCGAATAATTTCAGTGGGTATGATTTATTGTTCTCTACAAGTTGCAACTTCGCCTAATGGTCGCTTACTATCCTATATGCAGATGACGACAACTCGTAGTGGAGCGGGCGGTAGTGGTGGAAATGAGGACCCCAGAGAAAACCGCAATCCACCACCTCCTCCACCACCAACGGCTGAGCAGCTTTTTGCTCAATTTCTTGGAAGTCAGCGCAATATTGAAGCTTTGCTGAGGGAGAACTTGGCGCAAGGACACCAACGCCAAGAGCTAAACCAGTATAGTTCTTTCAAGGATTTCCTGGATACTAAACCGCCTATCTTCAGGGAAGCTACAGAACCTTTGGAGGCAGAAGAATGGCTGCATACTCTGGAGCAGAAGTTCCGTTTGCTGAGGCTCACAGAAGAGCTGAAAGCAGAATATGCCGCGCACCAGTTACAGGGACCAGCCGGGATTTGGTGGGGACATCACCGCACCACCTATCCTGCTAATGTTCCTATCACTTGGAGAGTGTTTACTGCTGCTGTTCGAGGTCATTACATTCCGCCGGGCTTGACCCAGATGAAAGTGGCAGAGTTCATGAATCTGACTCAAGGAACTCGGTCTATCACAGAGTATCATCATCTGTTCAACTCGTTGGCTCGCTATATCCCAGACTTCGTTGACACAGACGCTAAGAAGATTGCTAGTTTCAAGAGAGGCTTGAACACTAAAATGGGAAAGTCAGTGGGTACATCTTCTCGTACCAATTTCAATGACTTCCTAAGTGACTGTCTGATTCAAGAGAATCATAACAACAAGCATGCTGCTAGCAAGGCCCGGAAGAGAACCTTTGAATCAGGATCATCACAACCCAGAGGACCACCAGCTCAGCGAAATCAGTATCGACCACCAGCGCCGGGGGCACGTTTTAGGCCGCCACAGAAGAAGAATCAGCCACAAGCTCAGCGCAATCAGAAGCCATACAAGATAGCTGCTGCTCAGGCTCGTGGAGGTCAAGGCAGTTCTTCAGGAAATAAACCTATAGTTCGGGGACCATGCTACAACTGCAATCAAGAGGGGCACTTCGCAAGATACTGTCCCTACCCAAAGAAGCAACAGGCCAATTACCCCGCACGCCTGCACAACATGACCGCTGAAGAAGCTCGTGCTGGAGAGCCCGTGACTGCTGGTATGTGCCTTGTTAATCATCATTCTGCAGTCGTTTTGTTTGATACTGGATCATCGCATTCGTTCATGAGTAAAGCATTTGCACAAAAGCATGATCAAGAGGTGTCTGAAATGGATTATGGGTTTCGCGTAAGCTCTGTGGGGAGTAGTGTGTTGTCTAGGCAGATGGTTCGTGATGCAACCATCGACATCGGAGGGCATAAGTTTGGGGCTAATTTAGTAGTTTTGCCAGGGCTCAGTATGGACGTAGTCCTAGGAATGAGTTGGATGAGTATGTGGAAAGCGGTGTTAGACACTGCAGATAGGACTCTTACCTTGACCGATCCAAGGAGGAACAACAAGTTACGTATCTCTCTTCCTCGAGGGGCTGATTTTGTTGATCTATCTTGCACCTTATCTATAGAGGACCTGTCAAAAATTCCAGTTGTTCGGGATTTCCCAGACGTCTTTCCAGATGAGTTGCCGGGTTTACCGCCCAAGCGGGCTGTAGAGTTTACCATTGAGTTGTTACCAGGGACTGCACCGATCTCGAGAAGACCTTATCGTATGCCGCCCAATGAATTAGCCGAACTCAAGACTCAGATTAGGGAACTTTTGGACAAGGGTTTCATTCAACCTAGTGTGTCAGAGTGGGGATGTCCAGCCTTGTTTGTTAAGAAGAAGGACAAATCCTTGAGAATGTGTGTGGATTATCGACCGCTTAATGCCGTGACCGTTAAGAATAAATATCCGTTGCCACGGATAGATATTTTGTTTGACCAGTTATCCAGAGCCAAAGTATTCTCCAAGATCGATTTGAGATCCGGTTATCATCAAATTAGAATCCGACCACAAGATATTCCAAAGACTGCTTTTTCAACCAGATATGGCCTATACGAGTATTTAGTCATGTCTTTTGGATTGACAAATGCTCCGGCTTACTTTATGAGTTTGATGAACTCGGTATTCATGCCAGAACTAGATAGGTTTGTAGTGGTGTTCATTGATGACATTTTGGTGTATTCTGAGAACCCAGATGATCACGCAGAACATTTGAGGGTTGTTCTGACAAGGCTACGAGAGCACAAACTTTATGCTAAGTTTAGCAAATGTGAATTTTGGTTGAAGCAAGTACAATTCCTTGGTCACATCCTGTCAGAAGAAGGAATCTCTGTGGACCCTAGCAAAGTCCAAGAAGTAATGGATTGGGAAGCTCCAACTTCGGTTGGGGAGATTCGGAGTTTTCTCGGTTTAGCGGGATATTATCGTCGTTTCATTCCCGACTTCTCCAAGATTGCCAAGCCCATGACAAGTTTGCTTCAGAAGGATCAGAAGTTTGAGTGGACAGAGAAGTGTGAAACAGCTTTCCGTACCTTGCGGAAACTGTTAACCACTGCCCCTGTCTTAGCTCAACCAGATATTGAGAAGCCGTTTGATGTCTTCTGCGACGCATCAAAAGTTGGTTTAGGGTGTGTTCTTATGCAAGAAGGCAGAGTGATTGCTTATGCTTCACGACAGTTGAGAAAACATGAGATAAATTATCCTACGCATGATTTGGAATTAGCTGCTGTGGTGCACGCTCTGAAGATCTGGAGGCACTATTTGCTAGGAAATGTCTGCAATATGTACACTGATCATAAGAGTCTCAAGTATATCTTCACTCAACCGGAGTTGAATATGAGGCAGAGAAGATGGCTTGAATTGATTAAGGATTACAATTTGCAGATACATTATCACCCTGGAAAAGCAAATGTGGTTGCTGATGCTCTGAGTCGGAAGTCGCATTGTAATAACTTGAGGTTACAACCAGAGGACGAGTTTAGTCTCGTACACCCTGTGATCCTGCGTCACATCGAGCTGCAGAGCACCTTAGTTGACCAGATTCTAGAAGGGCAGAAAACAGACAAGGGAATCTATTATATCAAAGAAAAGCTAAGGGCTGCCACTGAACCCGTAAAACATTTCCGAGTTGATGATAAGGGAGTGTTATGGTTTGATAATCGCCTAGTGGTACCCAAGAATAGGGAACTGAAAAATCAGATCATGGACGAGGCTCATCTTTCTAAATTGTCTATCCATCCCGGGAGCACTAAGATGTATCAAGATTTGCGTCCAAGATTTTGGTGGACCAAAATGAAGAAGGAAATTGCCGCATATGTAGCCAGATGCGACACGTGTTGTCGGGTGAAGGCTATTCACCTGAAGCCAGCCGGAACACTTCAACCTTTATCAATACCTGAATGGAAGTGGGAAGAAGTGAGTATGGATTTTATCACCGGTTTGCCTACCACTCAGAAGGGAAACGATTCGATTTGGGTAATTGTAGATCGTCTCACCAAGACCGCTCATTTCATACCAGTTAAAACTTGTTATCGAGCACCGGACTATGCGGAGATTTATATCAATCAGATTGTACGATTACATGGTATACCCAAGGTCATAGTTTCGGATCGTGGAACGCAGTTTACTGCACCATTCTGGGAGAAACTGCAAAAAGAGTTAGGCACTAAGCTAATCCATAGCTCAGCTTACCATCCTCAGACCTCAGGACAAACTGAAAGAGTAAACCAGGTATTAGAGGATATGTTAAGAGCCTGTGTAATGTCAGCAAAGGGATCTTGGGAGAAGTGGTTGCCATTAGCAGAATTTGCTTACAACAATAGTTATCAAGAAAGCATTCAGATGGCACCTTTTGAAGCTCTGTATGGCAGAAGATGCAGAACACCAGTAAGTTGGGTTGAACCAGGAGAACGTCGTTACTATGGAATTGATTTTGTCAAGGAAGCAGAAGAACAAGTTAGAATAGTTCAACAACATATCGCAGCGGCACAGTCCCGACAGAAGAGCTATGCCGATAAGCGAAGAAGGCCGCTTGAATTCGAAGTAGGTGACTATGTGTACTTGAAAGTATCACCCATGAAAGGAGTTAAACGTTTTGGCGTGAAAAGAAAGTTGGCGCCAAGGTTTGTGGGACCCTACAGGATAATGGAAAGGAGGGGAAAAGTGGCTTATCAACTACAGTTACCTGAACATTTGAAGGCTATATTCCCTGTATTCCATGTGTCACAATTAAAGAAATGTCTTCGAGTTCCAGAAGAGGAAGTACAACCGGCCAATATCAAGTTACAATCCGACCTTACTTACTCCGTGAAGCCATATCGAGTACTCGATGAGAAAGAAAGAGTGACTCGCGGAAAGGTCGTGAAGCAATATAAAGTATCCTGGAGTGAGCAAGACGACCGAGATGCCACTTGGGAAACGGAAGACTATCTAAAGGAAGTATATCCACAGCTTTATAAGGAATGGTTAGTAACTCAAATCTCGGGACGAGATTCCTTTAAGGAGGGGAGGGCTGTAACACCCCGGTGTTAAGCAATCCCTAAATGCATAATTTGGCATGGCATAAGCATAGCATCTCATCATTTCATGTGCATATGTTTGTTGAATGCTTAAGTCCTTGTTGGTCTCTAGGGTAACCTTGTTATGCTTTCTGTTTCTGACCAAGTGCCTTATAACAAAGTTGTAGATCTTGATGAAGGGAACAACTTTGCTTTAAAGCACTTTCTCAGAAAAAGCTTTTGAGTTAGGATTTCTTGCATTAGAAAAATGGTTTAGCACTAAATTTCTTGTTTTAAGCAGAATTTGGACTTGAGACTTAAAGATGATTTGTTCCTTGCAAAATTCTAAGCAACTTTGTTGTTGGGACCTTTTCCTAGTTCGGTCTAGTTTAGGAGTTATAGAGCATCAAAGTTTGAAACAAAACCTCATTAGTTTAATCTTGACCGTGGACCCCACCGGTCAGTCCCTCTCTTCTTCCTCGCGCGCACGCCGCTCCCTCCGCGCCGACCGAAACCGCCCGCCGCCGCGAGACCGCCTCGCCGGCCGGCCAAACCACCGTCATCACCGCCCGTGGTTTGCGCCCGAACTCGCCACGTCGCCCGGGAGCTCGGTGCATGCTCGCCGCGTGGAGCGCGACGCCTGACGCCGCCGCGTCCGGTCGGGAGCTCCCCCGATGGGAACTGGCCAGGTGCAATGCACCTAGCACTTCGTTCCGTTTGCCTTCGCTCCGCCTGTGCTCGCAACCAGCAGAGCATCCCATTGCTCAGTCTCTCCTTCGCTCCACTCCACTCCATCTTCATCAGAGCAGAGCTCCGCCGCCGCCCGCCGAACCTCGGCGAGCGATTACTCGCTCCACCGCTCACCGCCGTCCAATTCCTCTCGCCAGTCTCTCCGTCTTGGTCTCCTCTTTCTCCGGTAAGGGTTGGTTTCCCCTCTCTTCCTCTCTAGCTGCCGGAACAGCGGACGCCATCCGCAAGCTTCCGCCATGGCCGCCACCGTGACCTTCACGTGGACCGGTCATCTCCGGCCATGCTACCCTAAGCTGAGCCATGTTCTAGTCTTCTCTACCGCCGTAGTAGCTTAGAGTTAAATGGAGACCTCTCTCGTGCCCTGAGTTCGCCGGACCACGGGCCAGTCGCGCTGTGTCCGTCATGGACCGCCGCCGTGCATCGCGCCGGACAATGCCGGGGATGCCGAAGCCTGGGAGTTGCTCCAATAGGTCTCTTGTGACTTGCTTAGGCTAGTGTTAATCTCGCCGAGTCGCAAGCCGCCGGGAAGAGTTCCGCCGCCGAGTCGCAGAGCCGCCGCTCCGCCATGGCCGCCGTCGAGCTTGCTCCGGTATCCCTCTGTCTCAGCGAGTCGGTTAGTTGTGTTCGCCTCGCAAACCCGCACCCAATGATGGTCTCAGTGTCGCCAGAGGTGTCGCCGTCGACGAGCTAGGGCCGGTCAACGACCACGGCGCTAAACTCCGCCGTTGACTGCCGAGCCTGGCCTCGCGCGGTAACGTGCCGAGCTTGGCCTCGGAAGCTTGGTCGCCCTGACCAGCGGGCCCCGACTGGCAGTAAGAAAGAGAGAAAGGGAAAAGCTTGGGTGCCGTAGGCCTCGGAAAGCCGGAAGCGCCGAGCCTTCGCCTCGAGCCTCGACCGAGTCGGTTGAGTCAGTTAGTCTCGGTTGAGTCAGTTAGTCTCGGTTGAGTCAGTAGCCTCGGCTGAATAGGTTAGCCTCGGCTGTCAGTGTGCCTCGGCCGAATCGGAAAAAGGTGTCTGAGCCTCGGCCGAATCGGTCGAGTGCGTCTAGCCTCAGCCGAATCGCGCCGAACGTGCCGAAGCCTTTGCCTCGAGCCTCAGCCGAATCGCGCCGGGTGTGCTGAGCATTTGTCTTATGCCTCGGCCGAACCAAGTGGAGTCCGTACGTTTGGGTTTGAGTTCCTTTTTAGTTTGTTTTTGCAGAATTGTGTAATGGCTTCAAAAATTCCCACAAGGCTCATTTTAAGTCCAACTCCTGTGAAACAAATTTTGTTAGGTCAAGCATGTTTAGATCTATCAGTGAAAATTGTTGAAAGCATTCTTGGTGATACTTTTATGTGTAGATTTATTTAAATTAGAAAAATGCTGATAACTTGGAAAATGCATAACTAATTATGTATAAGTCAGAAAAATGTAATTTTAGTTTTGTTAGAATTTGTCTTTTTCATAGAGGATGAAGTCTAGGTCCAAATGGGATGAAATTTGGACAGAGGGTTAGATTAAGTGTTATTAATCTCCAGTAATTTTTATAGATTTTTGTGAAGCTGTCTAGGATAGGTTACTATTATAGGCCTAATTAACTAGATTTAATTCTACAAATAATTAGAAGGTAATAAACCCGTTAAGCAACTTTGATGTGGTGACAACAAGACTTAATAAGTAGTATGTTAAATTAAATAAGTGAATAGCAGTAGATGACATGTGCTTATCTCCTGAATTTTTACTCCATGTTGCATCACCGTGCATCCCATGTGCATTCATGTTATTCATTCATGTACCGCATCCTGCAGGGTCGGTAGTGGAAGCCCAAGAGACACCGGAGGAGCAGCGTCAGGAGGAGACACCCGAGGAGAGGATCCCAGAAGGAGACGCTGAGGACCTGCCGGAGTGCCGTGATCACCGCCCCGCCGACTTCGAGCGAGGCAAGCCCCGGAGCATTCTAACTCCTACGGTTTGCAAATGTTTTCTAATTAACCTGATAATGGATGTTGCATTAGGTTATAGGAATTGATTGCTACCGTTGATGCATTATTACTTATCCTTGTCCACCTGCAATTATTACCTTGTTATCCCTGATAAGTCTAGGCTCGTTTATGCTTAGCCTGCTTAGACCGGTAAAAGTCGGGTGATTTCCTGTCTCCCGCATATAGGTGGATACTGATCATGTTAGCCTTGTGCTATCGTGGAATATAACCATGTGATAATTAAATTGAGACCGGGCGAGATGTAGGAGCAGCAGGACATGGGTTCTGTGTGCTAGTAGTCTCCCGTCTGTGTCGATTAGGACCCGACGAAGGCACACCTCAGTCATTTTGAACGCGTCAATCACTTAACGGAGCAGGTGCGGGTACCTCCCGTGAAGCCGAGTAAGGTGTTTCGAGCCAGTGACGGAGACGTTGACGCCTAACACCCAGGGCCTTATATGTACCGTGGGCAACTATTCTGATCGACCTGGCATGGTTCGAGGGCAGGCAGGGCCTGATCGACCTGGCATGACCGTGGGCAGTTAATAGCTGAGCGACCTGGCATTGAGATAACCCTCGGTGTAGAAGGGTCCATGGCCGTCCCGCGACTTGGGTTCTCGAACCTCCTGAGTGGTCGCCAACGGCCGCCTGGCAGGGTGTGTCGGGCGAGTGTGCGACATTTTTGTCCCCAGCTGGTAGGAATCGATTATAATCGCCATCGCTCCTGGTTAGTGAGTAACTTGACTGAGCATGTGTTACCGTAGTAATATATGGAATTAATGATGGTTATGGTTGATGAATCTAAAAGGCTATTGATGAAATAGTCACTCTTGCTTGAATAAGTAGTCAAGTGTTTGCTCTAGATCAGGTGCAAATCTAAATAATCAGGCTGATTACATAAAAGTGACTGCTAATGCTCTAAGGATGATTAGTTAATAATAAAGTGCTTTTATGCAAAAGGTAAGTGTGGCCAACCCCAGATACAGCCTTGCATAATCCTTGGTGTCGGTTATTTCTGGTTTATGACGGGTAAGTCTAGCTGAGTACCTTCTCGTACTCAGGGTTCTATCCCTTGTTGTTGCAGATGGGCAATGTTTCTTCGGCTACTGCGAGAACTGTCTGTATCCCGTCGAGGGCAGTGACTAGACCATGGGCATGGTCAATCCTTATCTTCCCTGATGCTTTTGTGGACGGATCAGGCATATGGCACCGTATTGTGAACTAAGGACTTGTGTTTCAAAACTATGTTGCTTCCGCTTTGAATTCAAAACTATGGTTTATAATAACTATCGAACTCCGATGTATTTGAACTATGTGCGAACTGAATGTACCTTGTGGGCATGTATGCTAATCTATTACGATCTTGGTTAAAGTTGAATGACTTGAAATCCTTCGAGATTTCCGGACTACCGGGTTTGTACGAGCTTAAGTACTTGTAATCTCTGTGAAAGCAGCGATTCGGTGCTTAATCTGGTGCAAATTGGACGGTTCTGTTACACTTGAGGCATTGGACCTCTAGGCCTAGCAGCTCTCCTTTGAACATTCGACACATGTACATCATGGAAAGGATGGTACATGTCCGTGTTGTTCATCTCCTTTGCACAACGCTCCTCTATCTTGCACCGAAAGCAAAACTCCCTCAAGTGTCCATCTCTCCCACAGTGCTCACAATTGTACCTCACCGCTCTCATAGGGGGTTGTTGGTACTCACGGTAGTGGGTGTGGATCACTTTGCCTTTTTGTGGCATGAGCTTCTCTTGGATAGGTGGCATGGTGTCTAGCTTGTTCTTGAGGTGGTTTGGTTTTGGTGCCCATGTCTGTTTCTTGGGTGGAGCTCTCGGAGGTTCCTCATACACTCCATCTTTGGTGTTAGGCTTGAGAGGCTCCTTGGGTGGAATCTTAGTAAGTTTGGGAATAGTGGTGGAGTTGGGCTTCTCACTCGGGTTAAGACCACTAAACTCTCCAACCTTGCCAAAAGAAGCAGCATTCTCTATCCCCTGAGCAAAGCCTACACCAGGACCTCCAGCAGTACGCTTGAATTGGGCAATCATCATCCCAAGCTGCGGCTCACCACAAGACACCCATGACAAGATGGTTCGAAGGTATGTGTTTTCTTCCTCGGTTTGCATCTTGTCATGCTTCACATTAGCAATCTCCATCTCCAAACCGTCACACAAGGCACACCTAGACACACAAGTGCTACCCGAGCTGGCCTTCTCATGAGACACAATCTTGGCATTCTTCTCTGCCAACTCGGATTTCAAGCCTACACAAGACTTGCACGCACCAAGCACTGAGGATCTAGCTCTAAGCTCATCCACCTCTCCAACCAAAGCAACATACTTGCCTCTCAAAGTGAGAAGGTCAGTCATGTGCTTGGAGCACATCTCACACTCATCCTCCTCAGTTACGACAACGGTGGACTTGACAGATTCAAGCTCCTTCACCGTATCCTCCCACTTTTGCCTAAACTCCTTCCGCTCTCTAGCAGCACGCCTAAGCAGCTTATCTTGACTAAGAAGAGCGGCAGTAAGCTTATCGACCTCAGCAGCAAGTTCATCAGGGATCTGAGATACCTGGGAGGTGTCGTTGTCATCGTTGTCTCGAGGGGTCTCCTCCAGCTGACTGTCGACCTCCTTGCCGAGGGCCATGGTGCAAAAGCCCTCATTGTCGGCGAAGAAGCAGAGGCCGTTCAGCTTGTCCTCGATCTTTTTCTTCTTCTTGGACTCGTCGTCGCTTGAAACAGCGGAGTCGTCATCCGAGTCATTGACGTCGCTGAGCGTGGCGAAGAAAGCACGGTGCTCGGCCTGGGCTTTCTCCATGTACTTCTTCTTGATGTACTCCTTGTTGAAGCCGCCCTTCCGCTTGTGCTTGGGAGGAGCGTGCTTCTCCTTGTGCTATCTGAAGTCATACTTGTGGCCACGATCGCCCTTGCCCACAACTTGCTTGTTCTTCTTTGGGCAGTTGGCGATGAAGTGGTCCGGATCACCACACTTGAAACACCCAGCGTGTCCTCCTCCACGATGTCGGTTCATGCAATTGTTGTGGAACCGCGAGAACCGGTTGGCAAGCAAAGCCAACTCGTTGTCTCCCATGAACTCCAGCTGCTCCTTTGTGACAGAAAGAAGAGAAGACAAAGCAAAGCCTCCAGAGGGGTTAGGAGAAGAGCCAGAAAGCAAAGCCATCGACAGGCCAGAAGGATTTTCATAAGAAGCCCTCGCCATGGCATTAATCTCACTGGACTTGAGCTTACTAAAGAGCTCGTCGCATGTGAGGGTCTCATACTTAGGCGATTCGATGATCGCCTGAACCTTAGAGTCCCACACCGATCGATCGAGAATATGCAAAAGCTTGAGAGCCCTCTCATGATCGTCGAAAGGCAACAACTCCTTGTTAGCCCTCATCATTTTGACAATCACCTGAAAGCGAGCGAATAAACTCTCTATGCTCTCGCCAGGCATGTGTCGAAAGTTCTCATACTCCCACTTGTGCGACTCGTAGAGACGAGATTTGACTTGAGTGGTTCCCTCATGGAAGAGCATGAGGGTCGTCCAAATCTCACGAGCCATGGGGAGGTGAGAAACGCGATCAAACTCGAACATATTCAAACAAGAGAAAAGAGCATTACGGTCTCAGCTATTGGCATCGTGCTCATCGATCTGCAGCTGAGTCACACGAGCAGCCAAGACCATGTAATCTTCCTTGTTATAAATCTCCCAGACAGAAGCACCCATGCTCTGAAGATTGGCCGACATGCGTATCTTCCAATACGCATAGTTCGTCCCATCGAAAAACGACGGTTTGCCGACGCCGCGATCCATGTCGCCTTTTGTGGATCTGGAACCGGCTAAGGTGGAAGATCCTTAACCTGCTCCGATACCAATTGAAGGACCGGGAATGCAAAAGCAAGGCGACCAGAAGGGGGGGGGGGTGAATGGGAGCCTAAAAATATCTCTCAAAACTTTGGCCTTTGTCCCAAAAATCAACCCCCAAAAGCTTTGACCGAAACGTGATGCCCACGACCCTTAGAAGAGGGTGGATGATCCCTAGAATCACAGCGAGGCACCACAAGACAAGAGCAAGTCAAACGCCAAAAGCTTCGGCTCAAGTTCAACCTTAAAAACCGACCCTCGAACGTAGATGGAAGGCTACGTCGAGAAATCTCCAAATACCTATGCTAACAAGTAGCAAAGATACCTAGAGAGGTTCCTTGGTTAACTATAGGGCCAAACGAGAAGTCCGAAAACCAAGCGGAAAAGCTGGGAGTCTATTTGCACTGTCTAGGACAAGCCTGCGAAGTCCCGGACAGTATGTGGGTACGGTCCCGGACTGTCCGCGGTACTGCCGGACTGTCCGCGAGGAAGGGGCGGACTGTGCGCCGGCAAAAACCCCAAAACAGTAAATCTGCTGAACCTCCCTGGTCGCTTCGCGGACTATCCGCGATCGACTACGGCGGACTGTCCGCCGTTCAACCAAAAGTAAAATAGCCGAAGAACACAGCCGCTGATCTGGCTCGTCCCTGATGCGCGGACTGTCCGCGGGGTGGATGGCGGATTATCCGCGACCACCCAGTGAGGGCGATTTTGGTCGCCCTCAACTCAAATCTCCCCAAATCTGATCCAAAACGACATCCCTTGTTCTCACACTTGGAGAAGATGATCACGAGGTAGTTAGAAGACTATCCCCAAGAAATCATCCGCTCAAATCAACTCAATCAACGGGAAATCGAAAGGGATGGTGTATGAACCGAAAAAGCGCCACAAAACTTGAATCAACCCGATCTACTTGTTCGTAAGAAGTTAGATGAATTCCTTTGGTGGAAATGATCTCCTCACACCAAAGAACAAGTTTATTCAAGTGGATTTCAAAAAGACGCAGTAGAGAGGGAGGTCAAGTGACGGGAAAATCGTGGAGAAATGAAGAACGCGAAGAACAAATTCAAAACGCGAATCAAACCATGAATTTGCAACCGTGTGGCTACCACACGCTACAACAGTGAGATTACAGTCTCACTTCCTCAAAATCTCGTGAACACAAAGGTATGGTTCTCTGTGGATCTCAGTAGCTATAGCAGGGATGTGGGAGAGCAGGAAACCCTAAGTGGAGAATAGAAAATGACTGAGATAATTTGGGAGGTGGGTGTCTCCCCCTACTTATTCTACTTCTAGTTCCCACTCTACCCCTAACTAATTACAGAGCGAACCAGCTAAACCCTAAGGTTATTCTGGACCAACTCGAAGTAGATGCTGATCCGACGGCCACGCCCGCACAATAGGTAGCTTCACCTCGACGCGACCTCACCGATTGCCGCCACGTGTCGCCACCGCTCTGCTTGTCCTTTTCACGGACCACGCCCCCGGTTTTGAGGCTGAAACCGGGAAACCTGTCTTCACGACCAACCCCCGGTTTTGAGGCCCAAACCGGGAAACCCGTCGTCCATCGCCTGAGTTTTGTGGCCCAAACTCAGAAACCCGCCAGCGCCCAGGTTTTGAGGCCCAAACCTGGAAACTGTCCTCAGCCCGAGTTTTGTGGCCCGAACTCGGCAAACCCGCAGCACCCAGGTTTTGTGGCCCAAACCTGGAAACCGTCCACCGGTGGTTTTTCTGTGGCTCAACCACCAAACCGAACCGTAGAGGGGATGCACCGCCCGTGCACCCCGTCTACCGACACATGTCCCCAGGTCCTCGACCCGAGCAACACTGTGCCCCGCAAGTCTCCGCTCGTCGCTGTCCCAGGCTGTCAGCCACCACAGCTGATCCTCAGGCCACCGGTCCCTCTGTCCAAGCCACATGTCCGCCCTTCACCGCTCCCGGTCCATCGACACGACACGTCTCTACTTGACCTTCACCTCACCTTCGATCACTGTCTCCGTGCTCGACACCTGCACAACACAAGCCAAAGAGCATGCGCATCAAACTAGTTGACAATCACTCATCACTCAAGATCCAGCATACACCCATGTATCCGCACTCAAAACCTCGGCGCTGATGGGTTTCTAAGTTTGGGCCACAAAACTCACCTGATGGATGACAGGTTTCCCGGTTTCGGCCTCAAAACCGGGAGATGGGCCAGGTTTCCCGGTTTTGACCTCAAAACTGGGGGGAGGTCCGTGAAAAGGACGAGCGACGCGAGGTGGCACGTGTGGCATCCGTTGAGGTCGCGTCGAGGTCTAGCTACCTGATGTGCGGGCGTGGCCGTCGGATCAACATCAACTCGAGTTGGTCAGGAATACCCTTAGGGTTATCCTGCTCGCTCCAGATTATCTCAGTAGGGGTAGAAGGGGAATAATTGTATTAGGCTATATTAGGAGAGGCAGCCCCTCCCTCCAGATTATCTCAGTCATTTGCTATTTTCCACTTAGGATTTACTGTTCTCCCACATCCCTGCTATAGCTACTGAGATCCGCAGAGATGGTGAATCATACCTCTGTGTATTTGGATTTTGCGGAAACGGGACCGGATTCCCGTTGTCTCCTCGTGGGGACAAATTTCGGCTGGAAATTGAGATTGTGATTCGCATTCTTCAGTTGTTCTTCGCGTTTTGCTTTTGGTCTCAATTTTCCCGTCGCTCTATCTCCCTTTTTGCTGCGTTTTTTATAAAACTATTTGAACCAACTTGTGAAGGACCGAGAGTGCTACCAGAAAGCGACCAGAGGGGGGTGAATGGGAGCTTCAAATTTTCCTTTCGGAAACTTGTCACCACTGTCCCGAGAATCGACCCCAAAGGCAAACCCTAGAGCTCGCTAGTGTCCATGACCCTACTAGTAGGGTGCATGCTTCCAAGAAGCACAGCGAGACACTACGCGACTCTAGAAACCCAACGCAAAAGCCGGAAATCAAAACCGACAACGGACGGGCGAATCGCGGACGAAACAGCGCGAGACAGCACTGACCGGACTCACCCTACGTCCGGTCAACAAGCACCGGACGCGTCCGGTCTCGTGAAAACTGTTTTCGGAGCTTACTATTTCTGACCGGACTCTCGATGGGGATGCGTCCGGTCAGGCTACCAGCGTCCGGTCGCTTCTGACAAAAAACGCGAACAGTAACAAGGGCGCGTCCGGTCGCTCTGAAGGGCCAGCGTCCGGTCAAGTCAACAGAGAACGGGCGAGTCAAACCTTCATCGACCGGACTCTGACCAAGCGTCCGGTCGCCCCGACACCAGCGTCCGGTCACCCCGAAACTGCACTGTTCGTTCACCGATTCGACTCGATTTCACCCAAAACAAATCCTCTAGGGATCAACCTTGGTGAGTAGAGTCACAAGGAGGATAGTGAGCTATCTCTAAGAGATCATGGCTCGAACCTATCTCCAAATCGATGAATCGAAGAATTTCGGGGAAGGGGAGAAAAACTTGACCCGAATCGAAAATCGACCGATCTACTAGCTCGTGAGGTTAGAGATGAATTCCTTCGGTGGAAAGAAGTGCCTCACGATCTAGAACAACTTGGTTCAAACGGATTTCCAAAGGACACACCAAGCAAAGAGATCGATCGACGGGAAAAACATGGAGAAAAAGGATTCCGCGAAGAACACGAACAAAACGCGAATCACAACCACGGAATTGCAACCGTGTGGCTACCACACGCTACAATAGTGAGATTATGGTCTCTCTTCCTCAAAATCTCCAGTACACAGAGGTATGGTTCTCTGCGGATCTCAGCTAGCTACAGCAGGGGATTGGGAGAGCAGGAAACCCTAGAAGCAAAGAGCAAATGACTGAGATGGATGGGGAGGTGGGTGTCTCCCCCTGCTTATCCTAATTCTAACTATTCCTAATTCCCACTCTACCCCTAACTACTTACAGAGCGAACCAGCTAAACCCTAAGGTTATTCTGGACCAACTCGATGGTAGGTGGATCCGACGGCCACACCCGCAGAACTCGTAGCGTTGCCTCGACGCAACCTCCCGATTGCCGCCACGTGCCGCCACCGCTCTGCGTCCTCTTCGCGGACTCCGCCCCCGGTTTTGTCGCCCAAACCGGGAAACCAGCCTTCACAGCCAACCCCCGGTTTTGAGGCCCAAACCGGGAGACCAGCTGTCCAACGCCTGAGTTTTGTTGCCCAAACTCAGCAAACCCGCAACACCCAGGTTTTGAGGCCCAAACCTGGAAACCGTCCTCAGCCCGAGTTTTGTGGCCAAACTCGGAATCCATCAGCGCCCAGGTTTTGAGGCCCAAACCTGGAAACTGTCCACCCGATGGTTTTTCTCTGGCTCTACCACCAAACCGAAGCTGTAGAGGGGATGCACCGCCCGTGCACCCCGTCCACCGACACGTGTCCCCAGGTCCTCGACCCGAGCAACACCATGTCCCACAAGTCTTCGCTCGTTGCTGTCCCAGGCTGCCAGCCACCACAGCTGATCCTCAGGCCACTGGTCCCTCAGTCCAAGCCTCACGTCCGCCCTTCACCACTCCCGGTCCGTCGGCACGGCACGTCTCTACTTGACCTTCACCTTGCCCTTGATCACTGTCTCTGTGCTCGACACCTGCACAACACAAGCCAAAGAACCTGCGCATTATCCCAGTTGACAATCACTCATCACTCAGAGACTCGGCATACACCCATGTATCCGCAATCTCCCCCTTGATGAGTGCATTGTCAACTACCAACACAAATCATAAGGAAATAGAGGGAGGAAGAAGGAGAAGAGAGAACTCGACCAAATGACCCAAAAGCATAGCAAAGCCGAAGAAGGTCAAGTGGAAAAAGCAAAACAACTTGGTTCCCAAAGACATGGGCAACGGCTCGACGCAACCAAGCAAAGCAAAGCTAGCCCTCAAGAAGAGGTAGAACAGGCTCAACACCGCTAGCAAATGCCAAATGAAAAATCAAAGCAAAATGCTAGTCCTTCAAGATAGAGGCACAGAGGCTCAACACAACTAGCAAGAAAGCTCGACATCGACTGAAAAGCTCGATACCAACTGAACGCAACTGAAACAAAGATGCGACTGCTAGTCCCTCAAGAAAGAGGCAAAGGCTCAACACAACTAGCAAAGCGCTCCGAACCAATTGGAAATTTCAAAAATTCAGCACGAGCAAACTCCCCCTTGCATGGTGCACACAACTGATTCCTCTCCCCTAAGTGAAACATGGGAGGCATGATTTGTCCAAATTTTCTCCACCTTAGTTGAAAATGCACCATCAAGCAAAGGACCCGAAAGAAATTTTCTCCCCCTCAGAAAATGCACCATCAAAAGTGCAAACTAGAGAAGTTCTCCCCCTTCCAAAATGTATATGAGTCAAGATGCAAGTTAGCAGCTTCAGGAATATAGTCAAGAAAATGCAAGGATGCTCTAAACAGTATAGCTCTAATGACTCACTGGAAAGCATACAAGCTAGCGAAGGCTCAAACTGATCACCAAATATGAAATATGAACATATGAGCAAGGTGAGCAATTTTAGCCAAAAAGGAGTCACCATCAACATAGCACTAGACAAGTATAGACAGGAAGTCAAACAAGTGCTAAACATGTATACAAGGTGAACTACCTCTAGCAAAGTTCAATCATCATGCTATAGAATGAAACATAGACTTGTGTATCCAAAATTTTATCGGAGTTGCAGCGGTTAAATTACACAAGTTTAAATTTCAGCATGTGGGTGCGAGAGGTTGAAAGCTTGTCTTGCCTAACTTTTCAACTGTGCGAAGCCTATGCAGAAGCAATCAGAAGCTTAAAGCAACAGTTTCGGTCATACACTACACAGCTCAAGTTTAACTCAAAGTGCAATGAGAAACAGTCTCGAAACTATGATGTGTTGACAAGCAATCCCATCTCGATCTTTCTGATTCACTTAACTTGGTTCAAATTAGAGACAGTATATGAACGGACCAAGCAAGTGATAGACTCAGAACTAGAGACATAACAACCTAGCATATATGAAAAGCACGAGTGTGATTTCAACATATTCTACACAGGCTAGTTGCACATCTCGATGGTGAACATTTTCAAGTTTTATGTTTGTTAAGTTGGTCCACCATTCAAAATTAGCTCAGCTCATAACATGCATTAGTGATCAGAAGGAGCATAAGCTACAAGCATCAACATAAAGCATCGGAGCATACACTACACAGAGCATAATTACATTCTAACGATTATATCCATGAAGCTCAGAATGTAAAAGCGTATGTAAAGTGAAATGCAGAAAAGATGCAAGAAGATATCAATTGAAGAAACAAAGATAAACGAAAAGTCAGTTTATAATACAAAGAACCAAAATGTTTCCCCCATCTAAAAGGGGAAACACACACCAAGCTCACCCCTCAACCGATTAAAGGTTGATTCGTCCAAAGGCTTGGTGAAAATGTCAGCCAACTGATGATGAGTATCAACATGGCGAAGGTCGATATCACCCTTCTCATAGTGGTCTCGCAGAAAGTGAAAGCGCACATCAATGTGTTTGGTCTTCGAATGAAGCACGGGGTTTTTAGCAACGCTAATCGCACTCATGCTGTCACAAACCAAAGGAACACGAGAAAAGCTCAGACCAAAATCATGCAAAGTGGCCATCATCCAAAGCAACTGGGAACAACAGCTAGCTGCAGCGACATACTCAGCCTCCGTGGTAGACTAGGCGACACTAGACTGCTTGCGAGAAGACCACGATACAAGAGAAGAACCAATAAATTGGCAAGTCCCAGAAGTGGACTTGCGCTCAATGCGACAACCAGCAAAATTGGCATCGGAATAACCGCAAAGGGAGAGGGTGGAGGAAGCTGAATACCAAATCCCGAACTCAGGTGTGAAACGAAGGTACCTAACAATGCGCTTGACCGCCTGACGGTGAGAAGTGCACGGCGACGCTTGAAAGCGCGCGCACAGGCACACCGCGAACTGGATGTCCGGGCGTGTCGCCGTCAGGTAGAGCAGCGACCCGATCATGCTTCGGTACTCGTTCTGGTCCACAGCTTCTCCATCCTTGTCCGCATCCAGGGCCGTCGTGGTCGACATGGGTGTTGGAAGAGGCTTGGCCTCACCCATATCGAACCTCTTCAGCAAGTCCTTGGTATACTTGCCCTGGTGCACAAACGTCCCTTCTCGGGATTGCTTAATTTGCAATCCGAGAAAGAAAGTCAGCTCGCCCATCATACTCATCTTGAACTCCCTGCTCATAGTATCTGCAAACTTGGCAACCAAAGCGTGAGAAGAACCACCGAAAATGATATCATCCACGTAAATCTGGACTAAGAGAGTGTCTTTGCCTTGCTTGAGGAGAAAGAGCGTTTTATCCACACATCCCATTTTAAAACCCTTAGCAAGCAAAAAGGTTTTCAACCTATCATACCAGGCTCTAGGGGCTTGTTTCAAACCATATAAAGCTTTGTGGAGTTTGAAGACATGGTTTGAAAACTTGGGATTTTCAAAACTGGGGGGTTGTTCAACATAAACCTCTTCTTCTATGTAGCCGTTTAAGAAGGCACTCTTGACATCCATTTGAAAAAGTTTGAAACCTTTGGATGTTGCAAAAGCCAAGAGTATCCTAATAGCCTCGAAACGAGCTACAGGAGCAAAAGTCTCCTCATAGTCTATCCCCTCCTTCTGACTATAGCCTTTCGCTACAAGCCTGGCCTTGTTTCTAACAACGTGGCCATCCTCTCCTTGCTTGTTTTTGAAAACCCATTTTGTCCCAATAGGCTTACAGTCTGGAGGAGGTGGAACTAAAACCCAAACCCGATTTCGCTCAAAGTTCTCTAACTCCTCATGCATGGCATTGACCCAATCCGAATCCGTCAAAGCGTGTCCAACATCTCGGGGCTCAAAATCAGCAACAAAAGCAGAATGAGCAAAGTGAGAGATTTGAGACCTGGACCGAGTGACCCGTTCGTCAATGTTGCCGATCATCTGCTGAGCGGGGTGTTGGCGCTGGATGTGTCGTGGCGCCTCCCGTGCAGATGTTATCTCCCCCTCAACAGCAGCTGGTGCCTCCCCGGGTACAAAAGGTACCGCTCGGGGTGGCGGATTCCACGACCCCCAGGAAGAAGACATGTCGGGGCCGTGAGTCGTCATAGAAGCCGCTCCTTGCGGCAAAACAGGTGGAGGGGGTGCTGGATCATCTATACCTTCATCACCCTCGTCCTCGTCATCAAAAAGAGGCTCACCAACCTCATGATCACCTGCACGCTCAAAACGAGAGGAAGGACAAACCATGGTCTCGTCGAAGGTGACATCTGATGTCTCCATGACTCGGTTAGTGTCAAGGTTAAGTACCCGATAAGCTCGAGTATGAGTGCCATAACCCAAAAACACACCGTCAGAAGAACAAGACTCAAACTTGTCCAAGTTGCCCTTTTTGAGTATAAAACAATGGCAACCAAAAACTCGAAAATAACTCACTTTGGGTAGTTTTCCAAAACGCAACTCATAAGAAGTCTTTTTCAAGAAAGCTCGGAGAAAAATGCGATTTGAAATGTAGCATGCAGTGCTCATAGGTTCGGCCCAATATCGCCTAGGAGTCCTATGCTCATCGAGCATCGTCCTGGCCATCTCTACAAGGGTCCGATTCTTCCTCTCTACAACACCATTTTGGGGCGGTGTGTAGGGGGAAGAAAACTGATGCTCTAAACCCAAAGAGTTACAAAACTTCTCAAAATCCGAATTCTTGAATTCGAAACCATTATCACTCCTAATAGCTCGCATCGAGTTCAAAGGGAACTCGTTCTGAAGACGCAAAATTAGATTGCGAGCAAAGGAGAAAGTCTAGGTCTTCTCAGCTAAAAAGAAGACCCACGAATATCTCGAAAAATCGTCAACAACAACAAGCACATACCACTTCCCCCCAACCGAGCTCACCCGAGCCGGACCATCAAGGTCCATGTGTAAAAGCTCTCCAGGGCGCTTGGTCATGACCTGAGTCATTGGATGGTGGGGAGCGGCAACCATCTTCCCATGTCTACAAGAATGGCAAACAAGATCCTTCTCCATCGACAACTTGGGCAATCCTCGGATTAGGCCAAGTGAGCTAAGTCTTGCAAGCAAGTCGAAGCTCAGGTGACCAAGTCTCCTATGCCACTTCCAAAGATCAGAGGAGGAAGGTCCAGCCACCAGACAACGAGAAGTGCCAAAAGACTCTGAGAAATTCGCACGAAAGACTTTTCCAAAGGGAGAAATCATACAAACAAGATTGCCCTGAGGATCCAAAATACGACTGAGATTCGGTTTAAAACGAATCTCATAGTCGTCGTCAAAGAGTTGCGAAATAGAAAGAAGGTTAAAATGCAAGTTAGAAACAAGAGCAACATCGCGCAACACAAAGTGCTCATTAACTCGCATGGACCCACGAGACAACACTTTACCTTTGCTATTGTCGCCGAAGGTTATAAACTCCTTTCCGGCGACTGGACTAAGACTGGATAACCACTTGACGTTTCCGGTCATGTGCCTCGAGCAACTGGAATCCACCAACCAAACGTTCTCCAATCATTTTACGTACATCAATAAAAAGACATAGGGTGAGCATACGGTCCAACACTGGGGTTAGTGAAGTAGGGAGAATACCAGTGTTGGGCCGGCTGCTCAAAAGAACGGTTAGCAGAAAAACCATTCCTAGCACGCCTACGGGGAAGCGATCACCACGCTGAGGAAAACGTGGTCCGCTGGGGAAAGAGCGCTCACCGCGATACTCAAAACGCGGTGGAGGAAAACGCTCTACAACAAAGCCACCGCCACGGGGTCCATAGCCTACAACTACAGGCTCCCGCCGGGCACGACCCCTCTGCTGCCTAGGCCTAGGAACTTGAGGTTCTGGACCTCTGGGCCTAGCAGCACGCCTCTGAACATTCGGCGCATGTATATCATGGAAAGGATGATACATGTCCGCATTGTTCATCTCCCTAGCACGGCACGCCTCTCTCTTGCGCCGAAAGCAAAACTCACTCAAGTGTCCATCTCTCCCACAATGCTCACAATGGTACCTCACCGCTCTCAAAGGGGGTTGTTGGTACTCACGGTAGTGGGTGTGGATCACTTTGCCCTTCTGTGGCATAAGTTCCTCCTGGATGGGTGGCATGGTGTCAAGCTTGTTCTTGAGGTGGTTTGGTTTTGGAGCCCATGATTGTTTCTTTGGTGGAGCTCTCGGAGGCTCTACAAAGACCCCATCCTTGGTGTTAGGCTTGAGTGGCTCTTTGGGTGGAATCTTGGTAAGCTTGGGAGTAGTGGTGGAGTTGGGCTTCTCACATGGGTTCAGACCACTCGACTCTCCAATCTTGCCAAAAGATGACACATCAATACCCGGAGCAAAACCTACACCAGGACCTCCAGCAGCTCGCTTGAATTGGGAGATCATCATCCCGAGCTATGGCTCTCCACTAGACACCCATGACAAGATGGTCCGAAGGTATGTGTTTTCCTCCTCGGTTTGCATCTTGTCATGCTTCACGTTCGCAATCTCCATCTCCAAACCCTCACAAAGAACACACCTAGCCACACATGTGCTACCTGAGTTGGCCTCTTCAAGAGACACAATCTTGGCATTCTTCTCTGCCAACTCAGATTGCAAGACAAGACAAGTCTTGCATGCACCCAATAGCGAGGGTTTAGCCTTCAGCTCATCCACCTCTCCTACCAACGCAGCATACTTACTTCTCAAAGTGAGAAGGTCAGTCATGTGCTTGGTGCACATCTCACACTCCTCCTCCTCAGTGACAACAACGGTGGACTTGACAGACTCAAGTTCCTTCACCGTATCCTCCCACTTCTGCCTAAACTCCTTGCGCTCTCTAGCAGCATGCCTAAGCAACTTGTCCTGACTAAGCAAGGCGGCAGTAAGCTTCTCGACCTCAGCAGAAAGCTCGTCGCGGGTGAGAGATACCTGGGAGGTGTCGTCGTCGTCGTCGTTCCGAGGAGTCTCCTCCAGCTCGCCGTCGACCTCCTTGCCGAGGGCCATGGTGCAGAAGCCGTCGTCGTCGGTGAAGAAGCAGAGGCCGTTGAGCTTGTCCTCGATCCTCTTCTTCTTCTCGGACTCGTCCTCGCTTGAAGAAGCGGAGTCATCGTCCGAGTCGTCGACGTCGCTGAGCGTGGCGAAGAAAGCACGCTGCTCAGCCTTGGCCTTCTCCAAGTACTTCGTCTTGATGTACTCCTTGTTGAAGTCGCCCTTCCGCTTGTGCTTTGCGGGGACGTACTTCTCCTTGCGCTTGCCGGAGTCGTACTTGTGCCCATGATCGCCCTTGCCGAAGACTTGCTTGTTCTTCTTCGGGCAACTGGCGATGAAGTGGTTGGGGTCGCCGCACTCGTAGCATCCCGAGCATCCTCCTCCGTGGCGACGGTTCATGCGGTTGTTGTGGAACCACGAGAACCGGTTGGCGAGCATAGCCAACTCGTCATCCCCCAAAGACTCCAGCTGCTCCTCTGTGACAGAAAAGCGAGAGGAGAGTGCAAAACCTCCAGAGGAGTTAGCAGAAGAGCCAGAAAGCAAAGCCATCGATGGGCCAGAAGGATTCTCATAAGAAGCCCTCGCCATGGCATCGATCTCACTGGACTTGAGCTTACTGAAGAGCTCGTCGCACATGAGGGTCTCATAGTTAGGCGATTCGATGATCGCCTGAACCTTGGAATCCCACACCGATCGATCGAGAGTATGCAAAAGCTTCAAAGCTCTCTCATGATCGTCGAAAGGCAACAGCTCCTTGTTAGCCCTCATCCTGTTGACAATCACCTGAAAGCGAGCGAATAAACTTTCTATGCTCTCGCGAGGCATATGTCAAAAGTTCTCATACTCTCGCTTGAACGACTCGTAGAGACGGGTTTTGACTTGAGAGGTTCCCTCATGGAAACGCATGAAGGTAGCCCAAATCTCCCGAGCCGTAGCGAGGTGAGAAACGCGATCAAACTCACTCATGCTCAGGCATGAGAAAAGAGAATTACGGGCTCGGCTATTGGCATCGTGCTCATGGATCTGAAGCTGAGAGACACGAGCAGCCAAGACCACGTAATCGGCAGAGTTGCAAATATCCCAGATGGAAGCACCCAAACTCTGCAGATAGGCCGACATGCGTATCTTCCAATACGCATAGTTCGTCCCATCGAAAAACGGCGGCTTGCCCACGCCGCGATCCATGTCGCCTTCTGTGGATCTAGAACCGGCTAAGGTGGAAGATCCTTAACCCGCTCCGATACCAATTGAAGGACCGAGAGTGCTTCCAGAAAGCGACCAGAGGGGGGTGAATGGGAGCTTCAAATTTTCCTTTCGGAAACTTGTCACCACTGTCCCGAGAATCGACCCCAAAGGCAAACCCTAGAGCTCGCTAGTGTCCACGACCCTACTAGTAGGGTGGATGCTTCCAAGAAGCACAGCAAGACACTACGCGACTCTAGAAACCCAACGCAAAAGCCGGAAATCAAAACCGACAACGGACGGGCGAATCGCGGACGAAACAGCGCGAGACAGCACTGACCGGACTCACCCTGCGTCCGGTCAACAAGAACCGGACGCGTTCGGTCTCGTGAAAACTGTTTTCGGAGCTTACTGTTTCTGACCGGACTCTCGATGGGGATGCGTCCGGTCAGGCTACCAGCGTCCGGTCCCTTCTGACAAAAAACGCGAATAGTAACAAGGGCGTGTCCAGTCGCTCTGAAGAGCCAGCGTCCGGTCAAGTCAACAGAGAACGGGCGAGTCAAACCTTCATCGACCGGACTCTGACCAAGCGTCCGGTCGCCCCGACACCAGCGTCCGGTCACCCCGAAACTGCACTGTTCGTTCACCGATTCGACTCGATTTCACCCAAAACAAATCCTCTAGGGATCAAACTTGGTGAGTAGAGTCACAAGGAGGATAGTGAGCTATCTCTAAGAGATCATGGCTCGAACCTATCTCCAAATCGATGAATCGAAGAATTTCGGGGAAGGGGAGAAAAACTTAACCCGAAACGAAAATCGATCGATCTACTAGCTCGTGAGGTTAGAGATGAATTCCTTCGGTGGAAAGAAGTGCCTCACGATCTAGAACAACTTGGTTCAAACGGATTTCCAAAAGACACACCAAGCAAAGAGATCGATCGACGGGAAAAATGTGGAGAAAAAGATTCCGCGAAGAACACGAACAAAACGCGAATCACAACCACAGAATTGCAACCGTGTGGCTACCACACGCTACAACAATGAGATTACGGTCTCACTTTCTCAAAATCTCCAGTACACAGAGGTATGGTTCTCTGCGGATCTCAGCTAGCTACAGCAGGGGATTGGGAGAGCAGGAAACCCTAGAAGCAAAGAGCAAATGACTGAGATGGATGGGGAGGTGAGTGTCTCCCCCTACTTATCCTAATTCTAACTATTCCTAATTCCCACTCTACCCCTAACTACTTACAGAGCGAACCAGCTAAACCCTAAGGTTATTCTGGACCAACTCGATGGTAGGTGGATCCGACGGCCACACCCGCAGAACTCGTAGCGTTGCCTCGACGCAACCTCCCGATTGCCGCCACGTGCCGCCACCGCTCTGCGTCCTCTTCGCGGACTCCGCCCCCGGTTTTGTCGCCCAAACCGGGAAACCAGCCTTCACAGCCAACCCCCGGTTTTGAGGCCCAAACCGGGAGACCAGCTGTCCAACGCCTGAGTTTTGTTGCCCAAACTCAGCAAACCCGCAACACCCAGGTTTTGAGGCCCAAACCTGGAAACCGTCCTCAGCCCGAGTTTTGTGGCCAAACTCGGAATCCATCAGCGCCCAGGTTTTGAGGCCCAAACCTGGAAACTGTCCACCCGATGGTTTTTCTCTGGCTCTACCACCAAACCGAAGCTGTAGAGGGGATGCACCGCCCGTGCACCCCGTCCACCGACACGTGTCCCCAGGTCCTCGACCCGAGCAACACCATGTCCCACAAGTCTTCGCTCGTCACTGTCCCAGGCTGCCAGCCACCACAGCTGATCCTCAGGCTACCGGTCCCTCAGTCCAAGCCTCACGTCCGCCCTTCACCGCTCCCGGTCCGTCGGCACGGCACGTCTATACTTGACCTTCACCTTGCCCTTGATCACTGTCTCTGTGCTCGACACCTGCACAACACAAGCCAAAGAACCTGCGCATTATCCCAGTTGACAATCACTCATCACTCAGAGACTCGGCATACACCCATGTATCCGCAACTTGTTCTTTGCTGTGAGGGGATCATTTCCATAGAAGGAATTCTACTCAAACCTCACAAACAAGTAGATCGGTCGTTTCTCGTGTTGGATCGGTTTTTCTCTCCCTTGCCCCGAATTCTTCCGATTCACCGAGTTGGAGTTAGGTTCGATCCATGATCTCTTAGGGGTAGCTCACTAACATCCTTGGAACTCCTCATACCAAGTCTAAGGCTTAGAGCTTTTGATTTGGAGGAGATCGGGTTGAATCCGCTGAAGAACTGTGCTGTTTCGGGAGCATCGGACGCTGATCACGAGAGCATCAGACGCTGTGTTCATCACATCGGACGCGCCGCTGCCACGTGTCAGATTCTGTGTTTTTAAAGGGGCATCAGACGCTGACATCAGACGCTACAGTCCAGCGTCCGATGGTCATGCAGTGAGGATTCGAAAACGTTCTTTTTGCATCGGACGCAGCAGGCAGCTAGGCATCGGACGCTCCGTTGTCATCAGACGCTCCGAGGCCTTAGCATCGGACGCTGAGCTTTCACTGTAGCAGCGTCCGATGGCTATGCAGTAATGTTTTCTCGCTGTCTGTTTCACATCGGACGCGTCAGGCAGACTTACATCGGACGCTGGCCAACGTCCGATGCTCTGAGTTTTGCGCAGCCTCGTCCGCAGTTCGACCGTCCGACTTTCGAGTTGGTTTCGGGTTTTTGCATTGGGTTTCTAAAGTTGTATAGTGTCTCGCTATGATTCTCGGAAGCATCCACCCTACATCTAGGGTCGTGGACACTATCAAGCTTTAGGATTTGCACTCAGGGTTGATTTTTGGGATAGTAGCTAAGAGTTTCTGAAAAGAAATTTAAAGCTCCCATTCACCCCCCTCTGGTCGCCTGTTTGTAACACTTTCGGTCCTTCACCTTCTCTCCTCTTTTCTCCCCATGCGCGATCCACCTCTCCCTATGTGTCAAGGGTGTCGCCCCCTAGGCACTCCGGACCTCGACTACGTAGCTCGTAGTCACGCTCCAAGCTCACTTTGAGGTTTTATCCTTCTGTAGGTGGCTTATTTAGAATAGGAGAGGGATACATTAGATAGCAAATAACTTGCTTGCTTTATTATTGTCCACATACATGAATAAATAGGTATAGAGCCTAACTAACCAGGAGCTAGTCACTCCTAAAACTTATGAAATAATTTGATCTCGATCCCTTTCTATTCCTAGCCACTAGTTGCCATATCCTGCGAAGCATGGCCTAGGGCCGACAACTGTGAGGTTAGCACGCCGTTTCCTAGAGTAGGGCCTACCCCACATGACATCTCTCCCCCTCGACTAGCAGCTCGTCCTCGAGCTGGAACGCTGGATGCTTGTCGCGGAAGGAGTCCCAATCTTCCCATGTATCCGAGGCAGCAGGTTCGCCCTTCCATTGGATGAGCACTTTACGGACCCCTCGGTCCAATCGAGCATGCACAGCGCGTTCTGGCTTAGGTTCCAACGAACCGTTGTGAATGGCCAGCAAAGGAGGTGGGCAGCAGGCGGCTCGCCCGCTGGAAGGTCCAATTGGCTAAAGGGGTATGAATAGCCTAATTAAAAATCTACAAAATCACTTCGGCAAACACTATTAGCAACACAAATAGCAGAGCTTTTTGCACTAGCCTAATGAGTGTGTTGCAAGCCACCTATCCAACAATTCTACCTAATAATTCTATGTCACACAAACAAGTTCAACTATACTAGAGAAATAGGTATATCACAACTATAAGAACACTAGGAAGAAGTAAACTACACAAAGTATATACTATGATCAATGAAGAGCAAAGTGATCAATAAACTATCTAAGTAAGGTCACTATGAAATATCTACACAAGATATATCTAGAAAGAATAATAATAGCACAAGAGATACAAGGAACTAGCTCAAATGAATATGAATGTAATGGGCAAAGGAGCTAGTTAGAGAGTTTATCACCGAGCCTTTGGGAACACCTTTTGTAGAACCAATCACCAAGAATGATAGAGAAATCCAATCAATGGAGTGATCAATCAATACAATCAAGCACGCGGGACACGATGATTTATCCCAACGTTCACGTGCTTGCCGGTACGCTACTCCCCGTTGTGTCGACCAACTCTTGGTGATTTAGTGGTTAATTGGCACCACGCCAAGCTACACAAGCCCCACAAGAATCTACCATAAGAGAGGTAGCCTTTCACCTCTCTATCGGGGATTAGGCCCAAAAAAACCATCACAATCAAATGGTGGTGGCCAAAAACAATCAGCAATCTAGCCAACTTCATCGAAACACCTCCAAGCCGTCTAGGCACCGACAAATGCCAAGAGTAACAAGAAACTCAAAGTTGATGCGAAGAACTAGTGCCACTAGAATGAACTCTTTCAAGTCTTAGCACTAGATCACTCAATCTCACTAGCAAATGATCAAATCAACACTAGATGAACGACCAAAAATGCTAAAGCAAGGCGACCAGAGGAGGGGGAGGTGAATGGGAGCCTAAAAATTTCTTTCGAAATTATGGCCTCTGTCCCAAAAAATCAACCCCAAAAGCTTCGGACTCAAACGTGATGCCCACGACCCTTGGAAGGAGGGTGGATGATCCCTAGGATCACAGCGAGGCACCACACAAGAGAGCAAACCAAAACTCTCAAAACCCCGAGTCAAGTTCATGCCTAAAAGACCCACTCCCAAATGTAGATAGAGGGCTACGTCGGGATTCCTCCAAATACCGATGCTAACGCGTAGCAAAGATATGTAGAGAGGTTCCTAGGTGAACTCTAGGAGCAAACGAGAAGTCCGGAAACAAAGCGGAAAAGCCGGGAGGGCCAACGCACTAAAACTGCACAAGCTGCAGAATCCCGGACAGTCCGCCGTCAGGCTCCCGGACTATCCGGTGAAGGCCGGACTGTCCGCCACACGGGGGCCGGATTGTCCGCCAGTCAAAGGACAAAAACAGCAACGCTGCTGGACGTCCCTGCGCGACTCGCGGACTGTCCGCGCCTATCACTGGCGGACTGTCCGCCGGTCACCCGAGGGGAAAACACCGAGGCAAACAGCCACTGCTCCGGCTGGAACCTCGACTCGCAGACTGTCCGCGGCTGGGGGGGCGGACAGTCCGCCGCTGCCCAGAACGCTCAAAAACGCCACGGGACAAAACCAAAATCGATTGGATCCTCACCAAATCGAATGGGGCTGCAACCAAACTTCTCCCAAGTGTTCTTCTATGTGTTGGGAAGCTAATCCTAGGATATCATTGCTCCAAACCAACTAATCCATGAGAAATCCGAAGAACACTAGAAAAGGGGAAGAAACGAAGAACTAACGCGATTTCAACCCGATCTATGTGCTCGTGAGGTTAGAGGGGAAATCCTTCAGTGAAAAGAAGGAGCTCACGGCAACAAACAATCTGATTCAAACGGAATCGCAAATCGTTACTTGGAGAGGGAGAATGAGGCAAATCTCCGAGAAGGGAAAAACGAAAACGCGAAGAACAAAAATGCGATTCGATCCAAATTGCAGCCAACAAAGAGAGGGGCGAAATTGATCCTTGGATTGCTACTAGATGATGAATCATGTAGCACTCTGTGTCGGGTTACAAGCCACTCCTCGCAATACAAAACACGGATGGCGAAAAGCTCAAGAACAAGAGCCGGTCTCTCCTCTCACCCTAGCCTCCTCTCACCTAAACAAAATGAGAGTGACACCTCCAAGGATAGCTGCCCTAGCAGCCCCTTCACATATATATAGGCGCACGACCGAAGACCAAAACGCCCGCACATGAAGCACTCAACCCAAATACCCCCTAGGGGTAAAACCGTCCAACTCTGGCAGTTTCCATCCGACGGCCACGCGCCTTCTCATCCTTCGCTTCGCCTCGACGCAAGCTCCAGGATGCCGCCACGTGCCGTCACCGTCGACCACCGCGCCTTCTCACCGATAGCTTCTCCGCAACGCAAGCCTCTCGGTGCCGCCACACGTCGACCGTCCTTTTGGACCTTCCCCTGGTTTTGAGGCCCAAACCGGGAAACCTGCCAGCCCAGGTTTTGAGGCCCAAACCTGAAAACCGCCCACCCTGAGTTTTGAGGCCCAAACTCGGAAACCCGCGAGCCCAGGTTTGAAACCCGCGAGCCCAGGTTTTGAGGCCCAAACCTGGAAACCGTCCATCCCGAGTTTTGAGGCCCAAACTCGGAAACCGGCCACCCGAGTTTTGAGGCCCAAACTCGGAAATCGTCGAGGTAGCTTTTTGAGGCTCAGCTACCGAACCCGCACCGAAGACGGGATGTGGTTCGCACACCCCGACCACCGGCACTGATGCCGATGCATGTCCAGCCTCTACGCCGGGCACAACGCCTTCGCCTTCCTTCTTGACTTGGCCGACGGCACTTGCGTCGCACGCAAGCCCGTGTCCGACCTCCCGCCAAGTGCCACGACGCCATCGTCTTCCTCCTGACTCGGCTGATGCACGGCACATCCCCATGTGCTCTTACTCGCCGATGCCACGTGCCAGCTACCACAGCTGGTCCTCTAGCCCTCCGGTCCGTCAGTCCAAGCCTCACGTCCGCCCTACACCGCTCTGGGTACATCGGCATGGCACGTCCGCCGCACGGCACGCCCATCCTTCATCGCTCCCAGTCCGTCGGCACGACACGTCTCTACTTGACCTTCACCTCGTCATCGACCACTGTATCCGAGCTCAACACCTGCATATCAACACAGCCAAGAGACACATGTTGCACACGCACACCAACACAGAAACACCACAACTCAACGCCACCGGTTAGTCATAAGCAATAAGCACATAGCGAGATAATGACTCAACCAGGAAAAGCCTCAAACCTTCCTCATCAATGTCAATCATTCATCATATATGTTCTCAATCTCCCCCTTGATGAATGCATTGACTAAAAATAATCCACAAAGGAAGGGTTTGAAGGCAAGCCTCATTCAAGTGCCCAAAAGCCAAGCAAAAGCAAACACAAGGCCACTTGAAATGAGGAAGGATCATGGAAACTCCAAATAAAAGCTCTCGGTCCCAAAGGAAATGGGAAAAGTGGGCAAAGCCTCCACACAACCGAAGTGTCAAGATAAAATAAGAGTTTCATGAAATCCCAAAAGGTGCTCGAAAACCAATCTCAAATAAATTGTCAAACAATCATCACAAAAGAAACCAAGGTACTTATCCACTTGGGTTCACTTGGGTTTCGAAATTTCTCCCCCTTGATGATTGAATTGACAAAAACTAGGCACAAGAGATGGTCTGAGATACCAAAACTGAAAACTTGGTCCCCAAAGATATGGGCAACGGCTCAACGCAACCAAGCAAAGGATCGGAGCAACAACTCATAAAAGAGCAAAACTCGATCACACAGAGCGAAAGACTTGGTTCCCAAAGGCATGGGCAACGGCTCGACACAACCAAGTCAAAAATGAGCTAGCCCTCAAGAAGAGGCATAAAAAAGGCTCAACACCACTAGCTCAAGGCTCGATACCAATTGAGGCTGAAATAACGCATAAGAATGCAAAACTGCTAGTCCCTCAAGATAGAGGCACAGAGGCTCAACACAACTAGCATACTCGATATTAATCACAAACACCCAAAAATTGGTGAAAACAGCTAGTTCCTCAAGATAGAGGCAAAGTGGCTCGACACAACTAGCTGAAGGCTCCAAACCAATCGAAAATACCAAGCAAAAACTACTAGTCCCTCAAGATAGAGGCAAAATGGCTCAACACGACTAGCAGGCTCGATACCGACTGAGAAAACACAAAAAGAAGCTCCAAATCAAAAGGAGCACAAACACTCGGAGCATGCGGAGAAGTTGCAAAGCAAAACAACTCCCCCTGAAAGCAAGCCTATATACAAAAGCTATGCAACAAAGCTCATGACACCAATTACACTCCATACCAAAAGATGGATACCAATTGAAACACATAAAAGAGCTATACCAATTGAAGAACCATTGCGAGAAAAGCATTGGAACACTTGTCCCAAGTGTCTACAGCGTTGCAATCGGTATAGAACCATTGCTTCGCTTTTTCTAGCAGAGAAAGGGAAAGAGACGAAGACGGATGGCTTCTTGGGTTATCCCCTTAATGGTGAAGGTGCCGCAAATCTCCAAAAATTGTTGGAGATGAGCATTGGCATCCTCATGAGCTTTGCCACAGAATGGGCTAGCTTGGACCATCGTGATCAGAGCCGGTTGACATCAATCACGTCTGGTCCTATCGCTACATTAGCGGCAGAAGGAGCAGAAAACTCACGAATGGTCTTATTGGCCATCGTGAAGATAGAACGAGATAAGAAAGAAAGAAGTTGAAGAAGATGAAGGAAAAAGATAAGAAGGACTAAGGAAAGAAAGAATGGGGTAAGATGGGATTCGCTAAGCGGGAGCTTAAGCGAAGATAAATTCGACACGAACTCAACCGAGACACCGATTGCCTTCCCCGGCAACGGCGCCAGAAATGCTTGTTGGTAGTTCTTAGCTACACCTAGGATAGGGTAACTTAAGTAGCTATCTACTAATGCCAAGAGGGGTTGTCAGTCCTGACACTAGAAGGAGCTAGCTAGCGAGAATGCAATCTACCAGGAGGAGATTCTGCAAGCGCACAGAACTATCGTAGTAGCACTTCGCCTGGGAGTACCAGGTGTCGATTTATTTGATCCCAAGGGAAGGCTAGGGTGGTGTATGAGTCGAGTCAAGGAGGGGATGAGAGTCGAAGAAAAGAGAAAAGGGAAAAGGGGAGAAGGGAAGATGAGAGGCTAGAAAGAATATATGGGTGGATAGGTAAGGATGAAATGGATGGCTAAGGTAAGGTGGATGGATAGGTAGATAAAGGGAAATATGATAACTAAGGATAACTAACTACTACTAATAACTAATAACTACTCCTAGATAACCACAGAGCAAGATAACTGCGAAGCAAGATAGTTACGAAGCAAGGCAGGCAAAAGACAATAAAGCAACTAAGTTGAGTAAAGTTTTATTCCTATCTTGTCAAGTATCAAGGCGTACTAGCCTTTACCACTTACTTAGGTTGAACGCTAGCACAATGAGCCTTACTGTTAAACTGGGCCAACTACGTGGTGGAATTCAAAGCGCACAGTGCTGTCACCACCTGCTTGCTACCACAGCTATCCGGGGGTCCAGTCGTATCTGAAGGTAAGTCTATAACTAAGCACCACGCTTAACTATATTCTAACTATCTCTACCCTAGCTTTGAATAGAGACACCCTTGAGGACGTCAGAGCAAACACTTGACTTAATAAGATAAACACTAAACTAACTAAGCAATCTATTGGCAAAGATCAATCACTAAGCTCACTAGAGATTAACTACTATGGCTAAGTGAATTGAACTGTAGGATAGCTAGGCACTCAAGCAATCAATCAAGTATACCACTCAATACTGATAAGTAGAATAAAGTAATACTTGAAATGATGAACTAGAATATAGTAAAGTGCTTGAGATACAAGAGCAAAACCTGAACTGGAGATTAAGGAAGACTCTTCCCAGCTCTAGAACCGATCACTCGCACGCCTCTACTCTTGAGCTAAGCCTTGAGCAGCGCTACCGCGACGGCAAAGATGCCTTGCTCTACTAGCTACCTACTTGCCTAAGCTCTCTGAGCTCTCACTTGCTTTGCTTCTCTTGTGTGGGATATCTGGGATATGTTGTGAATGAAGAGGTGCCTCAGGGGGGTATTTATAGCCCAAATGAGCGAGGGGGGTACTTATAGGGGGCAGCCAGCCGACCTAGGGCTAACCCTAGTGGCGGGCGCCAGCCCTAGGTGGCGGCCGCCACCTCCCTCACCGTTGGATGCACCGCCTTGGCTTCAACGGCATCCAGGTGGTTGTCCAAGGCGATTTGGAGGTCGGTTGCATATCCTAGCAACCGCCATTCAGGCTTGATCCATGCCACTTCATCCTGAGCCGTCCGATGCCACTGACCTAGTGACCAAGGGCCAAGATTTGACCTTGGGGAGGTCACACGGATCGGTGACGTGGCAGGGAGTGAACCTTGGGCCAACCCAAGTGGCGGGCGCCACCTAGGGGTGGCGGGCGCCACCCCCCTTAGGCCCATTTGGGCCCTGCTGAGTGGGCTTGGCCTCTGGTGGGTCCATATGTCCAAATTTGGTTCAAATCCTGCATTCAAATAAAATTCTATGGACATGTGGAATTTGGTTAGTTTGAAACCTATTTGACTACATTTCATGCCTTTTTGGTGGACTTTAGGGTCAAATGTTGATGGTAAAACAGGTGTTTAAGGACCGTCAACAATCAACCCAAACATAGCCTAAACCTCAACACATGCTACAATGCAAGATAATGATAGCAATAGATCCAAAAGCATGTAACATGATAAAATTGTGGAAAGGCTAGTGCTCAAACTAATCATATCAACAGGGTACATGTAGCTAACTAAAACTAGCACCTGAAAAGTGATACCTAATGAACATCATACCACTACAAATCAAGCTCATGGAGAAATATGGTAAAAACATGGCACAATGTTCATGAGGGTCACAAACTAGCATGAAAAGTGGAATAGCCACCAAAACTGTACACAAGACTAGCATGACATGATATACAAGATAGCACATGCTAGACTAAAGCAAAACATGATACAAAGGAAAATGTACATGCAAGAACTATACAAGTGAGCACATGATAGTCCATCTCATACCACAAGAAATAGAACATGGATGTACAAGGTATGAGTGTATAAGAAAGCTCACCAAACTGCAAAAGCCTCGTTGGAGGCAATTCTAAACGGGGTGTAGAGAACCATCAAATCTTAATCACATCTAAAAGATCAAGTTCCATCAAGTGCATGTTCTCCACCCCACGTCCTCATATCTACACACAAGAGGACAAAGTAACCCGAGTCTTGGATCCCAAAGGGTTAGCAAGCATATACTTGGGAACCCAAGACTTGGTCACAAAACTCAACTTATCTTGTGGGTTGGCATGATGCAAATGTTGGTTCAAATGCAATTGTGAAACACCCTTGGAAGCATTCCTCAAAAGGACAACTCGAGGAGAAGAACGAGTCGTACCAGGAGAAAAGAGGCAAACATCTTCCAAGGTTTTTGTAGAAGAACCAATAGAAGCATTATGAAAAGCATGACGTGGACCAAGAGAAGAAGCACTAGAAGCATGTCCATGACCTTGACCTATCCCACTAGAAAAGGAGTCATAAAACCCATCAACAAAGAGGGGCTTCTTACTAGGAGCACAAGCGTTCATGCCATGAGAAGGGCTATGAACCACCGTCTTCCTAGAAGAGCGAGCTTGGCGCAAACGTTTGGCACACCGATAGCAAAAGCTTTCTTGATGCCCATCTTTCTCACAAAAAGAGCAATGATACAAAGGCCTACTGGAAGGCACACCATTCTCCGACAAGTGAGAAGTCCCTTGGGACTTAGAACAAGAAGCATCAAAGATCAACTTGGTGCCAACACTAGGAGCACACGTGCCATGGGAAAGGCTATGCGGCTTCCTAAAAGCCTTAGCTCGAATTCGTCGCTTGTGTTTGACACGGTGGAAACAAAAATCAAATGAATGTCCATCTTTCTTGCAAAAGGTGCAATGGAAAATCGGATTGGGAACATGAGTCCCAAAAATGTGAGAAGCACCCTTGTCAAGAGAAGTCCCTTGGACATCACTCGAAGAAACAACAAGGTTAGGAGTAGCTATGAAAGATCTATCCGAAACCTTGACACTAATGCTAACGTCGAAAGACTCACGCGCAGAACAAGAACTCAACTCCGGTTGCAAAGATGCAAACTCAGAAATATCAACATCGGAGTTGGAAGAAATGCGTGACTCAAAAGACTTAGCACAAAGGCTCTTGCATCTTTTGGCCAAAACCTCATTTTCAAACATGAGGCGGTCACAAGTACCACAAGGAGTGTTTCTCAAGTTCTCCATCTCCTTTTCAATGCACTCGGCATATGTGGTACGCAAGAGCTCAATCTCCTTCTCAAGGTTGGCACTCATATCATTGTGCTCAACCAACTTAGCGCTCATATCATCGCGCAAAACCTTCAAAGCCAAAACTTCTTTTTCCAAATCAATGCATGATGTGCAAATGAAATCGGTGGAAGAAACATCACCATTCACATCAAGCAAAGAATCATGAATAGCACAAGAAGTAGGGCAAGCATTTTTATTTAAAGAGCATGAGCTACAAGGCCTAGAATTTATTTCAACAATTTCAGCCCTAGCATGCTCAAGTTCATCTACACATGTGGTGTGAGTCAATTTTAGTTTATTAATTTCAGCATGTAAAGACTCACAAGAAACACATGGTAACAAAGCATTTGACTTTAGCAAGGCTATTTCAGTTTTAGCACAATCAAGGTCCTTGCGCAAGTCAATGCAAACTAAACATGGTTTGGAAGCATTAGATATCAACATTTCATTTTCAGATTTTAAGCTAGCAAGAGAAAAGCCTAGATCATCATTCTTCCTAACCATGTCACTACAAGAGGTGCAGGGTAAAGATGCACTAGACTTCCAATGAAAAGACCATTTTTTAGCCTAGTGATGGAGCAATTCAACTTCTCAATTTTAATACGCAAGGTATCATAGTGTTCATCAATTCTATCATTATACTCATCACAAATATTAAAACGTTGGGACAAAATCCCAAGGCTAGCGACAAGTGTACCTTTCTTGGCCTTGTCAAGTTCGCGTATAATATCCTCGTTTGAGTGCTCATCATCCCTGATGAAGTCCAACAAAGCATCCACCTCGCGTTTCCTTCTCCTTAGGTGCAGCGAGCACAGGAGGCTGCGTGAGGTACTTCTTCAGGTCGGAGAATGCAGAATCAGCTTCGGCGTCCCAAACGAACTTTTCGCCAGCCTTGAGGAGCTTGAAGAAGGGTAGCCCCTTTTCGCTGAGCCTGGAGATGAAGCGGCTGAGGGACGCCATGCACCCGGTGAGCTTCTGGATGTCCTTCACGTTGGAGGGAGCTCGCATGCGGAGAACGACCAAAGTCTTGTCGGGGTTTGGGCGAATGCCGTCGCAGCTGACGATGTTGCCAAGGAGGTTTCCAGACGACACGCCGAAGATGCACTTGTTGGGGTTGAGCTTCCACTTGAACCTGTTGAGGGCCTTAAAGGTTGCCTCGAGGTCGGAGATGAGCGTGTCTGTGGTGCGAGTCTTGATGATGACATCATCCACATAAGCTTCGACTTTCTCCGGGACGAGGTCCTTCAGGCAATCCTGGATCGCACGCTGGTACGTGGCTCCGGCGTTCTTCAGCCCGAACGACATGGTCGTGTAGCAGTAGGTGCCAAAAGGCGTGACGAACGCCATTTTAATCTGGTCTTCTACCTTCAAAGCAATTTGATGGTAACTGGAATGGCAATCGAGAAAGGAGAGAAGTTCGCACCCGGAGTCGACGACCTCGTCAATGCGAGGGAGGAGGAAGGGGTCCTTAGGGCAGTGCTTATTGAGATTGGTGTAGTCAACACACATACGCCATTCTTTATTCTTTTTGAGTACAAGAACCGGGTTGGCAAGCCAGTCCGGGTGATACACCTCTTTTATAAAACCGGCAGCTAGGAGCCGGGTGAGCTCTACCCTAATTGCCTCCTTCCTATCTGGCACGAAGCGATTGAGCTTTTGGCAAATCGGCCTGGCGGTTAAGGAGACGTTCAGGGAGTGCTCGATGAACTTCCGTGGAACTCCAGGCATGTCCGCTGGTTTCCATGCGAACACGTCAATGTTGCTCCGTAGGAAGCTGACGAGCGCGTCTTCCTATTTAGGGTCAAGGTTGGTGCCGATGATGGCAGTCTTCTCCGGAGCGCCGTCCAATAGGGCCACCTGCTTCGTGTCCTTCGACTTCTTGCTGGAACGCTAGTCGGAGGTCTCCGGGATCTCAAGATCGTCGGGGCGGAGCTTAGCGGCGTCGGCGATGCAGTCTTGGGCACCCTGGAGCTGTTGGCGTGTCTCGGCGGAGTTGATTGTCTCCTGCTCGCACTCGTACGCCACTTGGAGATTTGCCCGAGCGCTGAGGACGCCTTTCTTCGTTGGCATCTTGAGCACGAGGTAGGCGTAGTGTGGAACAGCCATGAGCTTGGAGAGCGCCGGGCGACCGAGGATGGCGTGGTAGGCGGTGTCGAAGTCGGCGACGATGAAAGTGATGTACTCCTCGCGGAAGTGGTCGGAGGTACCGAACTGCACTGGGAGGGTTATCTGTCCAAGGGGCATGGATCATTTACCTGGTACGATGCCCCAGAAGGGGAAATTCGCCGGGAACAAATCCCGCTTGGAGTACTCGAGCTCGCGGAAAGCCGATGAGAAGATGATGTTGAGGGCGCTTCCGCCGTCGACGAGGACTTTGCGGTAGCGGCAGTTGGAGATCACCGGGTCGATGACGAGAGGAAAACGCCCTGGATACTTGTCGACTGACAATTGGTCCTCCCTGGAGAAGGTGATGGGGCGCTCCGACCAGTCTAGGTAGCGAACGTTGGCGGGGTCGTCAGTGATGGCCACGACGGAGGCGATGTCGTGTCGTACTTGGCGTCGCTTCTGCTCAGTCTCGATGACGACGTTGCCGTCGAAGATGGAGAGGGTCCTCGCTGGTGCACGGAAGGCAGGCTCGTTGTTGTCGGCGTCCTTGTCCTTATCGTTGTCGATTCGCGGTCGCTTGTCGTCGCTCCCGCGGACATTGCGGGCGATGGTGTCGCACTCGCGCATGGAGTGTCTGGCGCCTTTGTGGAGAGGACACGGGCCGTTGAGGAGCTTCTCGTAGTCGTTGTCGTAGGTGTGCCTTGGGCGAGTATTGGTGTTGGAGATGTAGCGGCGGTCGTGCCGACGATGGTCTGTTCTCGGACGGGAAGACTCTGGCCGATCGTGCCGGCGATCTTGGTCGTCGCGGTGGTTCGAGCGTTGGCCGCGTCCTTCATTGCGTCGTTCATTGCGACGATCGTCCTCACGGCGACGCTCCTGGGACCGTGATCGGCGACGCGGGCGTTCATGATGGCAATGGGCGTTGTCGGCGTCGGCGTAGGAGTTGGCTATTGTCATTAGTTCGGTGACCGTGGTTACCTTTTTCTGGATGATCTTGTCGCGGAGCTCCTTATGGCATAGACCGTTGGAGAACGTAGAGATGGCTTCAGCATCGGCGATCTCCGGTATCGTGAGTCGCATGGTGGAGAATCGTCGGATGTAGCTTCGGAGGCCTTCGTTGTGCTCCTGGTGGACGTTCTAGAGATCATAGTGCGTTCCTGGCTGAACGCAGGTGGCGCTGTATGTCTTGATGAAGACTTCCTTCAGTTGCTCCCAGGTGTCGATGGTGTTCTCGGCGAGCTTGTTGAGCCAGCTGTTGGCCGAAGACGATAGCATCACGGGGAGGTACTTGGCCATCACGTCAGATCCTCCGCCGGCTGCCTGAATGGCGATTTCGTACGTGGTAAGCCACTGCTCTGGGTTGGCGTTTCCATAATACTTGTCCACCGTGGTGACTTTGAACCCTTGAGGCCATTGGACGGCTCAGAGACAGGAGGTGAAAGGGCGTGGCCCTGTTGAGGCGTCGGGAGCCGGAGCTTGATCGCGAGCGCGATTGCCTTGGGAGACTTCCTGGTCGCGACGTGGCAGCGATCTCCGTCGGCGTGAAGGATGCGGGCTTGGTGGCGTTCCGCTGTACGACGATTCGGAGGGTGAGGCGTAGCGGCCTCTCTCGTTGCACTGCACGGTGGCAGCTTTGACATGGGCGACAACCTTCTGTAGCTCGGGGGTCAGCGGAAGCTTGGAGAGTTCGTTGTAGACGACGGCGAGGTTGGCGCTTGGGGTCGGGTAGACGGGTTGATCATCGACCCTGTCGAACTCGTAGATGAGGTCACGACCTCCAGCATGGTCGCGTTCCCGACGTCGTTCGTTGTCGCAATGCTCTCGGTCGCGGCGCTCCTGGTCGCGTCGTTCGTCATCACGCTGGCGTTGCCGGTCGATGTTGCAGTGCTCCCTATTGGCGCGTTCGCCTTCCGCTTCATTCGGCGGTGGAGGGCTATCGGCGGAGACGTTGAAGATGGTGCCGCCGCGATACGGCGGGAAGTCGGCCCCGGAGTCGGTGGAGATGACGGTCGTAGACCGCGTGGAGGTGGAGCCGTTTGTCGTGGTAGATCGGGACGCCGAACTTTCCGATACAGTGTCACCGGAGATCTCTTGGAGAGTCACCATGCCGACGAGTGGAGATGGAGTCATTCGATCATGCTTGCTGGTCGAAGCCAAAAGATTGAAGCTGGTCGGAGAGCCGTCACAGCGCCTGGTGATGATATATAGGAGCCACACCGCGGTGCCTGAAGGGCATGGACGTTGGAGACGAAGTGTGGCGGTGAGTCGGATGCTGATCCAATCTGGGGCGGTGGGTGGGTCGCGCGCTTGAAACTCCCAACGGTGTACCTGAAAATTGCTCAAGGCAAGATTGGTTGGAAAGCTGTATACGAGCTACCTCGATGGCGTCAATGCATTCTGCAATTCCTTGGTTAGCTCGGTCGATGGCTTCGATCAGGTCATCGCAAGGGACGATTCTTAGCGGGCGGCGCGTTGGCTTGATGACGCTGCGAATGGACGGCAGAGCGTCCAGCGCAGGAAGCTGCGCAGATTCCACGATTTCTGGAGCAGGAGCATGGTCGCCCACGGTCCAGATCATAGATCCGATCTGAAAAGTGGTGCCCGACTCCGGAAGAACCATGGAGCGAGGGAAAGTAACCGCTTGGCAGATCATGGTGTCGTAGCACACACCCCCTACCTGGCGCGCCAACTGTCGACAAAATATGGTCGATAGTCTACTGAGGGGTATGCCCAAGGTAGTAGATTGAGCGGCGGAGGCATGTGAGACGTCTGCAAAACATAAACACAGGGACGAGAGACGGCGATTTAGACAGGTTCGGGCCGGCAAGTCGCCGTAATACCCTACGTCCTGTGTTCTGGTGGCTGATTTGTATTGATGGATTGGAATATGGCGTGTGTTTGGAGGGGATCCCTGCTCGCCTTATATAGCCCGGGAGCAGGGTTACAACTTGCCGAATCTTAACAGATTACAATCGGTCCCTTTTGGCAAGGAATCCGTGTTGACGGTCCTTAAACACCTGTTTTACCATCAACATTTGACCCTAAAGTCCACCAAAAAGGCATGAAATGTAGTCAAATAGGTTTCAAGCTAACCAAATTCCACATGTCCATAGAATTCTATTTGAATGCAGGACTTGAACCAAATTTGGACATATGGACCCACCAGAGGCCAAGCCCACTCAGCAGGGCCCAAATGGGCCTAAGGGGGGTGGCGCCCGCCACCCCTAGGTGGCGCCCGCCACCTCTAAGTGGCGCCCGCCACTTGGGTTGGCCCAAGTGTCACCCCCTGCCACGTCACCGATTCGTGTGACCTCCCCAAGGCCAAATCCTGGCCCTTGGTCACTAGGTCAGTGGCATCGGATGGCTCAGGGAGGAGTGGCGTGGATCAAGGCTGAATGTCGGTTGCTAGGACATGCAACCGACCTCCAAACCGCCTTGGACAACCACCTAGATGCCGTTGAAGCAGAGGCGGTTCATCCAACGGCCAGGGAGCTGGCGGCCGCCAGTAGGGGGTGGCGCCCACCAGCTGACCTAACCCTAGGTTGGTTGGCTGCCAACTATAAGAACCCCCCTCACTCATTTGGGCTATAAATACCCCCCTGGAGGCACCTCTTCATTTGTACCAGTACCATCTCACACCAAGTACCATCCCAAGCAAAGCAAGAGAAGCAAGTGAGAGTTAGGTTAGAAGCTTAGAGAGCTTAGGCAAGTAGGTAGCTAGTAGAGCAAGGCATTCTTGCCCTCGCGGAAGCGCTGCTCAAGGCTTAGCTCAAGAGTAGAGGCGTGCGAGTGATCGGTTCTGGAGCTGGGAAGAGTCTTCCTTCATCTCCAGTTCAGGTTTTGCTCTTGTTACTCAAGCATTTACTATATTCTAGTTCATCATTTCAAGTATTACTTTATTCTACTTATCAGTATTGAGTGGTATACTTGATTGATTGCTTGAGTGCCTAGCTATCCTACAGTTCAATTCACTTAGCCATAGTAGCTAATCTCTAGTGAGCTTAGTGTTTGATCTTTGCCAATAGGTTGCTTAGTTAGTTTAGTGTTTATCTTATTAAGTCAAGTGTTTGCTCTGACGTCCGCAAGGGTGTCTTTATTCAAAGCTAGGGTAGAGATAGTTAGAATATAATTAAGCGTGGTGCTTAGTTATAGACTTACCTTCAGATACGGCTGGACCCCCGGATAGCTGTGGTAGCAAGCAGGTGGTGACAGCCCTGTGTGCCTTGAATTCCACCACGTAGTTGGCCCAGTTTAACAGTAAGGCTCGTTGTGCTAGCGTTCAACCTAAGTAAGTGGTAAATGCTAGTACGCCTCGATACTTGACAAGATAGGAATCAAACTAAACTCAACTTAGTTGCTTTATTGTCTATTGCCTGCCTTGCTTCGTAACTATCTCGCTTCGTAGTTATCTTGCTTTGTAGTTATCTAGGAGTAGTTAGTAGTTATTAGTTAGTTATCCTAATACCTCTATCTACCTATCTAGTTATCCACCTTACCTTAGCCATCCATTTCATCCTTACCTATCCACCCATATATTCTTTCTAGCCTTTCATCTCCTCTCTTCTCCCCTTTTTCCTTTTCTCTTTTCTTCGACTCTCATCTCCTCCTTGACTCAACTCATACACCACCCTAGCCTTCCCTTGGGATCAAATAAATCGACACCTGGTACTCCCAGGCGAAGTGCTACTACGATAGTTCTGTGCGCTTGCAGAATCTCCTCCTGGTAGATTGCATTCTCTCTAGCTAGCTCCTACTAGTGTCGGGATTGACAACCCCGCTTGGCATTAGTAGATAGCTACTTTAATTACCCTATCCTAGGTGTAGCTAAGAACTACCAACAGGCATTTCTGGCGCCGTTGCCGTGGAAGGCAATCGGTGTATCGGTTGAGTCCGTGTCGAATTTATCTTTGCTTAAGCTCCCGCTTAGCGAATCCCATCTTACCCCATTCTTTCTTTCCTCAGTTCTTCTTATCTTTTTCCTTCATCTTCTTCAACTTCTTTCTTTCTTATCTCGTTCTATCTTCACGATGGCCAATAAGACCATTCGTGAATTTTCTGCTCCTTCTGCCGCTAATGTAGCGATAGGACCAGACGTGATCGATGCCAACCTCAATTTTGAGTTAAAACCGGCTCTGATCACGATGGTCCAAGCTAGCCCGTTCTGTGGCAAATCCCATGAGGATGCCAATGCTCACCTCCAACAATTTTTGGAGATTTGCGGCACCTTCACCATTAAGGGGATAACCCAAGAAGCCATCCGTCTTCGTCTCTTTCCTTTCTCTTTGCTAGGAAAAGCGAAGCAATGGTTCTATACCGATCGCAACGCTGTAGACACATGGGACAAGTGTTCCAATGCTTTTCTCGCTAAATTCTTTCCGATGGGCAAGACGAATGCTCTTCGCAACAAAATCTCCAGCTTTACGCAACAAGCCGAGGAATCTATTCCCGAGGCTTGGGAGAGGTTGCAAGAGTATGTCGCTGCTTGTCCGCACCATGGTATGGAGGACTGGCTATTGATCCAGAACTTCTACCATGGCCTAACCCCACTGTCTAGAAGCCATTTGGATGCCGCCGCCGGCGGTGCATTCTTTTCTCTGAATGTTGCAGATGCTAAGGCTCTCATAGAGAAGATGGTGTCGAACCAAGGATGGAATGACGAAAGACTACAGCCCCGTAAGTGAGGTATGCATTCCCTTAAGGAGGCCGACATGATCGTGGCCAAGATGGACCTGCTGGCAAAGAAGCTAGACAGCTGTGAGAAGATGAACCAAGAAGAGAGTGTCCAATCTCTGGAATCCTACATGAATTGTGAAGTCTGTGGAGAAACCGGACATTCTGGGAGCCACTGCCCCGAGCTATATGAAGATTTGAACTTCATCAACAACAACAACGGTTTCCGTCAACAGGATCAAGGATGGAATCAGCCTGCAAACTCTCAAGGTAACAATTCATTCCCCCCTCTAATTTTCATAATTCTGATAATCTCTCATTCCTGAAGAATTTAGTTTACTCACAAGGTAGAACTACTGAATTCTTGAATAAGAAATTAATGTTGAATGATAAAACCCTTGAGAATATAAATGCTAAATTGGAAGATTTCTCATCTGCTCTGAAAAATCAATCAAGCTTTAATAAGATGTTAGAAACCCGATTAGCTCAACTTGCTGCTATCATACCATCTTTTGAATCTGGCAAAATTCCTGCTAAACCTGACATGGAAACTGCTAATATGGTTGAAATAAAATATTTTAACTATTATGAAGATCAAACCATGACTGTTAAAAAGGGTGATCCTGGTAGTCTCATAATTAGATGCTCAATCTTTGGTGAAGTCTTTAAAAATGCCATGTGTGATTTAGGATCGAGTTTGAACATTTTATCTAAAGATTTTTATGAAAACTCATCCTTTCCACCCATGTCATCCACATCTGCCTATGTTGTGCTAGCTGATCAGTCCATTTGCTATGTAGAAGGAATAGTTAATGATTTACCTGTTCATATTAGAGGTTCCTATATTCCTACTGATTTTATAATACTAGATATGGGAAATAGGAAAGATGTGCCTCTAATCTTAGGTAGACCCTTCTTGAACACTGTTAATGCTTGCATATATGTGGGAAGTGGTAAAATTCAAATGACATTAGGAGGGAGGAAGGAAATATTCTCCTTCTCCCGTGGTCCCGCATATGCCGCTAACATGCAGGTAGCAGAACCCGTTCGTACCAAGAAGAGGCGCCCAAGAACAAGGTGGAACAGAAAGAAAGAACCACCTCCTGAGTTGTGTGATTCACATAACAAGGGAGAGGTGCCAAAAGAAGAAGAACCCGATGGAGTACTAAGAGAAGAAGTGCCCAAGGAAGAAGATCCACCCGATAAGGATGAAACTCCATGGACCTAAGGTATGGTTTTATGTTTTTTTAATTTTTCCCTTCAATTTTCCCTTTTTCGAATGAATAACATATGTCATGCATGTAACTAAAAAAACAGTTATCATTAGTTATATGCATAGGTATATGTTAACTTAGCTAGAGTAATAAAATATCATAATAGGATAGTTTCCCTTTTCACAACATTAGATAGTTTCCCTTTTAATAAAATGAGAACAAGAGCTCCGACTGAGAAGAAGAAGATCTTTCACCAAGCAAGAAGCCAGCTTGGGGGAGACTCCCGCTCCGATAAGGTATGTCTCAAGCCTACACTTTACATTCAGTTCTTAAATTCTATATCTTTTGAATGTCACATGCTTGCCTAAATAACCACTCTCCATGAATAAAATTGATAAAATCTGCTTAAACAAGTTGAAACCTGAATAAGATTTGAAATATGTCATGCAAATGCTATTGTTATGGTTTGAATAACTGGTCTTATCTAAGTTGTAGGTTTTGTGGGTTGCACATGCTTTAACTGAAATCATGCTTAGTGAGTAAAGTTAGTAAGAAATGGAGTAATTCTTTAAACTTGTTAAGGTGAAATTGGGACCTAATCTGGAGGATTTCTTTTAAAAATTATGAAAACCTTGCTAAAAGTTCCTCCTAGATTTTATCCCATCCCACCACCAGCCAAATATTTGTTAGTCATTAGTCAAAACTACAAAGAGCTTTGTTTGTGTTGAGCTTTGTTAGACCTCATAGATCTTAGTAGAGAAGCTTATCATATCTTTTGAATCAAGATTCACGCACACCCACCATAAATTGCCTACTTTCCACTTTGGAAGTTTGCAACCACCAAATAAATTACTTATTCTCTACACCGGAGATATGCAATACCCTGCCAATCATCCCATTGCTAGCCTTATGCTTATTCCTACCCTGGGAATAAGCATTTCTCCCTCTTCCCCTTTTTTCATTTCAAAAATCCTTTCCTATAGATGTCTGGGGAAATCTAGAGCTAAAAGAGAGAGAGAGAAAAATGAGCAAGGTAGCTCAAGAAAGGACTATGTCCTGAAGAAAAAAAAAGTGAGCAAGGTAGCTCAAAAGAGGACTATGTCCTAAGAAAATGTGAGGACACATCTTTTGTCTACTCACTATGTATCCAAAAAAAAAGAGAGAGAGAGAGAGAATTATCATTAGCTCTAGACCCCAGAAATTAACTAGGAAGGGTTATGAAATATCTCCCTATACACTTCCACATAACCACACATGCACATCTTGATCAATTTTTATGATTTGCTGCTCCTTATGATCTGAGTGTCTAGCTTAGCAATAAACATCAGGCAATTTGCTCATGGTTCTTAGCCCACCTATAACTCCTCATATCATTCTTTAGAAATAGGAGAGGCTACATTTTGGCCTAAGTGAGGATTTAAACACCATTGAGTGATTGAGTGAATCTTGGAGGACTTAAGCAAGTTGTTATCTTTTGAAAACCTTGAAAAACCTCCAGACAGAATCCTAGTCAAACCTAAGCAAGATAAAAGTTTCCTATCTACTGCTTTATTTCACTCTTGCATGTTTGAAGTGAAAAGCTATAAGCCCCACATTGCTATGATTTATGATATATTCTAAGTTATTTCTCACTATACAATATGCACTTGCAGACATCTTAAGTTGCTATCCATTTCATGCTCAATGCTTAAACCACTTTGTTGCTCGAGGACGAGCAACAGGTTAGCTTGGGGGAGCTTGTTGACGGTCCTTAAACACCTGTTTTACCATCAACATTTGACCCTAAAGTCCACCAAAAAGGCATGAAATGTAGTCAAATAGGTTTCACACTAACCAAATTCCACATGTCCATAGAATTCTATTTGAATGCAGGATTTGAACCAAATTTGGACATATGGACCCACCAGAGGCCAAGCCCACTCAGCAGGGCCCAAATGGGCCTAAAGGGGGGTGGCGCCCGCCACCCCTAGGTGGCGCCCGCCACCCTAGCCCTTGGTCACTAGGTTAGTGGCATCGGACGGCTCAAGGAGGAGTGGCGTGGATCAAGGCTGAATGTCGGTTGCTAGGACATGCAACCGACCTCCAAACTGCCTTGGACAACCACCTGGATGTCGTTGAAGCAGAGGCGGTTCATCCAACGGCCAGGGAGCTGGCGGCCGCCAGTAGGGTGTGGCGCCCGCCAGCTGACCTAACCCTAGGTCGGTTGGCTGCCCACTATAAGAACCCCCCTCACTCATTTGGGCTATAAATACCCCCCTGGAGGCACCTCTTCATTTGTACCAGTACCATCTCACACCAAGTACCATCCCAAGCAAAGCAAGAGAAGCAAGTGAGAGTTAGGTTAGAAGCTTTGAGAGCTTAGGCAAGTAGGTAGCTAGTAGAGCAAGGCATTCTTGCCCTCGCGGAAGCGCTGCTCAAGGCTTAGCTCAAGAGTAGAGGCGTGCGAGTGATCGGTTCTGGAGCTGGGAAGAGTCTTCCTTCATCTCCAGTTCAGGTTTTGCTCTTGTTACTCAAGCATTTACTATATTCTAGTTCATCATTTCAAGTATTACTTTATTCTACTTATCAGTATTGAGTGGTATACTTGATTGATTGCTTGAGTGCCTAGCTATCCTACAGTTCAATTCACTTAGCCATAGTAGTTAATCTCTAGTGAGCTTAGTGTTTGATCTTTGCCAATAGGTTGGTTAGTTAGTTTAGTGTTTATCTTATTAAGTCAAGTGTTTGCTCTGACGTCCGCAAGGGTGTCTCTATTCAAAGCTAGGGTAGAGATAGTTAGAATATAATTAAGCGTGGTGCTTAGTTATAGACTTACCTTCAGATACGGCTGGACCCCCGGATAGCTGTGGTAGCAAGCAGGTGGTGACAGCCCTGTGTGCCTTGAATTCCACCACCTAGTTGGTCCAGTTTAACAGTAAGGCTCGTTGTGCTAGCGTTCAACCTAAGTAAGTGGTAAAGGCTAGTACGCCTCGATACTTGACAAGATAGGAATAAAACTATACTCAACTTAGTTGCTTTATTGTCTTTTGGCTGCCTTGCTTCATAACTATCTCGCTTCGTAGTTATCTTGCTTTGTAGTTATCTAGGAGTAGTTAGTAGTTATTAGTTAGTTATCCTTAGTTATCCTAATCCCTCTATCTACCTATCTAGTTATCCACCTTACCTTAGCCATCCATTTCATCCTTTACCTATCCACCCATATATTCTTTCTAGCCTTTCATCTCCTCTCTTCTCCCCTTTTTCCTTTTCTCTTTTCTTCGACTCTCATCCCCTCCTTGACTCAACTCATACACCACCCTAGCCTTCCCTTGGGATCAAATAAATCGACACCTGGTACTCCCAGGCGAAGTGCTACTACGATAGTTTTGTGCGCTTGCAGAATCTCCTCCTGGTAGATTGCATTCTCTCTAGCTAGCTCCTACTAGTGTCGGGATTGACAACCCCGCTTGGCATTAGTAGATAGCTACTTTAGTTACCCTATCCTAGGTGTAGCTAAGAACTACCAACAATCCGGATCTATCTATTCGGATCTTCCTTGTCGAGCAAGTCATCAGGAGAGTCCTTGGTGGCTGCGACGGCCTGGTCGCGGGCCGCAAGGCCTTCTGGTTGGGCCATATCTGTAGAAGAGCCTAAGTCGTGCCATGGGGGTATACGGGTGTAATATCCCCACAGCCAGTGACGAAGCAGTCAGAGCATTCTTCGATGAAGGAGGAGAGAAGGGCAAAGCGCGGGCCGCAGATGGCGAGGGCTCGAGCAAGGGCCCAAAGAAGGGCATCGACAATAACAACAAAAAGAAGAAGAAAGGCCAGCGTGCCAAGCGTGAGGTCGAGGAGGACGATCTCGTCGCCGTGGCCGAGCGCAATAAGCCTCGAGGGCCCCCCAACGGGGGCGCCTTCGACAAAATGCTGAAAGAGCCCTGGCCCTTTCACCAAGGGGCGGTAAACCACACGCTCGAGGACTGCCGCATGCTCAAAAAACATTACGACAGCACCAGTGCCAAGAAGGATGACAGGAAGAAACATAAAGGTGGCGACAAGAACGCAGACGAGGGAGTCGAGGGGTTCCCGGAGGTCTACGATTGCTACATTATCTATGGGGGCCCCTCGACCCAGCTCAGTCCTGGACAACGCAAGAAGGAGCATCGAGAGATCCTCTCCGCCCAGACTGCAGCTCCTCGGTACCTCCACTGGTCCGATGAACCTATCACTTTCGACCGTAATGATCATCCGGATCGCGTCGTGAACCCGGGGGCCTATCCACTTGTTGTCGACCCCGTAATCCTCAACACCCGCCTTACGAAAGTACTCGTGGATGGAGGTAGCAGCCTCAACATTCTCTACACCGACACCCTCGAGCTCCTTGGCGTCAAAGAATCACAACTCCAGCCCAGCGCCGGGGGTTTTCACAGTCGTACCAGGGAAAAAGGCGCTACCCATCGGGCGCATCCACCTCCCGGTTTGCTTCAGCTCCCACTCAAACTTCAGGCGAGAAACCCTCACCTTCGAGGTGGTCGGGTTTCCAGGCACATATCATGCCATCATTGACAGACCTGGCTACGCTCGATTCATGGCAGTCCCCAATTACACCTACCTGAAGATGAAGATGTCGGGGCCCAAAGGAGTCATCACCATTCGTTCTTCCTACGAATACGCCTTCACCTGCGACGTCGAGTGCGTCGAAAAAGGAGAAGCCAACATACAAGTGGCTCAGCTAGCTTCAACACTCGACGGCCTCGCCACCAAAGCCCTTGAGCCCAAGTGCCACGCCGGCAACTTCGAGGCGGCGGAACACACCAAGAAGATCCACCTCGACCCAAGCTCATCGGAGGACAAGACGTTAACGATCAGCACGTCCCTTGACCCCAAATAGGAAGTCGTGCTCGTTGACTTTCTTTGCGCAAACGCCGACATGCTTGCGTGGAGTCCCTCGGACATGCCAGGCCTACCGAGGGATGTCGCCGAGCACGCCTTGGAAATCCGGGCCGGGTCCAAACCGGTGATGCAACGCCTACACCGCTTCGACGAGGAGAAGCGCAGGATCATCGGGGAGGAGATACACAAGCTTTTGGTGGCCTTGTTCATCAAGGAAGTTCACCATCCCGAGTTGTTAGCAAACCCTGTACTTGTCAAAAAGAAAAGTGGAAAGATGAGGATGTGTGTAGACTACACCAGTTTAAATAAATCATGCCCCAAGGTTCCGTTTCCTTTACCACGCATTGATCAAATCGTAGACTCTACTGCGGGATGTGAAATCCTTTCGTGTCTTGATGCCTACTTCGGTTACCATCAAATTAAAATGAAGGAGTCCGATCAGCTCGCGACTTCGTTCATCACCCCGTTTGGAATGTTTTGTTATGTCACCATGCCCTTCGGCCTTCGAAACACCGGGGCAACGTACCAACGATGCATGATTCACATTTTTGAAGACCACTTAGGCGAAACCGTCGATGCCTACGTCGACGATATCATGGTCAAAACCAAAAAAGTCGATGACCTCATTAGGGATCTGGAAATCGCGTTCGGATGCCTTCGACCCAAAAACATCAAGCTCAACCCCGAGAAGTGTACCTTTGGCGTGCCGCACGACATGCGCCTAGGATACATTGTCTCCCAGCGCGGCATCGAGGCTAACACCGAGAAAGTCACAGCCATCACAAAAATGGGGCCAAGCCGAGACTTGAAAGGCGTACAAAGGGTCACAGGCTGTCTCGCCGCCCTCAACCGCTTCATCTCACGACTAGGAGAAAAAGCTCTTCCCCTCTACCGCCTCTTGAAAAAATCCGAGCACTTCACGTGGACCAAAGAGGCCGAAGAGGCCCTCAGCAAACTCAAAGGCATACTAACCTCTGCTCCAATCCTTGTCCCACCTCGACCCGCTACAACGACCGAGTCGCCCGAGCCACTCTTTCTCTATGTCGCCGCAAAAACCCTGGTGGTCAGCGCGGTCATAGTAGTGGAGAGGCAAGAAGAGGGACACGCACTTCTCGTCCAGCGGCTGGTGTACTTCGTCAGTGAGGTGCTATCGGAAGCCAAAGTTCGCTACCCACACATCCAAAAGCTGCTCTATGCAATCGTCCTTACACGCCGCAAGCTCCAGCACTACTTCCTCAGCCACCCGGTCACCGTGGAATCATCTTTCCTGCTGGGAGAGATCGTCCAAAACCGGGAGGCAGCAGGGAGAATCGCTAAGTGGTCGGCCGAGCTCCTGAGTGAAGCCATCACCTACACACTGCGGAAGGCAATCAAATCTCAAGTGCTGGCGGATTTTGTCGTAGAATGGACCGACACCCAGCTACCTCTGGTACAGGTCCAAGCCGAGCTGTGGACAATGTATTTTGATGGGTCGCTCATGAAATCGGGAGCGGGCGCGGGCTTGCTTTTCGTCTCACCCCTCGAAGTACACGTGCACTATGTCATCCGCATCCACTTCGCCACCTCCAACAATGTCGCAGAATACGAGGCTCTTGTCAATGGCTTACGCATCGCCCTCGAGCTCGGGGTTCGACGCCTCAACGCTCGAGGCGATTCGTAGCTTGTCATCGACCAAGTTATGAAGGCATCAAGCTGTCATAGCCCCAAGATGGGAACCTACTGCAACGAGGCGCGCAAACTGGAGGACAAATTCCACGGCCTCGAGCTCAATCACATCGCTCGATGATACAATGAAGCCGCGGATGAGCTAGCTAAGTTCGCGTCTTCTCGAGGGACCGTTCCACCTGACGTCTTCTCAAGGGACCTCCTCAAGCCCTCCATCGACCTGGACTCGGGGGCTGACGCTGTGACGCCGTCACTCGAGCCCAACACCTAGACCGAGTTACCCTTGACCGATGCCGAGGTCATGGAAATCGAGCCACCTGCTCCATCCTCGAGCCACCCACAAGACTGGCGAACTCCCTACCTCAACTGGCTGGCTCGAGGGTAGCTATCGGAAGACCGAACCGATGCCCGCCGAATCGCTCGGCGGGCCAAGACCTACATCATTTACGGCGACGACAAGGAGCTGTACCGGAGAAGCACATCAGGGATACTCCAACGTTGCATCCCCATCGAGGAAGGCAAGAGCCTCCTCAAAGATATCCACTCGGGGCTTGCGGCCACCACGCAGCGCCAAGGACCCTCGTCGGCAACGCATTCCGACAAGGATTCTACTGGCCGACTGATGTCTTCAACGCCACCAACATTGTGCGCTCCTGCGAAGGGTGCTAGTTCTACGCCAAGCAAAACCCACCTTCCAGCACACGCCCTCCAGATGATCCCCATCTCATGGCCGTTCGCAGCCTGGGGGCTCGACCTCGTAGGACCCCTTCAGAGGACGACTGGAGGCTTCACGCACCTGCTCGTGGCGATCGACAAGTTCACTAAGTGGATCGAGGCCTGGCCCATCGGCAACATCCGCTCCGAGCGAGCGGTCGAGTTTTTCACCGACATCATCCACCGCTTCGGGATCCCAAACGTCATCATTACCGACAACGGCACGCAGTTCACTGGCAAGAAGTTCCTAGATTTCTGCGACCATCATCACATCCGTGTGAATTGGTCTGCAGTTGCCCATCCCAGAACCAATGGTCAAGTCGAACGCACCAACGGTATGATCCTCCAAGGCCTCAAACCAAGAATCTACAACCGACTGAAGAAATTCGGGAAGAAATGGGCCACAGAACTACCCTCGGTCCTATGGAGCCTAAGGACAGCACCTAGACGAGCCACTGGATTCACTCCGTTCTTCTTGGTTTACGGATCTGAGGCTGTCCTCCCCACTGACCTCGAGTACGGATCCCCTCGACTGAAGGCTTACAACGAGAAAACAAACAAAGGGGCCCTTGAAAACACTGCCGACCAGCTCGAGGAAGCACGGGACATGGCCCTCCTCCACTCTGCGAGGTATCAACAAACTGTTGACACTAGTTATCTATCACAATTAAAGTATAAATAAATATGAAAAGGGCATGAATTCAATCACCAACAAAGGTTTAAGGTTTTAATTGACAATATTCCACGAGTTTTGGTGAACTGTGATTCTGCAGGGACTAAACCAGGAAATCAACATAGATTGCTTCCCCTAGAAGGAAATCGACGGGAGATAACCGAACTGACGAATCAGGAATATTCTAGAAGGATCTAGAGGACACCAGAAGACACCAGGAGGTCGGGCACCCCGAGAGGCAGCCAGGTGGGACCGACCGGTCCCACCACTAGACCGGTCGGTCGACCCCTGGGCCCGCTAGACTAAGCCTTCTGGAACCTTCCTCCACCGCCTACGAGGATGCATCTCAGCCGTACCTAAGGTCGATTCGATCCAACGTGAAGGACCAAAAGTGCTACCAGAAAGCGACCAGAGGGGGGGGTGAATGGGAGCTTCAAAATTTCTTTTCGGAAACTTGTTGCAACTGCCCCGAGAATCAACCCCTCAACCAAACTTAGAGCTTGCGAGTGTCCACGACCCTAGATGTAGGGTGGATGCTTCTAAGAAGCACAACGGGACACTACACGTCTCTAGAAATCCAACGCAAAAACCCAAAACCAAATCCGAAGTCAGACGAACAAACTACGGACGAGACAGTGCAGAAGAACCTCCATCGGACGCTGGCCTGCGTCCGATGGTCAGGCGTCGGATGCTTCCGATGCAAAATCAACAGGTCTGGGACCTTACTGGACTGGCATCGGATGCTGGCTATAGTGAAGCCCTAGCGTCCGATGCTAGACCCCCAGCACGTCCGATGGCAACGGATGCTCCGATGGTCAGCGTCTGATGCTCCTTTAAAAACACTGTCAGATGACACGTGGCATCGGACGCGTCAGATGAAAAGAACTCAGCGTCTGATGCTCACGAATAGAGCGTCCGATGGTCCCGATTCAGAACTGTTCTTCCACGAAAATCACCCGATCTCCTCCGAATCAAAAGCACTAAGGCTTAGACTTGGTATGAGGAGTTCCAAGGAGGTTAGTGAGCTATCCCAAGGGGATCATGGCTCGAACCTAACTCCTGTTGTATGGTGACTCAAATCCTACTTAGAATAGGACTAAAAAAAGGTGTGCTATTAGGACTTCTAGTTCTACTAGGTCTTGAGTGTAGAATCCTACTAAGAGTAGGACTTCTATTTGTGTGTATGAGGGCCTTGGAGGGGACTATATAAATCAAGGGGTAGAGGCCATAGGCATCACAACAAGATCATAAGCCAACACAAGGGGTCTCATCCAAGGCTTGTACGGAGCAATTAGGAGCGCTCAAGAGGATTAGACTAGACAGTTCTATTGCACTAGATTCTTGTATAGGGCAAGAATCAGTGGGTCCTGGAGGGTCAAGTAGGGTTGTGAGAGAGCGACAATCTCTTGTACTCTTTTGGAGTTGTGCTAATAGAATTTGCGGTCGGCTTCGCCAAATCCTAATCTCTTGTCGTGGTTGCTTCATCGTCATCTAGGGTTTTCTACGCGATTCGACTACATCGTTCTTGATACGTTGCTAGCTTGTGTCATAGTCGCAACATCCTTTCAAAGATCCGAGGGCTGCTGCGCATAACTAGGGGTATCAGATTCTAACAAGTGGTATCAGAGCCAAGGTCGGATTGATTTGATTTTGTGAGAAGGTTGACAGGGCTAGGAAGCACAAAATTAAGGCGATGTCAGGGATGTGGAATCAAGTAGAGAAATTTGATGGCAAAGGGAATTTCAGCGTGTGGCAATGCGTGGTACAAGATGTGCTTGTCCAACAAGGATTGATTGATGCTCTCGAGGGCACCAAGCCGGACAAGATAACTGATGAAGAATGGAAGGTGATGGAGTGAAAGGTTGTCAGTAGAATTCGACTATGTCTCTCTGATGAGGTAAAGTACTCGGTAATCAAGGAGAATTCACCGACGAAATTATGGAAGAGCCTAGAAGAGTTGTATATGGCAAAGTCGCTGACAAATCGGTGGGTACTAAAGCATCAACTATTTAGGTTACGCATGGAGGAAGGTACACGATTCGTCGACCATCTAAATGTCTTCAACAAGCTTGTCACGTAGCTGATTAGTGCGGATGAGAAAATTGAGGAGAACGATAAAGTCATCATATTGGCTTCATTCTTACCACCATCGTGGGAGCAGCTAGTGATGAATATTCTCGTCGGGAAGACTACTCTCAACTTCAACGAGACAGTTGCATATCTACTGGAGGCAGAGTCCTTGAAGAAGCCGCAGGATTCTTCATTCTCGGGTGATCAAGCTTTGACTGTTTCAAGTGGAGCAGGAAAAGTCAAGAATCATGGGAAGAAGAAAGGCAAGAGCAAGGGACAACGTACATGCTATCTATGTGACAAGGAGGGTCATATGATAAAGGACTGTCCAAGTTTGAAGACTATGAGAGGAACATGCTCAGTGGCAAGTGAGGATGAAGGTGACGTACTTATCGTCAGTCAACCAGGTACTATTCATGATTGGATATTAGATTCAGGAAGTTGTTTCCATATATGTTCGGTGAGGGAGATGTTTGACGAAGGATCTCTACACCCAGCGAATGGAATTGTTCACTTAGCGGATTGCCAGGAGTATGCAGTCACTGAGGTGGGAACAATTACATTGGAGATGCATAATGGAACACTTTGCACACTGACGGGAGTTCGGTATATCCCGGGATTGAAAAAAAATCTAATATCTGTGAGGTCGCTAGAACTCCAAGGATGTGAATTATCACTTCAAGGTGGAGTCATGCGAGTTACTAGCAAAGGGCAGGTAATTATGAAAAGTATCTGGATTAATGGAGGATACCGAGTGATAGGAAATCTTATGGGTGGTGCAACCATGGGGAGATTTGGTAAAAATCCTGATCAGGAGAAGGAAGTCGTCTCGTCAACGGCAGGTGCTCAAATCTCAATTGTGGTCAAGTGCAAGGCTACAAAGACGGTTGCAAAATCTAACAATCGTAGAGGCGAAGCTACGCGTTGTTGGAAGAAGGAAGACGTAGTCGAACCAAACACGCAGTACCAACGAGTAGGTGGAGCTCGAAGGCAGTACAAACCTATGGCATGGAGGGCCAAAGGAGAAGGTGATGTGGTTAACAAAACTACACAACGATGGAGCTTTTAGATGGAAGGTTCCGGCAGTCCAGCCTGGAACTGACAAGCACATTGTGGTGATGTGCATGAGCCTCTGTGGTGGAGGCACTCTCGAGGTGGGAGTATAAATAAAAAAAGAAGCCAATTTGGAGTAAATTCTTGGAGGAGCACGATGACTTTAAAGGATTAGAGTCAAGGTGGAGTTTGTTGTATGGTGACTCAAATCCTACTTAGAATAGGACTAAAAAAAGGTGTGCTATTAGGACTTCTAGTTCTACTAGGTCTTGAGTGTAGAATCCTACTAGGAGTAGGACTCCTATTTGTATGTATGAGGACCTTGGAGGGGACTATATAAATCAAGGGGTAGAGGCCATAGGCATCACAACAAGATCATAAGCCAACACAAGGGGTCTCATCCAAGGCTTGTACGGAGCAATTAGGAGCGCTCAAGAGGATTAGACTAGACAGTTCTATTGCACTAGATTCTTGTATAGGGCAAGAATCAGTGGGTCCTAGAGGGTCAAGTAGGGTTGTGAGAGAGCGACAATCTCTTGTACTCTTTTGGAGTTGTGCTAATAGAATTTGCGGTCGGCTTCGCCAAATCCTAATCTCTTGTCGTGGTTGCTTCATCGTCATCTATGGTTTTCTACGCGATTCGACTACATCGTTCTTGATACGGTGCTAGCTTGTGTCATATTCGCAACATCCTTTCAAAGATCCGAGGGCTGCTGCGCATAACTAGAGGTATCAGATTCTAACAACTCCAAATCGGTGATTTGGAAGAATTCGGGGTAAAGGAAGCAAAACTCGATCCAAAACAAAAATCGACCGATCTACTAGCTCGTGAGGTTAGAGGTGATTTCCTTCGGTTGAAAAAAGTGCCTCACGATCTAGAACAACTCAGTTCAACCAGATTTGCAAAAGACGCACTGAGTAGAGAGATCGATCAACGGGAAAAACATGGAGAAAAGCAACCCGCGAAGAACAAGAACAAAACGCGAATCACAACCACGAATTTGCAACCGTGTGGCTACCACACGCTACAACAGTGAGATTACGATCTCACTTCCTCAAAATCTCACGGGCACAGAGGTATGATTGTCTTCTCTGTGGATCTCAGTTCGCTACAGCATGGGATGGGGAGAGCAGGAAACCCTAGGTGGAAAATAGCAAATGACTGAGATAGGATGGGAGGTGGGTGTCTCCCTCTACTTATCCTAATTCTAATTCCCACTCTACCCCTAGTTATTTACAGAGCGAACCAGCCAAACTCTAAGGCTATCCTGGACCAATTCGAAGATGAAGGTGATCCAACGGCCACGCCCACACAACTGGTAGAGTTGCCTCGACGCAACCTCACCGATCGTCGCCACGTGCCACCACCGCTCTGCTTGTCCTTTTCCCGGACTTCGCCCCCGGTTTTGTGGCCCAAACTGGGAAACCAGCCTTCACGACCAACCCCCGGTTTTGAGGCCCAAACCGAGAAACCAGTCGTCCATCGCCTGAGTTTTGTGGCCCAAACTCAGAAACCCGCAGCGCCCAGGTTTTGAGGCCCAAACCTGGAAACCGTCCCCAGCCCGAGTTTTGTGGCCCAAACTCGGAAACCATCAACACCCAAGTTTTGAGGCCCAAACCTGGAAACCATCCACTCGATGGTTTTTCTGTGGCTCAACCACCAAACCGAGCGGTAGAGGGGATGCACCGCCCGTGCACCCCATCCACCCGCAAGTCTTCGCTCGTCGCTGTCCCAGGCTGTCAGCCACCACAGCTGATCCTCAGGCCACCGGTCCCTCAGTCCAAGCCTCACGTCCGCCCTTCGCCACTCTCGGTCCATCGGCACGACACGTCTCTACTTGACCTTCACCTTGCCTTTGATCACTGTATCCGTGCTCGACACCAGCACAACACAAGCCAAAGAACATGCGCATTATCACTGTTGACAATCACTCATCACTGGAGACTCGACATACACCCATGTATCTGCAATCTCCCCCTTGATGAGTGCATTGTCAACTACCAACACAAATCATAATGGAATAGAGGAAGGAAGAAGGAGAGAGAACTCGACCAAATGACCCAAAAGCATAGCAAAACCGAAGAAGGTCAAGTGGAAAGAGCAAGACAACTTGGTCCCCAAAGACATGGGCAACGGCTCGACGCAACCAAGCAAAGCAAAGCTAGCCCTCAAGAAGAGGTAGAACAGGCTCAACACCACTAGCGAGAAAGCTCGACACCAATTGAAATACCAATTGAAATTCGAGCAGAAAAAGAGCTAGCCCTCAAGAAGAGGCAAAACGGGCTCAACACCGCTAGCGAGAAAGCTCGATATCAACTGAAGAGCACAAAGGCAAAGGCGCTAGTTCCTCAAGAAAGAGGCAAAGGCTCAACACAACTAGCTACCAAAAATGCTCCGAAGCAATTTGAAAATTCAAAAACCGAGCCAGCTCAGACTCCCCCTACAATAGTGCACACAACCAGAAAATCTCCCCCTTAGTTGATCTTATGATTTGAGAGAATTTCTCCCCCTTAGTTGAAAATGCACTATCAAGTATCTCCCCTCCAAAATGCATATGAGTTAAAATGCAAGTTAGCAGCTTCAGGAATATAGTCGATAGAATATGAAGATGCTCGACAAAATGCTGATCCGATGACTCAACAGTATGCACAGAATGCTAGCAAAGGCTCAAACTGATCACCAAATACGAAATCTGATCATTGGAGCAAAGAGAGCAGTTTTCAGCCAAAAAGGTATTCACCATCAAAATAGCACTAAACATGTATAGACAGGAAGTCAAACAAGTGCTAAGAATGTATACAAGGTGAACTACCCCTAGCAACGTTCAATCATCATGCTATAGAATGAAACATAGACTTGTGTATTCAAATTTTATCGGAGTTGCAGCGGTTAAATTACACAAGTTCAAATTTCAGCATGTGATTGCGAGAGGTTGAGAGCTTGTCATTGCCTAACTTTTCAACTGTGCGAAGCCTATGCAGAAGCAATCAGAAGCTTAAAGCAATAGTTTCGGTCATACACTACACAGTTCAAGTTTAACTCAAAGTGCAATGAGAAACAGTCTCGATATTGTGATGTGCTGACAAGCAATCCCATCTCGATCTTTCTAATTCACTTAACTTGGTTCAAATTTAAAGCGGAATATGAACATACCAAGCAAGTGAATGACTCAGAACTAGAGACATAGCAACCTAGCATATATGAAAAGCACAAGTGATCTCAACAAATTCTGCACATGCTAGTTGCATATCTCAATGGTGAACATTTTCAAGTTTTATGTTCATTAAGCAAATTCACCATTCATAAAATAGCTCAGCTCACAACATGCATCAGTGATCAGAAAGAGCATAAGCTACAAGCATCATCATATAGCATCAGAGCATACACTGAACAAAACATAGCTACATTCTAAAGATTATATACATGAAGCTTTAAATGTAAATATGCAAGATGAGATGCAAAGACTAACTCAACAGAAACGAAAAATAAAACGAAGGAAAAAGAGTCAGTCTATGATACACGAACCAAAAATGTTTCCCCCATCTAAAAGGGGAAACACACACCAAGCTCACCTCTCAACCTAGCAAAAGTTGATTGGTCCAAAGGCTTGTTGAAAATATCAGCCAACTGATGATGCGTATCGACATGGTGAAGGTCGATATCACCCTTCTCATAGTGGTCTCGCAGAAAATGAAAGCGCACATCAATGTGTTTGGTCTTAGAATGCAGCACGGGGTTCTTAGCAACGCTAATAGCAGTCGTGCTGTCACAAAGCAAGGGAACACGAGAAAGCTTAGACCAAAATCACGCAAAGTGGCCATCATCCAAAGCAATTGGGAACAGCAGCTAGCCGCAACAACATACTCAGCCTCCGTGGTAGACTGGGCGACACTAGACTGCTTGTGAGAAGACCATGATACAAGAGAAGAACCAATAAACTGACAAGTCCCAGAAGTGGACTTGCGCTCAAGTCGGCAACCAGCAAAATCGGCATCAGAATAACCGCAAAGGGAGAGGGTGGACGAAGCAGAATACCAAATCCCAAACTTAGGAGTGAAGCATAAATACCTCATAATGCGCTTGACCGCCTGACGGTGAGAGATGCGCGGCGACGACTGAAATCGCGCGCAAAGACACACTGTGAACTCGATGTCCGGGCATGTCGCCGTCAGGTACAGCAGTGACCCCATCATACTCCGGTACTCCTTCTGGTCCACAGCTTCTCCATCCTTGTCCGCATCCAGGGCCGTCAGGGTCGACATGGGTGTTGGAAGAGGCTTGGCCTCACCCATATCGAATTTCTTCAGGATATCCTTGGTATACTTACCCTGGTGCACAAACGTTCCCTCTCGAGATTGCTTGATTTGCAACCCAAGGAAAAACGTCAACTCGCCCATCATGCTCGTCTCAAACTCCCTGCTCATAGTATCTGCAAACTTGGCAACCAAAGCGTGAGAAGAACCACCAAAAATGATATCATCCACGTAAATCTGGACCAAAAGAGTGTCATTGCCTTGCTTGAGGAGAAAAAGTGTTTTATCCACACATCCCATTTTAAAACCCTTAGCAAGCAAAAAGGTTTTCAACCTATCATACCAGGCTCTAGGGGCTTGTTTCAAACCATACAAAGCTTTGTGAAGTTTAAAAACATGGTTTGGAAACTTTGGATTTTCGAAACCGGGGGGTTGTTTCACATACACCTCCTCTTCTATGTAGCCGTTTAAGAAGGCACTCTTGACATCCATTTGAAAAAGTTTAAACCCTTTGGATGCAGCTAAAGCCAAGAGGATCCTAATTGCCTCCAAACGAGCTACAGGAGCAAAAGTCTCCTCATAGTCTATCCTCTCCTTCTGACTGTACCCCTGGGCTACAAGTCTGGCCTTGTTTCTCACAACATGGCCATCCTCTCCTTGTTTGTTTTTGAAAATACATTTTGTCCCAATAGGGTGACACTCAGGAGGAAGAGGAACAAGAACCCAAACCCGATTTCTTTCATAGTTTTCAAGATCCTCATGCATGGCATTGACCCAATCCGGATCAGATAAAGCGTGTCCAACATCTCGGGGTTCAAAATGAGCAACAAATGCAGAATGAGCAAAGTGAGAGATTTGTTGTGACCTTGACCGAGTGACACGTTCGCCGATGCTGCCGATCATCTGTTGAGGCGGGTGTTGGCGCTGGATGTGTCGTGGCGCCTCCCAAGCTGATGTAGCCTCCGCCTCAACAGCAGCTGGTGCCTCCTCGGGTACGAAAGGTACAGCCCGAGGTGGCGAATCCCACGGCCCCCAAGTAGTCGAAGAATAAGGGTCGGGGCCGTGAGTGGTAGTAGAGGCCGCTGTTGGCGGCACAACAGGTGGAGGTGGTGCTGGGTCATCCATTCCTTCAGCACCCTCGTCCTTATCATCAAAGAGAGGCTCGCCAACCTCATGATCACCTGCACGCTCAAAACGAGAAGAAGGACAAACCATGGTCTCGTCGAAGGTGACATTGGATGTCTGCATGACTCGGTTAGTATCAAGGTTAAGTACACGATATGCACGAGTATGAGTGCCATAACCTAAAAACACACCATCAGAAGAACGAGACTCAAACTTGTCCAGGTTGCCTTTCTTGAGTATAAAACAGTGGCAACCGAAAACTCTAAAATAACTTACTTTGGGCTGTTTTCCAAAACGCAACTCATAAGAAGTCTTTTTCAAGAAAGCTCGGAGAAAAATGCGATTTGAAATGTAGCATGCAGTGCTCATAGCCTCGACCCAATATCGCCTAGGAGTCCTATGCTCATCGAGCATCGTCCTGGCCATCTCTACAAGGGTCCAATTTTTCCTCTCTACAACACCATTTTGTGGCGGTGTGTAGGGGGAAGAAGACTGATGCTCTAAACCCAAGGAGTCACAAAACTTCTCAAAGTCCGAATTCTTGAATTCGGAACCATTATCACTACGAATAGCTCACATTGAGTTCAAAGCGAACTCATTCTGAAGAAACAAAATCAGATTGCGAGCAAAAGAGAAAGTCTCAGTCTTCTCAGTCAAAAAGAAGACCCACGAATATCTCGAAAAATCGTCAACAACAACAAGCACATACCATTTCGCCCCAACCGAGCTCACCCGAGCCGGACCAACAAGGTCCATATGCAAAAGCTCTCCAGGGCGCTTAGTCATGACCTGAGTCACTGGATGGTGGGGAGCGGCAACCATCTTTCCATGTCTACAAGAATGGCAAACAAGATCCTTCTCCATGCACAACTTGGGCAATCCTCGGATTCGGCCAAGTGAACTAAGCCTTGCAAGCAAGTCAAAGCTCAAATGTCCTAGTCTCCTATGTCACTTCCAAAGATCAGAGGTGGAAGGTTCAGTCAAAAGACAACGAGAGACTCCAAACGACTCCGAGAAATTCACACGAAAGACTTTCCCAAAGGGCGAAATCAAACAAACAAGATTGCCCTAAGGATCCAAAATACGACTGAGATTCGGCTTAAAACGAATCTCATAGTCATCATCGAAAAGTTGCGAAATAGAAAGAAGGTTAAAATGCAAGTTAGAAACAAGAGCAACATCGCGCAACACAAAGTGCTCATTAACTCGCACCGACCCACGAGACAACACTTTACATTTGCTATTGTCGCCGAAGGTGATAAACTCCTTTCCGGCAACCGGACTAAGACTGGAGAACCACTTGGCGTTTCCGGTCATGTGCCTCGAGCAACCAGAATCCACCAACCAAACGTTCTCCAATTGTTTTACCTACATCAATAAAAAGACATAGGGTGAGCATACGGTCCAACACTGGGGTTAGTGAAGTAGGGAGAATACCAGTGTTGGGCTGCCTGCTCAAAAGAACAGTTAGCAGAAAAACCATTCCTAGCACACCTACGGGAAGGGCGATCACCACGTAGAGGAAAACGTGGTCCGCTAAGGAAAGAGCGTCCATCGCGATACTCAAAACGCGATGAGGGAAAACGCTCAACTATAAAGCCACCGCCACGGGGTCCATAGCCCACAACTGCAGGCTCCCGCCGGGCACGTTCTCTTCGCGGCCTAGGCCTAGGAACTTGAGGTTTTGGACCTCTAGACCTAGCAGCACGCTTCTGAACATTCGACACATGTACATCATGGAAAGGATGATACATGTCCGTGTTGTTCATCTCCTTTGCACGGCGCGCCTCTCTCTTGCGCCGAAAGCAAAACTCACTCAAGTGTCCATCTCTCCCACAGTGCTCACAATGGTACCTCACCGCTCTCATAGGGGGTTGTTGGTACTCACGGTAGTGGGTATGGATCACTTTGCCCTTCTGTGCCATAAGCTCCTCTTGGATGGGTGGCATTGTGCCTAGCTTGTTCTTGAGATGGTTTGGTTTTGGAGCCCATGATTGTTTCTTGGGTGGAGCTCTCGGAGGTTCAACGAACACACCATCCTTGGTGTTAGGCTTGAGAGACTCTTTGGGTGGAATCTTTGTAAGTTTGGGAGTAGTGGTGGAGTTGGGCTTCTCACTCGGGTTAAGACCATTAAACTCTCCAACCTTGCCAAAAGATGAAGCACACTCAACACTCTGAGCAAAGCCTACACCTGGACCTCCTGTAGCACGCTTGAACTGGGAGATCATCATCCCAAGCTGCGGATCACCACTAGACACCCATGACAAGATTGTCCGAAGGTATGTGTTTTCTTCCTCGGTTTGCATCTTGTCATGTTGCACATCCGCAATCTCCATCTCCAAACCCTCACACAAAGCGCACCTAGTCACACAAGTGCTACCCGAGCTAGCCTTCTCAAGAGACACAATCTAGGCATTCTTCTCTGCCAACTCGGATTGCAAGCCTGCATAAGACTTGCACGCACCCAACAGCGAGGATCTAGCCTTCAGCTCATCCACCTCTCCTACCATCATAGCATACTTACTTCTCAAAGTGAGAAGGTCAGTCATGTGTGTGGAGCACATCTCACACTCCTCCTCCTCAGACACCACAACGGTGGACTTGACAGACTCAAGTTCCTTCACCGTATCCTCCCACTTCTGCCTAAACTCCTTCTGCTCTCTAGCAGCGCGCCTAAGCAGCTTGTCTTGACTAAGGAGGGCGGCAGTAAGTTTCTCGACCTCAGCAGAAAGCTCGTCGGGGGTCTGAGATACCTGGGAGGTGTCATCGTCGTCGTCGTCGTTTCGAGGGATGTCCTCCAGCTCGCCGTCGACCTCCTTGCCGAGGGCCATGGTGCAGAAACCCTCGTTGTCGGCGAAGAAGCAGAGGTCGTTCAGCTTGTCCTCGATCCTCTTCTTCTTCTCGGACTCGTCGTCGCTTGAGGAAGCGGAGTCGTCATCCGAGTCGTCGATGTCGCTGAGCGTCGCGAAGAAAGCACGCTGCTCAGCCTGGGCCTTCTCCAAGTACTTCATCTTGATGTACTCCTTGTTGAAGCCGCCCTTCCGCTTGTGCTTCGTGGGGACGTACTTCTCCTTGCGCTTGCCGGAGTCGTACTTGTGCCCATGATTCGCGTTGCCGAAGACTTGCTTGTTCTTCTTCGGGCAATTGGCGATGAAGTGGTTGCGGTCATCGCACTCGAAACATCCCGAGCGTCCTCCTCCGCGGCGACGGTTCAGGCGATTGTTGTGCAACCGCGAGAAACGGCTGGCGAGCAAAGCCAATTCATCATCCCCCATGAACTCCAGCTGCTCCTCTATGACAGAAAGAAGAGAAGAAAGTGCAAATCCTCCAGAGGGGTTAGCAGAAGAGCCAGAAAACAAAGCCATCGACGGGCCAGAAGGATTTTCATAAGAAGCCCTCGCCATGGCATCGATCTCACTGGACTTGAGCTTACTGAAAAGCTCGTCGCATGTGAGGGTCTCATAGTTACGTGTTTCGATGATCGCCTGAACCTTCGAGTCCCACACCGACCGATCAAGAGTGTGCAAAAGCTTCAAAGCTCTCTCATGATCGTCGAAAGGCAACAGCTCCTTGTTAGCCCTCATCCTGTTGACAATCACCTGAAAGCGAGAGAATAAACTTTCTATGCTCTCGCCAGGCATATGTCGAAAGTTCTCATACTCTCGCTTGAACGACTCATAGAGACGGGTTTTGACTTGAGTGGTTCCCTCATGGAAGCGCATGAGGGTAGCCCAAATCTCCCGAGCCGTAGCGAGGTGAGAAACGCGATCCAACTCAGTCATGCTCAAGCATGAGAAAAGAGCATTACGGGCTCGGCTATTGGCATCGTGCTCATCGATCTGATGCTGAGTAGCACGAGCAGCCAAGACCACATAATCGGTAGAGTTGCAAATATCCCAGATGGAAGCACCCAAACTCTGCAGATAGGCCTACATGCGTATCTTCCAATACGCATAGTTCGTCCCATCGAAAACAACGGTTTGCCCACGTCGCGATCCATGTCGCCTTTTGTGGATCTGGAACCAGCTAAGGTGGAAGATCCTTAACCCGCTCCGATACCAATTGAAGGACCAAAAGTGCTACCAGAAAGCGACCAGAGGGGGGGGGGGGTGAATGGGAACTTCAAAATTTCTTTTCAGAAACTTGTTGCAACTCCCCCGAGAATCAACCCCTCAACAAAACTTAGAGCTTGCGAGTGTCCACGACCCTAGATGTAGGGTGGATGCTTCCAAGAAGCACAGCGGGACACTACATGTCTCTAGAAATCCAACACAAAAACCCAAAACCAAATCCGAAGTCAGATGAACAAACTACGGATGAGACAGTGCAGAAGAACCTGCATCGAACGCTGGCCTGCGTCCGATGGTCAGGCGTCGGATGCTTCCGATGCAAAATCAACAGGTCTGGGACCTTACTGGACTGGCATCAGATGCTGGCTACAGTGAAGCCCTACCGTCCGATGCTAGACCCCTGGCGCGTCCGATGGCAACGGATGCTCCGATGGTCAGCATCCGATGCTCCTTTAAAAACACTGTCAGATGACACGTGGCATCGGACGCGTCAGATGAAAAGAACTCAGCGTCCGATGCTCACGAACAGATCGTCTGATGGTCCCGATTCAGAACTGTTCTTCCACAAAAATCACCCGATCTCCTCCAAATCAAAAGCACTAAGGCTTAGACTTGGTATGAGGAGTTCCAAGGAGGTTAGTGAGCTATCCCAAGGGGATCATGGCTCGAACCTAACTCCAAATCGGTGAATTGGAAGAATTCGGGGTAAAGGGAGCAAAACTCGATCCAAAACGAAAATCGACCGATCTACAAGCTCGTGATGTTAGAGGTGATTTCCTTCAGTTGAAAGAAGTGCCTCACGATCTAGAACAACTCAGTTCAACCGGAATTGCAAAAGACGCACCGAGTAAAGAGATCGATCAATGGGAAAAACGTGGAGAAAAGCAACCCGCGAAGAACAAGAACATAACGCGAATCACAACCACGAATTTGCAACCGTGAGGGTACCACACGCTACAATAGTGATATTACGGTCTCACTTCCTCAAAATCTCATGGGCACAGAGGTATGATTGTCTTCTCTGTGGATCTCAGTTCGCTACAGCAGGGGATGGGGAGAGCAGGAAACCCTAGGTGGAAAATAGCAAATGACTGAGATAGGATGGGAGGTGGGTGTCTCCCTCTACTTATCCTAATTCTAATTCCCACTCTACCCCTAGTTATTTATAGAGCGAACCAGCCAAACCCTAAGGCTATCCTGGACCAACTTGAAGATGAAGGTGATCCGACGGCCACGCCCGTACAACTGGTAGCGTTGCCTCGACGCAACCTCACCGATTGTCGCCACGTGCCACCACCGCTCTCCTTGTCCTTTTCCCGGACTTCGCCCCCGGTTTTGTGGCCCAAACTGGGAAACCAGCCTTCACGACCAACCCCCGGTTTTCAGGCCTAAACCGAGAAACCAGTCGTCCATCGCCTGAGTTTTGTGGCCCAAACTCAGAAACCCGCAGCGCCCAGGTTTTGAGGCCCAAACCTGGAAACCGTCCTCAGCCCGAGTTTTGTGGCCCAAACTCAGAAACCATCAGCACCCAGGTTTTGAGGCCCAAACCTGGAAACCGTCCGCTCGATGGTTTTTCTGTGGCTCAACCACCAAACCGAGCCGTAGAGGGGATGCACCGCCCGTGCACCCCGTCCACCCGCAAGTCTTCGCTCGTCGCTGTCCCAGGCTATCAGCCACCACAGCTGATCCTCAGGCCACCCGTCCCTCAGTCCAAGCCTCACGTCTGCCCTTCGCCACTCTCGGTCCATCGGCACGGCACGTCTCTACTTGACCTTCACCTTGCCTTTGATCACTGTATCCGTGCTCGACACCTGCACAACACAAGCCAAAGAAAATGCGCATTATCCCAGTTGACAATCACTCATCACTCGAGACTCGGCATACACCCATGTATCCACACAACGGCCATGGTTCCTCGCCCATGGCTATATAAGCAGCCCCAGACGCCCTCCCCAGAGCATCATCAGATCAATATCTCATTCATCACAATCAGATCAAGCCATCACCAGAGAAGGAGATCAACCGGAAGCCCTAGGACTACATCCACCTAGAATAGTTAGATAGAATAGGATTAGAGGAGGCAAGCTTCGCTTAGATTCCAGATCTAGTCACGAGAAGGCTCGGTAAACTCAAGATCTTCTCTCTTGTATTAACATTATGGATCTACTTCATAAATGCTCTTCTAGTTCATCATTGTTTATGTTCTAGTTTGTCGTCTAGTTATAGTTCATCTTCTAGTTCATAATCCAGTTCTAGTTCATGTTCTAGTTCGTACTATAGTTCTTCTCGATGATCTAATTCACCTTATTGTTCATCCCTATGTTCTAGATAGCAATACAATAGATATGACTAAGACATCAACAATTATATTCTTAATTATATTGCTTATAGTATGCTTTGATTATATATTTGGCATAGATAGTTCACCATTATGTTTATACTCATGTTCGTATAGCGCTCATCTTAATGATCATTGGGTGGGTGATAGATGTTGTGTAGGCGTGGTGCCTATACACTATTTATCTGCGAATGCGTCCTATGTTCCGGATAGAGTGGTAGATCGCGGGTGTGACACTCCTGTTGAGTCCTTTGTATTCCACCTCCCGAATGTAGTGTTCAGTATGGCTCAGTTAACTCATGGTTTAGGGGTTACTCTGTTTGGCACCTTTACTATGGAGTTGCCTCTTGATTATAAATATGATATGACCTAGCCTATGATTGCCAGATATGTTTGCACTAATCAATGTATGCTATAACTTGTAATTAGAATAACTTAGGAATGTTTCTTATTAATGCCTGTTCTAATCATCACTTACTAGGTAGTACTATTCTAGGATTATCTTTGATTGATCTACTCTCTGTTACCATTTATCATTACTTTACAATATGATCTCTGTTTAGAGTAATGAGTGTGTTATCAGTCTTTATCAAAAGTGTGTGCCACATTAATTGTTATTAAGTCCTCACTAGTATAATACCATCATACTTTGAATTGATTAGTCTCTAGGCTAAATATAAATAATGATACCTGAGACTAGCTTGGGTGAAATGCTTCTACAACGGGTGTATTTATCTGTGCGCTTGCGGGTAAATATTTATCTTTAGATCCAGTGCTCTAATATAATCACATTGCTAGCTTCATATTGGGAATGACAACTTGACATTGAGTGAAGTTAGTAGTGTCCCGTACACTTCTTAGTGCCTTCACTAGGTTATTGTTTATGAGGTTCATTTTTAGAGTGACTCCATTAAGGAGTGTCAACACAAATGCTTCGACGCTACCACGACAAACACATGCGCAAGAGAGACCTCCAAGTTGGCGACCTCGTCCTCCATCGACGGTAGAGCAACGCGGGACGTCACAAGCTGACTCCACCATGGGAAGGACCATACACTGTAGCTGAAGTACTGAAGCCCGGAACATACAAGGTCTTGAACGACAAAGGCAAAACCTTCACCAACGCTTGGAACATCGAACAACTATGTCGTTTCTACCCCTAGAGCCTCGAGGCCTTGTACATCTCTCATTTTGTACAATCATCGCATCATGAATCAATAAAATTTTTCAATTCCAAGTACCTTTTTTCGTTGAAAATAAAGGTAGCCTCGACCCAGTTAACTCAGAGTCAAGGCTCCCTCGGGGGCTGACCAGGGGAGATCCCCCTAAGCTCCCAAAAACTTCGCATGGTTTTTTACCAAACTCGACGTCATTTTATTCATCTATGCCTCAAAAGCGCTTCACGACTAAGTAGAAAACACCTCGAGCTTCCTAAGAGTTGAGGGGTGTCGAGACGGGAGTTCTCCTACGCCTTTGAGTTACAGTACCTTCACTCACCCCCCCTCCTCGAGAGTCTCGGGCCTGTGTCAAAAACTTAGTCAAAAAAGCAAAACTTAGGCAAAGAAAAATAAGAAAGACTCGAACGCAAAGATGTTTCATTGTCATCTCGGGCACTCATAAAGGTCTTTAGGCCACAAAGGGCCACAACACCGCAAAAACACTAATTACTTACACGGGCCTTCTCGCCTAGATATGGCTCGCAGGCCTCAAGCTTCAGCACTTCCTTGGCCACCACCATCCGGGCCTTCATCGGTGACGTCGAGGCCGTAATCTGCCAAGTCTCCAAAACCTTCCTCGACGCCGGGGGGAAGGTCATCAGGTTTGAACAGCTTCGCCAACGCCGCCCCAGATTTCTTGGCTTCGGCGACAATAGCGAGGTGCTCCTCATTCTCATCATCAGTCTTGCTGGCGTCGGAGACAAAGCCTCCAGAGACCAGCTCCATGTCATAAATATAGCCGGAGCGGACCACAGCCATCACCCGCTTCACACCAAGGTGGAGCGCGTCCCGGACGCGGTCCCTCAAAATGACGCCCAGATGGCTGAGCTAGTCGACGAGGCCATCCCCCCGCACCTCATCATCGGCCTCGTTCACCGGGCCGACGCACCACATGGCTCCAAGACTGTTGATGGCCCCAAGGAATCGGTTGGACATGGCCGCTTCCTCCCGAAGCCCCTCTTGTAGCGAAAAGTTAGCCGCCTTCGCGGCTGACAGATTCTCCTCAAGGGCTGAAATCCAAAACAGAGGTTAGCCGCGGCTAGCAACACCTCAGGACTATAAGGATCGAAACCAGAAAACAAAATCTCACCAGCACAGTGGGTTTGAAGAGCGGTATTACGATCTTCCGCCGCGACGCGTCCCTCCTCCACCTGGTTCAGGGCACGGACCGCCTCTGTCGCCTTGACCCTCAACTCCTCCATCTCTTTTCCAGCGGTGACGAGGACGAGGTCCTTCTCGATGAGGGCCGCGTTCGATGTCTCTAGCTTGGCAGACAGATCCCAGAACCACATCCTCTCCTCCTAAATCGAAGCACCAAGGGCATCATGGGTGCCCGTGAGGTTAGATACGTCTTTCTCGAGGCCCTTGATCCGACCCTCGGCCCCGCCAAGCTTGCTTCAATGTCAGAAACTCGCTTCGAGCTCGAAGCAAGGTCCTCGAGGGCTTTCACTTCTTTCGCCCTCACCTTCGACACCTCCTCTTTTGCCTTCGCCGCTTCCGCCTTCGCCACCATAGCCTCTGTAACACCACAAGTGTTAAGCAACTCTAAATGCATAACTTGACATAGCATAAGCATTGCATATGCATCTTGAGTGGTATGTGTGTTAAGTCCTTTGCTAGTCTCTGGTATAGCTAATAGATGCTTTGTTTTTCTAAGGAAATGCCTTAAACCAAAGTTGTAGATCTTGACAAGAGAAACAACTTTGCTTAAAAGCACTTTTTCAGAAAAGGTTAATTAGTGTTTATTTCTTGCATTAGAAAATCAGGCTAGAAGTGAAATTCAAATTTCTAGGAAGAATTTGGACTTGAGCCTTAAAGATGATTTGTTCCTTGCAAAATTCTAAGCAACTTTGCTTTAAGGACCTTTTCCTAGTTTGGGAGATATAGGGCAGAAAATATTTTACCAAAAACCTCTTTAGTTTAAACCCAGTGGGACCCGCTCGTCAGCCTCTTCTCCTCTTCCCCGCGCGCGCCGCACCGCACCGCACGACACCGTACACCGGCACAAGCGCTGCTGCCGCCGCCCGCTCGCCTGCGACCGCACAACAAGCAGAAAAACCGCTCGCTCAGCGCCCACCGACTCCACTCACCCGACCAAACCCTCTGTCCCATCTCTGCTTCGCCGCCCCGTCGCCGCCGCTTGCTTGCCGCGCCGCTGCCCGGTCGGAACATCCGACGGGAACTGGCCAGGTTCAATGAACCCAGCGTCCGCACCCGCCTTTGTCATCTCCACATCACGCTCGTGTCGGCAGAACTGCTCACTCCCTCACTCGCTCACGCCCTTTGCCATCTTCCTCCTCTGCAAAACACCACCGCCATTTCCGCCAAGCTTCGCCGGCCAAATACTCGTCTCACAGAGCACCGCCATTCGATTTTTCCCGCCAACCTCTCCGCCTTAACCTCCTCTTTCACCTGCACGGGTTGGTTTCCCTTCTCCTTCACTCTAGCCGGCGGAACGCCGAATGCCATCCTCGGCCACCCGCCATGTCCGCCACCGTGACCATCACGTGGTCCGACCATCTCCGGCCAAACCATCCCGAACCGAGCACCGTCCTAGCTTTCTCTACCTCTGTAGTTGCCTAGGTTTAGTTGGAGACCTCTTTCTCGCCGTGTTTCGGCCGGAACCGAGCCTTGTCACGGCTATGTCCACCGCGGACCGCCGCCGTGCATAGCACCGAGCAATGCCGGGGTTGCCGAGGCTCCATAGTTGCCCCAATAGGTCGCTTAGGGCTTGCTTGAGCTAGTGCTAGTCTCGCCGAGCCTCGGACTCGCAGGGATGAGCCTCGCCGTCGCGTCGCAGCGCCGCCGCTCCGCCATGGCCGCCGTCGAGCTTGCTCCGTTATCCCTCTGGCTCAGCAAGTAGGTCGACCTTGTCCGCCTTGCAAACCCGCATCTAGAGGTAGGTTCGGCGTTGCCAAAAGTCTCGCCGCCGACGAGCTAGGGCCGGTCAACAACGACGACGCAAGTGTCCGCCGTTGACTGCCGAGCCTGGGGTAGCCAGGTGACATGGTCGCATGACCAGTGGACCCCGCTGAGAGAGAGAGAGTGTGTGAGAGAGAAAAAGGAAAGTCTAGGTGCAGTAGGGCTCGGGAGTTTTGGGTGCGCGTAGCAGTTTAGTTGAGCCCCCAGATGTGTTAAGCCGGGTGTCCGTAGTGTTTTAGATTGGTTTTCCATAATCCAGTTTTGCAGGAATAGATTAAAATGCTTCTAAAATGTGTGCAAGGCTCATATTATGTCCAAATGATGTTGAACAAATTTTGTTGTGCTGGAAATGAATAGATCTACCTGTTAAAAATGTTGGATGCATATTTTGTGGTACTTTTTATATGCAGTTTTGTTTATGTAAGTAAATGGCTATTAACTTAGAAAATGCATAACTAATTATGTATAGCTTCGAAAAATGTGATTCTAATTTTGTTAGAATTGTCTTGTTGAGTAGTATGTGGGAAAAATATATCATGTGTATGTTCTGTGAAAGATATTGGCAGTAGCATTTAAAGTTGTTAAATGCCGTTTATTTTAAGTAATTGTATTAAATAGAAATGCTTAGATTCTGAGCTTGGTAATTTTTGGTGTAGCTAAGAGCATCTCCAAGAGTTTGCCAAAACTCACTTGTCATATCTTGTAATTTGGCAAGTTGCTAAAACATATGGCAAGTAAGAAATAAGAGCATCTCCAACAGTTTGCTATTTTTAACTTGCTAAAAACAAAAATAACTTTTGCATCAGGAACCCTGGACTTTCGACAAAACAACTAAGCCCTTATACGTAAAGCTATGTATCTTAACATTTTGCATAAAGATCCTGAAAGTGAAATAAAATTGTTTAGTTGTCCTTCTTCCTCTTCACGGGGAGCGCACACACGGGGACGGCACGGGGAGCCACCGCCCAGCGCCCTGTTCCCGGCGAGCACGGCACGGGGACGGCCTCCGGTGAGCCACCGCCCGACGCCCTGCTCCCGGCGAGCGCGCCACGGGGACGGCCTCCGGCGAGCCACCGCCCGGCGCCCTGTTCCCGGCCGTGCGCGGCACGGGGACGGCCTCCGGCGAGCGCGGCACGGGGATGGCCTCCGGCGCCCGCGTCCGCCCCTGGCAGTGGTGCCGGCCCCCTCCGGCGCGGAGGCAGTGGCGGAAGCCGCGACCCTGGTGCGGGATGGGCTGGGCGGCGCGAAGGGAGGAGCAACGGCATTTTGGCAAGTCCTGTACCACTCACAAATATGGGAGTGATGGGCTGTTTTTTGGCAAGTTGGCAAAATTTGCCAAGTCATATGCCAAACTGTTAGAGCCTTCTTTTTCTAGTTTTGCTAAAAAACAAAGGATAGCAAGTGGTTTTGGCAAACTCTTGGAGATGCTATAAGTTAGGTTATAAAGTTACTGTGAAAAGTGCTAAATAGGACTGATTTGACGGTTAGTAGCACAAACTATGAAAAGTTCCTAATTTGTGAATTAGTAAGGTTAATTTCTATTGCATGCTAAAGTTACTGTTTTGGGCTGAAATTTTTATGGTAGTCTAGTTTTAGTCTGTAGTAGCCTGTGTAAAAATTTGGGAATTTTCTAGAGTTATTTTAGTATCATGATAGTTATGCCCTGTTTAGTAGACCAAATAAAAAGATCAAGTGGATAGATAAGTGGGGTTGTGTATGTTAAATAATACTGTTGTTATCGGGCATGTGCTTATCTACTGAATCACCCTCTCTTATGTTGCATCGCATAAGCATCCCATGTGCATTCGTCATATTTATACTTGCAATGCACCATACAAGATCGCTAGAGCAGAACCTGAACCTGCCGCAGCCAGAGGAGCAGATTCCAGAGGATACGCTGTTCGAGAGGACCGAGGAAGACGCCGGAGAGTTACCCGAGTGTCAGGACCACCGTCCGTCTGACTTTGAGAGAGGCAAGCCCCGGAGCATTTAAACTCCCTACGGTTTGCAAATCACTTACAATTTAACCTGATATGCTTGTTGCATTAGGTTTAGGAATTGATTGCTACCGTTGTTGCATTATTACTATACCTTGTCCAACACAATGATTGTCTTGATATCCCTGTTTAGGTCTAGGCTCGTTATTTGCTTAGCCCTGCTTAGACTGGTAAAAGTCGGGTGATTTCCGGTCTTCCGCATATAGGTGGATGTTGACACCTCGGGTGGCACGCAGAAGAAACCACAAGCGCACGACTGTCAGTTGTAGCTTTCCACCTCAGAGTATTATGGGGTATCGAATCCACGAGGAACGCGAAGTGATTTTGAGAAAACTAGGGGGATAAGGATATCTAGGATAGATGAAGGGGAACGGGCACTACCTACTGGGGTAGATCCTAGTTCTATTAGACTTCTAGTGATTTAAGTTCTTTACTAGTGTACTGTGAGCGTACTAGCCTTTACCACTGACTTAGGTTGAACGCTAGCACAACGAGCCCTACTGTTAAACTAGACCAACTACGTGGTGGAATTCAAGGCACACAGGGCTGTCACCACCTGCTTGGTACGACAGCTATCCGGGGGCCTAGTCATATTCACTGGCAATATATAGCCTAAGTACCACACTTAATCTATATATTACTACTACTAGCCCTGTACTAGAACTAGAACACTTGAAACTAATATCAAGCAATGAAACGAGCACACAAGTACTGAAAATAAATACTTGAAGATAAAATAAATACTAAGTTACCAAAGTTGAAGCGCAGAGCAGAGAGAAGCAGAGGTCTCCGACAACTCCAGAACTCTCCAGACTTCTACTCTTCTCCTCTCCAGCTCCTCTTCTAGTGAGGCACTCACACTCTTTCTAATCTCTCTAGCATAGCAAGTGTGCTAATCTAACCAAATGGTGAAGACTGATGTGAGCCTCCCCGAATGAGAACTCTAGGGGCCTATATATAGTGCTAGGAAGTTAGGGGGTACTTATAGAGTGAAGGGGAGGTCGGTTAGGGTTTAGGGGTGGCGCCCGCTGTTGATGGTCCTTAAACACCTATTTTACCATCAACACTTTACCGAAAAATTCACCAAAAAGGCATGAAAAGTAGTCAAATAGGTTGCAAACTAACCAAATTCCACATGTCCATAGATTTTTATTTGAATGCTGGATTTGGACCAAATTTGGAGAATGGACCCACCAGGGGCCGAGCCCACTCACTAGGGCCCATTTAGGCCATAGTGGGGTGGCGGGGCGCCCGCCACCAGGGAGAGGCCCAAACTCCCCCTGCTGTGACACCCTAGTGTCAAGCACTGCATTAGGAATTGCAATTAGCTACTAAAGAAGCATAAGCAATGCATTGCATCATTTCATGAGCATGAGAGTGTTTTGTCTTTGTTTATTTATTTGGATTTGGATTTCTTTTGACTCGATGATTTAATTGGATTTCCGTCTTGCCAATGATTTTATAAAGTAGAGAGCTTTGAGTAGAGTGTTTTTCGTGTTGAAGTTTTGACCTAGATCAAAATAGTTGTCAAATAAAAATGTGTTGAACAAAAATGTTTCATGCTTTAAAATTGGCTTTATTTTTGCAGAGGCTATAAAAAATGGTTTTCAGAAAAAGTGTCCTATATGAAAGTTGTAGAGAAAATTATTTTGAGCAACTTTTACATTTGGGTCAAAACCTAGTTTTGAGTTTTTGAAACTGTTTTTGAATGGTCAAAGTTTGAAATGATTTTTGGAAAAAAAAAGGAAAAACGTTTTTCTCCCGCGCACCCCATCCGGCCTTTCGGCCCAACTCACCGCACCGGCCCAGCGCTCGTCCGCTCGCCGCGCGCGCGCCCGCCCGCGCACGGCGCGCCGGCCAGCCTGACGCGGCCGCGCCGTACGCCGGCCGCAAGCGCCGCGTGGCCGGCGATCTCTGCGCCGAATCCGCCCTGGCCACTCCCCGCTCGATTCTTCTCCACCCGATCACGCCACAATCCGCCTCGCCCACTCTCCGCTCGCCTCGCCTGCCGCGCCCGCTCGCCGTGCACGGCATCGCCTGCGCTGCCTCGCCGACCACGCCGCCGTGTCCCGCCGCGACCACCGGCCGGTCAAGCCGATCAAAACCCCGAGCACCCCCTTCACTCCCTCGCTCACCCGCCCGCACAACTCCCCTCGCTCTCGCTCTCACACTCTCCTCTCCCACGAACGCGAGCCGAGAACACTGCTCGCTCCCGCCGCGACCGCCACCGCAAGAACCCCCACCGTGTTCCAGCCCTCACCGTCCATCACCGCCCGTTTAACCTCGGTCACCACTCCGCCTACGCCGTGCCCACGCCGTGCGCACGTCGTCATCCCCGACCGAGCCCCGACGCCGCCGGAGGAGATAGCGCCTCTTTCGGTCCGTCGTCGCCACCGCGGAGCCCGCGCCGCCGTTCTTCCGTGACCCAAGCTTCACCGCCTCCTCTCCTTCATCCTCGAGCTTCACCAAGCCAAGGCAAGGTGAGAACACCCTCCACCCGCAACGCTACCGCCTTCTACCTCCCTCTTCTCCCCGGCCGAGCGCCATGGGCGCCGCCGCGGACCTCGCTCGTGGCCAAGCTCCTCTGGAGCCAATCAAGCCAAACCAACCCCGTAGCTGTGCTCCTTAGGGTTCACTCGAGCTTTTGCCTCCCCCAATTTCTCCGGCCGCCGCCGGAAACGGCGTAGCCGCGCGTTGCCGCCATCACCGTGCGCCGCCGCTCGCCGCCGGCATGCTCCGGCCGTGCACTAGCCAAACCAACACCACCACTCGATGCGCCTCGTCGAGACGAGTCTATCAAGCCTAGCTTCCCCACCGGCGACCTCACCGTCGGCGAGGAATCGACGGTCAAACCTTTCCCTTGCTTTCCGTCTCGCTCGAGCCTCCGAGCCAGGCCTCGGACGGGCGATTGTTTTCCGCCTCGCCCGAGCCTCCGAGCCAGGCCTCGGACGGGCGATTGCTTTCCGCCTCGCCCGAGCCTCCGAGCCAGGCCTCGGACGGGCGATAGCTTTCCGTCTCGCCCGAGCCTCCGAGCCAGGCCTCGGACGGGCGATTGTTTTCCGCCTCGCCCGAGCCTCCGAGCCAGGCCTCGAGCGAACCCTCGGGCGCTGTCTCGTTCGAGCCGGGCCTCGAGCGAACGCACACCTTCCGCCGTGCGCTCGAGCCAGGGTGGGTCCCGTTGACCCAGCGGACCCCGCTCGTCAGCCTCTGCTTGGTCCATGGACCGCGTCCACCAAAGCCGAGCGCCGGGTGTTTTCAAAAGGATTTTTCTTTAAATGTTTTTCCTTTTTCAAGAAATGCTTGTTATTTTTGTGTAGCTCGTTTTAAAAGTCTAAATGAAGTACTTTCAGTTTTGCTAGCTTGTTTATGAGTAGATCTACCATGGAAAAATATAAAAGTATTTTTGGTAAGGGTTTATTTTACTGTTTTTATTTATTCCAGTTTATATGCTTTTGCTAAGATAAATGGTTATATATATTTTCTGGTTGAGTTAATTCCTGGAAAATTTTGTGTAAGTTTATTATCCTGTTTTACACCTGTGAAAAATATATGATGCACTGTTTATGTGGAAAAAGTTTCTGTTATGATTTAAAAGTCCTTTTTGGCTGATTTCTTAGAATAAATGTTAAGGTGTTTTATATGTCAAAATAAAATATGGGAAAAATGGTGTAGTCTCTGAGTGCCATGTCCAAGCTAAGGAAAATATAAGCATGAGCTGTTATGTGAAAATATCTGAAGTTGCTTTACAAAGGTGTTTTTCTGTGTTTTCCTTTGGAAATTCATGTAAGAAATAATATAATGTTTCTGTTCATGGAACTTTCTTGATAAGCATAAAATGTGAAGTAGAATCTGGGAAAAATATGAAATAGAGTTGTGCACCCTTTTACAGTAGGGTTGTAGTTCAAAGTACCTTTTTGGGCTGTTGCTTGTCATTTTTGTATCAGCAGTTCGGTATTTTATTTTTGGCTGAAATTTGTTCAGTGGAGTCCAGCAACTGTTGTTTGCCTTCTGGAATTTTGTGGATTTTTCTGAGTCCAAAAAAGTACACTTGCAGTTCAAACCTAAGTTTCTTTTGATTGATTAAATAAGAAAAAGGTGAATAAATGGATTTTGTTTTATGAATTAAATAAGTATTTACCTCAATGGTTCAACAAGTTGGTTTTGTTGGTTTGCAAGAAATACTCTTTCTCATACCACACATCTTGCACCCGCATTCCAATTATTTATATTCGTCGCATGCAATAGGATCGACCCCGCCGGAGCCCGACCAGGAGCAGGAGATAAACGCCGAGCAGCAGATTCTGGAGCTCCAGCAAGCCGAGGAAGCCGACCCCGTCCCGACACTAACTTGCCCGAGTGCCCCTCTCACGAGGCCTCGGTCTTCACCCAAGGCAAGCCCCGGAGCATTCTAAGCCTCCCAGTTTTTATAATTAAATTACTTGAGTCCTTTTATATTGTGATGCATTAGGTTTAGGAGTTGAATGAATCCTATTTGCTGCATTACCATTCCTTGATGATTGATTAATATCTACCTTGTTATCCTGTTATCTATTTGCAATGTAGAATTGCTTAGCCTGCTTAATAAAAGTAGTAGTTAAGGATGTCTCCGTAATACCCTGATGGGTACTTACCGGATCACGGTTGGCTATATTTGCTATCGTGGAAAAGAACCTGAGTAGTAATGAAATACGGTCGACTGGAAGGCAAGGCACAAGTTTGGAAACTTGGGGCAGTCCGTCCGTTGGATCGTGTAGGTTTGTATCGATGTTGGCCCTCGTTCATTTTTGAACGCGCCCTTTTACTTAGGGATATGTCGGTGCCGTAATCATCGACCCCAAAGCCGGTTAGAAGCTGTTCGGGCCGGTCTCAACCCGTGTCGTGCCCTCTAGTATGGAAATTGCGATCTGCCGCGTGAGGCCATCGCCAGGTTCCAATTGGGCGGTCCGTGCTTGAACCGCGGCGATTACCACCACGAACAAGCGTCGAGCGGTTGTCCAATGCATGGACCCGACGGGGAAAGTGTGGGCTGGTATTAAAGGTCTTTCACCAGCTGGTTTAGAATTCGATTCGAGTCGCCGTCTCCCCCGGTTAGTGGGAAACTATGGCGAGCTTCACCACGATACAACTCCATGTGATGCTTAAAAGGTTCAACTAAAATATGGAGAAGTCAACTGGATATGGTATATTATTGATTGATAGATTCAAGTGAGTGCTCTAGTACAGGTGAAAAACCTAGAGTTTAAAGCAATAGGTCTAAAAATGGCAGCTCATCAGTATCATTATTTACCTCCTATCTGAATTTGTGCTTTTCGCAACTAAAAGATCCCAGCTCCACTCAAAAGCCTTGCATACCCTTGGAGTCTTTATTTTCAGTTGGATGGGTAAGTCTAGCTGAGTACATTCCCGTACTCAGGGTTTATCCCGTTGTTGCAGATGGCCAGGTCTACTTCGGCTATTGTAAGCACTGCCTCTACCCAGTGGAAGGTGATGAGGAGTAGGCCCAGGGCAGGGTCGTCCAGAAGCTTCCCTTTTTCTTTTGCTGGTCTGAGACTTCTAGTGGCACATTATCTAAAAAGGGAAGAGTGAATTGTGTGAGTTGGTTTATCAAACGATGTTTTATTTGGACCACATGTGTAGTGGTCGTGTTTCAAACTAATTCAGCTTCCGCACTTTTAAATTCAGTATTGTAATAACTCCGTTTTAAATTCGCACTCTGATGTTTTAAATTCGGTTTCGTTTTCGCTATGATGTATCTTTACGAATGTAATCCTTGAACGATGCGATCCTGTATGATGTATGGTGTTAGAAATCCTTCGAGATTTCTGGACTACCGGGGTTATATGGGTTCAAGTATCAGTTGAAGTCAGACGAATTTGGCTAAGATAATACTTGAGCTCTTATAATCAGGACGGTTCCGCCACAGCTTGGTAGCGGAGCATGGTTCAAGTGATTACCTCCGTAAAGAGCTATTTTCGAACTAAATGGGTATTTCAAAACTACTTTCAAAACTATTTTCGATTACTAAGTGTGCCTAGTCTCGTCCTTAAGCCCTATACTAGGATTCAGGTGGCTTAACTGCTAACAGGGTTCAGGGTTTTGCTTCATGCTGGATCTTTATTTGCTGGTCCATTCTCGGGAAAAAGAGAATGCGTCGATCGCGAAAACATGCATAAAATGATTTTGTGAGATATGAGAGCATGACCGTCCAACCGTCGGTCTAGGTGAGAGTTCTTATACCAAGTATGTGCGAGCTCCACGCAGACACATACGAGGGTATCAATGTTTTCAAGGGTGTTTTCTATGTTGGTGCATGGTGTTTAGTGTTGGCTTCTATGTATTCTGCGCATATTGGCCAATACTCAATTGTTTTATCATTGGGAATTTCTTTGGGCCGAAATGGATCTTCTGCAGGTACACTAACTATGCGAACGAGTAGAACGTGTAGATAACGCATGAGGGATCATTCTTGCCACCGACTAGAACGTTAGGACTTACGAGTCGTTATTAGTGAGTGAGAACGTAAGTACGATCATGCATCATGTTTATATTCTGGCATTTACATTACCTCCCCTTAAATTAAAAGTTGTCTCTTTTCTATAAAATTTGCCAACTTAATATCCGTCTCACGAGAGTTCGAAACCCTTTTGTTCTACAGATGGCCCGGACTAAGCTGACCGCTCGCAAGGCCACCGGAGGCAGAGGAGTTCCGCGTCACCGCTTGGCCACCAAGCTGACCCGGAAGACGTTCTTGTCCTACTTCGGGCTGCCGACTATCCTTTGGAGGATTTTGCAGGCAGTGGTTTATGAGGAAGGACAGGAGCCCAAGTACTCCTGGCAGAAGGAGATCTACGGGCAGGATTCCCTGGTTATGGTAGAGATCAAGGTCAAGGCCTTGCCTGCCAAGCCTCACTGGACAGGGTGGACAGAGATCACTAGAGGCACCTGTGCCAAGGATGGAGCCAACAGGGCAGTATACCTAGTGCTGAAGGATATCATCGCCCGCTTCCCCGCCGACCTAGCTAGCGCTATGGCAGGAGTGTTTCCCCGTGGATCACTTTTCCCATTGCGCTGGAAGCAGACTTCGGAGTCAGTCTTGACAGGAAGCCCAGAGGAGAGGTTCTACTGTGAGACGCCTGCGATGAGCGCCACTGGAGCTTTGCTAGGTGTATGTGAGAGTTTGGAGCGCACTCTTGAGAGCGTGTCCTTCACCCTCACCGCCACCTACCAGAGCAAGAGGAAGCTACAGGAGGACTTCGACGCTGAGGTTGCTCGTCTGCAGGAGAGGATTCAGCAGCTCACTCTGGAGCGTGACGACGCCCGCACCACAGCAGCAGCACAGTCCACTGCTAGGACCGTTGCAGAGCAGATGTACTTGACTACCGCTCTTCAGAGGGATGAGGCCCGCACCGCGCTCGACCAGCTCAGAGAGGGAGCCCACCTGTTGATACAGCAGATCCACGGACAGCAGGCCTACATCGACCAGCTCCACGAGGCCGTCCACTAGATGCATCACGCCGCACAGGAGGCCGCCGCCCCAGCAGCTCCCGCAGCAGAGGCCCAGGATCCCCAGGACGGAGAGGTCTTTGGTCCCGACGCCCCACCGGAGGAGGCTCATGCTGATGAGCCTATGTTCGACGCTAACGTAGAGGACGCCGCATCCGCCGCTGGAGACGTCTGAGCGCTAGTTTATCTAGGAGACATTTTTCTTTTGTATAGCTTGAGCTTGCTCGCTAAGTGATGTAACACCCTAAGACATGTGTTGGTTTTATGCTTAACCGCTTGATGGTATGTAAAGCTTTTGGACAAAGTCCGGACTTCGATCCGGCACCTTTTATGGAAATCCGTCGTTTGCATGTCTAATTTTGAGCGATTATTCTGTGATGTTGTATGGAAATGAGTAATTATACTTGATCGTGTGCTAAATTTTCGAATTATGTACAACACATTATTTATTCATGATCGATGTAACATCACCTAATGATTGCTTATTAATGGGATATGCAGATGCCGGCACACACTCGCAGCCAGCGTGGGCAGGGGCAGGACAAGAGGAGAATCTTCCACCTCCCCCACCGCCGCCGATGACGCCGGAAGCATTCTTTGGCCAGTTTTTGGGTAGCCAAAGGAATATGGAGGAAATGCAGAGGCACATGGAAGCCACCCTCCGCAACATCGCTAACAACACCGCGCAACAGCACCATCAGCGCCAAGGCCCGGAGCCTAACCAGTACAGCTCCTTCCGTGACTTCTTGGACACTCGCCCTCTTGTGTTCAAAGAAGCCACCGAGCCGCTTGAAGCTGATGAGTGGCTCAACTCCATCACCCAGAAGTTCCGTCTGCTTCGTCTGACAGAAGAGCTCAAAGCGGAGTACGCCGCGCACATGTTGGAAGGACCCGTAGGTTTGTGGTGGGCCCAGTACCGTGCATCCTTGCCAGTAAATGCACGTGTCACTTGGGATCAGTTCTCAACTGCTATGCGCAACCACTACATCCCTAGTGGTCTGATGGAGATGAAGATTGCAGAGTTCATGAGGTTGTCTCAGGGAACCAGATCTATGTCCGAGTACCTCCACAGTTTCAACAACCTAGCTCGCTACGCCCCAGACTTTGTGGATACTGAGGCCAAGAGGATCGCAAGCTTCAAACGTGGCATGAGTGTCGCCATGCTTTCCAAGATGGGTAACAGTCACCGCACCACCTTCAGTGACTTCGTCAGTGACTGTCTCAACCAAGAGGCCAATGACAGCCGGCTGGCGACAGAGACACGCCGTCGTGCAAACGAAGGAGGTTCGTCTCAGCAGAGGACCCCTTTCAGAGCACGCGCCCCGTACCGCCCGCCTGTCACAGGAGCAAGATCCCGTCCCCCGCAGAGAAAGATCACTACCAGTCGTTCCCGTCCTAGCTTTTAGAAGCCCTACATCGCCCCTATGATGTAGAACAAGAACAAAGCAGGAAGTGCCGGAGGTCCCAAGACTCCTTATGTGATTGGCCCCTGCTACAACTGTGGTCAGACTGGACACTTGTCACGTCAGTGCCCTCGCCCCAAGAAGCAGTACACTCAGCCCCCACCTCGCACCGGTCATCTGCATCACACCACCGTGGAAGAAGTGCCAGAGGGAGAGCCTATCACCGCTGGTACGTTTCTTGTTAATCAATGCCCTGCAGTTGTGCTGTTTGATTCTGGAGCATCGCATTCTTTCATAAGTGAGAATTTTGTTATAAGAAGTCATTTGAAGTTGATAGAGTTAGACCGGGGATATCAGATAAGTTCCGCCGGAGCTGTTCTCTCCGCGCGTAAAATGGCTAAAGGAGTGGAAATGACCTTTGGGGATAAACAGGCCGTAGTGGACCCCATAGTCATTCCTGGTCTAGGTTTGGATGTATTCTTGGGTATGAGTTGGATGAAACTCTGGAAGGTTAATCTAGACACCGCAGAAAGAGTAGTGTCCATGGTTAGTCCCAGGAATGGATCTTCTTTTCGAATCCATTTACCCCGAAACCCCCACGAGATCGGAGTATTGTTTAATATCACGGCAAAGCAGATAGCTGAGATTCCGGTAGTATGTGAGTTTCCGGATGTTTTCCCTGATGAGTTGCCTGGACTACCGCCAGACAGAGATGTGGAGTTTGCTATAGAGTTAGTCCCTGGAACAGCACCCATATCTCGAAGACCGTATAGAATGCACTCTAAAGAACTCGCAGAGATTAAAGTTCAGTTGCAAGAGCTGTTAGATAAGGGTTTGATACGCCCGAGTTCGTCACCTTGGGGATGTCCTGCTATCTTCGTGAAGAAGAAGGATAAAACTTTAAGGATGTGTGTTGACTACAGACCGCTTAACGCAGTAACTATAAAGAACAAATATCCCTTACCCCGAATCGATGTCTTGTTTGATCAGTTGTCAAAAGCAAAAGTGTTCTCCAAGATCGACCTGAGGTCAGGATACCATCAGATTAAGATCAGAAGAGAAGATGTGCCAAAAACGGCTTTCTCTACCAGATACGGACTCTATGAGTATTTAGTTATGTCCTTTGGATTGACCAATGCACCGGCACATTTCATGTACCTGATGAATTCGGTCTTCATGCCAGAGTTGGATAAGTTTGTTGTAGTGTTCATTGATGATATCTTGGTCTACTCGGAAAACAAGGAGGATCATGCCAAACATCTTCGAGTTGTTTTAGCTCGACTTAGGGAACATAAGTTGTATGCTAAGTTCAGCAAGTGTGAGTTTTGGTTGAAGAAGGTACCTTTCCTTGGTCACGTCCTTTCAGAGGAAGGAATCTCTGTAGACCCTTCTAAAGTACAAGAGGTTATGGATTGGGAAGCACCCACGAGTGTTTTTGAGGTTCGCAGCTTTTTGGGTTTGGCCGGATACTACCGTCGGTTTATTCCGGATTTTTCAAGAATAGCCAAGCCTATGACCCGTTTAACGCAGAAAAACAAGAAGTTCGAATGGACTCTAGAGTGTGAAACAGCTTTTCGCACTCTGCGAACGTTGTTGACTTCCGCGCCTGTTTTGGCTCAGCCAAACTTAGAGGAACCTTTTGATGTGTTTTGTGACGCATCCAAGATTGGACTCGGATGTGTACTCATGCAAAATGGAAGAGTTATCACCTATGCTTCTCGCCAGTTAAGGCCGCACGAAGAAAATTATCCCACTCATGATTTGGAGTTAGCAGCCGTCGTGCATGCGCTTAAAATCTGGAGACATTATCTTATGGGTAACCTGTGTCATATATACACCGATCATAAAAGCCTGAAGTATATTTTCACCCAGCCAGAGTTGAACATGAGGCAGAGAAGATGGCTAGAGTTGATTAAGGATTACAACCTAGAAGTGCATTATCACCCCGGAAAAGCAAACGTTGTAGCTGATGCCTTGAGTCGCAAGACTCATTGCAACTCCCTACAACCACTTTTGGAAGATGGGTTTAACCTTATGCACCCTGTTATGGTGAACAACATCACTCTTCAGTGTACCTTGGAAAGTGACATCATCGAGAGGCAGAAGACCGATGAAGAGATCTGTCAGATTAAGAAGAGGTTGGAAATCAGTAGTTCGTTGAACTTCAGAACAGACGAACAAGGAATACTGTGGTATAATCAGCGTTTAGTTGTTCCTAAGGACGCAGAGCTGAAAGAAAGAATTCTGAATGAAGCTCACAATTCAAAGCTATCTATTCACCCAGGAAGCAGTAAGATGTACCAGGATTTGAGCACCAGGTATTGGTGGTCAAAGATGAAGAAAGAGGTCGCAGCTTACGTGGCCAGATGTGATACATGCTGCAGGATAAAAGCTATACACCTGAGACCTGCAGGACTGTTGCAACCGTTGTCAATTCCAGAGTGGAAATGGGAAGAAATCAGCATGGATTTCATCACTGGTCTTCCCACTACTCAAAAGGGAAATGATTCTATCTGGGTTATTGTGGATCGATTGTCTAAAGTAGCTCACTTCATACCAGTTAAGACTACACACCGCCCCCATCAGTATGCAGACTTGTATATTCAGAATATCTTGAGGTTACATGGAGTTCCGAAAAGGATTGTTTCTGATAGAGGACCCCAGTTCATTGCACGTTTTTGGGAACAGTTGCACAAGGAACTAGGAACTAAGTTGGTAAGGAGTTCTGCCTATCACCCCCAGACCGCAGGACAAACTGAAAGAGTAAATCAGATTTTGGAAGACATCCTGAGAGCTTGTGTTTTATCTTCAGGAGAATCATGGGAGAAATGGTTGCCCCTTGCTGAGTTTTCGTATAACAACAGCTACCAGGAAAGTATAAAGATGGCACCTTTTGAAGTTCTATATGGACGAAGATGCAGAACCCCGGTTAATTGGGTTGAATCAGGAGATCGAGAATTTTATGGGTCAGATTACGTAAAGGATGCCGAAGAGATTGTGCAAACAGTACAGCAACATATTAAGGTAGCACAATCCCGGCAAAAGAGCTATGCCGACACACGAAGAAGACCTTTGGAATTTCAAGTAGGAGATTATGTTTACCTCAAAGTCTCACCCATGAGAAAGGTCCAACGTTTTGGAATTAAGAAGAAGTTAGCACCTCGATATGTGGGACCGTACCAGATCATAGCAAAGAAGGGAGAAGTAGCATATGAAGTGCAGTTACCCTCAGAGATGAGCGCAGTCTTTCCAGTGTTTCACGTCTCACAATTGAAGAAGTGTCTTAGAGTTCCAGAACATGAAGAAGTTCAAATCCCGGACGTCACGATCAGATCAGACCTGGAATACTACGAACAACCCAAGGAGATTTTGGATACCAAGACCCGAGAGACTCGTAACCGAACGGTGAAGACTTACAAGATTCTCTGGAGCAATCACGGACCCAATGATGCGACTTGAGAAACAGAAGAGTACTTACGCGTAAACTACCCCGCTTTTTATAAAGATTGGTACGTAACTCAAATCTCGGGACGAGATTTCTTTAAGGGGGGAAGGGCTGTGACACCCTAGTGTCAAGCACTGCATTCGGAATTGCAATTAGCTACTAAAGAAGCATAAGCAATGCATTGCATCATTTCATGAGCATGAGAGTGTTTTGTCTTTGTTTATTTATTTGGATTTGGATTTCTTTTGACTCGATGATTTAATTGGATTTCCGTCTTGGCAATGATTTTATAAAGTAGAGAGCTTTGAGTAGAGTGTTTTTCGTGTTGAAGTTTTGACCTAGATCAAAATAGTTGTCAAATAAAAATGTGTTGAACAAAAATGTTTCATGCTTTAAAATTGGCTTTATTTTTGCAGAGGCTATAAAAAATGGTTTTCAGAAAAAGTGTCCTATATGAAAGTTGTAGAGAAAATTATTTTGAGCAACTTTTATATTTGGGTCAAAACCTAGTTTGGAGTTTTTGAAACTGTTTTTGAATGGTCAAAGTTTGAAATGATTTTTGGAAAAAGAAAAAGGAAAAACGTTTTTCTCCCGCGCACCCAATCCGGCCTTTCGGCCCAACTCACCGCACCGGCCCAGCGCTCGCCCGCTCGCCCGCGCGCGCGCCCTCCCGCGCACGGCGCGCCGGCCAGCCTGACGCGGCCGCGCCGTACGCCGGCCGCAAGCGCCGCGTGGCCGGCGATCTCTGCGCCGAATCCGCCCTGGCCACTCCCCGCTCGATTCTTCTCCACCCGATCACGCCACAATCCGCCTCGCCCACTCTCCGCTCGCCTCGCCTGCCGCGCCCGCTCGCCGTGCACGGCATCGCCTGCGCTGCCTCGCCGACCGCGCCGCCGTGTCCCGCCGCGACCACCGGCCGGTCAAGCCGATCAAAACCCCGAGCACCCCCTTCACTCCCTCGCTCACCCGCCCGCACAACTCCCCTCGCTCTCGCTCTCACACTCTCCTCTCCCACGAACGCGAGCCAAGAACACTGCTCGCTCCCGCCGCGACCGCCACCGCAAGAACCCCCACCGTGTTCCAGCCCTCACCGTCCATCACCGACCGTTTAACCTCGGTCACCACTCCGCCTACGCCGTGCGCACGTCGTCATCCCCGACCGAGCCCCGACGCCGCCGGACGACGTAGCGCCTCTTTCGGTCCGTCGTCGCCACCGCGGAGCCCGCGCCGCCGTTCTTCCCCGACCCAAGCTTCACCGCCTCCTCTCCTTCATCCTCGAGCTTCACCAAGCCAAGGCAAGGTGAGAACACCCTCCACCCGTAACGCTACCGCCTTCTACCTCCCTCTTCTCCCCGGCCGAGCGCCATGGGCGCCGCCGCGGACCTCGCTCGTGGGCAAGCTCCTCTGGAGCCAATCAAGCCAAGCCAACCCCATAGCTGTGCTCCTTAGGGTTCACTCAAGCTTTTGCCTCCCCCAATTTCTCCGGCCGCCGCCGGAAACGGCGTAGCCGCGCGTTGCCGCCATCACCGTGCGCCGCCGCTCGCCGCCGGCATGCTCCGGCCGTGCGCTAGCCAAACCAACACCACCACTCGATGCGCCTCGTCGAGACGAGTCTATCAAGCCTAGCTTCCCCACCGGCGACCTCACCGTCGGCGAGGAATCGACGGTCAAACCTTTCCCTTGCTTTCCGTCTCGCCCGAGCCTCCGAGCCAGGCCTCGGACGGGCGATTGTTTTCCGCCTCGCCCGAGCCTCTGAGCCAGGCCTCGGATGGGCGATTGCTTTCCGCCTCGCCCGAGCCTCCGAGCCAGGCCTCGGACGGGCGATAGCTTTCCGTCTCGCCCGAGCCTCCGAGCCAGGCCTCGGACGGGCGATTGTTTTCCGCCTCGCCCGAGCCTCCGAGCCAGGCCTCGAGCAAACCCTCGGGCGCTGTCTCGTTCGAGCCGGGCCTCGAGCGAACGCACACCTTCCGCCGTGCGCTCAAGCCAGGGTGGGTCCTGTTGACCCAGCGGACCCCGCTCGTCAGCCTCTGCTTGGTCCATGGACCGCGTCCACCAAAGCCGAGCGCCGGGTGTTTTCAAAAAAAATTTTCTTTAAATGTTTTTCCTTTTTCTAGAAATGCTTGTTATTTTTGTGTAGCTCGTTTTGAAAGTCTAAATGAAGTACTTTCAGTTTTGCTAGCTTGTTTATGAGTAGATCTACCATGGAAAAATATAAAAGTATTTTTGGTAAGGGTTTATTTTACTGTTTTCATTTATTCGAGTTTATATGCTTTTGCTAAGATAAATGGTTATATATGTTTTCTGGTTGATTTAATTCCTGAAAAATTTTGTGTAAGTTTATTATCCTGTTTTACACCTGTGAAAAATATATGATGCACTATTTATTTGGAAAAAGTTTCTGTTATGATTTAAAAGTCCTTTTTGGCTGATTTCTTAGAATAAATGTTAAGGTGTTTTATATGTCAAAATAAAATATGGGAAAAATGGTGTAGTCTCTGAGTGCCATGTCCAAGCTAAGGAAAATATAAGCATGAGCTGTTATGTGGAAATATCTGAAGTTGCTTTACAAAGTTGTTTTTCTGTGTTTTCCTTTGGAAATTCATGTAAGAAATAATATAATGTTTCTGTTCATGGAACTTTCTTGATAAGCATCAAATGTGAAGTAGAATCTGGGAAAAATATGAAATAGAGTTGTGCACCCTTTTACAGTAGGGTTGTAGTTCAAAGTACCTTTTTGGGCTGTTGCTTGTCATTTTTGTATCTGCAGTTCAGTATTTTATTTTTGGCTGAAATTTGTTCAGTGGAGTCCAGCAACTGTTGTTTACCTTCTGGAATTTTCGTGGATTTTTCTGAGTCCAGAAAAGTGCACTTGCAGTTCAAACCTAAGTTTCTTTTGATTGATTAAATAAGAAAAAGGTGAATAAATGGATTTTGTTTTATGAATTAAATAAGTATTTACCTCAATGGTTCAACAAGTTGGTTTTGTTGGTTTGCAAGAAATACTCTTTCTCATACCACACATCTTGCACCCGCATTCCAATTATTTATATTCGTCGCATGCAATAGGATCGACCCCGCCGGAGCCCGACCAGGAGCAGGAGATAAACGCCGAGCAGCAGATTCTGGAGCTCCAGCAAGCCGAGGAAGCCGACCCCGTCCCGACACTAACTTGCCCGAGTGCCCCTCTCACGAGGCCTCGGTCTTCACCCAAGGCAAGCCCCGGAGCATTCTAAGCCTCCCAGTTTTTATAATTAAATTACTTGAGTCCTTTTATATTGTGATGCATTAGGTTTAGGAGTTGAATGAATCCTATTTGCTGCATTACCATTCCTTGATGATTGATTAATATCTACCTTGTTATCCTGTTATCTATTTGCAATGTAGAATTGCTTAGCCTGCTTAATAAAAGTAGTAGTTAAGGATGTCTCCGTAATACCCTGATGGGTACTTACCGGATCACGGTTGGCTATATTTGCTATCGTGGAAAAGAACCTGAGTAGTAATGAAATACGGTCGACTGGAAGGCAAGGCACAAGTTTGGAAACTTGGGGCAGTCCGTCCGTTGGATCGTGTAGGTTTGTATCGATGTTGGCCCTCGTTCATTTTTGAACGCGCCCTTATGTCGGTGCCGTAATCATCGACCCCAAAGCCGGTTAGAAGCTGTTCGGGCCGGTCTCAACCCGTGTCGTGCCCTCTAGTATGGAAATTGCGATCTGCCGCGTGAGGCCATCGCCAGGTTCCAATTGGGCGGTCCGTGCTTGAACCGCGGCGATTACCACCACGAACAAGCGTCGAGCGGTTGCCCAATGCATGGACCCGACGGGGAAAGTGTGGGCTGGTATTAAAGATCTTTCACCAGCTGGTTTGGAATTCGATTCGAGTCGCCGTCTCCCCCGGTTAGTGGGAAACTATGGCGAGCTTCACCACGATACAACTCCATGTGATGCTTAAAAGGTTCAACTAAAATATGGAGAAGTCAACTAGATATGGTATATTATTGATTGATAGATTCAAGTGAGTGCTCTAGTACAGGTGAAAAACCTAGAGTTTAAAGGAATAGGTCTAAAAATGACAGCTCATCAGTATCATTATTTACCTCCTATCTGAATTTGTGCTTTTCGCAACTAAAAGATCCCAGCTCCACTCAAAAGCCTTGCATACCCTTGGAGTCTTTATTTTCAGTTGGACGGGTAAGTCTAGCTGAGTACATTCCCGTACTCAGGGTTTATCCCGTTGTTGCAGATGGCCAGGTCTACTTCGGCTATTGTAAGCACTGCCTCTACCCAGTGGAAGGTGATGAGGAGTAGGCCCAGGGCAGGGTCGTCCAGAAGCTTCCCTTTTTCTTTTGCTGGTCTGAGACTTCTAGTGGCACATTATCTAAAAAGGGAAGAGTGAGTTGTGTGAGTTGGTTTATCAAACGATGTTTTATTTGGACCACATGTGTAGTGGTCGTGTTTCAAACTAATTCAGCTTCCGCACTTTTAAATTCAGTATTGTAATAACTCCGTTTTAAATTCGCACTCTGATGTTTTAAATTCGGTTTCGTTTTCGCTATGATGTATCTTTACGAATGTAATCCTTGAACGATGCGATCCTGTATGATGTATGGTGTTAGAAATCCTTCGAGATTTCCGGACTACCGGGGTTATATGGTTTCAAGTATCAGTTGAAGTCAGACGAATTTGGCTAAGATAATACTTGAGCTCTTATAATCAGGACGGTTCCGCCACACCTGCCACGTCACTGATCTGTGTGATCACCCCAGGGCCAAATCTTGGCCCTTGGTCACTAGGTCAGTGGCATCAGAGGGCTCAGGATGGGAGTGGCGTGGATCATGACCTAATGACGGTTATCTGGACATGCAACCGACATGCAACCGCCTTGGAGGAGTCCCTGGAGACCGTAGGATCAATGACGGTGCATCCAACGGCCAGGAGGGTGGCGGCTGCCACCTAGGGTTGGCGCCCGCCACTAGGGGTTGCCCTAGGTCGGTTGGCTACCCCCTATAAGTACCCCCCTCACTCACTTGGGCTATAAATACCCCCCTGGAGGCGTCACTTCATTTCAAGCAAGGAAGGAAAGGAAGCAAAGAAAGCAAGGCTAGAGCCAGAGAGCTAATAGCTTAGGATTTAGCCAAGCTTAGGCATGTAGGTAGCTAGTAGAGCAAGGCATCCTTGCCTCATTGCCCTCGCGGAAGCGCTGCTCAAGGCTTAGCTCAAGAGTAGAAGCGTGCGAGTGATCGGTCCTGGAGTTGGGAAGAGTCTTCCTTCATCTCCAGTTCAGGTTTTGCTCTTGTTACTCAAGCACTTTACTATATTCTAGTTCATCATTTCAAGTATTACTTTATTCTACTTACCAGTATTGAGTAGTATACTTGATTGATTGCTTGAGTGCCTAGCTATCCTACAGTTCAATTCACTTAGCCATAGTAGTTAATCTCTAGTGTGCTTAGTGTTTGATCTTTGCCAATAGGTTGCTTAGTTAGTTTAGTATTTATCTTGTTAAGTCAAGTATTTGCTCTGACGTCCGCAAGGGTGTCTCTATTCTAGGCCAGGATAGAGATAGTTAGAATATAATTAGGCGTGGTGCTTAGTTATAGACTTACCTTCAGATACGGCTAGACCCCCGGATAGCTGTGGTAGTAAGCAGGTGGTGACAGCCCTGTGCGCCTTGAATTCCATCACGTAGTTGGTCTAGTTTAACAGTAAGGCTCGTTGTGCTAGCGTTCAACCAAAGTCAGTGGTAAAAGCTAGTACGCCTCGGTACTAGACAAGATAGGAATAAAACTATACTTAACTTGGTTGCTTATTTGGCATTTGCCTATCTTGCTTCGTAGTTATCTAGGAGTAGTTATTAGTTATTAGTTAGTTATCTTAGTTATCTTATTCCCACTATCTACCTATCCATCCACCTTACCTTAACCATTCATTTCATCCTTACCTATCCACTCATAAACTCTTTCTAGCCTTTCATCTCCTCTCTTTAGGTATAGTGACTGGACATGCTACAAGCATTTCTGATGTCGTTGCAAGGAATAGATTCCATAGTCTACTCCCTAGCTTCTACTCTTGAGCTAAGCCTTGAGCAGCGCTTCCGCGAGGGCAATGAGGCAAGGATGTCTTGCTCTACTAGCTACCTACTTGCCTAAGCTTGGCTAAATCCTAAGCTATTAGCTCTCTGGCTCTAGCCTTGCTTTATTTGCTTCCTTTCCTTCCTTGCTTGAAATGAAGTGACGCCTCCAAGGGGGTATTTATAGCCCAAGTGAGTGATGGGGGTACTTATAGGGGGCAGCCAACCGACCTAGGGCAAACCCTAGTGGCGGGCGCCAGACCTAGGTGGCGGCCGCCACCCCCCTGGCCGTTGGATGCACCGTCATTGATCCTACGGTCTCTAGGGACTCCTCCAAGGCGGTTGCATGTCGGTTGCATGTCCCGATAACCGTCATTAGGTCATGATCCACGCCACTCCCCTCCCGAGCCCTCCGATGCCACTAACCTAGTGACCAAGGGCCAAGATTTGGCCCTGGGGTGGTCACACGGATCAGTGACGTGGCAGGGGGAGTTTGGGCCTCTCCCTGGTGGCGGGCGCCACCCCACTAGGGCCCAAATGGGCCCTGGTGAGTGGGCTCGGCCCCTGGTGGGTCCATTCTCCAAATTTGGTCCAAATCCTGCATTCAAATAAAAATCTATGGACATGTGGAATTTGGTTAGTTTGAAACCTATTTGACTACTTTTCGTGTTTTTTGGTGAATTTTTGGGTAAAGTGTTGATGGTAAAAATGTGTTGAGGACCATCAACAGGCTCACGACGTTAGCAAGTGTCAACAAGCATTTCTGGGCCGTTACCGGGGATAGTTGTCAAGCTCTATCTTTAGTGAAGTTAAGAACTACCAACACCCGCCAGTAAACACTGGCGCCCGCCACCCCTCTGCCGTCCATTGCAACCGCCATTCATCCAACAGTCCTCACTTGCTCCCCTAAGTCAGTTTGAGGGTCGGTTAGGGTTTTAGACAGGGATTTCCACGTGTCCAAAGCCCACTATCCAGGTGATACTCCTCTTAGCCCTTGGATCAAACCGTCTTAGTGTGCAATGGCCAGGATTTGTGCTTGAGGTGACTCCCACGGATCAATGACGTGGCCTGGGCCACTTTGGGCAAGATGGACCTGGCGGCCGCCAGTAATAGGTGGCGGCCGCCACCCTACTCAGGCCCAAATGGGCCAGAGTGGCTTGACCCTTGCTCCTGGTACACTTGTTTGGCCCAAATTCCATCATTTCCTGCATTAAGATAAGAAACTATGCACATGTGGAAATAGGTTAGTTATAAACCAAATCTTCTACTTTTTATGTTATTTTACCTTGGTTTTTGGGTGAAATGTTGATGGTGAAATGATGCTTTAAGAACCATCAACAACCTCCCCCACACTAACCTCTTGCTCGTCCCGAGCAAGCATGGACTTTAAGAATCGCATCAATTTATTGAACTAAGCATTCACACAAGATGTTCAACTACCTATACTCATGTTAGTAACCTTTCCAAGTGGCTAATAAATCATACCTATGGCGTTTGAAAGATATAATAGCTTGCAAATAAGAGAAACACACTTTCCTCTTTTACATACCTTGGGGTTTCAGGATATTTTCAAAAAGAAAGTCATGGTTCATTGAATCTCTCTTTAAATCTCAAGGCACTCATGGTGTATATCCTTACTTTATGGCAAAAGAAATGCCAGAGTCTATCCTATGGTTTATGTGGAGTTTATAGGGAAAGGAAAGAAAGTAAGGCACTTCTATCTCTCTTTTATTGCTAAGTCAAGTTTAGGATCATGGGAGAGTATAGTCATGGAATAGCCAAGGTATAAGGTGGACTAACTCAACTCCTTTGTTCTTTTTGAATCTCTTCTCTTACCAAGGATCATGGCTATATGCATCTCTCTCTTTTTTTTCTTTTTTTTACATGGACACTTGTCCTTTTTAGAGCATTTGCTCTTTTTTTTTGAATACTTGGACACTTGTCCTTTTTAGAGCATTTGCTCCTTTTTTTTAGATACTATATAGCCATGTCCTTTGAAGGAATGAGAAAATTTATTCAATTCTTTTAGAACAAAATTTTGGAGGGGAACTACATGAGTATACTCTCAGTGTGAGAGTTGTCTCAAAAAGGCATGGTTTGCCTTGGCTTTTAGAGCATGACTAAACTCTTCTACCTAGATCAACTATTCTTGACAAGGCTCAAAGATTGATTTAGAAGGCTTTATGGGCCGTTCTCCTATACTCTAATATTTTGGCTTTGGTAGGTGGATAGGAAAGAAAGATCATGTTAACACCAGATTTTCGCACGAATGAGGGTATGACAAGTGGGCCTAGCCAACAGTGAAGAAAGAATTCGGCAAGCAATCGGGGGACTATTTGGTCCTCAGGGTCTAGGTGATTGCCTGTGCGGTCGGCTATTTTACAAAGCGGTGACTCCATTCGGGAGATGGGTGTTACAAATAAAGTCGGCTTGCATGACAAGACATGTGATAATGAAAGATGCCGAAGAGATTAGAATTAAGATTTGTATCTTTCCATGTTTTATTATGTAAATCGTAATCGTCTAGGACTCGTATTTCGTCCAGGGTATAAATATAAACCCTCGGCCATTGTAAAATTGTTCACAAGCATATCAATACAAACTGGCCCCGTGCCACCTTTGAGTGCTTAGTCGTGTCGTCGAGTTCTTCGAGAGGAATCATCGATCCGTCGACCTCCGTAAGTCCCGACAACCTTGTTATCATGTCTAGTATCATGCGGTGGATTTAGATATGATGCAAGTAGTCTCGTTCGTTAAGCTTAGTATCGTGCGGTGAATTTAAGCTTATGACGGGAGGTTTTTGCTTGTGCCTTGTATCGTGCGGCGGATTATGTCATGAGTAAAAATAGTTATCGGCTCTATTAGATTTGGCAGATCTAATAGGATTCATTAAGTTATCATGTGTTATGTGTTTTATTATTTAATTCTTGTAACACTCTTAGCCCAATCTAGATTGATCTTTGTTCGGCCTTGTTCCCCAAGCTCGCTTGTGTTTTGTTAATCATAAGATCATGACGGCCGGATCAACTTTTAATCTAGATTGTCACATGTTGTGGGTTCATATATGTCAATCACGGTTAGGCTTTAATGGAACTGGGTATCGTGCGGCAAATACAGGTTTTAGATTGGTTTGATCATGCTTGTTTGTATGTTCCTTCTTCATGGACCCCAACTCGGCTAGTTTGCCGACCTTGGTTAAGCTTACCTGAGTAATGAGTATATATAGATCTGTTCAGATATATGCATGCTTTTAGCTTCTTATAATTAGATTGTATCATGCGGTGGATTAATCTAATTATAAGGAGTGGTGTAGATTTATAGCAAGTGGTATGATGCGGTGGATTAGCTTCGCTCAAGTTTACGCTTGACGGGTTTATGAAGACTAGACGTGCGGCAAACTAGTTGGAGTAGCCTATGCATGTTTTGTTTGAATAAATTTATATTTATAAGTTACCTGTTTCTTTTATTACATATGCGTTCGACAATCAACATGTTTACGTGCTTTGTTTTATACTTGCCGAATGACTTTATAAACCTGTTTTGACAGACAGCTTCTATAGCTGTGTGCCGCCGTGATTGGCTTTCAAAGCCGTACATATGGAACTGTCTGGTCTCACCCGGCATGTTCCAGAGGTATTCTCACGTTTTTATCCCTTGTTGGTTTTCAGGTCAAACCGACTGGCACGTCTCCGGATTCAACATACTCCGGGCACCCGATTCAAGCTAGCTTTTCGGCTTGCTGTGTGTGAGACGCAGCAAAACAGATTTTGCGTCAACACACTTTTTGGCATGCTCGGTGGGACCACTCTGTTTCAAGATGCCTGAGATCAACGACGATCCGATTCTGGATGTGACCATGGATGACTTGCCGCCAGATTTGAAAAGTTTAGTACAAGAGACTTGTGACGAACTTCAGCACAAGTGCCTGATGACTTTTTCCAAGAACAAGAGCGGCAAGGTTTTCCGGAAGCAACCGTTCCCAAGGATTCTTCCTCACCACCAATCCGAGCTATCCGACAGCACTGAAGAGGAAGCTATTCAGAAGATGACTGGAATAATGTACAAAGCTGTATCGGAAGCCATGACCAATCACCAGTCAGCCTTCTGGAATACCTTTCGTGCCGTCATGGTTGGTACTTTCGGTCCAGCAATGGATAAATGCTTTGAGGTAGCCGCTGGTCCGATGCAAGGACCACTGTTTTTCCCCGTACCTCAACGTCGAAGGATTGTCGAAGGTGGCAGAGCTGGCACAAGCGCAGGTGGGATAGTCCCTCATGAGACGCAACAACCTCCCACAACTTATGGCCAGGTCACGTTCGGCACAACAGGGAATGTCCCGCAATCTGCTTCCAGAGTGTCTCCTGCAGCAAACAGGATACAAAGGAATACGTTTGGAGATGGATATCAGGAGTTTGTTGATTATAGCGCAATTAATGCTTTTCCAAATCCAGGCTACAAGAGTTCAGCAGGACTACATCCTAGGGGGCAAGCGCAAGCAGCTCCTGATTCAAGTGTTGACCTCATCATGCATAGGATGGCTGATATGATGCAAAATCAGTTCGGCCTAAAGCCAAAGAATCAGTCGTATGCTTACAAATCCCCTTACCCAGAGTGATACAATCAGGTAGCACTTCCTCCAAGAGTAAAGCCTCCTACTGATTTTACCAAGTTTTCGGGTCAAGATGACACCAGCACCATAGAACACGTCAGCCGATACTTGATGCAACTTGGAGAGGCATCTACAGATAAAGCTTGGAGGATTCGGTACTTCCCGTTGTCATTGACAGGGCCAGCCTTCTCTTGGTTTGCTTCTTTGCCAGCAAATTCTATCAATACATGGGCAGAGCTGGAACAGAAATTCCCCTTGTATTTCTTTACGGGCACCAGTGAAAAGAAGTTGGTCGACCTCATGAGTCTGAGGATGAAACCTGGCGAGACGCCGCAAGAATATTTGCGCAGGTTCAGGGAGACCAAAAACATTTGCTATTCCTTGAATATACCAGATGATCAATTGCCGGAGATAGCCATAGATGGCATGTTGCCGAATATCAAGGAGAAGCTATTCGGCATGGAGTTTGATGACCTCGGGCAGTTATCACAACGATTGGCAATGATGAGTAGTCAAGCCCAAGGGTTTAGAAGGAATAATCAATTCCAGAAGGGAGATGTGACTGCCGAAATGTATCAGGCTTTCTTAGAGAAAGCGACTGAGTATGATGATGAGGATGAGGTAGCTGCAGCCGAGATAGTCTGGGCTAAAGAGCCGACTCAAGTCAACCAGCGATGGCTGAGGCAACAAAAAGGTACTTATGACTTTGATGTTTCCAAGTCAGATAAATTATTTGAATACTTATTGAAGGAAGGACGCATAAAGTTACCGGAAGGTCATCCTATGCTACGCCCTAAAGGGGTCAAGGACAAGAAGTATTGCAGCTTCCATAATACCAGATCCCATTCTATAAACGATTGCCGAGTGTTCAGAGTGCGGGTCCAGAAAGCTATCCAGGATGGGCATCTGAGGTTTGATGGAAAGATGAAAGTTGATGGTAGCCCTTTTGGACAGAATACCGTGTTCTTCTCTATTAATATGGTTAATGCAGCTGACCCCAGAGGCAAAAACAAGATGAAAGTGTTAACCTCTAATAGAGCGAGAGAAGCTGGTACTGTTGACCCGGATCGGCAAATTCCAAATGAGGAATTTCGGCAACGAGTTCATTTCCAAAATAGCCGAACTGAGAAGGGCGAAGCTTCCAGGCCGAGGGTCACAACACACATTCTGTTGAATAAATGGCGTCGGGAACAAGAGCTGTACCAAAAGCAGAGTTTTCATGAAGAACAGAAGTTCCTAAAGGAACAACATAGGTATGAAGAAGAGATATGTCGAGAGGAACGGGAGCATATAAGAGAACAAGAGCAATCACACTAGGGATGCTCATTTTTCAAATATTGTTGGAACGAAGGCTTGAAGATACCTGCTACAGATAACTGCCCTGAATGCAGTGATCAGTATTCCGAGTATAGGCAGTCTCGAGTCAACCGCCGTTCAGTCCATGAAAGGCTTAGGGCACGAATACCTGAGGACGATCGGCGCTTAAAAATAAATATTTTCGAGAATCGGCAGGGAAGAGGATTTGCCGATCAGAGTTGGGCTCGCACCGGAGAACAAGAGTACCGTGAGTATGTCTGGCAGAAGGGACAGTGGTGTCCACCAGGATTGAGGAAAAGCCAGAAGAGGAGAGTGCAGCGCCTAAGGAACAGAGAGTTAGCGCAAGCAGGCACCAAGACAAAACAAATTTGGCGTCCTAAAGAGAATCCGGATGGAGGTAATCGTTCGGCTGATGCATGCATGACATTCTTTCTCCCATCAGAGTTCATAGCTCCCCAAGATCAAGATGTCCAAGATGAAGTGTATTCAGATTTTGATGAAGATGAATTTCAAGACTTGTTGGCTCATCTCATCTTGGCTCAATGGGCAGTATTTGATAAGCTAGTTAAGCATCGACACTTGAAGCCATTATATATGAGGGGGTATGTCAATGGCAAGCCATTAACCAAGATGTTCATTGATGGTGGAGCTGCTATAAATATCATGCCATATACAACCTTCAGAAAACTTGGGATAACAAGTGAAGATTTATTGAAGACTGACATGGTGTTGAGGGACTTTGCTGGTAATTCTTCTGATACTCGAGGAGCTGTCCATGTTGAGTTGACGATCGGGTCTAAAACCTTGATCACTACCTTCTTCATCATTGATGGCAAGGGGGCATACAGTTTGCTATTAGGAAGGGATTGGATACATGCAAATTGCTGTGTACCGTCAACCATGCACCAATTCCTTATCCAGTGGATCGGAGATGACATCGACATTGTCCATGCTGATGATTCAGTGAGTATTGCTAATGCAGAGCCCATCTACTTGGAATATGATGGTGTTGAGTGCTTCTCTGGAAGAGCTTGGGAAGCAGGTCCTGTGAACGTTTTCGACAAGGACCAACGACCGATTCAAACAATCGGCTCCCAGAGCAATTTTTGAATAAATGATCCAACTGATGGTAATGGAGGAAAATTGAGACCAAGTTTTGTGTCGGCTGACAAGGAATAAAGTGTTGACGATGAAGCCGATATATGACCAATGTGTGCAAGTTTGGATCTCGAGCATGTTTTGAAGTTGATGAACCTTTAAAGGATTCTGTTTATTTCTCCATTGCCAAAGCTCAAGAAGGATCAGAAGAGATTTGTACAAGGTGGCGTACAACAGAAGATTTTGATGAAATTAAAGATATATGAAGGCACTTCCACAACTTGGTGACCATTTCAAGTTGTACATGGCGGCCGATAGCCTTATAGTAGGATCGACCCTTATTTAAAGGAAAAGATAAGTGATAGCTTGGCTTAGCCGAAAATGTTAGACCCAGAGACGGGTATTCGGCTATGAATACATTTTTGTGTTACTTATGAGCTGAAGCTTCGGCACTACTTGTTAAAAGCCGAATGCATGGAGATTATGTAATTCGAAGAATATTTGTATACAAAGGTAGCCGATGTGGAAACATCGCCTTTAGCAGAAAAAATGTTCCAGGAAGTTTAAGTTATAGCCAATATTATTTATATCGCCTTTAGTGCAAGAGTGTTCATGACCTGGTAATCCTAGCGTTTTTCAAGTGGCAGGTTTATTGGGAGAAGAGAAAAGTGAAGTGCAGTAAGTAAGATGCCGAGTGACATGACATATCAAAAACGAGATCTAGTCGGCTAAAGTGACGTCATGCGTTCGGGAAACGTTCTTCTAAAGAAATGTTGTAATAAAGGAAAGAGTCACTAGGGAATCGAGAGATGCAGATAGACATTATTCAGAGGGGAAGAAGTTTCATATGTTACAAACTTCATTCATAGATTTGTCCTAATACAAATTACCCTTGAAATAATTTGTTCACAATGGATTGCGGGTCAGTAATCTCGGCAATAGCAGCAGCATGGTTATCATAGATCTCAAGGTCTTCAAATTCATCCGGATCCCCGCCTGCTGTAACACCTCAGGTGTTTACATGAATAAAATATTGTCGTGGCATCATAAGCATTCCATAGCATCATGTGCTAGCTCACCTTGAGATGCATTCACTAAAATGAGTTTAATTCCTAATGTGAGCATCTTTGTTTATGCTTGTGTTATAACTCAAAACCTTAATTTGGAATGTCATTATGAAATAACTTGTGCTCATTCCTAGTTGACTATAGTCATGTAAAGGCATGAAACCAAGTTCAACAAGTCAAAAGGATGTAAAATTCATTTAGCTTAAAAGTGGGAAAATCATTAAATTCCTATATAAGTTAACTAGCCCTTTTTAGTTAACTCAAAATCTATACCTATTTAGGGGTTGACCCTAAAAGCTTTTTGGTAGATCTTGAGAAGAGGTACAACTTTGGTTTTCAAAGTTTTCAAAGTTTTTGTACAAAATTCCAAGTATTTATGAGTTTATTCAAACCCTAGAAATGGTCCCCTTTTTATTTTAAACTTGCATTTCAAAAACTACTTGAGATCTGAGTTTGAGATCTACATCAAAGATGTAGAGAATTTCAAAAGGAACATTTCATACATTGACCATTTTTCAAGTGTCATTGAAAAATCAAAAGTAATTTTGCTTTTACTGCAAAACCCTAAATCTGTCCCCTTTTCAAATTTCTAATTTGAAGTCAATTTGAACTGTTTTGATCCAATTGACTTATTTTCCAGTTGAAATCAGCCCAAGTGTTTTAAAGCAAAGTTGTACAACTTTTCAAGCTCTACAGTTCATATTTTGGTGAAATTTGAAGTTGTTCAGAAAATTCAAAAGTAATTTTGAAACTCAGTTTGATCCAAATTTGAGTTTGAACTCTATTTCAAAATCCAGGCAGAATTTGACTTTGGTTCTTAAAGCAAACTTGTAGAATACAAAGTTTGGAGCAACTTTGGTTTTTGGAGTTTTGGTCGTGCAGTACAAAAATCTAGAGTTTTGTGAAAGGGGGGTAAATCTGTTCCTGTAGCTACAGTAGGGGGGGAAGTACCTGCCGGAGCAGCAGGGGCCGCCGCGTCGCCGCCGCCGTAGCCTGGGCACTTCAGCCCGTCTCCGCGTGTCCGGCCGCGCAGCTGCTTGCCGCTTGCTTCACTCCGTGCGGTGTCGAGCTCCGAGAGCTCGCCAACCCTCTCTTCACGTGCGCCCGCCACCTCCTCCCTCTCCTGCTCTGTTTTCTGGCAAAGCTCTGGAGAGCTCTCACTCTCTCGTCGTTGCGTCCCCGCACTCTCCATCTTCCCAATAGCTCCGCCTGCATCCCTTGCTACTCCTGAGTTAGCTAACCCAAACCCGAGAGCTTGCAATCGCCGCCGCCACAGTCATCTTCTTCGTCACCGGCCGGGAGCCATCACAGGTACCTTGGTCGTGGTCGCGGTCAGCCAGAGCTCCTCCGGCCAAATCAAGTAGTGCTTTAGCTTCGTCTGGTGTTGTAGGTCACGGTCGGCTCGCTCCTGAGGTCTCTACCGCTCGGGCTTGACCAGTCCGCGACGGTTGCCGCCGGTGCAAGCTCCGCCATCACCGCCGCCGTCGCCAACCTTGGTCCAGTGCTCCTCGAAGCAAGGCAAGGTGAGCACCGTAGTCGTCTTGAGCTCCTTGTTGTGTTGCGCTTCCTAGTTTAGTCTCTACCGGGCCACCGTGATCGGTCCGCGTGGCTTGCCGTCGGCGCAAGCGCCGCCATGGCCGCCAGCATGGGCCAAGTTGCTTGGAGCCGTCTCTGAGCAAGTTTAGGTGCACATCACGGTCGCGGTAAGTGCCCAAGTGCGATGCCACCCTCGGCTAGGTCGCTACCGAGCCCTAGCAGCCGGAGCGCCGTGTCGCCGCCGTGCTCGGTATGGCCGAGCCGCCAAGGCCGTCGTCCGCTCGGAATCGGGTGAGTGCGAGGTCGGGAAAAGAGTGGAATCGGTGCGCGAGATCCAGGCGAAGATGTGGAAGGCCTCGCCGTCGCCGGAGGCCTCGCCGGCGATGAGGTTGGAGGTCGGTCAACGTAGGCGCGCGTTCGGTCAAAGCCTTCGGCTGAAGGTCTCGGCGCGAGGTAGAGAAGGTCTCGGCGCGAGGCAGAGAAGGTCTCGGCGCGAGCCAGAGAAGGTCTCGGCGCGAGGCAGAGAAGGCCTCGGCGCGAGCCAGAGAAGGTCTCGGCGCGAGGCAGAGAAGGCCTCGGCGCGAGGCGGAGAAGGCCTCGGGCGAGACGGTGAAGGCCTCGGGCGAGGCGGAGAAGGCCTCGGGCGAGGCGGAGAAGGGGAACCTGCTGGCCTCGGGCGAAGCGGAGTAAGAGAACCTGATGTCTGGGGTTCCCTGTCAGTGAGAGAAAGGTGTTTTTCTTTTTCCAGTTTTTGGGTATAGTTTTGAGTTTTGTCTTTTTGATATCTTTTTGTAGGAAGCTCCAAAAATTGTGAAAATTTTTGTGTAGCTTTCTCAAGCTGCCTAATATTTAAGAAAAATATAAAACTTGAGTTTTGAACAAATTTTGAAACTGATTTAAATATGGCTTTTAATTAATAAATGGACTTTGATGTTTTTTGTAGGCCTAGTTAAATGTCCAAAAATCATGAAACTATTTTTTTGGGCACTGTTTTTAGGTGAAAATATTTCTTCACAAAAATTTTGAGCTCTGCTGGAGAAAATAAATTTTACCGTGAGAGAAAATTGTTTTAAGTTATATATCATAGCTTAGAAAATTTCTATCTTTACCATGATCATGTCATGAGCATTCCATTAAGCATGCACTCTTTTATCGTGTAGCTTCCGAAGTGATCGAGTGTCCGAGCGAGGTTGGTCCGGAAACTTCAGAGTATCCAATTGATCCGGATTACCAGGAGTTCCAGACTCTCCCGGTTAACGAAGGCAAGCCCCGGTTCATTTAACCTTTTCCTTGGATTTACAATTACACTTATTTCGATAAACTGATGCATAAAATGTTTGTCAAATAAATGCTTTAAACCTGTTGATGCATGACCAACCTTGTTATCGATATATCATTCCTTGATACCTGTTTTAGGCCACTGATAGAAATGCTTAGCCTTGCTTCATAAAGCTTTTGCGAAATGTTTTCAATACTTATCGTTTTGGAATGATAATGAGAAAGAATGATGGTTAAGGCCAGACGGGCACCTGCGTCGATCCTTGGATTAGATGCAGGGTAACCCGGATGTGTCGATTAGGGTTAACCGTTGTTGGCCTGCTAGATTGAGAAACTGTGAAGTACCGATCATATGCTACGGTAAGCCCTGCCTTGGTGGTTCTTAAATGAGAACGGCTAATCGCGCACTGGGAGTGGAGAGATGGCGGGAGTACTAGCTACCCTCGTGGGTCGAAGTCCCGGATTGGAGGTGTACAAGTACTCTCGGGTGGCGCGGACCCGGTCTTGTTTGGAGGATCCGAGGTTGGGGTTGGTATATGTGTGATCACGGGTCTACATATATCGTATGATCGTGGAAAACTCCCAGATCTGGTTGAATCGGTTCGAATCGTCGTGCTCCTCGGTTAAGGAGACTCAATCTTTCGACCCGCACCGTAGAATGAAAATGGAACTGGTTTTTGAAAGAATGATGATGACCTTTCACTAATGTTCACTTTCAGTTCTTACCAAGTACTTAAATGATTAAGTAAAATTTGGATCTAGGACTACTTTAGTAAGCTTTTATGCAAATGAAAAATTCTGTTGAGCCTACCCAAGCCAGCATACCTGTTTCGTCTCTTCTCTTGTCGGGTCAGCCTTGTTGAGTACCTTCGTACTCAGGATTTGTTAATCCCCTGTTGCAGGTGGCGTTCACGAGCAGCCTTGCTTTGAGGCTTGTTGCGTGACAGTCTTTGAGGAGGACTTGTCCGAGGAGGAGTAGTGCAACCCTTAGGCGGGGTTATTTGTGTGTTATACAGTTTTAGTAATGCTACTTCCACTATCTAGAACAAAGTTTGAAACTATGGTTTGTAATAACGACATAAGTTTGAACATCTGGTTTGTAAAACTTATGGTGTAATACTTCCGCTCTTTCATCTCCGATGTATATTATTTATGAAATGTTGTAATACTGCAATGACTCTTGCAATGATCCTGGGAAGGTAAGGAAACGTGGATGAGTCGGGTTACCCGATGACACGTGGTGGGTCTTTTGGGCTATTGGGGCACAGTATATGACTGTCCGAGGTCTGTAGGACAAGGACAAGTATACGTGGGCCTTAATAATCCAGGAGGTTCCATCACAGCTGGTATCGGAGCGATCATTGCAGCAGTCTTGTAGTATTGTTGCAAAACTTCAAAATGATTTGAGTCAAAACTATTTGAATCTAGTTTGATCCAAAAACTTTTTTGACTTACCTTGTTCATGCTATTCGATCTATGTTCTGTCTTAAGTAGTAGATCATAGATTGTTAAGTGGAGCAGCATGTTAAGTTAAGCCTTAACTTGAAATTGTTCTTAAATTTCTACTCCTCTATAAGGGAGTATAATTTAAATTTTATATGCTTTATGCGTAAGTACGCTTCATGCATCATGCTTAACCAACTTGTGGTATATGGTATAGTTGGGTAAGGGTTAGAATCCAATCCTGTCTTGCTATCTAAAAAGTATTTTTCCGTTATCTGCCTAATTCAAAATCTTATCTCACTAGGATGCCACGCGGTAAGGAAACACCTCGCAAGAGTATAGGTCCTCATGGTGTACCCATGCACCAACTCGCATCCCGCAAGGAGGAAGAGTCCAGCAGGAGTCCGGAGATCAATGAGGACTTACGGGCAGAGGTTCGTGAGTTGAAATCTCAGTTGGCCACCACCTCTCGGGAGAAGAGTTTAGCACTTGCCAAAGCTGGAGGCATGAAACTCAAGTTGGAGGGGGCCAACAGAAGCGTAGTCAATGCAGAAAAGCTCATGACTAAAATGCTTGAAGAACGGAACACTGCCTGGCAGCGAGAAGATGCCGCGTTAGCCCGTCTGCATGAGTTGGAGGCATATGTGACGGATATAGAAGCATTCAATGACCAGTTACATGAGGAAGTCCATGTGCTGTATGATCAACTCCATCCACCTCCACCTCCAAATGCAGCTGAAGATGAGATGGGTACACTCACGGATGAGGAAAAGGTAGAAGGGCAGAGTGAGGAAGATCCTGATATGGTTGAGTCTGCTGATGACAGCGACAGTGAGAGTGAGGGTGACGAGTGAATCGTCTCCCACTAGAGTGTCAGGTGTGGATCTTTAACCCTAGGGGGTAAGGGCTGTGTAATAGTCTAGCTTACCATGATCCTAAGTAGTTGAATCATGTATCAATTCTGTTATGCATGAATAATGAAACATGAGTATGTAAGCAGTTACTGTTTTTGTATCATAACCCAGAGATCAATAAAGTTTGGTTTGTTTGTGAGCAGATGCCTCGTACTCGTGCTACTGATGGGGCTGGTTCGTCTCATGATGGGGAGGGTGTTCCCAATGCACCCCCAGTTCCACCAACGCTGGCAGACGCTATTGCTGCACTCATGCGTGCCACAGCAGACAATGCACGTCTGCTGCAGGGCCTAGTTCAGAATGCACCATATGGACAGCGTGGCCGACATCATCATCAGGCCCAAGAAAGTACTTATCAAGACTTCACAGAGACCAGGCCACCGGTATTCACTAAGGCTGAGGAGCCTTTAGAAGCTGCAGATTGGCTCCGTACTATGAATCAGAAGTTTGAGCTAATCCACTGTACTGAAACTCAGAAGCCAGCCTTCGCAGCCCAGCAGTTGAGGGGAGCTGCGGGAACTTGGTGGGCAAATTTTGAAGCTGCCCAAGCTCCAGGACACCGCGTTACCTGGGATGAGTTCTCGAGAGCTTTCAAAGCTCACTACATTCCAGCGGGTGTAATGCGGATGAAAACTGAAGAGTTCTTAGCCCTCAGGCAGGGGGATCAGCCAGTACAGCAGTATATTGGCAAGTTTAATCATCTATCCCAGTATGCTTTGGATCACGTGAACACCGATGAAAGGAAGCGCAGTAGCTTCATGAGGGGGTTGAATACAAAGATGCAGAAGATGCTGGCAATGTGTGACGATGGTATCTCCTTCAATGATGCGGTGAATAAAGCTATATCTGCAGAGGAGAAGCATTTCAAGCATCTCGAAGCTAAAAAGAGGAAGGGTGGGAGTTCAACTGGATCGTTTGGTGGCAATAAGAAGCGCCAGCGTATCATATACCATCCAGTCCAGCATAACCGTCCACCGTACCGTCCACCCCAGCAACAACAAGCCAGCTCACAGCAGTCATCTGCTAAAACTGTTGTGAACTCTAATTATCCACGACAGCCGAATGCCCCTGGCATTCGACCCCAAACTCCCCAGAACCACAATTACCCATGCTACAACTGTGGAAAGCCGGGCCATTTCTCCCGTAATTGCCCGTATCCCAGGAAGAGCATCTCAAATACTCCACAGGGGCAAAGTGGTCAGAATTCCCAGCAGCGGCCACAGCAACCGCCACAGCAGAATCCAGGCCACAATAACAATCAGAAGAATAAGACCGTTCTGAAGACTGGCCGGGTATATTATGCACAAGCGGCAGATATTCCTGAAGGGGAACCCGTCATGATGGGTATGTTTTCAGTTGCTCACCATCCTGCCGTATTATTATTTGATTCTGGTGCATCGCATACCTTTATCAGTAAGAGTTTTGTTGAAAAGCATCATATACCTATTGGGGAAGCGAAGGAAAATTTCCTTATATACACGCCGGGAGGTCGTTTATATACAAAGGAAGTGGTGCATCAGGTGCCCGTAGAATTTGCCGGGCATACTTATCTCACTAATATGATAGTAATCAAGGATCAGGATATAGATGTGATCCTAGGAATGAACTGGATGTACCAGCAGAAGGCAGTATTAGATGCCTTGCATAGAACAGTCAGGTTGATCATACCTAATAGTACTTCTGAGCTCTTCATTCAACTTCCAATTCCCAAGAAAACCGTTGACCAGATATGCGGCAGTGTCTGTGCAACCACCGTTAAAGAGATTCAGGATATTCCAGTAGTCTGTGAGTTTCCGGATGTGTTTCCTGAAGACTTGCCGGGGTTACCACCAGACCGTGATGTTGAGTTCAGCATAGAGCTAAAACCAGGAACAGCACCAATATCTCGACGAGCCTATAGAATGCCACCTAAAGAACTGGCAGAATTGAAAATTCAGTTGCAAGAACTGCTTGATAAAGGTTATGTTAGACCTAGTTCATCGCCATGGGGCTGTCCTGCTTTGTTTGTCAAAAAGAAAGACCAAACATTGAGGCTATGTGTGGACTATCGTCCGCTCAATGAAGTAACGGTGAAGAATAAGTACCCTTTGCCGCGGATTGATCTTCTGTTTGATCAACTCGCGGGCGCCAAGGTATTTTCCAAGATAGATCTGAGGTCTGGGTATCACCAGATAAAGATAAGGCCTGAGGATATTGCTAAAACTGCTTTCACCACCAGATATGGCCTATATGAGTATTTGGTCATGTCCTTTGGGTTGACCAATGCTCCAGCTCACTTCATGTACCTGATGAACTCAGTATTCATGCCTGAGCTAGACAAGTTTGTGGTAGTATTCATTGATGACATTCTGATATATTCCAAGACTCCACCAGAACATGCTGAACACCTTAGGGTAGTGTTGGATCGTTTGAGAAACCATCAGCTATATGCAAAGTTCAGTAAATGTGAGTTCTGGTTAGATGAAGTTCCATTTCTGGGTCACGTGTTATCGGCTGAAGGTGTAGCTGTGGATCCAGGCAAGGTGCAAGAAATTCTTGAATGGGAGTCTCCCAGAACTGTTCATCAAGTTCGCAGTTTTCTGGGTATGGCAGGTTATTACCGCAGGTTTATTCCAGACTTCTCCAAAGTTGCCAAACCTATAACTCAGTTGTTAAAGAATGAAGTCAAGTTTGTTTGGTCGGATAAATGTGAAAAAGCTTTTCAGAAGCTAAAAGAATTCTTAACTACAGCTCCCGTCTTAGCCCAACCCAATATTGAGAAGCCGTTTGATGTGTATTGTGATGCTTCTGGTATTGGGATTGGTTGTGTTTTGATGCAAGAGGGCAGAGTGATAGCTTATGCATCCCGACAGCTAAAACGTCATGAAGAACACTATCCAACTCATGACTTAGAGTTAGCAGCAGTCGTTCACGCCTTAAAGATTTGGCGTCATTACCTCTTGGGCAACACATGTCACATATACACCGACCACAAGAGTTTGAAGTATATATTCACTCAGTCAGAGTTAAATATGAGACAACGGAGGTGGTTAGAGCTAATCAAGGACTATGATCTTGAAGTGCATTACCATCCCGGAAAGGCAAATGTTGTAGCCGATGCTCTTAGTAGGAAGGTTCGTTGCAACTGTATCACTGTCAGACCAGTAGATCTTACTCTCTGTTCCGAGTTAGAAAAACTGGGTATTCAGATGATTACTCAGGGCAGTTTGTCTAATATATCAGTTCAATCATCTATCAAAGACCAGATTGTAGCTGCTCAGAAAGAAAACAAGGGTATTGTTCACCTCAAGGAGAAAGTCAAAGTAGACAAAACTTCGTGCTTCCGAGTCGATGAAGCAGGAGTGGTCTGGTTCAAAGACAGACTGGTCGTTCCAAAGAATCCTGAATTGAGGAAGCAGATTTTGAGATGAAGCTCATCTTACCCCGTTTGCGATTCATCCGGGAAGTACAAAAATGTACCAGGATCTTAGGCAAAGATTCTGGTGGACTAAGATGAAAATTGAGATTGCAAAGTATGTAGCCAGATGTGATACTTGTCAGAAAGTCAAAGCTATTCATCTTAAGTCAGCTGGTGAACTGCAGCCATTGCCAATTCCTGCTTGGAAATGGGAGGACATCAGTATGGATTTTATTGTTGGGTTACCAAGAACATCCAAGGGCTACGATTCTATTTGGGTTATAGTAGATCGTCTAACCAAGGTTTCACATTTCATACCAGTCAAGACCATCTACTCAGCGTCCACTTATGCCAAAATATACTTTCAGAGGATTATGAGTCTGCATGGAGTTCCTAAGACTATTGTCTCAGATAGGGGTACTCAGTTTGTTTCAAAATTCTGGGAAAGTCTACATGAGTCTCTGGGCACTAAACTCTTACACAGTACAGCTTACCATCCACAAACAGGGGGTCAGACTGAAAGAGTAAATCAAATATTAGAAGATATGCTCAGGGCATGTGCTCTTAACTTTCCATTTAAGTGGGATGAGTGCTTACCATTAGCAGAGTTCTCATACAACAATAGCTATCAAGAGAGTATCCGTATGGCACCATTTGAAGCTTTATATGGCAGAAGGTGTCGGACTCCTTTACATTGGTCCGAGCCTGGTGAAAGATGGTTCTTTGGTGTCAATCTAGTTCAAGAGACCGAACAGAAGGTCAAACTCATACAAAGAAATATGAAAATAGCACAATCTCGACAGAAAAGCTATGCAGACAAAAGGAGTAGACCTTTCACGTTTGCCAAAGGAGATTTTGTGTATCTAAAGGTGTCACCCACCAAGGGTGTTTATCGTTTTGGGGTCAAAGGAAAACTTGCTCCCCGTTACATTGGGCCATTTCAAATCCTGGCCAAGTGTGGCAAAGTGGCATACCGTATTCAACTACCAGCTCATCTATCAGAGGTTCATAATGTATTTCACATCTCTCAGCTGAAGAAGTGTCTACGAGTTCCTGACCAAGTGGTTGGTGTTGAAGGGATACAACTTGAGCCTGATATGACATACTCAGAATATCCCATCAAAATTCTTGATCAGCGAGATAGAGTAACTCGACGACACACTCACAGGTTCTATAAAGTTCAATGGAATCACATTCTTCGGAGTGAAGCAACTTGGAACCGAGGAATTTCTGAGAGAGCAGTTTCCTGAGTTCTAATTCACCCATAACAGTCAGGGCAGTGAAAAAGGTTGACATTAGAACGTGTTCCTAGTTTTAAAAGTTTTGTTAATCTTATCCCCGTACCCCACAACTTTAGTAGTTGGTTTAGTTTGTGGTGAAATCTCGGGTCGAGATTTCTTTTAGGGGGAAAGGATGTAACACCTCAGGTTTTACATGAATAAAATATTGTCATGTCATCATAAGCATTCCATAGCATCATGTGCTAGCTCACCTTGAGATGCATTCACTAAAATGAGTTTAATTCCTAATGTGAGCATCTTTGTTTATGCTTGTGTTATAACTCAAAACCTTAATTTGGAATGTCATTATGAAATAACTTGTGCTCATTCCTAGTTGACTATAGTCATGTAAAGGCATGAAACCAAGTTCAACAAGTCAAAAGGATGTAAAATTCATTTAGCTTAAAAGTGGGAAAATCATTAAATTCCTATATAAGTTAACTAGCCCTTTTTAGTTAACTCAAAATCTATACCTATTTAGGGGTTGACCCTAAAAGCTTTTTGGTAGATCTTGAGAAGAGGTACAACTTTGGTTTTCAAAGTTTTCAAAGTTTTGTACAAATTCCAAGTATTTATGAGTTTATTCAAACCCTGGAAATGGTCCCCTTTTTATTTTAAACTTGCATTTCAAAAACTACTTGAGATCTGAGTTTGAGATCTACATCAAAGATGTAGAGAATTTCAAAAGGAACATTCATACATTGACCATTTTTCAAGTGTCATTGAAAAATCAAAAGTAATTTTGCTTTTACTGCAAAACCCTAAATCTGTCCCCTTTTCAAATTTCTAATTTGAAGTCAATTTGAACTGTTTTGATCCAATTGACTTATTTTCCAGTTGAAATCAGCCCAAGTGTTTAAATCAAAGTTGTACAACTTTTCAAGCTCTACAGTTTCATATTTGGTGAAATTTGAAGTTGTTCAGAAAATTCAAAAGTAATTTTGAAACTCAGTTTGATCCAAATTTGAGTTTGAACTCTATTTCAAAATCCAGGCAGAATTTGACTTTGGTTCTTAAAGCAAACTTGTAGAATACAAAGTTTGGAGCAACTTTGGTTTTTGGAGTTTTGGTCGTGCAGTACAAAAATCTAGAGTTTTGTGAAGGGGGTAAATCTGTTCCTGTAGCTACAGTAGGGGGGGAAGTACCTGCCGGAGCAGCAGGGGCCGCCGCGTCGCCGCCGCCGTAGCCTGGGCACTTCAGCCCGTCTCCGCGTGTCCGGCCGCGCAGCTGCTTGCCGCTTGCTTCACTCCGTGCGGTGTCGAGCTCCGAGAGCTCCCTAACCCTCTCTTCACCTGCGCCCGCCACCTCCTCCCTCTCCTGCTCTGTTTTCTAGCAAAGCTCCGGAGAGCTCTCACTCTCACTCTCTCGTCGTTGCGTCCCCGCACTCTCCATCTTCCCAATAGCTCCGCCTGCATCCCTTGCTACTCCTGAGTTAGCTAACCCAAACCCGAGAGCTTGCAATCGCCGCCGCCACAGTCATCTTCTTCGTCACCGGCCGGGAGCCATCACAGGTACCTTGGTCGTGGTCGCGGTCAGCCAGAGCTCCTCCAGCCAAATCAAGTAGTGCTTTAGCTTCGTCTGGTGTTGTAGGTCACGGTCGCTCGCTCCTGAGGTCTCTACCGCTCGGGCTTGACCAGTCCGCGACGGTTGCCGCCGGTGCAAGCTCCGCCATCACCGCTGCCGTCGCCAACCTTCGTCCAGTGCTCCTCGAAGCAAGGCAAGGTGAGAGCACCGTAGTCGTCTTGAGCTCCTTGTTGTGTTGCGCTTCCTAGTTTAGTCTCTACCGGGCCACCGTGATCGGTCCGCGTGGCTTGCCGTCGGCGCAAGCGCCGCCATGGCCGCCAGCATGGGCCAGGTTGCTTGGAGCCGTCTCTGAGCAAGTTTAGGTGCACATCACGGTCGCGGTAAGTGCCCAAGTGCGATGCCACCCTCGGCTAGGTCGCTACCGAACCCTAGCAGCCGGAGCGCCGTGTCGCCGCCATGCTCGGTATGGCCGAGCCGCCATGGCCGTCGTCCGGTCGGAATCAGGTGAGTGCGAGGTCGGGAAAAGAGTGGAATCGGTGCGCGAGATCCAGGCGAAGATGTGGAAGGCCTCGCCGTCGCCGGAGGCCTCGCCGGCGATGAGGTTGGAGGTCGGTCAACGTAGGCGCGCGTTCGGTCAAAGCCCTCGGCTGAAGGTCTCGGCGCGAGGCAGAGAAGGCCTCGGCGCGAGCCAGAGAAGGTCTCGGCGCGAGGCAGAGAAGGCCTCGGCGCGAGGCGGAGAAGGCCTCGGGCGAGACGGTGAAGGCCTCGGGCGAGGCGGAGAAGGCCTCGGGCGAGGCGGAGAAGGGAACCTGCTGGCCTCGGGCGAAGCGGAGTAAGAAAACCTGATGTCTGGGGTCCCTGTTTGTGAGAGAAAGGTGTTTTTCTTTTTCCAGTTTTTGGGTATAGTTTTGAGTTTTGTCTTTTTGATATCTTTTTGTAGGAAGCTCCAAAAATTGTGAAAATTTTTGTGTAGCTTTCTCAAGCTGCCTAATATTTAAGAAAATATAAAACTTGAGTTTTGAACAAATTTTGAAACTTATTTAAATATGGCTTTTAATTAATAAATGGACTTTGATGTTTTTTGTAGGCCTAGTTAAATGTCCAAAAATCATGAAACTATTTTTTTTGGGCACTGTTTTTAGGTGAAAATATATCTTCACAAAAATTTTGAGCTCTGCTGGAGAAAATAAATTTTACCATGAGAGAAATTGTTTTAAGTTATATATCATGCTTAGATAGAAAATTTCCATCTTTACCATGATCATGTCATGAGCATTCCATTAAGCATGCACTCTTTTATCGTGTAGCTTCCGAAGTGATCGAGTGTCCGAGCGAGGTTGGTCCGGAAACTTCAGAGTATCCAATTGATCCGGATTACCAGGAGTTCCAGACTCTCCCGGTTAACGAAGGCAAGCCCCGGTTCATTTAACCTTTTCCTTGGATTTACAATTACACTTATTTCGATAAACTGATGCATAAAATGTTTATCAAATAAATGCTTTAAACCTGTTGATGCATGACCAACCTTGTTATCGATATATCATTCCTTGATACCTGTTTTAGGCCACTGATAGAAATGCTTAGCCTTGCTTCATAAAGCTTTTGCGAAATGTTTTCAATACTTATCGTTTTGGAATGATAATGAGAAAGAATGATGGTTAAGGCCAGACGGGCACCTGCGTCGATCCTTGGATTAGATGCAGGGTAACCCGGATGTGTCGATTAGGGTTAACCGTTGTTGGCCTGCTAGATTGAGAAACTGTGAAGTACCGATCATATGCTACGGTAAGCCCTGCCTTGGTGGTTCTTAAATGAGAACGGCTAATCGTGCACTGGGAGTGGAGAGATGGCGGGAGTACTAGCTACCCTCGTGGGTCGAAGTCCCGGATTGGAGGTGTACAAGTACTCTCGGGTGGCGCGGACCCGGTCTTGTTTGGAGGATCCGAGGTTGGGGTTGGTATATGTGTGATCACGGGTCTACATATATCGTATGATCGTGGAAAACTCCCAGATCTGGTTGAATCGGTTCGAATCGTCGTGCTCCTCGGTTAAGGAGACTCAATCTTTCGACCCGCACCGTAGAATGAAAATGGAACTGGTTTTTGAAAGAATGATGATGACCTTTCACTAATGTTCACTTTCAGTTCTTACCAAGTACTTAAATGATTAAGTAAAATTTGGATCTAGGACTACTTTAGTAAGCTTTTATGCAAATGAAAAATCTGTTGAGCCTACCCAAGCCAGCATACCTGTTTCATCTCTTCTCTTGTCGGGTCAGCCTTGTTGAGTACCTTCGTACTCAGGGTTTGTTAATCCCCTGTTGCAGGTGGCGTTCACGAGCAGCCTTGCTTTGAGGCTTGTTGCGTGACAGTCTTTGAGGAGGACTTGTCCGGGGAGGAGTAGTGCAACCCTTAGGCGGGGTTGTTTGTGTGTTATACAGTTTTAGTAATGCTACTTCCACTATCTAGAACAAAGTTTGAAACTATGGTTTGTAATAACGACATAAGTTTGAACATCTGGTTTGTAAAACTTATGGTGTAATACTTCCGCTCTTTCATCTCCGATGTATATTATTTATGAAATGTTGTAATACTGCAATGACTCTTGCAATGATCCTGGGAAGGTAAGGAAACGTGGATGAGTCGGGTTACCCGATGACACGTGGTGGGTCTTTGGGCTATTGGGCACAGTATATGACTGTCCGAGGTCTGTAGGACAAGGACAAGTATACGTGGGCCTTAATAATCCAGGAGTTTCCGTCACACCTACGAAGCCAACTGGTAGGAGGGAGTAATCTTCTTTGGTCCGAGAACTCATTGCTGATAGCCCGAGGGAAACTCCGGCATGCACACCTTGGATGACGCCCTGATCTATGCAACCATCCACGGCGTCGATACGGGCTTCTGCTGAGTCCCCATGAGCATTCACCTTGAGGGCAATTTTGTTCGCTGTTATTTTCAAGTGGTCATTCTCTGCAGAAAGGGCTAGCAAAAAAAGGGATGCATCAAGCAAGACAAGCTCAAACAGAAGGAGAGGACCAAGGCTCTACTAACTTGTGATGATACTGCAGAGTTGCTTCCGTTGGTCTGCCCATTCAGCTTCCTCAATACCATGCTTCTTGGATACGTTTTCCAGTTCCTTCTGGGCTTTGTCCCTTTCCTCACGGTACCGAAGAGCGTCCAGACGGGTCTGCTGAAATGAATCATCAAACTCAGAATCTGGTGGCTTAGGGAAAGGATTGAAAGAAATTATTGGAGCTACCGTTTCTAGAGGAAGAACCCAAGCTTGGCTGGAGGAGGATCCCGCTCCGGAGAGGAAGCAGACAGTGAATCAGAGATAGACAAGCAAGAAAGCTACCGCAAGGGGGCAGGGGGTTCGTTTTTACCCATAACCCCGGTGAGTTGATGCTCGGCTTCCTCCTGTTTCGTCTCCAACATAATGCCTGTCGTGGTCACCATTGCCTGCCATTGATGGAAACACAAGCGGAAGATTTTCTCTCTGGCTTGAGCTGAAGCTGAGAAGTGGAAGTTGTTTGCGAGTCAAACTGTTTGGCCAAAGTCAAGAGTGGCAGCTTGTGTAAGGTCATATTTATAAAACCATAGCTTGCACACTGAAAGACCAAGCATTGGATTAGGGTTTTCACAGCTTAATGGGCCGTTATTGGACCAGGCCGGATTTTTGACGAGTGGAAGAGGTCATGACTCTAGAATCAGAAAGCCGATAGGATTCGACGAAGAGTTGTTCGGTTTTAACTAGTAGTTTGGGAACTCACGTTACCGATTGACACTGAGAGCAGAGAGCTGAAGACCGGAAAATCCCTTAAGAGGTACTACCTTGATGTCATCATGGATCGGAAAGCTAAGAGAAAACCAGAACTTTGGATTTAAAATAACAAATTACAACAATTGTCCACGAAGCAAGGGTGACTGGTATAATTGTTAATAGCCGATGTAATATGCATCGCCATTGAAGCGAAAATAAGAGGTCAGTAATTAATACACAGGACAGAGCACACGTTGATCTCAAAAGAATCAATCACACATCAATTTCGAAGGAGCAAACAAAAGAACTTCTTGTTTACAAAAGAAGCAAGATTACAGTAAGGAGGATCAGTTCGTCCACTCCATCCTACGCCTAATCGGGAGAAAATGATCAAAGGAATCGGCTAGATCTGTTCCGGCCTCCTTCATGTCATATGCAGAATGTTCTACTCTATCTTCTAGCTCTCGCTCGCAGATATCAAATCTGCGGTAATCGGCGCCATAATGAATCTTCACGACGTTGAAAGCGAGCGCCGCGCCGTACCCCATGCAGGCCCTGGAGATGACGGGAAGGATTCGGTTAACTTCATTCACCCGCTTCAGGGGCGTCGTACCCGCTACATCAGCTGTGATGGCGAGCTTCGTGATGGCGGCTTCAAGAGCATGGAGTTTGGCTGCCAAAGCTGAAAGGAGGGAGAGTGAATAAAGGCAGAAAAAGAGAATAAAGAAGGGAATAATAAAAAATACTTACCGATGGCTCGTTCCTGAGCGACGTCGCGCTCTCGAGAGATTCGGGTGATCTCCCGATCCTTCCCCTCTAGGTCAAGTTGAAGATCTATGATCTTCTGGGTCAAATCCTCGGGGAGGTCGTCGCCGATCCTCCTGAACGGAGGAAACAAAGTAAGGCTGGCTGCTTCATTTTGAGACAAGGAAAAAGAAGAAGAGCTCTTAGAGGTGCTAGAAGCACTGAACTCGGAGCTGTGTCGACTCGCTGCGGAAGACATCCTCTAGAGTGAGAGATGACAACAGAAAAGAGGGTTTTCTGATTTTGAGATTGAAGCAGGGGAGTTCAGAATGAACAAGCCGAAACAGAGTGAAAGGGAACTTTAAAAGATCCCGAAGGCGCATCGGGATATGAGTCGGCAAGTACGGCAATTATGGCGTGTGAAGGTGGATGCTTCCGGAGGTTCCACGTTGGTGCACAAGGAAAAAGGAATTTTGGAACAAATATTTATCCCAAAATTAGGGGGCATGTGTTAACACCAGATTTTCGCACGCACGAGGGTATGACAAGTGGGCCTAGCCAACAGTGAAGAAAGAATTCGGCACGCGATCGGGCGACTATTTGGTCCTCAGGGTCTCGGTGATTGCCTGTGCGGTCGGCTATTATACAAAGCGGTGACTCCATTCGGGAGATGGGTGTTACAAATAAAGCCGGCTTGCACGAGAAGACACGTGATAATGAAAGATGCCGAAGAGATTAGGATTAAGATTTGTATCTTTCCATGTTTTATTATCTAAATCGTAATCGTCTAGGACTCGTATTTCGTCCAGGGTATAAATATAAACCCTCGGCCATTGTAAAATTGTTCACAACCATATCAATACAAACCGGCCCTGTGCCACCTTCGAGTCCTTAGTCGTGTCGTCGAGTTCTTCGAGAGGAATCATCGATCCGTCGACCTCCGTAAGTCCCGGCAACCTTGTTATCATGTCTAGTATCATGCGGTGGATTTAGATATGATGTAAGTAGTCTCGTTCGTTAAGCTTAGTATCGTGCGGCGGATTTAAGCTTATGACGGGAGGTTTTTGCTTGTGCCTTGTATCGTGCGGCGGATTAAGTCATGAGTAAAAATACTTATCAGCTCTATTAGATTTGGCAGATCTAATAGATTCATTAAGTTATCATGTGTTATGTGTTTTATTATTTAATTCTTGTAACACTCTTTTGCCCAATCTAGATTGATCTTTGTTCGGCCTTGTTCCACAAGCTCGCTTGTGTTTTGTTAATCATAAGATCATGATGGCCGAATCAACTTTTAATCTAGATTGTCACATGTTGTGGGTTCATATATGTCAATCACGGTTAGGCTTTAATGGAACTGGGTATCGTGCGGCAGATACAGGTTTTAGATTGGTTTGATCATGCTTGTTTGTATGTTCCTTCTTCATGGACCCCAACTCGGTTAGTTTGCCGACCTTGGTTAAGCTTACCTGAGTAATGAGTATATATAGATCTGTTCAGATATATGCATGCTTTTAGCTTCTTATAATTAGATTGTATCATGCGGTGGATTAATCTAATTATAAGGAGTGGTGTAGATTTATAGCAAGTGGTATCATGCGGTGGATTAGCTTCGCTCAAGTTTACGCTTGACGGGTTTATGAAGACTAGACGTGCGGCAGACTAGTTGGATTAGCCTATGCATGTTTTGTTTGAATAGATTTATATTTACAAGTTACCTGTTTCTTTTATTACATATGCGTTTGGCAATCAACATGTTTACGTGCTTTTTTTTATACTTGCCGAATGACTTTATAAACCTGTTTTGACAGACAGCTTCTATAGCTGTGTGTCGTCGTGATTGGCTTTCAAAGCCGTACATATGGAACTGTCTGGTCTCACCCGGCATATTCCAGAGGTATTCTCACGTTTTTATCCCTTGTTGGTTTTCAGGTCAAACCGACTGGCACATCTCCGGATTCAACATACTCCGGGCACCAGATTGAAGCTAGCTTTTCGGCTTGCTGTGTGAGACGCAGCGAAACAGATTTTGCGTCAACAGATCATGAACCATGGTAATTTTGGTTTTCAAAATAAAAAAAAAACTCCCAAGGTTGTAGCAGAGTACTAATGCAATTTCAATTACTACTTCTATATCTTATCAAGCAACAACCTAGATTGATTTCCCTATCGAAATGAGTAGGCTACTACACATGAATAAAAAGGTAGAATAACATGTCGTGTAAACACTCAATTCAAAAGAAATTGTTTCAGCATTTTTATTTCCTAGCTGCATTTTTAGTTCAAACCGAGACATCCAGTGATCCAAATTGTACAGAATTTAAAACACAGGTTTAGGGGTTCACCGGGGGTGTTTCGGCGCAGAGTGGCCTGGCGGCCGCCAGTAATAAGTGGCGGCCGCCATGGCTTTGGCCCAAAGGCTTGCAAACAGCATGGTAGCTACCTTGCTAAGAACAGGTTACTGCTTTGAACATTTAGCATATTTTACAGTGGTGTTTAAAGAGGGGATTTCCCCACACTAGAAGTTTTGGCACTTTTTATTTTTAAAAATGAACAATCTTGACGAAGGGAAAAAAATAAGGGTGTCTTTTTTTTAATCGTTATAAAAACTTCCTAAACAAATATTCTAAATTGAAATTTAAACAAACTAAAATTTAATCAAGCAGACTTAACAATTAATCTTAATCAAACAAAGAACCTAACTAGACACCCTAAACCTAATCTAATCTACTTGAAGAGGAGTCTCGTAGAGATCCGCGAAGCCCGTCTCTTTGAAGAGACGCTTGATCTTCGAGGTGCAGCCCTTGCGGAGGATGGTGAACCGATCCTCCATATCCATCCGCCATAGGGCTATCTCTGCGACGTGATCCTCCAAGGCGCTCTTCTCCTTGCGCAGCTTCTTCACCTTGGCGGCGAGTTTTTCGAGGGTTAACCCTTCCTCACCACCGCTGTGCTCCGTCTCGCCGGGGACTCCTGCCGGCGATGGGTTGAGACGGCGGCGCACGGATGGCGCTGTGAGCGACCCATTGGAGTCATGAGTGCTCGCCTCGCGCTCACGCAACACCTTCTCATAATGCCCATCGGGCATCCTCACGCCATACACCTCCAGTTTAGCCCTCTCAGGATTGAGGCTGTAACTAAGGGTGCGGCTATCCGAGCCAAAGCTGACCTGGGATTTCACCCTTGATGGAGTGGGCGTCTCATCGCCCCTGGTCTTGACGGCCGGAGACTTCCACGGGGTGATCTCCCCCGTGGTCGGCCTAGTGGGCGTCCTCAACTTCTTCCCGGACGGTGTCACCGGAGGAGGATGAAGACGGAGAGGAGGCGAGGCCAGGGGGCGCTTCACCCCTGGCGGCCGCCCAGCAGGGTGGCGCCCGCCACTAGAGTGGTGGCTGGTGCCTTCCCCGCACCCTCCGGTGGTGTCCCTCCGACATAGGTTCTGTCAGGCAGTACCATCGCTAAAGGAGGCACATCAAGCGCCTCCATGTCGTCGTCGGTTAATGACCGGATGATGGCTTTGGTGGAGGACGAGACAGAACCTTGAGGGTTGTAGGACATGGATTTCCGCGGGGACGACATGGTTTTGGAGGAGGTTTGGCTAGACTTCATGGGTGGATGGAGGAAGAAGAAGGAGTTCTCCTTTTAAGAAGGGGGAAGAAGTGGAGGGATAGGCCTTAGATGAACTAACACTCCCTCATCTTCTCCTTCTTTCACTCTCTCGAGCTCGGGATTGGTTGCCACGTGGAGGGGGGGCCTCTAAACGGCCGCCTAGCGTGGCGGGCGCCAGGGTTTGGTGGCGGCCGCCAGTTGAGAGTGGCGGCCACCACTCCTCCTTCGCCGGGCATCGAGCGGGAGAAGGTAAGCCTCCTAAAATTCAAAGTCCCGAGGTTGAAATGGAATGGTTGGGCCTAAAGAGGCCTTTCTCAGGGTTTTGGATGGACTAGGTGCATGAAGTGGACAAAGGATAAACTGGATCCATCTATTAATGGTCATGGGCATGAGCTACTTCAAAATCAATTATATCAATTTCGTTTAGCTCATTTTTATCAAAGTCATAGAACATTTTTCTTATTTGTCCATTGACTTTGAAGATTTGCCCATCGTCACTTTCTAATGTGACGGCTCCATGGGACGAGGTTGCAACAACCTTGAAAGTCCTTCCCATTTGCTTCGGAGTTTACCATGTCCGAAAAGTCGAACACGGGAGTTAAAGAGTAAAACTTTATCTCTTACTTCGAACTCTTTCTTTTTGATCCGTTTATTGTGCCATCTCTTAGTCCTCTCTTTATAGAGCTTGGCACTATGATAGGGCTTTCTCTCGCCATTCTTCTAGTTCGGAAATTTGCATCTTCCTATTTTGGTCAGCTTGGTCAAGGTCCATGTTCCATTTCTTAATGGCCCAATGAGCTTTGAACTCAAGCTCAACAGGAAGATGACAAGTATTTTCCCATTAACTAGTTAGTATGGGGACATTCCAATTGGGGTCTTATAGGCGGTCCGATAGGCCCACAGAGCTTCGGGTAACTTATGTTTCCATCCCTTTCCCATTTCTTCTACCGTCTTTTGCAAGATATTCTTTATTTGTTTATTGGACGTTTTGGCCTGTCCACTTGTCTGGGGGTGGTATGCCAGTGGCTACATTATGTTGGACTCCTTGACTAGCTAAGAAATGTTGGAAGCTCTTATCTATGAAATGAGGGCCACCGTCACTAATGACTAGTCTAGGAACTCCAAAACGAGGAGGAGAAGATGTTTTCTTTGAACATTTTCTTCGAATGTTAGCATCTGCCGCTCGACAGGGTATGGCTTCTACCCATTTCGGACATAATCCATAGCCACAAGAATGTACTCGGGGTCATAGGATTAGGAAAGGGGCCCATGAAATCTATACCCCAAACATCGAACAATCTCTACTTGAAGATTGTTCACGAGAGGGCATAGCATCTCGGGCACTAATGTTACCATGCTTTTGGCAACGAGGGCAATGTCTCACAAAATTCTTGTGTCCTCGTACATGGATGGCCAATAAAAACCACTTGGCCAATTATTTAGCAGTGTGTTCCAAAAAGCTCCATAGTGTCCCATATCCATGATTCGGCGGAGTGACATTTATCTATTGATTTTTGTTGCTTCTTCTATGGGGACACATTTCTCAAGAGTCCATCTGCACAGACCTTATAGAGATATGGTTCATCCCATATGTGCGTTCTGCTTTGATATAGCAGTTTCTTTTATTCCCCCGGCGGGACATAACCGGGCGACTATAAAATTCACGATGTTTGCATACCAAGGGTTGGTATACTGACTTTTAAAAGGGTATCATCGCGAAGAAAGAACGACATTTATGGGAGATTGTCCGAATTATTGACTTGTAGTCTAGAAAAGTGATAAGCTACTGAATTCTCTACTCCTTTTGTCTTTATTTCCAGGTCAAATTCTTGAAGGAGTAGGATCCAGCGGATCAACCTTGGCTTAGCATCTTTCTTAGTGAAGAGATATTTCAGAGCAGAGTGATCGCTATAAACGATCACCTAGCTCACTAAGTAAGATCTAAAACTTGTCTATGGCAAAGACTACAGCCAAAAGTTCCTTTTCTGTGGTTGCATAGTTTAGCTGGGGGCCAGTCAGGGTCTACTAGCATAAGAAATAGCATAATGCTTCTTATCTTTAGTTTGACCAAGGACGGCTCCCACAGCATAATCACTAGCATCACACATGATTTCGAATGGCAAATTCCAATCTGGGGGTCGGATGATTGGTGCAGAAGTTAGAGCTTTTTCAAATATTGAAAGCTTGTAGACACTCCCGTCAAATTTGAACGGGATGTCTTTGCTAACAGGTTACTTGTTAAGGTCTAGCGATTTGTGAGAAATCCACAATAAACGTTCTATAAAAGTCGGCATGCCCCAAAGAAGCTTCGGATTCCTTTCACATTAGTGGGTGGTGGCAATGTTCAATCAATACATCGATTTTGGTTTATCCACTTCTATCCCACGTTCTGAAATTCGATGGCTAGGACAATTCCTCCTGCACCATGAAGTGACACTTTTCCCAGTTAAGAAAAACTAGGTCCTTCTCTTCACAACGGTGGAGGACTTGTCCAAATTGGCTAGGCAATCGTCAAAGGTTTTCCCATAGACCGAAAAGTCATCCATGAATACCTCCATGATTTGTTCAATCATGTCAGAAGCGTGGACATCATTACACCGTTGGAAAGAGTGCCGGCGCATTGCAAAGTCCAAAGGACATGCGTCTATAGGCATAAGTTCCATACGGGCATGTGAAAGTGGTCTTACTTTGGTCATCTGGATGGATTGGAATTTGGTGATAACCATAATATCCGTTCAGGAAGCAAAAGAAGGAATGGTTTGCCAATCTCTCTAGCATCTCATCTATAAAAGGGAGTGGGAAATGATCTTTCTTTGTGGCTTTATTCAGCTTCCTATAGTCTATACACATCCTCCATCTAGTGACAATGCGTTGAGGGATGACTCTTGTTTCTCATCTTAACGACTGTCATGCCTCCTTTCTTTGGAACTACTTGCACGGACTTACCCATTCACTATAAGGAACTGGATAAATAATTCCCGCGTGCAAGAGTTTCAGAACCTCCTTTTCACGACTTCACGCATAGCGTTATTAAGTCGTCTTGGGGCTCTCTTGAAGGGGGTATCTCAGGATCGAGAGGGATACGATGGGTACAGAGATTTGGACTAATTCCCTTCAAATCTTGGAGTGAATAGCCAAAGACAGATCGGTGTTTTTCTAAGACAAGGGTCAACCTGCGGACTTCCTCTTCAGATAGCTTACTGCTAATGATTACAGGAGTCTCGGGGTCATTGTTTAGAAAAATGTATCTCAGGCCTTCATGCAGAGGTTTTAGCTCTATGGAAGGTCGAGATGGCTTTTCTGATTCGTCTAAGCGAAACGGTTCATCTGTCTCGGCTTCTTCTTCGACAAAGAACTCAGAATCTTCTTCAAAATTAGGCTGAAGCCAACTCATAAAGGGTAGAGGTTCTAGCTTGATCGAGAAGATCTGGTTCTGGTGGTTGTTCGGCAATTGAATTTATGCACGAACGAAAGGTACTGAGTACTCTTTTCCACCGATTTGAGCATTAAAGTGCTTTGACATGGTCCTTGCAAGGCAAGTATGGACCAAGGTTGTCCTAAGAAGACGTCAAAAAGGACTACATCGAAAATGAGAAATCTAAGACCATGTCCGCTCCATCTACTTGGATAGGGACATCTTTAGGATTCCTTCACTTTCCAAGATGTCACCATTTGGGTCTCTTAAACACTGTTTAGTTGGTTGTCGTTGAAGGTCGGGAATGTTCTGGATACATAGTTACTAGCAAGAACATTAATTCCCACGACAGGGTCGAAAAGGCAAAGGCTCTTTCCCCTAATTGACAATTTATTATGCTAGGTACATTATCTATGAGAGGCATGTTTTCTGTTACTTCGGCTTCCATTGTCCACTCATGACTCATGACAGCTGAAAGTTCCAAAAGACGCTCTCGCTATAGATTCCATCAGAAGACTCAGGAAGTGGTTTGTCAGATGGGGAGAGCTTGAACGGAGTAGTTCATAGCATTTCCGTAATCCTCAAAAAAACATCATCCTCTATCTCGCCCAAAAAATCCGGAAGAATTTCTTCCCCAGATGTGGACAGAATAGGCTCCGCTAAGTCCAGCGAGCTAGACTCGGGCTCTTCTTGTTGTTCTACGGTCGAAACTTGAGTTTCTATGACTTCTTCGTCAGGGATTTCATCGGAAACTCCAGTATAAGGAGTATTCTCAAGAATTCTATCAAGAACCTCCTTCCCACCTCGTGGAGAAAGATGAAGAAATGCTCCACCTGACGAATGATCAAGGTGAAGGGCGCTCTCTTTCTCTAAACCGACATAAAAATGTTGAAGGAGCATTGGATTGGGTATGGCTAAATCGGGTCCTGAATTGATTAAATCAATAAAACGGGCCAAGGCTCCCCTAATGTCTCCTTATCATTTTGTCTAAAGGTCCACACTTCTACTCGTAGTTGACCACATCGGTGGACAGGGAAATACATTAAGATAAACTTGGTCCGTAAAGTTCCCTGTCTCCTTGGCACTTTCCACGGTTCGAGCGTGCCATGTTTTAGCTCCTCCCGTCAAAGTGAACGGAAACAGCTTCCACTTGACAGTGTCAGGTGAAATGCCCGAAATGTTCAAACATGCACAGACTTGTCAAACTCACGTAGATGTGTGTAGGGATTTTCTGATCCCGTAAATATGCTCTCCTGAACTTTGTTAATAAGTCAGGGCGCAATTCGTAACTATCGGCATATATAGGTTGTGAGGATGAATGTGGCTCTAATGCGAACTCTTAGGAGCTGCGAATTGGAAGATAGATTGGTTCTCCATAAGGAGAGGCTAAAGATGATCCTAACTCTAGTCTCAAAATAAGCTACCGTCCCCGACAACGGCGCTAGAAAAGCTTGTGACACCTCGGGTGGCACGGAGAAGAAACCGCAAGCGCACGGTTGTCAGTTGTAGCTTTTCACTTAGAGTATTCGGGGGTAGGTCGTACGAATCCACGAGGAATGCGAAGTGATTTGAGAAAAATAGGGGGATAAGGATATCTAGGATAGATGAAGGGGAACGGGCACTACCTACTGGGGTAGATCCTAGTTCTATTAGACTTCTAGTGATTTAAGTCTTTACTAGTGTACTGTGAGCGTACTAGCCTTTACCACTGACTTAGATTGAACGCTAGCATAACGAGCCCTACTGTTAAACTAGACCAACTACGTGGTGGAATTCAAGGCGCACAGGGCTGTCACCACCTGCTTGCTACCACAAAAACTATCCGGGGGCCTAGCCGTATTCCTGGCAATATATAGCCTAAGTACCACACTTAATCTATATATTACTACTACTAGCCCTGTACTAGGACTAGAGCACTTGAAACTAATATCAAGCAATGAAAGAGCACACAAGTACTGAAAATAAATACTTGAAGATAAAATAAATACTAAGTTACCAAAGTTGAAGCGCAGAGCAGAGAGAAGCAGAGGTCTCCGACAACTCCGGAACTCTCTAGACTTCTACTCTTCTCCTCTCTAGCTCTCTTTAGTGAGGCACTCACACTCTCTCTAATCTCTCTAGCATAGCAAGTGTGCTAATCTAACCAAATTGTGAAGACTCATGTGAGCCTCCCCAAATGAGAACTCTAGGGGCCTATTTATAGTGCTAGGAAGCTAGGGGTACTTATATAGTGAAGGGGAGGTCGGTTAGGGTTTACGGGGTGGCGCCCGCCACTAAACCCTAGCGCCCACCACCCCTCTGCCGTCCATTGCAACCGCCATTCATCCATTGGTCCTCACTTCCTCCCCTAAGTCGGTTTGAGGGTCGGTTAGGGTTTTAGACAGGGATTTCCACGTGTCCAAAGCCCACTATCCAGGTGATACTCCTCTTAGCCCTTGGATCAAACCGTCTTAGTGTGCAATGGCCAAGATTTGTGCTTGAGGTGACTCCCACGGATCAATGACGTGGCCTGGGGCACTTTGGGCAAGATGGCCCTGGCGGCAGCCAGTAATACGTGGTGGCCGCCACTACTCAGGCCCAAATGGGCCAGAGTGGCTGGCCTTGCTCCTGGTACACTTGTTTGGCCCAAATTCCATCATTTCTTGCATTAAGATAAGAAACTATGCACATGTGGAAATAGGTTAGTTATAAACCAATTCTTCTACTTTATGTTATTTACCTTGTTTGGGTGAAATGATGGTGGAAATGATGCTTTAAGCACCATCAACAGTGGATACTGATCATGAGTGGCCTGGTGCTATCATGGAGATAACCATGAGATAATGAATTGGAGACCGGACGGGATGTAGGAGCAGCAGAACATGGGTTCTGTGTGCTAGTAGTATTCCATCTGTGTCGCATAGGACCCGTTTCGCGAAGCGCCCCTCAGTCAAATTGAACGCGTCAATCACTTAACGGAGTAGGTCCGAGTACCCCCCCCCCCGTGAAGCCGAGTAAGGTTATTCGAGCCGGTGATGGAGATGTTGATGCCTAACATGCAGGGTCTCAGATGTACCGTGGGCAACAATTCTGAGCAACCTGGCATGGTCCGTGACAGGCAGGGCCTGACTGAACTGGCATGACCGTGGGCAGTTATAGCTTGAGCGACCTGGCAATGAGATAACCCCCGGTGTAGAGGGGCCCATAGGCGTCCCGCGCGTTGTGTTCTCGAATTTCCTGAGTGGCAGCTTACGACTGCCGTAGCCGGACGTGTCGGGCGAGTGTGCGATATTTTATCCCCAGCTGGGTAGGAATCGATTATAATCGCCATCGCTCCTGGACAGTGAGTAATTGACTGTTGTCCGCTACCCATAGAACTTATGGAACTAAAGATGGTTATGAGTTGAATCTGAATGGCTATTGATGAAATAGTCCCTCTTGCTTGATTAAATAGTCAAGTGCTTGTTATAGATCAGGTGTAAACCTAGTAAGGTAGAATTAATTATAAAAATTGTCTGCCAACACCCTAAATTGCGTTTTACTTACAAAAAGCTTTCATGCAAATGGTATTTTTATCCAACCCACATATAGCCTACATGATCCTTGGAGTCTCATTATTCTGATTTATGATGGGTAAGTCTAGCTGAGTACCTTCTTATACTCAGGGGTTTATTCCCTTGTTGTTGCAGATGGACAGTGCTTTTATGGCTACTGTGAGAACTGCCTGTACCCGGTTACGGGTGATGACTAGACCATGGGCATTGTCGCTTCTTATCTTCCCTGATTTTTGCAGGACTTGGTCAGGTTGATGGCACCGTATTTTGACAAACATTGAACTTGTATTCAAAAACTATGTTGCTTCCGCTACCTTTATCAAACTATGTTTGTAATATTGTTCGTACTCTGATGTATTTGAACTATGTGCAACTGTGATGTAACTTGTGGGCATGTACTATGAACTATTACGATCTTGGATAATGTTGAAATGATTAGAAATCCTTGGAGATTTCCGGACTACCGGGTTTGTATGAGCTTAGGTACATGATAATCTTTGCGAAAGCAGAGGTTTTGGTGCTTAATCTGGTATAAATTGGTCGGTGCTGTCACAGCTGGCATCGGAGCATGGTTCAGTGTTACTGTTCATAAGTGTATTTGAAAACCAGTATTTTCTAAGGAATAAAGTGATATTTGCCAACTTATAGTCGTAATAGGATTTGAAAACCCTAAGGATAAAAACTAAGGTGTGCCAGTGATCAGGTCCTTATGCCTAGTTAGGATCTTAGGTGGCTATTTAAGTACTAACTTGGGGTATTGCATCATGTTAAATTTCTGTTGTTTACTGTCTCGTCCATACGACAAGGGTGAAATTGTATGGGTGCTATTCTTTGGAATAGTAATGTATGGATCAGTTTGCCTCTACGCCAAGGTAAGGTGAGTTGTGAGGGCATGACCAAACAAACGTTGGTCTAGGGGGAGTTAGTTGGGAACTGGAACCTGTACACGTAAGCACACAGGTACAAGGGAAGGTATTAATTGTGGGAGTTATGTTATTCCGATGGGTGCATATACTACTTACGTGTATACGGGGTGTACACCTAAGATAGTATTAGATTTAAATTTCAGCAGTGCATACTATTCATACTCTGGGCAGGGCTGAAATGATTTTCTGCAGGTACGCTAACTAGCGAACGTATAGTACGTCTAGTAAACGCTATGAGTGAACGTTGTATGCCACCGTCTAGCCGTTAGATTGTTAGATAGTGGGGACGTATGTTACGTGCATGCATCATGATCATACAAACTTGCATTAATCTTACTTCCTTCCTTAGGATATTTGTCCCGTTTTCTTAATAAAAGTTGTTCTCAACTAATTAAAACCTATGTGGATAAAGTTCTTTCAGTTGGCCCGTACCAAGCGTACCGCCCGTAAGTCAACTGGAGGCAAGAGGCCTAACTGCCTGTTGGGACCATGGACCGCGGAGGGATCGGAGGATTTTCTGGAGGAATTTGGCATGCCTACCATCCTTTGGAGGGTGCTGCACTTGGTTGGATACCAGGAGGGCCAGGAGCCGCAGTACGACTGGCATCACGTGCAGTTTTTGGAGGACCGCTACATGTACACAGTTGAGGTGGACGTGCCCAGCCGTGATGAGCACGACCATGTTTGGAGTCACCCAGTGTTCGCACTACAGGGTAGGACCCCGTGGGGGATGGAGCTAACAGGGTTGCCTATACTGTTCTTCGGGACATTATGGAGGATCAACCCGGAGGTGGTTGCGCAAGCCGTGCTAGCATCTTTCCGACGGTGGACCCTTACCAGTCAGTGTGGCGTTAGCCGGGTGCCACTGTGCTTGAGACCAGTTTCTTGGAGCGAGAGCACTGTGCTGGACCAGCCGGAAGTGCTATGGCTGCACTCATGGATACCTATGGGTGTCTGTCACATAGCTATGACCATTTGGACCACATTCTCATTGAGGAGATGGCTGCACACCACTAGAGTCAGGAGGAGCATATTGCAGAGATAGACCGCCTCACCACGGAGCTAGCTCATATGACTGTTGAGAGGGATCAGGCACGGCAGAGGGAGCAGGATACTGCGCAGCAGCTCAGTGACCAGTAGGGGATGACGACTTTCTTGTCCACGATCATGGCTGAGATCGAGGAGTCTCTTCGAGGTGTATGTCTTAAGGGCATGCGTGCTACTGAGCAGAACAAGCTTCTGAGGCTTCAAGTGGGAGACCTGAAGTTATAGCTTCATCATCTCCAGGACTACAATGATCGCCTGCATGAGGAGATCCATCGCCGAGAGAACGAGAGGAACCCCATGTTTCCTCAGGAGGACCGGGATCCTCGCGCTTCTTCTAGTGGTTCGTCAGATGTCTCGAGCGACGACGATGATGATGGTGCCGATAGAGAGTAGGCTAGATAGCATGTTTAGCGCCTGGTGATCTTTAGTCACATGTCCTTCGCGCTTGATCTTTTTTTGTTATCATGGGTTGGTGTAAGGTCATATGGTGAACCTCTGTGCGCGTGGCGCAAAACTTTGGACAGTCCCATATGTATGGGCACCTGTGGATGTTTTATGTTGACTTTTGCATGTATGTGCTGAGCGATCTTGATATGTGATGCTGTGATGTGGATTGAAATTTATTATGCTTCTGTAATTGTTTGGCGAATTTGTTTTCTGAATAAATTCAGTTTGGTGTGGTTTATTGTTCTCTACAGTGATTGCAACATCACCTAATGATCACTTGGTATCGACATATGCAGATGACGACAACACGTAGTGGAGTTGGCGGTAGTGGTGGTAACGATGAAAACAGGGACAACCGCAATCCACCATCTCCTTCACCAGCCACTACTGAGCAGCTCTTTGCTCAGTTCTTGGGAAATCAGCGCAATATCGAGGCGTTGCTACGTTAGAATTTGGCACAGGGCAACCAGCGCCCTGAGCCGAATCAATACAGCTCTTTGAAGGATTTCCTGGATACCAAGCCGCCCATTTTCAAGGAAGCTACTGAACCTCTGGAGGCAAAGGAATGGCTGCATACCATGGAACAAAAGTTTCGGTTGCTCACGGTCACAGAGGAGCTAAAGGCAGAATATGCCGCGCATTAGCTTCAAGGACCGGTCGGGATTTGGTGGGGACACCATCGTACCACCTATCCTGCCCGTATTCCTGTTACTTGGGAGATGTTCTCGCAAGCTGTCCGAGGGTAGTACATTCCGCCAGGATTGACCCAGATGGAAGGTGGCCGAGTTCATGAGCTTGACACAGGGAACCGCCTCAGTCACAGAATACCACCATATGTTCCTCTTGTCGTTATGCTCCGGAGTTCGTAAACACCGAAGCTAAGAAGATTGCTAGATTCAAAAGAGGGCTGAATACCAAGATGGGAAAGTCCATGGGTACATCATCTCGTATCATTTTCAATGACTTTATTAGTGATTGTCTGATCCAAGAGAATCACAACAACAAGCATGCAGCAGGCAAGGCCCGAAAGAGAACATTGGAGACTGGACCATCTCAACCTAGGGGACCACCAGCTCAACGTTCTCTGTATCGTCCACCCGTGCCTGGAGCTCATTTCAGGCCATCGCAGAAGAAAGGTCAGCAACAATATCAGCGTAACCAGAGGCCGTACAAGATAGCGGCAACTCAAGCTCGAGTTGGTCAAAGCATTTCAACTGGGAACAAGGCTATTACTCATGGTTCGTGCTTCAATTGCAATCAAGAGGGGCACTTCGCAAGATATTGCCCACACCCAAAGAGGCAGCAGGCTAACTATCTCGCGCGTCTGCATAATATGACTGCTGAAGAAGCTCGTGCAGGAGAGCCCATGACTGCCGGTATGTGTCTTGTTAACCATCATCCGGCAGTTGTTTTGCTTGATACTGGATCATCGCATACCTTCATGAGCAAAGCATTTGCACAAAATCATAATCAAGAAATGTCTAAAATGGACTATGGGTTTCGTGTGAGCTCCGTTGGGAGTAGCGTGTTATCTAGACAAATGGTTGTTGTAATGTAACCATCGAATTGGGGGCACAAGTTGGAGCTAATTAGTAGTTTTGCCTGGGCTAAGCATGGATGTAGTCTTAGGTATGAGTTGGATGAGAATGTGGAATGCGGTGTCAGACACTGCTAATAGAACTCTTACCTTATCAGATGGACGAACGCGTAACAAACTTCGTGTATCTCTTCCTCGAGGTGCCGATTTTGTTGACCTATCTTGCACTATGTCCATAGAAGATCTTTCCAAAATTCCAATCATCCGAGAGTTTTCGGATGTCTTCCCGGATGAGTTGCCAGGGTTACCACCCAAGAGGGCAGTGGAATTTGCAATTGAGTTGTTACCGGGAACCACACCAATCTCTAGAAGACCATATCGTATGCCGCCCAATGAGCTAGAAGAGCTTAAGGCTCAGATTAAGGAACTCTTGGGCATGGGGTTCATTCAACCTAGCATATCGGAATGGGGTTGTCCAGCCTTGTTTGTCAAGAAGAAAGATAAATCGTTACAGATGTGCGTGGATTACAGTCCACTCAATGCTGTCACTGTCAAGAACAAGTATCTGTTGCCACGGATAGACATCCTGTTTGACCAGTTATCTAGAGCCAAGGTGTTCTCCAAGATTGATTTGAGATCAGGTTATCACCAGATAACAATTCGACCACAAGATATCCCAAAGACTGCATTCTCTACCAGATATGGATTATATGAGTACCTTGTCATGTCTTTGGATTGACCAATGCCCAGCATATTTCATGAGTTTGATGAACTCGGTATTCATGCCAGAATTGGACAAGTTTGTAGTAGTGTTCATTGATGATATTTTGGTCTATTCAGAAAACCTGGAAGACCATGGTGAACACTTGAAAATTGTTTTGATCAGGCTACGAGAGCATAAACTCTAGGCTAAGTTTAGCAAGTGTGAGTTTTGGATGAAGAGAGTACATTTCCTTGGTCATATCTTGTCAGAAGAAGGAATCTCAGTAGACCCTAGCAAAGTACAAGAAGTAATTGATGGAAGGCTGCTACTTCTGTTGGTGAGATTCGAAGCTTTCTTGGTTTAGCAGGTTATTATCGTCGTTTCATTCCCGACTTCTCCAAGATTTCAAAACCTATGACGAGCTTGTTGCAGAAAAATCAGAAGTATGAATGGACGAAGGAGTATGAAACCGCTTTCCGTACCTTGCGGAAACTGTTGACCATTGCTCCTGTTTTGGCTCAACCAGACATTGAAAAGCCATTTGATGTCTTTTGTGATGCATCGAAAGTTGGTTTGGGTTGTGTCCTTATGCAAGAAGGTAGGGTAATTGCTTATGCATCTCGTCAATTGAGAAAACATGAAGTGAATTATCCTACACATGATTTGGAATTAGCTGCAGTCTTACACGCTTTGAAGATTTGGAGACATTATTGCTCAGTAATGTCTGTAATATGTATACAGATCATAAAAGTCCCAAGTATAACTTCACGCAACCTGAGTTGAATATGAGGCAGAGAAGATGGCGTGAGTTGATTAAAGATTACAACTTCCAAATTCATTATCATCCCGGTAAAGCAAATGTAGTTGTTGATGCTTTGAGTCGGAAATCGCATTGTAATACTCTAAGGTCAATACGGAAGATGAGTTCAGTTAATGCATTCTGCAGTACTACATGACATTGAGTTACATAGCATGTTGGCTGATCAAATCCTTGAGGGGCAGAAGTCAGATAAGGGTATTTATCATATCAAAGAAAAGATGAATACTGCGACTGACCCAGTGAAACATTTTAGAGTTGATGACAATGGAGTCCTATGGTTTGACAAGCGCTTAGTGGTACCTAAGGATAAAGAACTCAGAAATCGGATTATGGACGAAGCACATTTATCCAAGCTATCCATTCATCCTGGAAGTGCCAATCAAGAGTATCAAAATTGCGTCCAAGATTTTGGTGGACTAAGATGAAAAAGGAAATTGCTGCTTATGTGGCTAGATGTGATACATGTTGCCGGGTAAAAGCTATTCATCTGAAACCAGCCGGAATGCTTCAACCATTACCTATACCCGAGTGGAAATGGGAAGAAGTGAGTATGGCTTTTATCACCGGTTTGCCCATTACTCAGAAGGGAAATGACTCGATTTGGGTAATCGTGGATCGTCTTACTAAGACAGCACATTTCATTCCAGTCAAGACCAACTACAAGGCACCAGACTATGCAGAGATCTACTTAAGTCAGATTGTTCGACTCCACGGTGTACCAAAGATCATAGATTCAGATCGAGGACCACAATTTACTACATCATTTTGGGAGAAACTACAAAAGGAGTTAGGTACAGAACTAGTTCGTAGTTCGGCCTATCATCCCCAAACGTCAGGACAAACAGAAAGAGTAAACCAAGTTTTGGAAGATATGTTAAGAGCCTGTGTAATATCAGCAAAAGGTTCTTGGGAGAAATGGTTGCCTTTGGCAGAGTTCGCATACAACAACAATTATCAAGAAAGTATTCAGATGGCACCTTCTGAAGCTTTGTATGGTAGAAGATGTAGAAACACCAGTAAATTGGGTTGAACCGGGAGAACGTCAGTACTATGGAATTGATTTCATCCAAGAAGCAGAAGAACAAGTTAGGACAATTCAACAGCATATAGCAGCTGCACAATCTCAACAGAGGAGCTATGCTGATAAACGAAGAAGACCGCTTGAGTTCAGTGTCAGTGATTACATTTACTTGAAGGTTTCACCTATGAAAGGCGTCAAACGCTTTGGAGTGAAAAGGAAGTTAGCACCAAGATTTGTGGGGCCATATAGAGTTGTAAAAAGAAGGAGAAGTAGCTTATCAACTACAGTTGCCAGAACATTTGAAAGCTATATTCCTTGTATTCCATGTGTCGCAACTGAAGAAGTGTCTTCGAGTACCAGAAGAAGAAGTACAACCCGCCCACATCAAGTTGCAATCCGATCTCACTTACTCCATAAAGCCGCACCGAGTACTTGACGAAAAAGAAAGAGTGACTCGAGGGAGAATAGTGAAGCAATACAAGGTATCTTGGAGTGAGCAAGACGATTGACATGCTACCTGGGAAACGGATGACTCTGTAAGAGAAGTGTATCCACAGTTTTAGAAAGAATGGTTAGTAACTCAAATCTCGGGACGAGATTTCTTTATGGAGGGGAGGGCTGTAACACCCCAGGTGTTAAGCAACTCTAAATGCATAACTTGACATAGCATAAGCATTGCATATGCATCTTGAGTGGTATGTGTGTTAAGTCATTTGCTAGTCTCTGGTATAGCTAATAGATGCTTTGTTTTTCTGAGGAAAATGCCTTAAACCAATGATGTAGATCTTGACAAGAGAAACAACTTTGCTTAAAAGCACTTTTTCAGAAAAGGTTAATTAGTGTTTATTTCTTGCATTAGAAAATCAGGCTAGAAGTGAAATTCAAATTTTCAGGCATAATTTGGACTTGATCCTTAAAGATGATTTGTTCCTTGCAAAATTCTAAGCTACTTTGCTTTTAGGACCTTTTCCTAGTTTGGCTTGGTTTGGGATATATAGGGCAGAAAAGATTTTAGCAAAAACCTCTTTAGTTTAAACCCAGTGGGACCTGCTCGTCAGCCTCTTCTCCTCTTCCCCGCGCGCGCCGCACCGCACCGTACACCGGTGCAAGCGCTGCTGCCACCGCCCGCTCGCCTGCGACCACACAACAAGCAGCAAAACCGCCCGCTCAGCGCCCACCGACTCCACTCACCCGAACAAACCCTCTGTCCCCTCTCTGCTTCGCCACCGTGTGGCCGCCGCTCGCTTGCCAAGCCGCTGCACGGTCGGAACAGCCGACGGGAACCAGCCAGGTTCAATGAACCCAGCGTCCGCACCCGCCTTCGTCTTCTCCACCTCACGCTCGAGTCGGCAGAACCGCTCACTCCCTCACTCGCTCACGCCCTTTGCCATCTTCCTCCTCTGCAAAACAACATCACCATTTCCGCCAAGCTTCGCCGGCCAAATATTCGTCACAAAGAGCACTGCCATTCGATTCCTCCCGCCAACCTCTCCTCCTTAACCTCCTCTTTCACCTTCACGGGTTTGTTGACGGTCCTTAAACACCTGTTTTACCATCAACATTTGAACCTAAAGTCCACCAAAAAGGAATGAAATGTAGTCAAATAGGTTTCAAACTAACCGAATTTCACATGTCCATAGAATTTTATTTGAATGCAGGATTTGAACCAAATTTGGACATTTGGACCCACCAGGAGACAAGCCCACTCAGCAGGGCCCAAATGGGCCTAAGGGGGGTGGCGCCCTCCAGCCCTAGGTGGCGCCCGCACCACTCTAAGTGGCGCCCGCCACTTGGGTTGGCCCAAGTTTCACCCCCTGCCAGGTCACCGATTCGTGTGACCTCCCCAAGGCCAAATCTTGGCCCTTGGTCACTAGGTCAGTGGCATCGGACGGCTCAGGATGGCGTGGCATGGATCAAGGCTGAATGTCGGTTGCTAGGACATGCAACTGACCCAAAACCGCCTTGGACAACCACCTGGATGTCGTTGAAGCAGAGGCGGTTCATCCAACGGCCAGGGGACTGGCGGCCGCCAGTAGGGGATGGCGCCCGCCACCTGACCTAACCCTAGGTCGGTTGGCTGCCCACTATAAGAAACCCCCTCAAATTTGGGCTATAAATACCCCCTGGAGGCACCTCTTCATTCGTACCATGCCACACCAAGCAACACACAAGTACCATCCCAAGCAAAGCAAGAGAAGCAAGTGAGAGTTAGGTTAGAAGCTTAGAGAGCTTTGGCAAGTAGGGTAGCTAGTAGAGAGAGAGTATAGCTCTAGTACCCTCGCTACAGCGCGGCTCTAGTTTAGCACAGCTTAGCCTAAGTCCTTGGCAGAGTATTAGCGTAGAGCTTGCTAAGAGAGAAGCGGGTGCGAGCGACTGGCATCGGAGGTCGGTCGATTTCCCGGCGTATCTGGTCTGGTTTGCTCTCTTGTATCTCAGGTACATTTATCTTTATCTCAGTATTACTTTAAGCATTACTTTCAGTATTACTTTCAGTATTACTTATCAAGTACCTTGAGTGTGACCTAGCTATCCTACAGTTCAATTCACTTAGCCATAGTAGTTAATCTCTAGTGTGCTTAGTGATTGATCTTTCCCAATAGGTTGCTTAGTAGTTTAGTGTTTATCTTATTAAGTCAAGTATTCTCTGACGTCCGCAAGGGTGTCTCTATTCAAAGCTAGGGTAGAGATAGTTAGAATATAGTTTAAGCGTGGTGCTTAGTTATAGACTTACCTTCAGATACGGCTAGACCCCCGGATAGCTGTGGTAGCAAGCAGGTGGTGACAGCCCTGTGCGCCTTGAATTCCACCACGTAGTTGGCCCAGTTTGACAGTAAGGCTTGTTGTGATAGCGTTCAACCTAAATAAGTGGTAAAGGCTAGTACGCCTTGATACTTGACAAGATAGGAATAAAACTATACCCAACTTAGTTGCTTTATTGTCTTTTGCCTGCCTTGCTTCGTAAACTATCTTGCTTCGCAGTTATCTTGCTCTGTGGTTATCTAGGAGTAGTTATCAGTAGCTAGTAGTTATTAGTTAGTTATCCTTAGTTATCATATTTCCCTTCATTATATATATCTATTTATCCACCTTACCTTAGCCATCCATTTCATCCTTACCTATCCACCCATATATTCTTTCTAGCCTCTCTTCTCCCCTTTTCCCTTTTTCTCTTTTCTTCGACTCTCATCCCCTCCTTGACTCAACTCATACACCACCCTAGCCTTCCCTTGGGATCAAATAAATCGACACCTGGTACTCCAGGCGAAGTGCTACTACGATAGTTCTGTGCGCTTGCAGAATCTCCTCCTTGTAGATTGCATTCTCGCTAGCTAGCTCCTACTAGTGTCGGGACTGACAACCCAGCTTGGCATTAGTAGATAGCTACTTTAGTTACCCTCTCCTAGGTGTAGCTAAGAACTACCAACAAGCATTTCTGGCGCCGTTGCCGGGGATAGACTCTATAGTCTACTCCTAGTAACAACGTTAGCAAGTGCCAACAAGCATTCCTGGGCCGTTACCGGGGATAGTTGCCTAGCACTATCTTTAGTAAAGCTAAGAACTACCAACAAGCATTTCTGGCGCCGTTGCCGGGGAAGGCAATCGGTGTGTCGGTTGAGTCCGTGTCGAATTTATCTTCGCTTAAGCTCCCGCTTAGCGAATCCCATCTTACCCCATTCTTTCTTCTTTAGTTCTTCTTATCTTTTTCCTTCATCTTCTTTCTTTCTTATCTCGTTCTATCTTCACGATGGCCAACAAGACCATTCATCAATTTTCTGCTCCCTCTGCCGCTAATGTAGCGATAGGACCAGACGTGATCGATGCCAACCTCAATTTTGAGTTGAAACCGGCTCTGATCACGATGGTCCAAGCTAGCCCGTTCTGTGGCAAGGCTCATGAGGATGCCAATGCACACCTCCAACAATTTTTGGAGATTTGCGGCACCTTCACCATTAAGGGGATAACCCAAGAAGCCATCTGTCTTCGTCTCTTTCCTTTCTCTTTGCTAGGAAAAGCGAAGCAATGGTTCTATACCGATCGCAACGCTGTAGACACATGGGACAAGTGTTCCAATGCTTTTCTCGCCAAATTCTTTCCGATGGGCAAGACGAATGCTCTTCGCAACAAAATCTCCAGCTTTACGCAACAAGCCGAGGAATCTATTCCCGAGGCTTGGGAGAGGTTGCAAGAGTATGTCGCTGCTTGTCCGCACCATGGTATGGAGGACTGGCTATTGATCCAGAACTTCTACCATGGCCTAACCCCACTCTCTAGAAGCCATTTGGATGCCGCCGCCGGCGGTGCATTCTTTTCTCTGAATGTTGCAGATGCTAAGGCTCTCATAGAGAAGATGGTGTCAAACCAAGGATGGAATGACGAGAGACTGCAGCCCGTAAGCGAGGTATGCATTCCCTTAAGGAAGCCGACATGATCGTGGCCAAGATGGACCTGCTGGCAAAGAAGCTGGACAGCTGTGAGAAGATGAACCAACAGAGAGAGTGTCCAATCTCTGGAATCCTACATGACTTGTGAAGTCTGTGGAGAAACCGGACATTCTGGGAGCCACTGCCCCGAGCTACATGAAGATTTGAACTTCATCAACAACAACAACGGTTTCCGTCAACAAATCAAGGATGGAATCAGCACTCCAATTCTCAAGGTAACAATTCATTCCCTCGCTCTAATTTTCATAATTCTGATAATTTCTCATTCTTGAAGAATTTAGTTTACTCACAAGGTAAAACTACTGATTTCTTGAAAGAGAGATTAATGTCGAATGATAAAATTCTTGAGAATATAAATGCTAAATTGGAAGATTTCTCATCTGCTCTGAAAAATCAACTTAGCTTTAATAAGATGTTAGAAACCCAATTAGCTCAACTTGCTGCTATCATACCATCTTTTGAACCTGGCAAAATTCCTGCTAAACCTGACATGGAAACTGCAAATATGGTTGAAAATAAAATATTTTAACTATTATGAAGATCAAACCATGACTGTAAAAAAGGGTGATCCTGGTAGTCCCATAATTAGATGCTCAATCTTTGGTGAAGTCTTTAAAAATGCCATGTGTGATTTAGGATCGAGTGTGAACATTTATCTAAAGATTTCTATGAAAACTCGTTCTTTCCACCCATGTCATCCACATCTGCCTATGTTGTGCTAGCTGATCAATCCACTTGCTATGTAGAAGGAATAGTTAATGATTACCTGTTCATATTAGAGGCTCCTATGTTCCTGCTGATTTCATAATACTAGATATGGGAAATAGAAAAGATGTGCCTCTAATCTTAGGTAGACCCTTCTTGAACACTGTTGATGCTGCATATATGTGGGAAGTGGTAAATTCAAATGACATTAGGAGGGAGGAAGGAAATATTCTCCTTCTCCCGTGGCCCCGCATATGCCGCTAACATGCAGGAAGCAAAACCCTTCGTACCAAGAAGAGGCGCCCAAGAACAGGGTGGAGCAGAAAGAGAGAACCACCTCCTCCTGAAGTTGTGTGATTCACATAACAAAGGAGAGGTGCCAAAAGAAGAAGAACCAGATGGAGTACTAAGAGAAGAAGTGCCCAAGGAAGAAGATCCACCCGATAAGGATGAAACTCCATGGACCTAAGGTATGGTTTTACTTTTAATTTCCCTTCAATTTTCCCTTTTTTGAATAAATAACATATGTCATGCATGAAACTAAAAAAAAATCAGTTATCATTAGTTTATGCATAGGTATATGTTAACTTAGTTAGAATAATAAAATATCATAATAGGATAGTTTCCCTTTCACAACATTAGATAGTTTCCCTTTTAATAAAATGAGAACAAGAGCTCCGACTGAGACGAAGAAGATCTTTCACCAAGCAAGAAGCCAGCTTGGGGGAGACTCCCGCTCCGATAAGGTATGTCTCAAGCCTACACTTTACATTCAGTTCTTAAATTCTATATCTTTTGAATGTCACATGCTTGCCTAAATAACCACTCCATGAATAAAATTGATAAAATCTGCTTAAACAAGTTGAAACCTGAATAAGATTTGAAATATGTCATGCAAATGCTATTGTTATGGTTTGAATAACTGGTTATCTAAGTTGTAGCTTTTGTGGGTTGCACATGCTTTAACTGAAATCATGCTTAGTGAATAAAGTTAGTAAGAAATGGAGTAATTCTTTAAACTTGCTAAAGTGTGAAATTAGGACCTAATCTGGAGGATTTCTTTTAAAAAATTATGAAAACCTTGCTAAAAGTTCCTCCTAGATTTTATCCCATCCCACCACCAGCCAAATATTTGTTAGTCATTAGTCAAAACCACAAAGAGCTTTGTTTGTGTGAGCTTTGTTAGACCTCATAGATCTTAGTAGAGAAGCTTATCATATCTTTTGAATCAAGATTCACGTACACCCACCATAATTGCCTACTTTCCACTTTGGAAGTTTGCAACCACCAAATAAATTGCTTATTCTCTACACCGGAGATATGCAATACCCTGCCAAACATCCCATTGCTAGCCTTATGCTATTCCTACACTGGGAATAAGCATTTCTCCCTCTTCCCCTTTTCATTTCAAAAATCCTTTCCTATAGATGTCTGGGGAAATCTAGAGCTAAAGAGAGAGAGAGAAAAATGAGCAAAGTAGCTCAAGAAAGGACTATGTCCTGAAGAAAAAAAAGTGAGCAAAGTAGCTCAAAGAGGACTATGTCCTAAGAAAATGTGAGGACACATCTTTTGTCTACTCACTATGTATCCAAAAAAAAGAGAGAGAGAGAATTATCATTAGCTCTAGACCCCAGAAATTAACTAGGAAGGATTATGAAATATCTCTCTATACACTTCCACATAACCACACATGCACATCTTGATCAATTTTTATGATTTGCTGCTCCTTATGATCTGAGTGTCTAGCTTAGCAATAAACATCAGGCAATTTGCTCATGGTTCTTAGCCTACCTATAACTCCACATATCATTCTTTAGAAATAGGAGAGGCTACATTTTGGCCTAAGTGAGGATTTAAACACCATTGAGTGATTGAGTGAATCTTGGAGGACTTAAGCAAGTTGTTATCTTTTGAAAACCTTGAAAAACCTCCAGACAGAATCCTAGTCAAACCTAAGCAAGATAAAAGTTTCCTATCTACTGCTTTATTTCACTCTTGCATGTTTGAAGTGAAAAGCTATAAGCCCCACATTGCTATGATTAATGATATATGCTAAGTTATTTCTCACTATACAATATGCACTTGCAGACATCTTAAGTTGCTATCCATTTCATGCTCAATGCTTAAACCGCATTGTTGCTCGAGGACGAGCAACAGGTTAGCTTGGGGGAGCTTGTTGACGGTCCTTAAACACCTGTTTTACCATCAACATTTGACCCTAAAGTCCACCAAAAAGGCATGAAATGTAGTCAAATAGGTTTCAAACTAACCGAATTCCACATGTCCATAGAATTTTATTTGAATGCAGGATTTGAACCAAATTTGGACATTTGGACCCACCAGGAGACAAGCCCACTCAGCAGGGCCCAAATGGGCCTAAGGGGGGTGGGCCCGCCACCCCTAGGTGGCGCCGCCACCTCTAAGTGGCGCCCGCCACTTGGGTTGGCCCAAGTTTCACCCCTGCCACGTCACCGATCCGTGTGACCTCCCCAAGGCCAAATCTTGGCCCTTGGTCACTAGGTCAGTGGCATCGGACGGCTCAGGATGGAAGTGGCGTGGATCAAGGCTGAATGTCGGTTGCTAGGACATGCAACCGACCTCCAAACCGCCTGGACAACCACCTGGATGCCGTTGAAGCAGAGGCGGTTCATCCAACGGCCAGGGGACTGGCGGCCGCCAGTAGGGGGTGGCGCCCGCCACCTGACCTAACCCTAGGTCGGTTGGCTGCCCACTATAAGAACCCCCTCACTCATTTGGGCTATAAATACCCCCCTGGAGGCACCTCTTCATTCGTACCATCCCACACCAAGCAACACACAAGTACCATCACAAGCAAAGCAAGAGAAGCAAGTGAGAGTTAGGTTAGAAGCTTAGAGAGCTTTGGCAAGTAGGTTAGCTAGTAGAGAGAGTATAGCTCTAGTGCCCTCGCTACAGCGCGGCTCCTAGTTTAGCACAGCTTAGCCTAAGTCCTTGGCAGTATTAGCGTAGAGCTTGCTAAGAGAGAAGCGGGGGTGCGAGCGACTGGCATCGGAGGTCGGTCATTTCCCGGCGTCTCTGGTCTGGTTTGCTCTCTTGTATCTTAGGTAATTATCTTATTCAGTATTACTTTAAGCATTACTTTCAGTATTACTTTCAGTATTACTTTATCAAGTACCTTGAGTGTGACCTAGCTATCCTACAGTTCAATTCACTTAGCCATAGTAGTTAATCTCTAGTGAGCTTAGTGATTGATCTTTGCCAATAGGTTGCTTAGTTAGTTTAGTGTTTATCTTATTAAGTCAAGTATTTGCTCTGACGTCCGCAAGGGTGTCTCTATTCAAAGCTAGGGTAGAGATAGTTAGAATATAGTTAAGCGTGGTGCTTAGTTATAGACTTACCTTAGATACGGCTGGACCCCCGGATAGCTGTGGTAGCAAGCAGGTGGTGACAGCCCTGTGCGCCTTGAATTCCACCACGTAGTTGGCCCAGTTTAACAGTAAGGCTCGTTGTGCTAGCGTTCAACCTAAGTAAGTGGTAAAGGCTAGTACGCCTCGATACTTGACAAGATAGGAATAAAACTATACTCAACTTAGTTGCTTTATTGTCTTTTGCCTGCCTGCTTCGTAAACTATCTAGCTTCGAGTTATCTTGCTCTGTGGTTATCTAGGAGTAGTTATCAGTAGCTAGTAGTTATAGTTAGTATCCTTAGTTATCATATTTCCCTTCTATCATCTATCTAGTTATCCACCTTACCTTAGCCATCCATTCATCCTACCTATCCACCCATATATTCTTTCTAGCCTCTCTTCTCCCTTTTCCCTTTTCTCTTTTCTTCGACTCTCATCCCCTCCTTGACTCAACTCATACACCACCCTAGCCTTCCCTTGGGATCAAATAAATCGACACCTGGTACTCCCAGGCGAAGTGCTACTACGATAGTTCTGTGCGCTTGCAGAATCTCCTCCTGGTAGATTGCATTCTCGCTAGCTAGCTCCTACTAGTGTCGGGACTGACAACCCCGCTTGGCATTAGTGTTGGTAGTTCTTAGCTTCACTAAAGATAGTGCTGGGCAACTATCCCCGGTAACGGCCCAGGAATGCTTGTTGGCACTTGCTAACGTTGTTATTAGGAGTAGACTATAGAGTCATCCCGGCAACGGCGTAGAAATGCTTGAAGCAAGACTGGTCACTATACCTAAAGGAGTGGAGCTAAAGCAGCGTTTAATAATGCCAAGTGGGGTTGTCGATCACCGACACTAGTAGGAGCTAGCTAGAGAGAATGCAATCTACCAGGAGGAGATTGCAAGCGCACAGAACTATCGTAGTAGCACTCGCCTGGGAGTACCAGTGTCGATTTATTTGATCCCAAGGGAAGGCTAGGGTGGTGTATGAGTTGAGTCAAGGGGGGATGAGAGTCGAAGAAAAGGAGAAAAGGGAAAAGGGGAAAGAGAGGAGATGAAAGGCTAGAAAGAATATATGGGTGGCTAGGTAAGGATGAAGTGGATGGCTAAGGTAGGGTGGATAAGTAGATAGAGGGTATAGGATAACTAGGGTAACTAAGATAACTAAACTACTAACTAATCCTAGATAACTAATCCTAGATAACTACAAAGCAAGATAACTACGAAGCGAGATAGTTTCGAGCAAGGCAGGCAAAAGACAATAAAACAACTAAGTTGAGTATAGTTTATTCCTATCTGTCAAGTATCGAGGCGTACTAGCCTTTACCACTTACTTAGGTTGAACGCTAGCACAACGAGCCTTACTTTAAACTGGGCCAACTACGTGGTGGAATTCAAGGCGCACAGGGCTATCACCACCTGCTTGCTACCACAGTTATCCGGGGGTCCAGCCGTATCTGAAGGTAAGTCTATAACTAAGCACCACACTTAACTATATTCTAACTATCTCTACCCTAGCTTTGAATAGAGACACCCTTGCAGACGTCAGAGCAAACACTTGACTTAATAAGATAAATACTAAACTAACTAAGCAACCTATTGGCAAAGATCAAACACTAAGCTCACTAGAGATTAACTACTATGGCTAAGTGAATTAATCTGTAGGATAGCTAGGCACTCAAGCAATCAATCAAGTATACCACTCAATACTGATAAGTAGAATAAAGTAATACATGCAAATGATGAACTAGAATATAGTAAGTGCTTGAGTACACAAGAGCAAAACCTGAACTGGAGATGAAGGAAGACTCTTCCCAGCTCCAGAGCCGATCACTCGCACGCCTCTACTCTTGAGCTAACCCTTGAGCAGCGCTACCGCGAGGGCGAAGATGCCTTGCTCTACTAGCTACCTACCTGCCTAAGCTCTCTAAGCTTCTACCTAACTCTCACTTGCTTCTCTTGCTTTGCTTGGAATGGCACTTGGTGTTGTGGTGCGTGTGTGTGTTATGAATGAAGAGGTGCCTCCAGGGGGGTATTATAGCCCCAAATGAGTGAGGGGGGTACTTATAGGGGGCAGCCAGCCGACCTAGGGCTAACCCTAGTGGCGGGGCCAGCCCTAGGTGGCGGCCGCCACCTCCCTCACCGTTGGATGCACCGCCTTGGCTTCAACGACATCCAGGTGGTTGTCCAAGGCGGTTTGGAGGTCGGTTGCATGTCCTAGCAACCGACATTCAGCCTTGATCCACGCCACTTCTGTAACACCTCTGGTGTAACACCTCTGGTGTTTAAGCTAAATAAAACCTGACATGTCATCATGAGCATGGAAAGCATTCATGTAGTAACACTAATGATGAATTTACAATTTGCTTAGAACTTGATCTCAAGTGCATCATGTGTGTGTTTAAATTCTGTTTTGCTCATTTGATGTGTGATGCTTAGGGTGTCATAGTGGCTGAATTCTAGAAAGAATAAGATTATAGGGTTACATGGTTCATGAAATCACAAGTCATTATAGTGGCCCTATGATAAAGACTATGATCCAAGTGGAATCTGGACATGGCCCTAAAAACAAAGTTGTAGATACTAATGAATGGAACAACCTTGGTATATAAAGTTAACGTGGATTCTGCACAGGATTTGAATTGAAACAAATTGTTTTTTTAAACCCTAGAATCTACCATTGAACTATAGCTTTCAAACCCTGAGAATCTGACCTGGTCCTTAAATAAAAGTTGTAGGAAATCATAAATGTGACAACTTTCATGTTCACAGAATTTGAACTTCTTTAGAAAATTTAAAGTAATTTGAGAATTCAGTTGGGGGCAGATTTGAATTCAAACTATAATTCAAAAACTAGGCCAAATTGGAACATAGTTCTTTAAGCAAGTTTGTAGATCACAAAATTCTGAGCAACTTTCATTCTTACAGATTTTGCACTTTAGTTCAAAATGTTGGCGCAATTCAAAAGGGGGCAAGCTGCACTGTGGCTACAGTTCAAGGAGCCTTGCATGGCGTCCACGACGGCCACCACACGCCGTGGCGTCTTCCGGCGCCGACACGCCGCCTCCACGCGCCAACTCATGCACGCGCATGCGCAATGCATTGGCACACCGTCCGCACACTCCCTCGCCTATAAAAACCTCACCGTTGCCGCACTCCTCTCCTCTCTTCTCTTGTTCTCCGCCGGTGAGAGCAGTAAGTTTTCGGTGGCGAAATTCGTCACCGACGAGCTTCCACCGTTGCCACCAAACCATTCCCGAGTTCCGCCACAACCCCACGAATTTCTCCACCCGCTGAATCGGACTCCAGTCACCCACATTGCCCGGTCCGACCGTTTCTTCCCCATCTCCGGCAAGCAGCCGTCGCGAGCAGGTTCACCGTCGCACGGTAAGGCCAGGGTTCCCAGATCAATTCACTTGCGCAAATAGCTTCGCCATGACTCACTCTCTCTGGTCGGCTCGACATCCGAGTTCCTACCACGCAGGTTCGCCGGAACAGCGCCGTGACGCCATCACCGCCACCGTCGACCCCAAACTCCGAGCTTCTCCGGCCGTGACAGCTTGAGTTCTAACCCTAGGTGAGCTCGCTGGTGCTCCTGCTTCTCTCCGTTTTGAACTCTACAGCGCTTAAGCCGCCGGAACACCACCGCACCGCCATGAACGGCGGAGCCGAGCCGCCATTCTCGTGGCCGAGATAGCTCCGGCTAACCTAACCCTAACCGACCTCACCAATGGTTTCGCGATGTCGGGAAACATGTGTAGCTAGTCTTGGTCGGGTCACTAGCCTTGCCGCCGACGAGTTGGGCCGATAGTCAACGCCGCCGTTGCGGAGTCACGCTCCGTGCGCGCGCACCGGTCAAGGTCGAGGTCGAGCCAACCATTTCTAACTCTTACTGGGCTCGGCCCAGTTCGACCCTTAGCCTCAGCCTCAGCCGGCCTAACTTAGCCCTCCTTCTCAGCCTCGCCCGAGGCTGGCAAGCCTTTCCTCCGAACCTCGAAGTCGAGCCTGAACTCGAAGTCGAGACTAAACCCTCGAAGTCGAGCCTAATCCTCGAAGTCGAGCCTGAACCTCGAAGTCGAGCCTAAACCCTCGAAGTCGAGCCTAATCCTCGAAGTCGAGCATAACCTCGAGTCGAGCCTAAACCTCGAAGTCGAGACTAAACCTCGAAGTCGAGCCTGAACCTCGAGTCGAGCCCGAATTCGCGTCTCGCCCGAGGCTGGCAAGCCTTTCCTATCTGACCCTCGAGGTCAAGCCTGAGCTCGAGTTCGCACCCCGCGCCGCTGGACAAGGCCGAGGCCGGCCTGGCGACCAGTCCCGCTTGTCAGTGGCTTAGCGTTAGGGGTTTTTCATTTTTCGCATGTGAATAGTGCAGCAAATTGTTATTTGTGCTGTCTTTTTACTATAGCTCCTAAAAACATGAAATTTTTGTGTATCCTCTCTGAGATGTGAAGAAAAATTGTAAAAATACGAAACTTTGAATTTGGACAAGTTTACTGGGTATTAAAATAGTCAAATAATTAACAAAATGCACTTTGAATAATTTCTATAGACTGTTCCTGAGGTCCAAAAATTGTGAAACCAATTTTACAGTACTTTTTAACACCATAACATATCTCTGATAAAAATTTGAGCCTCTTTCGTTAAAATAAATTTAAGCCCTTATAATTAAACCTTTAATTAAACAATAGGTGTTGATTGATTTAGTTAATTCTAACAATTTTGTTTCTGCTATCATATTGTCACAGGTTTGTAGTATTTTTGTATACCTAGCTGCTCCTAAAATTTCGTAATTGTTGGATGAATATTCGGGAGTTATGTTCTGTTCAAATCTGGGTATGTGATGCTGTCCAGAATCTGGACAGTTTGTGAAAACTAAAATGTTTGGGGTATTTTACTTGTGAATCTGATCTGATGTATTACAAGAAAGTTGTAGAGGATTTATGTGCTTTCAAGAAGGGTATTCATGTAGATTAATATTTATGAGCTCCAGATATGATCTGTGAAAGTAGTATTTCTTGCTGTATTGCAGATATGTCTCTGGAAAGTAGTTTGAATCTGTCCAGAATCTGGACAGGTTTAACCAAATGATTGTTTGGTCCATAAGATCCTGGAATTAGCTGTTGTGTATTATAGAAAAGTTGTAGAGAATTAGTTAAGCTTTCCAGATTGTCCTGAATCACCAGAATAGCTTTCTGTAGCTTCCGGTTATGGTAGAAACAAGTTGGTACATGAAATCTGTTCGGCTTATCGTTATACAAATTTTTTCCAAAATGTGATGTTTATTAATATTAAATATGAGGTTGTTTGCTGCCTGTACTCTTCTATTTGTAGTGTCCAGTATCAAGCATTCTTCATATTCGCATCACATGCATCTATAAGCTCGTTCGTATATTGCGTTTAGAAACAGAGGTGAACAAGGAGCAACCGGAGATTGCAGCTAGTGAAGAAACCGGTATTCTACGAATGGATTGTATCTGTGGGGACGAGCCTGAAGAAGAACCCAAGGCAAGCCACGGTGCATTTGCCCCTACCTTGCAATTTTCAAATAATATACTTGTTGATAAAATTTGTGCATTAGGGTTATGTGGCAGAACCGCCCAATAATGTGGCCCACCTGCACACGTCATCGTCATACGGAGCCCAATGACTGTGCAAATGAAACACGTTACTGGAATGATCCGTCGGGTGTCCCTGCGGAGACCCCGAATTATCCACGAGCCACAGGACCATCATCATGAAGGTTGGATTAATCACAACATTACAACAGTTGATACAAAATACCATCGGAGTGCGAAAGCAAGATAGATAGACTTTACAAATTATGAAGATGTTACTTTTACATAAAAATAACTGGTGTTGCGGAAGTAGAGTAGTATTACAGAACCACACTTAGGCGGAGTACCTAAGTTGGAGATGAGGAACAACCAGATCACGTCAAGCCCACTGACATGATTAGGATCAACGCCACCTATTAGAAACCTGCAACAGGGGTTAACAAACCCTGAGTACTGGGGTACTCAACAAGACTTACCCGACAAAGAAAAAGGGGAGGAGACTCAGGAATGAAAGGCTTAGGTAAGGCTTGAACAAGATCGAGAAATTTGCAGAAAAAGCATTTTGTAAAACTTGTTGTTATTTTGGAAAGGTTCAAGTATTCCTCAGTTCTTCATCATTCATGATTCATTTTACATTTCAAAACATTCCTAGTTGAGAACCACTCTCCGTTGACAGTCAGTGGACCAAGTCTCCATAACCGAGGAGCAACGTTAATCCGGATAAAGAATACTCAGCTGAGGATCCCTATTCACACTGCATATGTAGCACCCAAGCTTGCATATGCCAACTCGTCTTCCACGATTCCTCCAAGATTGGGCCCGGTCCTACGCCACCCGGAAGTACAGTACACCACTCCAATCCGGGCCTCTAACCCACGTGGGTACATGCTACTCCGCCATCTCTCCACTCCCAGTGCGCGGTTGTCGGTCCAATAATGGATTTCTCGGAGCCAGAGCTTTCCGTAGTATGTGAATAGTTACAAGTCTTGACCAGCAGGCCCCCATACGGATGGTCCCTACATTTTCCAGCCAGCGACAAGCACCTCGGGACTCTAACCCAAGAGTACAGGTCCTGTCAGTTTTTCAACCCTGTCCCGGTCGGTGTCAACTGCTGAGTCCCGGACTACAACATGACGGCACCGTACGCAAGGACAACCTCTTCTCGACAATGACCACATGCTAGCTAGGCAAGCAGCCATCGAACGGGAAGTAAAACCAAATCCCATAAAGTTTCTTTCAGTGATCACACTTTTGAAATTGGCATTTTTGCAAATCTATTATATAGCATCACTAAGCATTTTGCAAATAGTTTTTTAAAACAAGGCGGGTGGATCCTTTGGTGGAGGTAAATAATGCAGGAGGCAATAGGTCATCACACAACTCCTATAACCTAATGCAGTAATTTAACTCAAAAGCATTTAAGGAAAACATTTTATAAATGGAAGGGTTAAATGCACCGGGGCTTGCCTTGAATGGCAAAAAGGACGGACTCGGGGTTGGTGGTGTAGGTGTCGGAGCTCGGGGTTGCCTCGGGGACAGATCCTTCGGTGGCTACCTCGACTTCAGGGCCTTCTTCCTCGGTCACTATACGTATGCAATGATGCATGCACATGAGTATGCTAGTATGAACAAAGTGCAGGATAAAACTAGAGTACAGTTTTGCAAAGAATAAGTGGTTGTTAAAGTGGACAAAAGATTACTTAACCCTTTCTAGCAATATTAGCTAACTTTATTAAGCAACTTTTATATGACTTAAGAATCATCACAAGGCATCACAAACATCATAGACCAGAGGGGTATGGGTCTATGAACATCAAACAATCCAAAGATCACATCATCAAACACTTATTACCAACACTAATCACTTTTTCTATTTTCCTAAATTAATTAAAAAGGTCATTTTATGAAGTTGCTCCAAAATTACCAAATTAATCACATAAGTTAATTATGGCATAAACAGATGGTAAAACAAATTTCATAATTTTGGAGGTCATTAAGGTGCTCAAATAAAATCAGACATTAATTAGCAAAAGGCACTATTTAACAATTAAAATAAAAGCTCAAAAATCAACTTGCTCCAAAAGACTTCAAAATTTACCAGAGGTTCAGCATGTCATAAAAAGGTCACAAAAATTTGTCTCATGATTTTTGGAGTTATAGAACATACTCCAAAAATACCAAACCTTCATTTTTCAATTAAAAGGGGAATTTACATTTTTCATTGCACAAACATTTCATTTATAATTTATAATTAGATGTCTAAAATTTCAGATTTTATGACAGAATAAAAAAAGAAAACACATCTCAAAAGAAAGAAAAGAGGAGTTCGAATCAAAAATAAGATTCGGGGCTAAAACTGCACAAACTCAAGCATATAAATACTTCGAGCATAAAGAGACCACAAAATTTCAGAATTTGGATGCACACAGATCAACAAAAAAGAGAAACAGAACACTCACTCTCAGCGAAAAGAGCACGGGCTCCTTCTAGGCCGGGCTCGGCGATCGCGGGGCTCGGGCGAAACGCGCGGGGCTCGGTCGAGACGGGAGCGATAGCTTCGTCCGAGGCCTGGCCCGAAGGCTCGGGCGAGACGGAGAAGTAAGCCTCCGTCCGAGCTTGGGCTCGGCGAAGCGGAGGGATGCGCTCGCCGAGGCTTGGGCTCGGGCGAAGCGGAGAGGAATCAGAGACCGAAGGCTCGGATGCTTACCACGTGTCGGAGGCAGGGCTCGAGGGTGAGGCTCGACTCGTTCTCGAGGGTGAGGCTCGGCTTTTGCTCGAGGGGTGAGACTCGGCTTGTGCTCGAGGGTGAGGCTCGGCACGCTCGAGGGAGAAGACGACAGCGGCGGCGCTCCGGCGATCCGGCGGTCCTGCGCAGCATACGCGACCGCAAGGGCCGGGTTAGAGTCGCGCGAAACCGAGGAACACGACACGGGGGTCGGGAGAAGGTATCTGTGGCCGGAGGGGAAGTATTTGACGAACCGAGTTCGCCGGGGTACCGTCGGAGATTGGGAAGATGGAGTTACGCCGGGCAAACGGAGGCGGGGAAGGTGAAATTGAAGGGTGGGAAAGCTTCACGAGCTCACGGCGGAGCTTTCGGGCTAGCTGGTGGAGAGGCGGAGTGTCTGGAGTAGTCTGGCCACGGTGGCGGAGGTGGATGCGGAGGTCGAAGCTCCGGCGGCTTTATATAGCCGCGGCTATGGGACGGTAGAGAGCGCGGGGGTGGGTGGATAAGCTCGGCGAGATCGTGCGCACTCGATTGCGCTCTGGCGGGAAGGACGGCGTGCAGCCGGGGCTCGGGCGCGTTCGCCGGCGACGGCCACGCGGCGGCGACGCGGGGGAGGGCAGTGGGACGGGGCGGAGGTCAACTGTGCGCGTGCGGGTGCGAAAGAGATGTCGCGGGCGCGGGCGACAAGTCGGGGGCGGCGTGCGGCTGCCAGGCGCGCGTGGCGCAGGCGGCGCTGTCGCGCGGCCATGGCCGGGGCCCCCTAGCTGTAGGTGGAAGATGAACAGGCTAGGTCTTAGGGTTTGACTTTTTGGCTGAACTCTGGATTTTGCAAAAATCTCCCAAAATTTGAACTGTACGACAAAAACTCAAAACACCAAAGTTGTTCAGAAAAAAGAGATCTACAACTTTGTCAATATGAATATTTTCAAATTCCAAAAAGTTTTGAACTACATTCAAAAACAGAAAAGGGAACACTTTTCAAATTTGATTCAAATCAAAATCACTTTGGATTTCAAACTGAAACTTGAAAATCTTGATATATGAAAGTTGTTCCATTTGACAAAACCTATAACTTTGCTAATATACACTTTCTCTGAAACTCAATAGTTTTTGAATAAATTTTTAAAACTGAAAAGAGGACAAAAACTGGAATTTGAATAAATTTGAAATTACTTCAAATTTTATATAGAAACATGGAAATCTGTAAATACCAAAGTTGTTCCTCTAGGTCAGATTCACAACTTTGCTTTTTGAACCAATTCAAAATTTTGAATTTTGAAAAAGTTATCAAAAAGGGAATAAATCCAGGATTTGGGAATTTAGGGTTTTGCAAAAGGAATATTCAAATCAAATCTGATTTTTTGAACTTTGATCAAAGCAGCAAACATCAAGGCACTAAATTTGAACAAGAATTACATAGAACTAGGCACAGAGGTGAAATTACCATTTTGCCCCTATAGGAAGAAGTGGGCTAATAAGGGTTTTTGCAATAGAGGTACATCACATAAAATGATACACTAAGCAAATGCATACACATGAAATCATGATCAAGATGATTAATGATGCTAATGATGATATGTCAAGTTAATTACATGCTTAAACACCAGAGGTGTTACAGTCTTCCCCCCTAAAAGAAATCTCGTCCCGAGATTTAAGAAGTGCTTTAAAGGCTAGGGTTGAGTAATGGAAAAGGAAATGTGTCATACTTGTTTACTCGCAAGGAGTTCACAAGGCAACTGGGTTAGGGTTAGGATTACAACCGGGATCAGAACACGGTTGCAAGTAGCAAGGTAGGGGATTTTTGAGTGGAGCAAGGAAAAAAATCAAGAGCCAAGAGAGAGCGTATATTAGTTACGGGCTATATTGGATCATAACTGTAGACTTCGATACCTGCGCGCACCCAACGGAAAACTTGTGCAACTCGGCACACAAGATTCTTCGGGTTCCGTCGCGGCATCGTGGTCACCAATTATGGCACCATAATAGAGCATAACTTCTATAACTCTCATCCCATAAAGAGGGAAATTATAACCAAAAGCAGGGATTGGTCATAATTACAAGGAAAGTGGCTTTGAATTCCCTTTCGGGCATCCAGAAATGAAAGCACTTTAACGGTGGACTTAGAAAGAATCATGACGATAGGCCTGTATATTAGCGAGCACCTGACAGTAACTCCCTATGGTGGCTGTCCATAGGTGACTCCAGGTTCCTACACTTTTATCCGGTCCATGGATCACGGTCCTTTCAAAGAACACAATTTTAGTAACTTTCAACCACCATTCGTCGTTTACACGACATCAGCAAATGGTATGTGCCAATTCAAGGCATGACACACACATATCAAGGAAGAACCAAAGATTTGCCCTGATTTGACTTTTATGTGGTAGAGTGTATGGAAGATATCAAAAGTTCTCAAGGATTAGAACTTATGGAGCAAAGTAGCAAGGGTAACGGAATTTAGGGACGATCAGCCATCGGGGATCATAGCTGTTTTTTTAGAATTTAGAGAAGAAGCACATTTTAACATTATGTATGATATGATGCATGCTCGCCCTATACGACCTCTCTCTGACAGGAGATTTCCGTCTCCACCTGTTAGTTAGATATAGGGCTATACTTTATATACTAGCTTCACTGACTTGGTACCTTCTGTCGGAATCACTAGTATAGTCTTCACGAAGTCTTCCAGCAAAGCAAGAAACTTAGGGAAGGATCATTTTTAATTTGTTACTTCCAAAAACTTTTAGGTTAAGAAATCATTTTGAAGTTTTCAAAAGTAATGTTGCAACCAGTCTTCCCTTGATGACAATGACGAATCCTGCTCCGATACCATCTGTGGCAGAACCGCCCAATAATGTGGCCCACCTGCACACGTCATCGTCATACGGAGCCCAATGACTGTGCAAATGAAACACGTTACTGGAATGATCCGTCGGGTGTCCCTGCGGAGACCCCGAATTATCCACGAGCCACAGGACCATCATCATGAAGGTTGGATTAATCACAACATTACAACAGTTGATACAAAATACCATCGGAGTGCGAAAGCAAGATAGATAGACTTTACAAATTATGAAGATGTTACTTTTACATAAAAATAACTGGTGTTGCGGAAGTAGAGTAGTATTACAGAACCACACTTAGGCGGAGTACCTAAGTTGGAGATGAGGAACAACCAGATCACGTCAAGCCCACTGACATGATTAGGATCAACGCCACCTATTAGAAACCTGCAACAGGGGTTAACAAACCCTGAGTACTGGGGTACTCAACAAGACTTACCCGACAAAGAAAAAGGGGAGGAGACTCAGGAATGAAAGGCTTAGGTAAGGCTTGAACAAGATCGAGAAATTTGCAGAAAAAGCATTTTGTAAAACTTGTTGTTATTTTGGAAAGGTTCAAGTATTCCTCAGTTCTTCATCATTCATGATTCATTTTACATTTCAAAACATTCCTAGTTGAGAACCACTCTCCGTTGACAGTCAGTGGACCAAGTCTCCATAACCGAGGAGCAACGTTAATCCGGATAAAGAATACTCAGCTGAGGATCCCTATTCACACTGCATATGTAGCACCCAAGCTTGCATATGCCAACTCGTCTTCCACGATTCCTCCAAGATTGGGCCCGGTCCTACGCCACCCGGAAGTACAGTACACCACTCCAATCCGGGCCTCTAACCCACGTGGGTACATGCTACCTCCGCCATCTCTCCACTCCCAGTGCGCGGTTGTCGGTCCAATAATGGATTTCTCGGAGCCAGAGCTTTCCGTAGTATGTGAATAGTTACAAGTCTTGACCAGCAGGCCCCCATACGGATGGTCCCTACATTTTCCAGCCAGCGACAAGCACCTCGGGACTCTAACCCAAGAGTACAGGTCCTGTCAGTTTTTCAACCCTGTCCCGGTCGGTGTCAACTGCTGAGTCCCGGACTACAACATGACGGCACCGTACGCAAGGACAACCTCTTCTCGACAATGACCACATGCTAGCTAGGCAAGCAGCCATCGAACGGGAAGTAAAACCAAATTCCCATAAAGTTTCTTTCAGTGATCACACTTTTGAAATTGGCATTTTTGCAAATCTATTATATAGCATCACTAAGCATTTTGCAAATAGTTTTTTAAAACAAGGCGGGTGGATCCTTTGGTGGAGGTAAATAATGCAGGAGGCAATAGGTCATCACACAACTCCTATAACCTAATGCAGTAATTTAACTCAAAAGCATTTAAGGAAAACATTTTATAAATGGAAGGGTTAAATGCACCGGGGCTTGCCTTGAATGGCAAAAAGGACGGACTCGGGGTTGGTGGTGTAGGTGTCGGAGCTCGGGGTTGCCTCGGGGACAGATCCTTCGGTGGCTACCTCGACTTCAGGGCCTTCTTCCTCGGTCACTATACGTATGCAATGATGCATGCACATGAGTATGCTAGTATGAACAAAGTGCAGGATAAAACTAGAGTACAGTTTTGCAAAGAATAAGTGGTTGTTAAAGTGGACAAAAGATTACTTAACCCTTTCTAGCAATATTAGCTAACTTTATTAAGCAACTTTTATATGACTTAAGCATAATCATCACAAGGCATCACAAACATCATAGACCAGAGGGGTATGGGTATGAACATCAAACAATCCAAAGATCACATCATCAAACACTTATTACCAACACTAATCACTTTTTCTATTTTCCTAAATTAATTAAAAAGGTCATTTTATGAAGTTGCTCCAAAAATTACCAAATTAATCACATAAGTTAATTATGGCATAAACAGATGGTAAAACAAATTCATAATTTTTGGAGGTCATTAAGGTGCTCAAATAAAATCAGACATTAATTAGCAAAAGGCACTATTAACAATTAAAATAAAAGCTCAAAAATCAACTTGCTCCAAAAGACTTCAAAATTTTACCAGAGGTTCAGCATGTCATAAAAAGGTCACAAAAATTTGTCTCATGATTTTTGGAGTTATAGAACATACTCCAAAAATACCAAAACCTTCATTTTTCAATTAAAAGGGGAATTTTACATTTTTAAAACTTTGCACAAAACTCAAGTTTCATATTTTATAAAATACTTCAGAGCATAAAGAGTCTACCACAAAAATTTCAGAATTTTTGGATGCACACAGAAAATCATACAAAAAAGAGAAAACAGAACACTATTCACAACTCTCAGAAAAAGAAAAGAGCACTGTGCTCCTTCTAGGCCGGGCTCGGCGAATCGCGGGGCTCGGGCGAAACGCGCGGGGCTCGGTCGAGACGGGAGCGATAGCTTCGTCCGAGGCCTGGCCCGAAGGCTCGGGCGAGACGGAGAAGTAAGCCTCCGTCCGAGGCTTGGGCTCGGGCGAAGCGGAGGGCATGCGCTCGCCGAGGCTTGGGCTCGGGCGAAGCGGAGAGGAATCAGAGACCGAAGGCTCGGATGCTTACCACGTGTCGGAGGCAGGGCTCGAGGGTGAGGCTCGACTCGTTCTCGAGGGTGAGGCTCGGCTTTTGCTCGAGGGGTGAGACTCGGCTTGTGCTCGAGGGTGAGGCTCGGCACGCTCGAGGGAGAAGACGACAGCGGCGGCGCTCCGGCGATCCGGCGGTCCTGCGCAGCATACGCGACCGCAAGGGCCGGGTTAGAGTCGCGCGAAACCGAGGAACACGACACGGGGGTCGGGAGAAGGTATCTGTGGCCGGAGGGGAAGTATTTGACGAACCCGAGTTCGCCGGGGTACCGTCGGAGATTGGGAAGATGGAGTTACGCCGGGCAAACGGAGGCGGGGAAGGTGAAATTGAAGGGTGGGAAAGCTTCACGAGCTCACGGCGGAGCTTTCGGGCTAGCTGGTGGAGAGGCGGAGTGTCTGGAGTAGTCTGGCCACGGTGGCGGAGGTGGATGCGGAGGTCGAAGCTCCGGCGGCTTATATAGCCGCGGCTATGGGACGGTAGAGAGCGCGGGGGTGGGTGGATAAGCTCGGCGAGATCGTGCGCACTCGATTGCGCTCTGGCGGGAAGGACGGCGTGCAGCCGGGGCTCGGGCGTGCGTTCGCCGGCGACGGCCACGCGGCGGCGACGCGCGGGAAACAGTGGGGGACGGGGCGGAGGTCAACTGTGCGCGTGCGGGTGCGAAAGAGATGTCGCGGGCGCGGGCGACAAGTCGGGGGCGGCGTGCGGCTGCCAGGCGCGCGTGGCGCAGGCGGCGCTGTCGCGCGGCCATGGCCGGGGCCCCCTAGCTGTAGGTGGAAGATGAACAGGCTAGGTCTTAGGGTTTGACTTTTTGGCTGAACTCTGGATTTTGCAAAAATCTCCCAAAATTTGAACTGTACGAAAAACTCAAAACACCAAAGTTGTTCAGAAAAAAGAGATCTACAACTTTGTCAATATGAATATTTTCAAATTCCAAAAAGTTTTTGAACTACATTCAAAAACAGAAAAGGGAACACTTTTCAAATTTGATTCAAATCAAAATCACTTTGGATTTCAAACTGAAACTTGAAAATCTTGATATATGAAAGTTGTTCCATTTGACAAAACCTATAACTTTGCTAATATACACTTTCTCTGAAACTCAATAGTTTTTGAATAAATTTTTAAAACTGAAAAGAGGACAAAAATTGGAATTTGAATAAATTTGAAATTACTTCAAATTTTATATAGAAACATGGAAATCTGTAAATACCAAAGTTGTTCCTCTAGGTCAGATTCACAACTTTGCTTTTTGAACCAATTCAAAATTTTGAATTTTGAAAAAGTTATCAAAAAGGGAATAAATCCAGGATTTGGGAATTTAGGGTTTTGCAAAAGGAATATTCAAATCAAATCTGATTTTTTGAACTTTGATCAAAGCAGCAAACCTCAAGGCACTAAATTTGAACAAGAATTACATAGAACTAGGCACAGAGGTGAAATTACCATTTTGCCCCTATAGGAAGAAGTGGGCTAATAAGGGTTTTTGCAATAGAGGTACATCACATAAAATGATACACTAAGCAAATGCATACACATGAAATCATGATCAAGATGATTAATGATGCTAATGATGATATGTCAAGTTAATTACATGCTTAAACACCAGAGGTGTTACAGTTTAGGAGTTGAATATTACCTACTGATGCATTGACTACCTTGATTATTCCTTATACTATCCTTGTCACTGGGGTATTTACAAATGCTTAGATTGTAGCCTTGCTCATTAGAGTAGGTTTTTGAAAAAGAGAGATGCTATTGTTGGAACCCTTCCCTGGTTGGGATGGTATAATTAAACTGAGACCGGGCGGGTAACTTGCACAGGAAGGGAGTCCTGGTGTAGTGTTTCCGCCTGTGTCGCTTAGGACCCGTCCGCTGTTGGCCCGTTGGATCGAGAACTATTTGTTAGTACTGGTCACATGCTACGGTAAGCCCTACTGTGGCTATGCTCTTACTGGAACGGCGCACCCGCGCACTGGGAGTGGAGAGATGGCGGGAGTAGCGTGTACCCACCCTGCTCGGTCCCCTGTTGGACGGACTCAGCAAGGCCGAGGTAGGGCGGTGGTGTACTGTATTCTCGGGTGGCGCGGCTCCGGTCCGGTTTGAGCGGATCCACGGGACGGTTGATATATGCGAGTTCGGTCTCGCATATGTCGTGTGATAAGGAAGCCCCAGCTGGGTAGATCAAGCGGTTCGAATCGTCGTTTGCTCCACGAGAAAAGGAGACTCGTCCTCGCCCCCTCAGCGTAGTTTAACGATGAAACAATGAAGGATTAATGGGTTGATTATAAGATGTACATTCATTTACTTAGCTAATATTAGAAGTATGAAATAACACAACTACTTAGTTGCAAGAGCTTTTATGCAAAGGAAAACTTTTGGATTCTTGCTAAAACCTCACCTTGACTCCCCCTCAGCCTGCATTCCTGAGTCTTCTCCCCAATTTATTAGTCGGGTAAGTCTTGTTGAGTACTCCTGTACTCAGGGTTCTATGACCCCTTGTTGCAGGTGAGCCTGGTGAGCAGATGTGCTTTGGACCGTGTTGTATGACCATCTTCCCGGTGGAGGATGATAAGTGATGTGCCTTGGGCAGGGTTTATTAGTATGGTTATGTTATCAGACGTTCATTCCAGCACTTAGTACCATCGCAACTTGAACTCCTTTTCATCTATGTTGTAATAATGAACACTTGTTTGTAATATTATGTTTATGTAAGACTTCCGCTGAATTCTCCGATCTGTTTGTTGTATGAAATGTTATGTGCTGTAATGATTACACTCGGATGATTCCTGTGACCCATGGATACATCGATCGTATCCAACAGATTAATCCAGTCTTGTGGCACACTTACATAACGGGCAGAGGTCGTTGGACAAATGACAGGTGTAGGTGGGCCACATTATTAGGCGAGTCTGTTACAGGCTTGGTATCGGAGCAGGATCCCCGTGGCAATCATTATGGTACTTTGAAAAACCTTCAAAATTTATTTTCTAAGAAAAATCTAAAAAGACTCTTTCTAATCTTATCTATCGCTTTCCTCAACTTACTTCTTGCTTACTAGGAGGTGTGCTGGAAAGTATTGCCCTATGTTTAAAAAGTTTACAAAAATTATTTTGGTAGGTATGTAAGTAAGCAAATAATGTCGTATGCGTAGAATCGTAAGTTTGCATCATTTCATCTTGCATCAATTAAATTATAAAATTCTCCTCCTTTAATAGATATCGGGTCATGGGTATAATTATACTAACTTATAGGAGCACGAAACTGACCTTAGTTTAAAATTATTCCAGGATGGCTCGCGCTAAGCAGACTGCGCGCAAGAGCACGGGGCCAAAGGGAGTCCCACGTCGCCAGCTCGCGCCGCGTTCAGGGGAGGCTAGCAGCAGCCGTAGCACCCGCAGGTCCGAGGCAGAGCTCCTTGCAGAGATCAGGAGGCTCACTACTACCCTAGCAGAGTCCACCAGGGATAGAGCTCTGGACGCCATGATCATTAGTTCTCAGCGCGAGCAGCTGAAGGAGGCAGCTGAACTGGAGGCTGTCTTGCGCGCGCAGCTTAGTGAGGCATCCAGGGTAGAAGCTGATTTGGAGAGTGAGAATGAGCAGTTCCGTGCTCAGAGGAATGAAGCCTGGATCCGAGAAAACCAAGCCCGCGCACGAGTCTTTGAGCTTGAGTTTCAGATAGAGGATATGGACGTGTATGCCAACAACCTCCATGAGGAGATTCACGCCCTGCATAACCAGCTCCACCCTCACCATGCTCCAGGGGCAGCCGAGATGGAGGACGGTGTGGTCCTGGCTGACGGAGGAGAGCCCGACGAGGAGGAGGACGAGCCCGAGTTGGTGATCGAGATCGACGATAGTGACGACGAGGGTGGTCACGTCTCCGGCCTCGACACTGACCACGAGGAGTGATCGTAGTTCGGGTAGTTCTAACTAGTAGTATGGGAGGATAGTTGCACTAGATAGTCCTGCTAGGAGCGGACTTATGTAATAAATAAATCAGACCTTGTGATGTTCATGCAACTGCTTTTGCTAATGTAATGGAAGTTAAGACTAAGTTATTATGAGTACTTATGGATGTTGTGCAATACTTGTTATATATTATAGATGCCGGTGAACACGCGTGCTTCCGGGGCTGGTACATCCCAGGGTGGGGAAAACCCTCCACCACCACCACGGCTACCCCCGACATTGGCCGACGCAATTGCTGCATTAGCCACTGTGACAGCTGATAACACTAGGCTGTTACAAGCTATGGCTCAAGGTCGCGGGCAAGGACACCGCGAGCAAGGAAATCCGAATGCCAACAACACGTACTCGGATTTCATGGATACTCGCCCTCCGCTCTTTACCAAAGCTGAAGAGCCTTGGAAGCAAATGAGTGGCTGCATACTATTGAGCAAAAATTTGAGTTGATTCGGTGCACTGACATTCAGAAGCCTCTGTTTGCAGCACAACAGTTTAGAGGGCCAGCAGGCACCTGGTGGGCAAATTATTTGGCCGCGCAAGCTCCTGGACACCAAGTTGCTTGGGCTGAATTTTGTGAAGTCTTTAGAGCACATCACATCCCAGCGGGTGTCATGCAAATGAAGCTAGAGGAGTTTCTCAAGTTGCAGCAGGGTACTCAATCCGTGATGCAGTATGTGAGCAAGTTCAACCATCTCTCCCAGTATGCTCCTGATCATGTCAACACTGATGCTAAGAAGAAGCAGTGCTTCATGCGAGGGCTGAGCACCAAGCTGCAAACCATGATGACCACCTGTGCCAACTCCACCTTCAACGACATTGTGAGTATTGCCATCACTCTTGAAGAGAAGAATCGTGTGCACAAGGAGGCAAAAAGGAGGAAGACTGCTCAAGCCGGCGCATCTGGGAGTGTGCCGAAACGTCCCAAGTTCCTATACCATTTTGTTCCACATGCATACCTGCCCGCCCACCCCAGCAATATTACCAACCTCAAGCTAATGCCAAAGCCTTCCCAGTTCCAGTACCCACGTCAAGCCAATGCACCTAGCTCCCAATCCACAAATGCTCCTAAGACCAGTAACCCTGTTACAACTGTGGCGGGTCAGGACACTTTGCTAAGAGTTGTCCTTCACCGAAGAATTATAACTCAAATGTCCCTCGCCAGCAAGGAAATCAAGCTAATAAGCAGCAGCAAGGCAACCAATCTGGCTCTCGACCAGGCACACGGAAGATCTAGGTGGTACCCAAGACTGGACAGGTTCATCATACTCAAGTTGAGACTATTCCAGAAGGCGAACCGGTTATGCTGGGTACGTTCCTGTTGCCAACCATTTAGCAGTTACACTCTTCGACTCTGGTGCATCGCATTCATTCATCAATAGAGAGTTTGTCAGGAAGCATGCAATTCCAATATGTGAATCCAAGGGAAAATATCTATACTGTCGCCTGGGGGTCGACTGTTTGCCAATGAGATAGTACATCAAGTTCCTATAGAGATGGGACGACATGTTTATCCCACTTCTATGATTGTGCTGAACCATCAAACCTTAGATGTGATTTTGGGAATGAACTGGATGCAGCGTTATGGGGCTGTTTTAGATACTTTGAATAGAACTGTTCGTCTAAATTCACCAGACCGAAAATCCCAACTTCTTATCCAGCTTCCAAAACCCAAATTAATCAGCCCGAAATATATGCCATGGTTAGTGAAGGAGTTGAGAATGTTCCAGTGGTCCGAGAATTCCCTGATGTGTTCCCGGAAGAATTACCTGGTCTGCCACCAGACAGAAACGTGGAGTTTGTGATTGAGCTGCAACAGGAACAGCACCTGTATCACGGAGAGCTTATAGAATGGCTCCAAAGGAGTTAGCCGAGTTGAAGACTCAGTTACAAGAACTTTTGGAGAAGGTTTTATCCGACCTAGTTCTTCTCTCTGGGGATGTCCCGCTATCTTTGTGAAGAAGAAAGACAAGACTCTGAGAATGTGCGTAGATTATCGTCCTCTCAATGATGTAACCATCAAAAACAAATATCCCCTTCCACGCATTGATCTTCTCTTTGACCAACTTGCCGGAGCCAAAGTCTTCTCCAAGATAGATCTTAGATCAGGGTACCACCAGATAAAAATTAGACCCGAAGATATCCCTAAAACAGCCTTCACCACTCGATATGGTCTATATGAATACCTTGTCATGTCCTTTGGTCTAACCAATGCTCCAGCCCATTTCATGTCATCTCATGAACTCCGTGTTCATGCCTGAGCTCGATAAGTTCGTAGTAGTATTTATGATGACATCTGGTATATTCCAAACCAAAGAAGAGCATGTGAGCATCTGCGGATAGTACTGACTCGTCTGCGTGAGCATCAGTATATGCTAAATCAGCAAGTTTGCTTTCTGGTTAGAAAGAAGTGCAGTTCTTAGGTCATGTGTTATCAGCTTAAAGGAATCGCAGTGGATCCGGAAAAGTGCAGGATATTCTGAAATGGAGTTCGCCAACCACAGTTCACAAAGTCGCAGTTTCTCGGAATGGCTGGTTATTATCGCCGTTTCATCCTTGGTTTTTCGAAAATAGCCAAACCTATTACCGAGTTGCTCAAGAACCAAGTCAAGTTTAAATGGACTCCTGAGTGTGAGCAGGCTTTTCAAACCTAAAGAAGCTGCTTACCACCGCACCAATTTTAGCTCAACCAGATATTGAGAAGCCTTTTGATGTATACTGTGACGCCTCCGGAATTGGTCTTGGCTGTGGTGATGCAAGAAGGTAGGGTCATTGCATATGCATCAAGACAGCTCAAACGGCACGAAGAACATTATCCTACGCATGACCTAGAGTTAGCTGCAGTTGTACATGCACGAAGATATGGCGACATTACTTGTGGAAACAAGTGCCATATGTACACTGATCACAAGAGTTTGAAGTACATTTTTACTCACGAAGACTTGAATATGCGACAAAGGAGATGGCTGGAATTAATCAAGGATTACGATCTAGAAACATTACCATCCAGGTAAGGCATGTAGTTGCTGATGCTCTCAGTCGGAACCCTCACTGCAGTTGCTTGTCAGTAGCACCCATGCATCTTAGTTTGTGTCAAGAGATGGAAAAGTTGGGTATAGAGTAGTTTTGCAAGGAAGTTGGAATAATATTAGGGCAAACCTACCATACGAGAAGAAATTATAGCAGCTCAGAAAGTGAATAAGGGAATAAGTCACATTATAGCAAAAATCAAAACAGGAGAAACAACTGGTTCAGAGTTGATGAAGCAGGGTACTATGGTTTAAAGACCGATTGGTTGTTCCCAAGGTACCCAAGCTCAGACAGAAGATTCTTGATGAAGCTCATCTTACTAGGTTAGCCATCCACCTGGAAGTAATAAAATGTATCAAGATTTGAAGCAAAGGTTTTGGTGGACAAAGATGAAGATTGAAATAGCTCGCTACGTGGCTTAGTGTGACACTTGTCAAAAAGTAAAGGCAGTACGTTTGAAGCCAGCCGGTGAGTTACAGCCTTTGCCTATTCCAGCTTGGAAATGGGAGGATATTAGCATGGATTTCATCGTGGGTCTTCCCAAAACCTCCAATGGATTTGATTCAATTTGGGTAATTATTGACCGTCTCACAAAATCAGCTCATTTATTCCGGTAAAAGCTAAATTTAGAACTCCTGTCTATGCCCGAATCTATATTGCCAGAATTTAAGTCTCCATGGGGGTGCCAAAGACCATAGTCTCTGACAGAGGAACGCAGTTTGTCTCTCAGTTCTGGAAGCATTTACATAAATCATTAGGAACCAAACTCCTTTTTAGCACAGCATACCATCCTCAGACTGGAGGTCAAACTGAGAGGGTAAATCAAATCTTAGAGGATATGCTGAGATCCTGTGTGACCTACCCTGATCAATGGGATAAATGTCTTCCATTAGCAGAATTTTCCTATAATAATAGCTATCAAGAGAGTATCAAGATGGCACCATTTGAAGCACTTTACGGACAAAGATGTCGAACCCCGCTAAACTGGTCAGAGCCTGGCGAGAGAAGATTTTTCGGAGTTGATTTGGTAAAGGAAGCTGAAGAAAAAGTAAAGCAAATACAAAGCAACCTGAAGGTAGCTCAGACCCGACAAAAGAGTTACGCAGACAGAAGACGTAGACCGTTAGTATTTTCTGAAGGAAGTTATGTGTACTTAAAAGTATCACCAATGAAGGGAGTGGTTCGGTTTGGGGTAAAAGGGAAGTTAGCACCTCGATACATCGGACCGTTCAAGATTATAAAACGTTGGGGAAAGCAAGCTTACCAGCTAGAGCTGCCTGAACAACTTGCCGCCGTACATAATGTATTTCATGTGTCTCAGCTGAAGCAATGTTTGCGAGTACCCGATCAAGTAATGGATTATGAAGGTATAAACATCGAGCCTGACATGACCTACTCTGAGTATCCAGTCAAAATACTTGATCAAAAGGACCGAGTTACTCGAAACAGAACCATCAAGTTTTTATAAAGTACAAGGGATCGACACTCAGAAGAAGAAGCTACTTGGGAATCCGAAGATTTTCTGTTGGAACATTTTCCGGAATTCTTGCTTCTCGTTAGGTACGTATTTCACTAACCGGGAAGAATTTACAATGGTACTTAAAGGAGAATTCAGGATCCACAAAACCTGACACATTCCTTTTCCGTTACTTGTGTGATCATAGATTTAGATCCTGACACATTTCCTTTTCCATGACTTAGTCAGTCAAACCAATCTCGTGACGAGATTTCTTTAAGGGGGGAGGAGCTGTAACACTCTGGTGTAACACCTCTGGTGTTTAAGCTAAATAAAACCTGACATGTCATCATGAGCATGGAAAGCATTCAGTAGTAACACTAATGATGTATTTACAATTTGCTTAGAACTTGATCTCAAGTGCATCATGTGTGTGTTTAAATTCTGTTCTGCTCATTTGATGTGTGATGCTTAGGGTGTCATAGTGGCTGAATTCTAGAAAGAATAAGATTATAGGGTTACATGGTTCATGAAATCACAAGTCATTATAGTGGCCCTATGATAAAGACTATGATCCATGTGGAATCTGGACATGGCCCTAAAAACAAAGTTGTAGATACTAATGAATGGAACAACCTTGGTATATAAAGTTAACGTGGTGCACAGGATTTGAATTGAAACAAATTTGTTTAAACCCTAGAATCTACCATTGAACTATAGCTTTCAAACCCTTGAGAATCTGACCTGGTCTTAAATAAAAGTTGTAGGAAATCATAAATGTGACAACTTTCATGTTCACATATTTTGAACTTCTTTAGAAAATTTTAAAGTAATTCGAGAATTCAGTTGGGGGCAGATTTGAATTCAAACTATAATTCAAAAACTAGGCCGAATTGGAACATAGTTCTTTAAGCAAGTTTGTAGATCACAAAATTCTGAGCAACTTTCATTCTTACGGATTTTGCACTTTAGTTCAAAATGTTGGCGCAATTCAAAAGGGGGCAAGCTGCACTGTGGCTACAGTTCAAGGAGCCTTGCATGGCGTCCACGACGGCCACCACACGCCGTGGCGTCTTCCGGCGCCGACACGCCGCCTCCACGCGCCAACTCATGCACGCGCATGCGCAATGCATTGGCACACCGTCCGCACACTCCCTCGCCTATAAAAACCTCACCGTTGCCGCACTCCTCTCCTTTCTCTCCTCTGTTCTCCGCGGTGAGAGCAGTAAGTTTTCGGTGGCGAAATTCGTCGCCGACGAGCTTCCACCGTTGCCACCAAACATTCCCGAGTTCCGCCACAGCCCACGAATTTCTCCACCCGCTGAATCGGACTCCAGTCACCCACATTGCCCGGTCCGACCGTTTCTTCCCCATCTCCGGCAAGCAGCCGTCGCGAGCAGGTTCACCGTCGCACGGTAAGGCCAGGGTTTCCCAGATCAATTCACTTGCGCAAATAGCTTCGCCATGACTCACTCTCTCTGGTCGGCTCGACATCCGAGTTCCTACCACGCAGGTTCGCCGGAACAGCGCCGCGACGCCGGAACCGCCGCGAGCCATCACCGCCGCGACCCCAAACTCCCGAGCTTCTCCGGCCGTCCCCAGCTTGACAGCTTGAGTTCTAACCCTAGGTGAGCTCGCTGGTGCTCCTGCTTCTCTCCGTTTGAACTCTACTGCGCTTAAGCCGCCGGAACACCACCGCACCGCCATGAACGGCGGAGCCGAGCCGCCATTCTCGTGGCCGAGATAGCTCCGGCTAACCCTAACCCTAACCGACCTCACCAATGGTTTCGCGATGTCGGGAAACATGTGTAGCTAGTCTTGGTCGGGTCACTAGCCTTGCCGCCGACGAGTTGGGCCGATAGTCAACGCCGCCGTTGCGGAGTCATGCTCCGTGCGCGCGCACCGGTCAAGGTCGAGGTCGAGCCAACCATTACTAACTCTTACTGGGCTCGGCCCAGTTCGACCCTCAGCCTCAGCCTCAGCCCTCCTTCTCCGCCTCCCCGAGGCTGGCAAGCCTTTCCTCTCCGAACCTCGAAGTCGGCCATCCTCGAAGTCGAGCCTGAACCTCGAAGTCGAGACTAACCCTCGAAGTCGAGCATAATCCTCGAAGTCGAGCCTGAACCTCGAAGTCGAGCCTAAACCCTCGAAGTCGAGCCTAATCCTCGAAGTCGAGCCTAACCCTCGAAGTCGAGCCTGAACCTCGAAGTCGAGACTAAACCCTCGAAGTCGAGCCTGAACCTCGAGTCGAGGCCCGAATTCGCGTCTCGCCCGAGGCTGGCAAGCCTTTCCTCTCTGACCCTCGAGGTCAAGCCTGAGCCTCGAGTTCGCACCCCACGCCGCTGGACAAGGCCGAGGCCGCCTGGCGACCCAGTCCCGCTTGTCAGTGGCTTAGCGTTAGGGTTTTTCATTTTTCGCATGTGAATAGTGCAGCAAATTGTTATTTTTGCTGTCTTTTTACTATAGCTCCTAAAAACATGAAAATTTTGTGTATCCTCTCTGAGATGTGAAGAAAATTGTAAAAATACGAAACTTTGAATTGGACAAGTTTTACTGGGGTATTAAAATAGTCAAAATAAAACAATGCACTTTGAATAATTTCTATAGACTGTTCCTGAGGTCCAAAAATTGTGAAACCAATTTTACAGTACTTTTTAACACATAACATATCTCTGATAAAAATTTGAGCCTCTTTCGTGAAAATAAATTTTTAAGCCCTTATAATTAAACCTTTAATTAAACAATAGGTGTTGATTGATTTAGTTAATTCTACAATTTTGTTTCTGCTATCATATTGTCACAGGTTGTAGTATTTTTGTATACCTAGCTGCTCCTAAAATTTCGTAATTGTTGGATGAATATTCTGGGAGTATGTTCTGTTCAAATCTGGGTATGTGATGCTGTCCAGAATCTGGACAGTTTGTGAAAACTAAAATGTTTGGGGTATTTTACTTGTGAATCTGATCTGATGTATTACAAGAAAGTTGTAGAGGATTTCATGTGCTTTCCAGAAGGGTCTATATCATGTATGTTAATATTTCTGAGCTCCAGATATGATCTGTGGAACAGTAGTGTTTGAATCTGTCCAGAATCTGGACAGGTTTAACCAAATGAATTGTTTGGTCCATAAGATCCTGGAATTAGCTGTTGTGTATTATAGAAAAGTTGTAGAGAATTAGTTAAGCTTTCCAGATTGTCCTGAATCACAGAATAGCTTTTCTGTAGCTCCGGTTATGGTAGAAACAAGTTGGTACATGAAATCTGTTCGGCTTATCGTTTTATACAAATTTTATTCCAATTGTGATGTTTATTTAATATTCATATATGATTGTTGTTTGCTGCTGTACTCTTCTATTTGTAGTTGTCCAGTATCATGAGCATTCATTCATATTCGCATCACATGCATCTTATATATGCTCGTCGTATATTGCGTTTAGAACCGAGGTGAACAAGGAGCAACCGGAGATTGCAGCTCGTGAAGCACCGGTATTCTACGAAGTTGGATTTGATATCTGTGGGGACGAGCCTGGAAGAAGAACCCCAAGGCAAGCCCGGTGCATTTGCCCCTACCTTGCAATTTTCAAATAATATACTTGTTGATAAAATTGTGCATTAGGTTTAGGAGTTGAATATTTACCTACTTGATGCATTGACTACCTTGATTTCCTTATACTATCCTTGTCACTGGGTTATTTACAAATGCTTAGATTGCTTAGCCTTGCTCATTAGAGTAGGTTTTTGAAAAGAGAGATGCTATTGTTGGGAACCCTTCCCGGTTGGGATGGTATAATTAAACTGAGACCGGGCGGGTAACTTGCACAGGAAGGGAGTCCTGGTGTAGTGTTTCCGCCTGTGTCGCTTAGGACCCGTCCGCTGTTGGCCCGTTGGATCGAGAACTATTTGTTAGTACTGGTCACATGCTACGGTAAGCCCTACTGTGGCTATGCTCTTACTGGAACGGCGCACCCGCGCACTGGGAGTGGAGAGAGGGCGGGAAGTAGCGTGTACCCACCCTGCTCGGTCCCTGTTGGACGGACTCAGCAAGGCCGAGGTAGGGCGGTGGTGTACTGTATTCTCGGGTGGCGCGGCTCCGGTCCGGTTTGAGCGGATCCACGGGACGGTTGATATATGCGAGTTCGGTCTCGCATATGTCGTGTGATAAGGAAGCCCTAGCTGGGTAGATCAAGCGGTTCGAATCGTCGTTTGCTCCACGAGAAAAGGAGACTCGTCCTCGCCCCTCAGCGTAGTTTAACGATGAAACAATGAAGGATTAATGGGTTGATTATAAGATGTACATTCATTTACTTAGCTAATATTAGAAGTATGAAATAACACAACTACTTAGTTGCAAGAGCTTTTATGCAAAGGAAAACTTTTGGATTCTTGCTAAAACCTCACCTTGACTCCCTCAGCCTGCATTCCTGAGTCTTCTCCCCAATTTATTAGTCGGGTAAGTCTTGTTGAGTACTCCTGTACTCAGGGTTCTATGACCCTTGTTGCAGGTGAGCCTGGTGAGCAGATGTGCTTTGGACCGTGCTGTATCACCATCTTCCGGTGGAGGATGATAAGTGATGTGCCTTGGGCAGGGTTTATTAGTATGGTTATGTTATCAGACGTTCATTCAGCACTTAGTACCATCGCAACTTGAACTCCTTTTCATCTATGTTGTAATAATGAACACTGGTTTGTAATATTATGTTTATGTAAGACTTCCGCTGAATTCTCCGATCTGTTTTGTTGTATGAAATGTTATGTGCTGTAATGATTACACTCGGATGATTCCTGTGACCCATGGATACATCGATCGTATCCAACAGATTAATCCAGTCTTGTGGCACACTTACATAACGGTCAGAGGTCGTTGGACAAATGACAGGTGTAGGTGGGCCACATTATTGGGCGAGTCTGTTACAACTTCATCCTGAGCCGTCGATGCCACTGACCTAGTGACCAAGGGCCAAGATTTTGGCCCTGGGGAGGTCACACGGATCGGTGACGTGGCAGGGGTTGCAACTGGGCCAACCCCAGTGGCGGGCGCCACTTAGAGCTGGCGGGCGCCACCTAGGGGTGGCGGCCGCCACCCCTCTTAGGCCATTTGGGCCCTGCTGAGTGGGCTTGGCTCCTGGTGGGTCCAAATGTCCAAATTTGGTTCAAATCCTGCATTCAAATAAAATTCTGGACATGTGGAATTCGGTTAGTTGGAAACCTATTTGACTACATTTCATGCCTTTTTGGTGAACTTTAGGGTCAAATGTTGACGGTAAAACAGGTGTTTAAGGACCGTCAACAAGCTCCCTCAAGCTAACCTGTTGCTTGTCCTCGAGCAACAATGCGGTTTAAGCATTGAGCATGAGATGGATAGCAACTTAAGATGTCTGCATGTGCATATTGTATAGTGAGAAATAACTTAGCATATATCATTAATCATAGCATGTGGGGCTTATAGCTTTTCACTTCAAACATGCAAGAGTGAAATAAAGCAGTAGATAGGAAACTTTTATCCTGCTTAGGTTTGACTAGGATTCTGTCTGGAGGTTTTTCAAGGTTTTCAAAAGATAACAACTTGCTTAAGTCCTCCAAGATTCACTCAATCACTCAATGGTGTTTAAATCCTCACTTAGGCCAAATGTAGTCTCTCCTATTTCTAAAGAATGATATGTGGAGTTATAGGTGGGCTACGAACCATGAGCAAATTGCCTGATGTTTATTGCTAAGCTAGACACTCAGATCATAAGGAGCAGCAAATCATAAAAAGATCAAGATGTGCATGTGTCGTTATGTGGAAGTGTATAGAGAGATATTTCATAATCCTTCCTAGTTAATTTCTGGGGTCTAGAGCTAATGATAATTCTCTCTCTCTCTCTTTTTTTGATACAAAGTGAGTAGACAAAAGGTGTGTCCTCACATTTTCTTAGGACATAGTCCTCTTTAAGCTACTTTGCTCACTTTTTTCAGGACATAGTCCTTTCTTGAGCTACTTTGCTCATTTTTCTCCTCTCTCTCTCTCTCTTTTTTTAGCTCTAGATTTCCCCAGACATCTATAGGAAAGGATTTTTGAAATGAAAAACGGGAGGAGGGAGAAATGCTTATTCCCAGTGTAGGAATAAGCATAAGGCTAGCAATGGGATGTTTGGCTGGGTATTGCATATCTTCGGTGTAGAGAATAAGCAATTTATTTGTGGTTGCAAACTTCCAAAGTGGAAAGTAGGCAAATTATGGTGGGTGTACGTGAATCTTGATTCAAAAGATATGATAAGCTTCTCAACTAAGATCTATGAGGTCTAACAAAGCTCAACACAAAACAAGCTATTTGTGGTTTTGACTAATGACTAACAAATATTGGCTGGCGATGGGATGGGAAAAATCTAGGAGGAACTTTTAGCAAGGTTTCATAATTTTTAAAAGAAATCCTCCAGATTAGGTCCTAATTTCACCTTAGCAAGTTTAAAGAATTACTCCATTTCGTACTAACTTTACTCACTAAGCATGATTTCAGTTGAAGCATGTGCTACCCACAAAAGCTACAACTTAGATAAGACTAGTCATTCAAACCATAACTATAGCATTTGCATGACATATTTCAAATCTTATTCAGGTTTCAACTTGTTTAAGCAGATATTATCAGTTTTATTCATGAGTGGTTACATGCATGACATATGTTATTTATTCGAAAAAGGGAAAATTGAAGGGGAAAATTAAAAAAAAAACCATACCTTAGGTCCATGGAGTTTCATCCTTATCTGGTGGATCTTCTTCCTTGGGCACTTCTTCTCTTAGTACTCCATCTGGTTCTTCTTCTTTTGGCACCTCTCCCTTGTTATGTGAATCACACAACTCAGGAGGTGGTTCTTTCTTTCTGCTCCACCCTGTTCTGGGCGCCTTCTTGGTACGAACTGGTTTTGCTACCTGCATGTTAGCGGCATATGCGGGACCACGGAGAAGGAGAATATTTCCTTCATTCCTCCTAATGTCATTTGAATTTACCACTTCCCACATATATGCAAGCATTAACAGTATTCAAGAAGGGTCTACCTAAGATTAGAGGCACATCTCTCCTATTTCCCATATTAGTATTATAAAATCAGCATGAACATATGAACCTCTAATATGAACAGGTAAATCATTACTATTCCTTCTACATAGCAAGTGGATTGATCAGCTAGCACAACATAGGCAGATGTGGATGACATGGGTGGAAAGAATGAGTTTTCATAGAAATCTTTAGATAGAATGTTCACACTCGATCCTAAATCACACTGGCATTTTTAAAGACTTCACCAAAGATTGAGCATCTAATTATGGGACTACCAGGATGACCCTTTTTAACAGTCATGGTTTGATCTTCATAATAGTTAAAATATTTTATTTCAACCATATTAGCAGTTCCATGTCAGGTTTAGCAGGAATTTTGCCAGATTCAAAAGATGGTATGATAGCAGCAAGTTGAGCTAATTGGGTTTCTAACATCTTATTAAAGCTTAATTGATTTTTCAGAGCAGATGAGAAATCTTCCAATTTAGCATTTATTTTCTCAAGGGTTTTATCATTCGCCATTAATTTCTTATTCAAAAATTCAGTAGTTCTACCTTGTGAGTAAACTAAATTCTTTAAGAACGAGAAATCATCAGAATTATGAAAATTAGAGCGAGGGAATGAATTGTTACCTTGAGAATTTGCAGGCTGATTCCATCCTTGATTCTGTTGACGGAAACCGTTGAAGGACCGAAAAATGCTATGGCAAGGCGACCAGAGGGGGGTGAATGGGAGCCTAAAATTTCTTCTGGAAATTATGGCCTGTGTCCCAATAAAATCAACCCCAAAAGCTTCGAACTCAAACGTGATGCCCACGACCCTCGGAAGAGGGTGGATGATCCCTAGGATCACAGCGAGGCACCACACAAGAGAGCAAAACAAAGCTCTCAAAACTCCGAGTCAAGTTCGTGCCTAAAAGAACCTCCCAACGTAGATAGAGGGCTACGTTGGTATTCCTCCAAATACCGATGCTAACTGGTAGCAAACATACCTAGAGAGGTCCTAGGTGAACTCTAGGAGCAAACGAGGAGTCCGGAGACAAAGCGGAAAAGCCGGGAGGGCCAATGCACTAAGACTGCACAAGCTGCAGATTCCCGGACAGTCCGCCGTCAGCTCCCGGACTGTCCGGTGTGGGCCGGACTGTCCGCCGCTAGGGGGCCGGACTGTCCGCCGGCCAAAGAACAAAAACGGCAGTGCCGCTGGACGCTCCTGGCGACTCGCGGACTGTCCGCGATTAACACTGCGGACTGTCCGCCGGCCAAGTTGCTGAGACAGCAACGCTGCTGGCCTCACACTGCTTGACTCGCGGACTGTCCGCTCCTACTAACGGCGGACTATCCGCTGGTCAAAGTGACCGTGAGCAGTGCGCGCTGCGCTGTTCTGGTCTGGCAGAACCCGATGGCCGGACAGTCCGCCACTGGGGGGGCGGACAGTCCGCCACTGACCAGAGACCCCAAAATCCTCACGGGACAAAACCAAAATCGATTGGATCTTCACCAAATCGAATGGGGCTGCAAACGAACTTCACCCAAGTGTTCTTCTATGTGTTGGGAAGCTAATCCTAGGATATCATCGCTTCAATCCAACTAAAACATGAGAAATCTGAAGAACACTAGAAAAGGGAAGAACGAAGAACAAAAACGATTTTGGCCCAATCTACTTGTTCGTGAGGGTAGGGATGAATTCCTTTGGTGGAAACGTTCTCCTCACTTCAAAGAACAAGTTGATTCAAACGGAATCGCAAAAGACGCAGCATAGAGGGAGATCGGGAGAGGGGAAAATCGTGGAGAAAAGAAGAACGCGAAGAACAAATTGAAAACGCGAATTCAACCACGAATTTGATCCTTGGATTCAGCAAGATGAATTGATTAAGCACTCGGTGTCGGGCTACAAGCCAATCCTAGCAACACAAAACTTGGATGGCAAAAAGCTCAAGAACAAGAGCCAACTCTCCCTAACCCTAGCCTACTCTCACAGGAACAAAATGAGAGAGACACCACCTAGAACTCCCAAGGATACGGCTGCCCTAGCAGCCCCCCTCATATATATAGGCGCACGTCCGAAGACCAAAACGCCCTTACATTAAGCACTCGTCCCAAATACCCCCCCGGGGTAAAACCGTCCAGACTTGACAGTTTCGATCCGACGGCCACGCCCGCACATCCGGTAGCTTCGCCTCGACGCGACCTCCCTGATGCCGCCATGTGCCGCCACCGTCGACCACCGCGCCTTCCTCGTGGATAGCTTCGCAGCCGCGCCAGCCTCTCCATGCCGCCACGCGTCGACCGTCCTTTCGGACCACCCCCGATTTTGAGGCCCAAACCGGTAAATCCGCCAGCCCAGGTTTTGAGGCCCAAACCTGGAAACCGTCCACCCCGAGTTTTGAGGCCCAAACTCGGAAACCCGCGCGCCCAGGTTTTGAGGCCCAAACCTGGGAAACCGTCGATGGTAGCTTTTTGAGGCTCAGCTACCGAACCCGCACCGTAGACGGGATGTGGTTCTCACAACCCGACCACCGGCGCCGATGCCGATGCATGTCCAGCCTCCACGCCGAGCACAACGCCTTCGCCTTCCTTCTTGACTTGGCCGACGGCACTTGCGCCGCACGCAAGCCCGTGTCCGACCTCCCGCCAAGTGACACGACTCCAGCGCCTTCCTCCCGACTCGGCCGATGCACCGCACATCCCCATGTGCTCTTGCTCGCCGATGCCATGTGCCAGCTACCACAGCTGGTCCTCTGGCCCTCTGGTCCGTCAGTCCAAGCCTCACGTCCGCCCTTCACCGCTCTGGGTACATCGGCATGGCACGTCCGCCGCACGGCACGCCCATCCTTCACCGCTCCCTGTCCGTCGGCACAGCACGTCTCTACTGGACCTTCACCTCGCCATAGACCACTGTATCCGAGCTCCACACCTGCACATCAACACAGCCAAGAGACACATGTCACACACGCACACCAACACAGAAAAACACCACACACTCACGCCACCGAGTTAGTCATAAACATAAGCGCATAGCGAGATATGGTACTAAACCGGGTAAAAGCCTCCAAACCTTCCTCATCAAAGTCAATCATTCATCATATGTGTTCTCAATCTCCCCCTTGATGAATGCATTGACTAAAAATAAAACCACAAAGGAAGTGTTTGAAGCAGGCCTCACTCCAAGTGCCCAAAGCCAAGCAAAGCAAACACAAGGCCTTGAGATGAGAAGGATCATGAAAACTCCAAATAAAAGCTCTCGGTCCCGAAAGAAATGGGAAAAGCGGGCAAACCCTCCACACACCCAAGAGTCAAGATAAACAAGAGTTCCCTGAATCCCAAAAGGCACTCGAAAACCAATCTCAAATAAATGGTCAAACAATCATCACAAAAGAGAGACCAAGGTACTTATCCACTTGGTTTTGGGTCAATTTCTCCCCCTTTTTCTTTCTCTTCTCTTTCTCCCCCCTTGATGATTTGAATTGACAAAAACTCTGCACAAGAGATGGTTTGAGATCCATACATAACCGAAAATCTCATTCAAGTGATCAAAAGCCATCGGAGGGCAAAGAACAAAATCACTTGTCATGAGACATAACTTGGTCCCCAAAGACATGGGCAACGGCTCAACGCAACCAAGTAAGGGATCGGAGCAACAACTCAACAATGAGCAACTCGATCACATAGAGCAAAAGACTTGGTTCCCAAAGACATGGGCAACGGCTCGACGCGACCAGTCAAAAATGAGCTAGCCCTCAAGAAAGGCAGAAAATGGCTCAACACCACAGCTCAAGGCTCAATACCAATTGAGGTGAATCAACGCATAAGAATGCAAAACTGATCACAAACAACCAAAAATTGGTGAAAACAGCTAGTTCCTCAAGACAGAGGCACATAGGCTCGACGCAACTAGCTGAAGGGTCCATACCAATCGAAAATACCAAGCAAAAACTGCTAGTCCCTCTAGACAGAGGCAAAACGGCTCAAACGACTAGCAGGCTCGATACCGACTGAGAGAAACCACAAGAGAGGCTCAACACTAAATGAGCACAAACACTCGAAGCACGCGGAGAAGCAGCAAGACAAAAGCGACTCCCCCTGAAAGCAAGCCTATACACAAAAGCTATGCACAAAGCTCATGACACCATTGCATTCCATACCAAGAGATGGATACCAATTGAGACACATAAAGAGCTAAACCGAGTGAAGAAGAACAAAAAGAGCTAGCTAAACTCCCCCATGCTCAAAGCTCTCCCCAAAAATGCATGACTCTCCCCTTTGTGCCAATACTCAAGCTCCCCCTTGCAAACAGCTTCTCCCCCTTGACAAAAGGGAACATGCTGAGGGGTTTTAACATTTTTCCCAAAGTTGACACAAACACAAGACAAGTCATCAACCAAAAGCATATGGGGGCAATGAAAAGCACTAACATGACCACAAAGTGAATCGGAGCTGGGGGTATGTACACTAAGCTAAAAATGCATGATATGCACAATGCAACAGCTTCACGTGTATAGCAATCAGAATGAAAAGATGCTCAAAAGGGTGCTGCCCTGAAAGTGAAGCAATCAAAACAAATGCTAGCAAAGGCTCCAACTGATCAAATGAATATGAAATATGAACAATTAAGCATATGAGCAGTTTTAAGCCATTTGAAAAGGAGTTCACCACTAAAATAGCACTTAGCATGGATAGACAGGAAATCAACCAGTGCTAACTCAAGTATAAAAGGTGAACTACCCCTACAAAGTTCAATCATCATGCAATAGAATGAAGCATAAACTTGTGTTATTTTCAAATTTTCATCGGAGATTGCAGCGGTATTAACACAAGTTCATATTTAAAGCATGTGATTGCGAGAGGTTAAAAGCATGGTCATTGCCTAACTTTTCAACCGGGCTAAGCCTATGCAACAAAAGCAATCGGAAGCTTAAAGCACCTGTTTCGGTCTTACCCTACACGGCTCAAGTTTAACTCAAATGTGCAATGAGAAACAGTCTCGATACCGTGAGGTGCTGACACATGCAATCCCATCTCGATCTTTTCATTTCACTAGACTTGGATCAAGTTTTAAGCACAAGGTAAATATGAACAATCCAAGCAAGTGAATGACTCAATGCAAGAGACATAGCAACCTAGCATACAAAAGATATCACAAGTGATCTCAACACATTCTACCCATGCTAGTTGCCACTCTCAATGGTGAACAAATTTAAAAGTTTCATAGTTGATTAGTGAAGTTCACCATTTGCAAAAAATAGCTTAGCTCATACATGTATCATGTGATCAAAAAGAGCCTAAGCTACAAGCATCATCATGAATAAGCAGGGCATACCAAAAAGAGCATAGTCTCATTTTCATTACTATATACATGAAGCTCTAAAATGCAAGATATACATGATGAAATGCATGCAAAAGCTAGTCTATCAAAGACAAAACAAAACTAGCCTAAAAAGGAAAACCCAAAACAAAAGAGTATCGGAGAAGCCCAACTAAGATACAACAAGCAAAATGCTTCCCCAACTAAAAGGGAAACACACACCAGACTCATAAGAGAAGAGCCAAGAAACGCTCAAGCGACAGCCAGCAAATCCACATCGAAAAGACCACACAGCAGAAAGAGGTCGAAGAAGGAGTGTACCAAAACCGAACTTAGAGGTGTGTCGGAGGTACCTCATGAAGTGCATGATATCCTGCTGGTGTGATACCCGAGGGTACGCCTGAATCTGCTGAACTCCGGGGCACCTGCCTCGCCGAAGTCGTCTCCCCCTCGCTTGATGCTGTCGCTCGCACAGGTGCAGAGTGCTCGCTGGAGAACTGCTCAAAAGGAACCCCAAGTCGTGGAAGAAGTGGGATCGGGTCCGTGAGCCAAAATGCTCTCTCCAGGCTCCTGTTCTCCTGCACACTCAAAGGCAGAAGAAACACAAGGCGTTGTCTCGTCCAGTGTGACCTCAAGGTCTCCACGAAAACGGTTAGTCACATGATATGCATAAGGTGAACTCTCAACAAAAAGAGATCTACCTATGAATGATACCGCAAGGAGATCTGAACTCAACCTAGTCAAGACTACCATGCAACAGGATAAAGCACTGTATAGCAGAATGCAGCCTAAAGACATGATCAACCCAAGCATAAACCCATCAACCATCACTAAACCTCAACACATGCTACAATGCAAGATATGATAGCAATAGATCCAAAAGCATGTAACATGATAAAATTGTGGAAAGGCTAGTGCTCAAACTAATCATATCAACAGGATACATGTCGCTACACAAACTAGCACCTGAAAAGTGATACCTAATGAACATCATACCTCTACAAGTAAAGCTCATGGGAAATCAGGTAAAGCATGGCATAATGTTCATACGGATCACAGACTAGCATGAAAAGTGGATATTCCACAAAAGCTATACACAAGGCTAGCATGACATGATATACAAGATAGCACATGCTAGACTAAAGCAAACATGATACAAAAGAAATGTACATGTAAAGCTACACAAGTGAGCACATGAATTCCATCTCATACCACAAGACATAGATCATGGATGTACAAGTATGAGTGTATATGAAAGCTCACCGAGTAGCAAAAACCTCTTTGGAGGCAAATCTAAGTGGGTGTAGAGAACCATCAAATCTTGGTCACATCTAAAAGACGAAGTCCCATCAGGCGCATGTTCTCCACCCCGCATCCTCATATCTACACACAAGAGGACAAAGTAACCCAAGCCTTGGATCCCGAAAGGTTAGCAAGCATGTACTTGGGAATCCAGGACTTGGTCACAAATCTCAACTTATCATGTGGGTTAGCATGATGCAAATGTTGGTTCAAATGCAATTGTGAAACACCGTTGGAAGCATTCCTCAAAAGGACAACTCGAGGAGAAGACCGAGTCGTGCCACGGGAAAAGAGGCAAACATCTTCCAAGGTTTTGTAGAAGAACCAATAGAAGCATCATGAAAAGCATGATGTGGACCAAGAGAAGAAGCACTAGAAGCATGTCCACGACCATGACCTATCCCACTAGAAAAGGAGTCATAAATCCCATCAACAAAAGAGGGGCTTCTTACTAGGAGCACAAGTGTTCATGCCATGGGAAGGGCTATGAACCACCAACTTCCTAGAAGAGCGAGCTTGGCGCAAGCGTTTGGCACGCCGATAGCAAAAGCTTTCTTGATGCCCATCTTTCTCACAAAAGAGCAATGTACAAAGGCCTACTAGAAGGCACACCATTCTCCGACAAGTGCGAAGTCCCTTGGGACTTAGAACAAGAAGCATCAACCACCAACTTGGTGCCAAGGCTAGGAGCACACGTGCCATGGGAAAGGCTACGCGGCTTCCTAAAAGCCTTGTCTCGAATACGCCGCTCGTGCTTGACACGGCGAAAACAAAAATCGAGCGAATGTCCCTCCTTGCAAAAGGTGCAATGAAAAACCGGATTGGGAGGACGAGTCCCAAAAATATGAGAAGCACCCTTGTCAAGAGAAGTCCCTTGGACATCACTCGAAGAAACAGCAAGGTTGGGAGTAGCTATGAAAGAGCTATCCGAAACCTTGACACTAGTGCTATCGTCAAAAGACTCACGCGCAACACAAGAACTCAACTCCGGTTGCAAAGATGCAGACTTGGAAATATCAACATCGGAGTTGGAAGAAATGCGTGACTCAAAGGACTTAGCACAAAGGCTCTTGCACCTTTTGGATAAAACCTCATTCTCAAACATGAGGCGATCACAAGTACCACAAGGAGTGTTTTTCAGATTCTCCATCTCCTCTTTTATGCACTCGGCATATGTGGTACGCAAGTGCTCAACTTCCTCTCAAGGTTGGCACTCATGTCATTGTGCTCAACCAACTTGGCGCTCATATCATCGCGCAAAAGCTTCAAAGCAAAACTTATTTTTCTAAATCAATGCAAGATGTGCAAATGAAATCGGTGGAAGAAACATCACCATTCACATCAAGCAAAGAATCATGATTAGCACAAGAAGTAAGGCAAGCATTCTTATTCAAAGAGCATGAGCTACAAGGTTTAGAATTTAATTCATCAATTTTAGCCCTAGCATGCTCAAGCTCATCTACACATGTCCTGTGAGTCAGACTTAATTCTCTAAGTCTAGCAACAAAGATTCACAGAATCACATGGTGACAAAGCATTTGACTTAAGCAAGGCTAATTCAGTTTTAGCACAATTGAGGTCCTTGCGTAAGTCAATGCAAACTAAACATGGTTTGGAAGCATTAGATATCAATATTTCATTTTCAGATTTTAAGCAAGCAAGGGAAAAGCTTAGCTCATCATCATTCTTCCTAACCATGTCACTACAAGAGGTGCAAGGCAAAGAGGCACTAGACTTTAGCTTAGCGATGGAGCATTTCAATTTTTCTACCTTTCTACGCAAGGTCATCAAAGCTCATCATCCCTAGAGCAAGCCTCATATAAGTTGTGCAAAGTCACAAGACCACAAGCAAGTGTACCTCTCTTGGCCTTGCCAAGTTGATGTAGGAGATCCTCCGGTGAAAGCACGTCATGTCGTAGAAGATTCAGCATCGTTCACCTCGCGATCCCTCTCATCAACTACACTCCTCCTTCTTCCCAAGATGTCGTCCATGGAACCGTTCAGGCTGAAAGACAAAGACATACTTGAAGAAGAACTTGGTGCACTCCAAAAGCACCGTTAGTGTTAGCAAACTAAAAAGCTCAACACCTCGACAAACCACGTCGGAAGCCAAACCACTCTAAAAAGGTCGCCTTCGCGGATCCGGAACCGGTTAAGGTAGAGAGATCCTTAACTGGCTCCGATACCAATTGAAGGACCGAAAATGCTATGGCAAGGCGACCAGAGGGGGTGAATGGGAGCCTAAAATTTCTTCTCAAAATTATGGCCTGTGTCCCAATAAAATCAACCCCAAAAGCTTCGGACTCAAACGTGATGCCCACGACCCTCGGAAAGAGGGTGGATGATCCCTAGGATCACAGCGAGGCACCACACAAGAGAGCAAAACAAAGCTCTCAAAACTCCGAGTCAAGTTCGTGCCTAAAAGACCACTCCCAAACGTAGATAGAGGGCTACGTTGGGATTCCTCCAAATACCGATGCTAACTGGTAGCAAAGATACCTAGAGAGGTTCCTAGGTGAACTCTTGGAGCAAACGAGGAGTCCGGAGACAAAGCGGAAAAGCCGGGAGGGCCAACGCACTAAAACTGCACAAGCTGCAGATTCCCGGACAGTCCGCCGTCAGGCTCCCGGACTGTCCGGTGTGGGCCGGACTGTCCGCCGCTAGGGGGCTGGACTGTCCGCCGGCCAAAGACGAAAACGGCAGTGCCGCTGGACGCTCCTATGCGACTCGCGGACTGTCCGCGATTGACACTGCGGACTGTCCCGACCAAGTTGCTGAGACAGCAACGCTGCTGGCCTCACACTGCTCGACTCGCGGACTGTCCGCTCCTACTAACGGCGGACTGTCCGCCGGTCAAAGTGACCATGAGCAGTGCGCGCTGCGCTGTTCTGGTCTGGCTAAACCCGATGGCCGGACAGTCCGCCACTGGGGGGCCGGACAGTCCGCCACTGACCAGAGACCCCAAATCCTCACGGGACAAAACCAAAATCGATTAGATCTTCACCAAATCGAATGGGGCTGCAAACTAACTTCACCCAAGTGTTCTTCTATGTGTTGGGAACCTAATCCTAGGATATCATCGCTTCAATCCAACTAAAACATGAGAAATCCGAAGAACACTAGAAAAGGGGAAGAACGAAGAACAAAACGATTTTGGCCCGATCTACTTGTTCGTGAGGGTAGGGATGAATTCCTTTGGTGCAAACGTTCTCCTCACTTCAAAGAACAAGTTGATTCAAACGGAATCGCAAAAGATGCAGCATAGAGGGAGATCGGGAGAGGGGAAAATCGTGGAGAAAAGAAGAACGCGAAGAACAAAATCAAAACGCGAATTCAACCACGAATTTGATCCTTGGATTCAGCAAGATGAATTGATTAAGCACTCGGTGTCGGGCTACAAGCCAATCCTAGCAACACAAAGCTTGGATGGCAAAAAGCTCAAGAAGAAGCCAACTCTCCCTAACCCTAGCCTACTCTCACAGGAACAAAATGAGAGAGACACCACCTAGAACTCCCAAGGATACGGCTGCCCTAGCAGCCTCCCTCATATATATAGGCGCACGTCCGAAGACCAAAACGCCCTTACATTAAGCACTCGTCCCAAATACCCCCCAGGGGTAAAACCGTCTAGACTTGACAGTTTCGATCCGACGGCCACGCCTGCACATCCGGTAGCTTCGCCTCGACGCGACCTCCCTGATGCCGCCACGTGCCGCCACCACGTCGACCACCGCGCCTTCCTCGTGGATAGCTTCGCAGCCGCGCCAGCCTCTCCATGCCGCCACGCATCGACCGTCCTTTCGGACCACCCCCGTTTTGAGGCCCAAACCGGTAAACCCGCTAGCCCAGGTTTTGAGGCCCAAACCTGGAAACCGTCCACCCCGAGTTTTGAGGCCCAAACTCGGAAACCCGCGCGCCCAGGTTTTTGAGGCCCAAACCTGGAAACCGTCGATGGTACCTTTTTGAGGCTCAGCTACCGAACCCGCACCATAGACGGGATGTGGTTCTCACACCCCGACCACCGGCGCCGATGCCGATGCATGTCCAGCCTCCACGCCGGGCACAACGCCTTCGCCTTCCTTCTTGACTTGGCCGACGGCATTTGCACCGCACGCAAGCCCGTGTCCGACCTCCCGCCAAGTGACACGACTCCAGCGCCTTCCTCCCGACTCGGCCGATGCACCGCACATCCCCATGTGCTCTTGCTCGCCGATGCCACGTGCCAGCTACCACAGCTGGTCCTCTGGCCCTCTGGTCCATCAGTCCAAGCCTCACGTCCGCCCTTCACCGCTCTGGGTACATCGGCATGGCACGTCCGCCGCACGGCATGCCCATCCTTCACCGCTCCCGGTCCGTCGGCACGGCACGTCTCTACTTGACCTTCACCTCGCCATAGACCACTGTATCCGAGCTCCACACCTGCACATCAACACAGCCAAGACACATGTCGCACACGCATACCAACACAGAAACACCACACAACTCACGCCACCGGTTAGTCATAAACAATAAGCGCATAGCGAGATATGGACTAAACCGGGTAAAAGCCTCAAACCTTCCTCATCAAAGTCAATCATTCATCATATGTGTTCTCAACCGTTACTGTTGTTGATGAAGTTCAAATCTTCATGTAGCTCGGGGCAGTGGCTCCCAGAATGTCCGGTTTCTCCACAGACTTCACAAGTCATGTAGGATTCCAGAGATTGGACACTCTCCTGTTGGTTCATCTTCTCACAGCTGTCCAGCTTCATTGCCAGCAGGTCCATCTTGGCCACGATCATGTCGGCCTCCTTAAGGGAATGCATACCTCGCTTACGGGGCTGCAGTCTCTCGTCATTCCATCCTTGGTTTGCCACCATCTTCTCTATAAGAGCCTTAGCATCTGCAACATTCAGAGAAAAGAATGCACCGCCGGAGGCGGCATCCAAATGGCTTCTAGAGAGTGGGGTTAGGCCATGGTAGAAGTTCTGGATCAATAGCCAGTCCTCCATACCATGGTGCTAACAAGCAGCGACATACTATTGCAACCTCTCCAAGCCTCGGGAATAGATTCCTCGGCTTGTTGCGTAAAGCTGGAGATTTTGTTGCGAAGAGCGTTCGTCTTGCCCATAGGAAAGAATTTGGCGAGAAAAGCATTGGAACACTTGTCCCATGCGTCTACAGCGTTGCGATCGGTATAGAACCATTGCTTCGCTTTTCCTAGCAAAGAGAAAGGAAAGAGACGAAGACGGATTGCTTCTTGGGTTATCCCCTTAATGGTGAAGGTGCCGTAAATCTCCAAAAATGTTGGAGGTGAGCATTGGCATCCTCATGAGCCTTGCCACAGAACGGGCTAGCTTGGACCATCGTGATCAGAGCTGGTTTTAACTCAAAATTGAGGTTGGCATTGATCACGTCTGGTCCTATCGCTACATTAGCGACAGAAGGAGCAGAAAATTCACGAATGGTCTTATTGGCCACCGTGAAGATAGAACGAGATAAGAAAGAAAGTAGTTGAAGAAGATGTAGGAAAAAGATAAGAAGAGTTAAGGAAAGAAAGAATGGGGTGCGATGGGATTTGCTAAGCGGGAGCTTAAGCGAAGATAAATTCGACACGGACTCAACCGATACACCGATTGCCTTCCCCGGCAACGGCGCCAGAAATGCTTGTTGGTAGTTCTTAGCTTCACTAAAGATAGTGCTAGGAAACTATCCCTGGTAACGGCCCAGGAATGCTTGTTGGCACTTGCTAACGTTGTTACTAGGAGTAGACTATAGAGTCTATCCCCGCAACGGCGTCAGAAATGCTTGAAGCATGACTGGTCACTATACCTAAAGGAGTGGAGCTAAAGCAGCTTTCTACTAATGCCAAGCAGGGTTGTCAATCCCGACACTAGTAGGAGCTAGCTAGAGAGAATGCAATCTACCAGGAGGAGATTCTGCAAGCGCACAGAACTATCGTAGTAGCACTTCGCCTGGGAGTACCAGGTGTCGATTTATTTGATCCCAAGGGAAGGCTAGGGTGGTGTATGAGTTTGAGTCAAGGAGGGGATGAGTCGAAGAAGGAGAAAAGGAAAAGGGGAGAAGAGAGGAGATGAAAGGCTAGAAAGAATATATGGGTGGCTAGTAAGGATGAAGTTGATGGCTAAGGTAGGGTGGATAAGTAGATAGAGGGTATAGGATAACTAAGGGTAACTAAGATAAGTAAACTACTAACTAATCCTAGATAACTAATCCTAGATAACTACAAAGCAAGATAACTACGAAGCGAGATAGTTACGAAGCAAGGCAGGCAAAAGACAATAAAGCAACTAAGTTGAGTATAGTTTTATTCCTATCTTGTCAAGTATCGAGGCGTACTAGCCTTTACCACTTACTTAGGTTGAACGCTAGCACAACGAGCCTTACTATTAAACTGGGCCAACTACGTGGTGGAATTCAAGGCGCACAGGGCTGTCACCACCTGCTTGCTACCACAGCTATCCGAGGGTCCAACCGTATCTGAAGGTAAGTCTATAACTAAGCACCACACTTAACTATATTCTAACTATCTCTACCCTAGCTTTGAATAGAGACACCCTTGCGGACGTCAGAGCAAACACTTGACTTAATAAGATAAACACTAAACTAACTAAGCAACCTATTGGCAAAGATCAAACACTAAGCTCACTAGAGATTAACTACTATGGCTAAGTGAATTGATCTGTAGGATAGCTAGGCACTCAACAATCAATCAAGTATACTACTCAATACTAATAAGTAGAATAAAGTAATACTTGAAATGATGAACTAGAATATAGTAAGTGCTTGAGTAACAAGAGCAAAACCTGAACTGGAGATGAAGGAAGACTCTTCCCAGCTCCAGAGCCGATCACTCGCACGCCTCTACTCTTGAGCTAACCCTTGAGCAGCGCTACCGCGAGGGCGAAGATGCCTTGCTCTACTAGCTACCTACTTGCCTAAGCTCTCTAAGCTTCTAACCTAACTCTCACTTGCTTCTCTTGCTTTGCTTGGAATGGCACTTGGTGTTGTGGTGTTGTGTTGTGAATGAAGAGGTGCCTCCAGGGGGGTATTTATAGCCCAAATGAGTGAGGGGGGTACTTATAGGGGGCAGCCAGCCGACCTAGGGCTAACCCTAGTGGCGGGCGCCAGCCCTAGGTGGTGGCCGCCACCTCCCTCACCGTTGGATGCACCGCCTTGGCTTCAACGACATCCAGGTGGTTGTCCAAGGCGGTTTGGAGGTCGGTTGCATGTCCTAGCAACCGACATTCAGCCTTGATCCACGCCACTTCATCCTGAGCCGTCCGATGCCACTGACCTAGTGACCAAGGGCCAAGATTTGGCCCTGGGGAGGTCACACGGATCGGTGACGTGGCAGGGGTTGCAACTTGGGCCAACCCAAGTGGCGGGCGCCACTTAGAGCTGGCGGGCGCCACCTAGGTGTGGCGGGCGCCACCCCTCTTAGGCCCATTTGGGCCCTGCTGAGTGGGCTTGGCTCCTGGTGGGTCCAAATGTCCAAATTTGGTTCAAATCCTGCATTCAAATAAAATTCTATGGACATGTGGAATTCGGTTAGTTTGAAACCTATTTGACTACATTTCATGCCTTTTTGGTGAACTTTAGGGTCAAATGTTGACGGTAAAACAGGTGTTTAAGGACCATCAACAATTAGTAGATAGCTACTTTAGTTACCCTATCCTAGGTGTAGCTAAGAACTACCAACAGGGTTGGTTTCCCTTCTCCTTCACTCTAGCCGGCGGAACACCGAATGCCATCCTCGCCACCCGCCATGTCCGCCACCGTGACCATCACGTGGTCCGGCCATCTCCGGCCAAACCATCCCGAACCGAGCACCGTCCTAGCTTTCTCTACCTCCGTAGTTGCCTAGGTTTAGATGGAGACCTCTTTCTCGCCGTGTTTCGGCCGGAACCAAGCCTTGTCACGGCCATGTCCGCCGTGGACTGCCGCCGTGCATAGCACCGAGCAATGCCGGGGTTGCCGAGGCTCGATAGTTGCCCCAATAGGTCGCTTAGGGCTTGCTTGAGCTAGTGCTAGTCTCGCCGAGCCTCGGACTCGCTATGATGAGCCTCGCCATCGCGTCGCAGCGCCGCCGCTCCGCCATGGCCGCCGTCGAGCTTGCTCCGGTATCCCTCTGGCTCAGCAAGTAGGTCGACCTTGTCCGCCTCGCAAACCCGCATCTAGATGTAGGCTCGGTGTTGCCAAAAGTCTCGCCGCCAACGAGCTAGGGCCGGTCAACGATGACGGCACAAATGTCCGCCGTTGACTGCCGAGCCTAGGGTAGCCAGGTGACGTGGTCGCATGACCAGTGGACCCCGCTGAGAGAGAGAGAGTGTGAGAGAGAAAAAGGAAAGTCTGGGTGCAGTAGGTCTCGGAGTTTTGGGTGCGCGTAGCAGTTTTGTTGAGCCCCCGATGTGTTAAGCCGGGTGTCCGTATTGTTTTAGATTGGTTTTTCTTAATCCAGTTTTTGCAGGAATAGATTAAAATGCTTTTAAAAATGTGCAAGGCTCATATTAGGTCTAAATGATGTGAAACAATTTTTGTTGTGCTAGAAATGAATAGATCTACCTGTTAAAAATGTTGGATGCATATTTTGTGATACTTTTTTTGTTGCGGTTTTGTTTAAGTAAGTAAATGGTTGTTAACTTAGAAAATGCATAACTAATTATGTATAGCTTCAAAAAATGTGATTCCAATTTTGTTAGGATTGTCTTGCTGATTAGTATCTAAGAAAAATATATCATGTGTATGTTCTGTGAAAAATATTGGCAGTAGCATTTAAAGTTGTTAAATATTGTTTTCTTTATGTAATTTTATTAATAGAAATGCTTAGATTCTGAGCTTGGTAATTTTTGGTGTTGCTAAGTTAGGCTATAAAGTTACTGTGAAAAGTGCTAAATAGGACTGATTTGACAGTTAGTAGCACAAACTATGAAAAGTGCCTAATTTGTGAATTAGTAAGGTTAATTTCTATTGCATGCTAAAGTTACTGTTTTGGGCTCAAATTTTTATGGTAGTCTAGTTTTAGAGTGTAGTAGCCTATGTAAAATTTGGGAATTTTCTGGAGTCATTTTAGTATCATGATAGTTATGCCCTGTTTAGTAGACCAAATAAAAAGGATCAAGTGGATATATAGGTGGGGTTGTGTAAGTTAAATAATACTGTTGTTATCGGGCTTGTGCTTATCTACTGAATCGCCCTCTCTTATGTTTGCATCGCATAAGCATCTCATGTGCATTCGTCATATTTATACTCGCAATGCACCATACAGGATCGCTAGAGGAGAACTTGAACCCGCCGTAGCCGGAGGAGCAGATTCCGGAGGAGATGCTGTTCGAGAGGACCGAGGAAGACGCCGGAGAGTTACCCGAGTGTCAGGACCACCGACCATCTGACTTCGAGAGAGGCAAGCCCCGAAGCATTTAAACTCCCTACGGTTTGCAAATCACTTACAATTTAACCTGATATGCTTGTTGCATTAGGTTTAGGAATTGATTGCTACCGTTGTTCCATTATTACTATACCTTGTCCACCACAATGATTGTCTTGATATCCCTGTTTAGGTCTAGGCTCGTTATTTGCTTAGCCCTGCTTAGACCGTAAAAGTCGGGTGATTTCCTGTCTCCGCATATAGGTGGATACTGATCATGACTAGCCTAGCGCTATCATGGAGATAACCATGAGATAATGAATTGGAGACCGACGAGATGTAGAAGAAGCAGAACATGGGTTCTGTGTGCTAGTAGTCTTCCGTCTGTGTCGCATAGGACCCATTTCGGGAAGCGCCCCTCAGTCAAATTGAACGCGTCAATCACTTAACGGAGTAGGTCCGAGTACCTTCCGTGAAGCCGAGGAAGGTTATTCGAGCCGGTGATGGACATGTTGACGCCTAACACCCAGGGCCTCAGATGTACCGTGGGCAACTATTCTAAGCAACCTGGCATGGTCCATGGACAGGCAGGGCCTGACTGACCTGGCATGACCGTGGGCAGTTATAGCTTCAGCGACTTGGCAATGAGATAACCCCGGTGTAGAAGGGCCCATGGCCGTCCCGCGTGTTGTGTTCTCGAATTTCCTGAGTGGCAGCTTACGACTGCCGTAGCCAGACGTGTCGAGCGAGTGTGCGACATTTATCCCCAGCTGGGTAGGAATCGATTGTAATCGCCATCGCTCCTGGACAGTGAGTAATTGACTGTTGTCCGCTACCCGTAGAACTTATGGAACTAAAGATGGTATGAGTTGAATCTGAAGGGCTATTGATGTATTTGAACTATGTGCATCTGTGATGTATCTTGTGGGCATGTACTCTGAACTATTACGATCTTGGCTAATGTTGAAATGATTAGAAATCCTTCGAGATATCCGGACTACCAGGTTTGTACGAGCTTAGGTACATGATAATCTTTGCGAAAGCAGAGGTTTCGGTGCTTAATCTGGTATAAATTGGTCGGTTCTGTCACAATCCTCCTTGGCCTTCCTCGCGTCCTCCTCGACTCGGGCCATAGCCACTTGCGCGGCTCGGCCGACCTCAACTTGGCGCACCATTCCCTCGCGACTGCCCTGCGTCGCACGAAGGAAGAAGGACTTCATGTGGGAATGCCTCCTCAAATCCTGCAAGCAAATGGCGGACGTTCAGTCACCGAACCAAGAAAGTGGACAAAGATGAAAAGCGCCCCCAAAGGCTACTCACCGACAGGCATCGGCCGAAGTCCTCGGTGACAATCTCGCTGGCCATGTTCAGGGTTGGCGCCATCCACGAATGATACATTTCCATGTCCTCCCAACGCATCAGCTCGGCGGGGTTCGTCCATCTCGAGGGAAGGACCGGTCGGGTCCTGGGGATCCCGAAGCGAAATGCGCTCCTGGCCCCAGTGCGGAAGACATGCGGTGATGTTGTCACGCACCTTGCCCCGGATGCTCTCCACCGACTCTCGCGAGCCGCCTTGCTGCACCACACTGTCGGCCAGGGTGAGGTACGACGAAGTCCCGGCCCCCCGAGGTCCCAGCTCGGGAGCTGACCACCACGACGCGTCGGGAACGCCACAAGTGGCAGACGCCCCGGCAAGCGCAAGAGCATCGCCCGTCTCCAGCCGGCTCCGCGTAGGGGAGTTCGGGGCCGCCATCTCCCTTGAGGTAAGCTGGCCTCGACCTCCGCCATCTCCACGTCATCTAGTCGGCTCGACGCCGACTGATTTCCGTCTTGAGGTAAGATGGAGGCGCTCGCCACCTCTGGCGCCACGATTGGCTGCGGTGTCATGTGGCTCGAGGTCGACCCGGCCTCATGATGTTCCTGGCGTCCTCGATGCTGCTGTTGTTGCTGCTTTTTGCTCGTGCTGCTTCCTCTCTTCCTCCTCCTTTTTCCTTAGCTCCACCTCGTGGAGCCCCATGGGCCACGCCCTCGCCGACCCCAGCGAAGCACCGACGGGCGATGACCCAGCGACCACCTCCTCGACTTCGATGTCGATTGGGGCGGACTCCGAGCCCACCCTCGAGGCCTCGAGGGCCACCTCCTCGGGTCGAGGGACGAAACCCTCAGCTTGGCTTGAGGTGGGGCTCGTCGACGCTAGGGTTTGGACTACAACGGCCCTGGGGACCTGGGTGGGAGCAGCGTCACCCTCGGTGCTTGGCCTCGGGGGCGGCGCGCCAACAACCACAGCAACACCCGTCAGCTTGCCCTTAGCCATGGCCTCCCGAGCCGCCGCGGCCCAAGCATGTGCATGACGGGGCAGGAAAACCCCCCTCTGGCACGGTCCGTTGACATCTTGGCAGCCACCTCCGCCTTGAGCCTCTTAGCCGGGGCATGGTCCGCCGGCCCCTGACGCTTTGCCCTAAGGCCACCAGAGACGGGCAAGTCGCATAACTTTTGAGTCAAAGCATAAGAACGAAGAGCGAAGGAGAGCTTAAGGTGCGAGCGCTTACCCCCGGGGATGGGAGATTTTCTTTCCCAGACTCACCCGACCCGGTCGGGGGCCTCGAGGCCGTCCTCCTTCGAAACTCCGCTCAGGACCAGAGCCCCCAGACCACGACTAGGGCGTATGGTGCCCCAAACGGCTCCCCGGGGACTTCTCTGGGCACCGCCCTTGCTCGAGGGAGACGTCGACTTCTCCTTTGGGGCCACGATCTGGGTTGGCAACAAGCCACGTTGGCCTCGAGTGGAGGCCGACGCCACACCACCGGACGACTGCCTAGATGACGAGCGGCCCTGTTTCTTCTCCTTTGGGCGCTCCAGGACATCCTCCTGCGCAGGGTGAACGTCAGCTCGCGGGCTAAAGCCCAGTATACGACTCAGACGTACATCCATCCCCTCGTCGTCATCATCATCATCATCCTCCTCCTCAGTCGAGGTCTCTTCCGTGGACGACTCACTCCCGGGCAACCTATTACGCCTTCGACTCGCCCGACGTTGTTCGCGCTTTTGACGTGAAAGGTTCTTCTTTTTCTCCTTTGCCTTCTTCATGTCTTTTCTCTCTTTCTCTTTTTGAGCAGAAAGGCATCTCACCTGTCGGGCGGCGGAGACCTCCTTCACTGGGGGTATCGAGGTCCGATAGTCGATCCTCCCCTGTGGAAAAATATGAAAGGTAAAAGCAATGACGAAGGAAGAAAAAAGAAACGAAGAATAAACCACGGATGGCGCGACCCGAGGCACTCACCAAGTAGAGACATCCTTCGTCCGACAGCATAGGGATAAAACGGACGCTCTCTGGCTCGAAGGTACGTAGACTGCGGCCTTCACCCACACCGCAACCTCCACCTCGGCCAACGCCTCCTCGGACATACGGCTCCTTTTTAGGCGCTCAGGCTTAGCATTGGGCCCCATCTTATCTAGTCGCACAAGGCGGGCCATGAGAGGGAGCTCCCTCCGACGCTGGAAGGCCAAACGACGATCGTCGCCGACAGACCCGCTTCGCAAAGCTCCTTCATCGCATCACGAGCGGTACCAGCTGCCACTGCCCCTGCCGCCGCCGCAACACCGTATGACCTGTGGGTCGGACGCTCCGAGAGGAGACGCCTGGTGACTTCCGCGAATACCCCTCGTCGTTCCGCAGATAGAACCACTGAGAGTCCCACTGGGCATGATTGCTCATCAAGTTGGTGGGGATGTACTCACGCGGAACGTCTGACCTGCCGGTCTTCAAGGCGAAGTTGGGCAGCCGGCGCGGACGACCCTCCTCACGCCTTTAGCCCGGGGGCGTTGAAATGATACCCGCTGAAGAGATGGAGCCAGAGATCCCAGTGCGGCTCCATCCCCAGGTATCCTTCACAGACTGCCCCGAAGATGGCGGCCTGAGAGACCGCGTTGGGGGAAAGATTATGAAGCTCGACGCCGTAATGGTGGAGGAGCGCCCGCATGAAACGGCTCGGGGGCGACCCGAGCCCCAACAGGTGGAACTTCAGGAAGCTCACGACGTAGCCCTTCGGCGGCCTTGGCTCCCGATCTGACTGCGGCGGCGCCATCTATTCCGGCTTCTCCTGAGAAGTGAGGGGGCGAAGAAGCCCCGCATCGACCAACTCCTGTAGTCTCTCCATCAGTCACCGACGACGAATGCCACTCATCGGCGGGCACCACGGTCGCCATCGTGGCAGCACAGATCTACGCAGCAGACGGGCATCTCTCTCTCTCTCTCTCTATTTTCCTCTTTCCTTCGCAGGCAAAGCGGGCGCTCGAGCTCTCGATGACGATAGTAGAAAGACGGAGAGCAGAAAAGGGGAACGGTTCCCCTCACCTCTCGTATTTATAGGAGCCGATGCGCAACGGATAGGCCAAGCGGCGTAAGGAAAAAGGTAATGCACCCGCATTAAATGCGTTCGCCTAACCTCCCTCGAAGTACAACGCAATAGACACACACACCGTCCCTCTCTTCGTTCCGCCGCTCGAGCCCGCACGACCGCCATATCATATCACTCTCGCCTGGAAGACGCGCCCGACGGACGGAAACAATTGTTTCCGCAAGGGATCCTTCCCGAGAAGCAAAAAAGGCCCTGGCCTATACAAAAACTGTCGAGGTATCGAAGGCTGGCCCCCGAAGGGCCTGAACAACCGATCTCGAGTACCCGAGTCAGGGACGCCAAGAGGGAGTGTCACACCCAATTTTAAGAACAAAATGGAGCACATATATGTATACCAGGATCAATATTCATACATATATCGCCATCATAGTAAATATCAAACAATGCTTTTATTAATATCACGAACATTATTACATAATGACCCTCGGGTCTGAAGAAAAAGTACAGACTCTCATGACAACTGACTCTAATGAAGACTCTGAAGAAGACGCGGAAAATCTGGACTCCACTCCACAGGAAGGTCGACCGGGGGTAGCGCCATCCTAGTACAGTCGTCAGGGTCGAAGCCGCCATCCTCAGGGTACTTGTGACGGAACGGCCCTAATCTCATGGCCCACAGGTCCCTGTCAACCTCTAACAGCCGATCCCGTTCCACTTAATTAAGACTGTCCATCACTGGGCTACATCAGCACCCAATGTCCGCAGGATCATCTCACAATTTGGTTACAGCATTGCATACTTTTACAAATAATATCGGAATAAAGAGCGGAAGACTTAAGTAACCATAGTTTTACAAAGCAGGGTTCCAAATAGAAATTATGGTGCAGTTATTACAAACCAAGTTCTGATAATAAATAGACATAGGCAACATAGTGAAGAACAGCAAAGATACTTATAATCCACCCAGCCCGAGGGTGTACAACTATTCTTCCGTCGGCCTCATCGGCCTCTTCCTGACGATGGTCATACAGCAGGGTGCAAGACACATCGGGATTCTGTCATACCTGCAGCATGGGTAACAAACCCTGAGTACTGGGGTACTCAACAAGACTTACCCGACTAAGGAAAAGGGAGAAGACTCAGGAATGAGAGGCTTAGGGTAGTCAAGGTAAGGCTTAAGCAAGATCAAGTATATTTGTAGAAAGCATTTTTTTTGTAAATCTTATTTTACTTTGGAAAGATTCAGTATTCCTCAATTCTTCATCGTTCATGATTCATTTTACATTTCAAAACATACCTAGTTGAGAACCACTATCCGTTGACAGTCAGTACCCAAGTCTCCATAACCGAGGAGCAACGTTAATCCGGATAAATAATACTCAGCTGAGGATCCCATACCTATTCACACGGCATATGTAGCACCCAAGCTTGCATAGCCAACCCGTCTACCACGATTCCTCAAGATTGGACCCGTCCTACGCTACCCGGAAGTACAGTTCCAGGTACGACGACCACGTGGGTACATGCTACTTCCGCCATCTCTCCACTCCCAGTGCGCGGTTGTCGGTCCCAATCAAGGATTTCTCGGAGCCAGAGCTTTCCGAAGTATGTGAATAGTTACAAGTCTTTGACCAGCAGGCCCCCATACGGATGGTCCCTAATTTCCAGCCAGAACTATACCTTGGTTATATCTCACCCAGTAATAGTCCCGTCAGTTTTTCAACCCTATCCTGGTTTTCTCATCTCCTTGACGTCGAATCATCACCGGACGTACCGACATCAACATGACGGCACCGTACGCTCGGACACCTCTCTCCTCGCTGTGACTAGGTACGGATCAGATACCTAGCCACAGTCGGGGAGTAAAGCCAAATTCCCATAAAAGTTCTTTAAGTGATCACACTTTTGAAATTGGCATTTTTATCGCAAATCTATTGTATAGCAATGCTAAGCATTTTGCAAATAGTTTTTAACAGGGTAGGGGATCTTTGGTGGAGGTAAAGTGCAGGTAATAGGTCATCACACAACTCCTATCACCTAATGCAGTAAATTAACTCAAAAGTATTTAAGTAAACTTTTATAAAAGCAAGGAAAGGCTAAATGCACCGGGGCTTGCCTTGAAGAGCAAAGAGGGCAGAGCTCGAGGGCGGCGGGGCAGTTGTCGGAGCTCGGGGTAGCCTCGGGACAGGTTCGTCAGCGGCTGCCTCGATCTTGGCTCCTTCTCTTCGGTGACTATACGAATGCAATGATGCATGCACATGAGTATGCTAGCATGAACAATGCAAAACAGGGCATACGACATGAACCCTAATCACTTTTTCTATTTTTTCTTAATTATTTAAAAAGGTCATTTTATGCAGTTGCTCCAAAAATTACCAAATTAAACACATAAGTTCATTATGGTGTAGATAGATGGAAAAACAAATTTCATAATTTTGGAGGTCATTAAGGTGCTCAAATAAAATCAGACATTAATTAACGGAAGGCACTATTTAACAATTAAAATAAATGCTCAAAAATCAACTTATTCCAAAAGACTTCAAAATTTCACCAGAGACTAAACATGGCATAGGAAGCTCACAAAAATTTTCTCATGATTTTTGGAGTTATAAGTGATTTTCTAAAAATCCAAAACCATCCATTTATTAATTAAAAGGGAGATTTTTCATTTTCAAATTTTTGCACAAAAACCAAGTTTCATATTTTTCTAAAATACTACATGGTATAGAGAGTCAATTGCAAAATTTTCAGAATTTTTTAGAGCAATACAGAAAATCATACAAAAAGATGAAAACCGAACACTATTCACATTTTGAAAGAAAGGGAAAAGGACACTGTGCTCTTCCCGATCGCCGGCGGCCGGCCGACGGCGGCGGCGCTGCTGCGCCGGCCACGGCGAGGCTCGGCAGACGAAACCAAGGGCATGGGAAGCTTCAGGGAGCTCACCGGTGTCAATTAAGGAGCACGGCGAGGTGAGGGAAGGGACGGAGGAAGGTGGTCGACGACGGCCGGCGGGAGCTTTCACGGCGGCGACCGACGCTCCGGCGATACTGCGCATCACACGAGACCACAAGGCCTGGTTAGAGTCGCAAGGGAGTAAGGAAGATGAAACAGGGGTCGGGGAGGGATGATCATGGCCGGAGAGGGAGTATTTGACGAACCCGAGCTCGCCGGTTTTTCGCCGGAGATGGGAACGACGAGCTACGCCGGCGATAGGAGGCGGTAGAGACCAAAATTGAGGGGTGGAGAAGCTTCCACGAGCTCAAGACGGAGCTGTTGGGCTAGGTGGTTGGGCGGCGGGAGCTTCGGAGTGGGCTGGCGACGGCGGCGGAGACGAGTGAGGAGCTCGGACTCCGGCGGCTCCTTTTATAGGCACGGTCGGGGACGGTAGAGAGACACGGGATGGTGTGGATGAGCTCGGCCGAGGCGTGCGCACTCGATTGCAAGCCGGCGGGAGGACGGGCGTGCAGTCGGGGCCTGGGCGTGAGGTCGCCGGCGATGGCCACGCGGCGGCGATGCTCTGGGCGCTGTAGGGGACGGGAGCGAGGGTCAGCGCTCGCGAGCGGGTGCGAAAAGATCACGGGGTCAGCGGCGGCAGGTTGGAGGCGCGCGTGCGGCTGCCAGGCACGCGGCGTGCGCAGCGCCGGCGAGGCGCCATGGCCGACCCCCCCCTGCTCTGTGCCGGCTAGAGGTAGGGGATGAACAGGGCTAGGTCTAGGCTTTGACTTTCTGTATTTTGCAAATTTCTCCCAAAATTTGAACTGCACAGGAAAAACTCAAATACCAAAGTTGTGCAGAAAAAGAGATCTACAACTTTGTAATATGAATATTTTCAGAATCCAATAGTTTTTGAACCACATTTGAAATCAGAAAAGGGAACACTTTTGGGATTTGAATAAATTCAAAATTACTTTTGATTTTACATTGAAAGATGGAAATCTACAAATATGAAAGTTGTTCCTTTTATCAAAACCTACAACTTTTTTCTGAAACTCAATAGTTTTTGAATAAGTTTTGAAACTGAAAAGGGACAAAAAACTGGAATTTGAATGAATTTGGATTTACTTCAACTTTGTATAGAAACTTGAAAATTTGTAAATACCAAAGTTGTTTCTCTTGGCCAGATCTACAACTTTGCTTTTTGGACCAACCCCAAATTTTGAATAGTTTTTGAAGTATTAAAAGAGGGGTAAAAACCAGGGTTTGGAAATCAGGGTTTTGCAAAGGGATTGAAATCTGATTTTGATTTTTGAACTTTGCCAACACAACAAAACTTCAGGACAACCTACTGAACAAGAATTACACAAAGCTAGGCACAGAGGTGAAATTACCATTTTGCTCTTATAGGAAGGTTAGGGCCTTTTTTTAGGGTTTTGAAAAGAGATTGCTACACCAGTACTAAGCAAACATAAATGCAAGGCAAGAATGATTAATGACTAATGATGATGACATGTCAGGTTAATTACATTTTAAAACACCAGAGGTGTACACAGCCTCCCCTCCTAAAAGAAAATCTCGCCCCGAGATTCCACGTCTTAGAAGGAAAAGGCAAAACCTTACATCTACAGAGATTCGAGAAAGTCGGGATAGTTCTTCGCCAAGAAGTCTTCGGATTCCAAGTGGCTTCTTCTTCAGAGTGTTGGTTCCACTGGATCTTGTACCATCTTGTGGTGGTTCTTCGGGTAACACGATCCTTGTGATCCAACACGCGAACTGGATACTCAGTGTATGACAGATCTGGTTCTAGCTCAACGCCTTCAACTTCAACCACATGTTCAGGTACTCGGAGGCACTTCTTGAGTTGGGAGACATGAAACACATTATGAACTGCTGAAAGATGATCGGGCAAACTCGGCTTGTAAGCGACCTTGCCACAACGATCCAGAATCTCAAACGGACCAATGTAGCGGGGTGCTAGCTTTCCTTTGACTCCAAAACGAGTGACTCCTTTGGTGGGCGAGACCTTCAGGTACACATAATCCCCGATCTCGAACTGCAGAGGTCGACGTCTCTTGTCAGCATAACTTTTCTGTCGAGACTGTGCAATCTTCATGTTCTCTTGTATTTGCTTGACTTTCTTTCTCTCCATATCTTTTACTAGGTCAACTCCAAGAATTCCCTTTCTCCGGGTTCAGACCAACTGAGAGGTGTACGACAACGGCGGCCGTACAGTGCTTCAAAGGTGCCATTTGATGCTCTCTTGGTAACTGTTATTATATGAGAACTCTGCCAAGGGCAAACAGTCATCCCAAGTATCTGCGAAGGTGAGCACACATGCTCTCAACATATCCTCTAACACTTGGTTGACTCGCTCAGTTTGTCCATCTGTTTGTGGATGATATGCTGTACTATGCAAGAGCTTGGTTCCAAGTGAGGCATGGAACGCTTTCCAGAACTTTGCGACAAACTGGGTACCACGATCAGAGATAATGGTTTGGGGTATGCCATTGAGTTTTACTATGTTGTTCTTGTACAAAGTGGCGTAAGTGGGGACGGTGTAACTGGTCTTCACTGGCAGGAAGTGGGCTTGCTTAGTGAGGCGATCCACGATCACCCATATGGAATCAAAACCTCTTGATGTCTTGGGTAGACCATTGATAAAGTCCATACTGATATCGTCTCATTTCCAAGCAGGTGCAGATAAAGGTTGCAATTCTCCTCCGGGCTTCATGTGCACGGCTTTGACTTTCTGGCAGGTATCACACTGAGCGACATACCGGGCGATCTCAATCTTCATCTTTGTCCACCAGAATTGCTGCTTCTTCAAATCCTGGTACATTTTGTTGCTGCTGCGGGGTGGATGGAGAATCTAGTCAAGTGTGCTTCATCAAGGATTAACTTTCTTAACTCAGGCACTTTAGGAACTACTAACCGATTCTTAAACCATACTACTCCTGCATCATTAATCCTGAAACAATCAGCCTTTCCGGATTGGACCTTTTCGATGATATGCTTGATTCCAGGGTTATCTTTTTGTGCAGCGATGATCTGCTCTCTGATAGGGGTTTCTATTCTGATATTACTCAGAGTTCCTTGCGGAATCATTTCAATATTCAACTTTTCCAGCTCATAACACAAAGAAGAATCATAGGGTTTCTTCATCAGACAGTTGCAATAAGACTTGCGACTGAGTGCATCGGCGACCACATTCGCCTTACCCGGATGGTAATGCACTTCAAGATCATAGTCCTTAATTAACTCAAGCCATCTTCTCTGTCTCATATTCAGCTCTTCTTGAGTGAAGATATACTTCAGGCTTTTGTGATCAGTGTACACATTACAGGTACTGCCCAACAGATAATGACGCCAGATCTTCAAGGCATGCACTACTGCTGCTAACTCGAGATCATGAGTTGGATAATTCTCTTCATGTCGCTTAAGCTGTCGGGAGGCATATGCGATTACTCGACCTTCTTGCTTCAAAACACAGCCCAAACCAGTACCAGATGCATCACAGTAGACATCAAAGGGCTTCTCGATGTTCGGCTGGGCTAGCACTGGTGATGTAGTTAACAGTTTCTTCAGAGTTTGAAAGGCTTGCTCACAGGCTGGTGACCAGACAAACTTCACAGAATTCTTTACTAACTCAGTGATAGGCTTGGCGATTCTTGAGAAATCAGGGATGAATCGACGATAATATCCTGCCATTCCCATAAAGCTGCGGACTTGATGAACAGTGGTAGGTGGCTTCCAATCCAGAATGTCTGCCACTTTACCAGGGTCAACTGACACACCTTCAGCGGATAGGACATGACCAAGAAACTGTATCTGATCTAACCAGAACTCACATTTACTGAACTTGGCATACAGCTGATGTTCTCTGAGACGGGATAGAACGATACGAAGATGCTCGGCGTGATCTTCAGGGGTTTTTGAGTAGACAAGGATGTCGTCAATGAACACGACCATGAATTTATCAAGTTCTGGCATGAAAACAGAGTTCATGAGATACATGAAGTGAGTGGGGCATTGGTCAAACCGAAGGACATGACCAAGTACTCATATAGGCCGTATCTGGTGGTGAAAGCTGTTTTAGGAATATCTTCAGGACGAATCTTTATTTGGTGGTAACCAGATCTGAGATCGATATTGGAGAATACTTTGGCTCCAGCTAACTGGTCAAAGAGAAGATCAATACGAGGCAAGGGATATTTATTTTTGATGGGACTTCATTGAGTGGGCAATAATCAATGCACATTCTGAGAGTCTTGTCTTTCTTCTTTACAAAGATTGCAGGACAGCCCCAAGGAGACGAGCTTGGGCGAATGAAACCCTTGTCCAACAAATCTTGTAATTGGATTTTAGTTCTGCCAACTCTCTGGGAGGCATTCGATAAGCTCTGCGGGATATAGGAGCAGTCCCGGCTTAGCTCTATGGCAAACTCAACATCACGGTCAGGAGGCAGACCAGGTAAGTCCTCTGGAAAAACATCAGGGAATTCACAGACCACGGGATGTCTCTGGTTTCCAGAACATAGGCGGTATTCATTTGAGTGGCTGCTGGTTTTTGAGGCATTGGAAGTTGGAGAAGAAGTTTGACGGTACTGTTAGGAATATCCACTCTCACAACTCTATTCAAGATGTCGATCATGGCTTTATACTGGCACATCCAATTCATGCCTAGGATGACATCTATCTCCTGATCACGAAGCACTATCATGGTAGTGGGAAATACATGTTCCCCCAACATTACTGGTATACTGCGAACCACTTCCTTAGTACTTATACGCCCTCCAGGCGAAAATATGCAGAAACTTTCTTTTAAATCCTCAATTGATATCTCATGCTTGGTGACAAAAATATGACTGATGAAGGAATGTGATGCACCAGAATCAAACAACACAACTGCAGGTGATTGGCAACAGGGAACCTACCGATCATGACGGGTTCTCCTTCTGGGATGTCGCCGACAGTGGTGTAGTAGACCTGCCCGTGCTTCTTGACAATCCTGCCTTTTTGGGCAAGTTGCTGCTGGGCACGGTGCTGCTGCTGCTGAGATCCTCCGGGATTCTTCTGAGCATTCTGAGCATACCTCTTGGGCTTTGGGCACTCACGAGACCAGTGACCAAGCTGGCCGCAGTTGTAGCAGGGATGGTTGTAGGTGGTTTGTGGGGTGGTGATACGAACACCTGGGGCGTTCGGCTGTGTGGCACTTTGCTGGTTGGCATTATGGGTGGTGGCCGCGGTACGGACGACCACTTGCTGGTTGGGGTAAGGTAGACGATTGTGGTGGTGGCTGGGGTGATAGATGACTTTCTGGCGTTTGTGACCGCCAGAGAAGCTACTTGACCCTACCTTCTTCTTCTTCTTCTCTCCTGGTACTGGCGATTGCTTTCTTCAAAAGCAACAGCCCGGTCAACAACATCGTGATAAGACCAGTCAGGTTATTGGACAAGCTCCTGCGGATCTTTGGGTGCAGTCCTCTGAGGAAACAATCCCTCTTCTTCTCATCTGTGTTGACATACTCTGAGGCATACTGGCTGAGATGATTGAATTGACCCACATACTGCATGACTGTGGAGTCTTTCTGTTGGAGAGCCAGGAACTGATCAAGCTTCATTTTCATCAATCCGGAAGGGATGTGATGAGCACGGAAGGCAGTGCAGAACTCCTCCCAGGTCAACCGATGACCTTCTGGCTGGGCAGCCAATAGGTTGGCGTACCAAGCACTTGTCGGACCACGAAGCTGCTGTGAAGCGAACCGTGGCTTCTGGATGTCGGTGCAGTTGATAAGACCAAACTTCTGCTCCATGGTGCGGAGCCAATCATCAGCTTCGAGGGGTTCATCGGCCTTGGTGAAGACCGGTGGACGAGTTTCGGTGAAATCCACATAGGTGGTCTCTTGGTTGATGTTGTGGCGACCACGGTGAATGTTCTGCTGTCCTTGGTTTGAGCCATTAGGTTGGCAGCGGGCCAAGGCTGCAATGGCCTCTGCTAGGGTAGCTGGGACAGGTGGAGGGTTTGGGAGACGGTCATCCCCAGCACCTCCGGCTCTGGTGCGAGTGTTCACAGGCATCTGTTTAAGCAACTTGGAACTCAGTATTCATAGACAAAGTTCTGAACAACTGATAGATAGCTTCACTGATACAAAGGCAGATGACTTGATAAGGTGACTGACAGATGATACAGACCGATAAAGGGAAAAGATACGAAAAGAAAAAAAATAAGCCATGCCAGACTTGGCAACAGGCAGGCTAACGCCCCCAAACCTAGACTAAGGTTTTAGGCAAGCAGATGGTACAGACACAACGAGTCTAGTCGTCGTCGATGATGATCATGTCTTCATCGTCATCTTCTTCCTCGAGGATGAGCTCAGGCTCTACCTCCTCGTCCTCGTCCTCGGCGTGGACATCTTCAGCAGGTTCAACTTCTTCGTCCTCGTCTGGCTCCTGTTCCATTTCTGGTTCCTCCACTATTCCGTCTTCAGGATCCTCAGCAACAGGTGGAGCCACGGGGTGAAGTTGGTTGTGCAGCTGGTGTACCTCCTCATGAAGCATATCATTGAACTGCTCAATCTGGGCGGTGTACTGCTGCAGTCCATGGAGCTCGGCTCTGGTGACGTCCTCGCGGATCCAAGCATCATTGCGCTGCTCGATAGCGCGAACCGTGTTCCGGTTGGCCTGCTCCAGGGAAGCTCGTGCCTCATAAAACTCCAGGCGTGAGTGGTAGAAGTCATGCTCCATGTTCTCCATCTCAGCCTTCAGATTCTTGATTTCCTCCTTCAGGTTCTTGCGGGTGCGGCGGGGAAAGCGACGACCATTGGAAGATTCGGCAGTCTCTTCTCCAACGCGTGGTGCCAGCTGGTGACGCGGCACACCGTTCGGTCCAGTCGACTTGCGAGCAGTCAGCTTGAGGCGAGCCATGTCTGGACAAGAGAAGATAGATGAGAAAAAGGCTAGCAAGAAAAAGGTATAGGTATTCTACCCCAATGAACTTAGAGAGGAAGTTTTATTAACTTTAGTGATTAGGACATGATGCATGAATCGTTCCTACGGAACAAAGCAATGCAATAAATAAATAAGGTACATAGGGCTTAAAACATGTTGTTCCACTAGCTAGTGTTTGCCAGGTGAGAGACAAGATGAGAGAAGCAATTTGGACTCAAAATAGTCAAGTTTAGTTTGTTTGGACTCAAAAGGTCTGTGACAGAACGGCCCTAATCTCATGCCCACAGGTCCCTGTCAACCTCTGACAGCCGATCCCATGTTCCACTTAATTAAGACTGTCCATCACTGGGCTACATCAGCGCCCAATGTCCGCAGGATCATCTCACATTTGGTTACAGCATTGCATACTTTTACAAATAATATCGGATAAAGAGCGGAAGACTTAAGTAACAATAGTTTTACAAAGCAGGGTTCCAAATAGAAATTATGGTGCAGTTATTACAAACCAAGTTCTGATAATAGAAATAGACATAGGCAACATAGTGAAGAACAACAAAGATACTTATAATCACCCAGCCCGAGGGTGTACAACTATTCTTCGGCCTCATCGGCCTCTTCCTGGACGATGGTCATACAGCAGGGTGCAAGACATCGGGGATTCTGTCATACCTGCAGCATGGGTAACAAACCCTGAGTACTGGGTACTCAACAAGACTTACCCGACTAAGGAAAAGGGAGAAGACTCAAGAATGAGAGGCTTAGGGTAGTCAAGGTAAGGCTTAAGCAAGATCAAGTATATTTGCAGAAAAGCATTTTTTTTAAATCTTATTTTACTTTGGAAAGATTCAGTATTCCTCAATTCTCATCGTTCATGATTCATTTTACATTTCAAAACATACCTAGTTGAGAACCACTCTCCGTTGACAGTCAGTGACCAAGTCTCCATAACCGAGGAGCAACGTTAAAGTGAGATGCTCCGATACCACTCTGTGACAGAACAGACCCTAATCTCATGGCCCACAGGTCCCTGTCACCTCTGACAGCCGATCCCATGTTCCACTTAATTAAGACTGTCCATCACTGGGCTACATCAGCGCCCAATGTCCGCAGGAATCATCTCACAATTTTGGTTACAGCATTGCATACTTTTACACATAATATCGGAATAAAGAGCGGAAGACTTAAGTAACAATATTTACAAAGCAGGGTTCCAAATAGAAATTATGGTGCAGTTATTACAAACCAAGTTCTGATAAAGAAATAGACATAGGCAACATAGTGAAGAACAGCAAAGATACTTATATCACCCAGCCCGAGGGTGTACAACTATTCTTTTCGCCTCATCGCCCTCTTCCTGGACGATGGTCATACAGCAGGGTGCAAGACACATCGGGGATTCTGTCATAACCTGCACATGGGTAACAAACCCTGAGTACTGGGTACTCAACAAGACTTACCCGACTAAGGAAAAGGTAGAAGACTCAGGAATGAGAGGCTTAGGTAGTCAAGGAAGGTAAGCTTAAGCAAGATCAAGTATATTTGCAGAAAAGCATTTTTTTTGTAACTCTTATTTTACTTTGGAAAGATTCAGTATTCCTCAATTCTTCATCGTTCATGATTCATTTTACATTTCAAAACATACCTAGTTGAGAACCACTCTCCTCTGACAGTCCGTGACCAAGTCTCCATAACCGAGGAGCAACGTTAATCCGGATAAATAATACTCAGCTGAGGATCCCTATTCACACGGCATATGTAGCGCACCCAAGCTTGCATAGGCCAACCCGTCTACCACGATTCCTCCAAGATTGGACCGTCCTACGCTACCACGCTAACCCGGAAGTACAGTACACCACTCCTTTCCAGGTACGACGACCACGTGGGTACATGCTACTTCCGCCATCTCTCCACTCCCCAGCGCGCGTTGTCGGTCCAATCAAGGATTTCTCGGAGCCAGAGCTTTCCGATTATGTGAATAGTTACAAGTCTTTGACCAGCAGGCCCCCATTACGGATGGTCCCTAATTTTCCAGCCAGAACTAACCTTGGTTATATCTCACCCAAGCGTAATAGTCCCGTCAGTTTTTCAACCCTGTCCTGGTCGGTGTCAACTGTTGAGTCCCGGACTTCAACAGACGGCACCGTACGCTCGGACACCTCTCCTCGCTGTGACTAGGTACGGATCAGATACCTAGCCAACAGTCGGGAGTAAAGCCAAATCCCCATAAAGTTCTTTAAGTGATCACACTTTTGAAATTGGCATTTTTATCGCAAATCTATTGTATAGCAATGCTAAGCATTTTGCAAATGGTTTTTAAACAGGGTAGGGGATCTTTGGTGGAGGTAAAGTGCAGGTAATAGGTCATCACACAACTCCTATCACCTAATGCAGTAAATTAACTCAAAAGTATTTAAGTAAAACTTTTATAAAAGCAAGGAAAGACTAAATGCACCGGGGCTTGCCTTGAAGAGCAAAGAGGGCAGCTCGGGGCGGCGGGCAGTTGTCGGCTCGGGGTAGCCTCGGGGATAGGTTCGTCGCGGCTGCCTCGATCTTGGCTCCTTCTTCGGTGACTATACGAATGCAATGATGCATGCACATGAGTATGCTAGCATGAACAATGCAAAACAAGCATAACGACATGAACCCTAATCACTTTTTCTATTTTTCTTCTTAATTATTTAAAAAGGTCATTTTTTATGCAGTTGCTGCTCCCAAAATTACCAAATTAACACATGTTCATTATGGTGTAGATAGATGGCAAAACAAATTTCATAATTTTTGGAGGTCATTAAGGTGCTCAAATAAAATCAGACATTAATTAACAGAAGGCACTATTTAACAATTAAAATAAATGCTCAAAAATCAACTTGTTCCAAAAGACTTCAAAATTTCACCAGAGACTAAACATGGCATAGGAAGCTCACAAAAATTTATCTCATGATTTTTGGAGTTATAAGTATTTTCTAAAAATCCAAAACCATCCATTTATTAATTAAAGGGAGATTTTTTCATTTTCAAATTTTGCACAAAAACCAAGTTTCATATTTTTCTAAAATACTACATGGTATAGAGAGTCAATTGTAAAATTTTCAGGATTTTTAGAGCATACAGAAAATCATACAAAAAGTAAAAAACCGACACTATTCACATTTTGAAAGAAAAGGGAAAAGGACACTGTGCTCTTCCCGATCGCCGCGGCCGGCCGACGGCGGCGGCGCTGCTGCGCCGGCCACGGCGAGGCTCGGCAGACGAAACCAAGGGCATGGGAAGCTTCAGGGAGCTCACCGGCATCAATTAAGGAGCACGGCGAGGTGAGGGAAGGACGGAGGAAGGTGTCGACGACGGCCGGCGGGAGCGTCACGGCGGCGACCGACTCTCCGGCGATACTGCGCATCACACGAGACCACAAAGGCCTGGTTAGAGTCGCAAGGGAGTAAGGAAGATGAAACAGGGGTCGGGGAGGGATGATCATGGCCGGAGAGGGAGTAATTTGACGAACCCGAGCTCGCCGGGTTTTTCGCCGAGATGGGAACGACGAGCTACGCCGGGCGATAGGAGGCGGTAGAGACCAAATTGAGGGGTGGAGAAGCTTCACGAGCTCAAGACGGAGCTGTTGGCTAGGTGGTTGGGCGGCGGGAGCTTCGGAGTGGGCTGGCGACGGCGGCGAAGACGAGTGAGGAGCTCGGACTCCGGCGGCTCCTTTTATAGGCACGGTCGGGGACGGTATAGAGCACGGGATGGTGTGGATGAGCTCGGCCGAGGCGTGCGCACTCGATTGCAAGCCGGCGGGAGGACGGGCGGAGTCGGGGCCTCGTGAGGTCGCCGTCGATGGCCACGCGTCGGCGATGCTCTGGGCGCTGTAGGGGACGGGAGCGAGGGTCAGCGCTCGCGAGCGGGTGCGAAAAGATCACGGGGTCAGCGGCGGCAGGTTGGAGGCGCGCGTGCGCGGCTGCCAGGCACGCGGCGTGCGCAGCGCCGGCGAGGCGCCATGGCCGGACCCCCCCCCCTGCTCTGTGCCGGCTAGAGGTAGGGGATGAACAGGGCTAGGTCTAGGCTTTGACTTTCTTTGTATTTTGCAAATTTCTCCCAAAATTTGAACTGCACAGGAAAAACTCAAAATACCAAAGTTGTGCAGAAAAAAAATCTACAACTTTGTCAATATGAACATTTTCAGAATCCAAACAGTTTTTGAACCACATTGAAATCAGAAAAGGGAACACTTTTGGGATTTGAATAAATTCAAAATTACTTTTGATTTTACATTGAAAGTTGGAAATCTGCAAATATGAAAGTTGTTCCTTTTATCAAAACCTACAACTTTGCTAATATACCACTTTTTCTCAAACTCAATATTTTTGAATAAGTTTTGAAAACTGAAAAGGGGACAAAAACTGGAATTTGAATGATTTGGATTTACTTCAAACTTTGTACAGAAACTTGAAAATTTGTAAATACCAAAGTTGTTTCTCTTGGCCAGATCTACAACTTTGCTTTTTGGACCAACCCCAAATTTTGAATAGTTTTTGAAGTATTAAAAGGGGTAAAACCAGGGTTGGAAATCAGGGTTTTGCAAAGGGATTTGAAATCTGATTTTGATTTTTGAACTTTGGCCAACACAACAAAACTTCAGGACACCTACTGAACAAGAATTACACAACTAGGCAAGAGGTGAAATTACCATTTTGCCCTTATAGGAAGGTTAGGGCCTTTTTTTTTAGGGTTTTGAAAAGAGATTGTTACACCAGTACTAAGCAAAACATAATGCAAGGCAAGAATGATTAATGACTAATGATGATGACATGTCAGGTTAATTACATTTTAAAACACCAGAGGTGTTACAGTACTCCTGCTCCTCGTACGCGTAGTCTCCAGCGTCTGGGTGGGGTAGCAGGGGGGACAAAGAGGAAGAATGAGTACATCGAAATGTACTCCGCAAGTGTAGGAATATAAGCTTATGAGGCTATATCAAAGGTAGGCTGACTCAGTTTGACTCAAATGCCTAAAGCGACACATCCTATTATCTATAACTCCTATAAAGCAAAACCCCACTAGCTTATTTCTCTAGCATCTCCTTAAGCCATGTCATCTCATGAGTCCCACCAATTTGCTAAACTCAACCACTAAATTGTCATCCACTAAATCTATTATCTATTATTAGTAGATCTTCCTGCAAGTCTCATCTATAGTGTCATTCCTCACGGAGGGCCACTTTCCAAGCAATTGATGCACGTTCCTTGGTCTTCCGACGGCCACTTCCCCAGCAATTGATGCATGAGTTCCTTCCTTTGAAGAGACACCGACGGAAGCATTAGAAAACCACTCCCACTCTCCCTGCAATTGATGTATCAGTAAATTGCCAAGCAACTGATCGGTCAACTAATGAGTATTTACTCTTTCTTGCATCTATTGGTTGCAATTCGCATGGTCCGAGCCATTTGTCTCCCTTCTCCAGGCTTTGCTTTCCATGTCGCAGTTACTTGCTTTACTATGGATAATCTAATGGATGGAGAAAGTATTTTTTGTTTGCTTGGTTCGATATGCCTGATCCAGATGCAGACGGTCTGGTCACAGGTGAACTTCGACTCGGTGATGGGGTTCAGCACGACGACCAGTATAGGGCATTGGCACTTCCGTTACCTCAAGGTCGCCAGCACGATGACATGGAGTTTTGGACACCAACAGCCTCTGGCTAGGTGAGCGGAGCCCCCCTGCGGCGCTGTGCATCATCGAGACATCGAAATAAGCCTCCGCAGCAGCGAGCCTTGGACCACATTGGCATGCATGAGATGTAGCAAGAGGCCTGCCCAAGCACGTACCCGTCAACATCCTCCTCTCTTGGTCCCTTGAAGCCTTCAAGGCTTGAACACTTCCTCCTCCACATGTGCATTACTGTTGGTTTCACCTCAAATTAGTGATTGCACTGACAGCCCTGCAGGATGTGGTGGAGGTGCATGGTGGGCTGGAGGTCGGGTGGACGTGTGGTGCATGTGCGGCACTGCCATGGCTGCTGTCAGCGGGTTGTGGTTATATCGACAATGACGCGCATGCGGGGGATGACTGATGAGGTCTGAGGAACAAATAAGTGTCACAAGATTTGGTGTCTTAAGTAAGTTACGTATTGATTATTAGTAGTAGTGTTGAGGCAGCTACAATTTTTTTGTTGCCGTCGGGTCCGTGGTTGCAAAACTCTCTATCTGCTTAATGAAATATGCGCTTAACGGCGTTTCTCAACAAAAAAAAAACAATTTACACCTAGACAATAGTGTTCCAAGTAATTTATGTCTTCAAACATTATCTTTTGTTATCTTGCCAGTTTAGCAAGCTTATCACAACTATATTGTAACATTCATTTCTAAAGCCCTATATTTCTAAGTTCTAACTCCATAAATTCTTATTAAAAAATATATAATTCCCGCAGCAATGCGCGGGGTATCACCTAGTTCCTATTAATTCTATGCACCTATTTATTAGGTTATAGACACAGACACTGTAGAAAAGTAACAACACTCGGAGTCGCACCGAGCAAGACCACACTCGGAGTCACACCGAGCAACCAACACTTGGAGTCAAACCAAGCAACCGCACTTGGAGTCGCACCAAGCACCCACACCTGAAGTCCATCAGGCACCGCACCAGAAGTCCATCAGATGACCCGAACCAGTAACCAGTAACCAACTAAACTCGAAGAAGTCCAAGCCGCTCGTGACCGTGAGCACGACTGATATATCAGTTTTATACTCTGCAGAGGTTGCACATCGTTACCCATGAGTCATGTGTTCCCCATCACGCTAAACACTGTCAAGGGCTTAGCGGGGTCGCACTACAAGACCTTTACAAAGACCCTCTAAGCCTGTGTTACACGTACTCTAAGGTTTCATCCCCGTACATATAAGTCAACGACCCCAGGAACCCCTCTTGAGCCACTATACAACCCCCGTGTAGCATAACTTGAAGGAAACTAATTAATTAGCCAGGTCCAGCCCATCAAGACCTCATGGTTGTGCTGTGTAACCGGGTTACATGCTCCCAGAACCGGGTCCTAGGGATCCAGGCAGGATAAATCTAGCGCAAGACCAGAACCAAAAACCAAAATCAGCTGTCAAATCCCACGGCACGAAACCACCAATACAGGTCCATCCTACCGGATTTTCCTAATAACCATGTTACTACAAAATTACCATGTCCACATGTTTCATAGATCATTAATCAAGATTATTAACATTTAACTCCCATCCCAACCATGACTGCAGGGCTAAGCAGACACCTACCCGAACAATCCAAAACGGGCGATAAGAATAATATATACAAATTCTAGTAAACCATAACATGGGATTCAAATTTAGACACAACATGCATCTACAGGATCTATCTATTCTAATACCAAAAGTAAAATAAAGTATATGTGCAAGATGTTCAAGAACACTTGCCTGCGGGCTGGGTCGGATGTGCAGGGTCACAGGAATAGTCGGGACGTCCTCGTACTGCGCACTCTGCCCAATCAACAATACATGGCACAATACAATGAAATAAATAACAGTACGCCAACACTAATAAGACAGCAGACTAACAGATCTAATGCGTAAAGAATAAATTATGAAACTAATGCAAGTTGAATGGGTCGAATCGGAGTTAAAACGTGGAAGTTATGAGCATTTGAATTCGGGTGGCAAATCTGTGATTAAATCAAAGTTAAATCGGTAATCTAATAAATCGAAATGGAAAAGAACGCTGGCCGGTCCACGCCTCCATTATCCCAAGGAACAGGGCTATCCTGTGAAAAACCTGAGTCTCAGCAAACAGTGACATCAATTTCGAAAAAAATAGGAGCTAGATCAGAAAGCACTCGTGCACTATGCTGTAGACTAGGTCTATGACCAATAGACAGGTGGTGGAGTGAGGTTGTGTAGATGGACCAGATCTATAATGTGTATTGTTGTATTTGTGGAATTATTTTCCTAAAGGAAAACGGCCATAAATCACCTGATGAAGTCATGCTGATGTCATCAAGCTAACAAGGCAATGGAAGAGAAGAGAGTGCCGATGCATGGTTGGCTGCCTGCTTATGCGGAAGGGACGAACGGTGAGGGAGGAGGTCCGATCGCATGCGCTGATGGCGGCTGACCCGTTCTTGGCAGGCACAAGAAAAATGGATCGAGTGATGCTGAGTGGTGACTGCGAGCTCGCCGTCACGCGGCTAGTTGGCGCTGGGCGCTCCGCTGGGCTCCGGAGAGTGGAGATCGACGGCGCGATTTCGGCTGGCAGGTCGGTTGTCTGTGCGGTGCAGTTCGGCGGTGGCCGGGGTTGAGCGCGATGGTGGCGGCGACTTGAATGCCTCGCCGTAGTGCAGCGGCGGGGGCGGATTGGTGCGGTGGCGCCATTGGAGGCCCGCCCCGAACTTGCTCGGATCGGCGCCAGAGACCAGTAGAAACCATGGGAGGAAGTGGGAACGATGCGGAGCTCACCGAGAATTCGCTGTAGGTGTTTTGAGACGACGGTGTTGGCGCGGTTGCGGAGTGCGATGGTGGGGGTGATCGGTAGCAGTCCGAGCTCCGGCGGGGCGTCACGGTGGTACTTCTGGGCGCCGGTTTTCACCGAGACGAGGTCAGCCAGATGCGTCGTGATCTGGCGAGTCCACAGGCGAGTAGAGGAGATCGGTGGCAGTGTGAGAGCCGAGGGCTTGGAGCTCGACCGTACCTCCCGTCGGCTTTTGGCGGGGGTGGCTGCTAGCGGCGATAGTGGGGCGAAGTGCACGCAGGGCTAGGTCGAACGGTGGCAGTGGGACGCGTGGGGTTGGTGCCGGGCTTATAAGGGTAGGGCGAGGTGGGGGTGGCCGCTGGGGCATCTGCTTCGCAGATCAGTGCCAGGGGCATCGGAGGGTGATGCGCGAAGGGCGGGGAAGAGGTTAGGGAGGGAGCTGACGCGTGGGACCCATGCGTCAGAGACTGGAGGGGGAGAGGCGTGCGATTGCAAGGAGAGGGAGGGAAGCAGGTCGGCTAAAATTGGCCCAAACGGGCGCAGGCGAGAGGAGTGGGAGAGGGGTGAGGGGAAACAGGCCGCGAGGTGTTGGGCTGAGCATGCGTTGAGAGGGGAGGTGGCTCGTTGGCCTGGGAGGAAAAAGGAGAAGAGAGAGCCCAACCAGGTTTCCTTTTCAATTCATTTTCATGTTTTGCAAACTCTTTTAAATTCAGATTTTAAATTTTTTTGAAATCAAAACCACTTTAAATATTTTGCAAAAATTTTCCCTAGGTTTTGGAAACAAAAATTGAGTTTTTAAAGTTTTGGAAAATTTTGTAAACCTTTTTATTTAATTTGAAAATAGAATAAATTCGAATCGCCCTATTCGGGTTTAAGAATTCTTTTACCATACAATAAAAATATGCAATGGCATGAATGCAACATGACAATGTTAAACAAACTTTATTTTCCTCCTCTAATACACAGGCCAACCTATTTAATTTCTAATTTCTTTAATTAATTTGGGGAAAATTTAAATCAGGGTGTACAGGGAGCTCACTCGGAGCCTAGCTCGAGAACGGACTCTCGAGACCCCTGACGCGTATCCAAGGCAAGATAAATAGGTCGCCATGGGATCTCCACATGGAGAGCATCGAGCCGCTAGCTCCTCGAACGGAGCTGGTATCCAGGCATCCGCACGTCTCACTTCAATGATATCGCCTCCGGGCCACAGTCGACCCCTATCCAATAGGGCACGAGCTCTCACTTGGATCCCCTCATCACCAGCTCACCAAGGACGTCGAGACTCCGCCCACCGAGGGTAGTACGACCTCACTTCTCACTGGCACCGGCACCCGATCGAAAGGGCTTGCGGGAAGGACGTCGGTGCTAGCAACGCCCTAGGCCGCACGAAGGCTCGGGGGCTCGACTACGCCTTGCACCCCTCAACGAAAGAGGGTCGAACTAACCAGGGGATTGACAACTCGAGGCCCACTACGGCTGAGAGCCATCACCCCGACTCTAGCTGATCAAATCTTGCAGGAATATCGACCGCACTCGACCTCATGCACGACAAGCACACGAAGTCAACAAAGTCCTCGAAGGAGTCTCATTACTCCCTCGAGACCTCGGGGGCTACTCCCCGTGGGGAACGCTCGTGCGTCCCGCGCAGAGCAGATTTGGAATACCCTACGACCTCGTGACCCCCAGCTTGAGCGTCAGCGCTCGAGCCGGGGCTCGGGGGCTACTATCGATGGTATGGAAAAGGGGTACCCCAAACCTCGATTAAGAAAAACATAACCAGTGCCAAGAAGGTAACCGACACTACGTGGCCCACCAGGCTGAAAGCCCATCAAGGGAAGCGGGCCGTGGTGGCCCAACATCCTAGCGTCTCGCCCAAGCCCTCCAAGCCAGGCCTCAGGCGAACGCGCGTTCTTCGTGTCGCCGAGCCCTCCGAGCCAGGCTTCGACGAACGCTTGATCTCCGACTCGCATGAGCCCTCCGCGCCAAGTCTCGGATGAAAGCCTCGCCATAAATCCTCGACCCTCCACACGAAGGGGTCCAGCCCCACCTCGAAGACTTCCTAGCGAAGGAAGCAAGCCTCGATTAACCCGTACCTACCACTTGTACGACCCCAAAAGCATTAAATGCATCATATCCACTCCGGTCAGACCGCATGGCTACAACAAATACACAGTTGATCGTACCCCAGTAAAATCAAACTTTAACCGCTATCCCGGGAACAAGCACGTCGCATAGAACAGTCACCCCATGCCGTGCACTGTACCTCTCCAGGACACCCCTCGAGGTACGTTCGTCACCACGTCCCAAGCATGGCCCGGAGTTCGACCCCCTCCGCGCAGCCTCTGATCCAACCGCGGAGGCCTCGACCTCACCCTCGAGCACGGTTCCACCAGGACTGGTCAGCTCTCCAACAACACTCCCGACATGACGTCTCTGCGCACGCCGGCACATGGGCTTCGTCCTTCACCGCCATCACCGGCCACGTCGCCATAGGACGAAGTAATCGCTACAGCGGCAACGACATGACCGGCATCGTCATCACCAACGTCATCGTTGACATCATCGCCTACGACAGCCCTAGAACTATGTAACCCCATGCCTCCTCTTCGCCTATAAAAGGGGACACCGAGGCTTAGGTTAGAGCGGCTTGACTCAAGCACTCAAGCTCTCCACCATAGTCTAGAACTCTAGTGTTAGTTCCCTAGCCCTAGTTCCTTCCTCCATACCCCTGTTCTCTCTCGTTCACGCTTGTATCCGCCCTGTACAAGCACTTCGGTGCAAGATAATACAATTTCTCTCCCCGCCGACGTAGGGCCTTCTCTTGCCCAAACCAGGATAAACCACCTGTATCCGTCTTGCATCACCATCCGGATCAGGGAACACGCGCACGCAAATTCGCTCGCCGGGTAGACCCCCGGGTCCAAAACACCGACAACGAGCGTAGCTCATAGCCATCAGATAGGATAGGTCTAGATGATTCTGGTGGTTCTGAAGCTACTACTTTAGGAAAATGGCAGAGGCTAATAGGAGTGGAATCTTTTGAACCTAGTGGAGATTCTAAGAAATCCATGGGATAAGAAAAGATAAAAGATAAAAGTATGATTACAAGTTTAAGCAGACTTAAGATCAACTCTTGACCTTCCCCGGCAACGGCGCCAGAAATGCTTGTTGACACTTACTACCGTCGCTACCAAGAGCGACCTTGGCAACATCACTAGAAAGGCTAGGGTATGTTATCAGAACACTAGAGATAAATCTGCAAGCGCACAGATTAGATACCCGCACTTCACTGGATGTAGACCCAGTTTTATATCGAACCCAAAGGAACGGGGTGATTGTCTTAAGTCTATTGCTTAAACCCTGAGCACTAGCAAAAGTGAGAATATAAAAGATAAGGGGAAAACTAGGATTTCCAGCTCTAACCTAAGGAAGCTATGTGATTATTATTCTAATATGTATTACGTTGGGAGACCACATGTAGATCCGACAGGCCAAATCTCCTTCTAATCATCCTCTAATACCTCTCTCTCTTATAATCCTAGAGAAGACTAGATCTAATCCCTAATTAGGGGCTACTAATATTCTAATTGCTAGATAGCTCTAATCCTCTCCAAAAAATATGACTGAGTCTTGGATCTGATCTGGATGAGGATTACTTTAGGGAGGGGGTCTGAGGTTTCTTATATAGCCCTAGGGGATGAACCATGACCCTCCGATCAAACCGACCTTGAATAATGGTTGAGATGCGTCGAGGAGGTCGATTAGGGCATGCTCCACGAAGATGGGCCATGGAGTGACCTGGCCCAGGCCGACCGGACTAGGGGTGGGGCCGGCCGGCCCCACCTGGCAGTGGCCAGGCTCCGTCTTCGTCGAGTTGTCTTCTGGAAGCCTCCTGGTTGCCCTAGCACGACTTTCAATCTTGTTGCGCAATCCATCGTGTTGGAGAAGGATCCTACCTCTTTCCATTTGCTGGAAAACACCCTGGAGAACTGTAATTCACCATAGCTGTTGGATCTGTCAGTTTAGCCATTAAATTATGTTGCTTGGCGATCACTCCAAGTTGCTTCTAGAAGCTTCCAAGTTGTAACCAATGAGGACTCTCTCGTCAGGATCCCAAATGTAGTAAACCATATGTCCATTTCGATCGTCTCGACGAGCTCTTCGCAATTGTGTAGTCTGATTCATCATCACTTGGGATACTTTTATGTAGTGAAATGTTGGTATTCCTGCAAAACAAGTGAGAATGACCCAACTCGTGGAACTCGTTAGAATCAAACTCTATTCCTAGGTTGATGGTCACGTTTATTCTCTTTTAGGTGACTTATTGACAGTATAAGATACGAGTTAGTGACTGTCAAAAGCACCTTGGTCTGCCGACGCCATATCCTTGCCGTTTCTGGTCACACTCGCCCATGTGACCTTGTGTAGCATTGGGTTGGTTTGCACTTAAATTTTTGGGAGAAGCAAGAAGAGGGGGGGTCGGCCGACCTCCCTATGACTCCTCCACCACATCTCCTGTTGTGGCTATGAAAGAGCATGTTTGGTATATAATTTTTCATTGCATCAATTCTCTAAATTTTCCTCTTGCTCTTGAGCCATCTTGATCTCTCAAGTTTAAGTGCTAGCTTCTCTTGAGTTTGTAAAAGGAAAAGAGAAAAAGTAATTGGCATCTTCCGGTTTCCATTTGCCAAGCTTGATTTGATCTCTCATGATCCACCTAGAATGTATGTGGAGGTTTCGAAACCCACAACATTGATGTGTGGCATCAACCACGACCCATAAGAACAACCAACTCAGACGCTAACCGCTAACGTTAATCCTTTGCTTCCAAGTTGTGTTTTCTTTCTCTCTTGTTGCAAGAATCATGATATACTAAAGAAGGTGCAGCAAGTGGAAACAAAAGTCCATCATGTTGTATGAAGAGTGTCTCACAAGGCTCACACATGGAGCATCAACTCATTACATCAAGGTATGATGCTTAGGCTTAACCAAGAATGTTGCAAATGACGGGTTAGGCATAAACAAGCATGCTTTGTTGGGTGCTCAACCAATACATGGAGCATGCTTAGGCTTAAAATGGACCAAACTAGTCTTTGTTTATTCTTCACCATGATTGTATAACCAAACAACCACTCCTGTGTGAGAGGTATTGTTGTATAAATCATGGGGACTAACCATTGACTTGGAGAGTGTGGAAAGGTGTCGAAGTGTTTCAAGTGCAGGTATGGTGACAGAAGTAAGGCCATGGTGCAATCCAAGTCATAACATCAACACCATGTCACATTGAAAAGAGCAAGCTCGGGGGAGGAGCCCCTCCCCCACTAACTATGGCAACGCAAGAGCATTGATGAGAACGAGCTTGGGAAGGAGCCCCTCCCATACCAAGGTAAGTATTCTTATCCCTTTACTTTTGTTTTATTACATCTAACAAAAATTTGAATAAAATAAAAAATAGACCTCCTGTTGATATTGCTTCATGAACATCCCATTCTTCGTATCCTGAAATGATGAATAGTTGCTATGCTCATCATTCCTAATGAAGCAACCAACCAAGCTTAACAAACTTTCATGTAGCTCAGATGTAATAATTGTGCCTAAACTTAATAATGTTTGTGGTGATGCTGGTGTATTGCCACCAACAGAGCCCCTGCACTTGATGCTTTCTTTGTCTTAGTTTTCAGAACACCACAGAAGTTAAGTTTAGGGGTCGATCGATCATCAACTTAACCTTCTGAAGCTTCTAAACTTGCCACGGTGATGCTCATTGCAAAGCAAGGCTGCACGTCAAATCTGGTCCTTAATGACCACATTTGAGCATCGGGCGGCAGCTCCATGAGCGCACCACCAAAAAGCATCAGTGCATATGGTGTCTTTGGAGGTGGAAACAAGCACAACAGGCACCAAAGTGGCTAGAGGGTCTAAAGTAGGTTCGGCCGACCCTACTATGGACCCCTGGGCCCACCAGCGAGCCTCCACTACATTCTACGCATATGTTGGCTGGTTTGCCACATTCCTTCCCTCTCCTATTACATTTCTTTTATCATCTTCATGATTCATCTTGCAAAATGAAAACAAGAAGAGGCACATCAAAAAAATAAATAAAATTTGAAAAGTAACATGGTTTGTGACATTTTGAAAGGTAGAAGCATCATAATGTTTACTTCTTGCATATGCTTATGCTTGTGGGAAATATATCTTGATAGGAAAATCATATTGACTAAGTTGTTGAAAATGTGATATAGTTCTTGGCTCATGATTCATACCTTTTCTAGTCAAGGTGCTTGGAGATTAATTTTCAAAAATGTCATAAAACCATAGTGTCACTTACTCCTAAATAGTGAGAAAATTCCTACCAAAGCCATATGATGATCTTACATGTCCAAACCCTTCTAAATATGCTACTTGTATCTGGGCTGAGTTTGGTCAAACCTTGTAGACGCTTGCTAAGAAATTTATCATCTTCCCAAGATGAAGATCACGTACACTCCACATATACATGCTACTTCTACACTAGAAGTATGCAGAAACATGTCTTTCATTTCACCAAACGAATACTCCAAAGTTCTATAGTGTGATCTCTCTCTAAAGTCCTTCAAAAGAGACATGAGCTATGCAAAGAAAAAAAGAAAAATGAATAATGGACTTGTGAAAGTCCAGGCAAAAATCAATGGGCAAAAGCCCATGCATTGAAAAAAAGATAGCCATGTCTCGTAATAATCACAAGTTAGAGAGAGAGAGAGATCATACTTGCTAAGGAGTGCAATAGAGTTTATCATCATGTTACACACACATGCACGTCTTGATCTAGGACTATGACATCTTTCTTCTTGGATCCTTGTTTTGACTTTACAATATATACAATACAAGTAAGCTATCATGTTTATCCCTACCTGAGCTCCACATAAGCTTGCTAGAAGTAGGATAAAATTAAGGCAAAAAAGTGATGTGTGTCGTGTTAAGGAATCATATCCCTTTGGGCGATATGAGAGTACTATTTGAGGAGTAAGTTTGACCTATGTGCTTTCTTTTGAAAAGTTTATAAAACACTCCAAGTACTAAGATGTGAGAATGGTAAGATGACTTTGCTTTGAGAATTGTTCCATTTTTCAATATCTGAAGGATATATGCTAGACAATGCCACATAACCCACTTGTATAAGGTATGTCTTGAATGAGACTTTATGGTTGCTATATATATTGAAAGTTGTTATGATCATGTCTACTTTTATCTCTAACCTTTACTCGAGAACGAGCAAAGACTTAAGCTTGGGGATCTTGTTGACGATATTATTATCATAGTTGTGCATTGTCAAACCCGTCAACAAAGTGTCATCCTTGGAAGTAAATGAGCATAACATGACCTTATTTTTATAAAGTAACTTGGTTCCACATGTACATGGACTTCTAAATCATGCAGCTGAAATATCAGAGAATGTGGAACCAAGGGAGGCACACACTAGAGTCAGCGGACCCTACGGGGGCCGCCCAAGCCCCCTATGGCCCCACTTGGCCCTCACTCATGATGCCAAGCCTCCATTCCTCTCATCGCACTCCTAAAGCAACATCAACCATTGGATCAAAATGTGTTTCCTCTGGACGGCTCAGAATCATGGCACACGGATTGAATGGCCCACAAAGTGAAACACTGACATGACAAATTGGTCCCACCACTTCATATGCACACTAGAGGAGGTGTGGAGGGCCCATAAGAAAGGGGGGTGAATGGGAGCCTCAAATTTCAACTCGTGAAATGAATGGCCCTTGTCCCAGAGAGTCACCCAAAAGCAAGACACAGGCTTGCTAGTGTCCACGACCCTAGATGTAGGGTGGATGCTTCCTAGAAGCACAGCGAGATACTACACAACCCAAGAAGTCCAACGCAAAAGTCAGAAATCAAATCCAAAGTCGGACGAACAAACTGCAGACGAAACAGTGAACTTGTCACTGCATCGGACGCTAGCAGCATCTGATGTCAACCTGGCGGACGCGTCCGATGCAAACAGGGCCGTTCTGGAACCTTACTGCATGACCATCGGATGCTGCTACAGTGATAGCTCAACGTCCGATGCTCTGACCCCGGAGCGTCCGATGAGCAACGGTGCGTCTGATGCCCAGCGTCCAATACTCACTTAAAAAACGCAGTTCTCTGACACGTGGCAATGGAGCGTCCAATGTGACAACTCAGCGTCTGATGCTCACGACGTCAGCGTCCGATGCCCCCCACAGCTGTTGTTTCTTCCCCGATTCAACCCGATCTCCTCCGAATCAAAAGCTCTAGAGCTAAGACTCGATCTAAGAGGTCACAAGGATGTTAGTAAGCTACTCCTAAGAGATCATGGCTCGAACCTAATTCCAAATCGGTGAATCGAAGAAGTTTGGGGGAAATAGGAAAAAAACCGATCCAACACTAGAATACACCGATCTACTAGTTCGTGAGGTTTGAGATTGATTCCTTTGGTTCAAAGATGCGCCTCACGATCTAGAACAAGTCACTTCAAGTGGAATCGAAAACCGTTCCTCAGAGAGGGAGAACGAAGCAAATCTCCGAGAGGTCAAGAACCAAGACACGAAGAACACAAGACAAAACGCAAATTGATCTTGATTTCCAGCCGAAACTTCTCCACACGAGGAGACAACGAGATTACGGTCTCGTTTCCTCAAAATCCAAATACACAGAGGTATGATTAGCTATCTCTGCGGATCACAGGCAGCGAGGTATGATTAGAACCTAAGCGATGGCTAGAGAGAGAAAGCTCAGGAACAAATGGCTGCAAGGATACAGAGAGAGGAGGGGCGCCTCTCTTATTTATAGCCTAATTAACAATAGTCCCCTTCTACCCCTAGATACAAGAGCGAAGCGGCCAACCCTAGGGGTATGCCGGTCCAACTTTGCCGATTGACGATCCGACGGCCACGCGCCTTCCTCATCCTTAGCTTCGTCTCGACGCAAGCCTCAGCATGCCACCACGTGTCGCCCTGTCGACCGCTGCGCCTTCCTCGTGGATAGCTTCGCCGCCGCGCCAGCCTCTCCACGCCACCACGCGCGTCGACCGTGCTTTTTGCGGACCTCCTCCCAGTTTTGAGGCTGAAACCGGGAAACCTGTCCTCCGGCTGAGTTTTGTGGCCCAAACTCAGAAACCCGCGAGCCCAGGTTTTGAGGCCCAAACCTAGAAATCGTCCTCGCCGAGTTTTGAGGCCCTAACTCGGAAACCCGCCACCCCGAGTTTTGTGGCCCAAACTCGGAAACCATCGGGGGTAGCTGTTTGAGACTCAACTACCGAACCTGCGCCATAGACGGGATGTGGTTCGCACACCCCGAGTTCCAGCACCGATGCCGGAGCATGTCCAGCCCCACGCCGGGCACAGTGCACTCATCAAAGAGCAAATCTCAATCACAATAGAGCGAAAAACTTGGTTCCCAAAGACATGGGCAACGAATCGACGCAACCAAGTCAAGCTCAAGCTAGTCCTCAAGAAGAGGCAGAAAGAGCTCAACACCACTAGCTGAAAGCTCGATACCAAATGAAGACTGCATAAAGGCACTACTACTGCTAGTCCCTCAAGATAGAGGCACAAAGGCTCGACACAACCAGCTGAAAGATCGATATCAATCTAGAAGCACCAACTCGGAGCAAAGCAGAAAAGCTCCCCCTCACTCAAAGAACTCCCCCTCAGCAAGTGAAGCATAAATTGCAAAATGTTACCACATCAAGACACACTCCCCCTTGGAAAAATTCTCCCCCTTGGGGGCAATTTGCAATCAAAAGAGAAGGGAAAAGAGCTCAATTAAGCGAAACGGAGCTAGGTCATGCCTATCGGAGTCAAGCAAATGGACATAAGTCCAAAAGTGCATGTTAGCAGCTTCAGGTATATAATCGATAGAGTAAAAGAATGATCTAAAGAGTGCTGATCCGACTACAAAGCAACAAGCAAAAATGCTAGCAAAGGCTCAAACTGATCACTAAATACAAAATATAAAAGCAAAAGCCAAGTGAGCAGTTTTAAGGCATTCAGAAAGGAGTTTCACACCATCAAAATAGCACTGAACATGTATAGACAGGAAGTCAAACAGTGCTAAACATGTGTACAAGGTGAACTACCCCTAGAAAAGTTCAATCATCATGCCATAGAATGAAACATAGACTTGTGTTTTCAGATTTTATCGGAGAAGATTGCAACGGTTATTACACAAGTTCAAATTCAGCATGTGATTGCGAGAGGTTCAAAGCTTGTCATTGCCTAACTTTTCAACCGAGCTAAGCCTATGCATATGCGTCAGTTTCGGTCTTACACTATCAATGTCATATCAGGAGCTTAAAGCGTCGGTTTCGGTCTTACACATACACGGCTCAAGTTTAACTCAAAGTGCAATGAGAAACAGTCTCGATACCATGATGTGCTGACAAAGCAATCCCATCTCGATCTTTTCAATTCACTAATACGTGGTTCATTTTAAGACAGAATACGACCAATCCAAGCAAGTGAATGACTCGAAACTAGAGACATAGCAACCTAGCATATATGTATAGCATTAATAACATCAACAAAATCTACACATGCTAGTTGCCAATCTCAATGGTGAACATGTATCAAGTTTTAAGTTCATTAAGCATGTTCATTATTTTGAAAAATAGCTTAGCTCACAACATGTATCAGTGATCAAAGAGAGCCTAAGCATCATCATATATCATCGAAGCATACACTAATCAGAGCATACATTCATTCTAAGGAATATAGACATGAAGCTCGAAAATGCAAGATGTAAACATGATGAAATTCATGCAGACGTCAGTATCAGAGAAGAAACAAGACTAAAACAAACTCAAGAACAAAAGGAGTAAGAAAAAGTTAGTCTATGATACATCAAAATGCTTCACCCATCTAAAAGGGGAAACACACACCAAGCTCACCTCTCAACTAGCAAAAGTTGAGAGATCCAAAGGCTTGGTGAAAATATCCACAACCTGGTTATGGGTGTCTACATGCATACGATCAATGTCGCCTTTCTCGTAGTGATCACGAAGAAAGTGAAAAGCGAACATCGATGTGCTTGGTCTTGGAGTGAATAACATGGTTCTTTGCTACACTAATGGCAGAAGTGCTATCGCAAAGCAAAGGGACCCGACTGAAATCTAGACCAAAATCATGCAATGTACCAACCATCCATAAAAGCTACGAAGCACAAGAAGCAGCGGCTACATACTCGGCTTCCGTAGTAGACTGGGCTACGTTCGACTATTTGCGAGAAGACCACGAAATCAGTGAAGAGCCAAGAAACTGAGAAGTCCCAGAAGTAGACTTGCGCTCAAGCCGACAACCGACAAAATCTGCATCGGAATAACCACAAAGCGAGAGGGTCGAAGAGGAAGAATACCACCAAAGTCCGAACTCAGGAGTGTATCGGAGGTACCTCATGATGCGCTTGACCGCTTGCTGAGGAAGTCCGAGGGGACGCCCTAAAAACGAGGCGCACAGACACACATAAAACTGTATATCCGGCCATGTCGCCGTCAGGTACAGGAGCGAGCCGATCATGCTCCTGTACTCCTTCTGGTCAACTGGCTCTCCGTCCTGGTCTGCATCCATCGCAACAGTCGTCGCCATGGGCGTCGTAAGAGGCTTGGCCTCGCCCATGTAAATTCTTCAGGATGTCCTTGTGTACTTGACTTGATGCACAAACGTCCCGTCTTGGGTTTTCTTGATTTGCAACCCGAGGAAGAAGGTCAACTCACCCATCATACTCATCTCAAACTCCCTGCTCATTGTATCTGCAAACTTGGCAACAAGTGCATCAGAGGAGCACCAAAAATGATATCATTCACATAAATCTGAATTAAAAAGGGTGTCTTCTTGCCTGAGGAGAAACAGAGTCTTATCTACCGTCCCATTTTAAACCCTTGGAAAGCAGAAAAGTTTTCAAACGATCAACCATGCTCTCGGGGCTTGTTTCAAACCATATAAAGCTTTTGTGAGTTTGAAAACATGGTTTGGAAACTTGGGACTCTCAAAACCAGGGGGTTGTTTCACATAAACCTCTTCCTCTATATACCCGTTCAAGGAAAGCACTCTTGACATCCATTTGGTAAAGCTAATTAAAACCCTTCGAAGCAGCAAAGGCTAGAAGGATCCTAATGGCTTCTAAATGGGCTACAGGGGCAAAGGTTTCCTCGTATCTATCCCCTCTTTCTGGCAAAGACCCTGGGCTAGTAGCCTAGCCTTGTTCCTCACTACCATCCCATCCTCACCCTGTTTGTTTTTGAAAACCCATTTGGTATCTATCGGGTGGCATTCGGATGGAGTGGAACTAGGGTCCAAACTTCGTTCGCTCAAAATTTTCTAACTCCTCATGCATGGCATTTACCCAGTTAGGATCAGAAAGAGCGTGTCCAACATCTTTGGGATCAAAAGAAGCAACGAATGCAGAATGAGCAAAGTGAGAGATCTCATACGCTCGCGACCGCGTGACTCGCTTATCGATGCCGCCGATCATCTGCTACGGGGGTGGATCTGCTGCGATTCGGGGCGCTTTGCCTCGGCCGCCGAAGTCACCTCCCCTCACCAGATGCAGTCGCTCCTTCAGGTGCTCCCGGTGGCTCGCTGGAGAGGGAGAGGTGGCTCAAGAGGCCCAAGTAGTGGAAGTAGTGGGATCGGGTCCTCGAGCAGATGTCATCGTCGCAGGTCGAAGGGGATAGCCAGTGGAGTTGGCTCGGGATCACCCCCGGCATCTTCCTGCTCCTCCTCCACAAAGATCGTCTCTCCCATCTCCTGATCTCCTGCAACATCCAAAGAAGAAGAAACACAAGGCATAGTCTCGTCGAATGGACCTCGCAGGTCTCCACTATCCGGTTAGTCTCAAGACTAAGAACTCGATAAGCACGCGAATGTAAAGCATAACCAAGAAACACACCATCAACAGAACGAGATTCAAATTTGTCTAACTTGCCTTGCTTCAGGATAAAGCACTTGCACCAAAACACCCAAAAATGAGACACCTTGGGTACCCATCCAAAACGCAACTCATAAGAAGACCTTTTCATGAAAGCTCGAAGAAAAATGCGGTTTGAAACATGGCAAGCGGTGTTTAATTCCTCGGCCCAAAAACGCCTAGGAGTCCATGCTCATCGAGCATCGTCCTGGCCATCTCACAAGGGTCCGGTTCTTTCGCCAACAAAACACCGTTCTGCTGAGGGACGTAAGGGAAGATAACCGATGCTCAATTCCAAGAGAAGAACAGAAAGAGGTAAACTGCGAGTTGACAAAACTTTGTTACCATTATCGCTACGAATAGCTCTAATAGTATCAGGGGGAAACTCAGTTTTCAAACCTCAAAATAAGATCTCGAGGAAAGAAAAGGCTTCATCCTTAGCCTCCATGAAGAGACACCCAAGAGTACCTCAAAAAATCGTCAACAATCACTAGAACGTATCACTCCCCACCCGCTAAGCAAACATGAGCTGGACCAACAGTGTCCATATGTAAAAGCTCGCTGGGTTGCTTGGTCATCACCTGATTAACAGGTGGGTGAGAAGCAGCAACCATCTTCCGGTGACGACAAGGATGGCACACAAGTCCTTCTGAAACTTAAGCTTGGGCATCCTTGGATAAGCCAAGTGAGCTAAGCCTTGCAAGCAAGTCGAAGCTCAAGTGACCAAGCCTCCTATTCCACTTCCACAAATCAGAAGTAGGACCAGCTATCAAACATCTAGAAGAGCCGAACGAATAGAAAATTCAGCTCTAAAATCACGACAAAAGGGACGACCCAACAAAACAGGTCTTCCCGAGAACCAAAAACTCGACTCAAACCCTTCTTAAAGCGCACATCAAAATGTCTTCAAGGAGTTGCGAAACGGAGAGAAAACTAAAATGCAAGTTAGAAACCAAAGCAACATCCTTGAGAACGAAGTTCTCATTTAGCCGAATAGCTCCATGAGAAACAACCTTACCTCGACCACTATCCCCGAAAGTGATGTACTCCTTATGCACCACGGGGTTTAGGTGGAGAACCATTCCTCTTTCTGGTCATGTTGGCGTGAACACCTGGAATCCATGAGCCATATGTTCTCATCTGAAGTTTCTGCATCAACAGAAAGGCAGGAAATGAGCATATGGCACAACACTGGGGTTAGTATACTGTGAAAGATACTAGTGCTGTGACATAGGCCCAGAAAAAGTGTTAGAAGGAACACCAAACTGTCCTCGTCCCATGGGTGGATAGCGATCACCACCAAACTGAAAGGGTGGTCCGCTATGGAACGGAAATCCTCCAAACTCACCTCCTAGTCCCATTTGAGCAAAGCGATCACCACCATGCTAAAAAGGTGGTCCGCTATGGAACGGAGCAGCAAAGCCTCTTACACCCGGCTCATGGTCGTATTGAGGACGATCAGAACCGCGACGGGCACGACCACCACAACGTGGTCTAGCTGCTTGGGGCCTAGCTGCCTGAGGGGGTGCTCCTCTAGGCCCTAGCGCCTTGCCTCTGAACTCCTGACCTTGCACACCATGGAGAGGGTGGTGCCTGGCCTGGTTGTTCAGCTCCAACTCGTTCCTAGCGTCTCTCTTCCTCTGGAAAACAAAACTCAGCTAGGTGACCCTCACGGTGACAGTACTCGCACTCGCACCTCACCACTCTCTTGGGTTGTTGGTTCCTATGGTTGCGAGGGTTGTGCACTCTAGCCGGCTGCTCTTGGCTCTCGGAGGGGATCACTAGAGACGTCAGGAAGGGTGTCAAGTGTGTTCCTAAGATGGTTAGGTTTGGGAACCCACACTTTTCTTGTGAGGTGGAGCCTTGGGAGGTTCATCAAGGATGTCATCCTTGGTGATGATAGGCTTGGGAGGCTCAGGTGGGGTGATCTTGGTGAGCTTAGGGACAACGAATGGCTTCTCACTTGGGTTCACTCCGCTAAACTCACCGATCTTGCCAAAGATGCTAGTGCCCTTCCCACCTGAAGCAAAGCCTACTCCCGAACAGTCAGTCCCCCTCTTGAACTAACTGATCATCTTGCCCAATTGCGGCTTACTGCATGACACCCAACTCAGGAGGGACAGAAGGTATGCGTTTTCCTCCTCAGTTTGTATCCTGTCATGCCGACAGTTGGCAATCTCAAGCTCCACCATCGCGCATCGCTCACATGGAGCAGACAAAGTGCTAACGAGCTGGCCTTCATAGCTTCAGCAAGCCTGGCACTAACCTCTGCCAACTCAGTTCGCAAGCCTTGACAGGCCTTGCATGCACCCAGCAAAAAAGACCTCGCCTTCACTTCCTCTAGCTCCTTCCTCGGGAGGGAACACAAACTTTGCACTCACCAACCAAGTCTAGCCTTCCCTTCAGCTCATCATAAACCTCGATCAAGAGGCATACTTGGTTGCATGGTGGCAAAGTTGGCATATGCATCGTGCACTCATACACTCCTCATCCTCGGTCACCTTCACCTCAGTCCTAGCACTCTCAAGCTCCTTAAGCGCCTCTACCATCTTAGCCTTGAACTCGTTGTGCTCTCTAATGGCACGCTTAAGTTGCTTGTCTTGACCGAGGATATGTCAGCTATGGTGTCGCGCTCACGGTAAGACGACATCAACAGAGAAGAGGATGATACCATCAGAAGCACGTCGTCGTCGCGTCGTATGTGTCGACGTCCTTGTCCTGACACTTGCGGTCCTCCTCATCCAATGCCATGGTGCAGAAGCCCTTGGAGGAGAGTTGCCGAAGAAGCAGAGTCCGTTAAAGCGTTCTTCAGTCTTGTGCTCGGACCCATCATCGCTGGAGTCACCGTCGGAGCTCTTCTTGATGTCAGTGATGGAGGCGATGAAGGCACGCCGACCGGCGTCAAAAGCCTTCTCGACGTTCTCCGCGGCGATAGCCACCCTTCTTCTTCCTTGCGACCTTCTTCTTCGGCTTGGCCTTGTGCCTGGAGTTGCGGTTCTTGTCGGGGAAGCTCTTGTCGCGCTTGGGGCAGTTTGCGACGAAGTGATCCGGATCGCCACATCCGTAGCAGCCCTCACGTGCGCCACCACGCCGGCGATTCAGGTGGTGTTTTGGAACTGCGAGAACCGGTGATGATGAGGGCGGCTCAGCTCTTCATCGCCCAACGCCTCCACCTGCTCCTCTGTTCACTGAAAGCAAGAAGACAAAGCAAAGAGAGGTGGTGAAGCATCAGCGGAAAGAGTCGATCCACCCTTGCCTGAGACCAAAGCCATGGAATGTGAAGATGGGTTCTTTAGCTTGGCCTGAGTCAAGTGATCGATCTCAGTGGACTTGAGCTTGCTGAATAGCTCATCCACGGTGAGGGGGTCATAAGAAGGAGACTCAATGATAGTCGACACCTTCACCCTCCCATACCTTCCGATCCAGGGCATATAGAAGCTTACGTGCCCTCTCATGATCATCATAAGGTAGGTTGGCTCGATTGGCACGCATCTTGTTCACAATCATTTCAAACGAGCAAACATGATGTCAATCGTCTCTCCCTCCAATTGAACAAAGTTCCGTATTCCGCTTGTATGTCTCAAAGAGTCTGGTCTTGACTTGAACGGTCCCCTCGTGCTAGCTCTGAAGCTTCTCCCAGATCTCTCGAGCAGTCTGAGGCTCGGAAACACGCTCGAACTCAGGAAGGGAGATGTTGGCTAAAAGCGCGTTACGAGCCTTGGAGTTGGCCTCGTGCTGGTCAATCTGGATCTGACCCACACGAGCCGCAAGGACCTCGTACTTAGCGTTCTCGCATATCTCCTAGACAAAAGATCCAATGCTGCAGAGATAAGCACGCATCCGAATTATCCAATAGGGATAGTTCATCCCATCGAAGTAGGGAGCGTTGCCGTTCCCTCGATCCATTCGCCCTTAGGATCCGAAACCGATCAAGGTAGAGGAAGATCCCTAACCGGCTCCGATACCAATTGAGAGGACCAAATTGGCGACAAAGGGGGGTAAATGGGAGCCTCAATTTCAACTCGTGAAATGAATGGCCCTTGTCCCAGAGAGTCACCAAAAGCAAGACACGAGCTTGCGAGTATCCACGACCCTAGATATAGGGTGGATGCTTCCTAGAAGCACAACGGGATACTACACAACCCAAGAAGTCCAACCAAAGTCGGAAATCAAATCCGAAGTCGAACGAACAAACTGCAGATGAAACAGTGAACTTGTCATTGCATCGGACGCTGGCAGCGTCCGATGTCACAAACTGGCGGACGCGTTCGATGAAACAGGGCCGTTCTAGAACCTTACTGCATGACATCAGACGCTGCTACAGTGATTAGCTCAGCGTTCGATGCTCTGACCCATGTAGCGTCCGATGAGCAACGGTGCGCCCGATGCCCAGCGTTCGATGCTCACTTAAAAACGCAGTTCTCTGACACGTGGCAACAGAAGCGTCCAATGTGATGAACTCAGCGTCCGATGCTCACGATGTCAGCATCCGATGCCCCCGACAGTTGCTGTTCTTCCCCGATTCAACCCGATCTCCTCCAAATCAAAAGCTCTAGAGCTAAGAACTCGATCTGAGAGGTCACAAGGATGTTAGTGAGCTACTCCTAAGAGATCATGGCTCGAACCTAACTCCAAATCGGTGATGAATCAAGAAGTTTGGGGGGAAACGGGAAAAAACCGATCCAACACAAGAATCGATCCGATCGACTAGCTAAGTTCGTGAGGTTTGAGATTGATCCTTTGTTGTGAAGTGCCCTCACGATAGAACACGTACACATTGAGATTGATCCTTTGCAAGATGCAAGAAACAAGTAACTTCAAGTGGAATCCGTTCTCAGAGAGGGAGAACGAAGCAAATCTCCAAGAGGTCAAGAACCAAAACGCGAAGAACACAAGACAAAACGCAATTGATCTTGATTTCCTGCCAAAACATCTCCACAAGAGGAGACAACGAGATTACGGTCTCGTTTCCTCAAAATCCAAATACACAGAGGTATGATTAGCTGTCTCTGCGGATCACAGGCAGCGAGGTATGATTAGAACCTAAGCGATGGCTAGAGAGAGAAAGCTCAGGAACAAATGGCTGCAAGGATAGGGAGAGAGGAGGGGCGCTCTCTCTTATTTATAGCCTAATTAACATAGTCCCCTTCTACCCCTAGATACACGAGATACACGAGCGAACGGCGGCCAACCCTAGGGTGTATCCGGTCAACTCTGCTAATTGACGATCTGACGACCCACACGCCTTCCTCATCCTTAGCTTGCCTCGACCCAAGCCTCAGGATGCCGCCACGTGTCACCCTGTCGACCGCCACGCCTTCCTCGTGGATAGCTTTGCCACCACGCCAGCCTCTCCACGCCGCCACGCGTCAACCGTCCTTTTTGCGGACCTCCCCCCGGTTTGAGGATGATGAAACCGGGAAACTTGTCCTCCGGCTGAGTTTTGTGGCGCAAACTCAGAAACCCACGAGCCCAGGTTTTGAGGCCCAAACCTGGAAAACCGTCCTCGCTGAGTTTGAGGCCCAAACTCGGAAACCCGCCCCGTGAGTTTTGTGGCCCAAACTCGAAAACCGTCGAGGGTAGCTTTTGGAGGCTCAGCTACAAACCGCGCCGTAGATGGGATGTGGTCCACACCCCGAGTTCCAGCACCGATGCCGGAGCATGTCCAGCCTCCACGCCGAGCACAGTGCATTCGCCTTCCTTCTCGGCCTCCCGCCAAGTGTCACGACACCATCACCTTCCTCCCGACTCGGCCGATGCACAGCCACATCCCCATGTGCTCTTGCTGCTCATGCACGTGCCAGCTACCACAGCTGGTCCTCAAGTCTACCGGTCTGTCAGTCCAAACCTCACGTCCGCCCTTCACCGCTCTCTCGTCCGTCGGCACGACACGTCTCTACTTGACCTTCACCTCACCTTTGACCACTGTCTCCGAGCTCCACACCTGCCACATCAACACAGCTAAAAGAGACATGTTGCCCGTTGACCGATCACTCATCACTCAGGAAGGGATCACAAGGGCACATATCAACCTTGTGTTCGCAACACCCAACATAGGAGGGTCGCCCGACCCCCTCAAGACCCATGTTTCTACATCACTCTACTCCTAAACGTGCAAGAAGAAAGTCCCACACTTGGGGGTGGCCCCACTTATCATTGGGGGGTCGGCCGACCCCCTTTGGTAATTAAATGAGCCCATTTTCGCCCACCAACCTTGGTGCATGGAGCTGCATCAAGTGATCTTGGCCATCCAATATATGGCGGTTTTCATCCAAGGAAGGAGAAGCGATGTCACAGGGATCGCTGATGTGGCACATTGAGTGGTTCTCATTCATCCCCTAGGACTATAAATACCCCCTCACCCCTCTCAATCTAGACACACCACAAGGAGTGTTGACACTTGCTAACGTCGTCACTAGGAGTAGACTATGGAATCTATCCCGGCAACGGCGTAGAAAGGCTGTTTGGTACTTCTTAATGTAAGAAGTATAACTAACTATTCTTATGACTATTGAGTAATTCTGCAAGCACACAGAATAAGTCAATTGTAGCACTTCACCAGGGAGTAACCGAGTATCGTATTTATTTCCACAGGGAAGCTACTATTGCAGAACTAACACTAGGACTGCTATGAACAACTAGTGATTCTAGCAAGGTTGATCGAAGTGTGTGAATGGGGGTTGATTTCTAATACTGCTAAAAAGAAAGAAAAACTAACTATTACTAAACTAAATCAGCAGGATCTGGCCGATGAACAGATTAATGTTTTCCTACACACTTACGAACACAACTAACTTAGCAATCAAGATTTTATCTAGTTCTTCGAACCGTACACACACTCTGGACTATGTACCTCAGACGTGCACAACGAGGTTTATGATTTAAGAACTAACCCAACTACGTGGTGGAATTCAAGGCTCCCAGGGCTGTCACCACCTGTTTGCTACCACAGCTATCCGGGGGGGCTAGCCACAAACTAAGGTATAACTAGTCTAAGCACCGCGCTTACACTAATATATACTACTCTAATCTTGCGTCCAAAACAAGAGCACTGATTACTCAGCGAAGAACCAAACTAGATACAAACTAAATACTAAGTTATCTATGATCGAAAGCACTCAACAAGAACAATAAGTAAAGAACTTAAAGTAAATGCTGAAAGTAGAAGAACATTAAGATAAATGAAGAAAGACTTGAAATTATACTAGAGACTCTGGGAGATCCTCTATTGCAACTCCAACTCTTCTCTTCTTCACTCTCACTCTCACTCTAAGTCTCTCAACTAGAGTGTTACTTCACCAGAGCTTCGCTTACAAGAGTGTGGGACTAATGAGGTGAGGTCTGAGTACAAATGAGCTCGGGGGGTCCTATTATAGCCTAAGGACCTAGGGGGGTACTTATAGACCTAGGGTTAGGGTAGGGGGGGTGAGTGGGGTGGCGGGCGCCAGCTCTAGGTGGCGGCCGCCACCCCCCTCGCCGTTGGATCCACCGTCATTGCTTCAACGACATCCAGGAGCTCAGAGAGGCGGTTCCAAGGTCGGTTGCATGTCCAAAACCGTCACATGGGCAATTTAGGTCATGATCCACGTGACATCTCTTCTTAGCCCTTGGATGCAATGACCTAAGTGATCAATGGCTGCAAATGAGTGTGGCACGCCTCCCCTGGATTAGTGACGTGGCAGGGGAGGAGTTTGGGCCTCACTCCCCTGGCGGCCGCCATTGAGGGGTGGCGGGAGCCACCCCACCTTGGCCCAAAGTGAGCCCAGGTGAGTGTGCTCGCCTCCTGGTGGGTCCTCTTGGTCATTTTGCTCAAAAACCCTGCAATTACCTACATTCAAATAAAACTCAAGGACAAGTGGAAATCGTTAGTTTATAAAAGGTTTTTGGTTGATTTTAGGTCCTTGTGTTGTGTTATATGACCTTGTTGATGCTAAGAATATGTCACTTAGTGAGCATCAACAAGCTCCCCAAGCTTACCTCTTGCTCGTCCTCGAGCAAGCATGAACTTGAATTTTGGAAACACTGTTTTTTGTTGTGTACGCCCATATTATTTTCATCACCATGGAATTGGTAGCTGTCCCTGCACTCAAGATTAGAACAAAAGACCAGTAAGAAAGAAGGTTTGTCTTTCCCTTGCCTATTTTGCTAATCAAGATATGTGGAGTTTTTTGCAAGTTTTGTCCAAAAGAAAACATGCTTAGTAACTTCAGTGGCGCACTCATATTTGTATGTGGGAATGGAAGAATTATCCTCTCACTAAGACTTTATGTGGGGGTAATGGGTAGGATAAAAATGAGCATGCAATGCTAGCATAATTTTGCTAAGTTAGACAAATGGAGCAAAGAAGCAACAAGTCATAGGTTCAGACCAGGAATGTGCAAGTGTGTGGTATTTATTGGGCTAATACTTTCATGGCACTTCTCCTTTTTATCTCATTTGTGGGATCATGGCTATGAATGAGAGCACTTGCTCTTTTGAATATTCTTTTCTTCTAGAGCACTTGCTTTTTTGAATATTTTTTTTCTTTCTAGAGCACTTGCTCTTTTTTAGACTGCTATAGCCATGTCCCTGAGATTTCATTATGGAGCATGATATTTTGCCATGTAGTATTCTAACAATGAATGGAAATAAAGGCATGTTGTGTGCGTATTCTCAGTGTAAGAATAAACTATATAGGTGGGTGCAAGTGAATTCCTTGGTCTAAAAATATGACAAGTTTCTCTACCATGTCTATCAACAAAAGTCTAACTAGCTCAACACTAACATGCAGCAAGTGGAAGCTCCTACTCTAAGAGTAAAAAATTATTTGGCTTTGGTAGGACTTTGTTTGCCACAGAAGTACTTAGAGCAAGTTTTAAATTTTTCAAAATAACTACTCCAGAAACTTGACTTGCTCAAGTAGTCTACTGCTCATGTCTCAAGTTTAGTTCTAGCATACGTTCTCCCATGATAACTCTAATGCATGGCATACATCACTTTTATTCATTAAAAAGACTTTGATGATGAGCGTTTCATTTATTGCTATTTATTTATTATTTTATATATATATTATTATATATATTTAATTAAGCTGCAAATTAACTAAGATAAAACTCAAATTTAAATTACTGAAATAAATAAAAAAAATGACAATAATAAAGACGGCAGTGATACTTACCTCTTTGACGGGGGTCCTCCCCCAAGCTGGCGTTCGCGTGGTTGGGTTACATCCATCCCTGATGACGGTACATGTCGTCCCAGTTCTGCTGGTTCTGCTGCAGGAGAGAAGAAATATTACCCAGTTCTCCGCCAGTTTCCTGGCGGCGGAAACTGGAAATTTTGGTTCATTTCGTTCAAGTCCTGACAGATTTCGGTAGTATCCATGGTGAGTTCATTCATTTGGTGCTGAAGATATCCCATGTCGCGCATCCACTCGTCCTGATGAAAGGATGAATGGCGAGCGGCCTTGGTGAGATTCCTCCAGGGAAGAACTCATCACCATGGCCAGTGTACCGGGTGGATCCTTCCAAAGAGTGGGATGAACTCCCTATCTGGGATGAGTGGAGGGACGCCTCATGGCCGTATCCCCACTGCGGATGTTGCGGTTGCTGCCAGTTCGACTCCCCTGCTTGGTGCGAGCCAGGGGGTGTCAAATGACCATAGCGTGTTGCTCCTCCATACTGCTCTGCATGAAAAGGGTCAAACTCCTGTGCCGCTGCTGCGGCTCTTGCTGCTTCTTCTGCTGCACGGGTCTGCGCTCGCGTCCTCCTCCTAGGAACCTGCATGATGTTCTCTCGAGCCAACCTGCGGTTTTGTTCTGCCTCGGTTTCCAGGGCCAAAGTAACGTTGGTGCATTCACCAACCAAAGTGACATGTCAGGAAGAGCGATTTTATTCACATAATCTTGGTAGATCATGTGAATCTCACCGGTCTCCTGGTTCTCATGCAAGAGGTGTCCTTGCGAGAAGTGTTCCATGATCAAAAGGTCTCGGTCACCAGGAATGTAAGAGTATACAACGATGTTCAGCAGACCCATGTTTAAAGCCAGTCTAGTTATCCATGATGTCATTTCGATATTTCCATTGCGTTGATCAAATTTAGACCAGTAGTCCGCCATGGCTTTGGCGGGTGATACTTTTATGTGGTTTACTAGATCATAAAGCAGCAGCATTTCGGGCTTTTTAATTGGTCTTAGGTCAGGCCTTGGAAAGAGTGTGATACTAATATATTTGTGAAAAACCTGAGCGTGGGGTTGTGGATAATACTTGTACGGGCAAGCCTGGGTTTCTGTTCCCAGCAATACTTTTCCAAACTTCATTTCTATTAAATCCCGTACAGGCAGATTCCAAGCTCAGCAAGCATGAATCATCAAAGTTTAAATTATTGCTGAACTGCTTCCATGTTAAAGTATGTTCTTTAAAAAGCCAAATTTTATGTGATTAGCAGATATTTGCATTATGGCCAGAAATTCCATTGTGAGGGGAAGGATTCCCTCCTCATTAACCTTCCATGCATCTTCTCATCCCAAGGTTCAAAAAATATAGAGAAACTCTTTGTCCATACCAGTGCGACTTAGCAAGTCGTCGTCGATGTGGCGGGTGTGAACGAACTCCCTCTCACTGAGGATGTTCGGGCCTGCCGTTCCCGATCACTCTGCCAGATGATATCATCGACGGAATTCAGGATGTGGATGGTCGGTCCAGCCTGGTGTGTGGGCGGAGAGTCCCGATCTACCGACATTTCGTTGGTGGATGGAGTACCCCACCTGGCACTCTCCTCATCACTCCCAGCAAAGCGAATGTGAGTGTTTGCCCTCGATGAACTTCCTCACCCTTACTCTTCTTCTTCTTGTCGGGTGAAGAAGTGCCTGAGAGGCCCATGACCTCCTCGCTAGCGCTCAAGGTGGCTGGGTGTTTTTGTGTTTTGAGTGAGGTGTAGGAACTTGCATGGGGTGTGGGTAGTATTTATAGGCTGAGATGGAAGGGGGAGGCTGAAAGCTTCACCCACCTGGCGGGCGCAATACCAATAGTGGCAGGCGCCACCCCACCTTGCCCATTTTGTCTGCAACCGACACATGAGGTTTCCCTCGTAATGTCCACTGAAATTCCAAGTGGGGAATAAAGTGGTAGTGTCGGTGCAAAGTGCAAAGAGTGTAACCTCCTAAATGGAGTAAGTGGGCTGAAAATTTCAAAGACCACTTTTTCATCCTGGTCATACTTTATACCAAGGATGGTGGGAAACTTACTCGGGTGCAGCTTCGTGCAGAAATGTGGAAATTGAGGTGGTGGGCGCCAGGAAAAGATGGCGGGCGCCACCCCTTTATGGGTAATTCCCTACTCAAAGCCACCCCTTCTTTCACTTGTGCTCTCCTCATCACTCCTCACCAGAATTTTGAGTGGAGAAGTGTCCAAAAGATGGAGTGAAGTTGAAGAGAGAGGAGGAGACATGGGAGCGAATGAGTGCATTGAAAAGAGCAAAGGCATGGGTCTCTCCTGGTGTTATTTGAGTCTACGAGCTAGGGATGATAGTCTAGTTGATTGGCTATGTGAAAAAGAGCCTATAGGGTGGCGGGCGCCAGCATGGGGTGGCGGGCGCCAGCATGGGTGGCGGGCGCCACCCCTAAGGCTGCCAAGCCCCCTAGGCTTCACCTAATCTCCCTACTAAGCATCTATTTTGCAGAAAATTATTTTTCTTAAGTAAAAACAAAAATTTAAATGGGGGATAAAGACTTACCTTAGCCTAACTTACCTTGGTTAGCCGCTTTGGATTCCCGATTAGTGTCACCTTCACGGTGGTTGTGGCTGAATATTTTCACGGCTTTGTTTGGCGGAGTGTCGGCACCGACGAACTTTGATGACGGGTGTTTTTCCGGTCGCGGTGTGAACTCGAATTTTTCCTCCTTTCCACTGATGTGGAGCTGAATTTCTCCAGCTCCTACATCAATAGTGGCTTTTGCAGTGCTCAGAAATGGCCGTCCCAAGATCAATGGCGTCCGGTGGTCGAGATTAATATCCAGAACCACAAAATCCACCGGGACAAAGAGATTCCGGATTTTCACCGGAATATTCTCTTCTATTCCCGCGGGATATCGGAGCGATTGATCGGCTAGCTGTAGACACATAGAAGTAGGGGACAAGGTATGATGATTTAATTTATCATATATTACCTTGGCATGACGCTGACGCTTGCTCCCATATCACAAAGTGCATGCTCGAAGTGCTGCTCTCCAATTGAACATGCGATCGTTGGGTTTCCTAGGTCCTTCTTCTTTTCTGGGAGTTGGTTTAAAATGACCGCACTGCAATCTTCGGTCAATTTAACCACATCCCTACTTGGAATTGGTTTCTTCTTATTGAGCATGTCTCTCAAATATTTTGCATAAGTTGGAACCTGCATAGCGTCAATAAATGACACATGTATATATAGTTTTTGAATTACCTCGACGAATTTCTTGAATTGGTCGTCTTCCATCGGATTTCTGTTTCGATCTGGAAATGGTAATACATGTGTATCATAGAATTCATGAGGAGCAGTTCGTACCTTGGATGTAGGTTCAGCTGGCGTCTCCTCTTCTTCGTCTTTTCAACATTAACAATATTTTTCTTTGTAGCAGAATTACTACTAGGAACTAAATTAGGATGAGGTGGATCACGAGTGGATTTACCACCTCTCGTGGTTACAACTTTTAATTCCTTATAGTATTTAATTTGAGATTTAATGTTATCTACTGTTTGCTCTAATCTCTTATTAAAATTAATTTGTTCCTTAAATGCTTCAGAAAAATCTTTTAGTTTAGCATAAATTCCTTCTAACATTTTATCATGTTCACTTAATTTATTATTTATGCTATCATTAATTCTACCTTGATTAGAAACTAATTTTCCAAATGGAGAATTAAATATGGAGGTTTGAGGCATACCTTATATTATTCCATTGTTGGATCATTGGAATTGGAGGTTCTCCGTAGCCACCATTATTAAGAACGGATTTTGCATCCTCTTTCTTAATTTCTTCTTGACCTTCACTTGACGAAGCGGCTCTTTGCTTGGCATAGTACTCCATTGCAGCACGATCTCTCTTCTCATTTATTCTTTGCTCTAGCAATTTTACCAAAGTTTGCAGGGTAACAAAATCAACTTGCTTAATTTCAGACATACCTCTAGCACGTTTTTATGTCCATCCTTGATTCGCCACCATTTTCTCGATCAGTTTGGTTGCTTTCTCTAGTAGAGAGAGAGAGGTACTGCACGGCGGCAGCATCAATGTGTTGTCGAGATTCTTGCTGGAGTCCATGGTAGAAGCTCTGAATCAAATACCAGTCTTGCATACCATGGTGGGGACAGTTTTCAACATACTCTTGTAGTCTCTCCCAAGCTTCAGTGATTATTTCTTCGTCTCCCTATCCAATGTTAGAAATCTTGCTACGGAAAAGAATAGTTCGACTTATCGGGCAGAACTTGTTGAGGAATTGATCCGCGCATCTCACCCATGTCAGTAGGTGTCCAGAGTTGAAGAGGAACCACTGCTTCGCTTTTTCCACTAATGAAAATAGGAAAAGACGAAGTCTAATGGCATCATGCGAAACTCCCTGCACATAAATTGTACTACATATCTCCAGAAAATTCCGGAGGTGAGCATTGGCATCCTCGGAAGGTTTGCCATTAAAGGCAATAGCTTGAGCCATACGTATTAGGTGAGGTTTAAGCTCAAAATCTACATTACTAGTAGAAGGTAACACTGGAATGTGAGCAAGAGTAGGCATGGAATACTCATGGAGTGTTTGGTCGACGTCGATGTTGATGACGATGTCGGCATTGGTGTTGATCGATCGGTGGAGCAGCTTGGTTCGTCAGTCACTTTTGACTGGGATTCTTGTCTTGACGAACTCCTCTCGCGAAACTCCAGGTTCTTCCTCGGAGGAGTGAGATTAGCTCTCGCTCTCCTAAGAATGGCCTCAGGATCTTCTTGATAGTCGCTCGGAAGATTGAATCCGGCCATGGCTACTTGAACGATCACAAACAACGAACAATATATATACCCGCTAGAACTACGGGGGTTAATTCAATAGAAATCACAAAGAATTAATTCTAGCCAATTGCTCCCCGGCAACGGCGCCAGAAATGCTTGTTGACACTTGCTAACGTCGTCACTAGGAGTAGACTATGGAGTCTATCCCGGCAACGGCGCCAGAAAGGCTTGTTGGTACTTCTTAATGTAAGAAGTATAACTAACTATTCTTATGACTATTGGTAATTTCTGCAAGCGCACAGAATAAATCAATTGTAGCACTTCACCCGGGAGTAACCGAGTATCGTATTTATTTCCACAGGGAAGCTACTCTGACAGAACTAACACTAGGACTGCTATGAACAACTAGTGATTCTAGCAAGGTTGATCGAAGTGTATGAATGAGGGTTGATTGTACTACTACTAAAAAGAAAGAAAAACTAACTATTACTAAACTAAATCGGCGGGGTCTGGCCGATGAACAGATTAATGTTTTCCTACACACTTACGAACACAACTAACTTAGCAATAAAGATTTCATCTAGTTCTTCGAACCGTACACACCCTCTGGACTATTTACCTCAGACGTGCACAACGAGGTTTATGATTTAAGAACTAACCCAACTACATGGTGGAATTCAAGGCTCCTAGGGCTGTCACCACCTGTTTGCTACCACAGCTATCCGGGGGGCTAGCAACAAACTAAGGTATAACTAGTCTAAGCACCGCGCTTACACTAATATATACTACTCTAATCTTGCGTCCCAATCTAGAGCACTGATTACTCAGCGAAGAACCCAAACTAGATACAAACTAAATACTAAGTTATCTATGATCAAAAGCACTCAACAAGAACAATAAGTAAAGAAACTAAAGTAAAGTAAATGTTGAAAGTAGAAGAACATTAAGATAAATGAAGAAAGACATGGAATTATACCAGAGACTCTGGGAGATCCTCTATTACAACTCCAGCTCTTCTGTTCTTCACTCTCACTCTCACTCTAAGTCTCTCAACTAGAGTGTTACTTCACCAGAGCTTCGCTTACAAGAGAGTGGGACTAATGAGGTGAGGTCTGAGTACAAATGAGCTCGGGGGGTCCTATTTATAGCCTAAGGGACCTAAGGGGTACTTATAGACCTAGGGTTAGGTCAGGGGGGTGAGTGAGGTGGCGGGCGCCAGCCCTAGGTGGCGGCCGCCACCCCCCTGGCCATTGGATCCACCGTCATTGCTTCAACGACATCCAGGAGCTCTAGAGAGGCGGTTCCAAGGTCGGTTGCATGTCCAAAACCGTCACATGGGCAATTTAGGTCATGATCCACGTGACATCTCTTCTTAGCCCTTGGATGCAACGACCTAAGTGATCAATGGCTGCAAATGAGTGTGGCACGCCTCCCCTGGATCAGTGACGTGGCAGGGTAGGAGTTTGGGCCTCACTCCCCTGGCGGCCGCCAGTGAGGGGTGGCGGGCGCCACCCCACCTTGGCCCAAAGTGAGCCCAGGTGAGTTTGCTCGCCTCCTGGTGGGCGCTGGTAGTTCTTAGCTTCACTAAAGATAGAGCTAGGCAACTATCCCCGGTAACGGCCCAGGAATGCTTGTTGGAACTTGCTAACGTTGTTACTAGGAGTAGACTATGGAGTCTATCCGCGGCAACGGCGTCAGAAATGCTTGAAGCAAGTCCAGTCACTATACCTAAAGGAGTGGAGCTAAAGCAGCTGTCTACTAATGCTAAATGGGGTTGTCAATCCCGACACTAGTAGGAGCTAGCTAGAGAGAATGCAATCTACCAGGAGGAGATTCTGCAAGCGCACAGAACTATCGTAGTAGCACTTCGCTTGGGAGTACCAGGTGTCGATTTATTTGATCCCAAGGGAAGGCTAGGGTGGTGAATGAGTTGAGTCAAGGAGGGGATGAGAGTCGAAGAAAAGAGAAAAGGGAAAAGGGGAGAAGGGAAAAGAGAGGATGGAAGGCTAGAAAGAATATATGGGTGGATAGGTAAGGATGATATGGATGGCTAAGGTAAGGTGGGTGGATAGGTAGATGGATGGAATAGGATAACTAAGGGTAACTAAGATAACTAACTACTAACTAATCCTAGGTAACCACAGAGCAAGATAACTGCGAAGCAAGGCAGGCAAAAGACAATAAAGCAACTAAGGTGAGTAAAGTTTTATTCCTATCTTATCAAGTATCGAGGCGTACTAGCCTTTACCACTTACTTAGGTTGAACGCTAGCACAACGAGCCTTACTGTTAAACTGGGCCAACTACGTGGTCGAATTCAAGGCGCACAGGGCTGTCACCACCTGCTTGCTACCACAGCTATCCGGGGGTCCAGCCGTATCTGAAGGTAAGTCTATAACTAAGCACCACGCTTAACTATATTCTAACTATCTCTACCCTAGCTTTGAATAGGGACACCCTTGCGGACGTCAGAGCAAACACTTGACTTAATAAGATAAACACTAAACTAACTAAGCAACCTATTAGCAAAGATCAAACACTAAGCTCACTAGAGATTAACTACTATGGCTAAGTGAATTGATCTGTAGGATAGCTAGGCACTCAAGCAATCAATCAAGTATACCACTCAATACTGATAAGTAGAATAAAGTAATACTTGAAATGATGAACTAGAATATAGTAAGTGCTTGAGTAACAAGAGCAAAACCTGAACTGGAGATGAAGGAAGACTCTTCCCAGCTCCAGAACCGATCACTCGCACGCCTCTACTCTTGAGCTAACCCTTGAGTAGCGCTACCGCGAGGGCGAAGATGCCTTGCTCTACTAGCTACCTACTTGCCTAAGCTCTCTGAGCTCTCACTTGTTTGCTTCTACTTGCTTTGCTTCTCTTGTGATGGATATGATGGTGTGAATGAAGTGGTGCCTCCAGGGGGGTATTTATATCCCAAATGAGTGAGGGGGTACTTATAGGGGGCAGCCAGCCGACCTAGGGCTAACCCTAGTGGCGGGCGCCAGCCCTAGGTGGCGGCCGCCACCTCCCTCACCGTTGGATGCACCGCCTTGGCTTCAACAGCATCCAGGTGGTTGTCCAAGGCGGTTTGGAGGTTGGTTGCATGTCCTAGCAACCGCCATTCAGCCTTGATCCATGCCACTTCATCCTGAGCCGTCCGATGCCACTGACCTAGTGACCAAGGGCCAAGATTTGGCCTTGGGGAGGTCACACGGATCGGTGATGTGGCAGGGAGTGAAGCTTGGGCCGACCCAAGTGGCGGGCGCCACTTAGAGGTGGCGGGCGCCACCCCCCTTAGGCCCATTTGGGCCCTGCTGAGTGGGCTTGGCCTCTGGTGGGTCCATATGTCCAAATTTGGTTCAAATCCTGCATTCAAATAAAATTCTATGGACATGCGGAATTCGGTTAGTTTGAAACCTATTTGACTATATTTCATGCCTTTTTGGTGGACTTTAGGGTCAAATGTTGATGGTAAAACAGGTGTTTAAGGACCATCAACAAGCTCCCCCAAGCTAACCTGTTGCTCGTCCTCGAGCAACAATGCGGTTTAAGCATTGAGCATGAAATGGATAACAACTTAAGATGTCTGCAAGTGCATATTGTATAGTGAGAAATAACTTAGCATATATCATAAATCATAGCAATGTGGGGCTTATAGCTTTTCACTTCAAACATGCAAGAGTGAAATAAAGCAGTAGATAGGAAACTTTTATCTTGCTTAGGTTTGACTAGGATTCTGTCTGGAGGTTTTTCAAGGTTTTCAAAAGATAACAACTTGCTTAAGTCCTCCAAGATTCACTCAATCACTCAATGGTGTTTAAATCCTCACTTAGGCCAAAATGTAGCCTCTCCTATTTCTAAAGAATGATATGTGGAGTTATAGGTGGGCTAAGAATCATGAGCAAATTGCCTGGTGTCTATTGCTAAGCTAGACACTCAGATCATAAGGAGCAGCAAATCATAAAAATTGATCAAGATGTGCATGTGTGGTTATGTGGAAGTGTATAGAGAGATATTTCATAATCCTTCCTAGTTAATTTCTGGGGTCTAGAGCTAATGATAATTCTCTCTTTTTTTTGGATACATAGTGAGTAGACAAAAGATGTGTCCTCACATTTTCTTAGGACATAGTCCTCTTTTGAGCTACTTTGCTCACTTTGTTTTTTCAGGACATAGTCCTTTCTTGAGCTACTTTGCTCATTTTTCTCTCTCTCTCTCTCTTTTAGCTCTAGATTTCCCCAGATTATCTATAGGAAAAGGATTTTTGAAATGAGTAGGGAAAGGGAGAGAAATGCTTATTCCCAGTGTAGGAATAGCATAAGGCTAGCAATGGGATGTTTGGCAGGGTATTGCATATCTCCGGTGTAGAGAATAAGCGATTTATTTGGTGGTTGCAAACTTCCAAAGTGGAAAGTAGGCAATTTATGGTGGGTGTGCGTGAATCTTGATTCAAAAGATATGATAAGCTTCTCTACTAAGATCTATGAGGTCTAGCAAAGCTCAACACAAACAAAGCTCTTTGTGGTTTTGACTAATGACTAACAAATATTTGGCTAGTGGTGGGATGGGATAAAATCTATGAGGAACTTTTAGCAAGGTTTTCATAATTTTTAAAAGAAATCCTCCAGATTAGGTCCTAATTTCACCTTAGCAAGTTTAAAGAATTACTCCATTTCTTACTAACTTTATTCACTAAGCATGATTTCAGTTTAAGCATGTGCAACCCTCAAAAGCTACAACTTAGATAAGACCAGTTATTCAAACCATAACAATAGCATTTGCATGACATATTTCAAATCTTATTCAGGTTGCAACTTGTTTAAGCAGATTTTATCAATTTGATTCATGGAGTGGTTATTTAGGCAAGCATGTGACATTCAAAAGATATAGAATTTAAGAACTGAATGTAAAGTGTAGGCTTCAGACATACCTTATTGGAGAGGGAGTCTCCCCCAAGCTGGCTTCTTGCTTGGTGAAGGGCCTTCTTCTTTCTCGGTCGGAGCTCTTGTTCTCATTTTATTAAAAGGGAAACTATCTAATGTTGTGAAAAGGGAAACTATCCTATTATGATGTTTTATTGTTCTAACTAAGTTAACATATACCTATGCATATAACTAATGATAACTGAATTTTTTTTAGTTACATGCATGACATATGTTATTTATTCGAAAAAGGGAAAATTGAAGGGAAAAATTAAAAATAAAACCATACCTTAGGTCCATGGAATTTCATCCTTATCGGGTGGATCTTCTTCCTTGGGCACTTCTTCTCTTAGTACTCTATCCGGTTCTTCTTCTTTTGGCACCTCTCCCTTGTTATGTGCATCACACAACTCAGGAGGTGGTTCTTTCTTTCTGCTCCACCTTGTTCTTGGGCGTTTCTTCTTGGTACGAACGGGATTTGCTACCTGCATGTTAGCGCATATGCGGGACCACGGAAGAAGGAGAATATTTCCTTCCTCTCTCCTAATGTCATTTGAATTTTACCACTTCCCACATATATGCAAGCATTAACAGTATTCAAGAAGGGTCTACCTAAGATTAGAGGCACATCTTTCCTATTTCCCATATCTAGTATTATGAAATCAGCAGGAACATAGGAGACTCTAATATGAACAGGTAAATCATTAACTATTCCTTCTACATAGCAAGTGGATTGATCAGCTAGCACAACATAGGCAGATGTGGATGACATGGGTGGAAAGAATGAGTTTTCAGAAAAATCTTTAGATAGAATGTTCACACTCGATTCTAAATCACACATGGCATTTTTAAAGACTTCACCAAAGATTGAGCATCTAATTATGGGACTACCAGGATCACCCTTTTTAACAGTCATGGTTTGATCTTCATAATAGTTAAAATATTTTATTTCAACCATATTTGCAGTTTCCATGTCAGGTTTAGCAGGAATTTTGCCAGATTCAAAAGATGGTATGATAGCAGCAAGTTGAGCTAATTGGGTTTCTAACATCTTATTAAAGCTAAGTTGATTTTTCAGAGCAGATGAGAAATCTTCCAATTTAGCATTTATATTCTCAAGAATTTTATCATTCGGCATTAATCTCTCTTTCAAGAAATCAGTAGTTTTACCTTGTGAGTAAACTAAATTCTTCAAGAATGAGAAATTATCAGAATTATGAAAATTAGAGCGAGGGAATGGATTGTTACCTTGAGAATTGGAGTGCTGATTCCATCCATGATTCTGTTGACGGAAACTGTTATTGTTGTTGATGAAGTTCAAATCTTCATGTAGCTCGGGGCAGTGGTTCCCAGAATGTCTGGTTTCTCCACAGACTTCACAAGTCATGTAGGATTCCAGAGATTGGACACTCTCTTGTTGGTTCATCTTCTCACAGCTGTCCAGCTTCTTTGCCAGCAGGTCCATCTTGGCCATGTTCATGTCGGCCTCCTTAAGGGAATGTATACCTCGCTTATGGGGCTGTAGTTTTTCGTCATTCCATCCTTGGCTTGACACTATCTTCTCTATGAGAGCCTTAGCATCTGCAACATTCAGAGAAAAGAATGCACCGCCGGCGGCGACATCCAAATGGCTTCTAGAGAGTGGGGTTAGGCCATGGTAGAAGTTCTGGATCAATAGCCAGTCCTCCATACCATGGTGCGGACAAGCAGCGACATACTCTTGCAACCTCTCCCAAGCCTCGGGAATAGATTCCTCGGCTTGTTGCGTAAAGCTGGAGATTTTGTTGCGAAGAGCATTCGTCTTGCCCATAGGAAAGAATTTGGCGAGAAAAGCATTGGAACACTTGTCCCAAGTGTCTACAGCGTTACGATCGGTATAGAACCATTGCTTCGCTTTTCCTATCAAAGAGAAAGGAAAGAGACGAAGACGGATGGCTTCTTGGGTTATCCCCTTAATGGTGAAGGTGCCGCAAATCTCCAAAAATTGTTGGAGATGAGCATTGGCATCCTCATGAGCCTTGCCACAGAACGGGCTAGCTTGGACCATCGTGATTAGAGCTGGTTTCAACTCAAAATTGAGGTTGGCATCGATCACGTCGGGTCCTATCGCTACATTAGCGGCAGAAGGAGCAGAAAACTCACGAATGGTCTTATTGGCCATCATGAAGATAGAACGAGATAAGAAAGAAAGAAGTTGAAGAAGATGAAGGAAAAAGATAAGAAGAGTTAAGGAAAGAAAGAATGGGGTAAGATGGGATTCGCTAAGCGGGAGCTTAAGCGAAGATAAATTTGACACGGACTCAACTGATACACCGATTGCCTTCCCCGGCAACGGCGCCAGAAATACTTGTTGGTAGTTCTTAGCTTCACTAAAGATAGAGCTAGGCAACTATCCCCGGTAATGGCCCAGGAATGCTTGTTGGCACTTGCTAACGTTGTTACTTGGAGTAGACTATGGAGTCTATCCCCGGCAACGACGTCAGAAATGCTTGAAGCAAGTCCAGTCACTATACCTAAAGGAGTGGAGCTAAAGCAGCTGTCTACTAATGCCAAATGGGGTTGTCAATCTCGACACTAGTAGGAGCTAGCTAGAGAGAATGCAATCTACCAGGAGGAGATTCTGCAAGCGCACAGAACTATCGTAGTAGCACTTCGCCTGGGAGTACCAGGTGTCGATTTATTTGATCCGAAGGGAAGGCTAGGGTGGTGAATGAGTTGAGTCAAGGAGGGGATGGGAGTCGAAGAAAAGAGAAAAGGGAAAAGGGGAGAAGGGAAAAGAGAGGATGGAAGGCTTGAAAGAATATATGGGTGGATAGGTAAGGATGATATGGATGGCTAAGGTAAGGTGGGTGGATAGGTAGATGGATGGAATAGGATAACTAAGGGTAACTAAGATAACTAACTACTAACTAATAATAACTAATCCTAGGTAACCACAGAGCAAGATAACTGCGAAGCAAGATAGTTACGAAGCAAGGCAGACAAAAGACAATAAAGCAACTAAGTTGAGTAAAGTTTTATTCCTATCTTATCAAGTATCGAGGCGTACTAGCCTTTACCACTTACTAAGGTTGAACGCTAGCACAACGAGCCTTACTGTTAAACTGGGCCAACTACGTGGTGGAATTCAAGGCGCACAGGGCTGTCACCACCTGCTTGCTACCACAGCTATCCGGGGGTCTAGCCGTATCTGAAGATAAGTCTATAACTAAGCACCACGCTTAACTATATTCTAACTATCTCTACCCTAGCTTTGAATAGAGACACCCTTGCGGACGTCAGAGCAAACACTTGACTTAATAAGATAAACACTAAACTAACTAAGCAATCTATTGGCAAAGATCAAACACTAAGCTCACTAGAGATTAACTACTATGGCTAAGTGAATTGATCTGTAGGATAGCTAGGCACTCAAGCAATCAATCAAGTATACCACTCAATACTGATAAGTAGAATAAAGTAATACTTGAAATGATGAACTAGAATATAGTAAGTGCTTGAGTAACAAGAGCAAAACCTGAACTGGAGATGAAGGAAGACTCTTCCCAGCTCTAGAACCGATCACTCGCACGCCTCTACTCTTGAGCTAACCCTTGAGCAGCGCTACCGCGAGGGCGACGATGCCTTGCTCTACTAGCTACCTACTTGCCTAAGCTCTCTGAGCTCTCACTTGCTTGCTTCAACTTGCTTTGCTTCTCTTGTGATGGATATGATGGTGTGAATGAAGAGGTGCCTCCAGGGGGGTATTTATAGCCCAAATGAGTGAGCGGGTACTTATAGGGGGCAGCCAGCCGACCTAGGGCTAACCCTAGTGGCGGGCGCCAGCCCTAGGTGGCGGCCGCCACCTCCCTCACCGTTGGATGCACCGCCTTGGCTTCAACGGCATCCAGTTGGTTGTTCAAGGCGGTTTGGAGGTCGGTTGCATGTCCTAGCAACCGCCATTCACCCTTGATCCACGCCACTTCATCCTGAGTCATCCGATGCCACTGACCTAGTGACCAAGGGCCAAGATTTGGCCTTGGGGAGGTCACACGGATCGGTGACGTGGCAGGGAGTGAAGCTTGGGCCAACCCAAGTGGCGGGCGCAACTTAGAGGTGGCGGGCACCACCTAGGGGTGGCGGGCACCACCCCCCTTAGGCCCATTTGGGCCCTGCTGAGTGGGCTTGGCCTCTGGTGGGTCCATATGTCCAAATTTGGTTCAAATCCTGCATTCAAATAAAATTCTATGGACATGTGGAATTCGGTTAGTTTGAAACCTATTTGACTACATTTCATGCCTTTTTGGTGGACTTTAGGGTCAAATGTTGATGGTAAAACAGGTGTTTAAGGACCATCAACAGTGGGTCCTCTTGGTCATTTTGCTCAAAAACCTTGCAATTACCTACATTCAAATAAAACTCAAGGACAAGTGGAAATCGTTAATTTATAAAAGGTTTTTGGTAGATTTTAGGTCCTTGTGTTGTGTTATATGACCTTGTTGATGCTAAGAATATGTCACTTAGTGAGCATCAACAAGGAGGCGCTCTCCACTCTCTCTCAAGATGTAGTACTAGTAGTAGTGCTTGGAGTTAGAGTGAGTCTTTGGTCTTTAGCTCTAGTCTTCTAGGAGGTCTGGTATGGTTCTAGTATTCCTTTCTTTCCTTGTAAGACTTGAGTTATTTTATATAGTTATCTTCTCTACTTTGCCTTAGTACTTTACTTTATTGCAACATGCTAGTTATGTTGTAGTGGTTGTTAGCATAGTCGTAGTTCTGTGATAGCGAGATGAAGGACTAAGAACGCTACCAGAAAGCGACCAGAGAGGGGGTGAATGGGAGCCTAAAAAATTATTTCGAAACTTCGGGCTCTGTCCCAACAAATCAATCCCAAAAGCTTCAAACACAAGGGTGATGCCCACGACCTTCGGAAAGAGGGCGGATGATCCCTTGGATCACAGCGAGGCACCACCAAACGAAAAAAAACCAGAACTCGGAAGCACCGAGTCAAGTTCAAACCCAAAAGCCAACCCCCGAACGTAGATGGAAGGCTACATCGAGAATCCTCCAAATACCTATACCAACGAGTGGCAAAGATACCTAGAGAGGTTCCTTGGTGAACTCTAGGAACAAACGAGAAGTATGGAAATGAAACGGAAAAACCGGGAGAGCAAACGCACGAAAACTCAACAAACAGCAGGATCCCGGACTGTCCGTGGGTACGGTCCCAGACTGTCCGCGGGTACGGTCCCGGACTGTCCGCCCTACGCCGGACTGTCCGCGGTCTGGTGGTGGACTGTTCGCCGGCCAAAGTGCCAAAAACGCAGTGTTGCTGAGTCCCGCCAAACTCAACAGCGGACTGTCCGTCGGTCAAATCAAAGCACTGTGCACCGCGACGAACAGCCACTGCTCGGCTGAGTCCCGATGCCCGGACTGCCCGCGCCCCAAACGACGAACTATCCGCGGCTGCGCAGAGAGGGCGATTTCGGTCGCTCTTCTACCAAATCTCCTCATCTCCGAACCAAATCAAAATACCTTGATCCCAAACTTTGAGGAACTGATCCTTAGGTAGTTGGAAGACTATCCCTAAGATATCATCCGCTCAAATCAACTCAATCTCCAGGAAATCGAAAGGGAAGGTGTAGGAACAAAAAAGTCACCACGAAACTTGAATCGACCCGATCTACTTGTTCGTGAGGGTTGATATGAATTCCTTAGGTGGAAATATTCTCCTCACATCAAAGAACAAATTGAGTCAAGTGGATTTGAAAAACACACAACATAGAGGGAGATCGAGCGACGGGAAAATTGAGACAAAAAGCAAAACGTGAAGAACAACTCAAGAACGCGAATCACAATCTCAATGCCCAACCGAAATTTGTCCCCACGAGGAGACAACGGGAATCCGGTCCTGTGGGAATATTACCTCCGTATACCCCCATGGACCTACTTGGGCCCTTCGTCAAGGACAACCCAGCTCGCGAGGCCTTGCAGCACACGACTAGCTCGCTGTGCTCGTCAAGGACTCTCCAGAAGCCTTGCCCGCCAAGGAAGATCCTAGAGTTAGATCTGGATTCCTTGACTTAAGGAAACGTTTGTAATCTGTTAGGACTCGACAACTGTAACCCTGCTCCCCGGCTATATAAGGCGAGCAGGGACCCCCTCTCATCTCACCCGAGATCACCTCAAATCCCATCGGATCACACGTCATATTCCAATCCAGCAATACAAACCAACCACCAGAACACAGGACGTAGGGTACTACGGCGACTTGCCGGCCTGAACCTGTCTAAATCGCTGTCTCTCGTCCCTGTGTTTACGCTTTGCAGACGTCTCGCATGCCTCCGCCGTCTAATCTACTACCTTGGGCATACCCCTCGGTAGACTATCGACCATATTTCGTCGAGAGTTGGCACGCAGGTAGGGGGTGTGTGCTACGACACCATGATCTGCCAAGCGGTCATCTTCCTCGACTCCATGATCCTCCCGAGCCCGACGTCTCCTTCCAAATCGGATCTATCTGGACCGTCAACAATGTCGTCCTCGTTCCGGAGATCGTGGAACCCGCGCAGCTTCCTGCGCCGGACGCCTCGCCGTCCACCCATCGCGTCATCGCCACGGTGCCACACGCGCCAAGATCCATCCGCCACGACGACCTGGTGGAGGACGTCGACCGGGCCAACAAGAGGATCACCAACTGCATCAACATTGCCACCTTCGCTCGTCATAGACCAGGATCGTCGCCGCCATCATCCTTGCTGCTCATCGCCGCCATCGCTCGTCATCGACCGGGCTCGCCGCCTTCGCCCGTCGCTCATCGTCGACCAGGCTCGTCACCGCCTTCACTCGTCACCGCCTTCGTCGTCGCCTTCATCGCTGTCGTCGCTCGTCATCGACCAAGCTCGTCACCGCTTTCGTTCGTCGTTGTCGTCGCTCGTCATCGACCAGGATCATCGCCGCCTTCGTCGCTGTCGTCGCTCATCGTCGACCTGGATCGTCGTCGCCCTGTCGCTGCCGTGGCTCGTCATCAACTAGGATCTTCGCTGTCGTGGCTCGTCATCAACCAGGATCGTCGCCGCCTTCGCCCGTTGCTGCCGTGGCTCGTCATCAACAAGGATCGTCGCCGCCTTCGTCATCGCCTTCGCCCGTCGCTATCGTGGCTCGTCATCAACCAGGATCGTCGCCGCCTTCATCGTTGCCTTCGCCCGTCGCTCGTCGTCTACCAGGATCGTCGTCGCCTTCGTCGCTATCATCGCTCGTCGTCGACCAGGATCGTCACCGCCTTCGTTGTCGCCTTCACTCATCGCCGCCTTCGCCCGTCGCCGCCATCGCTCGTCATCGACCGGGCTCATAGCCTTTGCTCATCGCCCGTCGCCTTCACTCGTCGCCGCCTTCGCCCGTCGCCGACCAAACTCATAGCCGCCTTCGCTCGTCGTGGACCAGGCTCGTCACCACCTTTACTCGTCGCCGCCTTCACTCGTCGTCGTCCAAGATCGTCGCCGCCTTCTTCGTCGCCTTTGTCGCTGCCGTCGCTCGTCGTCGACCAGGATCGTCGCTGCCTTCTTCGTCGCCTTCGTCGCTGCCATCACTCGTCGTCGTCCAGGATTGTCGTCGCCTTCTTCGTCGCCTTCGTCGCTGCCGTCGCTCGTCGTCGACCAGGATCGTCGTCGCCTTCATCGTTATCGTCGCTCGTCGTCGACCAGGATCGTCGCCGCCTTCGTTGTCGCCTTCACTCATCGCCGCCTTCGTCGCTGCCTTCTCTCATCACCGACACAGCTTGTCGCCGCCTTCGCTCATTGTCGACCAGGATCACCACCTCCTTCTCTCGTCGCCAACATGGCTCATCGCTTCCTTCGCTCGTCGTCGACCAGGATCGTCGCCGCCTTCGCCGCCGCCTTCACTCGTCGCCGCCTTCGCTCGTGGTCGTCTTCGCCCGCCGCCTTCGCTCGTCCTCGTCTTCGCCCGCCGCCTTCGTTCGTCGCTGCCTTCGCTCGTCGCTGTAACACCCTAAGGTGTTAAGCAACCCTAAAATGCATAACTTGACATAGCATGAGCATAGCATCTCATCATTTCATGTGCATTTGTGTGTATGAATGTTTAAGTTCTTGTTTAGCATCTAGTATAGTTGTGTTTTGCCTTCTATTTCTGACCAAGTTCCTTAAACCAAAGTTGTAGATCTTGAGGCAAGAAACAACTTTGCTTAAAAGCCCTTTTTCAGAAAAAGTTTTTAAAATGTTATTTAGTGCATTATAAAAATAGCTTAGGAGTAAAATTCTTTTTCTAAGCAGAATTTGGACTTGAGCCTTAAAGATGATTTGTTCCTTGCAAAATTCTAAGCAACCTTGCTTTTAGGACCTTTTCCTAATTCGTCTTAGTTTGGGAGTTATGGAGCAGAGAAGAAATAAACAAAAACCTCCTTAGTTTAAACCCTAGTGGGACCCACTGTCAGCCCCCCCCCCCCCCCCCCCCCGCGCGCGCCGCCTGCCTTACGCCGGCAAAAACCGCCCCGCCGCACGAGACCGCCTCGCCGCTGCCCCAAACCGCCGCTCGCCGTCGCCCGTGGTATGCGTCGGGCCGACAGCATCTCCCTGTCCCCCTCTGCCCAACCGCCGCGTGGCCGCCGATGCCTGGCCGTCGCCGCGCCGGTCGGAGCGGGCCGACGGGAACCGGCCAGGTGCAATGCACCTGCTGCCGAGCCCGCCTTTGCCTTCTCCACTTCTCGCACGAGTCGGCCGAGCCGCTCACTCACTCTCTCACTCGCGCGCTCGTCTCCTCCCTCTACTCATCTTCTCCAGCTCAGAAAAGCGCCACGGCCCGCCAGGCTTCTCCGAGCAATTGCTCACCGCTCGAAGCCCCGCCGTCCCATTCCTCCCGCCAACATCTCCGCCCTAACCTCCTCTTATTCTCGGGTTCTCGCCATGGCCGCCGCCATGACCTTCACGTGGTCCGGCCATCTCCGGCCAAACCATCTCCAACCAAGCCTCATTCTCACCTCCTCTACCTCTATAGTTGCTTAGGGTTAGATGGAGACTCCCCTCGCGCCATGTTTCAACCGGAACTGAGCTGTGCCACGGCCATGTCCGCCGCCGTGCGTGGCGCCGGGCAATCCCGATGTCGGCAGGGCTCGATAGTTGCCCTGATAGGTAGCTTAGGGTTTGCTTAAGCTGATGCTCGCGTCACCGAGCCTCGGAATAGCCAGGCAAGGCCTCGACGCCGAGTTGCCATGCCGCCACTCCGCCATTGTCGCCGTCGAGCTTGCTCCGGTGGACCCCTGGCCGAGAAACCTAGCCGACTGTGTTCGCCTTGCGAAGGTGAGTCTAGCCGGGTAGATGGTTACGCCCGAAACCTCGCCGCCGGCAAGCTAGCGCCGGTCAACGCCGGCGGGAGCTCGGTGCCGCTGTCGCGTGGGTCCAGTTGACCACCGACATGTGGGTCACCTGACGAGTGGACCCCACTGGCAGTGAGTATAAGAGAGACGGAGAGAAGTCCGGGTACGCTGGCGCTCGAGTTAGCCGGGTGCATTTAGCATTTTGCCCTGTGTCTGCTGGTGTATGAAGTAGGGGTACCCGTAGCAGTTTAGGTCGGGTTTTCTTTTAAATCAGTTTTTGCAGAATTTGTTTAAAGGCTTCAAAAATTCATGCAAGGCTCATTTTAAGTCCAAATGCTGTGAAACAAATTTTGGTGTGTTAAGAATGAACAGAGCTACCTGTGAAAAATGTTAAATGCATTTTTAGTGATACTTTTATGTGCAGTTTAAATTGATTTAGGATTTTGCTGTTAACTTAGAAAATGTAAAACTAATTCTGTGTAGCTCAGAAAAATGTGATTCCAGTTTTGTTAAGTCTGTGTAAATGAGTAGTTTCTGGGAAAAATATAATATGGAGTTGCTCTGTGAAATATTTTGGCAGTAGCATTTAAAATGGTTAAATGTTGTTTTCTTGTATATTTTATAGTAATTAAAATATAATGAATATGAATCTGATAATTTTTGTAGACTGCTCTTTTGCTAAGAAGTTCAGAGGAAAAATATGAAATCTGTTGGTTGACACTTTCTGTTAGGATGTGTAGTTCAAAGCACCTTTTCATCATGTTATTTGTCTTTTTCATAGAGGACAGTGTTTAAATCCAAATGGCTTGAAAATATGATAGTGGGTTATAAGCATGATTAAATAGGATTATTAAAGGAAGTAAATAGATGAAAATAAAATGAATAAGTAGGTAATGCTGTGGTAATTATGCATCTTAACTGATTAATTAGGAAGGTTAAATGATTGTTAGATGCAAAGGTCTTTTATAATCATTAAGATGATGTTGGCTACCTTGTTGAAGAAAATACAGTAGATGACATGTGCTTATCTCCTGATTGTTGTTAACTCTGTTGCATCCCATACGCATCCTATGTGCATTCATCCTATTCATACATATTATGCATCATACATGATCGGCAGAAGAGACCCGGAACCCACCGCAGCAGGAAGAGCCAAGTCAGGAGGAGAGTCTGCCCAAGGAGACCGAAGGCACCGACGCCGAAGAACTGCCCGAGTGCCGTGACCACCGTCCATCTGAGTTTGAGAAAGGCAAGCCCCGGAGCATTCTAACTCCTATGGTTTGCAATTGATTTACAAATTAACCTGATAATGACTGTTGCATTAAGTTATAGGAATTGATTGCTACCGTTGATGCATTATTACTATACCTTGTCCACCGCAATTATTATCTTGATATCCCTGTTAGGTCTAGGCTCGATTATATGCTTAGCCCTGCTTAGATCGGTATAAGTCGGGTGATTTCCTGTCTCCCGCATTTAGGTGGATACTGATCAAGATTAGCCTAGTGCTATCATTGAGATAACCATGTGATAATTAATCTGAGACCGGGCGGGATGTAGGAGCAGCAGGACATGGGTTCTGTGTGCTAGTAGTCTCCCGTCTGTGTCGCATAGGACCGTACGGGAATGTCCCTTCAGTCAAATTGAACGCGTCAATCACTAAACGGAGCAGATGCGGGTGCCTCCCGTGAAGCCGAGTAAGGTTATTCGAGCCGGTGATGGAGATGTTGACGCCTAACACCCAGGGCCTCAGCTGTACCGTGGGCAACTATTCTGAGCAACCTGGCATGGTCCGAGGGCAGGCAGGGCCTAATCGACCTGGCATGACCGTGGGCAGCTATAGCTTGAGCGACCTGGCACTGAGATAACCCCCGGTGTAGAAGGGCCCATGGCCGTCCCGCGAACTGTGTTCTCGAATCTCCAGAGTGGCAGCTTACGACTGCCATGGCCGGATGTGTTGGGCGAGTGTACGACATTTTATCCCCAGCTGGTTAGGAATCGATTATAATCGCCATCGCTCCTGGACAGTGAGTAATTGACTGTAGATCATCGCCCGTAGCACTTATGGAACTAAATATGGTTATGGTACAGAATCTGAAAGGCTATTGATGAAATAGACACTCTTGCTAGAATAATTAGTCAAGTGCTTGTTTTAGATCAGGAGCAAACCTAGTAAGGTAGAATTAATTATTAAAAGTGACTGCCATCACCCTAAGTTGAGTTTTACTTACAAAAAGCTTTGAGGCAAAAGGTATGTATAGCCATCCCCACATATAGCCTACATGATCCTTGGTGTCTCTTTATTTCTGGTTTATGGCGGGTAAGTCTAGCTGAGTACCTTCTCGTACTCAGGGTTTTATTCCCTTGTTGTTGCAGATGGCCAGTGCTTCTATGGCTACTGTGAGAACTGCCTGTACCCGGTTACGGGAGATGACTAGACCAGGGGCATGGTCGCTACTTATCTTATCTGATGCTTTTGTGGACCTGATCAGACTGATGGCACTGTACTAAGAACAATCCGAACTTATGTTTAAAACTATGTTGCTTCCGCTACTGTTCAAACTATGGTTTGTAATATTATTTCGTACTCCGATGTATTTGAACTATGTGCAACTGTGATGTAACTTGTGGGCATGTTCGCTGAACTAGTACGATCTGGGCTGAATGTTGAAATGATTTGAAATCCTTTGAGATTTCCGGACTACCGGGTTTGTACGAGCTTAAACACTTGATGATGTTTGCGATAAGCGGAGGTCTGAGGTGCTTAATTTGCGATACTTTCACCAAGAGCCTTTTTGACTGTAGGTTCATGTCCTGTTACAGCTGGCATCAGAGCATAGTTCATTGTACTGTTCATAAGTGTATTTAAAAACAGTATTTTCACAAGAATAAAGTCGTATTTGCCAACATATAGTTATAGTATGATTTGGAAACCTTGAGAATAAAAACTAAGGTGTGCCAGTTGTCAAGTCCTTATGCCCAGTAGGATCTTAGGTGGCTATTTAAGTACTAACTTGGGGGTCGTGCATCATGTTTAAATTCTGTTGTTTACTGTCGTCCATACGGCAAGGGTGAAATTATATGGGTGCTATTCTTCGGGATAGTAATGTATGGATCAATTTGCCTCTACGCCAAGGTAATGAGGGAGTTGTGAGAGCATGGTTGGACAACCGCCAATCTAGGGGAGTGATAGACTGGTACCAGAATGTATACCTGTTACACACGGGTATATGTGAAAGTATTTAATTGTGGGAGTATCCTATTCGATGGGTGCATATACTACTTACGTGTATACTGGATGTGCACCTAAGTTAGTATTAGATTTAATTTCAGCAATGCATAATATTCATACTGTGGGCAGGGCTAAAATGATTTTCTGCACGTATGCTAACTTGCGAACGTATAGTACGTTTAGTTAACGTTATGAGTGAACGTTGTATGCTACCGCCTAGCCGTTAGATTGTTAGACAGTGAGGACGTATGATACGCACATGCATCATGATCATACAATCTTGCATTGATCTTGCTTCCTTCCTTATGATATCCGTCCCGTTTTCTAATAAAAGTTGTTCTCAACTAATTAAAAACTATGTGGATAAACTTCTTTCAGATGGCTCGTACCAAGCGTGTCGCGGAACCGTCCTGATTATAAGAGCTCAAGTACCGTCTTAGCCAAATTCGTCTGACATCGACTCATACTTGAACCCATATAACCCCGGTAGTCCAGAAATCTCGAAGGATTTCAAACATCATACAACATACAGGATCGCATTGTTCAAGTACCACATTCGTAAGGATTCACCATCGATAAACGAAACCGAATTTAAACATCAGAGTGCGGAATCATAAAAGAGTTATTACAATACTGAGTTTTAAAGTGCGGAAGCTGAAATAAGTTTTGAAACAAGACCACCACACATGTGGTCCAAATAAACATTGTTTAATAACTCACTCCTCCTTTTTCTAGTAATATGCCACTAGAAGTCTCAGTCCAGCAAAAGAAAAGGGGAAGCTTCTGGATCACCCTGCCCTGCGCCTACTCGTCATCACCCTCCACGCGGTAGAGGCAGTGCTTACAACAGCCGTAGTACACCTGACCATCTGCAACAAACGGGATAAACCCTGAGTACGGGAATGTACTCAGCTAGTCTTACCCGTCCAACTGAAAATAAAAGACACCAAGGGTATGCAAGGCTTTTAGTCGAGTGGGGATCTTTAGTTGCGAAAAGCTCAAATTAAGAGAAGAAATATTTAATGATACCAATGAGCAGTCAAGTTTTAGACCTACCTCTTAATCTAGGTTTTGCACCTGAACTATTACATACACTTGAGTCTAATCAATCAATAATATAACCATATCTAGTTGACTTAAATCACATTTTAGTTGAACTTTAAACATCACATTGAGTTGTATCGTGGTGAAGCTCGCCATAGTTTCCCACTAACCGGGGGAGACGGTGACTCGAATCAAATTCCAAACCAGCTGGTGAAAGACCTTTAATACCAACCCACACTTTTCCCGTCGGGTCCATGCATTGGGTAACCGCTCGATGCTTGTTCGTGGTGGTAATCGTCGCGGTTCAAGCATGGACCGCCCAATTGGAACCTGGCGATGGCCATCCCGAGGCAGATCGCATTTCCATACTAGAGGGCGTGACTCGGGTTGATTGCGGCCCGAACAGCGTCTAACCGGCTTTGGGGTTGATGATTACAGCACCGACATATCCGTAAGTAAAAGGGCGCGTTCAAAAATGAACGAGGGCCAACATCGATATAAACCTACACGATCCAACGGACGGACTGCCCAAGTTTCCAAACTTGTGCCTTGCCTTCCAATTGACCGTATTTCATTACTACTCATGTTCATTTCCACGATAGCAAATATAGCCAACCGTGATCCGGTAATTACCCATCAGGGGTATTACGGAAACATCCTTAACTACTACTTTTATTAAGCAGGCTAAGCAATTCTACATCATAAATAATAACACGATAACACGTCAAGTATAATCAATAATCAAGGAATGATAATGCAGCAAGTAGGATTCAATCAACTCCTATACCTAATGCATCACAGTATAAAAGTACTCAAGTAATTTAATTGTAAAACTGGGAGACTTAGAATGCTCCGGGGCTTGCCTTGAGAAAAGACCGAGGCCTCGTGAGAGGGGCACTCAGGCAAGTTAGTTTCCGGCGCGGGGTCGGCCTCCTCGGTTCTGGGTAGCTCTGGGATCTCGTGCTCGTCGTTTGCTTCCGGCTCCTCGTCGGCTTCCGGGACTGTCCATCCTATTGCAATGCGGTAATAATTAAATAATGCAAGGTGCACCTGGTGGTATGAAATGTAAAATATTTCTTGCAAACCAACAAAGCCAACTTGTTGAACAACTTTTGACATTGAGGAAAACACTTGTTCACCTTGAAAAACAAAATCATTGTTTTAATCATTTTCTATTTATTAATTCGATAGAAATCCAGGTTTGAACAGCAAGTACCTTTTTCTGAACTCAAAAAAATCCACCAAAATTCCAGAAGGTAACTAACACTAGCTGGACCTTACTGAATAAATTTCACCATGATATAAATTACTGAACAGTAGATACAAAAAGGTGAAGAAAACTGCCCGAAAGGTGCTTTGTACTAACTTCTCTTATCAAAAGTGTCAAACAGCAGGTTTCATAATTTTCATCGCTTTACCTGCCTATTACCACTCTACTGTAGAAAATTTACTTCTAAAGCACAGACACATAATTCTATACAAAATAAACAAGTTTATTCTAAAACAAACCCTATGAACTACAACCCTACGAGAAAAGGGTGACATCCTTATTTTCATATTTTTTCCAGATTCTACTTCACATTTCATATTTGTCAAAAAAGTTCTATGATCAGAAACATTATATTCTTTTCTACATGAATTTTCTAACAAAAACACAGAACAACACACTTGTACAGCAACTCCTTATTTTTGTATGTAACAACCTATACTTAGCATTTTTTTCAGCTTAAACATAACATACAGAGACTACATAAATTTTCTCAGATTTTACTTTCACATATAAACCATTTTAACCATTATTTTAAGAAAACAGCTAAAAAAAATTAAACCTAAACAGATACTTTTCCTACAGAAACAGTGCCTCATAAAATTTTCACAGACATACAACCTGACAAGAAACCTACACAAATTTTGCCATGAATTAATTCAACCAGAAAACATATAAACTCATTTATCTAAACAAAAACACATAAACTAGATTAAATGAAAACAGTATAATAAACTTCCAGCGGTCAGTGAGGGCGGAGCAGGGGCGACGGTTGACTGGGGTTTTCTCGCCGACGGCGAGGTCGTCGGCGGTGGGGTTGGGCTTGGCATGTTCCCCTGGACTAGGCGGTTCGGTTGCGGGTGATGGTTGGGCCAGAGGGTGGCCGTAGCTTGCCGGCGGCGAGCCGTGGCGGACGGTGGCGGCGGTGGTGCTTGGCTACGCCGTCTCCAGCGGTCGCCGATGGAATTGACGGGAGGGGGAGAACCAGTAAACCCTAGGGAGGCTACTAGAGGGCATGGTTTGGCCGGTGGAGCTCCGCTGGAGCTTGGCCTCGAGCGGAGGTCACGACGGCACCCATGGCGCTCGGCCGGGTGAGAGAGAGAGGTAGGGAGCGGTAGCGTTGAGGCGGGAAGGTGTTCTCACCTTGCCTTGACGTGACGGAGCTCGACGGGGAAGAAGGGACTCGGTGGAGGCTTGGTTGACGAGGAACTGCGGCAGGCACTCTCCGGTGTCGATGACGACCGAAGAGGGGCACGGCGTGTTCCGGCGTCCACAGGGCTCGGTTGGTGATGCGGGCGTGCGCACCGGGTGTCCGAGATGACGGTGAGGCGGTGTGCGCGAGGGATTGACTAGCGATGGCTCGGTGGGAGTGGGAACAGAGAGGGGAGTGAAGGTGGCGAACGGCGGCGAGCAGAGCGCTCGGCTTGCGCGTTTGTTCGCGGGAGAGAGGGAACCGGCGAGAGCGAGTGCGAGTGTGAGAGCGAATGAGGAGCAAGTGAGGAGGAGGGGCGAGCGGCGCGCAGGGTCAAGGCTCGGCGGGCCGGCCGAAGGTCGTGGCTGGGGCCACGGCCGACGCGACGCACGGCAGCGTGCGCGGCAACCGAGGCGGCAAGCGAGTGGTCGGGGATGATCTTTGCGTGATCTGGTGAAAGAGGATCGCGTGGTGAGTGGCTCGGGCAGATCCTCAGCAGAAGATGGCGGCCACGCGGCGCTCTTGGCCGGCGTATGGCGCGGCGGCCGGTCGCGCGCGGCGCTGCACGGGCGGGGGCAGAGCGGCGCGGGCGCGAGCGGGCCGGCGCGGGCGTGAGGCGGGCCGAAAGGCCAAACGGGCCGGAAAGGTAGCGCCGGGGAAAAACATTTTCCTTTTTCTTTTCTAAAACTTTTTTCAAACTTTGACCATTCAAAACAGTTTTAAAAACTCAAAACTAGGCTTTGACCCAAAAATAGAAGTTGCTCAAAATAATTTTCTCTACAACTTTCATATAAGACACGTTTTCTGAAAATCATTTTCTCAACCTCCACATAAATAAAGCCGTTTTTTGAGCTATAAATCATTTTGTTCCCACATTTTAAATTATTAAACTATCTTGAACTAGGTCAAGGTGTCAATATAAAAAGTGCTGTAGTCAAAATTCTCTATTTTATAAAATTATTTGCCAAGACAGAAATCCATTTAGACAACCAAGTCTCATAGAAATCCAAATCCAAATAAACAACAGAAGGCAAAAGCACTTTCATGCACATGAAATGATGCAATGCATTGCTCATGAGTTTTAGTAGCTAAATGTAGTTCCTAATGCAGTGCTTGACACCAGGGTGTCACAGCCCTTCCCCCCTTAAAGAAATCTCGTCCCGAGATTTGGGTTACGTACCACTTCTTAACAAAAGCGGGGTAATTTACGCGCAAGTACTCCTCGGTTTCCCAAGTTGCATCATTGGGTCCGTCATTGCTCCAGAGAATCTTGTAAGTCTTCACTTCACGGTTGCGGGTTTCTCGAGTCTTGGAATCCAGTATTTCCTGAGGTTGTTCATTGTATTCCAGATCTGATCTGATAGTGACATTCGGGATCTGAACTTCTTCTCGTTCCGGTACTCGAAGACACTTCTTTAACTGTGATACATGGAACACGGGGAAGACTGCGCTCATCTCTGGGGGTAACTGCACTTCATAGGCTACTTCTCCCTTTCTGGCTATGATCTGATATGGTCCTACATATCGGGGTGCTAACTTTTTCTTAATTCCAAAACGTTGGACCTTTCTCATGGGTGAGACCTTAAGGTAGACATAATCTCCCACTTGGAATTCCAGGGGTCTCCTTCATGTATCAGCATAACTTTTCTGTCGGGACTGTGCTGCTTTGATATGTTGTACGGTTTGCACGATCTCCTCGGCATCCTTTACATAATCTGACCCGTAAAATCCTCGATCTCCTGATTCAACCCAATTTACCGGGGTTCTGCATCTTCGTCCATATAAAACTTCAAACGGTGCCATCTTTATACTTTCTTGATAGCTATTGTTATACGAGAATTCTGCGAGGGGTAACCATTTCTCCCATGATTCTCCTGAGGATAAAACACAAGCTCTGAGGATATCTTCCAAAATTTGATTCACTCTTTCTGTTTGTCCTGCGGTTTGTGGGTGATAAGCGGAACTTCTTACCAACTTAGTTCCTAGCTCCTTGTGCAACTGTTCCCAAAAACGCGCTATGAACTTGGGTCCTCTATCAGAAACAATCCTCTTAGGAACTCTATGTAACCTTAAGATGTTCTGAATGTACAAGTCCGCATACCGGTGTGGTCGATGTGTAGTCTTGGCTGGTATGAAGTGAGCCACTTTGGATAACCGATCCACGATAACCCAGATAGAGTCATGTCCTTTTTGAGTGGTTGGAAGACCTGTGATAAAATCCATGCTAATCTCTTCCCATTTCCATTCTGGGATTGACAATGGTTGTAACAATCCGGTAGGTCTCAGGTGGATAGCTTTTATCCTACAGCAAGTATCGCACTTCGCGACGTAAGCTGCAACCTCTTTCTTCGTCTTTGACCACCAAAATCTTGTTCTCAAATCTTGGTACATCTTACTGCTTCCTGGATGGATAGACATCTTTGAATTGTGAGCTTCATTCAGAATTCTCTCTTTCAGCTCTGTGTTCTTGGGAACAACCAACCTTTGATTATACCATAAAATTCCTTGTTCATCTATTCTGAAGTTCAACGAACTACTGGTTTCCAACCTCTTCTTAATCTGACAGATTTCTTCATCAGTCTTTTGTCCTTCGATGATGTCACTTTCTAGAGTGCACTGTAAGGTGATATTATTCAGCATAACGGGGTGCATAAGGTTGAATCCATCTTCCAACAATGGTTGTAGGGAGTTGTAATGAGTCTTGCGACTCAAGGCATCTGCTACAACGTTCGCTTTTCCAGGGTGATAATGCACTTCTAGGTTGTAATCCTTGATTAACTCTTGCCATCTTCTCTGCCTCATATTCAACTCCGGCTGGGTGAAGATGTATTTCAATCTTTTGTGGTCTGTATACACGTGACATAGGTTGCCCATAAGATAATTCCTCCATATCTTGAGTGCATGAACTACAACTGCCAATTCCAAATCATGAGTCGGGTAATTCTCTTCATGTGGTCGCAACTAGCGTGAAGCATATGCTATAACTCTCCCATTCTGCATAAGCACACATCCAAGTCCAATCTTGGACGCGTCACAAAACACATCAAAAGGTTCCTCCAAATCTGGCTGAGCCAAAACTGGCGCCGAAGTCAACAAGGTTCACAGAGTGCAAAATGTTGCTTCACACTCTAGAGTCCATTCAAACTTCTTGTTCTTCTGAGTTAGACGAGTCATAGGTTTTGCGATCCAGGAAAAATACGGAATGAACCGACGGTAGTATCTAGCTAATCCTAAAAAGCTGCGTACCTCATGTACGTTAGTGGATGCTTGCCAATCCATAACTTCCTGTACTTTCGTGGGATCCACAGAAATTCCTTCCTCTGAAAGGACGTGTCCGAGAAAAGGTACTTTCTTTAACCAAAACTCACACTTGTTGAACTTAGCATACAACTTGTGCTCTCATAGTCGAGCTAAGACGACTCGTAGATGCTCAGCATGATCATTCTCATTTTCAGAGTATACCAAGATGTCATCAATAAACACCACAACAAACTTATCCAATTCAGGCATAAAAACCAAATTCATCAGATACATGAAATGTGTCAGTGCATTTGTTAGTCCAAAAGACATAACTAGATACTCATAGAGTCTGTATCTGGTGGAGAAAGCTGTCTTTGGTATATCCTCTCTTCTGATTTTGATCTGATGGTAACCAGACCTTAGGTCAATCTTGGAGAACACTTTTGCCTTTCATAACTGATCAAATAAGACGTCAATTCGAGGTAAGGGATATTTGTTCTTTATAGTTACTGCATTCAACGGTCTATAATCCACACACATCCTTAAAGTTTTGTCCTTCTTTTTCATGAAGATGGCAGGACATCCCCAAGGTGACGAACTAGGGTGTATCAAACTCTTATCCAAAAGCTCTTGAAACTGAGTTTTAAGCTCTGCTAACTCATTAGTCGGCATCCTATACGGCCTCCGAGAAATAGGTGCCGTTCCAGGGATTAACTCCATAGCAAACTCCACATCCCTATCCGGTGGTAGTCCTGGCAACTCATCAGGGAAGACATCTGGAAACTCACTCACTATCGGGATCTCAGCTATCTGTTTTGCCGTGATGTTGAACAACACTCCTATCTCATGGGGGTTTCGGGGTAACTTAAAACGGATAGAAGACTCATTCCGAGGGCTCACTAGGGAAACCACCCGTTCTGCGATATCCAAATTAACCTTCCAGTGTTTCAACCATCCCATTCCCATAATCACATCCAAACCTAACCCGGGAATCACGATGAGATCCACAGATACCTTCTTATCCCCAAAAGTGATTTCCATTTCCTTAGCCATTCTACGGGCAGAAAGAACAGCCCCTGCTGAACTTATCTGATAACCCCTATCCAATTCTACCATCATAGGGTTACTTCTCATAACAAAATTCTCACTTATGAAAGAATGCGATGCTCCAGAATCAAACAACACAACTGCAGGGTATTGATTAACAAGGAACGTACCATCGGTGACAGGTTCTCCTTTTGGCACTTCTTCAATGGTGGTGTAATGCACATGACCTGCGCGAGGTTGAGGCTGGGTGTACTGCTTCTTTGGCCGAGGGCACTGACGTGACAGGTGTCCGGTCTGACCGCAGTTGTAGCATTGCCCGATCACATACGGGGTCTTGGAACCTCCTGCCTTTGCTTTGTTCTGCATCATGGGAGCGGTGTAGGGCTTCTGGAAACTCGGGCAGGAGCGGTTGTTAGTTATCTTCCTCTGTGGGGGATGGAACCTTGCTCCGGCAGCTGGCGGGCGGTACGGGGTGCGTGCTCGAAAAGGGGTCCTCTGTTGAGACGAACCTCCTTCGTTTGCACGGCGACGATTCTCTGTCGCCAGCCTACTGTCATTAGCCTCTTGATTCAGACAGTCACTCAAAGTCGCTGAAGGTGGTACGGTGACTGTTTCCCATCTTGGAGAGCATGGTGGCACTCATGCCACGCTTGAAACTTGCGATCTTCTTGGATTCCGTGTTGACAAAATCTGGGGCATAGCGAGACAGGTTGTTGAAGCTATGGAGATATTCTGACATGGACCTGGTCCCATGGGATAGCCTCATGAATTCGGTGACCTTCATTTCCATCAAACCACTGGGGATGTAGTGGTTCCGCATAGCAGTAGAGAACTGATCCCAAGTAACCGGTGCATTTGCTGGCAGGGATGCACGGTACTGGGACCACCATAGCCCTGCGGGTCCTTCCAACATGTGCACGGCATATTCTGCCTTAAGCTCCTCAGTCAAACGGAGCAGACGGAACTTCTGAGTGATGGAGTTGAGCCACTCATTTGCTTCAAGCGGTTCGGTGACTTCCTTGAACACAGGGGGACGAGTGTCCAAGAAGTCACGGTACGAGCTGTACTGGTTGGGCTCCGGTCCTTGGCGCTGTTGGTGCTGCTGCGCGGTGTTATTGGCGATGTTGCAGAGAGTGGCCTCCATATGCCTTTGCATCTCCTCCATATTCCTCTGGCTACCCAGAAACTGACCGAAAAACGCTTCCGGCGTCATCGGTGGCGGTGGGGGTGGTGGCAGATTCTCCTCCTGCCCTGACCCCTGTCCACGTTGGCTGCGAGTGTGTGCCGGCATCTGCATGTCCCATTAATAAGCAATCATTAGGTGATGTCACATCGATCATGAATAAATACTGCGCTATACATAATTTGAAAATTTAGCACACGACCAAGTATAAGTACTCATTTCCATACAACATCACAGAATAATTGCTAGAAAATAAGATATGCAAACGACGGATTTCCATAAAAGGTGCCAGATCGAAGTCTGGACTTTGTTCAAAAGCCATACATGTCATTATACAACTTAAACATAAAACCAACACATGTTCGGGTTACATCATCAGCGAGCATATCAGGCAACTTAAAACTTCTACTCTAAACTTCTACATCATTAGCGAGCATGCTCAAGCTATACAAAAGAAAACGACTCCCTAGCGAAACTAACGCTCAAACATCTCTGAAAGGACCGTGACGCCTAAGAGGGGGGGGGGTTGAATTAGGCAACTTAAAACTTCTACTCTAAACTATGGCCTCTAATTTCCACCTAGTCAAAAGCTATGCAAGAAAGTAAACTATCTAATGTACAACTAAGATTTTGCTAGGTGCGTTTGCTATCTCTACCGCAAAAGGAGTTATGCTACCTAGTTTCCAAACCAATCTACTAGCATATCAGGCTAAGAAAAGTAAAGCACATAAACAAGGTAGCAATGTAAATGCGGAAGCTTAAAGAGTGTGATAGAGATGCAAACTCCTGTCGACGACTCCGGTATTTTTACCGAGGTATCGAGAAGCGCGCAAGCTTCCCCCTAGTCCTCGTTGGAGCCCCTCGCAAGGAATCCCTCGCAAGGGCCAAGCTCCTGGACAGGTAACTCCGTGGATAGCTCCAGTTCTTCCCCACGCGCAAGTGGGTCTCCGGTTAAGCCACTCGTGGCAAAGCCTCTCCCGGATGCTCCCCGCCGTCTTCACTATCAAGTTTCCGGCCGAAACGCCGCGGGCCTTGTTCCCTTCGGTACACAGAGGCGGCCACACCACAAACACAGTTGGTGTGATCTCGCAAGACTACAAGCCCCGCCGATGTACAACAATGGTGCGCGCAAGCACCGGTAGGTAAGAGGTTTTCAACCTCACTAAACACTAGGCCTAACACCTAGAGCAAGCGCAAAGCGGTGATCTAACTAGCCTAAGCACTTCACAAAGCACCTATACTAATCACCTAGTATATCACTTGAGCACTTTGGTGGCTAGAGCAACTAAATATGTGTCTATACACTTGGTACACTTCCTTGAGCTCCAACCTATTTGTTTTGGCCAGCCATGGGGGTATATATAGAGCCCCAACCAAATAGAGCCGTTGGAGAAAGTCATGGACTTCACAGCGTAGCATCGGACGCTGAAGTCGTGACCATCGGACGCGCGTCCGATGCTCCTTTAACGGCTAGCTGCCAGCCTGGCACTGTGTACAACGTCTACCTCAGCGTCCGATGGTTGATCACCTGACGCGTCCGATGCTCACAGAGCCTCTCTGGAACCTCTCTATACAGCCATCGGATGCAGGTACTGTAGCATCCGATGTACACCATCAGCGTCAGATGTAACGCTGTGCACGATGCACAGTGTTACCATCGCATCCGATGTAAGCACATCGGTGCGTCCAATGCTGCTGCTGGCGCTGAGTCAAGCTAGGGTTTGCCATCGGAGTGTTCGATGCTTGCGTGGGCAGCGTCTGATGCAGCGTCCAATGTCCCTATCTTCTCGTTTCTTCGCGATTTCTTGCGCCGTCTTGGTTCCATTCTTGTGCCTTGGACTTTGCTTGATCTTTAGGGTCTTCTACTGAGCTTTTAATGTCTTGCTTGAGGTGTTGATCATCGGATCACCACGTCGCCTTAGTCCAAGTCACATTTGCACCCTATTGAACTACAAAACAAACACTAGCAAACGCATTAGTCCAATTTGGTTATGTTGTTCATCAAACACCAAAATCCGAAGTTAAATGGTCCGAGGTCCATTTTCCTTACAATCTCCCCCTTTTTGGTGATTGATGACAACACGACCAAAGCAAGCAACTAAAAGATACAAAAATTAAAATGCAATCTACTTGCTAGGATGTAATGCAAAGGCAAGATCATATGATGTTTAAAAAGATACCAAATTACAACATATTTAAACTAACATATCTTGTCCTTGCCATAGAGTCCCTCTTTGTGACTTTATGGATTAAGACTCCCCCTAACTCCATAAGTCACTTCCTCCCTTTTTGAACCATTCCCATGAAAAATAACCATAGAATGTTTGAAAAATTGATTTTGGTTATTTTGTTTGTTTTAGTTTGGGCTTGTTTTTGGTCCCTACACATTCTCCCCCTTTGGAATCAAACACCGAAAAGGAAGACATTAAAGCTCATGAGAGGAAACATTATTAAGCTAAACTCCCCCTAAAAATATGCATACATATGGTGTAAGACAAAGTATATGCATAAAGGGTAATTTAGTGCATAAAGGAGTTTAACCAATATAATGGGTGGATAACAGCATATGAGAATAAAATGAAGTCGACATAATGACATTGATTAGGAATACCACATGTAGATATCAAATGAATCATTGTTACGCATGATGCTTGTCTCCGGGAACTCCATTGTCCTTGCAATGAGACTACTACACACATGATAATCTTGAAGATAGTATTAGTCTCAAAGCTCTCAAATTGTAGAGTAAACTCCCCCTAAAAATATGCATACAAGTTTGTCATACTTGTAGGAGTCATGCACAATGACTTGTAAGGTCAAACTACCATTTTCAAGTTGTCATCACTAGAAAAGTGACACTATTTGTAGATGGTTATCGGGGTAGTTTATCTATAATTTGGACTTTGGCACATATAAGATAATTACAAAGTAAAGGAAGCTATGTGCCGTGCTTCTAAATAGTTAAAGCCATGTAGATTTGCTCTAAGGATAAGAATGAAACCGAGCAAAACTACCATATGATGTGCCTAACATGTGCATGACAAAAGATATGAATATACCAATGCAAACCTAGGCAATGGAAGGAACTAGATGCTAAAAGAAATTGCAAGAATTTAAATCTAGTTACCTAACATGGGGAGGGGAACCTGGGTCCATAGTAGTCACTAACACACTTAGCAATGACATGATCCAATGTGATGCACCCCATGGCATGCACCCAACCTTTGCCAAGTATCCAAATTCCCGTCGTCCACTTGACTACTCACTTCCCTTTCGGGACCCAAACCTTTTTGGTGCTCTTCATGGTTGAGATGATGTCCTTAGGCACCCAAATGCGTTTGCCCCACTGTTGGCTTGCTTGTTTACCTTGATGGCCACCACCTTGTCATTCTTCTTCTTCTTCAAAAGATAAGGTGTGGTGGCCTTCTTGTTCACCTTGTTGGTGTTGGTGTTGGAGAGCTTGCTTGTTTGCTTTTTGTTTTTCTCTTTCTTCTTTTCTCCCCCATGCTTCACCTTGCACTCATAGGACTTGTGGCCTTCCTTGTGGCAAACAAAACAAACCACGGTTTGCTCCTCATCAAGCTTCTTCACTCCCTTGACGGTGTTATCTTGATGAGTTTGGGTTTGCTTTGTTTTGCCTTTTGCTTGAGTCAAGTCCTTGTTGAGGCGAGCAACTTCTTGCCTTAGAAGCTCATTCTCCATTGCAACTTCTTGTGTGCAAGTATCTACAATCACATTCTCAACACAAGCTTGTTTGCACATGAGTGAGTCTAATTCAAGTAAATCAATGCAAGAAGTAGAGGCATCTTTTTTAGGCATATCAAAGATTGATTTTTCAATTTTAGGTGCCTCGGTGGGGTGTGCTCCGATGGTTTCAAGGTTGGCAACTTTGTTAGTTAGCTCATCACAATGTTTGCACATAATTTCCATTTTAGCAAGCAAACTTTTGTAAGCATCTTGTGTGCTAGGTAACTTTGCTTTTAGTTTTTCATTTTTCTTAACAAGTTGCTCATCATTACTTGTGCTATCACATATGCTTGTAATAGTTTCAAGTTTCTGAATTTTGTTAGATCGCTCAACATTCAAATTTGAAAAGGTTTCATATTGTTCAAGCATAGCATTGTAGGCTTGTTGAGAACTATCTAATTTTTCTTTTAAAGCATTGATTTTCTTTTGTTGACTAGTACAAGCTTTAGCATAATTGAGATTATCTTGCACAAGTTCATTATAAGAGGGTAGCTCATCATCACTATCACTATCACTATCACTAGAGATAGAGCTTGAGTTACCTTGTGCCATAAGGCACATATGTGTGGAGTTTGATGATGAGTGCTTGCGGCCATGCCTCTTGTGTTGGACTTCATCATCACTTGATGAATCATCCCATGTCTTGATGGTGGTAAGAGCTTTGGCCTTGCATCCCTTCTTTTTCTTGTCATTTGGTGTGGGCTTTTGTTTTGGACAATCTTCCACAAAGTGCCCTTTCTTGCCACATCTATAGCATCCCTTTTTCCTTTGCTCTCTTCTTTGATTGGTGAAGAGGCAATCTTCTATGGTGATGGGCACACCCTTGACATTGAGCTTGCGGATCATCTTCTTCACTCCTTTCATAAGCTTGATTGTTTCTTCTTCGTCTAAGGAGGAATCGGATGAGGTGGAGGCTTGATCATCACTTGATTCTTTATCTTCATCATCCTCTTCTTCTTCACTTGAGGAGCTTGAGCTTGTCTCAACTTGCTTTTTGCCCTTCATCTTTTTGTGCTCACATGGGAGAGCAATGTCTTTGCTTGATGAAGTGGCTTCTTCTTGACCCATCTTGCGTGACATCTCAAATGACACCAATTTGCCAATGACAATGGCCAGGGTCATGGAGCTCAAGTCCTCCATGTTGTGGAGGATGGTGATGATGGTTGCATATTTGTTCTTTGGAAGCATGGAGATGATCTTCCTCACAATATCCGCATCACCTAACTTTGTAATTCCTATAGAATGGAGCTCATTGATAATTAGATTCAAACGAGAATACATATCACGAACAAGCTCATTATCATTTATTTTAAAGGAATCATAATTTGTTTTAGTTAGGTGATGTTTTTGGTCACGTACATTACTTGTACCATTATGGAGCTCATGTAGCTTTAACCAAATTTCATGAGATGTTTGCAAAGTAAAAACTTGGTTAAAGACATCCATGCTAATAGATTCAAACAAGCAATTTTTAGCTCTAGCATTAAGATGAATTTCTTTTTCGTCACCCGCGGTAGGCTTCTCGGGATTCTTAATGGGTTTCATCCTGTCGCGGGTGACTCTCCAAACACCTAGATCAACGGCTTCTAAAAAGCAAGCCATTCTAGCACTATAGTAAGGGAAGTAAGTGCCGTCAAAGTGCGGAGTCCTAGAAGTATCCATCCCAACCTCTCTTAGGGGCGTCGGCTCGAAGGCAGTGAAGCAAAGAGTCCACAAGAGAGCCAACCTGCTCCGATACCAATTGAAAGGACCGTGACGCCTAAGGGGGGGGGGGTGAATTAGGCAACTTAAAACTTCTACTCTAAACTATGGCCTCAAATTTCCACCTAGTCAAAACCTATGCAAGAAAGTAAACTATCTAATGTACAACTAAGATTTTGCTAGGTGTGTTTGCTATCTCTACCACAAAAGGAGTTATGCTACCTAGTTTCCAAACCTATCAACTAGCATATCAGGCTAAGAAAAGTAAAGCACATAAATAAGGTAGCAATGTAAATGCGGAAGCTTAAAGAGTGTGATAGAGATGCAAACTCCTGTCGACGACTCCGGTATTTTTACCGAGGTATCGAGAAGCGCGCAAGCTTCCCCCTAGTCCTCGTTGGAGCCCCTCGCAAGGAATCCCTCGCAAGGGCCAAGCTCCCGGACGGGTAACTCCGTGGATAGCTCCGGTTCTTCCCCACGCGCAAGTGGGTCTCCGGTTAAGCCACTCGTGGCAAAGCCTCTCCCGGATGCTCCCCGCCGTCTTCACTATCAAGTTTCCGGCCGAAACGCCGCGGGCCTTGTTCCCTTCGGTACACAGAGGCGGCCACACCACAAACACAGTTGGTGTGATCTCGCAAGACTACAAGCCCCGCCGATGTACAACAATGTTGCGCGCAAGCACCGATAGGTAAGAGGTTTTCAACCTCACTAAACACTAGGCCTAACACCTAGAGCAAGCGCAAAGCGGTGATCTAACTAGCCTAAGCACTTCACAAAGCACCTATACTAATCACCTAGTATATCACTTGAGCACTTTGGTGGCTAGAGCAACTAAATATGTGTCTATACACTTGGTACACTTCCTTGAGCTCCAACCTATTTGTTTTGGCCGGCCATGGGGGTATATATAGAGCCCCAACCAAATAGAGCCATTGGAGAAAGTCATGGACTTCACAGCGTAGCATCGGACGCTGAAGTCGTGACCATCGGACGCGCGTCCGATGCTCCTTTAACGGCTAGCTGCCAGCCTGGCACTGTGTACAACGGCTACCTCAGCGTCCGATGGTTGATCACCTGACACGTCCGATGCTCACAGAGCCTCTCTGGAACCTGTCTGTACATCCATCGGACGCTGGTACCGTAGCGTCCGATGTACACCATCAGCATCCGATGTAACGCTGTGCACCATGCACAGTGTTACCATCGCATCTGATGTAAGCACATCGGTGCGTCCGATGCTGCTGCTGGCGCTGAGTCAAGCTAGGGTTTGCCATCGGAGCATCCGATGCTTGCGTGGGCAGCGTCCGATGCAGCGTCCGATGTCCCTATCTTCTCGTTTCTTCGCGATTTCTTGCGCCGTCTTGGTTCCATTCTTGTGCCTTGGACTTTGCTTGATCTTTAGGGTCTTCTACTGAGCTTTTAATGTCTTGCTTGAGGTGTTGATCATCGGATCACCACGTCGCCTTAGTCCAAGTCACATTTGCACCCTATTGAACTACAAATCAAACACTAGCAAATGCATTAGTCCAATTTGGTTATGTTGTTCATCAAACACCAAAATCCGAAGTTAAATGGTCCGACGTCCATTTTTCTTACAATCTCCAGAAGTGGATGCGGCATCCTCCTCATCGGCGTCCATCATCGGCTCGTCGGCGTGGTCCTCATCATCCGAAGAAGGCTCTGGACCAAGCACTACCCCATCCTGGGGCTCCTAGGCCTCATCTGCAGGGGCCTCGTCTGCTGCTGGGGCGGCGGCCTCCTGTGCTGCGTGATGCATCTGGTGAACTGCCTCATGGAGCTGGTCGATGTAGGCCTGCTGGTGGTGCACCTGCTGTATCAGGTGATGAGCACCCTCTCTGAGCTGGTCAAGCGCTGTGCGGGCCTCGTCCCGCTGAAAGGCTGTCGTTAGGTACATCTGCTCAGCGACGGTCTTGGCGGTGGTCTCTGCACTTGCGGTGGCACGTGCATCGTCACGCTCGAGAGTGATCTGATGGATCTTCTCCTGTAGACGGGCTACCTCGGCGTCAAACTCTTCCTGCAGCTTCCTCTTGCTTTGGTAGGTCGCGGTGAGGGTAAAGGACACGCTCTCTAGGCTGCGCTCCAAACTCTCACATACACCCATCAAAGCTCCGGTGGCGCTCATCGCGGACGTCTCGCAGAAGAATCTCTCCTCCGCACCTCATGTCAGGACTGACTCCAAAGTCTGCCTCCAGCGCAATGGAAAAAGTGATCCGCGAGGGAACACCCCTGCCATAGCACTAGCAAGGTCGGCAAGAAGCGGGCAATGATGTCCTTCAGCACTAGATACGCTGCCCTGTTAGCTCCATCCTTAGCGCAACTGCCTCTGGTGATCTCTGTCCATCCTGACCAGTGGGGCTTGGCAGGCAAGGCCTTGACCTTGATCTGCACCATTACCAACGAGTCCTGCCCATAGATCTCCTTCTGCCACGAGTACCTGGGCTCCTGTCCGTCCACGTATCCCACTGCCTGCAGAATCCTCCAAAGGATGGTCGGCAGTCCGAAGTATGACAAGAACGTGTTCTTGGTCAGCTTCGTGGCCAAGCGGTGACGTGGAACTCCTCTGCCTCCGGTGGCCTTGCGAGCAGTCAACTTAGTCCGGGCCATCTGTAGAAACAAAAGGGTTTCGAACTCGCGTGAGACGCATATTAAGTTGGCAAATTTTATAAGAAAAGAGACAGTTTTGGGGAGGAAATGCAAATGCAAGAATATAAACATGATGCATGATCGTACTTACATTCTGACTCACTAATAACGACTCGTAAGTCCTAACGTTCTAGTCGGTGGCAAGAATGATCTCTCATGCGTTATCTACTCATTCTACTCGATCACGTAGTTAGTGTACCTGCAGAAGATTCATTTCAGCCCAAAGCAAAAATCCCAATGGTAAAATAACGGAGTATTGGTCCATATGCACCAAATGCATAATAGCCAATACTAAACACCATGCACCAATCCAGAAAACATACCCAAACAATTGATACCCTCGTATATGTTTGCGTGGAGCTCGCACATACTTGGTATAAGAACTCTCACCTAGACCGACGGTTGGACGGTCATGCTCTCATATCTTACAAAATCATTTATGCATGTTTTTGCGATCGACGCATTCTCTTTTCCCTCGAGAATGGACCAGCAAATAAAGATCCAGCATGAAGCAAAAACCCTGAACCCTGTTAGCAGTTAAGCCACCTGAATCCTAATGTAGGGCTTAAGGAAAAGACTGAGCACACTTAATAATTGAAAATAGTTTTGAAAATAGCTTTGAAATACCCATTTTAGTTTGAAAATAGCTCCTTTCGGATGCAATTAGTTGAACCATGCTCCGATACCAGCTGTCGCGGAACCGTCCTGATTATAAGAGCTCAAGTACCGTCTTAGCCAAATTCGTCTGACATCGACTCATACTTGAACCCATATAACCATGGTAGTCCGGAAATCTCGAAGGATTTCAAACATCATACAACATACAAGATCGCATTGTTCAAGTACCACATTCGTAAGGATTCACCATCGATAAATGAAACCGAATTTAAACATCAGAGTGCGGAATCATAAAAGAGTTATTACAATACTGAGTTTTAAAGTGCGGAAGCTGAAATAAGTTTTGAAACAAGACCACCACACATGTGGTCCAAATAAACATTGTTTAATAACTCACTCCTCCTTTTTCAAGTAATATGCCACTAGAAGTCTCAGTCCAGCAAAAGAAAAGGGGAAGCTTCTGGATGACCCTGCCCTGGGCCTACTCCACATCACCCTCCACGGGGTAGAGGCAGTGCTTACAATAGCCGTAGTACACCTGGCCATCTGCAACAAACGGGATAAACCCTGAGTACGGGAATGTACTCCGCTAGACTTACCCGTCCAACTGAAAATAAAAGACACCAAGGGTATTCAAGGCTTTTGGTGGAGCGAGGATCTTTACTTGCGAAAAGCTCAAATTAAGAGAAGGAATATTTAATGATACCAATGAGCAGTCAAGGTTTAGACCTACCTCTTAATCTAGGTTTTGCACCTGAACTATTACATACAATTGAGTCTAATCAATCAATAATATAACCATATCCAGTTGACTTAAATCACATTTTAGTTGAACTTTAAACATCACATGGAGTTGTATCGTGGTGAAGCTCGCCATAGTTTCCCACTAACCGGGGGAGACGGCGACTCGAATCGAATTCCAAATCAGCTGGTGAAAACCTTTAATACCAACCCACACTTTCCCCATCGGGTCCATGCATTGGGTAACCGCTTGATGCTTGTTCGTGGTGGTAATCGTCGCGGTTCAAGCACGGACCGCCCAATTGGAACCTGGCGATAGCCATCCTGAGGCAGATCGCATTTCCATACTAGAGGGCGCGACTCAGGTTGATTCCGGCCCGAACAGCGTCTAACCGGCTTTGGGGTCGATGATTACAGCACCGACATATCCCTAAGTAAAAGGGCGCGTTCAAAAATGAACAAGGGCCAACATCGATACAAACCTACACGATCCAATAGACGGACTGCCCCAAGTTTCCAAACTTGTGCCTTGCCTTCCAATTGACCGTATTTCATTACTACTCAGGTTCTTTTCCACGATAGCAAATATAGCCAACCGTGATCCGGTAATTACCCATCAGGGGTATTACGGAAATATCCTTAACTACTACTTTTATTAAGCAGGCTAAGCAATTCTACATCATAAATAATAACAGGATAACAAGGCAGGTATAATCAATAATCAAGGAATGATAATGCTGCAAGTAGGATTCAATCAACTCCTATACCTAATGCATCACGATATAAAAGTACTCAAGTAATTTAATTGTAAAACTGGGAGACTTAGAATGCTCCGGGGCTTGCCTTGAGAAAAGACTGAGGCCTCGTGAGAGGGGCACTCGGGCAAGTTAGTTTCCGGCGCGGGGTCAGCCTCCTCGGTTCTGGGCAGCTTCGGGATCTCCTGCTCGTCGTTTGCTTCCGGCTCCTAGTCGGCTTCCGGGACTGTCGATCCTATTGCAATGCGGTAATAATTAAATAATGCAATGTGCAACTGGTGGTATGAAATGTAAAACATTTCTTGCAAACCAACAAAACCAACTTGTTGAACAACTTTTGACATTGAGCAAAACACTTATTCACCTTGAAAAACAAAATCATTGTTTTAATCATTTTCTATTTATTAATTCGATAGAAATCCAGGTTTGAACAGCAAGTACCTTTTTCTAAACTCAGAAAAATCCACAAAAATTCCAGAAGGTAGCTAACACTAGCTGGACCTTACTGCATAAATTTCACCATGATATAAATTACTGAACAATAGATACAAAAAGGTGAAGAAAACTGCCTGGAAGGTGCTTTGTACTAACTTCTCTTATAAAAAGTGTCAAACAATAGGTTTCATAATTTTCCTAGCTTTACCTGCCTATTACTACTCTACTGTAGAAAATTTACTGCTAAAGAACAGACACATAATTCTATACAAAATAAACAATTTTATTCCAAAACAAACCCTTTGAACTACAACCCTACTGGGAAAGGGTGACATCCTTATTTTCATATTTTTCCCAGATTCTACTTCATATTTCATATTTGTCAAGAAAGTTACATGATCAGAAACATTATATTATTTTGTACATGAATTTTCTAAAAAAACACAGAACAACACACTTGTACAGCAACTCCTTATTTTTCTATGCAATAACATATACTTAGCATTTTTCTCAGCTTAAACATAACATGCAGAGACTTCATAAATATTCCCAGATTTTACTTTCACATATAAATCATTTTAACCATTATTTTAAGAAAACAGCTAAAAAGAAAATTAAACCTAAACAGATACTTTTCCTACAGAAATAGTATCTCATAAAATTTTCACAGACATACAACCTGATAAGAAACCTACACAAATTTTGCCATGAATTAATTCAACTAGAAAACATATAAACTCATTTATCTAAAGAAAAAATCATAAACTGGATTAAATGAAAACAGTATAATAAGCTTCCATCCAAAATACTTTCATATTTTTCCATGACAGATCTACTCATAAGCAAGCTGTCAAAACTGGAAACACTTCATTTGGATCATTAAAACGTGCTACACAAAATAAACAAGTTTTCCCTGGAAATTAAAACAAAAAGGAAAAACATTTGAACTCCCGGCCCATCCTGCACAGACCCGGTCCATGGACCGTGGGTGGCTGACGCGTGGGACCAGCTGGTCAACGGGGCCCAGCGGTCAGTGAGGGCGGAGCAGGGGCGACGGTTGACCGGGGTTTTCTCGCCGACGGCGAGGTCGCCGGCGGTGGGGTTGGGCTTGGCATGTTCCCCTGGACTAGGCGGTTCGGTTGCGGGTGACGGTTGGGCCAGAGGGTGGTCGTAGCTTGCCGGCGGCGAGCCGTGGCGTACGGTGGCGGCGGTTGTGCTTGGCTACGCCGTCTCCGGCGGTCGCCGGTGGAGTTGACGGGAGGGGGAGAACCAGTAAACCCTAGGGAGGCTACTAGAGGGCTTGGTTTGGCCGGTGGAGCTCCGCTGGAGCTTGGCCTCGAGCGGAGGCCACGGCGGCGCCCATGGCGCTCGGCCGGGTGAGAGAGAGAGGTAGGGAGCGGTAGCGTTAAGGCAGGAAGGTGTTCTCACCTTGCCTTGACGTGACGGAGCTCGACGGGGAAGAAGGGACTCGGCGGAGGCTTGGATGACGAGGAACGGCGGCGGGCACTCTCCGGTGACGATGACGACCGAAGAGGGGCACGGCGTGTTCCAGCGTCCACGGGGCTCGGTTGGTGATGCGGGCGTGCACACCGGGTGTCCGAGATGACGGTGAGGCGGTGTGCGCGAGGGATTGACTGGCGATGGCTCGGTGGGAGTGGGAACAGAGAGGGGAGTGAAGGTGGCGAACGGCGGCGAGCAGAGCGCTCGGCTTGCACGTTTGTTCGCGGGAGAGAGGGAACCGGCGAGAGCGAGTGCGAGTGTGAGAGCGAATGTGGAGCAAGTGAGGAGGAGGGGCGAGCGGCGCGCAGGGTCAAGGCTCGGCGGGCCGGCCGAAGGTCGTGGCGGGGGCCACGGTCGACGTGACGCACGACAGTGTGTGCGGAAGCCGAGGCGGCGAGCGAGTGGCCGGGGAAGATCTTTGCGTGATCGGGTGAAAGAGGATCGCGTGGTGAGTGGCTCGGGCAGATCCTCGGCAGAAGATGGCGGCCACGCGGCGCTCTTGGCCGGCGTACGGCGCGGCGGCCGGTCGTACGCGGCGCGGCGCGGGCGCGACCGGGCCGGCGCGGTCGTGAGGCGGGCCGAAAGGCCAAACGGGCCGGAAAGGTAGCGCCGGGGAAAAACATTTTCTTTTTTCTTTTTCTAAAACTTTTTCAAACATTGACCATTCAAAAACAGTTTTAAAAACTCAAAACTAGGCTTTGACCCAACAATAAAAGTTGCTCAAAATAATTTTCTCTACAACTTTCATATAAGAAACTTTTTCTGAAAATCATTTTCTCAACATCCACATAAATAAAGCCAATTTTTGAGCTATAAATCATTTTGTTCCCATATTTTTAATTATTAAACTATCTTGAACTAGGTCAAGGTGTCAATATAAAAAGTGCTGTACTCAAAATTCTCTATTTTATAAAATTATTTGCCAAGACAGAAATCCATTTAGACAACCAAGTCTCATACAAATCCAAATCCAAATAAACAACAGAAGGCAAAAGCACTTTCATGCACATGAAATGATGCAATACATTGCTCATGAGTTTTAGTAGCTAAATGTAGTTCCTAATGCAGTGCTTGACTCTAGGGTGTCACAAAGCGTACCGCCCGTAAGTCGACCGGAGGCAAGAGGCCTAACTATATGCTGGGACCCTAGACTGCTGAGGGATCGGAGGACTTTCTGGACGAGATCGACATGCCTATCATTCTATGGAGAGTGCTGCACTTGGTGGGATACCAGGAAGGCCAGGAGCCGCAGTACGACTGGCATCGTGTGCAGTTTTCAGAGGACCGCTACATGTACACAGTTGAGGTGGACGTGCCCAGCCGCGATGCTCAGGATCCTGTATGGTGCCGCCGGGTGTTCGCACTGCAGGGTAGGACCCCGTGGGATGGATCTAACAGGGTTGCCTATACTGTTCTTCGGGACATTATGGAGGACCACCCGGAGGTGGTTGCGCAGGCCACTGCTAGCATCTTCCCTACGACGGACCCTTACGAGTCAGTGTGGCGTCAGCCAGGGGCCACTATACTGGAGGCCAGTTCCTTGGAGCGAGAGCATTGTGCGGGACCAGCTGGGAGTGCTATGGCTGCAATCATGGCTACCTATGGGTGTTTGTCGCGCAGCTACGATCACCTGGACCATATTCTCAGTGAGTCGAGAGGAGCATTCTACAGAGATAGACCGTCTCACCACAGAGCTAGTTCACATGACTGTTGAGAGGGATCAGGCTCGTCAGAGGGAGCAGGATACGACACAGTAGCTTAGTGATCAGCAGGGAATGACGACTTTCTTGTCCACGATCATGGCTAAGACTGAGGAGTCACTTTGAGGTGTGTGTCTTGAGGGCATACGTGCGACTGAGCAGAACAGGCTTCTCAGGCTTCATGTGGGAGACATGGAGCTACAGCTTCATCACCTCCAAGACTACAATGATCGCTTGCATGAGGAGATCCATCACCGAGAGAACGAAAGGAACCCTATCTTTCCTCAGGAGGACCCGGATCCTCGTGCTTCTTCTAGTGGTTCTTCAGATATCTCGAGCGACGATGATGATGATAGTGCCGATAGAGGGTAGGCTAGATGGTTGTTTAGCGCTTGGTGATCCTTTGTCACATGTCTTTTGCGCTTGATCTTTTGTAGTTATCTTGGGATATTGTACGGTTGTGTTGTGAACCTATGTGCGCGTGGCGCAAGACCTTTAAAAAGTCCCATATGTATGGGCATCCATGGATGTCATGTTGGCTTTTGCATGATATGTGATGAGCACTCTTATTGTGTGATGCTGCAATGTGGATTGAAATTTATTATGCCTCTGTAATTGTTTGGCGAATTCGTTTTCTGAATAATTTCCGTTGGCATGGTTTATTGTTCTCTACACTATTGGCAACGTCGCCTAATGGTCATTGCTATCGATATATGCAGATGCCGATGACTCGCAGTGGAGCTGGCGGTAGTGGTGGTAACGATGATAACAGAGAGAACCGCAATCCACCACCTCCTCCACCGGCCACACCCGAGCAACTCTTCGCCCAATTTCTGGGGAGCCAGCGCAATATCGAAGCGCTTCTGCGGGAGAATTTGGCGCATGGCAATCATCGCCCAGAGCCAAATCAGTACAACTCTTTCAAGGATTTTCTGGATACAAAACCGCCAATCTTCAAGGAAGCTACAGATCCTCTGTAAGCAGAAGAATGGCTGCATACTATGGAGCAAAAATTTCGGCTACTCAGGCTCACGGAGGAGCTCAAGGCAGAATATGCTGCACATCAGCTGCAAGGACCGGCTGGAATCTGGTGGGGGCATCACCGCACCACCTATACTGCCCGAACGCCTATCACTTGGGGATTGTTTTGGCAAGCTGTTCGAGGACATTATATTCCGCCAGGCTTAACTCAGATGAAAGTGGCAGAGTTTATGAGCTTGACGCAGGGGACTCGATCTGTTACCGAGTACCATCATGTGTTCAATTCCTTGTCTCGGTACGCTCTGGACTTTGTGGACACTGACGCTAAAAAGATAGTTAGTTTCAAGAGAGGGTTGAATACCAAGATGGGAAAATCAGTGGGTACATCGTCTCGTACCATCTTCAATGACTTCATCAGTGACTGCTTGATTCAAGAGAACCACAACAACAAGCATGCAACAGGCAAGGCTCGAAAGAGAACATTGGAATCTGGACCTTCCCAGCCGAGAGGGTCACCAGCTCAACGCTTCCAATACCGACCACCAGCGCCTGGAGCTCGTTTCAGGCCGCCTCAGAAGAAAGGTCAGCAACAAGCTCAGTGTAGTCAACGGCCGTACAAGATAGCAGCAAACCAAACTCGAGGGGGTCAAGGCAGCTCAGCCGGAAGCAAGTCTCTAGTTCGTGGGCCATGCTTTAATTGCAACCAAGAGGGACATTTTGCGAGGTATTGCCCGCACCCAAAGAAGCAGCAGGCCAACTACCTCGCATGTCTGCATAACATGACCGCCAAAGAAGCTCGTGCACGAGATCCCGTGACTGCCGGTATGTGTCTCGTTAACCATCATCCTGCAGTTGTTTTGTTTGATACTGGATCATCACATTCTTCCATGAGCAAAGCATTTGCACAAAAGCATAACCAAGAAATGTCTGAAATGGATTATGGGTTTCGCGTGAGCTCCGTTGGGAGTAGCGTGTTATCTAGACAGATGGTTTGTAATGCAACCATCGAAATTGGAGGGCACAAATTTGGAGCTAATTTAGTGGTTTTGCCTGGACTAAGCATGGATGTAGTCTTGGGAATGAGTTGGATGACCATGTGGAACGCGGTGTTAGACACTGCGAATAGGACTCTTACCTTATCCGATGGTCGTACGGGTAACAAACTTCGCGTATCTCTTCCCCGAGGTGCCGATTTTGTTGACCTATCCTGTACTCTTGCTATAGAAGACCTTTCCAAAATTCCCGTTGTCCGAGATTTCCCGGATGTCTTCCCGGATGAGTTACCTGGGTTACCACCCAAGAGAGCCGTGGAATTTGTAATTGAGTTGTTACCAGGGACTGCACCAATCTCTAGGAGACCGTATCGTATGCCACCCAATGAACTAGCAGAACTCAAGACCCAAATCAAGGAACTCTTAGAAAAGGGGTTTATTCAACCTAGTGTGTCAGAATGGGGTTGCCCAGCTCTGTTCGTTAAAAAGAAGGATAAGTCACTGCGCATGTGTGTGGATTATCGGCCGCTCAATGTCGTGACGGTTAAGAACAAGTATCCGTTACCACGGATAGATATTCTCTTTGACCAGTTATTTCGAGCAAAGGTGTTTTCCAAGATTTACTTGAGGTCAGGTTATCATCATATCAGAATCAGGCCACAGGATATCCCAAAGACCGCTTTCTCGACCAGATATGGGTTGTATGAGTACCTTGTCATGTCCTTTGGGTTGACAAATGCGCCAGCATACTTCATGAGTTTAATGAACTCAGTGTTCATGCCAGAGCTGGATAAGTTTGTGGTAGTATTCATTGATGATATTTTGGCCTATTCAGAAAACGCAGAGGACCATGCAGAGCATCTGAGGATTGTTTTGACCAGACTTAGGGAGCATCAGCTCTATGCTAAGTTTAGTAAGTGTGAGTTTTGGATGAAGAAAGTACATTTCCTTGGTCATATTTTATCTGAAGAGGGAATCTCAGTTGATCCCAGTAAAGTACAGGAAGTAATGGATTGGAAAGCTCCTACATTGGTTGGTGAGATTTGGAGTTTCTTAGGTTTCGCAGGATACTATCGCCGATTCATTCCGGATTTCTCCAAAATTGCCAAACCTATGAGCAGCTTGTTACAAAAGAACCAAAAGTTTGAATGGACAGAGGAGTGCGAAACTGCTTTCCGTACCTTGCGGAAACTGTTGACCACTGCTCTTGTTTTAGCTCAGCCAGACATCGAGAAGCCCTTTGATGTCTTTTGCGATGCATCAAAGGTTGGCTTAGGTTGTGTTCTTATGCAAGAAGGTAGGGTAATTGCTTATGCGTCTCGACAATTAAGGAAGCATGAAGTGAACTATCGTACACATGATTTGGAATTGGCTGCGATTGTACACGCTCTGAAAATCTGGAGGCATTATTTGCTTGGTAATGTCTGTAATATGTACACGGATCACAAAAGTCTCAAGTATATTTTCACTCAGCCAGAGTTGAACATGAGGCAGAGAAGATGGCTTGAATTGATTAAAGATTATAATCTGCAGATTCACTACCATCCCGGTAAGGCGAACGTTGTAGTCGATGCTTTGAGTCGGAAATCACATTGTAATGCTATGAAGTTGCTACCAGAAGATGAGTTCAGTTTAATGCATCCTGCAATACTACATGACATAGAGTTACACAGCACGTTGGTTGATCAAATCTTAGAAGGGCAAAAAACCGATAAAGAGGATTCATCATATTAAGGAAAGACTAAAAGCTGCAACTGAACCGGTTAAGCATTTTCGAGTTGATGACAATGGAGTTCTATGGTTTGACCAGCGCCTAGTGGTACCTAAGGATAGAGAACTCAGAAACTGGATCATGGATGAAGCACATTTGTCTAGGTTATCTATTCATCCTGGAAGTGCTAAAATGTATCAAGATTTACGTCCAAGATTTTGGTGGACTAAGATGAAGAAGGAAATCGCTCCTTATGTGGCTAGGTGTGACATTTGTTGTCGAGTAAAGGCTATTCACTTGAAACCAGCCAGAATGCTTCAGCCATTAGCTATACCCGAGTGGAAGTGGGAAGAAGTGAGCATGGATTTTATCACCGGTTTGCCTACTACCGAAAAGGGGAATGATTCGATTTGGGTAATCGTGGATCGTCTTACCAAGACAGCACATTTCATACCGGTCAAGACCAACTATAATGCACCAGATTATGCGGAGATCTACTTGAGTCAGATTGTTCGTCTCCATGGGGTACCGAAGATCATAGTTTCAGATTGAGGACCACAATTCACTGCACCATTTTGGGAAAAACTGCAAAAAGAATTAGGCACGGAGTTGATTCGAAGCTCGGCCTATCATCCGCAAACATCAGGACAAACTGAAAGAGTGAACCAAGTGTTGGAAGATATGTTAAGAGCCTGTGTAATATCAGCAAAAGGTTCTTGGGAGAAATGGTTGCCTTTGGCAGAGTTTGCTTACAACAACAGTTATCAAGAGAGTATTCAGATGGCACCTTTTGAACCTCTATATGGTAGAAGAAGTAGAACACCGATAAATTGGGTTGAACCAGGGGAACGTCGATACTATGGAATTGATTTTGTCAAAGAAGCAGAAGAACAAGTTAGAATCATTCAGCAACATATTGCATCTGCACAGTCTCGACAGAAAAGCTATGCCGATCAACGTAGAAGACCACTTGAGTTCAACGTTGGTGACTATGTCTACCTGAAAGTTTCACCCATGAAAGGTGTTAAGCGCTTTGGAGTTAAAAGAAAGTTAGCACCAAGATTTGTGGGGCCCTATAGAATCATGGAAAGGAGGGGAGAAGTAGCTTATCAACTTCAGTTGCCAGAGCATTTGAAGGCTATATTTCCTGTATTCCATGTGTCGCAACTGAAGAAATGTCTTCGAGTGCCTGAAGAAGAAGTGCAACCAGCAAATATCAAGTTGCAATCAGATCTCACTTACTCCGTAAAGCCACGACGAGTACTCGATGAAAAAGAAAGAATAACTCATGGGAGAATAGTGAAGCAGTACAAAGTGTCTTGGAGTGAGCAAGACGACCGAGATGCCACGTGGGAAACGGAAGACTATCTAAAGGAGGTGTATCCACAATTTTATGAAGAATGGTTAGTAACTCAAATCTCGGGACGAGATTTCTTTAAGGAGGGGAGGGCTGTAACACCCTAAGGTGTTAAGCAACCCTAAAATGCATAACTTGACATAGCATGAGCATAGCATCTCATCATTTCATGTGCATTTGTGTGTATGAATGTTTAAGTTCTTGTTTAGCATCTAGTATAGTTATGTTTTGCCTTCTGTTTCTGACCAAGTGCCTTAAACCAAAGTTGTAGATCTTGTGGAACGAAACAACTTTCCTTAAAAGCCCTTTTTTCAGAAAAAGTCTTTAAAATGTTATTTAGTGCATTAGAAAAATGTCTTAGGAGTAAAATTCTTTTTCTAAGCAGAATTTGGACTTGAGCCTTAAAGATGATTTGTTCCTTGCAAAATTCTAAGCAACCTTGCTTTTAGGACCTTTTCCTAATTCGGCTTAGTTTGGGAGTTATGGAGCAGAGAAGAAATAAACAAAAACCTCCTTAGTTTAAACCCTAGTGGGACCCGCTGTCAGCCCCCCCGCGCGCGCCGCCTGCTGTACGCCGGCAAAAACTGCCCCGCCGCGCGAGACCGCCTCGCCGCTGCCCCAAACCGCCGCTCGTCGTCGCCCGTGGTATGCGCCGGGCCGACAGCATCTCCCTATCCCCCTCTGCCCAACCGCCGCGTGGCCGCCGATGCCTGGCCGTCGCCGCGCCGGTCGGAGCGGGCCGACGGGAACCGGCCAGGTGTGCACCTGCTGCCGAGCCTGCCTTTGCCTTCACCACTTCGCGCACGAGTCGGCCGAGCCGCTCACTCACTCTCTCACTCGCGCGCTCGTCTCCTCCCTCTGCTCATCATCTCCAGCTCCAAAAAGCGCCACCGCCCGCCGGGCTTCTCCGAGCAATTGCTCAGCGCTCGAAGCCCCGCCGTCCGATTCCTCCCGCCAACATCTCCGCCCTAACCTCCTCTTTCACCAGCACGGGTTGGTTTCCCCTCTTATCCTCTCTAGCCGGCGGAACGCCGAGTGCCATTCTCGGGTTCTCGCCATGGCTGCCGCCATGACCTTCACGTGGTCCGGCCATCTTCGGCCAAACCATCTCCAACCAAGCCTCGTTCTCACCTCTTATACCTCTATAGTTGCTTAGGGTTAGATGGAGACTCTCCTCGCGCCATGTTTCAACCGGAACTGAGCCGTGCCACGGCCATGTCCGCCACCGTGCGTGGCGCCGGGCAATGCCGAGGTCGGCAAGGCTCGATAGTTGCCCTGATAGGTAGCTTAGGTTTTGCTTAAGCTGATGCTTGCGTCACCGAGCCTCGGAATAGCCAGGCATGGCCTCGACGCCGAGTTGCCACGCCGCCGCTCCGCCATTGTTGCCGTCGAGCTTGCTCCGGTGGACCCCTGGCCGAGAAACCTAGCCGACCGTGTTCGCCTTGCGAAGGTGAGTCTAGCCGGGTAGATGGTTACGCCCGAAACCTCACCGCCGGCAAGCTAGCGCTGGTCAACGCCGGCGGGAGCTCGGTGCCGCTGTCGCGTGGGTCCAGTTGACCACCGACATGTGGCTCACCTGACGAGTGGACCCCACTGGCAGTGAGTATAAGAGAGAAGGAGAGAACTCCAGGTACGCTGGCGCTTGGGTTAGCCGGGTGCATTTAGCGTTTTGCCCTGTGTTTGCTGGTGTATGAAGTAGGGGTACCCGTAGCAGTTTAGGTCGGGTTTTCTTTTAAATCAGTTTTTGCAAAATTTGTTTAAAGGCTTCAAAAATTCATGCAAGGCTCATTTTAAGTCCAAATGCTGTGAAACAAATTTTGGTGTGTTAAGAATAAATAGACCTACCTGTGAAAAATGTTAAATGCATTTTTAATGATACTTTTATGTGCAGTTTAAATTGATTTAATATTTTGCTGTTAACTTAGAAAATGCATAACTAATTCTGTGTAGCTCGGAGAAATGTGATTCCGATTTTGTTAAGTCTGTGTAGATGAGTAGTTTCTGGTAAAAATATAATATGGAGGTGCTCTGTGAAATATTTTGGCAGTAGCATTTAAAATGGTTTAATGCTATTTTCTTGTATATTTTATAGTAATTAAAATATAATGAATATGAATCTGATAATTTTTGTAGACTGCTTTTGTGCTAAGAAGTTGACAGGAAAAATATGAAATCTATTGGTTGACACTTTCTGTTAGGATGTGTAGTTCAAAGCACCTTTTCATCATGTTATTTGTTTTTTTCATAGAGGACAGTGTTTAAATCCAAATGGCTTGAAAATATTATAGTGGGTTGTTTTGCATGTGGTTAGCCTTAAGTAATTTTTGTAGATTTTTCTGAAACTGTTTAGGGTAGGTTGTTGTTATAAGCATGATTAAATAGGATTATTAAAGGAAGTAAATAGATGAAAATAAAATGAATAAGTAGGTAATCCTGTGGTAATTATGCATCTTAACTGATTAATTTGTAAGATTTAATGATTGTTAGATGCAAAGGTCTTTTATAATCATTAAGATGATATTGGCTACCTTGTTGAAGAAAATGCAGTAGATGACATGTGCTTATCTCCTGATTGTTGTTAACCCTGTTGCATCCCATACGCATCCTATGTGCATTCATCCTATTCATACATATTATGCATCATACAGGATCGGTAGAAGAGACCCGGAACCCACCGCAGCAGGAAGAACCGAGTCAGGAGGAGAGTCTTCCCGAGGAGACCGAAGGCACCGACGCCGAAGAACTGCCCGAGTGCCGTGACCACCGTCCATCTGACTTCGAGAAAGGCAAGCCCCGGAGCATTCTAACTCCTATGGTTTGCAATTGATTTACAAATTAACCTGATAATGACTGTTGCATTAAGTTATAGGAATTGATTGCTACCATTGATGCATTATTACTATACCTTGTCCACCGCAATTATTATCTTGATATCCCTGTTAGGTCTAGGCTCGATTATATGCTTAGCCCTGCTTAGATCGGTATAAGTCGGGTGATTTCCTGTGTCCCGCATTTAGGTGGATACTGATCATGATTAGCCTAGTGCTATCATTGAGATAACCATGTGATAATTAAAATGAGACCGGGCGGGATGTAGGAGCAGCAGGACATGTGTTCTGTGTGCTAGTAGTCTCCCGTCTTTGTCGCATAGGACCCGTTCGGGAATGTCCCTTCAGTCAAATTGAACGCGTCAATCACTTAACGGAGCAGGTGCGGGTGCCTCCCGGGAAGCCGAGTAAGGTTATTCGAGCCGGTGATGGAGATGTTGACGCCTAACACCCAGGGCCTCAGCTGTACCGTGGGCAACTATTCTGAGCAACCTGGCATGGTCCGAGGGCAGGCAGGGCCTGATCGATCTGGCATGACCGTGGGCAGCTATAGCTTGAGTGACCTGGCACTGAGATAACCCTCGGTGTAGAAGGGCCCATGGCCGTCCCGCGAACTGTGTTCTCGAATCTCCTGAGTGGCAGCTTACGACTGCCATGGCCGGATGTGTCGGGCGAGTGTGGGACATTTTATCCCCAACTGGTTAGGAATCGATCTCTTGCCATGGGTAGGAATCGATTATAATCGCCATCGCTCCTGGACAGTGAGTAATTGACTGTAGATCATCGCCCGTATAACTTATGGAACTAAATATGGTTATGGTACAGAATCTGAAAGGCTATTGATGAAATAGTCACTCTTGCTTGAATAATTAGTCAAGTGCTTGTTTTAGATCAGGAGCAATGCTAGTAAGGTAGAATTAATTATTAAAAGTGACTGCCATCTCCCTAAGTTGAGTTTTACTTACAAAAAGCTTTCATGCAAAAGGTATGTATAGCCAACCCCACATATAGCCTACGTGATCCTTGGTGTCTTATTATTTCTGGTTTATGGTGGGTAAGTCTAGCTGAGTACATTCTCGTACTCAGGGTTTTATTCCCTTGTTGTTGCAGATGGCCAGTGCTTCTATGGCTATTGTGAGAACTGCTTGTACCCGGTTACGGGAGATGACTGGACTAGGGGCATGGTCGCTACTTATTTTATCTGATGCTTTTATGGACCTGATCAGACTGATGGCACTGTATTAAGAACAATCCGAACTTATGTTTAAAACTATGTTGCTTCCGCTACTGTTCAAACTATGGTTTGTAATATTATTTCGTACTTCGATGTATTTGATCTATGTGCAACTGTGATGTAACTTGTGGGCATGTTCGCTAAACTAGTACGATCTTGGCCGAATGTTGAAATGATTTGAAATCCTTCGAGATTTCCGGAGTACCGGGTTTGTACGAGCTTAAACAATTCATGATCTTTGCGATAAGAGGAGGTCTCGGTGCTTAATTTCGTGCAAATTGGTCGGTTCTATTACAGTCGTTGTCTTCGCCCGCCGTCTTCGTTCGTCGCCGCCTTCGCTCGTCGTCGACCAGGATCATCGCCGCCTTCGTCGCTGCCTTCTCTCGTCGAGGACACGACTTGTCGCCGCCTTCACTCATTGTCGACCAGGATCATCGCCGCCTTCTCTCGTCGCCGACACGGCTCGTCGCCGTCTTCGCTCGTCATCGGCTTCGCCCGCCGTCAACCGGGCTCGTCGCCGCCTACGCTCATCATCAACCGGGCTCGTTGCTGTCTTCGCCAAATGACTCGCCGACCTCTCCAAACGACTCGTCGATCTCTCTAAATAGCCTGGCTGATGCTGAAGGAGTTTCAGAGACGGGGCTACTGCCACCGCTGCACGCGTGCATGAGCGCCTGCCCTCTGCGCTATGGCGGCCAGTAGTTCTCCCAAGTGATGTCCTGACCTCTCTACGCGTGTCTGAGCATCTGCCCTCTGCGCTATGAAGGGAAGACTAAGCTTGGGCTGAGACCTCCAAGGCTATACGTCCAGTGCCTGTATACGCGCCGTTACGTGCTCGTTCTCCATGCGGTCTTCAAGCAGCCTGACTGATGCCGAGGAAGACTCAGAGCCAGGGCTGTTGTCACCGCCGGACGCGTGCATGAGCGTCTGCCCTCTGCGCTATGAAGGAAAGGCTAACTCGGGCTAAGAATTGGAAGGCTACACGCTTAGTGCCTGTACCCGTGCTACCCACGCGCTCGCGAATGGTCTCCATTCGCCCAAGTCATGCCACGATCGAGCCTCTCGAAAAAGACCCTGTTCGTGGTACCTCCCTACGCGTGCACGAGCGTCTACCCTCTGCTCTATGGGATGCCAGCAGCGGTTCCTTGGGCGACGCCCTTGACTCCTACGCACAAACGAGCTCCGTGCTCTACGCTACAAATCCTGGGATAACCCAAGGCCGAACTGTTCATCGCTACGGCTCACGGCTATTGGGTCTGCAGAATTCGGGGAATATGCAAAACACGCCGACTCGCTACAAGTTTTGCCTCTGTTCGCCCAAGAGTCTATTTATAGACTATTCTCCTATGCAACATTCTACTGCTGCCCTGCGACGAGAAGATCTACATCGGCGACTAGGGCCTCCGCGGCCGGCTCCGCCTCCATCTCCAGATGCTCCATGTCGACACAACGACTCTACGCTCGGGGACTTCAACAAGCTGCAATCATCCTTCGCCACCATTTTTTCTCCATACTTTTCGTACATCATCATGTACTACTGCTCTACATATTTATTTTTCAGGGACTTTGTCTTCGCTCGTCGCCGATCACGCTCTGGGACTTCGCCTTCGCTCATCGCCGATCATGCTCTGGGACTTCGCCTTCGCTCATCGCCGACCAGGCCCGGGATCGTCGCCGCCTTCTTCGTCGCCTTCATCGCTGCCGTCGCTCATCGTCGACCAGGATCGTCGTCGCCTTCGTCGCTGCCGTCGTTTGTCGTCGACCAGGCTCGTCGTCGACCAGGATCATCGCCGCCTTCATCGCTGTCGTCGCTCGACATCGACCAGGATCGTCGCCTTGTTCGCTCATCGTCGACCAGGCTCGTTGCCGCCTTAGCTCATCGTTGACCAAGATCATCGCCGCCTTCGTCACTGCCGTCGCTCGACGTCGACCAGGATCATCGCTGCCATCGCTCGTCGTCGACCAGGATCATCATCGCCTTCATCGTCGCCTTCGTCGCTGCCGTCGTTCGTCGTCGACTAGGCTCGTCACCTTCGCTCGTTGCCGCCTTCACCAGTTGCCACCTTCGCTCGTCGCCGCCGTCGCTCGTCATCGACCGGGCTCATCGCTGCCTTTGCCCGTTGCCACCGTCGCTCATCATCGACCAGGCTCGTCGCCTTCGTCGCTGCCATCGTTCGTCATCGACCAAGCTCGTCGCCGCCTTCGCTCGTCGTCGACCAGGATCATCACTGCCTTCGTCCCTGCCGTCGCTCGACGTCGACCAGGATCGTCGCTGCCTTTGTCATCGCCTTCGTCGCTGCCATCGCAGACCAGGCCCAGGAACTTCGCCTTCGCTTGTCGCCGACCAGGCTCGGGGACTTCGCCTTCATTCGTCGCCAACCAGGCTCGGGTACTTCGTCTTCGCTCATCGCCGTCTTCGCTCGCCGCCGCCATCATTCATCGCTGAAAGACCGAGAATGCAAAAGCAAGGTGACCAGAGGGGGGGGGGTGAATGGGAGCACAAAAATTTCTCTCGAAACTTTGGCCTTTGTCCCCAAAAACGACCTCCAAGAGCTTTGACCAAAACGTTATGCCCACGACCCTTGGAAGAGGGTGGATGATCCCAAGATCATAGCGAGGCACCACAAGACAAGAGCAAGTCAAACACCAAAAGCTTCGGCTCAAGTTCTTACCCAAAAGTCCCACTCCCAAACGTAGATGAAGGGCTACGTTAGGATTCCTCCAAATACCTATGCCAACACGTAGCAAATATAGTTAGAGAGGTTCCTAGGTGAACTCTAGAAGCAAACGAGATGTCCAGAATCGAAGCCAAAAAGCAGGGAGAGCAAACGCACTAAATCTCAACCTACAGCCGATTCCCGGACTGTCCGGACCTTCAGTGCCGGATTGTCCGCGCCAGGGGCGGACTGTCCGCCGGGCAAAAGGTGAAAACCACACAGCTGCTGAAAGGCCCATGCTCGGGCCCGGACTGTCCGCGCCTGTCAACGGCGGACTGTCCGCCGGTCACCCGAGGGAAAAACGCCGAGAAGCACGGCCACTGATCCAGCTGCCCCCCCGATGTCCGGACTGTCCGCCGGTCAGGTGGCGGACTGTCCGCGACCGACCATAGAGGGCGATTTTGATCGCCTCTCTCCCAAATCTTCAAAATCCGATCCAAATCAAAATCCCTTGATCCCAAACTTGGAGAGAATGATCACGAGGTAGTTAGGAGACTATCCCCAAGAAATCATCCGCTCAAATCAACTTAATCAACGGGAAATCGAAAGGGAAGGAGTATGAACCAAAAAAGCGCCACGAAAATTAAATCGACCCGATCTACTTGTTCGTGAGGGTAGAGATGAATTCCTTTGGTGGCAATGTTCTCCTCACTATAAAGAACAAGTTGATTCAAGTGGATTTCAAAAAGACGCAGTAGAGAGGGAGATCGAGTGACGGGAAAATCGCGGAAAAATGAAGAACGCGAAGAACAAAGTCAAAACACGAATCAAGACATCGATCTACAACCGTGTGGCTACCACATGCTACAACAGTGAGATTACGGTCTCACTTCCTCAAAATCTCATGAACACAGAGGTATGGTTCTCTGCGGATCTCAGTAGCTACAGCAGGGAATTGGAAGAGCAGGAAAACCCTAAGTGGAGAATAGCAAATGACTGAGATAGGATGGGAGGTGGGTGTCTCCCTCTATTTATCCTAATTCTAGTTCCCACTCTACCCCTAACTAATTACAGAGCAAACCAGCTAAACCCTAGGGTTATTCTGGACCAACTCGAAGTAGATGCTGATCCGACGGCCACGCCCGCACAACTCGTAGCGTTGCCTCGACGCAACCTCACCGATTGCCGCCACGTGCCGCCACCGCTCTACTTGTCCTTTTCCCAGACTTCGCCCCCGGTTTTGTGGCCGAAACCGGGAAACCTATCTTCACGACCAACCCCCGGTTTTGAGGCCCAAACCGGGAAACCAGCCGTCCATCGCCTGAGTTTTGTGGCCCAAACTCAGAAACCTGCCAGCGCCCAGGTTTTGAGGCCCAAACCTGGAAACCGTCCTCAGCTCGAGTTTTGTGGCCCAAACTCGGCAAACCCGCAGCACCCAGGTTTTGTGGCCCAAACCTGGAAACCGTCCACCGGTGGTTTTTCTGTGGCTCAACCACCAAACCGACGCCGTAGAGGTGATGCATTGCCCGTGCACCCCGTTCACCGACACATGTCTCCAGGTCCTCGACCCCAGCAACACTGTGCCCCGCAAGTCTCCGCTCGTCGCTGTCCCAGGCTGTCAGCCACCACAGCTGATCCTCAGGCCACTGGTCCCTCAGTCCAAGCCTCACGTCCGCCCTTCACCGTTCCCGGTCCGTCGGCACGGCAAGTCTCTACTTGACCTTCACCTTGCCTTCGATCATTGTATCCATGCTCAACACCTGCACAACACAAGCCAAAGAACATGCACATTATCCTAGTTGACAATCACTCATCAATCGAGACTCGACATACACCCATGTATCCGCAATCTCCCCCTTGATGAGTGCATTGTCAACTACCAACACAAATCACAATGAAGTAGAAGGAAGAAGAAGGAGAAGTAGAGAGCTCGTCCAAATGACCCAAAAGCATAGCAAAGCCAGAAAAAGGTCAAGTGAAAGAGCAAAACAACTTGGTTCCCAAAGACATGGGCAACGGCTCGACGCAACCAAGCAAAGCAAAGCTAGCCCTCAAGAAGAGGTAGAACAGGCTCAACACCGCTAGCGAGAAAGCTCGATACCAACTAAAATCCGACTGACATGGTGGCAGCTGAAATGCAAGAGAGCTCAATATCAAATGAGGCAAAATCAACTGAATAGCACAATCAGCTGAACACTCATCGAAAAGCAACAACTGCTAGTCCCTCAAGACAGAGGCACAGAGGCTCAACACATCTAGCAGAAAAGCTCCGAACCAATTGGAAAATCCAAAATTCGAAGAATCCGAGCCAACTCAAACTCCCCCTCCAATAGTGCACACAACCATATGATTTGACAAATTTGTCCCCCTTAGTTGATAATGCACTATCAGGCAAACTTCTCCCTTTCAAATGCATATAAGTCAAAAATGCAAGTTAGGAGCATCAGGAATATAGTCAATAGAACGAAAAGATGCTCTAAAAAGAATAACTCCAAAGACTCAATAATAAGCATACATGCTAGCAAAGGCTCAAACTGATCACCAAATACGAAATAGGAACATATGAGCAAAGTGAGCAGTTTTAGCCAAAAAGGCATTCACCATCAAAATAGCACTAAACATGCATAGACAGGAAGTCAAACAAGTGCTAAGAATGTATACAAGGTGAACTACCCCTAGCACAGTTCAATCATCATGCTACAGAATGAAACATATACCACTACAAGAAAAGGTTGGCTTTTTGACATAAAATCCATTTGTGACGCTGACTTTGTGACATTAATTATGTATGGTTTATGATATAATACGTTAGTTATGACATGAGTTTATGTCATAATACGTTAGTTATGACATGAGTTAAAGGGCAATCTTGTTTTGACATTCCACTTTGTCACAATACACATAATAATGTCATAATTCACATAACTAATGTCATAATTCAGATAACTATGTCATAATTAACGTCAAAAAGCCAGTGTCACAAATGGATTTTATGTGAAAAACCCAACCATTTCTTGTAGCACTTGTGATTTCAGATTTTAATCGGAGTTGCAGCGGTGAAATTACACAAGTTCAAAAGTCAGCATATGATTGCGAGAGGTTGAAGGCTTGTCATTGCCTAACTTTGCAACCGAGCTGAGCCTATGTAGAAGCAATTAGAAGCTTAAAGCGACGGTTTCGGTCTTACACTACACGGCTCAAGTTTAACTCAATGTGCAATGAGAAACAGTCTCGATACCGTGATGTGCTGACAAGCAATCCCATCTCGATCTTTCCAAATCACTTATCTTGGTTCAATTTTTTAACAGTTTATGAACATACCAAGCAAGTGAAAGAGCATAAGGTACAAGCATCATCATATAGCATCAAAGCATACTAGATAGAGCATAATCACATTCTAAAGATTATATACATGAAGCTCGAAATGCAAAAATGCATGATGAAATGCAAAGACTAACGAAAGAAAAAGAGTTAGTTTAAGAGACAAAATGTTTCCCCCATCTAAAAGGGGAAACACACACCAAGCTCACCTCTCAACCTAGCAAAGGTTGATTGGCCAAAGGCTTGGTAAAAATATCTGCCAACTGATGATGAGTATCGACATGGTGAAGGTCGATATCACCCTTCTCATAGTGGTCTCGCAAGAAATGAAAGCGCACATCAATGTGTTTGGTCTTGGAATGCAGCACGGGGTTCTTAGCAACGCTAATAGCACTCGTGCTGTCACAAAGCAAAGGAACGTGAGAAAAGCTCAGACCAAAATCACGCAAAGTGGCCATCATCCAAAGCAATTGAGAACAGCAGCTAGCTGCAGCAACATGCTCAGCCTCTATGGTAGACTGGGCAACACTAGACTGCTTGCGAGAAGACCAAGATACAAGAGAAGAACCAATAAACTGACAAGTCCCAGAAGTGGACTTGCGATTAAGTCGGTAACCAACAAAATCGGCATCAGAATAACCGCAAAGGGAGAGGGTGGAGGAAGCTGAATACCAAATCCCAAACTCTGGAGTGAAGCATAAGTACCTCATAATGCGCTTGACCGCCTGACGATGAGAGGTGCGCGGCGATGACTGAAATCGTGCGCAAAGACACACCGCGAACTGGATGTCTGGGCGTGTCGCCGTCAGGTACAGCAGCGACCCGATCATACTCCGGTACTCCTTCTGGTCCACAGCTTCTCCATCCTTGTCCGCATCGAGGGCCGTCGTGGTCGACATGGGGGTTGGAAGAGGCTTGGCCTCACCCATATCGAACTTCTTCAGGATGTCCTTGGTATACTTGCCCTGGTGCACAAACGTCCCCTCTCGGGATTGCTTAATTTGCAACCCGAGAAAGAATGTCAACTCGCCCATAATGCTCATCTCAAACTCCCTGCTCATAGTATCTGCAAACTTGGCAACCAAAGCGTGAGATGAACCACCGAAAATGATATCATCCCCGTAAATCTGGACCAAGAGAGTGTCATTGCCTTGCTTGAAGAGAAAAAGCGTTTTATCCACACATCCCATTTTCAAACCCTTAGCAAACAAAAAGGTTTTCAACCTATCATACCAGGCTCTAGGGGCTTGTTTCAAACCATATAAAGCTTTGTGAAGTTTGAAAACATGGTTTGGAAACTTGGGATTTTTAAAACCGGGGGGTTGTATCACATACACCTCTTCTTCTATGTAGCCGTTTAAGAAGGCACTCTTGACATCCATTTGAAAAAGTTTAAACCCTTTGGATGCAGCAAAAGCCAAGAGTATCCTAATTGCCTCCAAATGAGCTACAGGAGCAAAAGTCTCCTCATAGTCTATTCCCTCCTTCTGACTATACCCCTGGGCTAGAAGTCTGGCCTTGTTTCTCACAATGTGGCCATCCTCTCCTTGTTTGTTTTTGAAAACCCATTTTGTACCAATAGGGTGACACTCAGGAGGAGGTGGAACCAAAACCCAAACCCGATTTCTTTCAAAATTTTCTAACTCCTCATGCATGGCATTGACCCAATCCGGATCAGATAAAGCGTGTCCAACATCTCGGGGTTCAAAATCAGCAACAAATGCAGAATGAGCAAAGTGAGAGATTTGTTGTGACCTTGACCGAGTGACACGTTCGCTGATGCTGCCGATCATCTGTTGAGGCGGGTGTTGGCGCTGAATGTGTCGTGACGCCTCCCGAGCTGAAGAAATCTCCCCCTCAACAGCAGCTGGTGCCTCCTCGAGTACAAAAGGTACCGCTCGAGGTGGCGGATCCCACGGCCCCCAAGTAGTCGACGAAGAGGGGTTGGGGCCGTGTGTCGTCGTAGTAGAAGCCGATGCTTGCGGCTCAGCAGGTGGAGGTGGTGCTGGATCATCCATCCCTTTAGCACCCTCGTCCTCGTCATCAAAAAGAGGCTCGCCAAACTCATGATCACCTGGACGCTCAAATCTAGAAGAAGGACAAACCATGGTCTCGTCGAAGGTGACATCGGATGTCTCCATGACTCGGTTAGTATCAAGGTTAAGTACACGATATGCACGAGTGTGAGTGCCATAACCCAAAAATACACCGTCACAAGAATGAGACTCAAGTTTGTCCAAGTTGCCTTTCTTGAGTATAAAACAGTGGCAACCGAAAACTCTAAAGTAACTCACCTTGGGTTGTTTTACAAAACACAACTCATAAGAAGTCTTTTTCAAGAAAGCTCAGAGAAAAATGCGATTGGAAATATAGCATGCAGTGTTCATAGCTTCGGCCCAATATCGCCTAGGAGTGCTATGCTCATCGAGCATCATCCTGGCCATCTCTACAAGTGTCTGATTCTTCCTTTCTACAACACCATTCTGTGGCGGTGTGTAGGGGGAAGAAAACTGATGCTCTAAACCCAAAGAGTTGCAAAACTTCTCAAAATCTGAATTCTTAAACTCAGAACCATTATCACTATGGATAGCTCGCATCGAGTTCTTAGGGAACTCATTCTGAAGACACAAAATCAGATTGCGAGCAAAAGAGAAAGTCTAGGTTTTCTCAGCTAAAAAGAAAACCCACGAATATCTCGAAAATCGTCAACAACAACAAGCACGTACCACTTCCCCCCAACCGAGCTCACCCGAGCCGGACCAACAAGGTCCAAGTGTAAAAGCTCTCCAGGGCAATTAGTCATGACCTAAGTCACTGGATGGTGGGGAGCGGCAACCATCTTCCCATGTCTACAAGAATGGCAAACAAGATCCTTCTCCATGGACAACTTGGGCAATCCTCGGATTAGGCCAAGTGAGCTAAGCCTTGCAAGCAAGTCGAAGCTCAAGTGACCGAGTCTCCTATGCCACTTCCAAAGATCAGAGGAGGAAGGTCCAGCCAAAAGACAACGAGAAATCCCACACAAGTCCGAGAAATTCGCATGAAAGACTTTCCCAAAGGGCGAAATCAAACATACAAGATTGCCCTGAGGATCTAAAATACGACTGAGATTCGGCTTAAAACGAATCTCATAGTCATCATCAAAAAGTTGCGAAACAGAAAGAAGATGAAAATGCAAGTTAGAAACAAGAGCAACATCGCACAACACAAATTGCTCATTAACTCGCACCGACCCACGAGACAACACTTTACCTTTGCTATTATCGTCGAAGGTGATAAACTCCTTTCCGGCGACTGGACTAAGACTGGAGAACCACTTGGCGTTTTCGGTCATGTGCCTTGAACAACCGGAATCCACCAACCAAACGTTCTCCAATCGTTTTACCTACATCAATAAAAATACATAGGGTGAGCATACGGTCCAACACTGGGGTGAGTAAAATGGGAATTATACCAGTGTTGGGCCGGCTGCTCAAAAGAACGGTTAGTAGCAAAACCATTCCTAGCACGCCTACGGGGAAAGTGATCACCACGTATAGGAAAACGTGGTCCGCTAAGGGAAGAGCGTCCATCGCGATACTCAAAACGCGGAGGGGGGTAACGCTCAACAACAAAGCCACCACCACGGGGTCCATAGCCTGCAACTGTAGGCTCCCGCCGGGCACGTCCTCCTCGCGGCCTAGGCCTAGGAACTTGAGGCATTGGACCACTAGGCCTAGCAGCACGCCTTTGAACATTCGGCACATGTACATCATGGAAAGGATGGTACATGTCCGTGTTGTTCATCTCCTTTGCATGGCGCTCCTCTCTCTTGCGTCGAAAGCAAAACTCCCTCAAGTGTCCATCTCTCCCACAGTGCTCACAATGGTACCTCACCACTCTCATAGGGGGTTGTTGGTACTCACGGTAGTGGGTGTGGATCACTTTGCCCTTCTGTGGTATGAGCTCCTCCTGGATAGGTAGCATTGTGTCTAGCTTGTTCTTGAGGTGGTTTGGTTTTGGAGCCCATGATTGTTTCTTGGGTGGAGGTCTTGGAGGTTCAACAAACACCCCATCCTTGGTGTTATGCTTTAGAGGCTCTTTGGGTGGAATCTTGATAAGCTTGGGAGTAGTGGGGGAGTTGGGCTTCTCACTCGGGTTAAGACCACTCGACTCTCCAATCTTACCAAAAGGCGAAACACACTCAACGCCCTGAGCAAAGCCTACACCTGGACCTCCAGCAGCACGCTTGAATTCGGAGATCATCATCCCAAGCTGCGGCTCACCACAAGACACCCATGACAAGATGGTCCGAAGGTATGTGTTTTCTTCCTCGGTTTGCATCTTGTCATGCTTCACATTGGCAATCTCCATCTCCAAACCCTCACACAAAGCGCATCTAGATACACAAGTGCTACCCGAGCTGGCCTTCTCAAGAGACACAATCTTGGCATTCTTCTCTGCCAACTCGGATTGCAAGCCTGCACAAGACTTGCATGCACCTAGCAGCCCCGGTCTAGCCTTCAGCTAATCCATCTCTCCAACCAACGCAACATACTTCCCCCTCAAAGTGAGAAGGTCAGTCATGTGCTTGGAGCACATCTCGCACTCATCCTCCTCGGTGACAACAACGGTGGACTTGACAGATTCAAGCTCCTTCACCATATCCTCCCACTTCTGCCTAAACTCCTTCCGCTCTCTAGCAGCACGCCTAAGCAGCTTATCTTGACTAAGAAGGGCGGCAGTGAGTTTCTCAACCTCAGCAGAAAGCTCGTCAGGGGTCTGAGATACCTGGGAGGTGTCGTCGTCGTTCTGAGGAATCTCCTCGAGCTGGCTGTCGACCTCCTTGCCGAGGGCCATGGTGCAAAAACCCTCGTTGTCGGTGAAGAAGCAGAGGCCATTCAGCTTGTCCTTGATCTTCTTGTTCTTCTCGGACCCGTCGTCGCTTGAGGAAGTGGATTCGTCATCCAAGTCATCGACGTCGCTGAGCGTGGCGAATAAAGCATGCTGCTCAGCCTGGGCCTTCTCCAAGTACTTCTTCTCGATGTACTCCTTGTTGAAGCCTCCCTTCCGCTTGTGCTTCGCAGGGACGTACTTCTCCTAGCGCTTGCCGGAGTCGTACTTGTGCCCATGATCGCCCTTCCCAAATGCTTGCTTGTTCTTCTTGGGACAGTTGGCGATGAAGTGGTCGGGGTCACCGCACTCGAAACATCCAGACTGTCCTCCTCCGCGGTGACGGTTCATGCGGTTGTTGCGGAACCGCGAGAACCGTTTGGCGAGCAAAGCCAGCTCGTCACCCCCATGAACTCCAGCTGCTCCTCTGTGATAGAAAGAAGAGAAGAGAATGCAAATCCTCCAGAGGGGGTAGCAGAAGAGCCAGAAAGAAAATCCATTGACGGGCCAGAAGGATTTTCATAAGAAGCCCACGCCATGGCGTCAATCTCACTGGACTTGAGCTTACTAAAGAGCTCGTCGCATGTGAGGGTCTCATAGTTAGGCGATTCGATGATCGCCTGGACCTTAGAGTCCCACACCGACCGATCGAGAGTATGCAAAAGCTTGAGAGCCCTCTCATGATCGTCGAAAGGCAACAACTCCTTGTTTGCTCTCATCCTGTTGACAATCACCTGAAAGCGAGCGAATAAACTCTCTATGCTCTCGCCAGGCATGTGTCAAAAGTTCTCATACTCCCGCTTGTGCGACTCGTAGAGACGGGATTTGACTTGAGAAGTTCCCTCATGAAAACGCATGAGGGTCGCCCAAATCTCACGAGCCGTGGGGATATGAGAAACGCGATCAAACTCAGACATGCTCAAACAGGAGAAAAGAGCATTACGGGCTCGACTATTGGCATCGTGCTCATCGATCTGCAGCTGAGTCACACGAGCAGCCAAGACCACGTAATCATCCTTGTTGCAAATCTCCCAGACAGAAGCACCCATGCTCTGAAGATAGGCCGACATGCGTATCTTCCAATACGCATAGTTCGTCCCATCGAAAAACGACGGTTTGCCCATGCCGCGATCCATGTCGCCTTCTGTGGATCTGGAACCAGCTAAGGTGGAAGATCCTTAACCCGCTTCGATACCAATTGAAGGACCGAGAATGCAAAAGCAAGGCGACAAGAGGGGGGTTGAATGGGAGCACAAAAATTTCTCTCGAAACTTTGGCCTTTGTCCCCAAAATCGACCTCCAAGAGCTTTGACCAAAACGTGATGCCCACGACCCTTGGAAGAGGGTGGATGATCCCAAGATCACAGCGAGCCACCACAAGACAAGAGCAAGTCAAACACCAAAAGATTCGGCTCAAGTTCTTACCCAAAAGACCCAATCCCAAACGTAGATGAAGGGCTACGTTAGGATTCCTCCAAATATCTATGGTAACACATAGCAAAGATAGTTAGAGAGGTTCCTAGGTGAACTCTAGAAGCAAACGAGAAGTCTAGAATCGAAGCCAAAAAGCCGGGAGAGCAAACGCACTAAAACTCAACCTACAGCCGATTCCCGGACTGTCCGGACCTTCAGTCCCGGACTGTCCGTGCCAGGGGCGGACTGTTCGCGGTTCCCTGGAGGACTGTTCGCTGGCCAAAAGGTGAAAACCGCACAGCTGCTGAAAATCCCCTGCTCAAGCCCGGACAGTCCGCGCCTGTCAACGGCGGACTGTCCGCCGGTCACCCGAGGGAAAAACGCCGAGAAACACGACCACTGATCCAGCTGCCTCCCCGATGTTCGGACTATCCGCTGGTGTTGACACTAATTAACTCTTATTATTAAAGGTCAATTAAGCATGAAAATGGATGAATATATAAACTCCACCTTAGTATAGGGATTAAAACTAATGAATTCCACAAGTTTTGGTGAATTGTGAATCCGCAGGGACTAAACCAGGAAACAGCCTTCAATTCCTTCCCCTAGAAGGAAACCGACGGAAGATAACGCATTCGCCAAGTCAGGAACCTTCAAGAAGACTCCAGAGATCATGTAGAGACACCACGAGGAGGGGCACCCCGGTTCACTTCCAGGTGGGACCGACCGGTCCCCTGGGCCCACCGGTCGGTCTCCCCCTGGCGCCTCTGGCTTCCGTCCTCTGCAAGCTACTTCCACCGCCTTTGATCCAACGGTCGCGGTTAATCCCTCAGGGCTATATAAACAGACCCCCAGGCCCCAGGTCAGAGAGGAGGTCCCTCTTCAGAAGACTACGCTTCAATTAGAAACCCTAGAAGAGACTTCAGGAGTTAGCTTTCAAGTAGAAGACTAGATATCCCTCTAGTAGGATTAGAACCTAGTCTTATTTAGAACTAGAAGAGAGAGAGAGAGAGGAAGAGATCAAGAGGAAGCTCCGGCCTATCAGATCAACTTCTTCATCTTGTACCTGTGGATTCAAGTTCTTCATCGACTTGCTTCAACGATTGTTTCGGTAATCGACATCTACATTTAAGATTGAGCTATTGTTCTTATTGTTCTTATGGTTTATGACTCTCTTTTGAGTACTTTAATTCTAGTCGCTCTAGAGTTGGAGTAGTTGGATAGTGTAAGCGTGGTGCTTAGACTTGATAGCTCATATTTACCTCCTATAACGCCGGTAGTAGTGGTAGTTCGCAAGGGTGACTCTTTATAGCCTTGTTGATTCTTCTATAGTCCACTTACCCGTGTGTAGGCTCGGTAGGATTATACATTTGCATAAAAGAATCATACTCTGTTTGTGACCTTTTATGGCAACTTCCCCAAATAAGAATAATATAAACATATCACTCTTAAGTTGGATATAGATAACCTTAGTGATCCCCTCTATACTTTTAGCTTCTCTGTCCTTGTTAGTTACTCAGGGGTTATACACTTGAGACCCATTACTACCCGTTCCTTTGGTACGATATTAAAACTGGGTTACTCCGGTGAAGTGCTACATCAGTAGATTTTATCTGTGCGCTTGCGGATAAAGTAGAGTGTGCATTAATTTATACCAACAAGCATTTCTGGCGCCGTTGCCGGGGAACGGTAGATCATTTTACGTCTTGAGTATAACCTTGTATTATACTTTTATACTTTATCTTTTACCTTTATACTTTGCCTTTGCTTTTATCTTTTATATCTTTTACTCTTTTCACAATGGATTTCTCAAAGCCAACCACTAGCTCCACAGATTCTATTTCATTGAACCAGTATATCTATCACACTGTCGTAGACATAGAGCTGCCCAAATCTGCTAAGCCTATCCTTTCAGACAACTACGAGCTACGCCCATGTTTGATAGAAATGGTTAAGAATCAAATTTTTTCTGGCTTAGAAGACGAAAACCCACATATTCATTTAAATGAGTTTGAACAAACCTGTGCGTGCCTACATATCGTAGGCATGTCTGACGAAACCCTTAGATGGAAACTTTTTCCATTTTCCTTAGAGGGAAAAGCCAAAACATGGTACCTTCAAACTGCACCAAGTAAAAATGGGGATTGGAAAGAACTCTGCTCTAGCTTTTGCTTAGAATACTTCCCTGTCTCCAAAATCATTTGTCTTCGCTTAGAGATGTTGTCCTTCATCCAAGAGGATAATGAGTCTCTAATTGCAGCCTGGAAAAGGTTCGATAATTTTGTCCGCTCTGGTCCAGCCTTATCTATTCCAGACCCTGTCTTGCTTCAACACTTTTATAATGGTCTGAATAGAAAAACTTCTAACTACCTTAACTTAGCTTCAAACGGATCATTCCTACATACCCCAACGGAAAAGTTACAAAACTTATCTCAAATCACTCCTACTCCTGAAGCTAAACCACAAGAACCACTAGAAGTAAATCTATAAGCTGATCCTATACCTATTCTTAATCATGAACAAACCTCAGCTTTAATTCCTAGTGAGAGGGAAACCTCAATCTTAGGAGATACCTTTGACTTCGAGGATGAGTACTTTACCGAATTTGGTAATACCTTGAAATATCACACAATTAGAAAACCACAAAATCAAAAATCATCTTTAGAAGAACTTACTGATAAGGTTTTCCTAAAAGAAACTACGAAGAAACTAATCTCTATAATAAGTCATGAATGGTTAGAAGAATCAGAACTTTCCACTGATATAATCCGCTTAAATTCACCTTCTACACACATTCAATGTCAAATCCATCAACAACCCTTCGAAGCTCTCTATAATCCTGTTGTGGGAATCAACATTATGGCTGAAACCTTTGCTCAAAATTTATTAAAACAAATACCACTTACCCCAACAGCTAAACTTTTAAAAACCCCTTTAGGACATGTTATTCCTAGCTCAGGAATCATGTATGTCCTGCCTGTCACAATAGATAACACTCCACTACACTTAAGTTTTTATATCTTTGATGTTAAAGAGTTCAATCTGCTGATAGGCCAACCACTTAAGCAACTCATTCATGAAGGACAATTAGGGATCTTAAACTTCCATCTTGGGAAAAATCTTAAAGGAATCATGCCTATCACTCACTCTCTAAATTCTGAGAATGAATCATGTCCTGAACCAGATCCTATGGAAGAAATTAAGGAAGCATCTTTTGAAATAATAAATGAATCCGAATAAGAAGATAACACACCTGATCCAGATCCTTTAGATTCTTTAGAAGAACCTCCTAAACCTCCCATAGAGTTAAAACCCTTACCTTCTGGGCTTCGATATGCTTTCTTAAATAATGATCCTGAATCTCCTATAATCATAAATAATAATCTTACTCAGGAACAAACTTCTAGGTTGATCACTGTCTTAGAGAAGCATCAATCAGCCTTTGGCTATTCACTCCATGATTTAAAAGGAATCAACCCTGCTTTCTGCACCCATCGCATTCCTACTGATCCTAACATATCACCATCTAGAGAGCCATAACACAGGCTTAACAATGCGATGAGGGAAGTAGTAAAGAAAGAGGTTTTGAAACTCTTGCACGCCGGGATCATTTATCCTGTGCCACACAGTGAGTGGGTAAGCCCTGTCCAAGTTGTGCCTAAAAAGGGAGGCATGACTGTGGTAAAGAATGAGAAGAACGAATTAATTCCACAAAGAATTGTTACTGGCTGGAGAATGTGCATTGATTACAGAAAATTAAACAAGGCAACTAAGAAAGATCATTTCCCGCTACCTTTCATAGATGAAATGTTAGAACGGTTAGCCAATCACTCTTTCTTTTGTTTTCTTGATGGATATTCTAGATATCACCAAATCCCAATCCATCTAGATGATCAAAGCAAAACCACTTTCACATGTCCATACGGAACTTATGCTTACCGCCGAATGTCTTTTGGATTATGTAATGCACCTGCTTCTTTTCAAAGATGTATGATGTCTATATTTTCTGATATGATTGAAGAAATCATGGAAGTTTTCATGGATGACTTTTCTGTTTATGGAAAAACTTTTGATGATTGTCTTGAAAATTTATACAAGGTTTTACAAAGATGTGAAGAAAAGCACTTAGTCCTTAATTGGGAAAAATGTCATTTTATGGTTAAAGAAGGCATAGTGCTAGGTCATTTAGTATCAGAACGTGGAATTGAGGTAGACAAAGCTAAAATTGAAGTAATTGAACGTTTGCCTCCACCGATTAATGTCAAAGGAATTCGAAGTTTTCTTGGCCATGCAGGTTTCTACCATAGATTTATAAAAGATTTTTCTTACATTGCAAGACCACTTACAAATCTTTTAGCCAAGGATGTTCCTTTTGAATTTGATGATGCATATCTAGAATCTTTTAACACTCTTAAGAAAGCGCTCACTTCTGCACCTATCATTCAACCGCCTGATTGGTCTCTACCTTTTGAGATCATGTGTGATGCAAGTGATTTTGCTGTAGGAGCTGTGCTAGGACAATATAAGGATAAAAAGCATCATGCAATCGCTTATGCCAGCAAAACTTTAACAGGACCTCAACTTAATTATGCTACTACTGAAAAAGAACTTCTGGATGTTGTTTTTGCTATAGACAAATTTAGATCATATTTAGTGGGAACAAAGGTGATTGTTTTTACTGATCATGCTGCATTAAAGTACCTACTCACTAAGAAAGATGCTAAGCCACGCTTAATAAGATGGGTTTTGTTACTCCAAGAATTTGATTTAGAAATAAAAGATAAGAAAGGAGTAGAAAACTCTGTAGCTGATCACTTGTCTAGAATGTATTTTGAAAATCCTCAGGAATTGCCTATAAATGACTCACTCAGGGACGACATGCTTTTTTTCAAATCTCTAGATCTGATCCCTGGTATGCAGATATTGTCAATTTTATAGTTGCAGGGTATGTACCACCAGGAGCAAATAAGAAGAAGTTGGTGTATGAGAGCAGAATCCACATATGGGATGATCCATATCTATTCAGAGTTTGCTCTGATGGATTACTCAGAAGATGTGTGCCAGCTGAAGAAGGAATCAAGATCATTGAACGCTGTCACTCTTCACCATATGGAGGACATTATGGGGCATTCCGAACGCATGCAAAGATCTGGCAAAGTGGATTTTTCTGGCCAACTATGTACCAAGACACAAAAGATTTTGTCCGGAGGTGTGGATCATGTCAGAGGCACGGCGGCATCAACACCAGAGATGCCATGCCACTCACTAACAACCTTCAGATTGAGCTCTTCGACGTCTGGGGAATTGATTACATGGGACCATTCCCTAAATCAAGGAATCATGAGTATATCCTAGATGCTGTTGACTACGTCTCAAAATGGGTCGAAGCAGTGCCATGCAAGTCTGCTAATGCAAGAAACTCTCAGAGGATGTTTGAGGAAATAATATTTCCAAGATTTGCAGTGCCAAGGATGGTAATTAGTGATGGAGGAACCCACTTCATTGACAAAGGCTTTCATAAATATCTGACAAATCATGGGATCCGTCACAATGTTGCCACTCCCTATCACCCCCAAACAAGTGGCCAAGCAGAAACGTCAAACAAGCAAATCAAGAATATTCTGCAGAAAACAGTTGACGAGATGGGAACACAATGGAAAGATAGACTACCTGAAGCACTGTAGGCCTACCGTACTGCCTACAAAACACCATTGGGAATGTCTCCATATCAACTCGTCTACGGAAAGACCTGTCACTTACCAGTAGAATTAGAATTCAAAGCTCACTGGGCAATCAAAAGATGGAACATGGACTTAGAAGCCGCAGGAGTCAAGAGGAAAATGCAACTCTCTGAACTAGATGAATGGTGCGAAAAAGCATATCATAACGCAAAAATCTACAAAGAGAGAACAAAGAGGTGGCATGACAAGAGAATCAAGAAGAAGAGTTTCACTCTTGGAGATAAGGTATTACTTTTTAATTCCAGGGTAAAATTATTCGAGCATGGAAAACTACGAAGCAAATGGGAAGGACCTTTTATGGTGGTAGCCACTTCATCACATGGAGCCATTACACTTCAAAATGACGAAGGTACTCCATTCAAGGTAAATGGACAACGTCTTAAGATTTTTCTAGAACCTGAAAAGAGTCCTGAAGAGTTGGATGTCATCCAATTCTTCGTTATCCCATAGATTTACACCATCGTCATTTTTCCGATAAGTTTGCACATCGGGGGTATATTTTCTGGGATTAGGATCAAGTTTAAAGACACCACGAGCGACGGACCCGCGAGATCCCACAGGGAGGGACCGACCGGTCTCCTAGGGAGACCGACCGGTCTGCCCTGGAGGCCCCTCGCCCTCTGCCTTCTTTAATTACGTGTCCCGACTCTTTCTCGTACCCATTCTGGTAACCTGATCCGTAGAATCGATAACTCTCGTAAGGAACCTATCATTCTGCCTCCTCAGCTATAAAACCAGCCCCATGCCTGCCTCTAGATTCATTGCAACCTCTTCCAGAAAACCATCAGCAACAGAGCTCTCCTCCCACCAGCGCTAATGGCCTCCTATCCAAGGATCGACCTCAACGAGCCCGCTGACGACTCGATGGCTCTTGTCGTCACTGCATCAAAAGATCTTGCCGTAACGCCGTCAAAGGAGATGGCTCTTGTTGACTCGCCTACACCTGTTGATACGATTCCGCCAGAAGAGACCTCGTCGCATCGTCAGCAAGCTTTCTACGCTCAAGCGGTGCCGGCGAGAGGACTTCCGACATTCTCTGTCTCCAAAGAGATCCCGCTCCTTCCTCCTAGGCCCAATGAGACACTCGTCGAGCTGAAGACGAACAAGCATGGGGAACCCACGGTCGTAAAATACACATCTACAAATCCGCGCCCGCGCTTTGAGGGAGTTCGTGGTCACCCTGAGCAGATCAAGGTCACTCCACCAGTAAACAGGGCACCCACCACTCCTAATATCGCAGCCAAACGCAAGAGGACCACCCAGTTAGATCGCCTCGGAGATAGAATTGAAGAGCTTGAGAGAGATAATTTAGAACTCAAGCAGAGATACGCTTCTCTAGCCAAGACTACGAAAAAGATGGCTGTTACGATGCATGAATATGTAACTAAACACATTAGCTTAAAGGACAAGGTCGTCAGTGTAGCCTCTACAATAACAAATCTGCTCGAGGGAGAGAAGTAAGAAATAGTTCGTCGATAGTTTGTTAAGGCACTCGTGTTTGCAGAGTCTCGTGTTTAAGTCTAGTTTTGTTATGAGTTTTGTTTAGTTAATTCTTTGTGTAATAAAAGTGCCTTGAATATCAATGAAGTTTTTGTTAGAGTTATCTTTTATTATTTTGGATATATGTCTTGTCTCCACATGTTGTGATTAGCAGAAAACAGAAAATAATTGTGGGGGAGTAGACGACGACAGAATTACCGAAAATCAATCGCGAAAGCTGCATAGAACAGAAGATATCATTACCAAGATCATGTACCACGAAGCGGGCCACGGTTGGGCCCTAAGCCCAACCGACTGGTTGGTAGACCCCACCGGTCGGTCAGGGGTGGACCCCTCTGGCCTCCTCCTTCGTCCACGGATCGGTACGCAACTACTACACTCTATTTTCTGATATTCAAGCTTCTGTTCAAATTAAAACCATATTCTCGCAGTTCAAGAACTTTAAAGAAAAGAATATTTTGACATGCTCATGGTATAGAATCTCACAATACTTTTCTGAAAGGACCTGTTTTGATATTCTAACCCATATTATCTAGAGTTGATATGGAATATGATAGTGAATAATGAAAACTCAATTCTTAAGGTATGAGCATTGGAGAATTTTACTTGCAAAGTTAAAAAGAGATTAGCAACACTTCTCCTTTGTAGTAAATAAGTTGCCTGCCAAAGTCATCAATCAATTATTGTTTACTTTAATACTAAGTTCTTTGTTGAGAAATTTATTATGCTCTAAAGTTCGAGACCCTTGAAAATAAAAGAAAGATTCACTCTTCCGAAGTAGTATTGTTTTAGAGGCATGGGCTATGCAAAAGTATGAAATATGAGGAAAGAAAAAAGGACAAGTGTCCGACATACCTCAGAAAAAAAAATATATATTAGAAAAAGAAAAAGTACTATGATAAAAGTATGATAAAAAGAAAAAGAAGATAGCCCATGGTCCCTCTAATTGCAATATGCCAGTAAGAGTGACAAAGTTTAAAAAGATTAATGTCTTGATCTAAGAGTATAGTATTCTTCTCCTTTGGCTTAGTAACATAAAACTGCTCTTCGTAAGTCAAATGCTTTGGTAAGGAATTGAAATGCTACAAAAGGAGAAGGAAAGCTATGACTTGTTTCAGAAATTTCAAAAACTCCAATGTCTTATGCTGAAAGAAAGGGGTGATCTATTTCAACTATTCTATTCTCCAACTTCTAAAGATTTTATGGTAAAACACAGAAAAGCTTAATGCTTGATATCTTATGATCCAACCTTTTATCGAGGACGAGTAAAAGTCTAAGTGTGGGGGAGCTTGTTCACACTAATTAACTCTTATTATTAAAGGTCAATTAAGCATGAAAATGGATGAATATATAAACTCCACCTTAGTATAGGGATTAAAACTAATGAATTCCTCATGTTTTGGTGAATTTTGAATCTGCAGGGACTAAACCAGGAAACAGCCCTCGATTCCTTCCCCTAGAAGGAAACCGACGGAAGATAACGCATTCGCCAAGTCAGGAACCTTCTAGAAGACTCTAGAGATCACGTAGAGACACCACAAGGAGGGGCACCCCGGTTCACTTCCAGGTGGGACCGACCGGTCCCCTGGGCCCACCGGTCGGTCTCCCCCTGGCGCCTCTGGCTTCCGTCCTCTGCAAGCTACTTCCACCGCCATTGAGGATCAATCTCAGCCCTACGTGAAGTCGGTTTGATCCAACGGTCGCGGTTAATCCCTCAGGGCTATATAAACAGACCCCCAGGCCCCAGGTCAGAGAAGAGGTTCCTCTTCAGAAGACTACGCTTCAATTAGAAACCCTAGAAGAGACTTCAGGAGTTAGCTTTCAAGTAGAAGACTAGATATCCCTCTAGTAGGATTAGAACCTAGTCTTATTTAGAACTAGAAGAGAGAAAGAGAGGAAGAGATCAAGAGGAAGCTCCGGCCTGTCGGATCAACTTCTTCATCTTGTACCTATGGATTCCAGTTCTTCATCGACTTGCTTCAACGATTGTTTCGGTAATCGACATCTACATTTAAGATTGAGCTATTGTTCTTATTGTTCTTAAGGTTTATGACTCTCTTTTGAGTACTTTAATTCTAGTCGCTCTAGAGTTGGAGTAGTTGGATAGTGTAAGCGTGGTGCTTAGACTTGATAGCTCATATTTACCTCCTATAATGCCGGTAGTAGTGGTAGTTTGCAAGGGTGACTCTTATAGCCTTGTTGATTCTTCTATAGTCCACTTACCCGTGTGTAGGCTCGGTAGGATTATACATTTGCATAAAAGAATCATACTCTGTTTGTGACCTTTTATGGCAACTTCCCCAAATAAGAATAATATAAACATATCACTCTTAAGTTGGATATAGATAACCTTAGTGATCCCCTCTATACTTTTAGCTTCTCCGTCCTTGTTAGTTACTCAGGGGTTATACAATTGAGACCCATTACTATCCGTTCCTTTGGGTTCGATATTAAAACTGGGTTACTCCGGTGAAGTGCTACATCGGTAGATTTTATCTGTGCGCTTGCGGATAAAGTAGAGTGTGCATTAATTTATACCAACAGCCGGTCAGGTGGCGGACTGTCCGAGACCGACTAGAGAGGGCGATTTTGATCGCCTCTCTCCCAAATCTTTCCAAATCCGATCCAAATCAAAATCCCTTGATCCCAAACTTGGAGAGAATGATCACGAGGTAGTTAGGAGACTATCCCCAAGAAATCATCTGCTCAAATCAACTTAATCAATGGGAAATCGAAAGGGAAGGAGTATGAACCGAAAAAGCGCCAAGAAAATTAAATCGACCCGATCTACTTGTTCGTGAGGGTAGAGATGAATTCCTTTGGTGGAAATGTTCTCCTCACTATAATGAACAAGTTGATTCAAGTGGATTTCAAAAAGACGCAGTAGAGAGGGAGATCGAGTGACGGGAAAATCGCGGAAAAATGAAGAACGCGAAGAACAAAGTCAATACGCGAATCAAGACATCGATCTGCAACCGTGTGGCTACCACACGCTACAACAGTGAGATTACGGTCTCACTTTCTAAAAATTTCTAAAAATCTCATGAACACAGAGGTATGGTTCTCTGCGGATCTCAGTAGCTACAGCAGGGAATTGGGAGAGCAGGAAAACCCTAAGTGGAGAATAGCAAATGACATAGATAGGATGGGAGGTGGGTGTCTCCCTCTATTTATCCTAATTCTAGTTCCCACTCTACCCCTAACTAATTACAGAGCAAACCAGCTAAACCCTAGGGTTATTCTGGACCAACTCGAAGTAGATGCTGATCCGACGGCCACGCCCGCACAACTCGTAGCGTTGCCTCGATGCAACCTCACTGATTGCCGCCACGTGCCGCCACCGCTCTGCTTGTCCTTTTCCCAGACTTCGCCCCCAGTTTTGTGGCCGAAACCGGGAAACCTATCTTCACGACCAACCCCCGGTTTTGAGGCCCAAACTGGGAAACCAGCCGTCCATCGCCTGAGTTTTGTGGCCCAAACTCAGAAACCTGCCAGCGCCCAGGTTTTGAGGCCCAAACCTGGAAACCGTCCTCAGCTCGAGTTTTGTGGCCCAAACTCGGCAAACCCGCAGCACCCAGGTTTTGTGGCCCAAACCTGGAAACCGTCCACCGGTGGTTTTTCTGTGGCTCAACCACCAAACCGACGCAGTAGAGGGGATGCACTGCCCATGCACCCCGTCCACCGACACATGTCTCCAGGTCCTCGACCCGAGCAACACTGTGCCCCGCAAGTCTCCGCTCGTCGCTGTCCCAGGCTGCCAGCCACCACAGCTGATCCTCAGGCCACCGGTCCCTCAGTCCAAGCCTCACGTCCGCCCTTCACCGCTCCCAGTCCGTCGGCATGGCACGTCTCTACTTGACCTTCACCTTGCCTTCGATCACTGTATCCATGCTCGACACCTGCACAACACAAGCCAAAGAACATGCGCATTATCCCAGTTGACAATCACTCATCACTCGAGACTCGACATACACCCATGTAACCGCAGTCGCCGTCTTCTGTTTCCTAAGCAGAAGGTCGTAGGTTCATCAACCTGTCGCCGACCAGGTTCATCGACCTGGTCTTCGCCCGTCGCCCAGGCTCGTTGGCCTAGCATTCACTCATCACCGGTGTGCATCAAGTCACTCCATGTTGTTTGGATGAGGGTGCTGATTTTGGGCAGCTCATCGGGGCACTTGCTAAATGCTCTACAAGCTCGGCACCACGTGTCTTCAACACCTACTACCAAGCTCGGGGACTAAGCGGATACACTTCACCTTGCGGTGAATGTATTTTCTTTTTCTCTGACATTTCTAGGACGCTCCGTCAAGTTGGACTTGCACAGACTTCTACTAGGACCTCGTTGTTCCTTATAGTCTTGCATGCTCTAAGTGGATACACTTCACAAGAAGAAAGCTCTTCAAAAAAGTTCTTGAGCACCTTACATCCTTGTATCGAGCCTTACTTGCCCGACATCGACTTCGCCTGCTCGGACAAGCTCAAGACGGCGTCGCCAACGGATACAAAGTGCTCGGGGACTAGCTGTGGGGATATTACCTCCGTATACCCCCATGGACCTACTTGGGCCCTTCGTCAAGGATAGCCCAGCTCGCGAGGCCTTGCAGCACACGACTAGCTCGTTGTGCTCGTCAAGGACTCTCCAGAAGCCTTGCCCCCCAAGGAAGATCCTAGAGTTAGATCTGGATTCCTTGCCTTAAGGAACCGTTTGTAATCTGTTAGGACTCGACAATTGTAACCCTGCTCCCTTGCTAAATAAGGCGAGCAGGGACCCCCTCTCATCTCACCCGAGATCACCTCAGATCCCATCGGATTACACGTCATATTCCAATCCAGCAATACAAACCAACCATCAAAACACAGGACGTAGGGTATTACCGCGACTTGCCGGCCCGAACCTGTCTAAATCGCCGTCTCTCGTCCCTGTGTTTACGCTTTGCAGATGTCTCGCACGTCTCCACCGTCTAATCTACTACCTTGGGCATACCCCTCGGTAGACTATCGGCCATATTTTGTCGACAGGTCCCGTTTCCGCAAAATCCAAATACACAGAGCTATGATTCACCGTCTCTGCGGATCTCAGTAGCTACAGCAGTGAATGGGAGAATAGGAAACACTAAGTGAAAGTAGCAAATGGCTGAGATTGAATGGAGGGAGGGGCTGTTTCTCCTAATATAGCCTAATACAATTATTCCCCTTCTACCCCTACTGCTAATGAGCGAGCAGGCTAACCCTAAGGGTATTCCTATCCAACTCAAAGTTGATGTCGATCCGACGGTCACACCCGCACATCAGGTAGCTTCGCCACGACGCGACCTCACCGGATGCCGCCACGTGCCGCCACGAGCATTCCGTCCTTTTCACGGACCTCCACCTGATTTTGAGGCCGAAACCGGGAAACCTGGGCCTTCCCCCGGTTTCGAGGCTGAGTTTTGTGGCCCAAACTCAGAAACCCGCTAGCGGCCAGGTTTTGAGGCCCAAACCTGGAAACCGTCCTTAGCTCGAGTTTTGTGGCCCAAACTCGGAAACCATCCGCACCCAGGTTTTGAGGCCCAAACCTGGAAACCATCCACTCTGTGGTTTTTCTGTGGGTCAACCACCAAACCGATGCCGTAGAGGGATGCACCACCCGTGCACCCCGTCCACCCGCAAGTCTTCACTTATCGCTGTCCCAGGCTGTCAGCCACCACGGCTGATCCTCAGGCCACCGGTCCGTCAGTCCAAGCCTCACGTCCGCCCTTCACCACTCCCGGTCCATCAGCACGGCACGTCTCTACTTGACCTTCACCTTGCCTTCGATCACCATCTCTGAGCTCGACACCTGCACAACACAAGCCAAAGAACATACGCATCATAGCAGTTGACAATCACTCATCATCTCAAGATCCGGCATACACCCATGTATCCACATGAGATAATGGTAGTATACCTTTGCGCTAGTTCACCGCCCTTAACCCGGTGCTCTAGTCAGTTCCACCGGATGTCGGATTAGAGTAGTGAGATGTAGTGTAGACGTGGTGTCTAGACTATATGCTTGTCTATGTCTGCGGCTTACTCCACTGTTTATTTGTGGTACCTAGTAGGGGTGACAGTCTATCTAGGCTTTGAATCCACCACGTGTGGGCAAGTTATTAAAACATAGGTCTTCTTGTGCTAGGCGGCTTAGCACCCTTCTCATCCCTTTGTGTTGCTAAGTGGCTTAGTGACCCGAAGTGCAATTGTATAAGAACATTGATCTTGCTAAGTTAGAACCATGCAAGTAGAGATAGCTCTCTGGAAAACTTAGGCTCACTCGTTGTTCTCCTCGCTCGCTAGACTATTCTTTTATCTTTGTGACCTCTCATGTGCGTGTCATTGGTCTTATCATATATATCACTTACCCCCACTCTGGTTTAGTTGGTGTATTAGTTAGTGGATACATGATAGTTAGTTGTCACATTCTTTAACCATTGCTTCCCTGTGGATAAATATGATACCCTGGAATACTCCCAGGTGAAATGCTACAACAGTATGTTCTATGCGCTTGCGGAATTATCCAATAGACATAAGGAAATACCAACAAACATTTCTAGCGCCGTTGTTGGGGATAGATTCAAACTCTATTCTCAGTAGCGACGCTAAGAAGTGTCAACAGTCCTTATCTGACGAAAGAAAGTGAATTTAAAATTAACTCTATTGGCGGTCGAAAGCGGTTGAACAGGGCCTTTGATGCAATGGGTGTTAATTACAGGGAGCGGCCCCTCCCCGAAGATGACAATAATGACGCTACCTTCGCGAAAGGCAAACAAGTTCAATCCGGGCGTGACCGCATGAAAGTTGTGCAAAAACGCAAATCTTCGGAGCCTAAAGACGTGCGAATATGTCGATTGATTGCCAAGCCTATGAACAGAAGCTGCGGAAGGGTCTTGGAATCTGTTCCCGACGTTGGTCCTTTTGATCGCGCTGAGGTAGAACAAATTTGCGCTTGGGGTTTTTTTTATCTTCTATTTTTTCGTATTTTGCTTTTCGCTCGCTATGAAGACTTCTTCTATTTGACTTTGTAGCATGTCTTTCGATTTTACAAAAACTTGAAACTTTTGCACTTTCATTGACTTACACAATTTTAGCTTTAAGTTTTTTTTGGTTTGTGCAGGGTTCATCGCACTCTGCAAAGCCTGGCCTCGCGCAAGACTGCCAAATCCTTTTTTTTGATGAGGACATGTCTGTTTTCGACATGCCTACACTTGCGAAAGCGGGTGTACGAAAACCGCATTGCCTTTAAAATGAGCGTGCCCCAAAACATTCTCGTAACATTGTTTCGGACGCTCCCATTCGCCAAGCGGAGAAAACCCAAGGCAAAAAGGCAGTTGAGAAAGGTAAGTCTAGGTTCTACCATGAGTCCATTCGCTTGACACAAGCAATGGTTGATGGTCAGCTGTTGGGCCATGGTCGGCTTGTACTTGGATCCCAACCAGGAGATTATGAAAACCCTGGCTTTTACACTGAGCTAAGTTCATTGAGCGAAATGGATGAGGCAAGAGAGGAGTCTTATAGGATTGCTCGTTCTTTGGGTGCAGCTTCGGAAGCTCAACTTGCGTGCCATTTTGACTGTCGCCAGGTGGGTATTCTCCCCGGCGAGGAAAGCAAAACTTTGAAGTTTGTAGAGTTCGCGGATAAGGCCTTTGTGGCCCCTGAAGTGGAGCGCGACCTGCTGAATGTTGAAAGCCGTCATATTGGGGATGCACTTTCGTTTCATTTGGCGAGCGTAAGTATCTCGACACTGACTTTAATCTTATATTCGATTGTCTCCGCATATATTGACGCTTTCGCTTTTGATGACAGGCGATGCTACTTGCGCGAAGCCACAACCATCATAGCGACTTGTTTGGTCGTCAGACGGATACAGAGCGACGTGAAAAGGACCGTCGGCTAAAGGAGCTGGAGGAAGAAAATGAAACCCTTAAGAAGAAGGCGGAACAAGAGAAAACCTTGCGCTGCGCCGCCCAGCGTGAGGCTGATAAACTCAAGAAAGAGTTACCGGAACTGAAAACCGCCCGGCGCGAAGAACAGACCAAGGCTTTGACTACCTTGTCCGAGTGGGCCGAGCGAAAGCACTGCCGATGCTTCACTCGGATGGCTCTGCGCAGAGTTTGACGTGCTGGAAGGACACGTGCCCCTTTCGCGCGATTACGCCGCTGTGGCCGGTATCAAAGCTATCGGCCACAACCTTCTCAACGCCGGCTGCACCCATATATCCGGATTGGTTGTGAAGGACGTCAACTCGTATTGGCGAACTCCGGACGAGGCGAAAACCTTAGGGAAAATGTTTTTTGAAGATTTTTGGCTACCAGGTGGCAACGACATGGCCTTACTGCAGTCTGCTGTGGGGCGCGACCAGGTTGGTGATCTCAGATTTTAAGCTTGATTTAAATTTTATGCTTTTGCGCTCTTAACACTTATTTGATCATTCGTAGACTCGTGAGGAAAGAGCGCACATAAAATCAACATTCGCCGCATACATATCTGAGCATCGAAGGCGCGAAGCCGAAAAGGAGAACGAGAACGCTCCTGCTGCGTCTCCAGGGGATCATCCTGAAAGCTCCACAGCAGGTGCAGCGCGGGAGGATGGCAATGACCGTGACGGGGTAGCATAAGTTTTTGCGAAATGAAGGGCTTTTGTAATTCGAGGTGGAACGAATGTTGAAAACTTGTCACTTTTGGTTTATTAAATTAAGATGTTGTATTGAAACAGGTTTCAGATGCGGGAACTATGGAGGTTCTCGACATCTGCCCTTTAATGATTAAATTTGGTAATCTGTGTGTTGGCGGCGATTTATGGCAAAGCTATCGCGTAAAGTTTCCCATGGTGAAACTTTCTTTGTATTTAAACAAGTGAAGAAAAATTCGGTTGACTGAGGACAAGCTTCAAAATTTCTATAATACCTTCGACTCTCAACAACTGGAAGAACGGCGGAAACGACGTATGGCTTCCCGACCTCCGCCAGCTACCCCAAAAAACCAACGGTGAAGGCGGAGCCGGAAGACTGTACGTTTTCACCTGACAACCGTAGATATAGTATTTTTCTCGGTCCTAAAGGTGGTTTTTTACTTTCGCCTATCGAAAGCCATGTAACTCGCTTGATGATAATAAAAAATTCCTTTGATACGATAGTAAAAATACCTTTGATACTTCCTTGTTTTTGCTATCTGTTTCGTCCTTTTCTAACGGGACGACGCTATGAAGGTTTTCAATTTACATACGGCTTTCGGTGCGAGCCCTTCGACGTGACTTTAGAAAAAAACGTCCGCTCCCAAACTTCTTTTCATCAATGGGCGATAAGCATTCGCACGATAGGGCTGTCGATGTGAGTCCTTCGGCGTGACTCGTTAAAACGCCCGCCCCCAAACATCTTTTCGTCGAAGGGCGATAAGCATTCGCGCGATAGAGCTATCGATGCGAGCCCTTTGGTGTGACTCGTTAAAACGCCCGCCCCCAAACTTCGTTTCGTCGAAGGGCGACAAGCATTCGCGTGATAGGGCTGTCGGTGCGAGCCCTTCGGCGTGACTCGTTAAAACCCTCACCCCAAAACTTCTTTTCGTTGACGGGCAGCAAGTATTCATGCGATTGGGCTTTCGGTGCGAGCCCTTCAGCGTGACTCGTTAAAACACCCGCCCCCAAACTTGTTTTCGTCGAAGGGAGACAAGCATTCGCACGATAGGGCTCTCGGTGCGAGCCCTTCAGCGTGACTCGTTAAAACGCTCGCCCCCAAACTTCATTTCATTGAAGGGAGACAAGCATTCACGCGATAGGGCTTTCGGTGCAAGCCCTTTGGCGTGACTCGTTAAAACGCCCGCCCCCAAACTTCTTTTCATCGAAGGGCGACAAGCATTCGTGCAATAGGGATGTCAGTGCGAGCCCTTCGGTGTAACTCATTAAAACGCTCGCCCCCAAACTTCTTTTCGTTGAAGGGCGGCAAGCATTCGCGCGATAGGGCTTTCGGTGTGAGCCCATCAGCATGACTCGTTAAAATGCCCGCCCCCAAACTTCTTTTCGTCGAAGGGCGACAAGCATTCACGTGATAGGGCATTCGGTGCGAGCCCTTCGACGTGACTCATTAAAATGCTCGCCCCCAAACTTCTTTTCGTCGAAGGGCGACAAGCATTCGCGCGATAGAGTTGTCGGTGTGAGCCCTTCGGCGTGACTCGTTAAAACGCTCGCCCCTAAACTTCTCTTCGTCGAAGGGCGCCAAGCATTCACGCGAAGCTTATCAGGTCAATGGATTAATGTAAGAGAATATCTTGTTACACCGTGAAAGTTGTACGCGCACTATCTTGTTATGACGTGAAAGTTGTATGCGCACTATTTAAACAAAGGCTCCACTGCCTCTGGGGGAAAAGCTATCATTGCAGAAACTTTGGTGAAAGCTACTACCTTGTGATTTACAGGTAACTTGTTTCAAAATGCTGCACTTATTGCATTCTCGCAGCATACTTTCTTTTGCCTTAGTTTGATTTTTTCTTTAAGGTTGCCCCTCTGGCACTCGGTGTTTTCGCCTTTGAAACTTGCTTTAAAGATGTTGTTTGCTTACTATCCTGACGCTTCCCATTCGACACTAACACCTTATAGGTGCCTGTCATCTATTACACTCTACTCTGACCGACTTGCTATTCTTAAGAGCCAGACCCTATCCTCTATTTATAGGTTCTTTGAAGTATAAAGGCATTTGCTTCTTTTAAACACAAGGATCTTTTGGTGGTTGAGTCATTGGTACTTGTAAACTTGTTTAGGCGGTTTGTTAGGTTAGCGCATTTAATTTTTGATTGATTACTTGACTTGTTGCCTTCAGTTGGAAGATCGACATGCTAATCGCCCGTGGGCTCTCATCTGTCCTCTCGTTTAGTTGGGAGATCGGGATACATTCGCCCGTAGGCCTTTCTTTCTGCCCTCTCGCTTTGTCGAAGGGTCGGTGTATATTCGCCCGTAGGCCTTACTTTCTGCCCTCTCGTTTTATCGGAGGGTCGGTGTATGTTCGCTCGTAGGCCATTCTTTTCGCCCTCTCGTTTTGTTGGAGGGTTGGTGTATATTCGCTCGTAGGCCTTACTTTCCGCCCTCTCGTTTTGTCGGAGGGTCGGCATATGTTCTCCTGCGGGCCTTTCTTTCCGCCCTCTCGTTTTATCGGAGGGTCGGTGTAAATTCTTCCGCAGGTTTTTCTTTCCGCCCTCTCGTTTTGTAGGAGGATCGATGTATATTTGCCCGCAGGCTTTTCTTTCCGCCCTCTCGTTTTGTCGGAGGGTTGGTGTATATTCGCCCGCAGGCTTTTCTTTCCGCCCTCTCGTTTTGTCGGAGGGTCGGTGTATATTTGCCCGCAGGCTTTTGGAGATTGTCGAGCCATGTTAAAGACAACTTTCGTCTAACAGGCTGACATTCTCGAGTGTGATATTATTTTTGACGAATATCTCAGCCGAATGTCTAGTTGATTTCATCGTTAAAATGCGCAGACAAAATATGGGGAAATATCAGATGTCTTAACATAATCAAAGTTACATTTAGCTGCCTCATTAAAAAGCCTCGCACCCCGTTGAAGGGCTTCCCTAGCAAGGAAAAAGAGTGCAGCTATCTTTGCTTACAAAAATTTTAAAAATGAAAAAATACATCAAAATGAAAGGAATTCTAAGGATAGAAGCAACACAGATTGCTTGCATTCTAGGTGTGAGTCATTACTTCTCCCTTTTGGTTCAACAACTGAAATACTTTGGGTGTTGCCATGCTTGCGACGATGAAAGGGCTATACCATTGCGACTCTAACTTACCTCGCTTATATTGGTGCCAGACGATAACCATATCGCCAGGTTTGATGTCCTTCCGAATCAATTTTTTGTCTCTGTCATATTTTGCTTCTACATGATATTTCTCGAGATTGTCGACCGCTTGCAATCTTATCTCTTAATTGGTATCCAACTCGGCGTGCCTTTGTTCTTGAGTTGCTGCCAACATTTCAGTTTGAAAAGACCCCAACTTCACTTCCTCCAAAGTGACTGCCTCCTCACCGTATAGCAGGCGGAAAGGGGTAAAGCCGGTAGCCCTCGAGCGAGAGATGTTGTGCCCCATAACGCTGAAGTTAATGCATTCGCCCATTTTCCTTTCGGAGCATCAAACAAGGTTTTCGATATTGCTGAGAAAATCAAGCCATTTGCCCTTTCGACAGCCCCATTAGCCTGCGGATAGTTCACAGACGTGAAGTTGAGCTTGATCTTGATTTCGTCGCAGAAACTTCTGAATTCGGCACAGTCAAACTGCTCTTCGTTATCACAAGTGATGAAAGATGGTATACCGAAATGGCAGATCACCCTTTGCCAAACAAATTTGGTTATGGAAGTTGAAGTTATGCTTGCCAAAGCCTTTGCCTCTATCCACATGGTGAAGTACTCAAGAGCGACTACTGCGAAGCGCAGATTTCCAGGAGCCGGTGGTAGCGGCCCAACTATATCAATGCCCCATCTTTGCAAAGGCCAGTTGGAACCACCGGTGAGGTTTCACTTGCAAGCGCTTTTTGGTTATTAGCGAACATCTGGCAACCCTCTCAATGCTTGACTAACTCTTTGGCATTTGTGGCAGCAGAAGGCCAATAAAATCCTTGTCTCATTGCTCTATGCGCTATTTCATGAGGTCCCCTGAAGGACCGAGATTGTTACCAAAGGTGACCAGAGGGAGGGTGAATGGGAGCCTAAAAATTTCTTTCGAAACTTCGGACTTTGTCCCAACAAATCAACCCCAAAAGCTTCAGACACAAGCATGATGCCCACGACCCTCGGAAAGAGGATGGATGATCCCTAGGATCGCAGTGAGGCACCACCAACAAGAGCAAACCGAAACACGCAAGCACCGAGTCAAGTTCAAACCCAAAAACCTACCCCCGAACGTAGATGGAAGGCTACGTCAGGAATCCTCCAAATACCTATACCAACGGGTGGCAAAGATACCTAGAGAGGTTCCTTGGTGAACTCTAGAAGCAAACGAGAAGTCCGGAAATGAAGCAGAGAAGCCGGGAGAGCAAACGCACTAAAACATACAACACAGCAGGATCCCAGACTGTCCGGACTGCTGGTCCCAGACTGTCCGCGGCTACCCCAGACTGTCCGCAGGATCCTGGCGGACTGTCCGTCGGCCAAATTCCCAAAACAGCAAGGCTGCTGAACCACCCTGGTCGGACTGTCCGCGCCCTTCTATGGCGGACTGTCCGCTGGTCAATCCGAACCAAAAACACCGAGACGCGCAGCTACTGAACCGGCTGGACCCCGACGCCCGGACTGTCCGCGCCTCTAGCGACGGACTGTGCGCGACCTTGCAGAGAGGGCGACTTTGATTGCCTCTCTCCCAAATCTCCTCAAATCTGATCCAAATCAAAATCCCTTGATCCCAAACTTGGAGAAGATGATCACTAGGTAGTTGGAAGACTATCCCTAAGAAATCATCCACTCAAATCAACTCAAACTCCGGGAAATCAAAAGGGAAGGTGTAGGAACGAAAAAGTCGCCAAGAAACTTGAATCGACCTAATCTACTTGTTCGTGAGGATTGAGATGAATTCCTTTGGTGAAAATGTTCTCCTCACATCAAAGAACAAGTTGATTCAAGTGGATTCGAAAAAGTCACAGCGTAGAGGGAGATCGAGTGACGGGAAAATTGAGACAAAAAGCAAAATGCGAAGAATAACTCAAGAACGTGAATTACAATCTCAATTGCCAGCCAAAATTCGTCCCCACGAGGAGACAATGGAAATCCGGTCCCGTTTCCACAAAAACGAAATACACAGAGGTATGATTAACCCGTCTTTGCGGATCTCAGTAGCTACAGCATGGAATGGGAAGCAAGAAACCCTAGAGTCAAAATAGCAATGGCTGAGATGGTTTGGAGGGAGGGGTTGCCTCTCCTAATATAGCCTAATTCAATTATTCCCCTTCTACCCCTACTGCTAATGAGCGAGCAGGCTAACCCTAAGGGTATTCCTGTCCAACTCGGAGTGTAGTTTATCCGACGGCCACGCCCGCACATCCGGTAGCTTTGCCTCGACGTGACCTCACCTGATGCCGCCACGTGCCGCCACTCGCCGTCCGTCCTTTTCCTGGACCTCCCCCCCAGTTTTGATGCTGAAACCGGGAAACCAGTCCTCAGGCTGACTTTTGTGGCCCAAACTCAGAAACCCGCCATCGCCCAGGTTTTGTGGCCCAAACCTGGAAACCGTCCTCAGCTCGAGTTTTGAGGCCCAAACTCCGAAATTTGCCAGCACCCAGGTTTTGAGGCCCAAACCTGGAAACCATCCACCCGGTGGTTTTTCTGGGGCTCTACCACCAAACCGAAGCCGTAGAGGGATGCACCGCCCGTGCACCCCGTCCACCCACAAGTCTTCACTTGTCGTTGTCCCAGGCTGTCAGCCACCACAGCAGATCCTCAGGCCACCGGTCCGTCAGTCCAAGCCTCACATCTGTCCTTCACCGCTCCGGGTCCATTGGCACGTCACTGTTGACACGAAAATTTGGATGAAGCGCCAACACACTCGAACACGGTCCTCAGAGGGCGTACGGAGCAGAGTCTTGACCTCCTGGACCTTCAAAAGGTGGCGGTGCCAAATCTAGGTGAGAGCGACCTCGGACGTGCTAGTCAATTTGACCTGTAATTGACAAGGAGAAGAAAAGGTTGTCAAATTGTGGAACCTGCCGGTTTGGTGCCAGACAGTTCCAAATTATGCAGCTCTGATATAGCCATTTGTTTATAGGACATTGACTACAAAGTCAACTCCCAAAAGATTGTGTGAAAGCATTTGATAAAGATATAAAGCAAAACGGCTATAATATGTGTAAAGAAATATTTAGAACAGGAAAACAACCGATAAGCTTAAACATGTTAAAAGAATAAAGATCTATATGCACGTTTAAATGGCATGAAACCAATGAATCGACTAATTGCATATGTAGTTCTATTTGTTAACAGTGGAATGTTTCCATGCAGCCATAATAACAAATAGATCGATAAAATAACTTGAACATCAACAGTGGGGTGTCTCCATACAGCCATAGTGATGACCAAGCTAGATCACGTTCAAAGCAACAAGCAGATCCATCGATCTCAAACCGTTTAAAAATACCCATTATGAATAAAGCATAACCGGATCGGCTATTTTAGCCGATACAGGGTCCATGAAGCACGAACAAGATCTACCCATTAAAACCACGATCCGATTTAAGATCGAACAAATCTAATCTATCATGTATATCAGTGGGGTTCGGGAATACAGCCATAATAAACACGCTAGATCAAATCTATCCTTTCTTAGATCAAACCACGATTCTATCGGATATCACGAACGCACAACCCGCAAGAACAAAACTAAGATTGATGAAAGGCTTAGATCGGCTATTTCCTTTGGTGTGAGCGTGCAAAGTCTTCGGGTAGCCGAAACTAAACAACTTTTAAGCTTAAGCTACTTTGTCAATCTTGATTGGGCAAAGATGTGTTTAAATCTTAAGGAAAAAATATTGAAATATAAACAACATCAATAACTTGATGAATCTATTAGCTTGCCAAAGCCAATAGAGCTGATAACTAGTCAAGATCGACTAAAGCAAGAGATTGAACAGTCAAGACAGTCTTACAAAAGGCGAACTTAAACCGATAACTACCCATGTCATAGCTTAAAAGGAGTTTGGTCGATGCCAAATACAGCCTTATTGAACAAAGACACGAGCCATTGGTGAAACTTACAAGCAAACCGGAGGTCGGTCTAGCCGATGTAGCCCTGCCTGGTTGAAGGTTCCGCTGAGTTCTACCTTACTCCTACTCTTAGGGTTTTGGCCGATGGCCGATGTGTTGATTGGATTGTTCTTTTTTTTACAAAAATCGGGTTTTTAGCTATTTAAAACCCGGTTGACTCCTGTTCTAACACGACTAGGATACATAAAGATAAAATAAAAACCGACTCGGACTCAAACTCTTCAGCCGAACCAAAAGCTCCTCAAAGTGTGTCAGTCTGGTCCGCATGAACTTTTGGTCGTGTCCGGGTCCAAATAATTCTCTTTTTATTTTTCTGGCCGATTTCTTCATTAACAAATCAGCCGTTTGTGTCTACAAACTAATAATCCTTTCAGTCCAAAATTTGGTGTAAACACATGCCCCCCAATTTTGAGATGAAATTTATTTTATTCCAAAAATTTGAGTCCTTTTCTTCCTTCCTCTCCGGTATTTCAATCGGCCCGAAGATTTTTTCCGAACAATATCTCGATAATCAATGTGAATCGGCTGCTCTTCTCTTCAAAACCATGTTATGATTTAACATCCCACTCGAGCACTCTGCGCACACCGTACGAAACAACATCTTTTCCTCTATCTTTTTAATATAAACTTCTACTTCGTTCCCATCTTTCGTCACACTTAGAGCACATCTCTGTCGCTTCTCGTCCTTTATCCAAAAGAAAACCCTCTTTCCAACACAAAAGCTCCTTTCTTCTTTCTTCGATGGCAGACAAAAACAGCGGCAAGCGTCCAGCGGAGGAAGAAGTGGACTCCTACCGTCGTCCTCAGCGCCGTGCTAGGCATGATGTTTCTCACATCAGTGGATTTGATACTTTATGATTGGCTCTTCAGATCCTGATTTGATTACCTTTATTGTCTTTATTCAGGGTCGACGCAGGTCCTTCCAACGCCGCCACTGCTCTGGGACCTCCTCCTGGGATGGAATCGGTTTCCGAAAACCCTTCCTCCGACAGCTCGGAGTGGACGGCTGCCTGTCATTACCGTCAAATGACGGAAATGCAGAATCTCTATTCCAAGGCCACAATCAGGAATTGCCTGCTGGAGGACCACATCGCCCAGCTCCAGAAGGCGCTGGAAGATGCGGAGGCGAGAGCCTCTCGGGCAACTCAGCAGTGCGCTGAGTCTGATGCACGCGTCGTCGGTAATTCATTCAATTGACGAGACCTTCTTCCAAAAGCCCTTATATTCATCGTCATAATGTATTATCTGGTATGTTTTGCAGACCTGACCGTGCGCTTGGAGACCCTTCAGGAGGCGGGAAATGAAGCGGCCGATTCTGTGAACGCCATCGGTGATAGCGTCGCTGAGAGGGTGACCAACATCCCCGCAAGGGTGCACGAGGTTGCTCTCCATATATGGTATCCGTCATGGTGCCGCCATGGCTCTCGGAGCTGCCCAGGCCTATACTGGCCAAGACCTAGGTGGCCTCGAGATCACTCCAGAGATAGGCCACGCCATGGAAGCTAACTTCGATGGTGTTGATGGAGCGGCTGAGGAGATAGCAGAGTCTACCCCTTCTGTATTCATAGTATATAAAGTCTTCGAGTAGTTCATTAGGATCAAACTACTGGATAAGAAATCTACTCATGAATATAATGAAGTCTCTGTTCCCCTATGATTTCTCTGTGATAAAGTCCATTGAAGTCCTTTAAATTCATATTTTTGTGCTGAAGGCGATGCCTCACTTGCATCGGCTATACACTACTGAAGGCGATATTACATATCGGCTATCTTCTCTTTTTAGCCTTAAGGCGATATAATCATATCAGCTATTGATCGAATTGATTAATCATAGTAAATCCACCCAGATACTAGGATAATATTTCTTAAAATACTTCCCATTAACTGCTCTGAACTACTCAACACCCTCTAAAGTCTCATAGAAATAAGCATTGCTAGGAGCACATCTGGTAATCTGATAGGGTCCTTCCCAATTTGGTGACCATTTACCGTACTTGCTATCCTTAGTTCCAATAGGTAAAATGACTTTCCAAACCAATTCCCCTTCACTAAACTTTTTCTCCCTGACCTTTCGATCATAATACTTAGCCACTCTCAACTTTTGAGCTCTAATATTTTCAAGAGCCTTTAGCCGATGAAAATTTAAATCATCAAGGTTGTTCATCATGAGATGTTTATACTCATCGGCTTTCAAATTATTCTATTGTGATACTCTTCTGGACCCTATATTGATTTCCCAAGGCAATACAGCTTCGTGGCCGTAGACCAACTCATATGGTGAACACTTAGTCGCACCATGACAAGCCATTCTATAGGACCACCAGGTTTCACTGAGTATCGAATGCCACTTCTTCGGATTTTCCATGATCTTTTTCTTAATAATTTTAATCAAGATCTGGTTAGAAGCTTCAGCTTGTCCATTAGCTTGGGCATAATATGGAGATGAATTAATCAACTTGAAACCTGTGCTGGTAGCAAAATCCTCAAACTCTTTTGACGTAAACATCTTTCCTTGATCTGTGGTAATGGTTTGAGGAAGACCAAACCTGTAGATGATATGTTCCTTGATAAACTCAATCACAGTAGCCGATGAAGCCTCCTTTAAAGGAATAGCTTCAACCCACATGGTGAAATAGTCTGTTGCTACCAACACAAATTTGTGCCCTTTGCTAGATGCCGAGAATATCTGGCCAATCAGATCTATTCCCCATCCTCTAAATGGCCATGGCTTTGTAATTGGATTCATAGCTGATGCCGGAGATTTCTGAACATTACTGAACCTTTGACATTCTTGACTTCCTTTATAGTACTTAAAACAATCTTCCAATATGGTTGGCCAAAAATATCCTGCTCTCCTGATCATCCATTTCATTTTATGAGTAGACTGATGTGCACCACAAACTCCCTCATGGATCTCTCCCATCAGGACCTTGGCCTCCTCTTGATTGATACATTTAAGGAGTACACCATCGATTGTCTTGTGATAAAGCTGGTCATCAAGAAGGACAAACTTCGTAGCTTTATACCTCAACTTTCGGGACATCTGTCGTGATGGGTCCTTTAAGTATTCAATAATTTCAATCCTCTAGTCATCATCATCATTAATCTCATCGGCTAATATCTCAGCGACTTGCCGATACCCGGAAGCACTTTGAGCTAAACGATTAGCCTCTTGATTCTGACATCTAGGAATATGTTTTATAACAACAGAAGAGAAAGAATCAAGTAATTGAAGACACTTCTCATAATGTTTCCTCAAAATGTCATCTTCGCATTTATATAGGCCGAGCAGTTCAATAACCACTAATTGGGAATCACCAAAAATCTCGATAGCCTCGGCCCTTACCTCAAACAAAAGCTGAAGTCCCTTGAGGAGTGCTTCATACTCAGCTTGATTATTAGTAGAGGTTGGATCAATTGAAAAGGCATATTCAAAATTTCTACCCTGAGGAGAAACAAGAACAATACCAATACCCCCACCTTGCTTGCAATTAGAACCATCAAAGAACAAGGCCCATGGGGTAAAATCCAAAGTCTTAATTTCCTATTCGTGATGATGAGTAATAAAATCAGCTATTACCTGACCTTTGGCTGCCTTAGCCGATTCATACTTTAAATCAAATTATGATAATGCAAGAATCCATTTGTCAATCCTCCCATTTAGAATATGCATAGGTAACATGTGCTTTATCACGTCAAACTTTGACACCACCGTGCACTCAAAGGACAGTAGATAATGTCGAAGTTTGGTGCATGAAAAGTACAAACACAAGCATAACTTCTCAACAGGAGAATATCTTGTTTCTAGATCAAGTAACCTCCTACTGAGATAGAATACAACTCTTTCTTTCCCTTCAAATTCTTGCATTAAAGCCGATCCAATTGTATGATCATCAGCCGAAACATATAGTTTAAAAGGCTTATCTCTTTGAGGAGGAATCAAAACTGGTGGAGACTTCATATATTCTTTGATCTCATCAAATGCTTTCTGTTGCTCACTTCCCCACTTAAATTCTTGGTCATCTTTTAATTTCAAGAACATCGAGAACAGCAGAATCCTAGCTGACAAATTTGAAACAAACCTCCTGATAAAATTGATTTTGCCAATTAAAGGATGTAACTGGGTTTTTGTAATCGGTGGTACTGCTTTATCAATTGCGTCATAGCTTTTCTGACCGATTTTGATCCCTTTTTCATGTACCATAAACCCCAAAAATTGTTCAGCTGACACTCCGAATGCACACTTGTGGGGATTCATTCTTAATCCATGTTTTCTTGCGCATTCTAGAGTATCTCTGAGATCTTTAAGATGTTGTTGATAATCCTTGGACTTTTCAACCACATCATCAATGTTGATTTCTACAATCTTGCCGATCAACTCATGAAAGATATAATTCATAGCCCATTGATAAGTCGCACCAGCATTTTTAAGCCCAAAGGTCATAACTACCCACTCATATAATCCTATAGCACCCGGACATCTGAATGCAGTTTTATGTATATCTTCTTCTCCCATAAAGATTTGATTATAACCAGCATTGCCATCCATAAAACTCATTACATTATGCCCTGCCGCTGCACCAACCAACTTGTCTGCTACTGGCATCGGGTAGCCATTCATTGGAGTAGCTTTATTCAAATCCCTGAAATCAATGCAAACTCTCATTTTCCCATTCTTTTTATACACAGGGACTACACTAGCTATCCACTCGGCATATCTACATTGTCAAATGAAATTAGCTTCATAAAGCCGAGTGATTTCTGTTTTTACGTCTGCCATAACTTCTGCTCTAATTCTCCTCTGGGCTTGTTTCACAGGCCGACTCCCATGTTTGATAGGTAGTCGATGCTCAACCAACGATCGATCAAGACCAGGCATCTCAGAATAATCCCAAACAAAACATTATTTATATTCTTTTAACAAAGTAATAAGTTCTTGTCTAAACTTGGGATCTAGCTTAGCACTGATATATGTCAATCTCGGCTTATCACCGTTTCCAATGTCAACTGCCTCTAGTTCATCAGCCGATGTAAAACCTTTACCCATCTTACTTTCATCTTCATTGATTGTACAATCCATTAAATACATTTTTTAAAGCCGACTGCTTGGATCGGCTATTGGCCATCATAGGTGTTTTGAGAAAGCCTTCTTCGTGAAACCACTCCATATTGTCGAAATTCCAAACATCAGGGTCAGAGTAAGCAATGCTAACAGTTGAATTGACTGGTACCACTTCCACAGTGTCGCCGATCCACTAAATCACATTCTGATGCATGGTTGATGGAACACAGCAACTGGCGTGGTTCCAATCTCTTCCAAGAAGCACACTATATGATCCTTTTGCATCGACTACGAAGAAAATAGTCGGCAAACTTTTGCTGCCAACTGTTAATTTGACACATACAACACCTTTAGTAGTCGATACGTGGCCAACAAAGTCTGTTAACCTCATATCGGTCTGGGTTAAGTCTTCTGCAATCTTTCCGAGCTTTCTGAAGTTAGCATGTGGCATCAAATTAACAGCTGCACGTCCATCAACTAATATTCTGCTCAGAGGCCTTCCATCGACAAACCCTTTCAAATGTAAAGCTTTTAAATGTGAATGCTTTTCGGGCTTCTGAAATGTGGCCCCTTCTGCCTGATAGATCCACTGAGCAATTGCTTCTTCATCATTAGACTCTTCTTCATGGTCAAAGGACCTAAATTCAGGAGGCGACTTGAACAAAGCAGATATATTAGCCGATGATTCCCCCTTATCGTCTACTTGCTTTACCTGCCGGACTTTGGGTCTCTTTTTCTGAACCTCATCGTTCCTTAGTCTCTGAACCCGTCATTTCTGGCTCTTAGTCAAGCCACCTGGACATCATTGCCCTTCTTGCCAAGGATGATCTTGATCGGCTAATCTTGCTCCAAGCCGATCATGAACACTTTCATTTTTTATGCGCCGATTTGTTTTTTCAAATCTTAATCTTTCATGCACAAATCGGCGGTTGTCTCTTGACTGCCTATAATCCCAATACTGCTCACTGCATTCCGGGCAATTATGAAGAATAGGAAGCTTTAAGCCTTCATTCCAACAATGTCTGAAGAAAGGGCAATCCCAATGATTCTTTTCTTCATCCCTGATACGCCTTTCTTCTTCATGAGACCTTCTGTACTCCTCCTCTTGAAGCCACTCTTGATATTCTTGTTCATCTCTTTCTCTTTGTATCTGATTTCTTTCCTTCTGACGTTGCCACTTGTTTAATAAGATCCTGATAGTTGGACATCTCCTTGCTCCACCAACCCTTACACACCGCCACAGAATGGTGTTGTAGAAAGGAAGAATCGGACCCTTGTTGAGATGGCCAGGACGATGCTCGATGAGCATAGGACTACTAGGCGGTATTGGGCCGAAGCTATGAACACTGCATGCTATATTTCCAATCGCATTTTTCTCCGAGCTTTCTTGAAGAAGACATCTTATGAGTTGCGTTTTGGAAGGCAGCCCAAAGTGAGTTATTTTAGAGTGTTTGGTTGCCATTGTTTTATACTCAAGAAAGGCAACTTGGACAAGTTTGAGTCTCGTTCTTCTGACGGTATATTTTTGGGTTATGGTAATCATACTCGTGCATATCATGTACTTAACATGGATACTAACCGAGTCGTGGAGACATCTGATGTCACCTTCGACGATACCATGCATTGCCCTTCTTCTAGATTTGAGCGTGCAGGTGATCATGAGGTTGGCGAACCTCTTTTTGATGATGAGGACGAGGGTGCTGAGGGGATGGATGATCCAGCACAACCTCGACCTGTTGTGCCGCTAGGATCAGCTTCTACTACGACAACTCACGGCCCCAACTCCTCTTCGTCGACTACTTGGGGGCCGTGGGATCCACCACCTCGGGCTGTACCATTTGTACCCGAGGAGGAGCCAGCTGCTGTTGAGGGGGAGGTTTCATCAGCTCGGGAGGCGCCACGACACATCCAGCGCCAACACCCTCCTCAACAGATGATCGGGTTAGCATCAACGAACGTGTCACTCGGTCAAGTCACAACAAACTCTCACTTTGCTCACTTTGCTTGTGTTGCTGATTTTGAACCCCGAGATGTTGGACACGCTTTATCTGATCAGCTTGGGTTAATGCCATGCATGAGGAGTTAGAAAATTTTGAGAGAAAATCGGGTTTGGGTTTTGGTTCCACCTCCTCCTGAGTGTCACCCTATTGGTACAAATGGGTTTTGAAAAACAAACAAGGAGAGGATGGCCACATTGTGAGAAATAAGGCCAGACTTGTAGCCCAGGGGTATAGTCAGAAGGAGAGGATAGACTATGACGAGAACGTTTGCTCTGTAGCTCGTTTGGAGGCAATTAGGATACTCTTGGCTTTTGCTGCATCCAAAGGGTTTAAACTTTTTCAAATGGATTGTCAAGAGTGCCTTCTTAAATGGCTACATAGAAGAAAAGGTGTATGTGAAACAACCCCCCGGTTTCGAAAATCCCAAGTTTCCAACCATGTTTTTAAACATCTGAAAGCGTTGTATGGTTTGAAACAACCCTAGAGCCTCGTATGATAGGTTGAAAACTTTTTTACTTGCTAAGGGTTTTAAAATGGGTGGTGGATAAAACACTTTTTCTCCTCAAGCAAGGCAATGACACTCTCTGGTCCAGATTTACATGGATGATATCATTTTCGGTGGTTCTTCTCACGCTTTGGTTGCCAAGTTTGCAGATCTTATGAGCAGGGAGTTTGAGATGAGCATGATGGGCTAGTTGACATTCTTCCTCGGGTTGCAAATCAAGCAATCTCGAGAAGGAACGTTTGTGCACCAGGGCAAGTACACCAAGGACATTCTGAAGAAGTTCGATATGGGTGAGGCCAAGCCTCTTCCCACACCCATTTCGACCACGACAGCCCTGGATGCGGACGAGGATGGAGAAGTTGTGGACCAGAAGGAGTACCGAAGCATGATCGGGTCGCTGCTGTACTGACGGCGACACGCCCGGACATTCAGTTCGCGGTGTGTCTTTGCGCACGCTTTCAGGCGTCGCCGCGCACCTCTCAACGTCAGGCGGTCAAGCGCATTATGAGGTACCTTCGTTTCGCTCCAGAGTTTGGGATTTGGTATTCTGCTTCGTCCACCCTCTCCCTTTGCGGTTATTCTGATGCCGATTTTGCTGGTTGCCGACTTGATCGCAAGTCCACTTCTGGGACGTGTTAGTTTATTGGCTCTTCTCTTGTATCTTGGTCTTCTCGCAAGCAGTCTAGTGTCGCCCAGTCTACCACAGAGGCTGAGTGTATGTTGCTGCGGCTAGCTGCTGTTCCCAGTTGCTTTGGATGATGGCCACTTTGAATGATTTTGGTCTGAGTTTTTCTCGAGTTCCTTTGCCTTGTGACAGCACGAGTGCTATTAGCGTTGCTAAGAACCCCGTCCTGCATTCTAAGACCAAACACATTGATGTGCGCTTTGAAGGACCGGAAGTGCTACCAGAAAGCGACCAGAGGGGGGGGGGGTGAATGGGAGCTTCAAATTTCTTTTCAGAAACTTGTTGCCACTGTCCCGAGAATCAACCCCAAGAGCAAACCCTAGAGCCTGCAAGTGTCCATGACCCTAGATGTAGGGTGGATGCTTCCAAGAAGCACAGCGAGACACTAAACAACTCTAGAAACCAACGCAAAAGCCGGAAATCAAAAACCGACAACCGACGAACGAACTACGAACGAAACAGCGCAGAAACACCTACATCGGAAGCTGGCAGCGTCCGATGTCAGAGCATCGGAAGCTTGCGATGCAAAATCAACAAGTCTGGGACTTACTGGACTGGCATCGGATGCTGGCTCAGTGAAGCCCTAGCGTCCGATGCTAGACCCCCGGCGCGTCCGATGGCAACGGATGCTCCGATGGTCAGCGTCCGATGCTCCTTTGAAATCACTGTCAGATGACACGTGGCATCGGACGCATCCGCTAGTATGAACCAGCTTCCGATGGTCCCGATACAAGCATCCGATGCTCCCAGAACAGTGCTGTTCTTCCGCGAAAATCACTCGATCTCCTCCGAATGAAAAGCACTAAGGCTTAGACTTGGTATGAGGAGTCCAAGGAGGTTAGTGAGCTATCCCAAGAGTATCATGGCTCGAACCTAACTCCAAATCGGTGAATAGGAAGAATTCGGGGCAAAGGGAGCTAAACTCGATCTAGAACGAAAAACAACCGATCAACTAGCTCGTGAGGTTAAAGGTAAATTCCTTCGATGGAAAGATGTACCTCACGATCTAGAACAAGTCAGTTCAAACGAAATCGCAAAAGACGCACTGAGTGAAGAGATCGATCAACGGGAAAATCGTCGAGAAAAGCAACCCGCGAAGAACAAGAACAAAACGCGAATCACAGCCACGAATTTGCAACCGTGTGGCTACCACACGCTACAACAGTGAGATTACGGTCTCACTTCCTCAAAATCTCCAGTACATAGAGGTATGATTCTCTGCGGATCTCAGTAGCTACAACAGGGGTGGGATTGGAGAGCAGGAAAACCTAGAAGCAAAGAGAAAATGACTGAGATGGAATGGGAGGTGGCTGTCTCCCTCGACTTATCCTAATTCTAGTTCCCACTCTATCCCTAACTAATTACAGAGCGAACCAGCTAAACCCTAGGGTTATTCTGGACCAACTCATGGTAGGTGGTGATCCGACGGCACGCCCGCACAACTGGTAGCGTTGCCTCGACGCAACCTCACCGATTGCCGCCACGTGCCGCCACCGCTCTGCGTGTCGTTCCCAGACTTCACCCCTGTTTTGAGGCCCAAACCGGGGAAACCAGCCTTCACGACCAACCCCCGGTTTTGAGGCCCAACGGAAAGGGAAACCAGCCGTCCATCGCCTGAGTTTTGTGGCCCAAACTCAGAAACCCGCAGCGCCCAGGTTTTGAGGCCAAACCTGGAAAACGTCCTCAGCCCGAGTTTTGTGGCCCAAACTCGGAAACCATCAGCGCCCAGGTTTTGAGGCCCAAACATGGAAACCGTCCACTCGGTGGTTTTTTCTGTGGCTCAACCACCAAACCGAGCCGTAGTGGGGATGCACCGCCCGTGCACCCCGTCCACCGACACGTGTCCCCAGGTCTCGACCCAAGCAACACCGTGCCTGCAAGTCTTCGCTCGTTGCTGTCCCAGGCTGTCAGCCACCACAGCTGATCCTCAGGCCACCGTCCCTCAGTCCAAGCCTCACGTCCGCCCTTCGCCACTCTCGGTCCATCGGCACGGCACGTCTCTACTTGACCTTCACCTTGCCTTTGATCACTGTATCCGTGCTCGACACCTGCACAACACAAGCCAAAGAACATGCGCATTATCCCAGTTGACAATCACTCATCACTCAGAGACTCGGCATACACCCATGTATCCGCATTCTCGCCCTTGATGAGTGCATTGTCAACTACCAACACAAATCATAATGGAATAGAGGAAGGAAGGAAGAAGAGGAGAGAACTCAACCAAATGACCCAAAAGCATAACAAAGCCGAAGAAGGTCAAGTGGAAAGAGCAAAACAACTTGGTCCCCAAAGACATGGGCAACGGCTCGACGCAACCAAGCAAAGCAAAGCTAGCCCTCAAGAAGTGGAACAGAAAGGCTCAACACCGCTAGCGAGAAAGCCCGATACCAATTGAAGTACCAATTGAATGTCAAGCCAAAAAGAGCTAGCCCTCAAGAAGAGGCAGAATGGGCTCAACACCGCTAGCGAGAAAGCCCGATGCCAATTGAAGAGCATAAAAGCAAAGGTGCTAGTTCCTCAATAAAGAGGCAAAGGCTCAACACAACTAGCTACCAAAAATGCTCTGAACCAACTGTTACCAGCTTAAAAACTCAGCAGCGAGCAATCTCCCCCTCAAATAGTGCACACAACCACGAAATATCCCCGTAGTTGATCTAATTTCTCCCCCTTAGTTCAACTCGGAAAGCACATGATTTGCAATATTTTCTCCCCCTTAGTTGAAAATGCACTATGAAGAATCTCCCCTCCAAATGCATATGAGTCAAAATGCAAGTTAGCAGCTTCAGGAATATAGTCGATAGAATGAGAAGAAGCTCGACAGAGTGTTGATTCGATGACTCATAAAATGCACAGAATGCTAGCAAAGGCTCTGTTGACGCAAAACGTGACACCTCACGCCAAGCACACAGCAAGCCGAAAAGCTAGCTTCACTCGGGTGCCCGGAATGTGCTGAATCCGGAGACGTGCCAGTCGGTTTGACCTGAAAACCAACAAGGGAGAAAACTGTGAGAATACCTTTGGAACATGCCGGATAAAACCAGACAGTTCCATATGTACGGCTTTGAAAGCCAATCACGACGGCACACAGCTATAGAGCTGTCTGTCAGAGCATGTTTATAAAGTCATTCGGCTAGTATGAGACAGAGTATGTGAAGCATATTAACTACCGAATGCATATGTAAAGAAAGTCATGCTTGAACAAATTAAAGATATTATAAACGGGTAACTTGCAAATATAGATCTATTCAAATAACACATGCATAGGCTAATCCAACTAATCTGCCGCATGTTTAGTCTTCATAAACCGGTCAGGCATAAACTCAAGCAAAGCTAATCCACCGCATGATACCACTTGCTATAAGCCTACACCACTTCTTATAATTAGATTAATCCACCGCATGATACAATCTAATTATAACAAGCTAGAAGCATGCATGTATTTGAACAGATCTATAAAGGCTCATTACTCGTGTAAGCTTAACCAATATCGGCAAACCATCCGAATTGGGGTCCATGAAGAAGGAACAAACAAGCAAGCACGATTAAACTAATCTAAAACCTGCATCTGCCACACGACACCTAGTTTCATCAAAGCCTAACCATGATTGATATGCATGAACCCGCAACATGTAACAATCTAGATTGAAAGTTGATTCAGCCATCATGATCTTATGATTAAAAAAGAGCACAGGCAAACTCGTGCGACGAGGCCGAACAAAGATCAATCTAGATTGGGCAAAAGAGTGTTACAAGAATTAAATAAATAAAACATATAACACATGATAACTTAATGAATCTATTGGATCTGCCAAATCTAAAAGAGCCGATAACTATTTTTACTCATGACTTAATCCGCCGCACAATACAAGGCATAAGCAAAAACTTCCCGTCATAAGCTTAAATCCGCCGCACGATACTAAGCTTAACATACGATACTACTTGCATCATATCTAAATCCACCGCATGATACTAGACATGATGGCAAGGTTGCCGGTACTTACGGAGGTCGACGGATCGATGATTCCTCTCGAAGAACTCGATGACACGACTAAGGACTCGAAGGTGGCACGGGGCCGGTTTGTATTGATCTGGTTGTGAACAATTTTACAATGGTCGAGGGTTTTATTTATACCCTGGACGAAACATGAGTCCTAGACGATTACGATTTACATAATAAAATATGGAAAGACACAAATCCTACTTCCTAATCCTCTTGGCGTCTTCCATTGTCACGTGTTCTCGTGCAAGCCGGCTTTGCTTGCAACACCCATCTCCCGAATGGAACCACCGCCTTGTAAAATAGCCGACCGCACAAGCATGCACCGAAACCCTGAGGACCAAATAGCCATCTGACCGCTTGCCGAATCCTTTCTTCTCTGCTGGCTGGGTCCACCTGTCATATTCTTGTGCATGCAAAAATCTGGTGTCAACACATGCCCCCTAATTTGGGATAAATATTTATTCCAAAATTCCTTTTTCCTTGTGCACTGACGTGGAACCTCCGGAAGTATCCACCTTCGCACGCCTTAATTGCTGTGGTTGCCGACTCATCTCCCGATGTGCCTCTAGGATTCTTTAAAGTCCCCCTTTCACTTTTATTTCGGCTTGTGCTTTCTGAACTCCCTTGCTTCGTTTCCAAACTAGAAACCCTCTTTTCTCCTGTTACCCCCAATCAACTAGAAGATGTCTTCTGAGGCGAGCCGCCATAGCTCCGAGTTTGGAGCTTCCAGCACCTCAAAGAGGAGGTTTGTCCTTCATCGTTTTCGTCCCGAAAATGAAGCAGCCGCCCTCACACTGTTGCTCTTGTTCTTAGGAGGACCGGTGGTGATGATCTTCCCGAGGACCTGTCCCAGAAGATTGTAGATCTTCAATTCGATTTGGAAAGGAAGGATCGGGAAATTACCCGAATTTCTAAAGAACATAATATCGCTCGGGAATGGGCCGTCGGTAAGCATTCTTTCACTATTACTTTTCTCACTTTCTCCCTCTATTTCTACCGATTCTTCCCCCTTTTTAGCTCTGGAGGCTAAGCTTCATTCTCTCGAAGCTGCTATTGCTGATCTCGCTTTACGGCCAATGCACCCGGCACGACGGCCCTGAGGCGGGTGAACGAAGTCACCCGAATCATCCCTGAAATCTCCAGAGCTGGCATGGGATACGGCGTGGCGCTTGCCTTCAATGCTGTTCGGATCCATTCCGACGCCGACTACCGTAATTTTGATGTCTGTGAGCGAGGACTAGAGTACAGGGTAGCACATTTCGTAGATTATATGAAGGAAGCTGGAACAGATCTGGCTGATTCCTTCGACCATGACCTCCTGATCAGACAGAGGATAGGATGGACGAACTGATTTCTATTGTAAACTTGAACCTTCCTTCTGTAAAATAAGAAGTTCCTTTTGTTCATCCTGTTTGAAATCAATCTGCGATTGATCCTTCGAGATCAATGTGTGCTCTATTTCGTGTACCAGCCACTGATTTTATTTTTACTTCAACGGCGATGTACATTACATCGGCAATCGCTGATAATCATGCTGATTGTCTTTGTCTTGCAAGCAATTGCTGTAATTGATTATTTAGGAGACCAATTTCTCAGTCTTCTCTCAATTTTCCAAACAATGGTAGCACCAGGACAGCATTTCAGAAGACCCTTCTTCCGTTTTCTGCTTCCCTTCTTCGGCGTTAACCGGTAATATGAGTTCCCAAATAATCAGCTAAAATCGAACACTTCACGTAGCAACCATCTTTAGCCAAATTTTATCGGCTCCATGAGTTCCCCAAGTTGGCAAAGACTTGGTCCGACCCAATAACGGCCCATAAACTGTGAAAACCCTACTCCGATGTTTGGTCTTTCAGTATGCAAACCATGGTCCTATAAATATGACCCTACACAAGCTGCCACTCTTGACTTCAGCCAAACAGCTTGACTCACAGAAAACTTCCACTCCTTAGCTTCGGCTCAAAACAGAGAAAAAATCTTCTGCTTATGTTTCCTTCAATGGCAGGCAATGGCGACCACGACAATCATTGCGTTGGAGACGAAATAGGAGGAAGCCAAGCATCGACTCACCGGCGTCATGGGTAAAAATGAACTCCCTGCACCCTTGCGGTAGCTTTCTTGCTTGTCTATCTCTGATCCACTGTCCGTTTCCTCTCCAGAGCAGAATGCTCTCCCAGTCGAGCTTGGGTTCTTCCTCCAGAAACGGTAGCTCCAATGATTTCTTTCAACCCTTTCCCAAGCCACCAGATTCTGAGTTTGATGATTCACTCTAGCAAACCTGTTTGGACACCCCTCGGTTCGAGGAAGAGGATAAAGTCCAGAAGGAACTGGAAGATGTATTCAAGAAGCATGGCATCGAGGAAGTTGAATGGGCAGACCAACGGAAACATTTCTACAGTATCATTACAGGTTAGCAGAATCTCGGTTCTTTTCCTTCTCCCGATTCTGCTTCCACCTAATATACCCCTTTTTTTCTCGTCAGCCTTGTCTGTAGAGAATGACCGCTTGAAAGCAGCAGCAAACAGAGTTGCCCTTAAGGTGAATGCTCGTGGGGATTCAGCTGAAGCTCGTCTTGACGCCGTGGATGGCCGCATAGATCAGGCCGTCATCCAAGGTGTGCACGCCGGGGTTTCCCTTGGCTATCAGCAATGAGTTCTTGGACCAAAGAAGATTACTCCTTTCTACCAGTTGGCTTCGCAAGCGGGGATCCGGATGAATTTGAAGACCTTGAAATCTATGATAATCATGCCGCTGCTATTGCCGAGATTACTGACTCGCAATCCATTGTGAACAAATTATTTCAAGGGTAGTTTGTATTAGGATAAATCTGTGAGTGAAGCTTGTAACACATGAGACTTGTCCCCTCTGAATAATGTCTATCTGCATCTTCGACTATCTCAGTGATTTTTCCAATTGCAACATTCCTTCAGAGAAAATGTTTCCCGAATGCATGACGTCATCTTAGCCGACTAGATCTCGTTTCTGATGTGTCACGTCACTCGGCATCTTATTTACTGCACTTCACCTTTCTCTTCCCCCAATAAACCTACCACTCGAAAAATGCTAGGATCACCGGGTCATGAACACTCTTGTACTAAAGGCGATATAAATAATATCGGCTATAACTTAAACTTCTTGGAACATTTTTTCTGCTAAAGGCGATGTTCCTTCACATCGGCTGTATATAAGTATCCTTGAATCCACTCCAGATACAATTTCCACGCATTCGGCTTTAATAAATAGTGCCGAAGCTTTAGTTCACGAGTGACGCATATATGAACAAAATTCTCTACAGCCGAATACCCTTCTCCGGGTTTAACATTTTCGCCTAAAGCTAGCTGCTACTTATCTTTTCTCTTAAAATAAGGGCCGATCCTGCTGTAAGGCCATCGGCCACCACGTACAACTTGAAATGATCACTAAGTTGAGAAAATGCCTTCATATGCTTTTTAATTTCACCAAGACCTTTCGTTGTACGTCACTTCTCACGAATTCTTGATTTCCTTTGAGCTTCAGTAATGGAGAAATAAACAAAACTTTTAAACACTCGAGACCCAAACTTGGTATATATCGGTCCTATCTCGGCTTCATCATCAATACTTTATTCCTTGTCAGCCGATATGAAACTTGGTCCCAATTCTTCTCCATTACCATCAGCTGGATTATTCAAAAATTACTCTGAGAGCCGATCGTCTGAATCGGCTGTTGGTCCTTGTCGAAAACATTCACAGGACCTACTTCCCAAGCTCTCCCAGAGAAGCACTCGACACCATCATATTCCCAGTAGATGGGCTCCGTATTAGCAACACTCACCGAATCATCAGCATAGACAATTTCGATATCATCTCCGATCCACTGGATAAGGAATTGATGCATAGTTGACGACACACAACAGTTTGCATGTATCCAATCTCTTCCTAATAGCAAACTGTATGCCCCCTTGCCATCAATGACAAAGAAAGTAGTGACCAAGGTTTTAGTTCCGATTGTCAACTCAACATGAACTGCCCCCCGAGTGTCAGAGGAATTACCAGCAAAGTCTCTCAACACCATGTTAGTCTTCAATAAATCTTCACTTGCCATTCCAAGTTTCTGAAGGTGGTATACGGCATGATGTTTATGGCAGCCCCTCCATCAATGAACATCTGGTCAATGGCTTGCCATTAACATAGCCTCTCATATACAATGGCTTCAAGTGTCGATGCTTAGCTGGTTTATCGAATACTGCTCGTTGAGCTAAAACAAGATGAGCCAATAACTCCTGGAATTCATCTTCATCAAAGTCTGAATACCTCGTCTCGGACGTCCTGATCTTCGGGAGCTATAAATTCCGATGGCAGAAAGAAAGTCATGCATGCATCAGCCGAACGATCACCTCCATCCGGCATTCCTTTAGGTCGCCAAACTCGCTTTATCTTGGCGCATGCTTGTTCTAACTCTCTGTTTCTTAGGCGCTGCACCCTTCTCTTCTGGCTCTTTCTCAACCCTGGTGGACACCACTGTCCTCTCTGCCAGACATACTCACGATATTCCTTTCTCCAGTGCGAGCCCAACTGTGATTGGCAAATCCTCTTCCCTACCAATCTTCAGAGTTATTTATTTTTAAACGCCAATCGTCCTCAGGGACTCGTGCCCCAAGCCTTTCATGGACAGAACGGCGGTTGACTCGAGACTGCCTATACTCAGAGTATTGATCACTGCACTCAGGGCAGTTGTCCTTAACAGGCAGCTTCAAGCCTTCGTTCCAACAATACTGGAAGAACGAGCACTCCCAATGAGATTGCTCTTGCTCCTTCATATCTTCTAGTTCCTCTTGGTACATCTCTTCTTCGTACCTTCGTTGTCTTTCCAGGAACTTCTGTTCTTCATAAAATTTCTGCTTCTGGTACCGTTCCTGTTCCCGACGCCATTTATTCAACAGAATACGCGTCGTAACCCTGGGTCTGGAAGCTTCACCCGTCTCAGCTCGGCTATTTTGGAACCGAACCCTCTGCTGAAGCTCTTTATTCGTAATTTGCCGATCAGGGTCAATAGCACCAGCTTCCCTCGCTCTATCAGAGGTTAACACTTTCATTTTGCTCTTACCCCTGAGATCAGCTGCGTTGACCATATTAACAGAGAAGGACACAGTGTTCTGTCCAAAAGGGCTATCATCAACCTTCATCTTTGTTGACGGTCCTTAAACACCTGTTTTACCATCAACATTTGACCCTAAAGTTCACCAAAAAGGCATGAAATGTAGTCAAATAGGTTTCAAACTAACCAAATTCCACATGTCCATAGAATTCTATTTGAATGCAGGATTTGAACCAAATTTGGACATATGGACCACCAGAGGCAAAGCCCACTCAGCAGGGCCCAAATGGGCCTAAGGGGTGGCGCCCGCCACCCCTAGGTGGCGCCCGCCACCTCTAAGTGGCGCCCGCCACTTGGGTTGGCCCAAGTGTCACCCCTGCCACGTCACCGATCCGTGTGACCCCCCAAGGCCAAATCCTGGCCCTTGGTCACTAGGTCAGTGACATCGGATGGCTCAGGGAGGAGTGGCGTGGATCAAGGCTGAATGTCGTTGCTAGGACATGCAACCGACCTCCAAACGCCTTGGAAACCACCTGGTGTGTAACACCTCTGGTGTTAATCTGTAATTAACCTGACATGTCATCATCATTAGTCTTAATCATTCTCTTCATACTTGTGTGTCTCCCTTATGCATGTGCATTTGTCCCTTTTTGTGTGTAGTGTTTCCTTTTCAAAAACCCTAAAAGCCCTCACCTTCCTTTAAGGGCAAAATGGTAATTTCACCTCTGTGTCTAGCTTGGTGTATTTCTTATTCCTTTGATGTCTTGTAGATATGTTGTGTTGACCAAAGATCAAAAAATCAGAATTTGATTTCAAATCCCTTTGCAAAACCTGATTTCCAAACCCTGGATTTTATCCCTTTTTTTTGTAATTCAAAAATTATTCAAAATTGGGGTTGGTCCAAAAGCAAAGTTGTAGGTCTGGCCAAGAGCAACAACTTTGGTATTTACAAATTTTCAAGTTGCAGTGCAAAATTTGAGTTATTTCAAATCTCCAACTTTTGTCCCTTTTCAGTTTTCAAAATTTTGCTTTAACTATCGACTCTGTGCATGAGCATTAAAGCTCGGGGGCCCCGGCCTCCGGCAAGGCCGCCGCGCCGCGCGCGAGCCTCGCCGCCCATGCCGAGCCGGCCGACCCGCGCCCGTGCCGCACGCGGCCAAGCGCTGGCGCTCGCTCTCTCTCTCCGGCCCCTACCTACCGCCTGCCTTCGCCGTTCCCTAACCCTCCATCTTCCCCTCGGCCGCGGACAGCGCGCAGTTGTCGGCCGCCGGCAACCGCCCCGCCGCGCGCAGTCGCCCGACCGCACCGAGCCGCCCTACCGTGCTCCCTACCTTCTTCAATGCCGTCCGAACACTCGCACTCCTCGCCCGGACCCCTCCCTGGCTCCACCCGCGACTATAAGAAGCCGCCGAGTCCGCCATTCCTCCGCCATCGGCGAGCTCCGTGAACCGAGTCTCCAGACCACCCCAGCACCAGCCGAGCCCGCCGCTGCCATCGCCTGGAGCTGCTCCACCTTCCCGAGCAACCAATTTCACCCCTCCGCCCCTCCCCTCGCCGGCGCAGAAGCTTCTTCCTCGACTCCGGCATACGGCCGCGTTTCGGCCGCACGAGAAATTCGCCGCCGTGAGTTTCCCTCCCGTCCCTCCCGACCCCTGCCCTTTGTTCCTCACCTCCGTGCGCTCCTAACCGCTCCTCGGTGATCCCTTTCGGTGGACAGAGCCGCCGGACGTCGTTCGCCGCCAGAGAGCTCCGCCGGAGCACCTCCACCGTCGAACTCCCGTCTCCGACCCCGCACCGCCTCGCCGAGACTACCATCCGACTCACGGTGAGCCCCCGAATCTTTTCCCGCCCTCGGCTTTCCCAGCGCAAGTCCCGAGCAGCCGGACCGCCGTCCGCCTCGCCTGCGATTCGCCCGAACCTCCCAGCTCGAGCACACGTTCACTGTTAACTCGAGCCACACCCTCGAGCACACGTTCACTGTTAACTCGAGCCACACCCTCGAGCACACGTTCACTGTTAACTCGAGCCACACCCTCGAGCAGACGCGCATCTCCGCTTCGCCCGAGCCAGGCCTCGGCAAGCGCACGACCCTCCGCTTCGTCGAGCCCAGCCTCGAGCAAACACACCTCCGCTTCGCCGAGCCCAGCCTCGAGCGAACCTGCGTTTCCCGTTTCGCCCGAGCCTCCGGCCAGGCCTCGGACGGACGAGCGATAGTCTCCGTCTCGCCCGAGCCTTTCCGCCAGGCCTCGAGCGGACGATCGTTTCCGATTCGCCCGAGCCCGTTTCGACCGAGCCCTTGCACAGTGCTCTTTTTTTCTTTTTGAAAAGTTGTGAACAGTGTTCTTATTTCATCTTTTTGTATGATTTTCTGTGTTGCTCTAAAAATTCTGAAAATTTTACAGTTGACTCTTTATACTGTGTAGTATTTTATAAAAATAAGAAACTTGACTTTTCTGCAACAATTAAAAAATGAAAAATCCTCCTTTTATTAATAAATGGATAGTTTTAGATTTTTAGAAAATCATGCTTAACTCCAAAAATTATGAAATTTGTTTTGACATCTAGTTACACCATGATGAACCTATGAGTTTAATTTGGTAAATTTTGGAGCAACTGTACAACACAACCTTTTAAAATAAATTAGGAAAAATAGAAAAGTATTTAGGAATCGTGTTGTATGGTGTGACCTTTCGGATTGTTTGCTGTTCATAGACCCCCACCCGTCTGGTCTATGATGTTGTGATGCCATGCCTTGGTCTATGCTTAGGTTAAGTCAATAATGCTTAAAAGGTTTAACTAATCTTGCCTAAAAGTAAAGATAGGTAACTCTGTGTCTACTCTAGAATAAGTAGTTTTGTCTTGTGCTTTTGTTCATGTCAGCATCCTCATAAGCATACATCATTGCATCCGTGTAGTGACTGAAGGAGAAGGTGTCAAGGTCGAGGCAGCTGCTGACGGACTGACCCCGAGACGACTCCGAGCTCCGACGACTGCCCCGTCGCCCTCGAGCCTGCCCTTTTTGCTCTTCAAGGCAAGCCCCGGTGCATTTAACCCTTCCTTGAATTTATAAAATGATTTCCTTAAATGCTTTTGAGTTAAATTATTGCATTAGGTTATAGGAGTTGTGTGCTATCCTAATTGATGCACTATCCACCTTGACCACTGCTACACCCGATACCTACTTTTCAAAAGTATTTGAAAAATGCTTAGCAATGCTCATTGAATTAGACTTTGCAATAAAAATGCCAATTTCAAAAGTGTGATCACAGAGATGAATTATATCAAGGGTTTTGGTTATACTTCCCGATCGATGACTGCTTGCCTAGCTAGCATGTGGTCATTGTCGAGAAGGGGTTTCCGCGCGTACGGTGCCGTCATGTTGTAGTCCGGGACTCAACAGTTGACACCGACCGGGACAGGGTTTAAAAACCAACAGGACCTGTACTCTGGGTTAGAGTCCCGAGGTGCTTGTCGCTGGCGGAAAAATGTAGGGACCATCCGTATGGGGGCCTGCTGGTCAAGACTTGTAACTATTCACATACTTCGGAAAGCTCTGGCTCCGAGAAATCCTTTATTGGACCGACAACCGCGCACTGGGAGTGGAGAGATGGCGGAAGTAGCATGTACCCACGTGGGTTAGAGTCCCGGATTGGAGTGGTGTACTGTACTTCCGGGTGGCGTAGGACCGGGCCCAATCTTGGAGGAATCGTGGTAGACGAGTTGGCATATGCAAGCTTGGGTGCTACATATGCAGTGTGGATAGGGATCCTCAGCTGAGTATTATTTATCCGGATTAACGTTGCTCCTCGGTTATGGAGACTTGGTCCACTGACTGTCAACGGAGAGTGGTTCTCAACTAGGAATGTTTTGAAATGTAAAATGAATCATGAACGATGAAGAATTGAGGAATACTGAATCTTTCCAAAATAAAATAAGGTTTACAAAAATGCTTTTCTGCAAAATACTTGATCTTGCTTAAGCCTTACCTTGACTACCCTAAGCCTCTCATTCCTGAGTCTTCTCCCTTTTTCTTAGTCGGGTAAGTCTTGTTGAGTACCCCAGTACTCAGGGTTTGTTACCCATGTTGCAGGTGTGTCAGAAACCCGATGTGTCTTGCACCCTGCTGTGTGACCATCGTCCAGGAAGAGGCCGATGAGGCCGAAGAATAGTTGTACACCCTCGGGCTGGGTGATTATAAGTATCTTTGCTGTTCTCCACTATGTTGCCTATGTCTATTCTATTGTCAGAACTTGGTTTGTAATAACTGCACCTTAATTTCTATTTGGAACCCTGTTTTGTAAAACTAATGTTATTTAAGTCTTCCGCTCTTTATTCCGATGTTATTTGTAAAAGTATGCAATGCTGTAACCGAATTGTGAGATGATCCTGCGGACATTGGGCACTGATGTAGCCCGGTGGCGAACAGGTTTTAATCACATGGAACATGGGTTCGGCTGTCAGAGGTTGACAGGGACACGTGGGCCATGAGATTAGGGCGTTCCGTCACAGAGTGGTATCGGAGCATCTCACTTTAACGTTGCAGTGTTTGTTTTTGCGAAAACTTCAAAAGACCTTTTGAGTCCAAACAAACTAAACTTGACTATTCTTGAGTCCAAATTGCTTCTCTCATCTTGTCTCTCTTGTGGCAACACTAGCTAGTGGAACAACATGTTTTAAGCCCTATGTACCTTATTTATTTATTGCATTGCCTTGTTCCGTAGGAACGATTCATGCATCATGTCATAATCACTTAAGTTAACTTCCTCTCTAAGTTCGTTTGGGTAGAATGCCTTTACCTTTTCTTGCTAGCCTTCTGCTCCTCATCCATCTAATCTTGTCCAGACATGGCCCGTATCAAGCTGACTGCCCGCAAGTCGACTGGACCGCATGGTGTGCCACGCCACCAGCTGGCACCACGCGTTGGAGAAGAGACTGCCGAATCTTCCAATGGTCGTCGCTTTCCCCGCCGCACCCGTAAGAACCTGAAGGAGGAAATCAAGAATCTGAAGGCTGAGCTGGAGAACTTGGAGCACGACTTCTACCACTCACGCCTGGAGTTTTATGAGGCACGAGCTTCCCTGGAGCAGGCCAACCGGAACACGATCCGCGCCATCGAGCAGCGTAATGCTACTTGGGATCGCGAGGATGTCACTAGAGCCGAGCTCCACGGACTGCAGCAGTACACAGCTCAGATTGAACAGTTCAATGATATGCTTCATGAGGAAGTACACCAGCTGCACAACCAGCTCCACCCCGTGATTCCACCAGTTGCTGAGGACCCGAAGACGGAGTCGTGGAGGAACCTAAAGGAACCTGCTGAAGATGTCCACGTGAAGATGAAGACGAGGAGGAAGAGCCTGAGCTTATCATCGAGGATGATGATGATGACGAAGAGTTGATCTTCATCGATGACGACTAGACTCCTTATGTCTGTACCATCTGCTTACCTTACAACTTATGACTAGGTTGGGGGCGTTAGTCTGTCTTGCCAAGTCTGGCATGTATCTTTTTCATGTACCTTTTCCCCTTTTTGTCAGTCTGTTGTCATCTTTATCAAGCCAGCTATCTTTGTATCAGTGAAGTTATCAATCAAGTCGTTTCAGAACCTTTGTCCATATATGCTGAGTTCCGAGTTCCTTATACAGATGCCTGTGAACACCCGTACCGGAGCCGGAGGTGCTGGAGATGACCGTCTCCCAAACCCTCCACCTGTACCAGCTACCCTAGCAGATGCCATTGCAGCCTTGGCCGCCGCTGCCAATCTGATGGCTCAGAATCAAGGACAGCAGAATGTTGGTCACCGTGGTCGTCACAACCAAGAGACCACCTATGTGGATTTCACTGAACCCGTCCACCGGTTTTCACCAGAGCCGATGAACCCTCTGAAGCTGATGACTGGCTCCGCACCATGGAGCAGAAGTTTGGTCTCATCCGATGCACTGAAATCCAGAAGCCCGGTTTGCTTCGCAGCAGCTTCGTGGCCAGCAAGCGCTTGGTATGCCAACCTGTTGGCTGCCCAGCCAGAGGGTCATCAGATGACCTGGGAAGAGTTCCGCACGGCTTTCCGTGCACATCACATCCCTTCGGGATTAATGAAGATGAAGCTTGATCAGTTTCTGGCACTGCAGCAGAAGGACTCCACAGTGATGCAGTATGTGGGTCAGTTCAACCATCTTAGCCAGTATGCCTCAGAGTATGTCAACACAGATGAGAAGAAGAGGGATTGTTTCCTTAGAGGTCTGCATCCCAAGATTCGCAGAAGTATGTCCAATAACCTGACCGGTTCATATCATGATGCCGTTGACCGGGCTGTTGCTTTTGAGGAGAGCAACCGTCAGTATCAAGAGGAAAAGAAGAAGAAGAAAGCAGGATCCAGCGGTTTTTCTGGCAGTCACAAGCGCCAGAAGATCATATACCACCCCAGTCACCACCAAAATCGCCTACCTTACCCCAACCAGCAAGTGGTCGTCCGTACCGCGGCCACCACCCATAATGCCAACCAGCAGAGTGCCACACAGCCGAACGCCCCAGGTGTTCGTATCACCAATCCACAAACAGCCTACAACCATCCCTGCTACAACTGCGGCCAACTTGGCCACTGGTCTCGTGAGTGCCCAAAGCCCAAGAGGTATGCTCAGAATGCTCAGAAGGGTCCTGGAGGATCTCAGCAGCAGCAGCACCGTGCCCAGCAGCAGCATGTCCAGAAAGGCAAGATTGTTAAGAAGCACGGGCAAGTCTACTACACCGCTGTTGGCGACATCCCAGAAGGAGAGCCCGTCATGATCGGTAGGTTTCCTGTTGCCAATCACCCTGCAGTTGTGTTGTTTGATTCTGGTGCATCGCATTCCTTCATCAGTCGTACTTTTGTCATCAAGCATGGATATCAATTGAGGATTAAAAGAAAATTTCTGCATATTTTCGCCTGGAGGGCGTATAAGTACTAAGGAAGTGGTTCGCAGTATACCAGTAATGTTGGGGAACATGTATTTCCCACCCATGATAGTGCTACGTGATCAGGAGATAGATGTCATTCTAGGCATGAATTGGATGTGTCAGTATAAGGCCATGATCGACATCTTGAATAGAGTTGTGAGAGTGGATATTCCTAACAGTACCTCCAAACTCCTTCTCCAACTCCCGATGCCTCCAAAACCAGCAGCCACGCAGTTGAATGCCACCTATGTTCAAGAAACCAGAGACATCCCCGTGGTCTGCGAATTCCCTGATGTTTTTCCAGAGGATTTACCTGGTTTGCCTCCTGACCGTGATGTTGAGTTTGCCATAGAGCTAAAGCCGGGACTGCTCCTATATCCCGCAGAGCTTATCGAATGCCTCCCAGAGAGTTGGCAGAACTAAAAATCCAATTACAAGATTTGTTGGACAAGGGTTTCATTCGCCCAAGCTCGTCTCCTTGGGGCTGTCCTGCAATCTTTGTAAAGAAGAAAGACAAGACTCTCAGAATGTGCATTGATTATCGCCCACTCAATGAGGTCACCATCAAAAACAAATATCCCTTGCCTCGTATTGATCTTCTCTTTGACCAGTTAGCTGGAGCCAAAGTATTCTCCAAGATCGATCTCAGATGGCTACCACCAAATAAAGATTCGTCCTGAAGATATTCCTAAAACAGCTTTCACCACCAGATACGGCCTATATGAGTATTTGGTCATGTCCTTCGGTTTGACCAATGCCCTGCTCATTTCATGTACCTCATGAACTCTGTGTTCATGCCAGAGCTTGATAAATTCGTGGTCGTGTTCATTGACGACATTCTTGTCTACTCAAAGACCCCCGAAGAGCATGCCAATCATCTTCGTATCGTTCTATCCCGTCTCAGAGAGCACCAGCTTTATGCCAAGTTCAGTAAATGTGAGTTCTGGTTAGATCAGATACAGTTCCTTGGTCATGTCCTATCCGCTGAAGGTGTGTCAGTTGACCCTGGTAAAGTGGCAGACATTCTGGATTGGAAGCCACCTACCACTGTTCATCAAGTCCGCAGCTTCATGGGAATGGCTGGATATTATCGCCGTTTCATTCCGGATTTCTCCAGAATCGCCAAGCCTATCACCGAGTTAGTAAAGAATCTGTGAAGTTTGTCTGGTCACCAGCCTGTGAGCAAGCCTTTCAAACTCTGAAGAAATTGTTAACCACATCACCTGTGCTAGCCCAGCCGAACATCGAGAAACCCTTTGATGTCTACTGTGATGCATCTGGTACTGGTTTGGGCTGCGTTTTGATGCAAGAAGGTCGAGTGATCGCATATGCCTCCCGACAGCTTAAGCGACATGAAGAGAATTATCCAACTCATGATCTCGAGTTAGCAGCAGTAGTGCATGCCTTGAAGATATGGCGTCATTATCTGTTGGGCAGTACCTGCAATGTGTACACAGATCACAAGAGCCTGAAGTATATCTTCACTCAAGAAGAGTTGAACATGAGGCAGAGAAGATGGCTGAGTTAATCAAGGACTATGATATCGAAGTGCGTTACCATCCAGGTAAGGCGAATGTGGTCGCCGATGCACTCAGTCGCAAGTCGTATTGCAACTGTATGATCATGAAATCCTATGAATCTTCCCTATGTTATGAATTGGAGAAGTTGGGTATTGAAATGGTACCACAAAGAATTCTGGTAATGTCAGATAGAAACCTCTATCAGAGAACAAGTCATTGCTGCACAGAAAGATAACCCTGGAATCAAGCACATCATCGAAAAGGTTCAAGCCGGAAAGACTGATTGTTTCAGGATTGATGATAAGGAGTGGTTTGGTTCAAGAACCGTCTAGTAGTTCCTAAAGTGTCTGAGTTAAGAAAGTTAATCCTTGATGAAGCACACTTGACTAGATTCTCCATCCACCCCGGCAGCAACAAAATGTACCAGGATTTGAAGCAGCAATTCTGGTGGACAAAGATGAAGATTGAAATCGCTCGCATGTCGCTCGTTGCGATACATGTCAGAAAGTCAAGGCTGTGCATATGAAGCCCGGAGGAGAATTGCAGCCTTTATCTGTACCTGCTTGGAAATGGGACGATATCAGTATGGATTTTATCAATGGTCTACCCAAGACATCAAGAGGTTTTGATTCCATATGGGTGATCGTGGATCGTCTCACTAAGCAAGCTCACTTCCTGCCAGTGAAGACCAGTTACACCGTTCCCACATATGCCGCTTTATACAAGAACAACATAGTCAAACTTCACGGCATACCCAAGACCATTATCTCTGATCGTGGTACTCAGTTTGTCGCAAAGTTTTGGAAAGCGTTCCATACCTCACTTGGAACCAAGTTACTGCATAGTACAGCATATCATCCGCAAACAGATGGACAGACTGAACGAGTCAACCAAGTGTTGGAGGACATGTTGAGAGCCTGCGTGCTAACCTTCGCAGATACTTGGGATAATTGTTTGCCCTTGGCAGAATTCTCATATAACAACAGTTACCAAGATAGCATCAAAATGGCACCCTTTGAAGCACTGTACGGCCGCCGTTGTCGTACACCTCTCAGTTGGTCTGAACCTGGAGAAAGAGAATTCTTTGGAGTCGACCTAGTGAAAGATATGGAAGAAAAAGTCAAGCAAATACAAGAGAATATGAAGATTGCACAGTCTCGACAGAAGAGCTATGCTGACAAAAGACGTCGACCTCTGAAGTTTCAAATCGGAGATTATGTGTATCTGAAGGTCTCACCCACCAAAGGAGTCACTCGTTTTGGAGTGAAAGGGAAGTTAGCACCTCGCTATATTGGTCCCTTTGAGATTCTGGATCGCTGTGGCAAGGTAGCTTACAAGCTGAGTTTGCCCGATCATCTTTCAGCAGTTCACAATGTGTTTCACGTCTCCCAACTCAAGAAGTGTCTCCGAGTGCCCGAACATGTGGTTGAAGTTGAAGGCGTTGAGCTAGAACCAGATCTGTCATACTCTGAATATCCAGTTCGTGTATTGGATCACAAGGACCGTGTTACCCGGAGAACTACCACGAGATGGTACAAGATCCAATGGAACCAACACTCTGAAGAAGAAGCCACTTGGGAATCTGAAGACTTCTTAGCAAAGAACTATCCCGACTTTCTCGATACTCTGTAGATGTAAGGTTTTGCCTTTTTCCTTCTTAAGACGTGGAATCTCGGGGCGAGATTTCTTTTAGGGGGGAAGGTTGTAACACCTCTGGTGTTAATCTGTAATTAACCTGACATGTCATCATCATTAGTCTTAATCATTCTCTTCATACTTGTGTGTCTCCCTTATGCATGTGCATTTGTCCCCTTTTGTGTGTAGTGTTTCCCTTTTCAAAAACCCTAAAAGCCCTCACCTTCCTTTAAGGGCAAAATGGTAATTTCACCTCTGTGTCTAGCTTGGTGTATTTCTTATTCCTTTGATGTCTTGTAGATATGTTGTGTTGACCAAGATCAAAAAATCAGAATTTGATTTCAAATCCCTTTGCAAAACCCTGATTTCCAAACCCTGGATTTTTATCCCTTTTTTTTGTAATTCAAAAATTATTCAAAATTTGGGTTGGTCCAAAAAGCAAAGTTGTAGGTCTGGCCAAGAGCAACAACTTTGGTATTTACAAATTTTCAAGTTGCAGTGCAAAATGTTGAGTTATTTCAAACTCCAACTTTTGTCCCTTTTCAGTTTTCAAAATTTTGCTTTAACTATCGACTCTGTGCATGAGCATTAAAGCTCGGGGGCCCCGGCCTCGGCAAGGCCGCCGCGCCGCGCGCGAGCCTCGCCGCCCATGCCGAGCCGGCCGACCCGCGCCCGTGCCGCACGCGGCCAAGCGCTGGCGCTCGCTCTCTCTCTCCGGCCCCTACCTACCGCCTGCCTTCGCCGTTCCCTAACCCTCCATCTTCCCTCGGCCGCGGACAGCGCGCAGTTGTCGGCCGCCGGCAACCGCCCCGCCGCGCGCAGTCGCCCGACCGCACCGAGCCGCCCTACCGTGCTCCCTACCTTCTTCAATGCCGTCCGAACACTCGCACTCCTCGCCCGGACCCCTCCCTGGCTCCACCCGCGACTATAAGAAGCCGCCGAGTCCGCCATTCCTCCGCCATCGGCGAGCTCCGTGAGCCCGAGTCTCCAGACCACCCCAGCACCAGCCGAGCCCGCCGCTGCCATCGCCTGGAGCTGCTCCACCTTCCCGAGCAACCAATTTCACCCCTCCGCTCCTCCCCTCGCCGGCGCAGAAGCTTCTTCCTCGACTCCGGCATACGGCCGCGTTTCGGCCGCACGAGAAATTCGCCGCCGTGAGTTTCCCTCCCGTCCCTCCGACCCCTGCCCTTTGTTCCTCACCTCCGTGCGCTCCTAACCGCTCCTCGGTGATCCCTTTCGGTGGACAGAGCCGCCGGACGTCGTTCGCCGCCAGAGAGCTCCGCCGGAGCACCTCCACCGTCGAACTCCCGTCTCCGACCCCGCACCGCCTCGCCGAGACTACCATCCGACTCACGGTGAGCCCCCGAATCTTTTCCCGCCCTCGGCTTTCCCAGCGCAAGTCCCGAGCAGCCGGACCGCCGTCCGCCTCGCCTGCGATTCGCCCGAACCTCCCAGCTCGAGCACACGTTCACTGTTAACTCGAGCCACACCCTCGAGCACACGTTCACTGTTAACTCGAGCCACACCCTCGAGCACACGTTCACTGTTAACTCGAGCCACACCCTCGAGCAGACGCGCATCTCCGCTTCGCCCGAGCCAGGCCTCGGCAAGCGCACGACCTCCGCTTCGTCGAGCCCAGCCTCGAGCAAACACACCCTCCGCTTCGCCGAGCCCAGCCTCGAGCGAACCTGCGTTTCCCGTTTCGCCCGAGCCTCCCGGCCAGGCCTCGGACGGACGAGCGATAGTCTCCGTCTCGCCCGAGCCTTTCCGCCAGGCCTCGAGCGGACGATCGTTTCCGATTCGCCCGAGCCCGTTTCGACCGAGCCCTTGCACAGTGCTCTTCTTTTTCTTTTTGAAAAGTTGTGAACAGTGTTCTTATTTCATCTTTTTGTATGATTTTCTGTGTTGCTCTAAAAATTCTGAAAATTTTACAGTTGACTCTTTATACTGTGTAGTATTTTATAAAAATAAGAAACTTGACTTTTCTGCAACAATTAAAAAATGAAAAATCCTCCTTTTAATTAATAAATGGATAGTTTTAGATTTTTAGAAAATCATGCTTAACTCCAAAAATTATGAAATTTGTTTTGACATCTAGTTACACCATGATGAACCTATGAGTTTAATTTGGTAAATTTTGGAGCAACTGTACAACACAACCTTTTAAAATAAATTAGGAAAAATAGAAAAGTATTTAGGAATCGTGTTGTATGGTGTGACCTTTCGGATTGTTTGCTGTTCATAGACCCCCACCCGTCTGGTCTATGATGTTGTGATGCCATGCCTTGGTCTATGCTTAGGTTAAGTCAATAATGCTTAAAAGGTTTAACTAATCTTGCCTAAAAGTAAAGATAGGTAACTCTGTGTCTACTCTAGAATAAGTAGTTTTGTCTTGTGCTTTTGTTCATGTCAGCATCCTCATAAGCATACATCATTGCATCCGTGTAGTGACTGAAGGAGAAGGTGTCAAGGTCGAGGCAGCTGCTGACGGACTGAACCCCGAGACGACTCCGAGCTCCGACGACTGCCCCGTCGCCCTCGAGCCTGCCCTTTTTGCTCTTCAAGGCAAGCCCCGGTGCATTTAACCCTTCCTTGAATTTATAAAATGATTTCCTTAAATGCTTTTGAGTTAAATTATTGCATTAGGTTTATAGGAGTTGTGTGCTATCCTAATTGATGCACTATCCACCTTGACCACTGCTACACCCGATACCTACTTTTCAAAAGTATTTGAAAAATGCTTAGCAATGCTCATTGAATTAGACTTTGCAATAAAAATGCCAATTTCAAAAGTGTGATCACAGATGAATTATATCAAGGGTTTTGGTTATACTTCCCGATCGATGACTGCTTGCCTAGCTAGCATGTGGTCATTGTCGAGAAGGGGTTGTCCGCGCGTACGGTGCCGTCATGTTGTAGTCCGGGACTCAACAGTTGACACCGACCGGGACAGGGTTTTAAAAACCAACAGGACCTGTACTCTGGGTTAGAGTCCCGAGGTGCTTGTCGCTGTGGCGGAAAAATGTAGGGACCATCCGTATGGGGGCCTGCTGGTCAAGACTTGTAACTATTCACATACTTCGGAAAGCTCTGGCTCCGAGAAATCCTTTATTGGACCGACAACCGCGCACTGGGAGTGGAGAGATGGCGGAAGTAGCATGTACCCACGTGGGTTAGAGTCCCGGATTGGAGTGGTGTACTGTACTTCCGGGTGGCGTAGGACCGGGCCCAATCTTGGAGGAATCGTGGAAGACGAGTTGGCATATGCAAGCTTGGGTGCTACATATGCAGTGTGGATAGGGATCCTCAGCTGAGTATTATTTATCCGGATTAACGTTGCTCCTCGGTTATGGAGACTTGGTCCACTGACTGTCAACGGAGAGTGGTTCTCAACTAGGAATGTTTTGAAATGTAAAATGAATCATGAACGATGAAGAATTGAGGAATACTGAATCTTTCCAAAATAAAATAAGGTTTACAAAAATGCTTTTCTGCAAAATACTTGATCTTGCTTAAGCCTTACCTTGACTACCCTAAGCCTCTCATTCCTGAGTCTTCTCCCTTTTCTTAGTCGGGTAAGTCTTGTTGAGTACCCCAGTACTCAGGGTTTGTTACCCATGTTGCAGGTGTGTCAGAAACCCCGATGTGTCTTGCACCCTGCTGTGTGACCATCGTCCAGGAAGAGGCCGATGAGGCCGAAGAATAGTTGTACACCCTCGGGCTGGGTGATTATAAGTATCTTTGCTGTTCTCCACTATGTTGCCTATGTCTATTTCTATTGTCAGAACTTGGTTTGTAATAACTGCACCTTAATTTCTATTTGGAACCCTGTTTTGTAAAACTAATGTTATTAAGTCTTCCGCTCTTTATTCCGATGTTATTTGTAAAAGTATGCAATGCTGTAACCGAATTGTGAGATGATCCTGCGGACATTGGGCACTGATGTAGCCCGGTGGCGAACAGGTTTTAATCACATGGAACATGGGTTCGGCTGTCAGAGGTTGACAGGGACACGTGGGCCATGAGATTAGGGCCGTTCCGTCACACCTGGATGCCGTTGAGCAGAGGCGGTTCATCCAACGGCCAGGAGCCGGCGGCCGCCAGTAGGGGGTGGCGCCCGCCACCTGACCTAACCCTAGGTCGGTTGGCTGCCCACTATAAGAACCCCCCCATCATTTGGGCTATAAATACCCCCCTGAGGTACAAGTACCATCACACACCAAGTACCATCAAAGCAAAGCAAGAGAAGCAAGTGAGAGTTAGGTTAGAGCTTAGAGAGCTTGGCAAGTAGGTTAGCTAGTAGAGAGAGTATAGCTCTAGTGCCCTCGCTACAGCGCGGCTTTAGTTTAGCACAGCTTAGCCTAAGTCCTTGGCAGTATTAGCGTAGAGCTTGCTAAGAGAGAAGCGGGTGCGAGCGACTGGCATCGGAGGTCGATTGATTTCCCGGTGTCTCTGGTCTGGTTTGCTCTCTTGTATCTCAGGTACATTTATCTTTATCTCAGTATTACTTTAAGCATTACTTTTAGTATTTCTTTCAGTAGTATACTTTATCAAGTACCTTGAGTGTGACCTAGCTAGCCTACAGTTCAATTCACTTAGCCATAGTAGTTAATCTCTAGTGCGCTTAGTGATTGATCTTTGCCAATAGGTTGCTTAGTTAGTTTAGTGTTTATCTTATTAAGTCAAGTGTTTGCTCTGACGTCCGCAAGGGTGTCTCTATTCAAAGCTAGGGTAGAGATAGTTAGAATATAGTTAAGCGTGGTGCTTAGTTATAGACTTACCTTCAGATACGGCTGGACCCCCGGATAGCTGTGGTAGCAAGCAGGTGGTGACAGCCCTGTGCGCCTTGAATTCCACACGTAGTTGGCCCAGTTTAACAGTAAGGCTCGTTGTGCTAGCGTTCAACCTAAGTAAGTGGTAAAGGCTAGTACGCCTCGATACTTGACAAGATAGGAAAAAACTATACTCAACTTAGTTGCTTTATTGTCTTTTGCCTGCCTTGCTTCGTAACTGTCTCGCTTCGTAGTTATCTTGCTTTGTAGTTATCTAGGAGTAGTTACTAGTTAGTAGTTAGTTACCTTAGTTACCCTTAGTTATCCTATTCTCTTATCCTTCTAGTTATCCACCTTACCTTAGCCATCCTTGTCATCCTTACCTAGCCACCCATATATTCTTTCTAGCCTTTCATCTTTCCTTCTCACCTTTTCTCTTTTCTTATTTCTTCGACTCTCATCCCCTCCTTGACTCAACTCATACACCACCCTAGCCTTCCCTTGGGATCAAATAAATCGACACCTGGTACTCCCAGGCGAAGTGCTACTACGATAGTTCTGTGCGCTTGTAGAATCTCTAGTGTGCTTAGTGATTGATCTTTGCCAATAGGTTGCTTAGTTAGTTTAGTGTTTATCTTATTAAGTCAAGTATTTCCTCTGACGTCCGCAAGGGTGTCTCTATTCAAAGCTACGGTAGAGATAGTTAGAATATAGTTAAGCGTGGTGCTTATTTATAGACTTACCTTCAGATACGGCTGGACCCCCGGATAGCTGTGGTAGCAAGCAGGTGGTGACAGCCCTGTGCGCCTTGAATTCCACCACGTTGTTGGCCCAGTTTAACAGTAAGGCTCGTTGTGCTAGCGTTCAACCTAAGTAAGTGGTCAAGGCTAGTACGCCTCGATACTTGACAAGATAGGAATAAAACTATACTCAACTTAGTTGCTTTATTGTCTTTTGCCTGCCTTGCTTCGTGACTATCTTGCTTCGTAGTTATCTTGCTTTGTAGTTATCTAGGAGTAGTTATTAGTTAGTAGTAGTTATCTTAGTTACCCTTAGTTACCCTCTATCTACCTATCCATCCACCTATACCTTAGCCATCCACTTGCATCCTTACCTACCCACCCCTATATTCTTTCTTAGCCCTTCGTCTTCTCTTCTCCCCTTTTCCCTTTTCTCTTTTCTTTTCTTTTCTTCGACTCTCATCCCCTCCTTGACTCAACTCATACACCACCCTAGCCTTCCCTTGGGATCAAATAAATCGACACCTGGTACTCCCAGGCGAAAATAGCCACCCATATAGTTCTGTGCGCTTGCAGAATCTTCTCCTGGTAGATTGCATTCTCTCTAGCTAGCTCCTACTAGTGTCGGGATTGACAACCCCGCTTGGCATTAGTAGATAGCTGCTTTAGCTCCACTCGTTTAGGTATAGTGACCGGTCTTGCTTCAAGCATTTATGACACCGTTGCCGGGGATAGACTCCACAGTCTACTCCTAGTAACAACGTTAGCAAGTGCCAACAAGCATTCCTGGGCTGTTACCGGGGATAGTTGCCTAGCACTATCTTTAGTGAAGCTAAGATCTACCAACAATCTTTCCATCAAACCTCAGATGCCCATCATGAATAGCTTTCTGGATCCGCACTCTGAACACTCGGCAATCATTTATGGAATGGGATCTAGTATATGGAAACCACAATACTTCTTGTCCTTGACTCCTTCAGGATGCAGCATAGGATGACCGTCCGGCAGCTTGATGCGTCCTTCCTTCAACAAGTACTCAAATAATTTATCTGACTTGGAAACATCAAAGTCATAAGTACCTTTTTGTTGCCTCAGCCATCACTGGTTGACTTGAGACGGCTCTTTAGCCCAGACTATCTTGGCTGCAGCTATTTCATCTTCATTATCGTACTCAGCTGCCTCTTCTAGAAAAGCCTGATACATTTCAGCAGCCACATCACCCTTCTGGAATTGATTATTCCTCCTGAATCCTTGGGCTTGACTGCTCATCATTGCCAACCTCTGTGATAACTGCCCGAGGTCATCAAACTCCATGCCGAATAGTTTCTCTTTGATACTCGGCAGCATACCAGCTATGGCTATCCCCGACAATTGGTCGTCTGGCAAATTCAGAGAATAGCAAAGATTCTTGGTTTCCCTGAACCGGCGTAGATATTCTTGTGGCGTCTCGCCAGGTTTCATCTTCAGGCTCATGAGATCGACCAACTTCTTTTCGCTGGTACCCGTGAAGAAATACGAGTGGAATTTCTGTTCCAGCTCTGCCCACGTATTGATAGAATTCGCTGGCAGAGAAGCAAACCACGAGAAGGCTGGTCCTGTCAACGACTGGGAAGTACCGAATCCTCCAAGCTTCATCCGTAGACGCCTCTCCAAGTTGCATCAAGTATCGGCTGTTATGTTCTACGGTACTGGTGTCATCTTGGCCTGAAAACTTGGCAAAATCAGTGGGAGGCTTCACCCTTGGAGGAAGTACTACCCGGTTGTACCACTACGGGTAAGGGGATTTGTAAGCATACGATTGACCCTTTGGTTTTAGGCCGAATTGATTTTGCATCATATCAGCCATCCTATGCATAATGAGGTCAATATTCGAATCAGGAGCTGCTTGTGCTTGCCCCCCAAGATGTAGACCTGCCGAACTCTTGTAGCCTGGATTTGAAGAGCATTAATTGAGCTATAATCGACGAACTCCTGATATCCATCCCCAAACATATTCCTTTGTATCCTGTTTGCTGCAGGTGACACTTTAGAAGCAGATTGTGGGACGTTCCCCGTTGTGCCGAACGTGAGCTGGGCATAAGTTTGGGAGGTTGCTGCGTCTCATGAGGAACAATCCCACCTGTGCTTGGGCCAGCTCCACCTCCTTCTGTGATCTTTCGATGTTGAGGTACCGGGAACAATAGTGGTCCTTGCATTGGACCGGCAGCTTCTTCAAAGCGTTTATCCGCTGTTGGACCGAAAATGCTAACCATGACAGCACGAAAAGTATTCAGGAAAGCTGCCTGATGATTGGTCATGGCTTCCGATACAGCTTTGTATACTAATTCAGTCATCTTTCGAATGGCTTCCTCTTCGTTATTGTCAGACGACTCTGACTGGTGATGAGGAATGATCTTCGGGAATTCTTGCTTCTAGAAGACCCTGCCGCTCTTGTTCTTGGAGAAAGACGCCAAGCATTTGCGCTGGAATTCATCACAAGCTTGCTGTACTATATCCTTTAAGTCTGGCAGCAACTCATCCATGGTCACATCTAGAATTTGATCATCGCTGATTTCAGGCATCTCGAAACAAAGTGGTCCCACCGGGCATGCCAAAAGTGTGTTGACGCAAAACGTGACACCTCACGCCAAGCACACAACAAGCCAAAAAGCTAGCTTCACTCGGGTGCCCGGAATGTGCTGAATCCGGAGATGTGCCAGTCGGTTTGACCTGAAAACCAACAAGGGAGAAAACTGTGAGAATACCTTTGGAACATGGTGGATAAAACCAGACAGTTCCATATGTACGGCTTTGAAAGCCAATCACGACGGCACACAACTATAGAAGCTGTCTGTCAGAGCATGTTTATAAAGTCATTTGGCTAGTATGAGACAGAGTATGTGAAGCATATTAAGTACCGAATGCATATGTAAAGAAAGACATGCTTGAATAAATTAAAGATATTATAAACGGGTAACTTGCAAATATAGATCTATTCAAATAACACATGCATAGGCTAATCCAACTAATCTGCCGCACGTTTAGTCTTCATAAACCGGTCAGGCATAAACTCAAGCAAAGCTAATCCAACGCATGATATCACATGCTATAAGCCTACACCACTTCTTATAATTAGATTAATCCATCGCATGATACAATCTAATTATAACAAGCTACAAGCATGCATGTATTTGAACAGATCTATAAAGGCTCATTACTCGTGTAAGCTTAACCAATATCGGCAAACCATCCGAATTGGGGTCCATGAAGAAGGAACAAACAAGCAAGCATGATTAAACTAATCTAAAACCTGCATCTGCCGCACGACACCTAGTTTCATCAAAGCCTAACCATGATTGATATGCATGAACCTGCAACATGTAGCAATCTAGATTGAAAGTTGATTCAGCCATCATGATCTTATGATTAAAAAAGAGCACAGGCAAACTCGTGCGATGAGGCCGAACAAAGATCAATCTAGATTGGGCAAAAGAGCGTTACAAGAATTATATAAATAAAACATATAACACATGATAACTTAATGAATCTATTGGATCTGCCAAATCTAATAGAGTCGATAACTATTTTTACTCATGACTTAATCCGCCGCACGATACAGGCATAAGCAAAAACTTCCTGTCATAAGCTTAAATCCGCTGCACGATACTAAGCTTAACATACGAGACTACTTGCATCATATCTAAATCCACCGCATGATACTAGACATGATGGCAAGGTTGCCGGTACTTACGGAGGTCGACGGATCGATGATTCCTCTCGAAGAACTCGACGACACGACTAAGGACTCGAAGGTGGCACGGGGCCGGTTTGTATTGATCTGGTTGTGAACAATTTTACAATGGTCGAGGGTTTATATTTATACCCTGGACGAAACATGAGTCCTAGACGATTACAATTTACATAATAAAATATGGAAAGACACAAATCCTACTTCCTAATCCTCTTGGCGTCTTCCATTGTCACGTGTCTTCTTGTGCAAGCCGGCTTTGCTTGCAACATCACATCCATCTCCGAATGAACCCCCCCCTTGTAAGATAGCCGACCGCACAAGCATGCACCGAAACCCTGAGGACCAAATAGCCATCCGACCGCTTGCCGAATCCTTGCTTCTCTGCTGGCTGGGTCCACCTGTCATATTCTTGTGCGTGGAAAAATCTGGTGTCAATCGGCTCAAACTGATCACTAAATACGAAATCTGAACATTTGAGCAAAAAGAGCAGTTTTTAGCCAAAAGGTATTCACCATCAAAATAGCACTAAGCATGTATAGACAAGAAGTCAAACATGTGCTAAACATGAATACATGGTGAACTACCCCTAGCACAGTTCAACCATCATGCTATAGAATGAAACATAGACTTGTGTATCCAAATTTTATCGGAGATGCAGCGGTTAAAAGATTACACAAGTTCAAATTTCAGCATGTGATTGCGAGAGGTTGAAAACTTGTCATTGCCTAACTTTTCAACTGTGTGAAGCCTATGCAGAAGCAATCAGAAGCTTAAAGCAATAGTTTCGATCATACACTACACAACTCAAGTTTAACTCAAAGTGCAATGAGAAACAGTCTCGAAACTGTGATGTGCTGACAAGCAATCCTATCTCGATCTTTCCAATTTACTTAACTTGGTTCAGAATTAAAGCAGAATATGAACATACCAAACAAGTGAATGACTCAACACTAGAGACATAGCAACCTAGCATATATGACAAGCACAAGTGGTTTCAACACATTCTACACATGCCAGTTGCATATCTCAATGGTGAACATTTTCAAGTTTTATGTTCATTAATCAAATTCACCATTCATAAAATAGCTCAGCTCTCAACATGTATCAGTGATCAGAAGGAGCATAAACTATAACATCATCATAAAGCATCGGAGCATACACTGTACAGAACATAGTCACATTCTAAAGATTATATACATGAAGCTCTGAATTTAAATATGCAAGATGAAATGCAGAAAAGATACCAATTGAAAAACTCAAAATCAGTTTATAATACAAGAGTCAAAATGTTTCTCCCATCTAAAAGGGAAACACACACCAAGCTCACCTCTCAACCTAGCAAATGTGATTAGTCCAAAGGCTTGGTGAAAATATCTGCCAACTGATGATGAGTATCGACATGGCGAAGGTCGATATCACCCTTCTCATAGTGGTCTCGCAGAAAATGAAAGCGCACATCAATGTGTTTGGTCTTAGAGTGCAGCACGGGGTTCTTAGCAACGCTAATAGCACTCGTGCTGTCACAAAGCAAAGGAACGCGAGAAAAGCTCAGACCAAAATCACGCAAAGTGGCCATCATCCAGAGCAACTGGGAACAGCAGCTAGCCGCAGCAACATACTCAGCCTCTGTGGTAGACTGGGCGACACTAGACTGCTTGCGAGAAGACCACGATACAAGAGAAGAACCAATAAACTGACAAGTCCTAGAAGTGGACTTGCGCTCCAGACGGCAACCAGCAAAATCGACATCAGAATAACCGCAAAGGGAGAGGGTGGAGGAAGCAGAATACCAAATCCCAAACTCTGGAGTGAAGCATAAGTACCTCATAATGCGCTTGACCGCCTGACGGTGAGAGGTGCGCGGCGAAGACTGAAATTGCGCGCAAAGACACACCGCGAACTGAATGTCCGGGCGTGTCGCCGTCAGGTACAGCAGCGACCCGATCATACTCCGGTAATCCTTCTGGTCCACTGCTTCTCCATCCTTGTCCGCATCCAGGGCCGTCGTGGTCGACATGGGTGTTGAAAGAGGCTTGGCCTCACCCATATCGAATTCTTCAGGATATCCTTGGTATACTTACCTGGTGCACAAACGTTCCCACTCGAGATTGCTTGATTTGCAACCCAAGGAAAAACGTCAACTCGCCCATCATGCTCATCTCAAACTCCCTGCTCATAGTATATGCAAACTTGGCAACCAAAGCAGGAGAAGAACCACCGAAAATGATATCATCCACGTAAATCTGGACCAAGAGAGTATCATTGCCTTGCTTGAGGAGAAAGAGCGTTTTATCCACACATCCCATTTTAAAACCCTTAGCAAGCAAAAAGGTTTTCGACCTATCGTACCAGGCTCTAGGGGCTTGTTTCAAACCATACAAAGCTTTGTGAAGTTTAAAAACGTGGTTTGGAAACTTGGGATTTTCGAAACCAGGGGGTTGTTTCACATACACCTCCTCTTCTATGAAGCTGTTTAAGAAGGCACTCTTGACATCCATTTGAAAAAGTTTAAACCCTTTGGATGCAGCAAAAGCCAAGAGTATCCTAATCGCCTCCAAACAAGCTACAGGAGCAAAAGTCTCCTCATAGTCTATCCCCTCCTTCTGACTATACCCCTGTGCGACAAGTCTGGCCTTGTTTCTCACAACATGGCCATCCTCTCCTTGTTTGTTTTTGAAAACCCATTTTGTCCCAATAGGGTGACACTCAGGAGGAAGAGGAACTAGAACCCAAACCCGATTTCTCTCAAAGTTTTCAAGCTCCTCATGCATGGCATTGACCCAATCCGGATCCGTCAAAGCGTGTCCAACATATCGGGGTTCAAAATCAGCAACAAATGCAGAATGAGCAAAGTGAGAGATTTGTTGTGACCTAGACTGAGTGACACATTCGCCGATGCTGCCGATCATCTATTGAGGCTGGTGTTGGCGCTGGATGTGTCGTGGCGCCTCCCGAGCAGAAGAAACCCCCCCCTCAACAGCAGCTGGTGCCTCCTCGGGTACAAAAGGTACCGCTCGAGGTGGCGGATCCCACGACCCCCAAGTAGTCCAGGAAGAAGGGTCGGGGCCGTGAGTGGTTGTAGAGGCCGCTCTTTGCGGCACAGCAGGTGGAGGTGGTGCTGGGTCATCCATCCCTTCAGCACCCTCGTCCTCATCATCAAAGAGAGGCTCGCCAACCTCATGATCACCTGCACGCTCAAAACGAGAAGAAGGACAAACCATGGTCTCGTCGATGGTGACATCGGATGTCTCCATGACTCGGTTAGTATCAAGGTTAAGTACACGATAAGCTCGAGTGTGAGTGCCATAACCCAAAAATACACCGTCAGAAGAATGAGACTCGAACTTGTCCAAATTGCCCTTTTTGAGTATAAAACAATGGCAACCAAAAACTCTAAAATAACTCACCTTGGGCTATTTTCCAAAACGCAACTCATAAGAAGTCTTTTTCAAGAAGGCTCAAAGAAAAATGCGATTGGAAATGTAGCATGCAGTGCTCATAGCCTCAGCCCAATATCGCCTAGGAGTCCTATGCTCACCGAGTATCGTCCTGGCCATCTCTACAAGGGTCCGATTTTTCCTCTCTACCACACCATTCTGTGGCGGTGTATAGGGAGAAGAAAACTGATGCTCTAAACCCATAGAGTTACAAAACTTCTCAAAATCCGAGTTTTTGAACTCGGAACCATTATCACTACGGATAGTTCGCATTGAGTTCAAAGGGAACTCATTCTGAAGACGCAAAATCAGATTGCGAGCAAAGGAGAAAGTCTCAGTCTTCTTAGACAAAAAGAAGACCCACAAATATCTCGAAAAGTCGTCAACAACAACAAACACATACCACTTCCCCCCAACCGAGCTCACCCGAGCCGGACCAACAAGGTCCATGTGCAAAAGCTCTCCAGGGCACTTAGTCATGACCTGAGTCACTAGATGGTGGGGAGCGGCAACCATCTTCCCATGTCTACAAGAATGGCAAACAAGATCCTTCTCCATGCACAACTTGGGCAATCCTCGGATTAGGCCAAGTGAACTAAGCCTTGCAAGCAAGTCGAAGCTCAAATGTCCTAGTCTCCTATGCCACTTCCAAATATCAGAGGAGGGGTCCAGCCAAAAGACAATGAGAAACTCCAAACGACTCCGAGAAATTCGCACGAAAGACTTTCCCAAAGGGTGAAATCAAACAAACAAGATTGCCCTAAGGATCCAAAATACGACTGAGATTCAGCTTAAAACGAATCTCATAGTCATCATCGAAAAGTTGTGAAACAGAGAAAGGGTTAAAATGCAAGTTAGAAACAAGAGCAACATCGCACAACACAAAGTGCTCATTAACTCGCACTGACCCACGAGACAACACTTTACCTTTGCTATTGTCGCCGAAGGTGATAAATTCCTTTCCGGCGACCGGACTAAGACTGGAGAACCACTTGGCATTTCTGGTCATGTGCCTTGAGCAACCGGAATCCACCAACCAAACGTTCTCCAATCGTTTTACCTACATCAATAAAAAGACATAGGGTGAGCATACGGTCCAACACTGGGTTAGTGAAGTAGGGAAAAACTAGTGTTGGGCCGGCTGCTCAAAAGAACGGTTAGCCGAAAAACCATTCCTAGCACGCCTACGAGGAAAGTGATCATCACGCACAGGAAAACGTGGTCCGCTAAGGGAAGAGCGTCCATCGCGATAATCAAAACGCGGTGCAGGGTAACGCTCAACAAAGCCACCATCACGGGGTCCATATCTTGCAAAGTCAGGACCCCGCCGGGCAACACCTCCCTAACGCTTAGGACCTTGAGGCATTCCACCTCTAGGCCTAGCAGCTCTCCTATGAACATTCGACACATGTACATCATGGAAAGGACGTACATGTCTATGTTGTTCATCTCCTTTGCACGGCGCGCTCTCTCTTGCGCCGAAAGCAAAACTCACTCAAGTGTCCATCTCCCCCACAGTGCTCACAGTGGTACCTCACCGCTCTCATAGGGGGTTGTTGGTACTCACGGTAGTGGGTATGGATCCTTTGCCCTTCTATGGCATAAGCTCCTCTTGGATGGGTGGCATGGTGTCTAGCTTGTTCTTGAGGTGGTTTGGTTTGGGAGCCCATGAATGTTTCTTGGGTGGAGCTCTCGGAGGTTCAACATACACCCCATCCTTGGTGTTAGGCTTGAGAGGCTCTTTGGGTGGAATCTTGGTAAGCTTGGGAGTTGTGGTGGAGTTGGGCTTCTCACACGGGTTCAGACCACTCGACTCTCCAATCTTGCCAAAAGATGAAGTGCACTCAACACCCTGAGCAAAGCCTACACTTGGACCTCCAGCAGCACGCTTGAATTGGGAGATCATCATCCCAAGCTGCGGCTCACAACTAGACACCCATGACAAGATGGTCCGAAGGTATGTGTTTTCTTCCTCGGTTTGCATCTTGTCATGCTTCACATTGGCTATCTCCATCTCCAAACCCTCACACAAAGCGCATCTAGACACACAAGTGCTACCCCAGCTGGCCTTCTCAAGAGACACAATCTTGACATTCTTCTCTGCCAACTCGAATTGCAAGCCTGTACAAGACTTGCACGCACCAAGCACCGAAGATCTAGCTCTAAGCTCATCCACCTCTCCAACCACACAGCATACTTACTTCTCAAAGTGAGAAGATCAGTCATGTGTGTGGAGCACATCTCACACTCCTCCTCATCTGTGACAACAACGGTGGACTTGACAGATTCAAGTTCCTTCACCGTATCCTCCCACTTCTGCCTAAACTCCTTGCGCTCTCTAGCAGCACGCCTAAGCAGCTTATCTTGACTAAGAAGCGCGACAGTAATTTTCTCGACCTCAGCAGAAAGTTCATCGGGGGTCTGAGATACCTGGGAGGAGTCGTCGTCGTTCCGAGGGATCTCCTCCTGCTCGCCGTCAACCTCCTTTCCGAGGGCCATGGTGCAGAAAACCTCGTTGTCGGCGAAGAAGCAGAGGCCGTTCAGCTTGTCCTCGATCCTCTTCTTCTTCTCGGACTCGTCGTCGCTTGAGGAAGCAGAGTCGTCATCCGAGTCGTCGACATCGCTGAGCGTGGCGAAGAAAGAACGCTGCTCATCCTAGGCCTTCTCCATGTACTTCGTCTTGATGTACTCCTTGTTGAAGCCGCCCTTCCGCTTGTGCTTCGCGGGGACGTATTTCTCCTTGCGCTTGCCGGAGTCGAACTTGTGCCCATGATCCGCCTTGCCGAAGACTTGCTTGTTCTTCTTCTGGCAATTGGCGATGAAGTGATTGGGGTCGCCGCACTCGAAACAACCCGAGCATCCTCCATCGCGGCGACGGTTCATGCGGTTGTTGTGAAACCGCGAGAACCGGTTGGCGAGCAAAGCCAACTCGTCATCCCCCATGAACTCCAGCTGCTCCTCTGTGACAGAAAGATGAGAAGAGAGTGCAAAGCCTCCAGAGGGGTTAGCAGAAGAGCCAGAAAGCAAAGTCATCGACGGGCCAGAAGGATTTCCATAAGAAGCCCTCGCCATGGCGTCAATCTCACTGGACTTGAGCTTACTGAAGAGCTCGTCGCATATGAGGGTCTCATAGTTAGGTGATTCGATGATCGCCTGAACCTTCGAGTCCCACACCGACCGATCGAGAGTGTGCAAAAGCTTCAAACCTCTCTCATGATCGTCGAAAGGCAACAGCTCCTAGTTAGCCCTCATCCTGTTGACAATCACCTGAAAGCGAGCGAATAAACTCTCTATGCTCTCGCCAGGCATATGTCGAAAGTTCTCATACTCTCTCTTGTGCGACTCGTAGAGACGGGTTTTTACTTGAGTGGTTCCCTCATGGAAACGCATGAGGGTAGCCCAAATCTGCAGCCGTAGCGAGGTGAGAAACGCGATCAAACTCCGTCATGCTCAAGCATGAGAAAAGAGCATTACGGGCTCGGCTATTGGCATCGTGCTCATCGATCTGATGCTGAGTCACACGAGCAGCCAATACCACGTAATCAGCAGAGTTGCAAATATCCTAGATGGAAGCACCAATACTCTGAAGATAGGCCGACATACGTATCTTCCAATACGCATAGTTGGTCCCATCAAAGAACGGCGGTTTGCCCACGCCGCGATCCATGTCGCCTTCTGTGGATCTGGAACCGACTAAGGTGGAAGATCCTTAACCTGCTCCGATACCTATTGAAGGACCGAAAGTGCTACCAGAAAACGACCAGAGGGCAGGTGAAAGGGAGCTTCAAATTTTTTTTTAGAAACTTGTTGCCACTGTCCAAAGAATCAACCCCAAGAGCAAACCCTAGAGCTTGCAAGTGTCCACGACCCTAGATGTAGGGTGGATGCTTTCAAGAAGCACAGCGAGACACTAAACAACTCTAGAAACCCAACGCAAAAGCCGGAAATCAAAACCGACAACCGACGAACGAACTGCGAATGAAACAGCGCAGGAACACCTGCATCGGAAGCTGGCAGCGTCCGATGTCAAAGCATCAGAAGCTTCCGATGCAAAATCAACAAGTCTAGGACTTACTAGACTGGCATCGGATGCTGGCTACAGTGAAGCCCTAGCGTCTGATGCTATACCCCCGGCGTGTCCGATGGTCAGCGTCCGATGCTCCTTTGAAATCACTGTCAGATGACACGTGGCATCGGACGCATCCGCTAGTATGAACCAGCTTCTGATGGTCCCGATACAAGCATCCGATGCTCCCAGAACAGTGTTGTTCTTCCGCGAAAATCACTCGATCTCCTCCGAATCAAAAGCACTAAGGCTTAGACTTGGTATGAGGAGTCCCAAGGAGGTTAGTGAGCTATCCCAAAAGGATCATGGTTCGAACCTAACTCCAAATCGGTGAATAGGAAGAATTCGGGGCAAAGGGAGCTAAACTCGATCCGGAACGAAAAACAACCGATCTACTAGCTCGTGAGGTTAAAGGTAAATTCCTACGGTGGAAAGATGTACCTCACGATCTAGAACAACTCAGTTCAAACAGAATCGCAAAAGACGCACTGAGTGAAGAGATCGATCAACGGGAAAATCATGGAGAAAAGCATCCCGCGAAGAACAAGAACAAAACGCGAATCACAGCCACGAATTTGCAACCGTGTGGCTACCACACGCTACAACAGTGAGATTACGGTCTCACTTCCTCATAATCTCCAGTACACTGAGGTATTATTCTCTGCGGATCTCAGTAGCTACAGCAGGGGATTGGGATAGCAGGAAAACCCTAGAAGCAAAGAGCAAATGACTGAGATGGAATGGGAGGTGGGTGTCTCCCTCTACTTATCCTAATTCTAGTTCCCTCTCTACCCCTAACTAATTACAGAGCGAACCAGCTAAACCCTAGGGTTATTCTGGACCAACTCATGGTAGGTGGTGATCCGACGGCCACGCCCGCACAACTGGTAGCTGTTGGGAGTTCTTAACTTCACTAAAGATAGAGCTAGGCAACTATCCCCGGTAACAGCCAAGAAATGCTTGTTGACATTTGCTAACGTCATTACTAGGAGTAGACTACGGAATCTATTCCTAGCAATGGCGTCAGGAATGCTTGTAGCAAGTCCAGTCACTATACCTAAAGGAGTGAAGCTAAAGCAGCTATCTACTAATGTCAAATGGGGTAATGTCAAATGGGGTTGTCAATCCCGACACTAGTAGGAGCTAGCTAGAGAGATTGCAGTCTACCTAGAGGAGATTCTGCAAGTGCACAGAACTATCGTAGTAGCACTTCGCCTGGGAGTACCAGGTGTCGATTTATTTGATCCCAAGGGAAGGCTAGGGTGGTGTATGAATCGAGTCAAGGAGGGGATGAGTGTCGAAGAACAATAAAAGGGAAAAGGAGAGAAGAGAGGAGATGAAAGGCTAGAAGGAGTTTATGAGTGGATAGGTAAGGATGAAATGAATGGTTAAGGTAAGGTGGATGGATAGGTAGATAGGGGGAATAAGATAACTAAGGATGACTAATATAACTAACTAATAATTAATAACTACTCCTAGATAACTATGAAGCAAGATAGGCAAATGCCAAATAAGCAACCAAGTTAAGTATAGTTTTATTCCTATCTTGTCAAGTACCGAGGCGTACTAGCCTTTACCACTGACTTAGGTTGAACGCTAGCACAACGAGCCTTACTATTAAACTAGACCAACTACGTGTGGAATTCAAGGCGCACAGGGCTGTCACCACCTGCTTGCTACCACAGCTATTCGGGGGTCTAGCCGTATCTGAAGGTAAGTCTATAACTAAACACCACGACTAATTATATTCTAACTATCTCTATCCTGGCCTAGAATAGAGACACCCTTGCAGACGTCAGAGCAAATACTTGACTTAATAAAATAAACACTAAACTAACTAAGCAACCTATTGGCAAAGATCAAACACTAAGCACGCTAGAGATTAACTACTATGGCTAAGTGAATTGAACTGTAGGATTGCTAGGTACTCAAGCAATCAATCAAGTATACTACTCAATACTGGTAAGTAGATAAAGTAATACTTGAAATGATGAACTAGAATATAGTAAAGTGCTTGAGTAACAAGAGCAAAACCTGAACCGGAGATGAAGGAAGACTCTTCGCAACTCCAGGACCGATTACTCGCACGCTTCTACTCTCGAGCTAAGCCTTGAGCAGCGCTTCTGTGAGGGCAATGAGGCAAAGATGCCATGCTCTATTAGCTACCTACTTGCCTAAGCTTGGCTAAATCCTAAGCTATTAGCCTTGCTTTCTTTGCTGCCTTGCTTCCCTTGCCTCTTCCTTGCTTGAAATGAAGTGACGCCTTCAAGGGGGTATTTATAGCCCAAGTGAGTGAGGGGGGTACTTATAGGGGGCAGCCAACCGACCTAGGGCAAACCCTAGTGGTGGGCGCCAGCCCTAGGTGGCGGCCGCCACCCCCCGGCCGTTGGATGCACTGTCGTTGATCCTACGGTCTCCAGGGACTCCTCCAAGGCGGTTGCGTGTCGGTTGCATGTCCAGATAACCGTCATTAGGTCATGATCCACGCCACTCCCCTCCTGAGCCCTCCGATGCCACTGACCTAGTGACCAAGGCCAAGATTTGGCCCTGGGGTGGTCACACGGATCAGTGACGTGGCAGGGGGAGTTTGGGCCTCTCCCTGGTGGCGGGCCCACCTAGGGGTGGCGGGCGCCACCCCACTAGGGCCCAAATGGGTCCTGGTGAGTGGGCTCGGCCCCTGGTGGGTCCATTCTCCAAATTTGGTCCAAATCCTGCATTCAAATAAAAATCTATGGACATGTGGAATTTGGTTAGTTTGAAACCTATTTGACTACTTTTCATGCCATTTTGGTGAATTTTTGCGTAAAGTGTTGATGGTAAAACAGGTGTTTAAGGACCATCAACAAGCTCCCCCAAGCTAACCTGTTGCTCGTCCTCGAGCAACAATGCGGTTTTAGCATAGAGCATGAAATAGATAGCAACTTAAGATGTATACAAGTGCATATTGTATAGTGAGAAATAACTTAGTGTATATCATTAATCATAGCAATGTGGGCTTATAGCTTTTCACTTCAAACATGCAAGAGTGAAATAAAGTAGTAGATAGGAAACTTTTATCTTGCTTAGGTTTGACTAGATTCTGTCTGGAGGTTTTTTAAGGTTTTCAAAAGATAAAACTTGCTTAATTTCTCCAAGATTCACTCAATCACTCAATGGTGTTTAAATCCTCACTTAGGCCAAAATGTAGCCTCTCCTATTTCTAAAGAATGATATGTGAAGTTATAGGTAGGCTAAGAATCATGAGCAAATTGCCTATTGTTTATTGCTAAGCTAGACACTCAGATCATAAGGAGCAGTAAATCATAAAATTGATCAAGATGTGCATGTGTGGTTATGTGGAAGTGTATAGAGAGATATTTCATAATCCTTCCAAGTTAATTTTTGGGGTCTAGAGCTAATGATAACTCTCTCTCTCTCTCTCTCTCTCTCTCTCTCTCTCTTTTTTCGATACATAGTGAGTAGACAAAAATGTGTCCTCACATTTTCTTAGGACATAGTCCTCTCTTGAGCAACTTCGCTCACTTTTGTTTTTTCATATCTCTCTTGTTTTTAGCTCTAGATTTCCCCAGATATCTATAGGAAAGGATTTTAGAAATGAAAAGGAGGAAGAGAGAGAAATGCTTATTCCCAGTGTAGGAATAGCATAAGGTTAGCAATGGAACGTTTGACAAGGTATTGCATATCTCAGTGTAGAGAATGAGCAATTTATTTGATGGTTGCAAACTTCCAAAGTGGATAGTAAGCAATATGGTGTGTGTGTGTATCTTGATCAAAAGATATGATAAGCTTCTCCCCAAGCTGGCTTCTTGCTTGGTGAAGGGTCTTCATCTTTCTCAGTCGGAGCTCTTGTTCTTATTTTATTAAAAGGAAACTATCTAATGTTGTGAAAAAGGGAAACTATCCTATTATGATATTTTATTATTCTAGCTAAGTTAACATATACTTATGCATATAAGTAATGATAACTGATTTTTTTAGTATTACATGCATAACATATGTTATTTATTTGAAAAAAGAGAAATTAAAGGGAAATTAAAAGTAAATCCATACTTTAGATCCATGGAATTTCATCTTATTGGGTAGATCTTCTTCCTTGGGTGCTTTTCTTTAAGTACTTCATCGGGTTCTTCTACTTTTGGCACCTTCCTTTGTTATGTGAATTACACAACTCAGGGGAAGGTGGTTCTTCTTTTTGTTCCACCTTGTTCCTGGGCGCCTCTTCTTGGTACGAACAGGTTTTGCTTCCTGCATGTTAGCGGCATATGCGGGACCACGGGAAAAGGAGAATATTTCCTTCTTCCCTCCTAATGTCATTTGCATTTTACCACTCCCCCATATATGCAAGCATCAACAGTGTTCAAGAAAGGTCTACCTAAGATTAGAGCACATCTTTCCTATTTCCCCTATCTAGTATTATGAAATCAGCAGGAACATATGAACCTCTAATATGAACAGGTAAATCAGTGACTATTCCTTCTACATATCATGTTGATTGATCAACTAGCACGACATAGGCAGATGTGGATGACATGGGTGGAAAGAACGAGTTTTCATAGAAATCCTTAGATAAAATGTTCACACTCGATCCTAAATCACACATGGCATTTTTAAAGACTTCACCAAAGATTGAGCATCTAATTATGGAACTACCAGGATCACCCTTTTTAACAGTCATGGTTTGATCTTCATAATAGTTAATGTTGGGGGAAGGGACCCTCGGCAGCGGCGCCGCTCAGGCTGGCTCGAGGAACGACCTTCGCGCCACCCGCTCTCGCTCTCGAACCCTCTCAACTCTTTTATCTCCGTCTTTTGGACCCTTCGGGCGGGTTTGCTAACCTTCGCACACGAGTTCGACCCTCGGGTTCATTGCATGTCTTGCAGGCAATGGCACGCGCAAAGAACACAGGAGGCAACCCTGGAGCATCATGAACACGGCGGGGGTCCGACCTCGCCGCCGGCAGAGCCGAGGGTCTGACCCCGTTTTTTCCGCGAAGGCAAGCGAGGCCTAATGGCGGCGGGCAGGAGGAAAGCAGGCTAGGGTTTCGACTCCAGTTGTGTTTGTACAATTCTGCCCTTCCGTGGTACAGCGCGGAAGAATCTTTCTTGTCGCCTTTTGTAATCTGGCTGGTGCCCCTTGGTATCCCTATAAATACCGGGGGGTGAACAGTGTAATGGGGTACGTTTTTTGGAATAGAGCCACAACATCACTGTTCCGTTTCCTTTGTACCTTCGTTCAGTTCTGACGACTGGCCACCTTCGCCACTCCCCTGCACGAGTGCGGAGGTAGGGCAAGCGTGTCACCAACAGTTTGGCGCCGTCCGTGGGGAGCGAAGATTCGAGATGGCGGGAAACAGAAGAGAGCGCCACTACCAGAGACCATCGCACGACTAGAGAGGCCGCTGCGGTAATTCCACCTGTTGAAGAGATAGTGGAACCCTCGGGAGCAGAAGATGTGACCCCAGATCCAGAAGTCCCGGGCCCTCATACCCGGACGGCGACACAACCGCAACCCCACACTTCAGGATAAGGTGAGGGAGGAGACGAAGAGGAATTGGGCCTCGAGGCCCTGGAAAGACTCCAAGCTGAGTTGCAAGAGAAGAAGAGGCGTCTGGACCAGCTTGAAAGGCACAACCGGCTGCGCCTCATCAGGCAAAAGGCAGATGAAGCAAGAGAGCAGCTCCGCCGAATGGAGGAGTCCCTCGCAGCAGCTGATGCTGAAGCCGAGGACTGGGATGATAGGCAAATGCCGCCACTTCGAGAGGAGAATGTTGGGCAGGGATAGGGCAACGCTCGTCAGCCACCACCACCCCCACCACCTCCAAACTTCGCCAACTTACCCAGAAGAGCGGGAGCCAAACCTTTGCATTCAGCGAAGGGCCCAACAACACCAGATGCCCTACGACCCAAGATCACCACTCTCCCAAATACTGCAAACCCAACCCTGGCCACCATGCTACAATCCACAAAATCTGCCCTCGTTATGACGGACTCACTGACCCTCGTCAATTCATAATGAGCTATGAAGCGGCAGTCGCCGCAGCAGGAGGAGACGAGTCAACAATGGCGAAGTCTTTGTAATCATCCTTCGTGACATCGCGCAGACTTGGTACAGCAACCTTCGCCCCGGAACAGTGGATTCTGGGCCAACCTCAGAGACAGACTCTGCACAAACTTCAAGGGCATCACAGCAGCCCATCAAACCCATCGAGCTGTTCAACTGCAAACAAGAAGAGCGCGAACCGTTGCAAGATTACTGGCGAAGGTTCATCCAGATTAGAGCAAGAACTCCGAGAATATCCGATGAGGCCGTAATCCTCGCTGCAGTCAGCGGCCTACGCCCAGGCCCATGTTCATCAAAGTTCGCAAGAAAACCAGCAAACACAATCGAAGAGCTTCACGATACAATGGAAAGGTACTGTAGAGCGACATGGATTTCGGGCAAAATCCGATGCTCGAAGGTCGCAGCAGAAACCACAGCGAGGCCCAAGCGAGAGAGAACAACCCTCGCCAAGATCAGAACAACGTTGGAGCGATCAACAAGGCAAATCCAATCGAAGACCAGAGAAGAAGCACTCAGCCTTCGGGCAACCAAAACCCACATGGATTTCCACCCCCGCCTGACCAAAGAAACCAACAGAGGGACCCGGCCAAAATGTACTGTCATTTCTGTGGCCTAGGAAAGGGGCACACAACAAAGCAATGTGAGTGCTTCGCCAGAGGAAAGAGTACCAGGAGTCCAAAAGAGCCTCTTCAACAGAAAACAGAACCATCAATCACACCAGAAAGCCAAACTTCAACCCAACCCAACCTCCCTACCAGTACACCCCATAAACTACGGCTTACCCTCGCACCAACCTTTCTACTCTCAACACCCACATTACAACCACACCTCTTTTCAAACAACTCTTTTCCTAACGCCAAAATGTGCCATACACTGTCACATTCCCAACAACCCCTCAAGCCCAAACCAACCAACAAGTGAGCAACAATCTACCACCACCACACCAATACCGGCCTGCCAGCCCCCCAACCTGTCAAATCCGAAGCCCAATCAGACAACCATCAACAACCCAACATCAACCTTCGGTGTGATACTAGCTATCACCGGAGGCTCCAACGAAGATCATGGCAAGAAGAGGCAAAAGAAAGAACATGCTCGAAGAGTACATCATGTAGCCGTCGAAGGACCGCACAAATTCGGCCGATGGTCTCACATCCCGATAACCTTCGATTCCAGTGACATGAAGTTAAGGGATTACCCTCACACTGATGCAATGGTGATCGAGACTAACTTAGCAGGGTGGACAGTCACCAAAATTCTCGTCGATACAGGAAGCTCCGCTGACATCCTGTTCGCCACAACCTTCGACAGCATGAAGCTTGACAGAAACCTCTTACAACCCTCCGACAACCCACTATACGGTTTCGGGGGCAACAAGTAAGAGCTGTTGGAAAAATATCTCTGCCCGTTACCTTGGAGATCATTTGAACTGCAGAACTGAGCACATAACCTTCGACGTGGTTGACATGTTCTATCCTTACAATGCAATTTTTGGCTGAGCGTCACCAACGCATTCAACGCTGTAATCCACCCTGCATACCTTTGCATGAAGCTTCCTGCTCCGAAGGGGGTCGTTGCAGTATACGGAGATCAAGACATTGCAAGAGCAGCCGAAGGAACAGTAGCACCGGGGCAACGCAATGTCCACAATTTGTCAAAGCCTCGAGCCACAAACCTCAGCGACGAGGGTGAAGAATGCATTGACGGAGTAAAAGCATCACCCAAAGAAGAGACTAAACAAGTCCAACTCTTCGAGGGCAATTCAGAAAGGAAAGTGTTCATCTCAGCCAACCTAGACCCCCAGTCAGAAGACAACCTTATTCGTTTTCTCAAGGAAAGCTCCGATACCTTCGCTTGGTCTGCGGAGGACCTCAAGGGAGTAAACAGAACTTTGATCGAGCACAGCCTAAACATCAAAACAGGCTATCGCCCAGTTAAGCAAAAGCTTCGCAAAATGTCAGAAGAGAGGAAAGAGCAGCGAAGGCAGAGGTAAAAAGACTTCTGGACGCAGGCGTCATCCGTCCAGTCAAATATCCAACATGGCTCTCAAACGTGGTACTAGTTCAGAAAAAGAACAAGAAATGGAGAATGTGTGTTGATTTCACATGCCTGAACAAAGCCTGTCCGAAGGATGACTTTCCTCTGCCTAACATAAGCACCTTGATCGACAGAGCAGCTGGTTGCCAAATGCTCTCTCTCCTCGACTGCTTCTCAGGGTACCACCAGATTTGGATGAATGAGGAAGATGAGGAAAAAACAAGCTTCATTACACCTTCGGGCACATTTTGCTTTCGAAGAATGGCAGAAGGCCTCAGAAATGCAGGATCAACCTTCGCTCGCATGACATCTGGAGTCTTCAAAGATGAACACGCCATCTCTGCCTACGTCGATGATTTGATTGTACAAAGCGAGCTAAAAGAAAAATCACATAACAGACTTGGAAAGAGGGTTCAAAAACCTTCGGTCCGCCGGACTCAAATTAAACCCCGAAAAATGTGTTTTCGGGGTAAACGAAGGAAAACTGCTAGGTTGCATCGTCTCAGTAAGGGGAATTGAAGCCAACCCCAAAAAAAATGATGCCATCATCAATATGGAACCCCCGACAACCAAAAAGCTGCTCAGCGTTTGACAGGTCGTCTAGCAGCACTCAGCAGATTCATCTCCAGATCAGCCGAGCGAGGGTTACCTTTTTTCGAAACTCTGAGAAGCACAACCCCATTCAATTGGGGACCTCGGCAGCAAAAAGCTTTCGAGGATTTGAAAAACTACCTCACCAACTTGACCATTTTAACCAGTCCAAGCAAAGGTGATCTTCTACTACTGTATGTCGCAGCCTCGCCCCATGCAACCAGCGCAGTGCTAATCAAAGAGTTGCATGAAAACAACAAAATTAAGCAGACCCCGGTCTACTACGTGTCTGAAACACTCGAAGGTCCAAAACGGAACTACTCAGAGCTAGAGAAGATAGCATATGTCGTGGTCATGGCTTCAAGAAAGCTAAAACACTACTTCCAGGCACACGAAATCCAAGTGCCTTCATCATACCCCCGAGAACATTTTCAAGAACAATGAGGCAGTCGGCAGAGTAGCAAAATGGTCAGTTGAATTGAACAGCTACGCTATAACCTTCGTGGGAAGAACAGCGATCAAATCGCAGGCACTAGCAGATTTCATAGCTGAATGGACCCCAGACCCTCGCAGAGACGGAGCCCAACTAGACCCGTTTTGGACAGCGTATGTTGATGGAGCTTGGGGAGCAGCCGGAGCAGGAGCCTCGGCAATCCTAGTCTCGCCATCTGGGTCGAAGCTAAGGTACACAAAAGACTCGACTTCAAATGCACAAACAACTCGGCAGAATACGAAGCCGTGATACTAGCACTCTCAAGGCTTCGATCATTGTCAGTCCGAAGGGCAGTCATTAACACAGACTCTCAAGTCATCGCGGGACACATCGAGAAAAATTATAAAGCAAAAGATCCAGAGCTACAAAAGTACCTACAAATGTTCGAAGGTTAGAATCTTTCTTCTCGGCATAACAGTGAAAGCAATACCGAGGTCAGATAACAGCGAGGCAGACAATCTGGCCAAAGCGGCAGCACAACAACTACACTTGCCCCTAGACGTCTTCTATGAAGCTGCGACACAATCAGCCATCGAAGTTTCCGAGAAAACAGCTAAGCTGATCAATGCAATTCATAGCGAAGATTGGAGAGCACCCATCATGGCCTATATCAACGGGCTGCATGAACCCGAGACCAAGGAGGAAGAAAACAGACTTAAACAAAGAGTTCGAGGGTACAAAATTGTGGACAACATTCTGTTCAAAGCTTCGAGAACCTCGCCATGGCTCAAATGCGTGTCACATATTGAAGGAAATGACATTCTCAAGCTTATTCATGAAGGTATCTGCGGTCACACAACGGCCCGAGGCCGTTAGTTGGCAAAGCTTTCCGACAAGGCTTCTACTGGCCAACGGCATTAAAAGATGCAGAAGGCATCGTCAAACGATGCGAAGTTTGTCAACTAACGGCAAAAACACAAAACGCCCCAGGGGCTCCAACAACTCTGATTTGTCCAACTTGGCCTTTGCAAAGATGGGCAATGGATCTCTCGTTGGTCCACTACCAAACAGCTCCAGGAACTTCCGCTACGCAGTGGTAGCTGTGGAATACTTCACATAGTGGATTGAAACTAGACCGCTGGCTTCATCCATCACCTCCTGGCCGTGAAGAAGTTTTTCTGGCAGCAATTAGTGTGTCGGTTCGGGGTCCCCAAATACCTAACTGTCGACAATGGCACTCAGTTTGACAGCGAGGTCTTCAAAGAATTCTGTGCACAAATCGGAACAGTTTTGTGCTTCGCCTCAGTCCGCCACCCTCAATCCAACGGCTTAGTTGAAAGAGCCAATGCAACAATTTTCCAAGCCATATCCAAAAAAATTGCAAGGCAGGCCCATGGGAAAGTGGGCAGAAGAACTAACCTCGGCACCTGGTCCCATAACACCTCGGAATGCAGAGCCACAAAATTCACCCCTTTCAGGCTCCTGTTTGGGGAAGAAGCTATGTTACCAGAGGAGTTGAAGCACGGATCAATCAGAACAACCCTCGAAAGATGAACAAAACCAACTGCTAGACAAAGATTTACTTGAAGAAACAAGATGCAACGTAGTGCACAACCTTCGCAAGTATCAGGAAGAAACAAAAAAATGGAGAGACAAAAAGGTGAGAATGAAAGAACTAAAGAAGAGTGACCTCGTTCTCATTCGGAAGCAAAACGCCAACATGGCGGGAAAGTTTCAGCCCAAGTGGACGGGTCCATACTTAATAGTAGAATGCAATCGTCTCGGCTCTTTTCACCTCTCTGACAGCGAGGCAAACATCCTGCCTCACACCTGGAATGTCGACGACCTTCGCAAATACTACCCATAGCGGAGCCTTAGCGAGCTCTCGCAACTTGTAATAGGCTTTCAGTCAACTTTTCTTCTCAGCATCATACTTGTAACCAAAACAAAGGAGCTACACTCTTTTTCCTTACGAAGGGGCATAAGGTTTTTTAACGAGGCAGTTTCCAAGTCCATAATAAAGGCATCAACCCCCAAAAAAACAAAACTCTAAAGTCCTTTCTTTGAGTTTTTTCCTTAAACAACGATAAAAGCAGCCCTCATCCAAGAGCACTTATAATCGATGAAAAACACCAAGATTGCTTCGAGGCACAAATTTTTTCGAAGCAAACTTGGGAAAAAAGCAAACTTCACCTCCACCTAAGACAACGGGAGGCGCGAAGTCCCAAAAAGTCGAGCACCCTCGCAAAAAACGCCAGGGCTCGCAAAGCAAACTTCACCTCCACTAAGACAAGGGAGGCGCGAAGTCCAAAAAAAGTCGAGCACCCTCGCAAAAAATGCCAGGGGCTCGCAAAGCAAACTTCACCTCCCCTAAGACAAGGGGAGGCGCGAAGTCCAAAAAAAAGTCGAGCACCCTCGCAAAAAACGCCAGGGGCTCGCAAAGCAAACTTCACCTCCACCTAAGACAAGGGGAGGGCGAAGTCCAAAAAAGTCGAGCACCCTCGCAAAAACACCAGGGGCTCGCAAAGCAAACTTCACCTCCACCTAAGACAAGGGGAGGCGCGAAGTCCAAAAAGTCGAGCACCCCTCGCAAAAAACGCCAGGGCTCGCAAAGCAAACATCACCTCCACCTAAGACAAGGGGAGGCACGAAGTCCAAAAAAAAAGCACCCTCGCAAAAAAAACGCTAGGGGCTCGCAAAGCAAACTTCACCTCCTCCTAAGACAAGGGGAGGTGCGAAGTCCAAAAGTCGACTACCCCCGCAAAACTAAAAGCGTTACGCGAGCCTCGCTAAAAGAAAAGGGGGCGTCGCTGTTTTCCTAATCAGCTTACAAAAACGTTTAGCGAGCCTCGCTAAAAGAAAAGGGGGCGTCGCTGTTTTCCTAATCAGCTTACAAAAATGTTAAGCGAGCCTCGCTAAAAGAAAAGGGGGCGTCGCTGTTTTCCTAATCCGAGCCTCGCTAAATAAAAAGGGGGCGTCGCTGTTTTCCTAAATAGCTTGCAGAAACGTTAAGCGAGCCTCGCTAAAAGAAAAGGGGACGTCGCTGTTTTCCTAATCAGCTTACAAAAACGTTAAGCGAGCCTCGCTAAAAGAAAAGGGGGCGTCGCTGTTTTCCTAATCAGCTTACAAATACGTTAAGCGAGCCTCGCTAAAAGAAAAGGGGGGCATCGCTGTTTTTTCTAATCAGCTTTCAAAAAAGGTTAAGCGAGCCTCGCTAAAAGAAAAGGGGGGCGTCACTGTTTTTCTAATCAGCTTTCAAAAAACGTTAAGCGATCCTCGCTAAAAGAAAAGAGGGGCGTCGCTGTCTTCAAAAAAAACCTCTCTTAAACGAAAAGCGAGCCTCGAGAGTCAAGTATTATCAATCAAATTGAAAAAAATTAATAGCACCTCCACAGAGCAACATCACAAGTTGTTCGCTTCTGACGACAGTGTGACATACAATCAATAAAAAGAATAAAATTACAAGGAACCATCACTACCCTTAATCAACATCAAATCATCCAAACCTTCGACACCCTCCTCAAATCCTATATCCACCGGAACTATGGGTCCCCACAACAAAGGAGCTGCAGGAACAATTGGCAGCTCCCCGGACAAAAACCCTCGCCCTATACATATATCTACGATTTACTTCACTAACTTCCGAAGGTTCCTCTTTTGGAACCACAAGCGCTCCATCCGAACCTAAATCTAGTGTGCTTCGCCCAAACAAATAATCCAGAGCTGTCTTCTCATCAATATCATCATCAACAACAGGTGCGAGGACGAAGATGAACCAAACAAATACCGTGTGGCCTGTCGATCAGTATAATCTGCCTCGCGCTAAAAACGACTCGATCTGCTGTTCTTCAAATCATACCTCCGCACCTTCGACCACCAGAATCGTTCAAAGGACAGCGAAGGGTGTTTAAGCCTAGCCCGAGCCCATGACTCACCAGTTATAAAAATATCTTCATAATTTAGCGTCAAAGGCGTCACATCAAACACTTCTAGCATGGTTCCATCAGGAACCTGCATTTCCACAGATTTAAGAAGTATCTCAGTGTCATCAAGTCTTTCCAACTACCACACACATTACAAAACAACCCCTCGCCCGAGCAAGCCTAAGTTTTTCACACCTGCTCGTTTTCCTCTGTTCATCCACATCTTCGACAGTCACAGCCTCCAAACCCTCGCCAGTGGCAGCATCCAAGCCCTCAGCAGGTGCCTCCTCCGTCGCCGCCTCTTCAACATTAGCTTCTCCAGTGGTTGGAGCGTCCTCAGCCAAGCGCTCAACCTCGACGGGTGGAACCCTCGCAGAATCGGACGAAGGAGCAGCTTCGGAACCACCGGCAGCATCGTTAGTTGCAGGTGGCGAAGGCATCGCTTCTTTCCGAGCCTGCAAAGAAATAATAATGGCGAACCCTCAAGAATTATTAATAACCCCTTCATTATTGAAACAAACCCAAAACCAAGTACTCTCCAATACCACAAACCTGACGAGTAGCCTCGGCAGGTTCTTCGAAAGCAAGTGCGCGGCACCACCAGCAATCCAGAACTTGCGAAGCAATCGCATCGCACAGTTCCGAACCTCAACGTCATCAATCTTCATCTGGCGCACTTCGTCAACTGTCGGGAATTATGGTTGGGTTTTCTGATCTTGCGATGGTGCTCGCAATCTGCTTGACGAAATGTACTGGCCATCGCCAATGCTCCGGCATACCCACCAAAGTCTGTCGCGTTTCCAACCAGGGAGCTAAACACATCAAGCTCATTACACAGCCAACCTTCGAAGGCCTCCCCATTGGCAGCTGGCAGCGGCTCACCAATAGAACCCCCGGCTTCGGTCAAGCAAGTATCAAGTTTGCTCTTAATTTTCCCCATACTTCTCTGCCAAGCCTCCGACTGCGAAGTTAACTCCAACGACAGCTCACCTATGCGAGTGTTCGCTGTTAACAAATCTATTGTCTTTCTGACGGCAAGCAGCGAAAGTTCTGTGTTATTATTTGCAGCCTCCTGTGCCTCCTCCCGAGACTTTTCTCACCATATCCAGGCAGCCTTAAGCTCAATTTCCTTATTCTCCAGTCTTTGGCGAAGGTCCTTTTATCTTTTTCAACTTCAATCAACCGATCATTCAAATGGTAAGATTATAACTCGCCCTCCGGCTGCCGAACGGTTTAAGGAGCATCAACTCAGCCACTTTGACATCGATGTCATCATGAAGGGTGTCCAAGGGCTCGTTGGCCAGTCGAAGCTCCGCTTCCGGCACACAGATACTGTTAAACACCCGACCAAGAAAACGCCTTTCCTCCGGAGCACATTGTAAATGACACTCTCAAAGGTCCGGACTCGTAAAAAGCTCCGTCGTCGGATCACACAACCCCAATCTTCTTGGCAAAATAGGGGATTGATTGGCGCTAGCCTCGCATACGGCCTCTTCCCGGGAGTCCGTTCAGATTCAAGATCTCCAGAAAACTCGAAACCATCGACCCATAAGTGCGAGCCAGCAACTCAGGAATGACCCACGTGGAGGACTCTCTAGTTCAAAGTCTCGAATGATGTCATCAATACTTCGAGCAGCCCCAGCACCAGCACTAGACGAGGCAATCCCTTTCCACGATCATCTTCGATAGACACATCCTCATCAGAGTCACCTTCGCCACTCGAGGTGTCACTAACCTCGTCGGATGAGTCTCTTCAGCATCTACTCTTTCTCAACATCTTTCTCCCCTCCTTCTCGACATCATCGGAGACATCCTCATCGTCCGAAACTTGGATCAGGGGCCAATACCCCCTACTCGGGCACCTGCCCTCCAACCTTCGCAAAGCCTCGGCCACCCCCCAGCGAAACAACGGCCGAAGAGGATGACGTACCGGTAGTGCCCAAAATACAGCGACCTTTGTCGCAAGAGTCTTTCCTCGCCACCGCGCCACCGCAGCCTCGACCACGACCCCTTTTCGGCCGCAAAACAACATCTTTCTCCTCCGCAGCAGCACGCTTCCTTTCTTTGGCGCGTCCTCCCTCGAGGGAGCAGGCCAGTCAGCATATTGGATCCCAAGAATGTCGAACACCTGTTGACTCGACCTCCGCTACCCACCGAGCTGTGGATAGCCTTAACCTCCAATGTAGATAATTTTCCAACGAGATCTTTAGCCCTCTGCTGAACCTGCTTATAAACAGCCTCAACACCATCTTCGCGTTTCGGAAACTTCTTAAGGACTTTTTCCCAAACTATGTTCAACTCAAGCTTCGGTTTCTTCAAACCCCTACCCTCATACTTCGGGTCTTCCTCACTGCAACCATTTTTGCCTTCGGAGGAGGGCCACACCTGGGCACAGCAATATTCTTCGACCAAGTCGTGGGCGCATTGAGACCGCGCTACAAACCTCAGGCAGTCAACAGCGGCATGCGCTTCGGCGCTCATCTTGGCTTTGGTGCCCACATCACCGAAGAGCGGAAGCTCGCCACAAAGCTCGGCGTTACCGCCAAGTTTCTAGTAGAACCAGAACTCCTGCCAACCACTGGTCCATTTATTCTTTTGCGCCTGCACCGGCAACTCCGATCCGGTGCGATGACAAAAGGTGTACACCGCGAACTGACCCAGACTGGCGTTACCCTCTTGATCTGAGATCTTGCGAGGCTGCATATGCACGCGGTGAGTCCGAACAAAACCTCGACATGAGGGACAATGCCTTGTGAGCGGCAAGCCCAAACGTAAACCGAAAGCTTCATAAAGCATGATGGGGTGAGTTGACGAAACTTTAGATTAAACCTTTGAAGAACCGAAGTCACAAACGAATCAACTGGAAAACCAGCAGACCAGCCGCACTCCTCAAAACAACAACTTCATCAGCATCAGGCTTCGGCACAGTCTCCCAGCGCTGGTCCTCGCTTTACCATTCTCGATCCAGCCCCGCTTGACATAAGATGTCAACTCCGAGGCGCAAACTCGGCTGAGACCAAACTCGAAGGTCACTCCTTCATCCGCAGCAGAAGGGAAGCAGCACGAGCGGTTTGCTTGAACCTAGCCATCTCTCAAACTAGAGCCCTCGCAGAACTCGGTAAACAAAACCTTCGCAACTAGACAAAAGAAACCTTCGCAAAGAGAATTGCGTAGCAGGAGGGTGGCTATAGCAAAGGAGGGCACATTTCAAGCCCCCACCAACCCCATCTATTTATAGGTCGAGGGACGAGTCACCCTGCACGAAAAACTGGCACGACAACCGAAATCCACGACGCAAACAACGAAGCGGACCTCACAGTACAAACAAAAACTTAACGGCCCGGCCCAAGCCAGCTGCGGGCGTCGCTGCCAAGGGTCTCGCCACATAAAAAAATGCTGCTTGGGCCCAAACACTGTTCTTTAGGACCAAGGCAACGAGGGGCTACTGTTGGGGAAGGGACCCCGGCAGTGGCGCCGCTCAGGCTGGCTCGAGGAACAACCTTCGCGCCACCCGCTCTCGCTCTCGAACCCTCTCAACTCTTTTATCTCCGTCTTTGGGACCCTTCGGGCGGGTTTGCTAACCTTCGCACACGAGTTCGACCCTCGGGTTCGTTGCATGTCTTGCAGGCAATGGCTCGCAAAGAACACAGGATGCAACCCTCGAGCATCATGAACACGGCGGGGGTCCGACCTCGCCACCGGCGGCGCCGAGGGTCTGACCCCGTTTTTTCCGCGAAGGCAAGCGAGGCCTAATGGCGGCGGGCAGGAGGAAAGCAGGCTAGGGTTTCGACTCCAGTTGTGTTTGTACAATTCTGCCCTACCGTGGTACAGCGCGGAAGAATCTTTCTTGTCCCCTTTTGTAATCTGGCTGGTGCCCCTTGGTATCCCCTATAAATATCGGGGGGTGAACAGTGTAATGGGGTACGTTTTTTGGGAATAGAGCTAAAACATCACTGTTCTCGTTTCCTTTGTACCTTCGTTCAGTTCTGACGACTGGCCACCTTCGCCACTCCCCTGCACGAGTGCGGAGGTAGGGCAAGTGTGTCACGAACAGTTAAAATATTTTATTTCAACCATATTTGCAGTTTCCATGTTAGGTTTAGCCAGAATTTTGCCAATTTCAAAAGATGGTATGATTGCAGCAAGTTGAGCTAATTGGGTTTCTAACATCTTATTAAAGCTAAGTTGATTTTTCAGAGCAGATGAGAAATCTTCCAATTTAGAATTTATGTTCTCAAGCATTTTATCATTTGACATTATTTCTTATTCAAAAATTTAGTAGTTCTACCTGAGAGTAGACTAGATTCTTTAAGAACGAAATTATCAGTACTTTGGAAATTAGAGCGAGGGAATGAATTATTACCTTGAGAGTTGGAGTGTTGATTCCATCCTTGATTTTGTTGACGGAAACCGTTGTTGTTTTGTTGTTTTGATGAAGTTTAATCTTCATGTAACTCGGGGCAGTGGTTCCCAGAATGTCCGGTTTCTCCACAGACTTCACAAGTCATGTAGGATTCTAGAGATTGGACACTTTGTTGTTGGTTCATCTTCTCACAGCTGTCCAGCTTCTTGGCCAGCAGGTCCATCTTGGCCACGATCATGTCGGCCTCCTTAAGGGAATGCATACCTCGCTTACGGGGCTGCAGTCTCTCGTCATTCCATCCTTGGTTTGACACCATCTTCTCTATGAGAGCCTTAGCATCTGCAACATTCAGAGAAAAGAATGCACCGCCGGCGGCGGCATCCAAATGGCTTCTAGAGAGTGGGTTAGGCCATGGTAGATGTTGTAGATCAACAGACAGTCCACCATACCATGGTGTGGACAAGCAGCGACGTACTCTTGCATTATCTCCCAAGCCTCGGGAATAGGTTCCTGGCTTGTTGCGTAAAGCTGGAGATTTTGTTGCGAAGAGCGTTCGTCTTGCCCATCGGAAAGAATTTGGCGAGAAAGCATTGGAACACATGTCCCATGTTCTACAGCGTTGCGGTCGGTATAGAACCATTGCTTCGCTTTTCCTAGGAGAGAAAAGGGAAAGAGACGAAGACGGATGGCTTCTTGGGTTATCCCCTTAATGGTGAAGGTGCCGCAAATCTCCAAAAATTGTTGGAGGTGAGCATTGGCATCCTCATGAGCTTTGCCACAGAATGGGCTAGCTTGGACCATCATGATCAGAGCCGGTTTCAACTCGAAATTGAGGTTGGCATCGATCACGGCTCGTCCTGTCGCTACATTGGCGGCAGAAGAAGCAGAAAAGTCATGAATGGTCTTGTTGGCCATCGTGAAGATAGAACGAGATAACAAAGAAAGAAGTTGAAGAAGATGAAGGAAAAAGATAAGAAGGACTAAGGAAAGAAAGAATGGGGAAGAGATGAGATTCGTTAAGCGGGAGCTTAAGCGAAGATAATTCGACAAGGACTCGAAGGATACACCGATTGGCCTCCCCGGCAACGGCGCCAGAAATGGTTGTTGGTAGTTCTTAACTTCACTAAAGATAGAGCTAGGCAACTATCCCCGGTAACGGCCCAGAAATGCTTGTTGACACTTGCTAACGTCGTTACTAGGAGTATACTATGGAATCTATTCCTGGCAACGGCGTCAGAAATGCTTGTAGCAAGTCCAGTCACTATACCTAAAGGAGTGAAGCTAAAGCAGCTATCTACTAATGTCAAATCGGGTTGTCAATCCTGACACTAGTAGGAGCTAGCTAGAGAGATTGCAATCTACCTAGAGGAGATTCTGCAAGCGCACAGAACTATCATAGTAGCACTTCGCCTGGGAGTACCAGGTGTCGATTTATTGATCCCAAGGGAAGGCTAGGGTGGTGTATGAGTCAAGTCAAGGAGGGGATGAGAGTTGAAGAATAAGAAAAGGGAAAGGGAGAGAAGAGAGGAGATGAAAGGCTAGAAGAGTTTATGAGTGGTTAGGTAAGGATGAAATGAATGGTTAAGGTAAGGTGGATGGATAGGTAGATAGGGGGAATAAGATAACTAAGGATAACTAATATAACTAACTAATAATTAATAACTACTCCTAGATAACTATGAAGCAAGATAGGCAAATGCCAAAGCAACCAAGTTAAGTATAGTTTTTATTCCTATCTTGTCAAGTACCGAGGCGTAGTCTTTACCACTGACTTAGGTTGAACGCTAGCACAACGAGCCTTACTGTTAAACTAGACCAACTACGTGGTGGAATTCAAGGCGCACAGGGCTGTCACCACCTGCTTGCTACCATAGCTATCCGGGGGTCTAGCCGTATCTGAAGGTAAGTCTATAACTAAGCATCACGCCTAATTATATTCTAACTATCTCTATCCTGGCCTATAATAGAGACACCCTTGCGGACGTCAGAGCAAATACTTGACTTAATAAATAAACACTAAACTAACTAAGCAACCTATTGGCAATGATCAAACACTAAGCACACTAGAGATTAACTACTATGGCTAACTGAAATGAAACTGTAGGATAGCTAGGTACTCAAGCAATCAATCAAGTATACTACTCAATACTGGTAAGTAGAATAAAGTAATACTTGAAATGATGAACTAGAATATAGTAAAGTGCTTGAACAAGAGCAAAACCTGAACCGGAGATGATGGAAGACTCTTCCCAACTCCAGGACCGATTACTCGCACGCTACTCTTGAGCTAAGCCTTGAGCAGCGCTTCCGCGAGGGCAATGAGGCAAGGATGCCTTGCTCTACTAGCTACCTACTTGCCTAAGCTTGGCTAAATCCTAAGCTATTAGCCTTGCTTTCTTTGCTGCCTTGCTTCCCTTGCTTCTTCCTTGCTTGAAATGAAGTGACGCCTCCAGGGGTATTTATAGCCCAAGTGTGTGAGGGGGTACTTATAGGGGGCAGCCAACCGACCTAGGTGAAGGACCGAGAAAGCACTAGTAAGGCGACCAGAGGGGGTGAATGGGAGCTCAAAATTTCTCTCAAAACTTTGGCCAAATGTCCCAAAATCAACCCCGAGAAACTGCGACCGAAACCGTGATGCCCATGACCCTTGGAAAAGGGTGGATGATCCCTAGGATCACAGCGAGGCACCACAAGAAGATAGCAAACCAAACACCAAAAGCTCCGGCTCGAACACCACCCCAAAAACCAAGTCCCGAACGTAGATTGATGGCTACGTCGAGAAACTCCTAAATACCTATGCTAACAAGTAGCAAGATACCTAGAGAGGTTCCTTGGTCAACTATAGGGCCAAACGAGAAGTCCGGAAACCAAACGAACAAGCCGGGAGAGCAAACGCACTAAACCGGAGCAAACAGCCGATTCGCGGACTGTCCGCCAGTACGGTCGCGGACTGTCTGCCCAGTGGCGGACTGTCCGGGCTCAGGTCGCGGACTGTCCGACGGCCAAATGAGCAAAACCGAAGTGCTGCTGTAAGTCTTCTGGGCGTTCCCGGACTGTCCGCGGCTTTGAACTGCGGACTGTCCGCCGTTCAAACAAAGCCAAATCAGCCGAAGATCAGTGCCACTGGTCTGGCTCGTCCCCGACGCGCGGACTGTCCGCGCCCTGAGTGGCGGACTGTCCGCGGTCACTCAGGGAGGGCAATTTTGATTGCCCTTCTCCCAAATCTTCTCCAAATTGATTCAAATCAAAATCCCACGTTCCCAAACTTGGAGAGGATGATCACGGAGTAGTTAGGAGACTATCCCCAAAAATCATCCGCTCAAATCGAGTCAATCACCGGGAAATCAAAAGGGGAGGAGGATGAACCCAAAAGCGCCATGAAAATGAAATCAACCCGATCTACTTGCTCGTAGGGAGATAGATGAATTCCTTTGGTGGAAATGATCTCCTTTCAAATACGAACAAGTTGATTCAAACGGATTTCGCAAAGATGCAGTAGGGAGAGAGATCGAGTGACGGGAAAATCGCGGAGAAACGAAGAACGCGAAGAACACAAATCAAAACGCGAATCAACACATCGATCTGCAACTGTGTGGCTACCACACGCTACAACAGTGAGGTTATGGCCTCACTTCCTCAAAATCTCCAGTACACAGAGGTATGGTTCTGGCGGATCTCAGCTAGCTACAGCAGGGGATTGGGAGAGCAGGAAACCCTAGAAGCAAAGAGCAAATGACTGAGATGACTAACTGAGATGAATGGGGAGGTGGGTGTTGTAACACCCCAGGTTTTAAGCAATCCCTAAATGCATAATTTGGCATGACATAAGCATAGCATCCCATCATTTCATGTGCATATGTTTGTTGAAGTGCTTAAGTCCTTGTTTGGTCTCTAGTGTAACCTTGTTATGCTTTCTGTTTCTGACCAAGTGCCTTATAACAAAGTTGTAGATCTCGATGAAGGGACAACTTTGCTTTACAACACTTTCTCAGAAAAAGCTTTTAAAATGTGATTTCTTGCATTAGAAAAATGGATTAGAAGTAAATTTCTTTTTCTAAGCAGAATTTGGACTTGAGCCTTAAAGATGATTTGTTCCTTACAAAATTCTAAGCAACTTTGCTTTTAGGACCTTTTCCTAATTCGGCTTAGTTTAGGAGTTATAGAGCATCCAAGTTTTTAATCAAACTTCATTAGTTTAATCCCAGTGGACCCCGCCTGTCAGTCTCTCCTTCTTCTTCTTCGCGGACGCCGCTCCCTCCGCGCCGGCAGAATCCGCCCGCAGCCGCGAGACCGCCTCGCCGCCGGCCAAACCACCAGCACCGCCGCCCGTGGTTTGCGCCCGAAGTCGCCACGTCGCTCCATGCACCGCGTCCTCCCCCGCCCTCCGCTGTCGCGCGACGCCTGACGCCGCCGCGTCCGGTCGGGAGTTCCCCCGACGGGAACCGGCCAGGTGCAATGCACCTAGCACTTCGTTCCTTTTGCTTTCGCTCCGCCCCGTGCTTGCAACCAGAGGAGCATTCCATTGCTCACTCTCTCCCTCGCTCCACTCCACTCCATCTTCACCAGAGCTCCGCGCCGCCGCCGCCCGCCGAACTCCGCGAGCGATTACTCGCTCCACCTCACCACCGTTCGATTCATCTCGCCAGTTTCTCCGCCCTAATCTCCTCTTTCTTCGGCAAGGGTTGGTTTTCGCATCCTTCCTCTCTGGTCGCCGGAACAGCGGATGCAATCCGCAAGCTTCCGCCATGGCCGCCACTGTGACCTTCACGTGGACCGGCCATCTCCGGCCAAACCACCCCAAACCGAGCCATGTTCTAGTCTTCCCTACCTCCGTAGTAGCTTAGAGTTAGTTGGAGACTCTCTTTCGCCGTGTTTCAGCCGGAACCGAGCCGTGTCGTCGCCGTGTCCGCCATGGACCGCCGCCGTGCATAGCTTCGAGCAATGCCGGGGATGTCGAAGCCCGAGCGTTGCTCCAATAGGTCGCTTAGGTCTTGCTTGGCTAGTGCTATCCTCGCCGAGTCGCAAACCGCCGGGAAGAGTTCCGCCGCCGAGTCATCGAGCCGCCGCTCCGCCATGGCCGCCGTCGAGCTTGCTCCGGTATCCCTCTGTCTCAGCGAGTCGGTTAGTTGTGTTCGCCTCGCAAACCCGCACCCAGGGATGGTCTCAGTGTCGCCGGAAGCCTCGCCGCCGGTGAGCTAGGGCCGGTCAACGACCACGGCGCATTCTCCGCCGTTGACTGCCGAGCCTGGCCTCGCGCAGTAGCTTGCCGAGCCTGGCCTCGGTAGCTTAGTCGCCTGTCTAGTAAGCCTCGGCTGCGTCGTGTAAGCCTCGGTCGAGTTGAGCCAAGTCAAGTGCGCCGAGCCTTCGCCTCGAGCCTCGATCGGGTCGGTTGTGTAAGCCTCGGTCGAGTCGAGCCAAGTCAAGTGCTCGGTTGAGTCAGCTAGTCTCGGTTGAGTCAGTTAGTCTCGGTTGAGTCAGTTAGTCTCGGTGGGTCAGTAGCCTCGGCCGAATAGGTTGAGCCTCGGGCGAATCGGTAAATTGTGTCTGAGCCTCGGGCCTCAGCCGAATCGCGCCGGATGTGCCTCAGCCTTGCCTCGGGCCTCAGCCGAATCGCGCCGAGTGTGCCGAAGCCGTGTCTTATGCCTCGGCCGAAGTCCGTAGCGTGTAGGATTGAGTTTCCTTTTTAGTGCGTTTTGCAGAATTCATGTAAAGGCTTCAAAAATTCCTACAAGGCTCATTTTAAGTCCAAATCTGGTGAAACAAATTTTGTTAGGTCAAGCATGTTTAGATCTATCAATGGAAACTGTTGAATGCATTCTTGGTGATATTTTTATGTGTAGATTTATTTAAGTTAGAAAAGTGCTGATAACTTGGAAAATGCATAACTAATTATGTATAAGTCAGAAAAATATGATTCCAGTTTTGTTAGGTTTGTATGGATGTGTAGTTTCAGAGAAAAATATAATATGAGGTTGTTCTGTGATTTATGTTAGCAGTAACTTTTAAAATGGTTAAATGTTGTTTTCTTGTTTATTTAGTAGTAATTAAAATATGGGGAATATGAACCTGAGAATTTATGCACACTGTTCTCATGCTAGGAAGTTCAGTAGAAAATTATGAAATCTGTTGTTTGACACTTTTTGCTAGGGTGTGTAGTTCAAAGCACCTTTCCAGGATAGAATTTGTCTTTTTCATAGAGAATGAAGTCTATGTCCAAATGGGATGAAATTTGGACCAGAGACTAGATTACGTATTGTTAACTTCCAGTAATTTCTGTAGATTTTTCTGAAGCTATCTAAGATAGGTTGCTGTTATAGGCTAGTTTAATTAGATTTATTTCAGCAAGTAATTAGAGGGTAATAAACTCATTAAGTAAACTTTGATGAGGTGACAACATAACTTAACAAGTTGAATATCAGTAGATGACATGTGCTTATCTCCTGAAAAGCCTTGTTCCATGTTGCATCACCATGCATTCCGCATGCATTCGCGTTATTCATTCATGTACCGCATCATGCAGGATCGGTAGTGGAAGTTCAGGACCCGTCACCCGAGGAGCAGTACCAGGAGGAGAACCTGAGCGAGGAAGCCGGAAGGACCGACGCCGACGAGTTACCCGAGTGTCGCGATCACCGTCCGTCGGACTTTGAGAAAGGCAAGCCCCGGAGCATTCTAACTCCTACGGTTTGCAAATGTTTTTCTAATTAACCTGATAATGGATGTTGCATTAGGTTATAGGAATTGATTGCTACCGTTGATGCATTATTACTTATCCTTGTCCACCTGCAATTATTACCTTGTTATCCCTGATAAGTCTAGGCTCGTTTATGCTTAGCCTGCTTAGACCGGTAAAAGTCGGGTGATTTCCTGTCTCCCGCATATAGGTGGATACTGATCATGTTTAGCCTGTGCTATCATGAGATAACCATGTGATAATTAATTTGAGACGGAGGCGGGATGTAAGAGCAGCAGAACATGGGTTCTGAGTGCTAGTAGTCTCCCGTCTGTGTCGCATAGGACCCGTTCGGGAATGTCCCTTCAGTCAAATTGAACGCGTCGATCACTTAACGGAGTAGGTCTGAGTACCTCCCGTGAAGCCGAGTAAGGTTATTCGAGCCGGAGATGGAGATGTTGACGCCTAACACCCAGGGCCTCAGCTGTACCGTGGGCATCTATTCTGATCAACCTGGCATGGTCCGAGGGCAGGCAGGGCCTGATCGACCTGGCATGACCGTGGGCAGTTATAGATTGAGCGACCTGGCACTGAGATAACCCCCGGTGTAGAAGGGCCCATGGCCGTCCCGCGCTTTGTGTTCTCGAATCTCCTGACTGGCAGCTTACGACTGCCGTAGCCGGACGTGCCGGGCGAGTGTGAGACATTTTATCCCCAGCTGGGTAGGAATCGATTATAATCGCCATCGCTCCTGGATAGTGAGCAGTTGACTTTAGATCATCTCCCGTAGAACTTATGGAACTAAAATGGTTATGGAATCTGAAAGGCTATTGATGAAATAGTCACTCTTGATTGATTAATTAGCAAGTGCTTGTTTAGTACAGGTGCAAATCTAGTAAGGTAGAGTTAATGACTAAAAGCAATTGCCAACAACTGAAACTGAGTTTTATTACTAAAGCTTCCATGCAAAGGAGTATGTACAGCCAACTCCACATATACAGCCCACATGATCCTTGGTGTCTCATTATTTCTGGTTTTGTCGGGTAAGTCTAGCTGAGTACCTTCTCGTACTCAGGGTTTGTTTCCCTTGTTGTTGCAGATGGCCAGTGCTTTTATGGCTACTGCGAGAACTGCTTGTACCCGGTTGACTAGACCAAGGGCATGGTCAACACTTATCTCATCCGTTGCTTTTGTGGACCTGGTCAACTGATGGCACCGTATTTATGAACAATCCAAACTTATGTTTTAAAGACTATGTTGCTTCCGCTACTTCTATCAAACTATGGTTTGTAATATTATTTCGTACTCCGATGTAATTTGAACTTTATGCAACTGTGTGTAACCCGTGAGCATGTTCGTGGAACAAGTACGATCTTGGCTGGATGTCGTTGAATGATTTGAAATCCTTCGAGATTTCCGGACTACCGGGTTTGTACGAGCTTAAGTACTCGATGATTTCTGCGAGAGCGGAGGTTTTCAGTGCTTAATCTGGTGCAAATTGGTCGGTTCTGTTACAGGTGTCTCCCCCTATTTATCCTAATTCTAACCTATTCCTAATTCCCACTCTACCCCTAACTACTTACAGAGCGAACCAGCTAAACCCTAAGGTTATTCTGGACCAACTCGGTGGTAGGTGTATCCGACGGCCATGCCCGCACAACTCGTAGCGTTGCCTCGACGCAACCTCCCGATTGCCGCCACGTGCCGCCCTCGCTCTGCACCCCGGTTTTGTGGCCCAAACCGGGAAACCAGCCTTTTCCAGCCAACCCCCGGTTTTGAGGCCCAAACCGGGAAACCAGCCCACCAAGCATCTGAGTTTTGAGGCCAAACTCAGCAAGCCCTCAGCGCCCAGGTTTTGAGGCCCAAACCTGGAAACCATCCTCAGCCCGAGTTTTGTGGCCAAACTCGGAAACCATCCGCACCCAGGTTTTGAGGCCCAAACCTGGAAACCGTCCACCCGATGGTTTTTCCCTGGCTCTACCACCAAACCGACGTCGTAGATGGGATGCACCTCCCGTGCACCCCGTCCACCGACACGTGTCCCCAAGTCCACGACTCAGGCAACACATGCCCACAAGTCTTCACTTGTAGCTGCCACAGGCTGCCAACCACCACAGCTGATCCTCGGGCCTCTGGTCCCTCAGTCCAAGCCTCACGTCCGCCCTTCGCCACTCTCGGTCCATCGGCACGGCACGTCTCTACTTGACCTTCACCTCGCCTTTGATCACTGCATCCGTGCTCGACACCTGCACAACACAAGCCAAAGAACATGCGCATCATCCCAGTTGACAATCACTCATCACTCAGAGACTCAGCATACACCCATGTATCCGCAATCTCCCCCTTGATGAGTGCATTGTCAACTAACAACACAAATCATAATGAGAGTAGAAGAAGGAAGAAGGAGAAGAAGAGAACTCGACCAAATGACCCAAAAGCATAGCAAAGCCGAAAAAGGTCAAGTGGAAAGAGCGAAACAACTTGGTCCCCAAAGACATGGGCAACGGCTCGACGCAACCAAGCAAAGCAAAGCTAGCCCTCAAGAAGAGGTAGAACAGGCTCAACACCGCTAGCAAAAACCAATCGAAAATATCGAAGCAAAATGCTAGTCCCTCAAGATAGAGGCATAGAGGCTCAACACAACTAGCAAAGAAAGCTCGATACCGACTGTTACCAAAAAGAGTTCAACACCAATTGAAAATCTGAAAAGCAAATGCTAGTCCCTCAAGAAAGAGGCTAAGGCTCAACGCAACTAGAAAACCGCTCCAAACCAATTGAAAATATCAAAGACTCAATCGGAAACAAACTCCCCCTCGAATAGTGCAAACAACCAGGAAGGCTCCCCCTTAGCTGAAATGGAGGGTAATGATTTGCAATTCAGCCCCCTTAGTTGAAAATGCACTTATCAAGAAATAAGGCTCCCCCTCAGAAAAGTGCCAACAAGAAGATTCTCCCCCTTCCAAAATGCATATGAGTCAAAATGCAAGTTAGGAGCTTCAAGAGTATACTCAAAAGAGTGCAAAGATACTCTACAGAGTTCTGATCCGATGACTCAGAAAAATGCACAGAATGCTAGCAAAGGCTCAAACTGATCACTAAGAATGAAATATGAACATGTGAGCGGTTTTAAGCCGAAAAAGTATTCACCATCAAAATAGCACAGACATGTATAGACAGCAAGTCAAAGAAGTGCTTATCATGTATTCAAGGTGAACTACCCCTAGCATAGTTCAAACATCATGCTGATACCAATTTAGGCATATACTTGTGATTTCAAATTTTAATCGGAGTTGCAGCGGTGAAATTACACAAGTTCAGAAAACAGCATGTGACTGCGAGAGGTTGAATGCTTGTTATTGCCTAACTTTCCAACTGTGCGAAGCCTATGCATAAGCAATCAGAAGCTTAAAGCAACAGTTTCGGTCATACACTACACAGCTCAAGTTTAACTCAAAGTGCAATGAGAAATAGTCTCGAAACTGTGAGGTCCTAACAAGCAAACCCATCTCGATCTTTCCAATTCACTTAACTTGGTTCAGATTTTAAACAGAATATGACATACCAAGCAAGTGAATGACTCAACACTAGAGACATAGCAACCTAGCATATATGAAAAGTACATGTGACTTCAACACATCCTACACATGCTAGTTACATATCTCAATGGTGAATATTTTCAAGTTTTAAGTTCATTAACAAATTCACCATTCAAAAAAAAACTCAGCTCATAGTATGCACTAGTGATCAGAAAGAGCATAAGCTACAGCATCAACATAAAGCATCGGAGCAAAAACTACACAGAGCATAGTTACATTCTTCAGATTATACACATGAAGCTCAGAATGTAAAAGCGTATGCTGAAATGCAAAAGATGCACGAAGAAATTAAAAAGAAGCAAAAACAACTGAAATCAAAAAGTCAGTGTATCATACAAAATCCAAAGTGTTTCCCCCATCTAAAAGGGGAAACACACACCAAGCTCACCTCTCAACCGATTAAAGGTTGATTGGTCCAAAGGCTTGGTAAAAATATCAGCAAGCTGATGATGAGTATCGACATGGCGAAGGTCGATATCACCCTTCTCATAGTGGTCTCGCAGAAAATGAAAGCGCACATCAATGTGTTTTGTCTTCGAGTGAAGCACGGGGTTCTTAGCAACGCTAATCGCACTCGTGCTGTCACAAAGCAATGGAACACGAGAAAAGCTCAGACCAAAATCACGCAAAGTGGCCATCATCCAGAGTAACTGGGAACAGCAGCTAGCCGCAGCAACATACTCTGCCTCCGTGGTAGACTAGGCGAAGCTAGACTGCTTGCGAGAAGACCACGAAACAAGAGAAGAACCAATAAACTGGCAAGTCCCAGAAGTGGACTTGCGATCAATACGGCAACCAGCAAAATTGGCATCGGAATAACCGCAAAGGGAAAGGGTGGAGGAAGCAGAATACCAAATCTCGAATTCTGGAGAGAAGGATAAGTACCTCATAATGCGCTTGATCGCCTGACGGTGAGAGGTGCGCGGCGACGCCTGAAAGCGCACGCAGAGGCACACCGCGAACTGGATGTCCGGGCGTGTCGCCGTCAGGTACAGCAGCGACCCGATCATACTCCGGTACTCCTTCTGGTCCACTGCTTCTCCCTCCTTATCCGCATCCAGGGCCGTCGTGGTCGCCATGGGTGTTGGAAGAGGCTTGGCCTCAACCATGTCGAACTTCTTCAGGATATCTCTGGTGTACTTGCCCTGGTGCACAAACGTTCCTTCCCGGGTTTGCTTGATTTGCAACCCGAGGAAAAATGTCAACTCGCCCATCATGCTCATCTCGAACTCCCTGCTCATAATGTCTGCAAACTTGGGAACCAAAGCGTGAGAAGAACCACCAAAAATGATATCATCCACGTAAATTTAGACCAAGAAAGTATCAGTGCCTTGCTTGAGGAGAAAGAGCGTTTTATCTACACATCCCATTTTAAAACCCTTAGCAAGCAAAAACGTTTTGGACCTATCATACCAGGCTCTAGGGGCTTGTTTCAAACCATACAAAGCTTTGTGAAGTTTAAAGACATGGTTTGGAAACTTGGGATTTTCGAAACCGGGGGGTTGTCTAACATACACCTCCTCTTCTATGTAGCCGTTTAAGAAGGCACTCTTGACATCCATTTGAAAAAGTTTGAAACCTTTGGATGCTGCAAAAGCCAAGAGTATCCTAATAGCCTCCAAACGTGCTATAGGAGCAAATGTCTCCTCATAGTCTATCCCCTCCTTCTGACTATATCCCTGGTCTACAAGTCTGGCCTTGTTTCTCACAACATGGCCATCTTGTCCCTGTTTGTTTTTGAAAACCCATTTTGTCCCAATTGGATGACACTCAGAAGGTGGAGACACTAGAACCCAAACCCAATTTCTCTCAAAGTTCTCAAGCTCCTCATGCATGGCAGTGACCCAATCAGGATCCGTCAAAGCGTGTCCAACATCCCGGGGTTCAAAATCAGCAACAAATGCAGAATGAGCAAAGTGAGAGATTTGCCTTGACCGGGTGACGCGTTCGTCGATGCTGCCGATTATCTGCTGAGGCGGGTGCTGGCGCTGAATGTGTCGTCGCGCCTCCCTTGCCGAAGTGGCCTCCCCCTCAACAGCAGCTGGTGCCTCCCCGGGTACAAAGGGTACCGCTCGGGGTGGCGGATCCCATGGCCCCCAGGAAGACGATGTGTCAGGGCCATGAGTCGTCGTAGAGGCCGCTCTTTGCGGCATAGCAGGTGGAGGAGGTGCTGGGTCATCTACCCCTTTAGCACCTTCTTCTTCATCATCGAAAAGAGGTTCGCCAACCTCATGATCACCTGCACGCTCAAAACGAGAAGAAGGACAAACCATGGTCTCGTCGAAGGTGACATCAGATGTCTCCATGACTCGGTTAGTGTCAAGGTTAAGTACACGATAAGCTCGAGTGTGAGTGCCATAACCCAAAAACACACCGTCAGAAGAACGAGACTCAAACTTGTCCAAGTTGCCCTTTATGAGTATAAAACAATGGCAACCAAAAACTCGAAAATAACTCACCTTGGGTAGTTTTCCAAAACGCAACTCATAAGAGGTCTTTTTCAAGAAAGCTCGAAGAAAAATGCGATTGGAAATATAGCATGCAGTGTTCATAGCTTCGGCCCAATATCGCCTAGGAGTCCTATGCTCATCGAGCATCGTCCTGGCCATCTCTACAAGGGTCCAATTCTTCCTCTCTACAACACCATTCTGAGGGGGTGTGTAGGGGGAAGAAAACTGATGCTCTAACCCAAAAGAGTCACAAAACTTCTCAAAATCCGAATTCTTGAATTCGGAACCATTATCACTCCGAATTGCTCGCATAGAGTTCAAAGGGAACTCATTCTGAAGACGCAAAATCAGATTGCGAGCAAAGGAGAAAGTCTCGGTTTTCTCAGCTAAAAAGAAAACCCACGAATATCTCGAAAAGTCGTCGACAACAACAAGCACATACCACTTCCCCCCAACCGAGCTCACCCGAGCCGGACCAACAAGGTCCATGTGCAAAAGCTCTCCAGGGCGCTTAGTCATGACCTGAGTCACGGGATGGTGGGGAGCGGCTACCATCTTCCCATGTCTACAAGAATGGCAAACAAGATCCTTCTCCATGGATAACTTGGGCAATCCTCGGATTAAGCCAAGTGAACTAAGCCTTGCAAGCAAGTCGAAGCTCAGGTGACCTAGTCTCCTATGCCACTTCCAAAGATCAGAGGAGGAAGGTCCAGCCAAAAGACAACGAGAAATTCCGAACGACTCCGAGAAATCTGCACGAAAGACTTTTCCAAAGGGCGAAATCACACATACAAGATTGCCCTGAGGATCCAAAATACGACTGAGATTCGGTTTAAAACGAATCTCATAGTCATCATCAAAAAGTTGCGAAACGGAAAGAAGGTTAAAATGCAAGTTAGAAACAAGAGCAACATCGCGCAACACAAAGTGCTCATTAACTCGCACAGACCCACGAGACAGCACCTTACCTTTGCTGTTGTCGCCGAAGGTGATATACTCCTTTCCGGCGACCGGACTAAGACTGGAGAACCACTTGGCATTTCCGGTCATGTGCCTCGAACACCCGGAATCCACCAACCAAACGTTCTCCAATCGTTTTACCTACATCAATAAAAAGACATAGGGTGAGCATACGGTCCAACACTGGGGTTAGTGAAGTAAGGGGAATACCAGTGTTGGGCCGGCTGCTCAAAAGAACGGTTAGCAGAAAAACCATTCCTAGCACGCCTACGGGAGGAGCGATCACCACGTTGAGGAAAACGTGGTCCGCTAAGGGAGGAGCGTCCATCGCGATACTCAAAACGCGGTGGGGGAAAACGCTCAACTGCAAAGCCACCGACACGGGGTCCATAGCCTACAAATGCAGGCTCCCGCCGGGCACGCTCTCTACGAGGCCTACGCCTAGGGACTTGAGGCTCAACACCTCTAGGCCTAGTGTCTCTCCTCGGAGCTCTCTGCTGCCTAGGTATGGGAACTTGAGGATCTGGACCTCTGTGCCTAGTAGCACGTCTCGGTGCTCTCGTCTGAACATTCGGTGCATGTACATCATGGAAAGGATGGTACATGTCCGGGTTGTTCATCTCCCTAGCACGGTGCGCCTCTCTCTTGCGCCTAAAGCAGAACTCGCTCAAGTGTCCACCTCTCCCATAGTGCTCACAGTGGTACCTCACCGCTCTCAAAGGGGGTTGTTGGTACTCACGGTTGTGGGTGTGGATCACCTTGCCCTTCTGTGGCAATTCCTCCTGGATAGGTGGCATAGCATCAAGCTTGTTTTTCAGGTGGTTGGGTTTGGGATGCCACACTTGGTTCTTGGGTGGAGCTCTCGGAGGTTCCTCAAACACCCCATCCTTGGTGTTATGCTTGAGAGGCTCTTTGGGTGGAAGCTTGGTTAGTTTGGGAGTAGTGGTGGAGTTTGGCTTCTCACTCGAGTTCAAACCACTCGACTCTCCAATCTTCCCAAAAGCAGAGACATCAACACCCGGAGCAAAACCTACACCGGGACCTCCAGCAGCTCACTTGAATTGGGAGATCATCATCCCGAGCTGTGGCTCACCACAAGACACCCATGACAAGATGGTCCGAAGGTATGTGTTTTCATCCTCGGTTTGCATCTTGTCATGCTTCACATTGGCAATCTCCAACTCCAAACCCTCGCACAAAGCGCACCTAGTCACACAAGTGCTACCCGAGCTGGCCTCCTCAAGAGACACAATCTTGGCATTCTTCTCTGCCAACTTGGATTGCAAGACCGGACAAGTCTTGCACGCACCCAACAGCATGGGCCTAGCCCGGAGCTCATCCACCTCTCCTACCAAGGCAACATACTTACTTCTCAAAGTGAGAAGATCAGTCATGTGCGTGGTGCACTCCTCGCACTCCTCCTCATCTGTAACAACTACGGTGGACTTGACAGAATCAAGTTCCTTCACCGTATCCTCCCACTTCTGCCTAAACTCCTTGCGCTCTCTAGCAGCTCGCCTAAGCAACTTATCTTGACTAAGGAGCGCGACAGTAAGTTTCTCGACCTCAGAGGAAAGCTCATCATGGGTCAGAGATACCTGGGAGGTGTCGTCGTTGTCGTCATCGTTCCAAGGGGAGTTCACCAGCTCGCCGTCGACGTCCTTGCTGAGGGCCATGGTGCAGAGGCCGTCGTCGTCGGCGAAGAAGCAGAGACCGTTCAGCTTGTCCTCGATCCTCTTCTTCTTCTCGGACTCGTCATCGCTTGAGCAAGCAGAGTCGTCATCCGAGCCGTCGACGTCGCTGAGCGTGGCGAAGAACGCACGCTGCTCAGCTTGGGCCTTCTCCAAGTACTTCTTCTTGATGTACTCCTTGTCGAAGCCGCCCCTTCGCTTGTGCCTCGCAGGGATGTACTTCTCCTTGCGCTTGCCGGAGTCGTACTTGTGCCCATGATCGCCCTTCCCAGATGAATGCTTCTTCTTGGGGCAGTTGGCGATGAAGTGATCGGGGTCTCCGCACTCGTAGCATCCTCAGCGTCCTCCTCCGCGGCGACGGTTCATGCGGTTGTTGTGAAAGCGCGAGAACCATTTGGCGAGCATAGCCAACTCGTCATCCCCCAAAGACTCCAGCTGGTCCTCTGTGACAGAAAAGAGAGACGAAAGAGCAAAGCCTCCAGAGGGGTTAGCAGAAGAGCCAGAAACCAAAGCCATAGTCGGGCCAGAAGGATTCTCATAAGAAGCCCTTGCCATGGCATCAATCTCACTAGACCTGAGCTTACTGAAGAGCTCGTCGCACGTGAGGGTCTCATAGTTAGGTGATTCGATGATCGCCTGAACTTTGGAGTCCCACACCGATCGATCAAGAGTATGCAAAAGCTTCAAAGCTCTCTCATGATCGTCAAAAGGCAATAGCTCCTTGTTAGCCCTCATCCTGTTGACAATCACCTGAAAGCGAGCGAATAAACTTTCTATGCTCTCGCCAGGCATGTGTCGAAAGTTCTCATACTCTCGCTTGAACGACTCATAGAGACGGGTTTTGACATGAGAGGTTCCCTCATGGAAACGCATGAGGGTAGCCCAAATCTCTCGAGCCGTAGCGAGGTGAGAAACACGATCAAACTCACTCATGCTCAAACATGAGAAAAGAGCATTACGAGCTCGGCTATTGGCATCGTGCTCATCGATCTGAAGCTGAGAGACACGAGCAGCCAAGACCACGTAATCGGTAGAGTTGCAAATATCCCAGATGGAAGCACCCAAACTCTGTAGATAGGCCGACATGCGTATCTTCCAATACGCATAGTTCGTCCCATCGAAAAACGGTGGTTTGCCCACGCCGTGATCCATGTCGCCTTCTGTGGATCTGGAACCGGCTAAGGTGGAAGATCCTTAACCCGCTCCAATACAAATTGAAGGACCGAGAAAGCACTAGCAAGGCGACCAGAGGGGGGGTGAATGGGAGCTCAAAAATTTCTCTCGAAACTTTGGCCAAATGTCCCAAAATCTACCCCGAGAAACTGCGACCGAAACTGTGATGCCCACGACCCTTGGAAGAGGGTGGATGATCCCTAGGATCACAGCGAGGCACCACAAGAAGATAGCAAACCAAACACCAAAAGCTCCGGCTCGAACACCACCCCAAAAACCAAGTCCCGAACGTAGATTGACGGCTACGTCGAGAAACTCCTAAATACCTATGCTAACAAGTAGGAAAGATACCTAGAGAGGTTCCTTGGTCAACTCTAGGGCCAAACGACAAGTATGGAAACCAAACGAACAAGCCGGGAGAGCAAACGCACTAAACTGGAGCAAACAGCCGATTCGCGGACTGTCCGCCAGTACGGTCGCGGACTGTCTGCCCAGTGGCGGACTGTCCAAGCTCAGGTCGCGGACTGTCCGCCGGCCAAATGAGCAAAACCGAAGTGCTGCTGTAAGTCTCCTGGGCGTTCCCGGACTGTCCACGGCTTTGAACTGCGGACTATCCGCCGTTCAAACAAAAGCCAAATCAGCCGAACATCAGTGCCACTGGTCTGGCTCGTCCCCGACGCGCGGACTGTCCGCGCCCTGAGTGGGGGACTGTCCGCGGTCACTCAGGGAGTGCGATTTTGATCGCCCTTCTCTCAAATCTTCTCCAAAATGATTCAAATCAAAATCCCACGTTCCCAAACTTGGAGAGGATGATCACGGAGTAGTTAGGAGACTATCCCCAAGAAATCATCCGCTCAAATCGAGTCAATCACCGGGTAATCAAAAGGGGAGGAGGATGAACCCAAAAGCGCCATGAAAACGAAATCAAACCGATCTACTTGCTCGTAGGGAGATAGATGAATTCCTTTGGTGGAAATGATCTCCTTTCAAATACGAACAAGTTGATTCAAACGGATTTCGCAAAGATGCAGTAGGGAGAGAGATCGAGTGACGGGAAAATCGCGGAGAAACGAAGAACGCGAAGAACACAAATCAAAACGCGAATCAACACATCGATCTGCAACTGTGTGGCTACCACACGCTACAACAGTCAGGTTATGGCCTCACTTCCTCAAAATCTCCAGTACACAGAGGTATGGTTCTCTGCGGATCTCAGCTAGCTACAGCAGGGGATTGGGAGAGCAGGAAACCCTAGAAGCAAAGAGCAAATGACTGAGATGACTAACTGAGATGAATGGGGAGGTGGGTGTCTCCCCCTATTTATCCTAATTCTAACCTATTCCTAATTCCCACTCTACCCCTAACTACTTACAGAGCGAACCAGCTAAACCCTAAGGTTATTCTGGACCAACTCGGTGGTAGGTGTATCCGACGGCCACGCCCGCACAACTCGTAGCGTTGCCTCGACGCAACCTCCCGATTGCCGCCAAGTGCCGCCCTCGCTCTGCACCCCGGTTTTGTGGCCCAAACCGGGAAACCAGCCTTTTCCAGCCAACCCCCGGTTTTGAGGCCCAAACCGGGAAACCAGCCCACCAAGCATCTGAGTTTTGAGGCCAAACTCAGCAAGCCCTCAGCGCCCAGGCTTTGAGGCCCAAACCTGGAAACCATCCTCAGCCCGAGTTTTGTGGCCAAACTCGGAAACCATCCGCACCCAGGTTTTGAGGCCCAAACCTGGAAACCGTCCACCCGATGGTTTTTCCCTGGCTCTACCACCAAACCGACGTCGTAGATGGGATGCACCTCCCGTGCACCCCGTCCACCGACACGTGTCCCCAAGTCCACGACTCAGGCAACACATGCCCACAAGTCTTCACTTGTAGCTGCCACAGGCTGCCAACCACCACAGCTGATCCTCGGGCCTCTGGTCCCTCAGTCCAAGCCTCACGTCCGCCCTTCGCCACTCTCAGTCCATCGGCACGGCACGTCTCTACTTGACCTTCACCTCGCCTTTGATCACTGCATCCGTGCTTGACACCTGCACAACACAAGCCAAAGAACATGCGCATCATCCCAGTTGACAATCACTCATCACTCAGAGACTCGGCATACACCCATGTATCCGCACTAGGGCAAACCCTAGTGGCGAGCGCCAGCCCTAGGTGGCGGCCGCCACCCCCCTGGCCGTTGGATGCACCCTCATTGATCCTACGGTCACCAGGGACTCCTCCAAGGCGGTTGCATGTCGGTTGCATGTCCTGATAACCGTCATTAGGTCATGATCCACGCCACTCCCCTACTGAGCCCTCCGATGCCACTGACCTAGTGACCAAGGGCCAAGATTTGGCCCTGGGGTGGTCACACGGATCAGTGACGTGGCAGGGGGGAGTTTGGGCCTCTCCCTGGTGGCGGGCTCCACCTAGGGGTGGCGGGCGCCACCCCACTAGGGCCCAAATGGGTCTTGGTGAGTGGGCTCGGCCCCTGGTGTGTCCATTCTCCAAATTTGCTCCAAATCCTGCATTCAAATAAAAATCTATGGACATGTGCAATTTGGTTAGTTTGAAACCTATTTGACTACTTTTCATGCCTTTTTGGTGAATTTTTGGGTAAAGTGTTGATGGTAAAACAGGTGTTTAAGGACCATCAACAGTAGCGTTGTCTCGACGCAACCTCGCCGATTGCCGCCACGTGCCGCCACCGCTCTGCTTGTTTTTTTCCCGGACTTCGCCCCCGGTTTTGAGGCCTAAACCAGGAAACCAGCCTTCACGACCAACCCCCGGTTTTGAGGCCCAAACTGGGAAACTAGCCGTCCATGCTTGAGTTTTGTGGCCCAAACTCAGAAACCCGCAGCGCCCAGGTTTTGAGGCCCAAACCTCGAAATCGTCCTCAGCCCGAGTTTTATGGCCCAAACTCGGAAACCATCAGCGCCCAGGTTTTGAGGCCCAAACCTGGAAACCGTCCACTCGGTGGTTTTTCTGTGGCTCAACCACCAAACCGAGTCATAGAGGGGATGCACCGCCCGTGCACCCCGTCCACCGACACGTGTCCCCGGGTCCTCGACCCAAGCAACACCGTGCCCGCAAGTCTTCGCTCGTTGTTGTCCCAGGCTGTCAGCCACCACAACTGATCCTCAGGCCACCGGTCCCTCAGTCCAAGCTTCACGTCCGCCCTTCGCCACTCTCGGTCCATTGGCACGGCACGTCTCTACTTGACCTTCACCTTGCCTTTGATCACTGTATCCGTGCTCGACATCTGCACAACACAGGCCAAAGAACATGCGCATTATCCCAGTTGACAATCAGTCATCACTCAGAGACTCGGCATACACCCATGTATCCGCAATCTTCCATTTTCTGTGAGACCATTATGAGAAGGGTGATATCGACCTTCACCATGTCGATACTCATCATCAATTGGCAGATATTTTGACCAAGCCTTCGGACCAATCAACCTTTGCTAGGTTGAGAGGTGAGCTTGGTGTGTGTTTCCCTTTTTAGATGGGGAAACCATTTTGTCTCGTGTATCATAGACTGACTCTTTTTTGCTTTGTTTTGTTTTCGTTTTTGAGTAGAATAGTCTTTGCATTTCATCATGCATCTTTACTTTCTGAGCTTCATGACTATATTGCTTAGAATGTAACTATGCTCTGTCTAGTATGCTCCGATGCTATATGATGATGCTTGTAGCTTATGCTCTTTCTGATCACTGATACATGTTGTGAGCTGAGCTATTTTATGAATGGTAAATATGCTTAATGAACATAAGTTTTGAAATTTGTTTCACCATTGAGATTGGCAACTAGCATGTGTACAATGTGTTGAAATCACTTGTGCTTTTCATATATGCTAGGTTGCTATGTCTCTAGTTCTGAGTCATTCACTTGCTTGGTATGTTCATATTCTGTCATAAATTTGAACCAACTTAAGTGAATTGGAAAGATCGAGATGGGATTGCTTGTTAACACATCACGGTATCGAGACTGTTTCTCCCTGCACTTTGAGTTAAACTTGAGCCGTGTAGTGTAAGACCGAAACCGTTGCTTTAAGCTTCTGATTGCTTCTGCATAGGCTTAGCACGGTTGAAAAGTTAGGCTTTGACAAGCTTTCAACCTCTCGCAATCATATGCTGAGATTTGAACTTGTGTAATTTAACCGCTGCAACTCCGATAAAATTTGAATACACAAGTCTATGTTTCATTCTATAGCATGATGATTGAACTTTGCTAGAGGTAGTTCACCTTGTATACATGCTTAGCACTTGATTGACTTCCTGTCTATACATGTTCAGTGCTATTTTGATGGTGAGTACCTTTTTGGCTAAAACTGCTCACTTTGCTCATATGTTCATATTTCGTATTTGGTGATCAGTTTGAGCCTTTGCTAGCATTATGTGCTTATTATTGAGTCATCGGATCAGCACTTTGTCGAGCATCTTTTCATTCTATCGACTATATTCCTGAAGCTACTCATGTGCATTTCTGACTCTTATGCATTTGGACGGAAGAGATTTACTTGATAGTGCATTATCAACAAAGGGGGAGAAAATTTGTCAAATCATATCTTAGTTTTGTGCATTGTTGAAGGGGGAGTTTGCTGGGAGCATTCTTCAATTGGCTCAGATTTTTCAATTGGTTTGGAGCTTGTTGCGGATACATGGGTGTATGCCGAGTCTCTGTGTGATGAGTGATTGTCAACGGAGATGATGCGCATGTTCTTTGGCTTGTGTTGTGCAGGTGTCGAGCACGGAGACAGTGATCGATGGCGGGTGAAGGTCAAGTTGCGACGTGCCGTGCCGACGGACCGGGCGCGATGAAGGATGGGCGTGCCGTGCGGCGGACGTGCCATGCCGATGTATCGGACGGTGAAGGGCGGACGTGGACTTGGACTGATGGACTGGAGGCCGGAGGATCAGCTGTGGTGGCTGGCAGCCTGCGACAGCGACAAGCGGAGAAGTGCGATCATGTCGGTGGAAGGGGTGCACAGGCGGTGCATCCCTTCTACGACGCCGGTTTGTTGGTAGAGCCCGGGAAAAACCAACGGTGGACGGTTTCCAGGTTTGGGCCTCAAAACCTGGGTGCTGGGTTTCCAGGTTGAGCCACAAAACCTGGGCGCGACGGTTTCCAGGTTGAGCCTCAAAACCTGGGCGTGGGCCGGTTTCCGAGTTTGGGCCTCAAAACTCGGGCGCTGCGGGTTTCCGAGTTTGGGCCACAAAACTCGGGCTGGAGGCTGGTTTCCTGGTTTGGGCCTCAAAACCGGGGGCTGATGGAAAAGGCTGGTTTCCCGGTTTGGGCCACAAAACCGGGGGTGCAGAGTGGTGGCGGCACGTGGCGGCGATCTGAAGGTTGCATGGAGGCGACGCGGAAGACCGTGCGGGCGTGGCCGTCAGATCTACCTACCACCAGCGGGTGGACTAGAATAGCCTTAGGGTTAGGCTGGTCCGCTCTGTAAATACAGTAGTGAGGGGTAGAGTAGGAAATAGACTTAGGCTAGGTTAGTATAAGTAGTCTAGGGGAGACACCCTCCTCCCAATCTCAATCTCAGTTAGCGCAGTCTTTTGCTTCCTAGCACCTAGGGTTTCCACTCTCCCATCCCCTGCTTTAGCTAGTTGAGATCCGCAGAGAGACTCCACTCTGTGTACTGTTGATTCGAGGAAGTGAGGCCGTATCCTCACCTTGGAGCACTGATCGATGGCTTGATTTGCGTCCTTGATTCGAGTTCGTGGCTGTGATTTCCGTTTTGCTTGTGTTCTTCGCGGAATCCTTTTTGCTCCACGATTTTCCCGTCGCTTGATCTCTTTGCTCGGTTCATCTTTTGCAATTCCGTTTGAACCAAGTTGTTCTAGATCGTGAGGCACTTCTTTCCACCGAAGGAATCATCCTCTAACCTCACGGTCTAGGAGATCGATCGATTTTTCGTTTCGGGTCACTTTTCTTCTCTTCCCCCGTAACTCTTCGATTCACCGATTTGGAGTTAGGTTCGAGCCATGATCTCTTAGAGATAGCTCACTAACCTCCTTGTGACTTCACTCACCAAGTTTGATCCCTAGAGGATTTGTTTTGGGTGAGTTCTAGTCGAATCGGTGGACGAACAGTGAATTCGCGGGGTGACCGGACGCATCATTCATCGACCGGACGCTGCTACAGTGCGTCCGGTGGTTGAACTCTGTCTGAGTTCTTTTGTTTGACCGGACGCTCTGTTCAAATCGACCGGACGCTCCCTTCAGTGAGTCCGGTCAGAAACAGAGAGGTTCCAGAAACGTTTTTCTGTGACCGGACGCGTCCGATGGCCAGTGACCGGACCCTCTGGTGAGTCCGATCGTTTTTCGGTGTTTCGTTTTGCTCGACCGGACGCTGGTTTTTGGAACTGATCGGAAGCGCTGCTCGCACTGTTCCCGTGTTTTTTGTCTCATCCGACCGGACGCTCAGTGAATGACCGGACGCTTGAGCTCCGTGCGTCCGGTCGCGAACAGAGAGCTCCCAGAGCTGTTTTCTGACGACCGGACGCGTCCGGTCCCTGCTGACCGGACGCAGGCCAGAGTCCGGTCGCTGCTGTTTCGCGCGTTTTCGTTCGCGGCTCGTTCGTTCTTGATCGGATTTGAGTTCCGTCTTTTGGGTTGGCTTTCTAGAGTTGTCTAGTGTCCCGCTGTGCTTCTAGGAAGCATCCACCCTACATCTAGGGTCGTGGACATTAGCAAGCTCTAGGTTTCGCTTTTGGGGTTGATCTTGGGACAGTGGCATCTAGTTTCCGAAAGGAAATTTTGAAGCTCCCATTCACCCCCCCTCTGGTCGCTTTCGGGTAGCTTCTCGGTCCTTCAATTGGTATCGGAGCGGGTTAAGGATCTTCCACCTTAGCCGGTTCCAGATCCACCGAAGGCGACATGGATCGCGGCGTGGGCAAACCGCCGTTTTTCGATGGGACGAACTATGCGTATTGGAAGATACGTATGTCGGCCTATTTGCAGAGCTTGGGCGCTTCGATCTGGGATATTTGCAACTCCCCTGATTACGTGGTCTTGGCTGCTCGTGTGACTCAACAGCATCGATGAGCACGATGCCAATAGCCGAGCCCGTAATGCTCTTTTCTCTTGTTTGAGCATGGGTGAGTTTGATCGTGTTTCTCACCTCGCTACGGCTCGGGAGATCTGGGACACTCTCATGCGTTTTCATGAGGGCACCTCTCAAGTCAAAACCCGACTCTACGAGTCGTTCAAGCGAGAGTATGAGAACTTTAGACATCAACCTGGCGAGAGCATAGAGAGTTTATTCGCTCGCTTTCAGGTGATTGTCAACAGGATGAGGGCTAACAGAGAGCAGTTGCCATTTGACGATCATGAGCGTGCTTTGAAGCTTTTGCACACTCTTGACCGTTCGGTGTGGGACTCCAAGGTTCAGGCAATCATCGAATCGCCGAACTATGAGACCCTCACCTGCGACGAGCTCTTTAGTAAGCTCAAGTCCAGTGAGATTGATGCTATGGCGAGGGCTTCTTTTGAAAATCCTTCTCGCCCGTCCATGGCTTTGGTTTCCGGCTCTTCCTCTAACCCCTCAGCTGGTTTTGCGCTCTCTTCTCTCTTTTCTGTGACAGAGGACCAGCTGGAGTCTTTGGGAGACGACGAGTTGGCTTTACTTGCCAACCGGTTCTCGCGGTTCCACAACAACCGCATGAACCGTCGTCGAGGAGGAGGACGCACGGGATGCTACGAGTGCGGCGACCCCGACCACTTCATCGCCGACTGCCCCAAGAAGAAGAACAAGCATCTGGGGAAGGGCGATCACGGCCACAGGCGCGACTCCAAGTACAAGGAGAAGCACGTTCCCCCAAGGCACAAGAAGCGGGGCGGCTTCGACAAAGAGTACATCAAGAAGAAGTACTTGGAGAAGCAGCAGGCTGAGCAGCGTGCGTTCTTCGCCACGCTCAGCGATGTCGACGGCTCGGATGACGACTCCGCTCGATCGAGTGATGACGAGTCCGAGAAGAAGAAGCTGGAGGACACGTTCAACGGCTTATGCTTCTTCGCCGACGACGAAGGCCTGTGTACCATGGCGCTCGGAGATGAGGTCGGAGGCGAGCTGGAGCACACACCTCGGAACGACGACGACGACGACACCTCCCAGGTATCTCTCACCTACGACGAGCTTTCCTCCGAGGTTGAGAAGTTGACTGCTGCCCTCCTTAGTCAAGATAAGTTGCTTAGGCGTGCCGCTAGAGAGCGCAAGGAGTTTAGGCAGAAGTGGGAGGACACGGTGAAGGAGCTTGAGTTCGCTCGGTCCACCGTGGTTGTGTCGGAGGAGTTGGAGTGCGAGAGTTGCGCCGCGCACATGACGGATCTTCTCACTCTGAGGAGTAAGCATGCTGCGCTGGTAGATGAGGTGGATGAGCTCCGAGCTAGACCGCAGCTGTTGGGTGCGTGCAAGACTTGTCCTGTCTTGCAATCCGAGTTGGCAGAGAAGAATGCCAAGCTTGAGTCTTTAGAGAAGGCCGGCTCGGATAGCACTTGTGTCAAGAGGTGTGCTTTGTGTGAGGGCCTGGAGCAGGAGATGGCCAATGTGAGGCATGACAAGGTGCGTACCGAGGAGGAAAACACATACCTTCGGACCGTCTTGTCATGGGTGTCTTGTGGTGAGCCTCAGCTCGGGATGATGATCTCCCAATTCAAGCAAGCTGCTGGGGCTCCTGGTGTAGGTCTTGGCCAGAGTGTTGATCTTTCAGCCTTTGGGAAGATTGGAGAGTCTAGTGGTCTTGATCCGAGTGAGAAGCCCAACTCCACCACTACTCCCAAACTAACCAAGCTTCCACCCAAAGAGCCTGTCAAGCCTGTCACCAAGGATGGAGTGGTAGTTGAACCTCCCAAGGCTCCACCCAAGAATCCACAATGGCAACCCAAGCCAAATCACCTGAAGAACAAGCTTGACACAATGCCACCCATTCGAGAGGAGTTGCCACAGAAGGACAAGGGCAAGGTGAAACATACCCACATCCCTGCAAACCAACAACCCCCTTTGCGCGCGGTGAGGTTTCAGTGTGACTTTTGTGGGCGGGATGGTCACCTGAGTGAGTTCTGCTTTAGGCGCAAGAGAGAGGCGCGTCGTGCTAGGGAGATGCAGAACCCGGACATGTTTCACCCAGCTCGTGGTGGACATGCTCCGAAGCCTCAGGGGAGAGCTGCTAGGTCTGGAGGGAAGCGTACCCAGCCTAGGCAGCAGGAGAGAGCCCCTAGGAGGGAGACTAGGCCTAGAGGTGGAGCACCTCAGTTTGTTAGGCCTAGGCAGGAGAGAGCTCCGAGGAGAGACGCTAGAGTTGAGCAGCAGGCTCCTAGGCGTAGACCTCGTAGAGAGCGTGCCCGACGGGGTCCTGCTTTTGCAGGTAACGGACCCCGTGGCGGAGGCTTAGTTGAGCGCTTTCCCCCACCGCAGTTTGAGTACCGCGGTGAGCGCTTCTTCCCCAGCGGACCACGTTTTCCTCAGCGTGGTGATCGCTTCCCTCGTAGACATGCTAGGAATGGTTTTTTCACTAACCCTTCTTTTGAGCAGCCGGCCCAACACTGGTTTTCCCCTTATTTCACTAACCCCAGTGTTGGACCGTATGCTCACCCTATGTCTTTCTTTTGATGTAGGTAAGACGGTTGGAGGACGTTTGGTTGGTGGATTCCGGTTGTTCGAGGCACATGACCGGAAACACTAAGTGGTTCTCCAGCCTTAGCCCGGTCGCCGGAAAGGAGTACATAACCTTCGGCGACAATAGTAAAGGTAAGGTATTGTCTCGTGGGACCGTGCGGGTTAATGAGCACTTTGTGTTGCGCGATGTTGCTCTTGTTTCTAACCTGCATTTTAACTTGCTTTCTGTTTCGCAACTTTTTGATGATGACTATGAGATTCGTTTCAAACCGAACCTTAGTCGCATCTTAGATCCTCAGGGCGATCTTGTATGTCTGATTTCGCCCTTTGGGAAAGTCTTTCGCGCGAATTTTTCGGAGTCGTTTGGATCTTCTCGCTGTCTTTTGGCTAGTCCTTCTTCTTCCGATCTTTGGAAGTGGCATAGGAGGCTCGGTCACTTAAGCTTCGACTTGCTTGCAAGACTTAGCTCACTTGGCCTAATCCGAGGATTGCCCAAGCTTTCGTTGGAGAAGGATCTAGTTTGCCATTCTTGCAGACATGGGAAGATGGTTGCTGCTCCCCACCATCCGGTGACTAAGGTCATGACCTCGCACCCCGGAGAGCTTTTACACATGGACCTTGTTGGTCCGGCTCGGGTGAGCTCGGTTGGTGGCAAGTGGTATGTTTTGGTTGTTGTTGACGACTTTTCGAGATATTCGTGGGTCTTCTTTTTAGCTGAGAAGACCGAGACTTTCTCCTTCGCTCGCAATCTGATTTTGCGTCTTCAGAACGAGTTCCCTTTGAACTCGATGCGAGCTATTCGGAGTGATAATGGTTCCGAGTTTAAGAATTCGGATTTTGAGAAGTTTTGTAACCGCCTTGGTTTGGAGCATCAGTTTTCTTCTCCCTATACACCACCCCAAAATGGTGTTGTAGAGAGGAAGAATCGGACCCTTGTTGAGATGGCCAGGACGATGCTTGATGAGCATAGGACTCCTAGGCGTTTTTGGGCCGAAGCTATGAACACTGCATGCTACATTTCGAATCGCATTTTTCTGAGAGCGTTTTTGAAGAAGACCTCTTATGAGTTGCGTTTTGGTCGTCAACCCAAGGTGAGTTATTTTAGAGTCTTTGGTTGCCACTGTTTTATATTGAAAAAGGGCAACCTGGACAAGTTTGAGTCTCGTTCTTCTGACGGTGTGTTTTTGGGTTATGGCACTCACACTCGAGCTTATCGTGTACTTAACCTTGACACTAACCGAGTCATGGAGACATCAGATGTCACCTTCGACGAGACTCTTGTTTGTCCTTCTTCTCGTTTTGAGCGTGCAGGTGATCATGAGGTAGGAGAGCCTCTTTTTGATGACGAGGACGAGGGTGCTGAAGGTGTAGATGATCCAGCACCCCCTCGACCTGTCGTGCCGCAAGGAGCGGCCTCGACGACGACTCACGGCCCCGACACTTCTTCTTCCTGGGGGCCGTGGGATCCTCCACCTCGCGCGGTACCTTTTGTACCCGGGGTGGAACCAGCTGCTGTTGAGGGGGAGGTCACTTCTTCCCGGGAGGCGCCACGACATATCCAGCGCCAGCACCCCCCTGAACAGATGATCGGCGACATCGACGAGCGAGTTACTCGCTCCAGGTCACAGCACATCTCGCACTTTGCTCATTCTGCTTTTGTTGCGTCTTTTGAACCCCGAGATGTTGGACACGCATTGACGGATCCGGATTGGGTCAATGCCATGCATGAGGAGCTAGAGAACTTTGAGCGAAATCGGGTTTGGGTTCTAGTGCCACCACCTCCTGACTGTAAACCTATTGGGACAAAATGGGTATTTAAAAACAAGCAAGGAGAGGAGGGCCACATTGTGAGAAACAAGGCCCGGCTTGTAGCGAAGGGTTATAGTCAGAAGGAGGGGATAGATTATGAGGAGACCTTCGCTCCTGTAGCTCGTTTGGAGGCTATTAGGATACTCTTGGCTTATGCTGCATCCATGGGTTTCAAACTTTTTCAAATGGATGTCAAGAGTGCCTTCTTAAACGGCTACATTGAGGAGGAGGTCTATGTCCAGCAACCTCCCGGTTTTGAAAATCCCAAGTTTCCAAACCATGTCTTTAAACTCCACAAAGCTTTGTATGGTTTGAAACAAGCCCCTAGAGCCTGGTATGAGAGATTAAAAACCTTTTTGCTAGCTAAGGGTTTTAAAATGGGATGTGTTGATAAAACGCTCTTTCTCCTCAAGCAAGGCAAAGATACTCTCTTGGTCCAAATTTACGTGGATGATATCATTTTCGGTGGTTCTTCTCACGCTTTGGTTGCCAAGTTTGCAGATACTATGAGCAGGGAGTTCGAGATGAGCATGATGGGCGAGCTGACCTTCTTTCTCGGGTTGCAAATTAAGCAATCCCGAGAGGGGACGTTTGTGCACCAGGGCAAGTACACGAGGGACTTGCTGAAGCGGTTCGACATGGGTGAGGCCAAGCCTCTTCCGACGCCCATGTCGACGACGACTGCCCTGGATGCCGACACGGATGGAGAAGCAGTGGACCAGAAGGAGTACCGCAGCATGATTGGATCGCTGCTCTACCTGACGGCGACACGGCCGGACATTCAGTTCGCCGTGTGCTTGTGCGCGCGCTTTCAGGCTTCGCCACGCACTTCTCACCGTCAGGCGGTGAAGCGCATCTTCAGGTACCTTCGTTTCACGCCTGAGTTCGGGATTTGGTATTCTGCTTCTTCCACCCTCTCGCTTTGTGGCTTTTCTGATGCTGATTTTGCTGGTTGTCGCATTGAGCGCAAGTCCACTTCTCGGACTTGCCAGTTTATTGGGTCTTCTCTTGTGTCGTGGTCTTCTCGCAAGCAGTCTAGTGTCGCTCAGTCTACCACGGAGGCTGAATATGTTGCTGCGGCTAGCTGCTGTTCCCAGTTACTCTGGATGATGGCCACTTTGCGTGATTTTGGTTTGAGCTTTACTCGAGTTCCTTTGCTTTGTGACAGCACGAGTGCCATTAGCGTTGCTAAGAACCCCGTGCTTCACTCGAAAACCAAACACATTGATGTGCGCTTTCATTTCTTGCGAGACCACCAGGAGAAGGGTGATATCGACCTTCGCCATGTCGATACTCATCACCAATTGGCTGATATTTTTACCAAGCCTTTAGACGAATCAACCTTTAATCGGTTGAGGGGTGAGCTTGGTGTGTGTTTCCCCTTTTAGATGGGGGAAGCATTTTGAGATGTACCGACTGACTCTTTTATTTTGAGGCTCTTTTCTTTTGAGTTTCTTGAGTCTTTCCGTTTGGTATCTTCTTTCTTTCAGTTTTGTGTCGGGCATACGCATTTACATTCTGAGCTTCATGTCTATATTCACTAGAATGTAATTATGCTCTTGTTAGTATTGTTCCGATACTTATGATGATGCTTGTAGCTTATGCTCTTTCTGATCACTGTTACATGTTATGAGCGAGCTATTTTTGGAATGGTGAATTATGCCTAATGTATATAAATCTGAAAATGTTCACCATTGAGATATGCAACTAGCATGTGTAGGGTGTGTTGAGTCCATTCCTGCTTTTCATATATGCTAGGTTGCTATGTCTCTAGTTCTGAGTCATTCACTTGCTTGGTTGTTCATAACTTGCTTAAAATCTGAACTAAGTATTGTTGAATTGAAAAGATCGAGATGGGATTGCTTGTCAACACCTCATGGTATTGAGACTGTTTCTCATTGCACCTTGAGTTAAACTTGAGCCATGTAGTGTATGACCGAAACCGTTGCTTTAAGCTTCTGATTGCTTCGGCATAGGCTTCGCACGGTTGAAAAGCTAGGCAATGACAAGTTTTCAACCTCTCGCAATCACATGCTAAAAATGAACTTGTGAATTCTCTTACCGCTGCCACTCCGATATGAATTTGAAATCACAAGTATATGCTTCATTCCTATGCATGATGATTGAACTTTGCTAGGGGTAGTTCACCTTGTATATATGCTTAGCACTTGTTTGGATTCCTTCTATACATGTCTAGTGCTATTTTGATGGTGACTATCCTTTTGGCTTAAAACTGCTCACATGCTCATATGCTTCATATTTCGTATAAGTGATCAGTTTGAGCCTTTGCTATTTGAGTGCTTAATTGAGATGTTGGAGCTATACTGATTAGAGCATCTTTGCACTCTTTTGACTATATACTTGAAGCTCCTAACTTGCATTTTGACTTCATATGCATTTTGGAAGGAGATCTTGTGTTCAGAGGGAGTTTATGTGAAGAGAGTTGCTTCTCCGATACCTTTTGGCCTTGATAAGTGCATTTTCAACTAGGGGGAGAAATTTACGCAAATCATATGCCCTGAAAATCTTTTGTCCTAGTTGCTTGCATTTGTCGAGGGGGAGTTTGCTAGTTGTGTTGAGCCGTTGCCTCTGTCTTGAGGGACTAGCAAACGTTCCTAGCTTTTCATGAGCTTTCATAAGCTTTTTCTTTTGGCTTTCAATTGGTATCGTCTGGTGTGCATTCCTTTTTGTCTTGGGTTGAATTCCAATTGTTTCGGAGTGATTTTCTTGCTAGTTGTGTTGAGCCTCTGTGCCTCTATCTTGAGGGACTAGCATTTTGCTTCTGTTGTCCTCCGATCTTCAATTGGTATCTGCTAGCGGTGTTGAGCCTGTTCTACCTCTTCTTGAGGGCTAGCTTTGCTTTGCTTGGTTGCGTCGAGCCGTTGCCCATGTCTTTGGGGACCAAGTTTTTGCTTCATCCACTTGACCTTCTTTGGCTTTTGTTAAGGCTTTTGGGTCATTTGGTTGGGTTTTCTCTTCCCACTCCTTCCTACCTCCTTCTTCTTATTCATGATTTGTTGTGGAGTTGACAATGCACTCATCAAGGGGGAGATTGCGGATACATGGGTGTATGCCGAGTCTCTGTGTGATGAGTGATTGTCAACGGAGATGATGCGCATGTTCTTTGGCTTGTGTTGTGCAGGTGTCGAGCACGGAGACAGTGATCGATGGCGGGTGAAGGTCAAGTTGCGACGTGCCGTGCCGACGGACCGGGCGCGATGAAGGATGGGCGTGCCGTGCGGCGGACGTGCCATGCCGATGTATCGGACGGTGAAGGGCGGACGTGGACTTGGACTGATGGACTGGAGGCCGGAGGATCAGCTGTGGTGGCTGGCAGCCTGCGACAGCGACAAGCGGAGAAGTGCGATCATGTCGGTGGAAGGGGTGCACAGGCGGTGCATCCCTTCTACGACGCCGGTTTGTTGGTAGAGCCCGGGAAAAACCAACGGTGGACGGTTTCCAGGTTTGGGCCTCAAAACCTGGGTGCTGGGTTTCCAGGTTGAGCCACAAAACCTGGGCGCGACGGTTTCCAGGTTGAGCCTCAAAACCTGGGCGTGGGCCGGTTTCCGAGTTTGGGCCTCAAAACTCGGGCGCTGCGGGTTTCCGAGTTTGGGCCACAAAACTCGGGCTGGAGGCTGGTTTCCCGGTTTGGGCCTCAAAACCGGGGGCTGATGGAAAAGGCTGGTTTCCCGGTTTGGGCCACAAAACCGGGGGTGCAGAGTGGTGGCGGCACGTGGCGGCGATCTGAAGGTTGCATGGAGGCGACGCGGAAGACCGTGCGGGCGTGGCCGTCGGATCTACCTACCACCAGCGGGTGGACTAGAATAGCCTTAGGGTTAGGCTGGTCCGCTCTGTAAATACAGTAGTGAGGGGTAGAGTAGGAAATAGACTTAGGCTAGGTTAGTATAAGTAGTCTAGGGGAGACACCCTCCTCCCAATCTCAATCTCAGTTAGCGCAGTCTTTTGCTTCCTAGCACCTAGGGTTTCCACTCTCCCATCCCCTGCTTTAGCTAGTTGAGATCCGCAGAGAGACTCCACTCTGTGTACTGTTGATTCGAGGAAGTGAGGCCGTATCCTCACCTTGGAGCACTGATCGATGGCTTGATTTGCGTCCTTGATTCGAGTTCGTGGCTGTGATTTCCGTTTTGCTTGTGTTCTTCGCGGAATCCTTTTTGCTCCACGATTTTCCCGTCGCTTGATCTCTTTGCTCGGTTCATCTTTTGCAATTCCGTTTGAACCAAGTTGTTCTAGATCGTGAGGCACTTCTTTCCACCGAAGGAATCATCCTCTAACCTCACGGTCTAGGAGATCGATCGATTTTTCGTTTCGGGTCACTTTTCTTCTCTTCCCCCGTAACTCTTCGATTCACCGATTTGGAGTTAGGTTCGAGCCATGATCTCTTAGAGATAGCTCACTAACCTCCTTGTGACTTCACTCACCAAGTTTGATCCCTAGAGGATTTGTTTTGGGTGAGTTCTAGTCGAATCGGTGGACGAACAGTGAATTCGCGGGGTGACCGGACGCATCATTCATCGACCGGACGCTGCTACAGTGCGTCCGGTGGTTGAACTCTGTCTGAGTTCTTTTGTTTGACCGGACGCTCTGTTCAAATCGACCGGACGCTCCCTTCAGTGAGTCCGGTCAGAAACAGAGAGGTTCCAGAAACGTTTTTCTGTGACCGGACGCGTCCGATGGCCAGTGACCGGACCCTCTGGTGAGTCCGATCGTTTTTCGGTGTTTCGTTTTGCTCGACCGGACGCTGGTTTTTGGAACTGATCGGAAGCGCTGCTCGCACTGTTCCCGTGTTTTTTTGTCTCATCCGACCGGACGCTCAGTGAACGACCGGACGCTTGAGCTCCGTGCGTCCGGTCGCGAACAGAGAGCTCCCAGAGCTGTTTTCTGACGACCGGACGCGTCCGGTCCCTGCTGACCGGACGCAGGCCAGAGTCCGGTCGCTGCTGTTTCGCGCGTTTTCGTTCGCGGCTCGTTCGTTCTTGATCGGATTTGAGTTCCGTCTTTTGGGTTGGCTTTCTAGAGTTGTCTAGTGTCCCGCTGTGCTTCTAGGAAGCATCCACCCTACATCTAGGGTCGTGGACATTAGCAAGCTCTAGGTTTCGCTTTTGGGGTTGATCTTGGGACAGTGGCATCTAGTTTCCGAAAGGAAATTTTGAAGCTCCCATTCACCCCCCCTCTGGTCGCTTTCGGGTAGCTTCTCGGTCCTTCACTTGTCTGCTAGTTGTGTTGAGCCTCTGTGTCTCTATCTTGAGGGACTAGCAGTTTTTGTGTTCTGATATGCTTTTCAGTTGATTTTGGTTCAATTGGTAAAGTTCAATTGGTATCCAGGCTCTTTTGTTTTCAGTTGGTATCGAGTTTTCTCGTTAGCGGTGTTGAGCCCATTCTGCCTCTTCTTGAGGGCTAGCTCTATTTTGGCTTGAGTTTCAATTGGTATCAAGCTTTCCTGCTAGCGGTGTTGAGCCCGTTCTGCCTCTTCTCGAGGGCTAGCTTTGCTTTGCTTGGTTGCGTCGAGCCGTTGCCCATGTCTTTGGGGACCAAGTTGTTTTGCTCACTCCACTTGACCTTCTTTCGGCCTTGTTATGCTTTTGGGTCAATTGGTCGAGTTCTCTACTCTTCCTTCTTCTTCCTTCTTCTACCTTCATATGATTCGTGTTGGTAGTTGACAATGCACTCATCAAGGGGGAGATTGCGGATACATGGGTGTATGCTGGATCTTGAGTGATGATTGATTGTCAACTGGTTTGATGCGCATGTTCTTTGGCTTGTGTTGTGCAGGTGTCGAGCACGGATACAGTGATCGAAGGCAAGGTGAAGGTCAAGTAGAGACGTGCCGTACCGATGGACCGGGAGCGGTGAAGGGTGGACGTGAGGCTTGGACTGAGGGACCAGTGGCCTGAGGATCAGCTGTGGTGGCTGACAGCCTAGGACAACGACGAGCGGAGACTTGCGGGGCACGGGGTTGCTCGGGTCGAGGACCTGGGAACACGTGTCAGTGGACGGGGTGCACGGGCAGTGCATCCCCTCTACGGCTCGGTTTTGTGGTTGAGCCACAGAAAAACCACCGGTGGACGGTTTCCAGGTTTGGGCCACAAAACCTGGGTGCGGCGGGTTTTCCGAGTTTGAGCCACAAAACTCGGGCTGAGGACGGTTTCCAGGTTTGGGCATCAAAACCTGGGCGCTGGCGGGTTTCTGAGTTTGGGCCACAAAACTCAGGCGATGGACGTCGGGTTTCCCGGTTTTGGCCTCAAAACCGGGGGGGACTTGAAGACTGGTTTCCCGGTTTCGGCCTCAAGACCAGGGGCGAGGTCCGTGAAAAGGACGAGCAGAGCGGTGGCAGCATGTGGCGGCAATCGGTGACGTCGCGTCGAGGCGAAGCTACCTGTTGTGCTGGCGTGGCCATCGGATCACCATCAACTTTGAGTTGGTCCAGAATAACCCTAGGGTTTAGCTGGTTTACTCTGTAATTAGTTAGGGGTACAGTGGGAACTAGAATTAGGATAAGTAGAGGGAGACACCCACCTCCCATCCTATCTCAGCCATTGCTATTTTCATTCTAGGGTTTTCTGCTTCCCACATCCCTGCTATAGCTACTGAGATCCGCAGAGATAGTGAATCATACCTCTGTGTATTTACTTTTTGAGGAAATGAGACCGTAATCTCATTGTCTCCTCGTGTGGAGGAGTTTCGCCTGGAAATTGAGATCGAATCGCGTTCTTGCTTGTGTGTTCTTCGCGTTTTCGTTTTTGGCCCTCACAGAGATATGCCTCGTTCTTTCTCTCCGTGAGTTGGTTTTCGATTTCGTTTGAACCACTTTGAGCACGAATGGGTTTGTGATCTTTTGACCGCAGGAATTGCACTCTAATCACTTGTAGCATCAGATCGGTCAAGTTTTGTTTTGGATTAACTTTTCTCCTCTCTTCCCCCGAAGTTCTTTGATTCATCGATTGGGAGATAGGTTCGAGCCATGATCTCTTAGGAGTAGCTCACTACTCTCCTTGTGACTTCTCTCACCAAGTTTGAACCCTAGGGGTTTCGTTTTAGGTGAGATCGAGATGAATCGGTGGACAAACAGAGCTGCGTCGGGGTGACCGGACGCACGAGTCGGGCTGACCGGACGCTTGGTCGTGATTCCGGTCATTGAACACGTTCACTGCATTTTCTTCACGACTTGACCGGACGCTCGACTTGGATGTGACCGGACGCACAGAGGTTACTGTTCCTTGTCTGTTTTTGTTGACCGAACGCACTACTTGTGACCGGACGCATTTTTCACTATGAGTCTGGTCGTAAACAGAGAGCTCCCAAACTGGTTTCTAACCGACCGGACGCGTCCGATCACTACTGACAGGACGCTCACCAGAGTCCGGTCAGTGCTGATTTGCACGTTTTCGTCCGCAGCTCATTCGTTCAACTTCCGATTTGAGATCCGCTTTTTGCGTTGGATTCCTGACTCCGCGCTCTATAGAAATCGACCTTCCCGCTTTGCGAAATAGCCTGATTGTGGGAGTTTTTCCTGTCACTAGTTGACCTGCGTGAACCTGGGTGTGGGAGTTTTTGTGGTGTCCCGCTGTGTTCCTAGGGAACATCCACTCAATCTCTTGGGTCGTGGACATCATTCAAGTCAGTCTTGCTCTTGGGGTTGATTTTAGGGACAATGGCTATAAGTTTCTTAGAAGAAATTTAAAGCTCTCATTCACCCCCCTCTGGTCGCCTTTGTATAGCACTTTCGGTCCTTCAATTGGTATCGGAGCGGGTTAAGGATCTTCCACATCCATACCCGCCTCAGCAATATCCTCCACAGTATCCTCCACAATACCCGCCATACTATCCACCATATCCACCCCAGTGAAAAACAAAAATCATAACAAAAAGACAAGCTTGGGGAGATTCTCTCCCCCACTAAGGTAAGTCTCTCCCCCACTAAGGTAAGTATTCTATCTTAGCATTTTTATTATTTCTTTTATCGTATCTTAATGATATAAATAAATAAATAATAAGAAAATGCCAAAAAATATTTCCCATGCTTATTTATGTTTTCTCATATGTCATGCATGTCTACTTTTATTGGAAATGATGAACAGTTGCTCTATTAATATTTCCTTAGTACCCAGTATACAACTTGTTATTTTCTAAGTATGGATCACTTAGCTCACATAAGACCGCTGAAAGGTCCTTGTTTGGTTTTGGTAATTGAGTGACAACTTAGGTGGACTAATATGTGTTTGAAGTGAATTACACAGGTGATTAGTCCACAAGTGATCATGTGTGAGAACATATGCCATAGAGGTGTAATGGCTTGGAGGATGTTGCAAGGCTCACACTTGTGAAGAAGGAGCTTAATGCACATGAAACATGACATGTGGTCATGTGTCTAAGATGGTGAAGATCAAGGCAAGACTTGGCTTGATGGACCGGTCGCGAAGGTGAAGGGCAAGTTGAGGCTTTGAAGCCATTGGTACCGAGTGTCGGGAGGCTTAAGCAAAGACTTGGCGCCGAAGGACCGAAGCGATGGTGAAGAGCAAGTGATGTCAAGATCGATGGACCATGGAGGCCATGTGATGATATGAAGTGGATCATATCATTTGATGAAGAGGTTGGTGCATGTATTGCATCAACACCGGAGGAGATGGAATGGAATGCGCAAGGCAAAGGTATACTTGTAGGGCATTTCATTTCACCGGTCATAGGTGTGTAGAGAAGATTATGACCAGGTTTAGGATAGATGGCCGTACTATTAAGAGGAGCAAACTTGTTTGCATATCGGTCATCTAGTGCCACTTGAGCGATCTAACATTGCGTTGTTACTAGGATCGAGTGGCGTGGTGAGAGCAAGTGAAAATCCTTTGAAAAATGATTGTGAAAATGCTAACACACATACGCATGATGTTGTACACTTTGCCTCGAAGTGTCCTAACAAGCTTGAGAAGAAGGATCAAATAACTCATGAGAGGCAAGGCAATGAGAAGCAACAAATGAGCAAGGAAGAGAAGGCTCAATCAAAGAGAAGTTGCTACTCATGCCGGGAAAGGGAACACATGGCAAATTCATGTCCCCTAGGTAACATTTCTAAGCCTATTTCAATTGATGATAATATTGTGCTTAGAAAGGATGAAAATGGTACCCTTAAGGTTACTATTGCAACTCATCCCGCTACTCATACTAAGGCTATGCCAAAGTATGTTGCACCTAACTTGAGAGGACCCAAACAAGTTTGGGTACCATCAACTAGTGGATGAATGTGTGTAGGTACCATGGCTTTGGAGGCTTGATTCAATTGATTTCATATTATTCATCATGTGATTGAGTCAAGTAATGAAGCTTATTGCTATTCTCATCCCAATGCCAAGTCAATTGAAGTGAAGTCGAAGTACTACAAAATACAAGTGCAAAGATCAAGTTGTGGTGGTTGATTGGAATTATTTGAAGGCTTGCAATCGAATTGAGTAGAATCTTGTTTTTTGGATGATCATGAGCTACTAAGGTATATCTCTAGTTGATCTTGTTCTTTTAGATGCATATGAGATGATTGAATTGGATATATATGCATATGTTGCTTGCTATAAGATGATTGAATGGATTTAATGCTTAAGTGATCAAAATTGAGTTAGTTTGAATGGATATGTTCATGAGACTTCTTTTAGTAAGTGAATTGAATGGATATATGTCTTGTGAGAGTATTCAAACAAGTTAGCTTCAATTTTGATTCAAATTGGTAGAGTATAGCTCAATTGCTCAAAGTTGTTCAATATTGCAAAATCTGAGTGAGCTGAGAAGATAGCCATGTTTGAGTGATCAAATCTAGTTGGATTGGCTTGAAATTTGGTATACATGCTCTACACTTGTGATACTAGTTGCTGTGCAAAATTCATGATAATTGGATAAGTGATGCTTTGGTTTTGGAGTGGATCTTGTCAACTCTTGTGCAGCAATTTTCAGCATGTAGTGGTTTGGAAAGAATTAAAATCTGGTAGCAATCTAGAAAGCCAATGAAGCTCAAATTTTTATGGCTGCTAGAACACTTAGAGAAGCACATCTCCACCAAATTTCATGGTCATTGGACTTATATTTTGGGAGATATGCATGTTTCTTTGAGAAGGACATAATCTGCCAAAAAAGTGACAATTATTGGATTGATCTAGAGTCACTTTGATTGAAAGGTCCTCAAGTTGGAATCATGTTTATAAGTGATTGAGGGACCTATGTTTGGTTTTGAAATGAGCTAGAAGAATGACAAAGATGAGTACAAAGCTATTCAACTAGGAGTGTACTTGGCACACATTTGGTACTCAAATTAAAGATCAAGACCAACATCTAGATGAAGATAAAGAACAAGTTCTAGTATCAAATTGAAGATCATTTGGAAGAAACAAAAGGACTCAAAGATGAATTCAAAGTCACATTTCAAGAAGAGTTCAAATGAATCAATCAAACAAAGTCAATTCAAGTGAGTATCAAAGATGATTCCTTGGAGAGAGGTCACTTCTCCATTTTGTAGGGGCTTGCCGCCTTTGGTAGGTTAACCAAGCAAGGCTTGGAAGGCTAACATGGAAGTGGTGATCTAAAGTATCATTGGAGATACTTAGTTGAAGAAATCAAAAGGATTGATCAAGAAAGCAAGCAACACTCAAAAGAGAGCAAAGTCTTGAAGCATTCAAGTGGTATTCACTATTGATATAAACAAATGGTATTCATATGCAAGCTATGATCAAATGAAGAAGCAAGCCAACCCCAACAAGATAGTGCACTTGATCATATGGGTGAAGATTTGTTCTATCAATTGGTATCTATTGGTCTTCACCATGGACTTCACATTGCTATTTGGAGCTTAATTGGAATCAAATGACTATCCTCTACTCCAAGATAGCAAAGGTATTATTGTAATATGCATGACCATTCCATCCCTTACTAGTATGTGGTTAGTGCATATAGTACATGCTTAATAGGATCATGCATAAACAAATGAGAAGTTTATATTCATAGCCTACCACTATTGCTTGTTTGATTATATGATCTAGTGGTTAGTATATGAATTTGTTCATGAGCTAGTGAACCCAAATACTTGATCTAGAAGATGAGCATTCAAGTGTCTAATTCAATGTGAGTAAGATAACCATTGAAAGATGTGTGAAGAAGCTTACTCTAGAGCAAACCGAGTTAGATATCTTGTGCAAGTTTAATAGTTCAAGTCACAAATGAGAGGCTCATGACAAGAGTTCAAGAAAAAGACAAAAATGCAAATGGATATCAAGCTTAAACTATCATTCAAGTGGTATCTAGACTCATCATTTCTGCACATGGTATCTATTTAAAATGGTATACGATCTTTCAAGTGATATTTATCAAGTGGGGTCTAGATCAAGCTCACAAGTGGTATCCTACAAGACTTCAAGTGATCCTCAACTTTAAGTGATCAAATCAAGCAAAGCATCCCTCACAAACAAGAGCTCAAGTTTATCATTTGGATGACCCATGCTATGACATAGGGGAAGTGCCCCATCTGTTGGTATCAAGGTCAAAGATCCTACACATGGTGTCATTCCAACACATATGGTGGTGTCCATCAAAAATGAAGACTCAAGTGTCAACCATCTACCCTAGTGTCACCCTTTGAGAGAAAAGAGCATATCCTTTATGGTCATTGATGACAAAGGGGGAGAAAGTGCCAAAGATATGATATGATATGTTAGGGGAGAAATTGTGGCAAAAACATGTCAAGGACAAAGGGGGATAAAAGAAGATGGACATAGATCAAGAGAGAGCAAGATTGGAGGATCAAAATTCTTGGACAATGAGAGCACACAAGTAGGGGGAGCAAGCTCATGAATACATGATTGATGCATTTGTTTGTGCATTACATTTGCTTGCTTGCATAATGCATATGTCTTACATTTTATATGCATACTAGTGTGACGTATGCTAGTTATAGGATTTAATTGATGATTTGATAGCTAGCATGCATAGGTTGATAGCTAGACTTGTACTTTTCATGCAAAACTAGACCCTTGCTTTTAATGTTGATCTCACGGGTTTTCTAGTTTTTATGATGTCTAGCTACTCTTGGTCCTAAGGAAGGTGTACAACTATGAACTTCATTGATATCACGCTTCAAAGTTCATTCTATACACCTGAGCACTTCTTGGTAGTAATTACTCTCCCATACATTCTTATCTATGCATATGTGCAAGCCTCATTTCCAAACACTCCAGCACATATGTAGGGGGAGCTAATACTACCATTTCGGGTTTGTGGTACTTGTCCAAAATCTTTTATACATGGTAAAATAGCTTGGGCAGGCAACATGAACCCAAACCAAGTTAGAAATTTACATTCTTGTGAAGTGCTAGCTTGGAATAAGCATAATTTCCATATCTTTGTAGAGTTGTCATCAATTACCAAAAAGGGGGAGATTGAAAGGTCCTTGTTTGGTTTTGGTAATTGAGTGACAACTTAGGTGGACTAATATGTGTTTGAAGTGAATTACACAGGTGATTAGTCCACAAGTGATCATGTGTGAGCAACATATGTCATAGAGGTGAAATGGCTTGGAGGATGTTGCAAGGCTCACACTTGTGAAGATGGAGCTTAATGCACATGAAACATGACATGTGGTCATGTGGCTAAGATGGTGAACATCAAGGCAAGACTTGGCTTGATGGACCGGTTGCGAAGGTGAAGGGCAAGTTGAGGCTTTGAAGCCGTTGGTACCGAGTGTCGGGAGGCTTAAGCAAAGACTTGGCGCCGAAGGACCGAAGCGATGGTGAAGAGCAAGTGATGTCCAGATCGATGGACCATGCAGGCCATGTGATGATATGAAGTGGATCATATCATTTGATGAAGAGGTTGGTGCATGTATTGCATCAACACCGGAGGTGATGGAATGGAATGCGCAAGGCAAAGGTATACTTGTAGGGCATTTCATTTCACCGGTCATAGGTGTGTAGAGAAGATTATGACCGGGTTTAGGATAGATGGCCGTACTATTAAGAGGAGCAAACTTGTTTGCATATCGGTCATCTAGTGCCACTTGAGCGATCTAACATTGCGTTGTTACTAGGATCGAGTGGCGTTGTGAGAGCAAGTGAAAATCCTTTGAAAAATGATTGTGAAAATGCTAACACACATACGCATGATGTTGTACACTTAGTGGTGTTGGCACATTTGGAAAGGAGAAGTTATTGGAGAAGAAGTTGTGTTTAAAGGAGGCATGGAGAAGTGGGAGAAGTTGTGTTTAAAGGAGGCATGGAGAAGTGGCACATTCAGCGGTTTTCGGAGGAGAAGTGAAGTGCTCTGGGAGCATCGGACGCTGGTCCGAGGAGCATCGGACGCTGACTGGGCGTCCGATCGAAAAACCTAGTTTCTGTCAGAAGTTGAAGGAGCATCGGACGCTGGCAACGGACGCTGAGGAATCACTGTTGCAGAGTCTGATGCAGGTGACGTGGCGCGAGCGTGCTTTCCAGGGAGCATCGGACGCAGGCCTGCGTCCGATGTGGAACCATCGGACGCGTCTGATGTGTTTCTGCCCTCTCTGGAACCTCTCTGGTCTGTCATCGGACGCTGGGGTCGAGCGTCCGATGCTAGAGTCTCGGTGCGTCCGGTGTGAGGGCGATCTTGCACAGAATTGAGTAGAGGCATTGGAGCATCCGATGCTAGGCATCGGCGCGTCCGATGCCACTTTAACTGGCGCGCGAAGGAATATAGCCGTTGGGATCGCTCGGCCGAAGTTGAACGTGGGGGACACGTGGCGAGCATCCGTGCATCGAACGCTGGCCTTAGCGTCCGATGGTCCCGACTGGCGCGTCCGATGCTAGCGCAGTTTGCCTAGTGAAGGGGCAACGGCTAGTTAGCCCTTGGGGCTATAAATAGCGTTGGTAACCGGCCTTGGGCTGGTGGTTGAGCACTCCAAAGCCTTGGTGGCTGGTGTGGATGTGCTTGGGAGCCCTCTAACTCTCTTGTGCTTGCTAGTGTGCGATTCGATAGCGAGTGAGTGATCGCTAGTGCGTTGCATTGAGAGATAGCATCGAGTGGCACTAGGTGATCGTGTTGCAAGCCGGTGGTGCTTGTTACTCTGGGAGGTTGCCACCTCCGAGATGGCTTGGTGATCGAGTCTCCATCGTGAAGCCCGCCTGAAGATTGTGCGTGGCTCCGGAGAAACTTTGTGAGGGGCATTGTGCTCGCCTCGCGGGAGATCGCGAAGAGCAACTCTAGTAGAGAGAGGCGCGAAGAGCGCCAAGTGGTCCGGCCGGATCGAACCTAGAGCTCTTGGTGAGCACTCCATCGTGGAGAGTGTGACTTAGGGTCACCACTAGCAAGAGGATCGGCGGCAACCTTGGGCTTGCCTCAACGCGTACTAGCTTGGTGGCGACCAAGTGAACCTCGGGATAAAATCACCGTGTCAACCTTGTTCATCCAGTTGGTTTGCATTCCCCATACACAAGCTTGTAATTACTTTCATATATATTGTGCTTGTGTAGTTGTTCTTGTATTTAGTTAGCTTGTGTAGCTTGCTAGTTACCTTCTTTGCTTGTGTAGCCTAGAAGTAGCTCTCTTGCGTGACTAGTTGACTTGTAGTCTTGCTAGTCACATTGCTTAGTTTGTGTAGCTAAGTTGAGCTCTCTAATTTGGCTTGTGTAGCCTTGTTATTGAGCATTGCTAGTGAGCTTAGGCTTTGTGCTTTGCTTGCTAGATTGTGTAGGAGCTCCCTCGTGCTTGAAGTACTAGTTCCATAGGCTTGTGTGACCTTGCTTCTAGAATTGGTTAGGTGAGCTCTAGCTAGACCGACACCTTATTTGCATTGATTAGGATCTTTTGTAAGGTGTCATAGAGTATAAGTAGAGGGGTGTAGTCTAGGCTAGACCGATAGTTTTAATTCCGCATTTGTTTCGGTTAGCCGGTAAGATTTTTTTTTAGAAAAGACTATTCACCCCCCTCTAGTCCGCCATCTTGCGGATACATGGGTGTATGCCGGGTCTCTGAGTGATGAGTGATTGTCAACTGGGATGATGCGCATGTTCTTTGGCTTGTGTTGTGCAGGTGTCGAGCACGGATACAGTGATCGAAGGCGAGGTGAAGGTCAAGTAGAGACGTGCCGTGCCGATGGACCGAGAGTGGTGAAGGGCGGACGTGAGGCTTGGACTGATGGACTAGAGGCCTGAGGATCAGCTGTGGTGGCTGGCAGCCTATGGCAGCTACAAGTGAAGACTTGCGGTCATGTGTTGCCTGAGTCATGGACTTGGGGACACGTGTCAATGGACGGGGTGCACGGGAGGTGCATCCCATCTACGACGTCGGTTTGGTGGTAGAGCCAGGGAAAAACCATCGGGTGGACGGTTTCCAGGTTTGGGCCTCAAAACCTGGGTGCGGATGGTTTTCGAGTTTGGCCACAAAACTCGTGCTGAGGACGGTTTCCAGGTTTGGGCCTCAAAACCTGGGCGCTGAGGGTTTGCTGAGTTTGGCCTCAAAACTCAGATGCTTGGTGGGCTGGTTTCCCGGTTTGGGCCTCAAAACCGGGGGTTGGCAGGAAAAGGCTGGTTTCCCGGTTTGGGCCACAAAACCGGGGGTGCAGAGCGAGGGCGGCGCGTGGAGGCAATCGGGAGGTTGCGTCGAGGCAACGCTACGAGTTGTGCGGGCGTGGCCGTCGGATACACCTACCACCGAGTTGGTCCAGAATAACCTTAGGGTTTAGCTGGTTCGCTCTGTAAGTAGTTAGGGGTAGAGTGGAAATTAGGGATAGGTGAGAATTAGGATAAATAGAGGGAGACACCCACCTCCCCATTCATCTCAGTTAGTCATCTCAGTCATTTGCTCTTTTGATTCTAGGTTTTCCTGCTCTCCCTCCTCTCTGCTGTAGCGAACCAGAGATCCACAGAGAAGAGAACAATACCTCTGTGTTCATGAGATTTTGAGGAAGTGAGGCCGTAACCTCATTGTTGTAGCGTGTGGTAGCCACACGGTTGCAAATTCGTGGTTGTGATTCGCGTTTTGTTCGTGTTCTTCGCGGAATCCTTTTTCTCCATGATTTTCCCGTCGCTTGATCTCTTTGCTCGGTTCATCTTTTGCAAATCTGTTTGAACCAAGTTGTTCTAGATCGTGAGGCACTTCTTTCCACCGAAGGAATTCTCCTCTAACCTCACGGTCTAGGAGATCGATCGATTTTGGTTTTGGGTCAAGTTTTTCTCCTTTCCCCCGAATTTCTTTGATTCACCGATTTGGAGATAGGTTCGAGCCATGATCTCTTAGAGATAGCTCACTATCCTCCTTGTGACTCCTCTCACAAAGTTTGATCCCTAGAGGATTCGTTTTGGGTGAGATCGAGTCGATTCGGTGGACGAACTGTGAAATCGCGGGGTGACCGGACGCTTGGGTCGGGGTGACCGGACGCACCACCGGAGTCCGGTCGTTGAATGTCTTCACTGTGTTTTTCGCGACTCGACCGGACGCTCAAGACCGGACGCTGGTTCCTGTGATCGACCGGACGCTTCGCTTGCACTGTTCACTATCCGCGTTTTCTAGTGACCGGACGCTCGAGGTGTGACCGGACGCTTAGTGACCGTGAGTCCGGTCCAACTCAGAGAGGTCCAAAATCTGATTTCGTCTGACCGGACGCGTCCGGTGCTCTGCGACCGGACGCAGGCCAGAGTCCGGTCAGTTCAGTTTCGCGCTGTCTCGTTCGCAGCTTGTTCGTTCGTTGTCGGATTTGATTTCCGTCTTTTGCGTTGGGTTTATAGAATTGTGTAGTGTCCCGCTGTGCTTCTTGGAAGCATCCACCCTATATCTAGGGTCGTGGATACTAGCAAGCTCTAAGGTTTCCCTTTGGGGTTGATTTTGGGACAGTTGCTATGAGTTTCCGAAAGAAAAATTTGGAGCTCCCATTCACCCCCCCCCCTCTGGTCGCTTTCTGGTAGCATTCTCGGTCCTTCAATTGGTATCGGAGCAGGTTAAGGATCTTCCACCTTAGCCGGTTCCAGATCCACAGAAGGCGACATGGATCGCGGCGTGGGCAAACCGCCGTTTTTCGATGGGACGAACTATGCGTATTGGAAGATACGCATGTCAGCCTATCTGCAGAGTTTGGGTGCTTCCATTTGGGATATTTGCAACTCTGTCGATTATGTGGTCTTGGCTGCTCGTGTCACTCAGCTTCAGATCGATGAGCACGATGCCAATAGCCGAGCCCGTAATGCTCTTTTCTCATGCTTGAGCATGAGTGAGTTTGATCGCGTTTCTCACCTCGCTACGGCTCGGGAGATTTGGGCTACCCTCATGCGTTTCCATGAGGGAACCTCTCAAGTCAAAACCCGTCTCTACGAGTCGTTCAAGAGAGAGTATGAGAACTTTCGACATCAACCTGGCGAGAGCATAGAAAGTTTATTCGCTCGCTTTCAGGTGATTGTCAACAGGATGGGGGCTAACAAGGAGCTGTTGCCTTTCAACGATCATGAGAGAGCTTTGAAGCTTTTGCATACTCTTGATCGATCGGTGTGGGAATCCAAAGTTCAGGCGATCATCGAATCACCTAACTACGAGACCCTCACGTGCAACGAGCTCTTCAGTAAGCTCAAGTCCAGTGGGATTGATGCCCTGGCAAGGGCTTCTTATGAGAATCCTTCTAGCCCGACTATGGCTTTGGTTTCTGGCTCTTCTAACCCCTCTAGAGGTTTTGCTCTTTCGTCTCTCTTTTCTGTCACAGAGGACCAGCTTGAGTCTTTGGGGGATGACGAGTTGGCAATGCTCGCCAACCGGTTCTCGCGGTTTCACAACAACCGCATGAACCGTCGCCGCGGAGGAGGACGCTCGGGATGCTACGAGTGCGGCGACCCCGATCACTTCATCGCCAACTTCCCCAAGAAGAAGCATTCATCTGGGAAGGGCGATCATGGGCACAAGTACGACTCTGGCAAGCGCAAGGAGAAGTACGTCCCCGCGAGGCACAAGCGGAGGGGCAGCTTCGACAAGGAGTACATCAAGAAGAAGTACATGGAGAAGGCCCAGGCCGAGCAGCGTGCGTTCTTCGCCACGCTCAGCGACGTCGACGGCTCGGATGATGACTCCGCTTGCTCAAGCGATGACGAGTCCGAGAAGAAGAAGAAGAGGATCGAGGACAAGCTGAATGGTCTTTGCTTCTTCGCCGACGACGACGGCCTCTGCACCATGGCCCTCGGCAAGGAGGTCGACGGCGAGCTAGTGAACTCCCCTCGGAACGACGACGACGACGACACCTCCTAGGTATCTCTGACCCACGATGAGCTTTCCGCTGAGGTCGAGAAACTTACTGCCTCGCTCCTTAGTCAAGATAAGTTGCTTAGGCGAGCCGCTAGAGAGCGCAAGGAGTTTAGGCAGAAGTGGGAGGATACGGTGAAGGAACTTGACTCTGTCAAGTCCACCGTAGTTATCACAGATGAGGAGTGCGAGGCGTGCACCACGCACATGACTGATCTTCTCACTTTGAGAAGTAAGTATGTTGCGTTGGTAGGAGAGGTGGATGAGCTTCGGGCTAGATCCATGCTGTTGGGTGCATGCAAGACTTGTCCTGTCTTGCAATCCGAGTTGGCAGAGAAGAATGCCAAGATTTTGTCTCTTGAGGAGGCCAGCTCGGGTAGCACTTGTGTGACTAGGTGCGCTTTGTGCGAGGGTTTGGAGATGGAGATTGCCAATGTGAAGCATGACAAGATGCAAACCGAGGAGGAAAACACATACCTTCGGACCATCTTGTCATGGGTGTCTTGTGGTGAGCCACAGCTCGGGATGATGATTTCCCAATTCAAGCGAGCTGCTGGAGGCCCCGGTGTAGGTTTTGCTCAGGGTATTGATCTTTCTGCTTTTGGGAAGATTGGGGAGTCGAGTGGTTTAAACCCGAGTGAGAAGCCCAACTCCACCACTACTCCCAAACTTACCAAGCTTCCACCCAAAGAGCCTCTCAAGCCTAACACCAAGGATGGAGTGTTTGAAGAACCTCCGAGAGTTCCACCCAAGAACCAAGTATGGCATCCCAAACCCAATCACTTGAAGAACAAGCTTGATACGATGCCACCTATCCAGGAGGAGTTGCCACAGAAGGGCAAGGTGATCCACACCCACAACCGTGAGTACCAACAACCCCCTTTGAGAGCGGTGAGGTACCACTGTGAGCACTGTGGGAGAGATGGACACTTGAGCGAGTTCTGTTTTAGGTGCAAGAGAGAGGCGCGCCATGCTAGGGAGATGAACAACCCGGACATGTACCATACTTTCCATGATGTACATGCGCCGAATGTTCAGAGGAGAGCACCGAGACGTGCTGCTAGGCCCAGAGGTCCAGAACCTCAAGTTCCCAGGCCTAGGCAGCAGAGAGCTCCGAGGAGAGATGCTAGGCCTAGGGGTGTTGAGCCTCAAGTCCCTAGGCGTAGGCCTCGTAGAGAGCGTGCCCGGCGGGAGCCTGCATTTGTAGGCTATGGACCCCGTGGCGGTGGCTTTGCAGTTGAGCGTTTCCCCCCACCGCGTTTTGAGTATCGCGATGGACGCTCCTCCCTTAGCGGACCACGTTTTCCTCAACGTGGTGATCGCTCCTCCCGTAGGCGTGCTAGGAATGGTTTTTCTGCTAACCGTTCTTTTGAGCAGCCGGCCCAACACTGGTATTCCCCTTACTTCACTAACCCCAGTGTTGGCCCGTATGCTCACCCTATGTCTTTTTATTGATGTAGGTAAAACGATTGGAGAACATTTGGTTGGTGGATTCTGGGTGTTCGAGGCACATGACCGGAAACGCCAAGTGGTTCTCCAGTCTTAGTCCGGTCGCCGGAAAGGAGTATATCACCTTCGGCGACAACAGCAAAGGTAAGGTGCTGTCTCGTGGGTCTGTGCGAGTTAATGAGCACTTTGTGTTGCGCGATGTTGCTCTTGTTTCTAACTTGCATTTTAACCTTCTTTCTGTTTTGCAACTCTTTGACGACGACTATGAGATTCGTTTTAAACCGAATCTCAGTCGTATTTTGGATCCTCAGGGCAATCTTGTGTGTTTGATTTCGCCCTTTGGAAAAGTCTTTCGTGCGAATTTCTCGGAGTCTTTTGGTACTTCTCGTTGTCTTGTGGCTGGACCTTCCTCTTCTGATCTTTGGAAGTGGCATAGGAGACTTGGACATTTGAGCTTCGACTTGCTTGCAAGGCTTAGTTCACTTGGCCTAATCCGAGGATTGCCCAAGTTATCTATGGAGAAGGATCTTGTTTGCCACTCTTGTAGACACGGGAAGATGGTTGCCGCTCCCCACCATCCAGTGACTCAGGTCATGACCAAGCGCCCTGGAGAGCTTTTGCACATGGACCTTGTTGATCCGGCTCGGGTGAGCTCGGTTGGGGGGAAGTGGTATGTGCTTGTTGTTGTCGACGATTTTTCGAGATATTCGTGGGTCTTCTTTTTAGCTGAGGAGACCGAGACTTTCTCCTTTGCTCGCAATCTGATTTTGCGTCTTCAGAATGAGTTCCCTTTGAACTCTATGCGAGCAATTCGGAGTGATAATGGTTCCAAATTCAAGAATTCGGGTTTTGAGAAGTTTTGTGACACTTTTGGGTTAGAGCATCAGTTTTCTTCCCCCTACACACCGCCTCAGAATGGTGTTGTAGAAAGGAAGAATCGGACCCTTGTAGAGATGGCCAGGACGATGCTCGATGAGCATAGGACTCCTAGGCGATATTGGGCCGAAGCTATGAACACGGCATGCTATATTTCCAATCGCATTTTTCTTCGAGCTTTCTTGAAAAAGACCTCTTATGAGTTGCGTTTTGGAAAACTACCCAAGGTGAGCTATTTTCGAGTTTTTGGTTGCCATTGTTTTATACTCAAAAAGGGCAACTTGGACAAGTTTGAGTCTCGTTCTTCTGACGGTGTGTTTTTGGGTTATGGCACTCACACTCGAGCTTATCGTGTACTTAACCTTGACACTAACCGAGTCATGGAGACATCAGATGTCACCTTCGACGAGACCATGGTTTGTCCTTCTTCTCATTTTGAGCGTGCAGGTGATCATGAGGTTGGCGAACCTCTTTTCGATGATGAAGAAGAAGGTGCTGAAGGGATAGATGACCCAGCACCTCCTCCACCTGCTGTGCCGCAAAGAGCGGCCTCTACGACGACTCACGACCCCGACACATCGTCTTCCTGGGGGCCGTGGGATCCGCCACCCCGAGCGGTACCTTTGGTACCCGGGGAGGCACCAGCTGCTGTTGAGGGGGAGGCCAGCTCGGCTAGGGAGGCGCCACGACACATTCAGCGCCAGCACCCGCCTCAGCAGATGATCGGCAGCATCGACGAACGCGTCACCCGGTCAAGGCAAATCTCTCACTTTGCTCATTCTGCATTTGTTGCTGATTTTGAGCCCCGAGATGTTGGACACGCTTTGACGGATCCGGATTGGGTCAATGCCATGCATGAGGAGCTTGAGAACTTTGAGAGAAATCAGGTTTGGGTTCTAGTGTCTCCACCTTCTAAGTGTCATCCAATTGGGACAAAATGGGTTTTCAAAAACAAACAAGGAGAAGATGGCCATGTTGTGAGAAACAAGGCCAGACTCGTAGCCCAGGGATATAGTCAGAAGGAGGGGATAGACTATGAGGAGACATTTGCTCCTGTAGCACGTTTGGAGGCTATTAGGATACTCTTGGCTTTTGCTGCATCCAAAGGTTTCAAACTTTTTCAAATGGATGTCAAGAGTGCCTTCTTAAACGGCTACATAGAAGAGGAGGTGTATGTTAGACAACCCCCCGGTTTCAAAAATCCCAAGTTTCCAAACCATGTCTTTAAACTCCACAAAGCTTTGTATGGTTTGAAACAAGCCCCTAGAGCCTAGTATGATAGGTTGAAAACCTTTTTGCTTGCTAAGGGTTTTAAAATGGGATGTGTAGATAAAACGCTCTTTCTCCTCAAGCAAGGCAATGATACTCTCTTGGTCCAAATTTACGTGGATGATATCATTTTCGGTGGTTCTTCTCATGTTTTGGTTGCCAAGTTCGCAGATACTATGAGCAGGGAGTTCGAGATGAGCATGATGGGCGAGTTGACGTTTTTCCTCGGGTTGCAAATCAAGCAAACCCGGGAAGGAACGTTTGTGCACTGTAACACCTCTGGTGTTTAATATGTAATTAACCTGACATGTCATCATCATTAGTTATTAATCATTCTTGCCATGCATTTAAGTTTGCTTAATATCTGTGTGAATCGTGTTCAGTTGAGTGTTTTGATGTTTACCAAAGTTCAAAAATCAAAATAGAATTTAAATTCCTTTTGAAAAACCTCAAATTTCCAAACTCTAGTTTTACCCCTTTTTCTAATTCAAAAGCTATTCAAAATTTGAAGTTGGTCCAATTAGCAAAGTTGTAGATTTCAAAATTCTAAACAACTTTGGTGTTTTGAGTTTTCCCTGTGCAGTTCGTCTTTTGGGAGTTTTTCTAAAAATTTCAAAAGAAAGGGAAAAGGTTTTCACTGTGTTGCACAGCTAGAGGGCCCCGGCCACCATCAAGGCACAGCGCCGTCACGCCAAGCCTGGCCAACCCGCGCCGTGTCGCGCGCAGCCAGCGCTCACGCTCCCGGCCCCTACCTCCATCTCGTCCGAGCCCCTACCCCGCGCAGCGCCGAGCCGGCTGACCCGCGCCCGTGTCGCCCGAAGCCAGCGCTGAGCGCTCAATCTCTCCGGACCCCTACCCCGCGCAGTACTGAGCCCGGCTGACCCGTTCCGTGTCGCCCGAGGCCAGAGCCAGCGCGATCGATCTCCCCGACCCCTACCTAGTCTAAGCCTCGCCCATTCCCCTATCCTACCCTCTTTTCCCCTACGGCCGCGGACAGCGCGCGGATGCCCGCCGCTGACAAGCTGCCGCGCCGCACGCAAACACCCGAACCCCCCACCGTCCTTCGCCCGGACCCCGGCATCACCCCGCGCCTATAAAAGCCGCCAAGCTCCGCCATTGCCACCACCGGCACTGCCTTGCCAACCCACACCTCCAAACCATCCCAGCACCCGCCGAGGCCGCCACTGCCTTCGCCTTGAGTTTCTCCACCTCCCTGAACCACCGCTTTCACCCCTCCGTCCTTCCATCGCCGGCACAGCAACTCCGCTCCAACTCCGGCGAACCGCTCGAGCCAACCCTCGAGCCAACCCTCGAGTCAACCTTCGAGCCAAACCTCGAACCCCAACCCTCGAACCGCACACCCTCGAGCGTCCCCTCAGGCCACACCCCTCGAACAGCACTCTCGAGCCCCGACCCTCGAGCCTCACCGTCGAGCACGCCTGCGAACCGCGCCCCTCGAGCAGCCGAGCCCCACCCTCAGCCTCGGACGAATCGCAGCACCCTCGGTTTGAGCCTCGAGAAGTTAGCCGAGGCTACCCTCGAGAAGTTAGCCGAGGATACCCTCGAAAAGTTAGCCGAGCCTCGCCAAGGCCTCGCCACCGTCGAGCTCCCGCCTCCAACCCTCGCACCGCCTCGACCGAGCCAAGCCTCGAGCAAGCATCCTCCGCTTCGCCCGAGCCTCCAAGCCAAGCCTCAAGCAAGCATCCTCCGTCTCGCCCGAGCCTTCGAGCCAAGTCTCGAGCGAGCGTGCTTTCTCCGCTTCGCCCGAGCCAAGTCTCGAGCGAGCGTGCTTTCTCCGCTTCGCCCGAGCCAGCTTCCGAGCGAACCCGCGTCTCCGTCTCGCCCGAGCCTCCCAGTCAGGCCTCAGGACGAGCGATGGTTTCCGTCTCGACCGAGCCTCCCAGCCGAGACCCCGAGCAGCAGGTCCGCCGCCGCGCTTTGTCGGTGAGCGCCCCGACTCGCACCGTGCTCTTTTCCTTTTTCCTTTTCTTTTAGAAAATGTGAATAGTGTTTTGTTTTCTTCTTTTGGTGAGGATTAATCTGTTGTTCGTTAAATCTTGAAAAAAAAATGTGGTGTGTTCCTTGCTCTGTGTAGTATTTTATAAAAATAAGAAACTCTACCTTTTTGCAAAGTTTAAAAATATGAAAAATCCTCCTTTTAATTAAGAAATGGATAGTTTTAGGTTTTTAGTAAAACTTGTATAGCTCCATAGGTTATGAAATTTGTTCTGTTATCTAGTTACACCATGATGAACCTATGAGTTTAATTTGGTAAATTTTGGAGCAACTGTACAACACAACCTTTTAAAATAAATTAGGAAAAATAGAAAAGTAATTACGAATCTTGTTGTTTGATGTGACCTTTTGGATTGTTTGCGGTTGATAGACCCCCACCCATCTGGTCTATGATGATTGATGCCTTGCAATAGTTTGTAAGTGAAGCTTAATAGGTTTTGTTAATCTTGCTAAAAAAAAAAGTAAAGATAGATAACTTTGTGTCTACCATAGAAGTTGCTTATGCAATAGAAAGTTTTGTCCTGTGCTGTTTGTTCATGTCAGCATCCTCATAAGCATACATCATTGCATCCGTATAGTAACCGAAGCAGAAGGAATCAACGTCGAGTCAGCCGCTGACGAACCAACCCCCGAAGCAACCCCGAGCTCCGACTCCTGCAGTCCGACCTCGAGCCTGCTCTCTTTAAGGCAAGCCCCGGTGCATTTAACCCTTCCTTGGATTTATAAAATGTTTTCCTTAAATACTTTTGAGTTAAACTACTGCATTAGGTTATAGGAGTTGTGTGATGACCTATTACCTGCATTATTTACCTCCACCAGAAGATCAACCTGCCCTGTTTTTAAAAAACTATTTGCAAAATGCTTAGCAATGCTATACAATAGGTTTGCAAAAATGCCAATTTCAAAAGTGTGCTCACTTAAAGAATATTTATGGGAATTTGGCTTTACTTCCTGACTGTTGGCTAGGTATCTGATCCGTACCTAGTCAATGGCGAGAAGAGGTTGTCCGCGCGTACGGTGCCGTCATGTTGTAGTCCGGGACTCAACAGTTGACACCGACCGGGACAGGGTTGAAAAACCGACAGGACCTGTACTCTTGGGTTAGAGTCCCAAGGTGCTTGTCGCTGGCGGAAAAGTTGAAAAACCGACAGGACCTGTACTCTCGGGTTAGAGTCCCGAGGTGCTTGTTGCTGGAGGAAAACCGACAGGACCTGTACTCCCGGGTTAGAGTCCCGAGGTGCTTGTCGCTGGCGGAAAAATGTAGGGACCATCCGTATGGGGGCCTGCTGGCCAAGACTTGCAACTATTCACATACTACGGAAAGCTCTGGCTCCGAGGAATCCTTTATTGGACCGACAACCGCGCACTGGGAGTGGAGAGATGGCGGAAGTAGCATGTACCCACGTGGGTTAGAGTCCCGGATTGGAGTGGTGTACTGTACTTCCGGGTGGCGTAGGACCGGGCCCAATCTTGGAGGAATCGTGGAAGACGAGTTGGCATATGCAAGCTTGGGTGCTACATATGCAGTGTGGATAGGGATCCTCAGCTGAGTATTATTTATCCGGATTAACGTTGCTCCTCGGTTATGGAGACTTGGTCACTGACTGTCAACGGAGAGTGGTTCTCAACTAGGTATGTTTTTGAATGGTAAAATGAATCTTGGACAATGAAGAATTGAGGAATACTTGAATCTTTCCAAAATAGAAACAAGTTTTACAAAATGCTTTTTCTGCAAAATACTTCTTGCTCAAGCCTTACCTAAGCCTTTCATTCCTGAGTCTTCTCCCTTTTTCTTTAGTCGGGTAAGTCTTGTTGAGTACCCCAGTACTCAGGGTTTGTTAACCCTCTGTTGCAGGTTTCTAATAGGTGACGTTGATCATGATCGTGTCAGTGGGCTTGACGTGATCTGGTCGTTCTTCATCTCCAACTTAGGTGCTCCGCCTAAGTGTGGTTCTGTAGTACTATTCTGTTTCCGCAATACCAGTTTTATTATTGTAAAAAGTAACATTTTCAGAATTTGTAAAGTCTATCTATCTTGCTTCCGCACTCCGATGATATTTTGTATCAACTGTTGTAATGTTGTAATTATTCCAACCTTCATGATGATGTTCCTGTGGTCCGTGGATAATTCGGGGTCCTCTCGGGGACACCCGACAGATCTTTCCTGTGATGTGGTACATGTGCACAGTCATTAGAGCTCAGGGAGACAGTGACTTGTGCGGGTGGGCCACATTACCGGGCGGTTCTGCCACAGAATGGTATCGGAGCAGGATTGTCATCAAGGGAAGACTGGTTGCAACATTACTTTTGAAAAACTTCAAAATGGTTTCTTAATCTAAAAGTTTTTGGAAGTAACAAATTAAAAATGATCTTTCCCTAAGTTTCTTGCTTTGCTGGAAGACTTCGTGAAGACTATACTAGTGATTCCAACAGAAGGTATCAAGAAGTTTTCAACTTATCTACTAAGGATCATTGAAGCGTCAACTCCTCGCCAGAACAAGACAGAAGAGCTTTTCAACACCTACACCAAGTCAGTGAAGCTAGTGTAGCCCTATACCTAACAGGTGGAGACAGAGATCTCCTGTCTTTAAGAGATCGTATAGGACGAGCATACATCATCTCATGCATAATGATAAAATGTGCTTTTTCTCTAAATACTAAAAGCAGCTATGATCCCCGATGGCTGATTGTCCCTAGATTCTGTTACCCTTGCTACCTTGTTCCATAAGTTCTGATCCTTGGGAACTTTTGGATATCTTTCATACACTCTACCACATAAAAATTAGAATCAGGGAAAATCCTTGGTTCCTCCGGAACAAGCGTGTCATGCCTTGAATTGGCACGTGCTAGTTGTTTGATGTCGTGAAAACGACGAATGGTGGTTGAAAGTTACTGAAATTGTGTTCTTTGAAAGGACCCTGATCTATGGATCGGATAAAAGCGTGGGAACCTGAAGTCGCCTATGGATGGTCACCATAGAGCGTTACGGCCAGGTGCTCGCTAATATCCAGGTCTATAGTCATGATTCCTTCTGGTCCACTATGAAAGTACTTTCATTTCTGAATGCCCGAAAGGGAGTTCAAAGCCACTTTCCTTGTAGTTATAACCAACCTTTATTTCTGGTTATAATTTCCCTCTTTATGGGATGAGAGTTATAGAAGTTATGCTCTATTATGGTGCCATAATTGGTGACCACGGTGCCGCGACGGAACCCAAAGAATCCTGTGTGCCGGATTGCACAAGTTTCCATTGGGTGCGCGCAGGTATCGAGGTCTACAGTTATGATCCATTATAGACCGTAACTAATATATGCTCTCTCTTGGTTTTTGATACTTTTCCTTGCTATTTGCAACCGTGTTCTGATCCCGGTTGTAATCCCAACCCCAAACCAGTGCCTTGTGAACTCCTTGCGAGTAAACAAGTGTGACACTTTTCCTTTTCCATTACTCAACCCCAGCCTTTAAGCACTTCTTAAATCTCGGGACGAGATTTCTTTTAGGGGGGAAGGCTGTAACACCTCTGGTGTTTAATATGTAATTAACCTGACATGTCATCATCATTAGTTATTAATCATTCTTGCCATGCATTTAAGTTTGCTTAATATCTGTGTGAATCGTGTTCAGTTGAGTGTTTTGATGTTTACCAAAGTTCAAAAATCAAAATAGAATTTAAATTCCTTTTGAAAAACCTCAAATTTCCAAACTCTAGTTTTACCCCTTTTTCTAATTCAAAAGCTATTCAAAATTTGAAGTTGGTCCAGTTAGCAAAGTTGTAGATTTCAAAATTCTAAACAACTTTGGTGTTTTGAGTTTTCCCTGTGCAGTTCGTCTTTTGGGAGTTTTTCTAAAAATTTCAAAAGAAAGGGAAAAGGTTTTCACTGTGTTGCACAGCTAGAGGGCCCCGGCCACCATCAAGGCACAGCGCCGTCACGCCAAGCCTGGCCAACCCGCGCCGTGTCGCGCGCAGCCAGCGCTCACGCTCCCGGCCCCTACCTCCGTCTCGTCCGAGCCCCTACCCCGCGCAGCGCCGAGCCGGCTGACCCGCGCCCGTGTCGCCCGAAGCCAGCGCTGAGCGCTCAATCTCTCCGGACCCCTACCCCGCGCAGTACTGAGCCCGGCTGACCCGTTCCGTGTCGCCCGAGGCCAGAGCCAGCGCGATCGATCTCCCCGACCCCTACCTAGTCTAAGCCTCGCCCATTCCCCTATCCTACCCTCTTTTCCCCTACGGCCGCGGACAGCGCGCGGATGCCCGCCGCTGACAAGCTGCCGCGCCGCACGCAAACACCCGAACCCCCCACCGTCCTTCGTCCGGACCCCGGCATCACCCCGCGCCTATAAAAGCTGCCAAGCTCCGCCATTGCCACCACCGGCACTTCCTTGCCAACCCACACCTCCAAACCATCCCAGCACCCGCCGAGGCCGCCACTGCCTTCGCCTTGAGTTTCTCCACCTCCCTGAACCACCGCTTTCACCCCTCCGTCCTTCCATCGCCGGCACAGCAACTCCGCTCCAACTCCGGCGAACCGCTCGAGCCAACCCTCGAGCCAACCCTCGAGTCAACCTTCGAGCCAAACCTCGAACCCCAACCCTCGAACCGCACACCCTCGAGCGTCCCCTCAGGCCACACCCCTCGAGCAGCACTCTCGAGCCCCGACCCTCGAGCCTCACCGTCGAGCACGCCTGCGAACCGCGCCCCTCGAGCAGCCGAGCCCCACCCTCAGCCTCGGACGAATCGCAGCACCCTCGGTTTGAGCCTCGAGAAGTTAGCCGAGGCTACCCTCGAGAAGTTAGCCGAGGATACCCTCGAAAAGTTAGCCGAGCCTCGCCAAGGCCTCGCCACCGTCGAGCTCCCGCCTCCAACCCTCGCACCGCCTCGACCGAGCCAAGCCTCGAGCAAGCATCCTCCGCTTCGCCCGAGCCTCCAAGCCAAGCCTCAAGCAAGCATCCTCCGTCTCGCCCGAGCCTTCGAGCCAAGTCTCGAGCGAGCGTGCTTTCTCCGCTTCGCCCGAGCCAAGTCTCGTGCGAGCGTGCTTTCTCCGCTTCGCCCGAGCCAAGTCTCGAGCGAGCGTGCTTTCTCCGCTTCGCCCGAGCCAGCTTCCGAGCGAACCCGCGTCTCCGTCTCGCCCGAGCCTCCCAGTCAGGCCTCAGGACGAGCGATGGTTTCCGTCTCGACCGAGCCTCCCAGCCGAGACCCCGAGCAGCAGGTCCGCCGCCGCGCCTTGTCGGTGAGCGCCCCGACTCGCACCGTGCTCTTTTCCTTTTTCCTTTTCTTTTAGAAAATGTGAATAGTGTTTTGTTTTCTTCTTTTGGTGAGGATTAATCTGTTGTTCGTTAAATCTTGAAAAAAAAATGTGGTGTGTTCCTTGCTCTGTGTAGTATTTTATAAAAATAAGAAACTCTACCTTTTTGCAAAGTTTAAAAATATGAAAAATCCTCCTTTTAATTAATAAATGGATAGTTTTAGGTTTTTAGTAAAACTTGTATAGCTCCATAGGTTATGAAATTTGTTCTGTTATCTAGTTACACCATGATGAACCTATGAGTTTAATTTGGTAAATTTTGGAGCAACTGTACAACACAACCTTTTAAAATAAATTAGGAAAAATAGAAAAGTAATTACGAATCTTGTTGTTTGATGTGACCTTTTGGATTGTTTGCGGTTGATAGACCCCCACCCATCTGGTCTATGATGATTGATGCCTTGCAATAGTTTGTAAGTGAAGCTTAATAGGTTTTGTTAATCTTGCTAAAAAAAAGTAAAGATAGATAACTTTGTGTCTACCATAGAAGTTGCTTACGCAATAGAAAGTTTTGTCCTGTGCTGTTTGTTCATGTCAGCATCCTCATAAGCATACATCATTGCATCCGTATAGTAACCGAAGCAGAAGGAATCAACGTCGAGTCAGCCGCTGACGAACCAACCCCCGAAGCAACCCCGAGCTCCGACTCCTGCAGTCCGACCTCGAGCCTGCTCTCTTTAAGGCAAGCCCCGGTGCATTTAACCCTTCCTTGGATTTATAAAATGTTTTCCTTAAATACTTTTGAGTTAAACTACTGCATTAGGTTATAGGAGTTGTGTGATGACCTATTACCTGCATTATTTACCTCCACCAGAAGATCAACCTGCCCTGTTTTTAAAAAACTATTTGCAAAATGCTTAGCAATGCTATACAATAGGTTTGCAAAAATGCCAATTTCAAAAGTGTGCTCACTTAAAGAATATTTATGGGAATTTGGCTTTACTTCCTGACTGTTGGCTAGGTATCTGATCCGTACCTAGTCAATGGCGAGAAGAGGTTGTCCGCGCGTACGGTGCCGTCATGTTGTAGTCCGGGACTCAACAGTTGACACCGACCGGGACAGGGTTGAAAAACCGACAGGACCTGTACTCTTGGGTTAGAGTCCCAAGGTGCTTGTCGCTGGCGGAAAAGTTGAAAAACCGACAGGACCTGTACTCTCGGGTTAGAGTCCCGAGGTGCTTGTTGCTGGAGGAAAACCGACAGGACCTGTACTCCCGGGTTAGAGTCCCGAGGTGCTTGTCGCTGGCGGAAAAATGTAGGGACCATCCGTATGGGGGTCTGCTGGCCAAGACTTGCAACTATTCACATACTACGGAAAGCTCTGGCTCCGAGGAATCCTTTATTGGACCGACAACCGCGCACTGGGAGTGGAGAGATGGCGGAAGTAGCATGTACCCACGTGGGTTAGAGTCCCGGATTGGAGTGGTGTACTGTACTTCCGGGTGGCGTAGGACCGGGCCCAATCTTGGAGGAATCGTGGAAGACGAGTTGGCATATGCAAGCTTGGGTGCTACATATGCAGTGTGGATAGGGATCCTCAGCTGAGTATTATTTATCCGGATTAACGTTGCTCCTCGGTTATGGAGACTTGGTCACTGACTGTCAACGGAGAGTGGTTCTCAACTAGGTATGTTTTTGAATGGTAAAATGAATCTTGGACAATGAAGAATTGAGGAATACTTGAATCTTTCCAAAATAGAAACAAGTTTTACAAAATGCTTTTTCTGCAAAATACTTCTTGCTCAAGCCTTACCTAAGCCTTTCATTCCTGAGTCTTCTCCCTTTTTCTTTAGTCGGGTAAGTCTTGTTGAGTACCCCAGTACTCAGGGTTTGTTAACCCTCTGTTGCAGGTTTCTAATAGGTGACGTTGATCATGATCGTGTCAGTGGGCTTGACGTGATCTGGTCGTTCTTCATCTCCAACTTAGGTGCTCCGCCTAAGTGTGGTTCTGTAGTACTATTCTGTTTCCGCAATACCAGTTTTATTATTGTAAAAAGTAACATTTTCAGAATTTGTAAAGTCTATCTATCTTGCTTCCGCACTCCGATGATATTTTGTATCAACTGTTGTAATGTTGTAATTATTCCAACCTTCATGATGATGTTCCTGTGGTCCGTGGATAATTCGGGGTCCTCTCGGGGACACCCGACAGATCTTTCCTGTGATGTGGTACATGTGCACAGTCATTAGAGCTCAGGGAGACAGTGACTTGTGCGGGTGGGCCACATTACCGGGCGGTTCTGCCACATGCACCAGGGCAAGTACACCAGAGATATCCTGAAGAAGTTCGACATGGGTGAGGCCAAGCCTCTTCCAACACCCATGGCGACCACGACGGCCCTGGATGCGGACAAGGAGGGAGAAGCGGTGGACTAGAAGGAGTACCGGAGTATGATCGGGTCGCTGCTGTACCTGACGGCGGCACGCCCGGACATCTAGTTCGCGGTGTGCCTCTGCGCGCGCTTTCAGGCGTCGCCGCGCACCTCTCACCGTCAGGCGGTCAAGCGCATTATGAGATACTTATCCTTTTTTCCAGAATTTGGGATTTGGTATTCTACTTCCTCCACTCTTTCCCTTTGCGGTTATTCCGATGCCGATTTTGCTGGTTGCCATATTGATCGCAAGTCCACTTCTGGGACTTGCCAGTTTATTGGTTCTTCTCTTGTTTCGTAGTCTTCTCGCAAGCAGTCTAGCGTCGCCCAGTCTACCACGGAGGCTGAGTATGTTGCTGCGGCTAGCTGCTATTCCCAGTTACTCTGGATGATGGTCACTTTGCGTGATTTTGGTCTGAGCTTTTCTCGTGTTCCATTGCTTTGTGACAGCACGAGTGCGATTAGCGTTGCTAAGAACCCCGTGCTTCACTCGAAGACAAAACACATTGATGTGCGCTTTCATTTTCTGCGAGACCACTATGAGAAGGGTGATATCGACCTTCGCCATGTCGATACTCATCATCAGCTTGCTGATATTTTTACCAAGCCTTTGGACCAATCAACCTTTAATCGGTTGAGAGGTGAGCTTGGTGTGTGTTTCCCCTTTTAGATGGGGGAAACACATTGGATTTTGTATGATACACTGACTTTTTGATTTCAGTTGTTTTTGCTTCTTTTTGATTTCTTCGTGCATCTTTTGCATCTCAGCATACGCTTTTACATTCTGAGCTTCATGTGTATAATCTGAAGAATGTAACTATGCTTTGTGTAGTTTTTGCTCCGATGCTTTATGTTGATGCTGTAGCTTATGCTCCTTCTGATCACTAGTGCATACTATGAGCTGAGCTATTTTTGAATGGTGAATTTGAAAATGAACTTAAAACTTGAAAATGTTCACCATTGAGATATGCAACTAGCATGTGTAGGATGTGTTGAAGTCACATGTGCTTTTCATATATGCTAGGTTGCTATGTCTCTAGTGTTGAGTCATTCACTTGCTTGGTATGTCATATTCTGTTTAAAATCTGAACCAAGTTAAGTGAATTGGAAAGATCGAGATGGGTTTGCTTGTTAACACCTCACAGTTTCGAGACTGTTTCTCATTGCACTTTGAGTTAAACTTGTGTTGTGTAGTGTATGACCGAAAATGTTGCTTTAAGCTTCTGATTGCTTATGTATAGGCTTCGCACAGTTGGAAAGTTAGGCAATAACAAGCATTCAACCTCTCGCAGTCACATGTTGTTTTCTGAACTTGTGTAATTTCACCGCTACAACTCCGATTAAAATCTGAAATCACAAGTATATGCCTAGATTGATATCAGCAAGATGTTTGAACTGTGCTAGGGGTAGTTCACTTGGTATACATGCTTAGCACATTTGACTTCCTGTCCATACATGTCTTGTGCTATTTTGATGGTGAATACCTTTTTCAGCTTAAAACCGCTCACATGTTCGTATTTCATTCTTAGTGATCAGCTTGAGCCTTTGCTAGCATTCTGTGCATTTTTCTAAGTCATCGGATTTGAACTCTATAGAGCATCTTTGCACTCTCTTGAGTATACTTTTGAAGCTCCTAACTTGCATTTTTGACTCATATGCATTTTGGAAGGGGGAGAACCTCTCTTGTTGGCACTTTTTGTTGGTGCATTTTCTGATGGGGAGCCTTATTTCTTGATAAGTGCATTTTCAACTAAGGGGGAGAAATTGCAAATCATTACCCTCCGTTTCAGCTAAGGGGGAGCCTTCCTGGTTGCGTTTCAGCTAAGGGGGAGCCTTCCTGGTTGTTTGCACTTTTCGAGGGGGAGTTTTTCTTGCTTCCTGTTGGCCATAAGGCTTCGGTATCGAGCTTTCTTTGCTAGTTGCGTTGAGCCTGAGCCTCTTTCTTGAGGGACTAGCATTTGCTTTTCAGATTTTCAATTGGTGTCGAACTCTTTTTGGTAACAGTCGGTATCGAGCTTTCTTTGCTAGTTGTGTTGAGCCTCTGTGCCTCAATCTTGAGGGACTAGCATTTTGCTTTGATATTTTCGATTGGTTTTTGCTAGCGGTGTTGAGCCTGTTCTACCTCTTCTTGAGGGCTAGCTTTGCTTTGCTTGGTTGCGTCGAGCCGTTGCCCATGTCTTTGGGGACCAAGTTCATTCGCTCTTTCCACTTAACCTTCTTCGGCTTTGCTATGCTTTTGGGTCATTTGGTCGAGTTCTCTCTTCTCCTTCTTCCTTCTTCTCTTTCTATTATGATTTGTGTTGGTAGTTGACAATGCACTCATCAAGGGGGAGATTGCGGATACATGGGTGTATGTCGAGTCTCTGAGTGATGAGTGATTGTCAACTGGGATGATGCGCATGTTCTTTGGCTTGTGTTGTGCAGGTGTCGAGCACGGAAACAGTGATCAAAGGCGAGGTGAAGGTCAAGTAGAGACGTGTCGTGCCGATGGACCGAGAGTGGTGAAGGGCGGACGTGAGGCTTGGACTGAGGGACTAGAGGCCCGAGGATCAGCTGTGGTGGCTGGCAGCCTGTGGCAGCTACGAGTGAAGACTTGCGGTCATGTGTTGCCTGAGTCGTGGACTTGGGGACACGTATCAATGGACGGGGTGCACGGGAGGTGCATCCTATCTACGACGTCGGTTTGGTGGTAGAGCCAGGGAAAAACCATCAAGTGGACGGTTTCCAGGTTTGGGCCTCAAAACCTGGGTGCGGATGGTTTCCGAGTTTGGCCACAAAACTCGGGCTGAGGACGGTTTCCAGGTTTGGGCCTCAAAACCTGGGCGCTGAGGGTTTGCTGAGTTTGGCCTCAAAACTCAGATGCTTGGTGGGCTGGTTTCCCGGTTTGGGCCTCAAAACCGGGGGTTGGCTGGAAAAGGCTGGTTTCCCGGTTTGGGCCACAAAACCGGGGGTGCAGAGCGAGGGCGGCACGTGGTGGCAATCGGGAGGTTGCGTCGAGGCAACGCTACGAGTTGTGCGGGCGTGGCCGTCGGATACACCTACCACCGAGTTGGTCCAGAATAACCTTAGGGTTTAGCTGGTTCGCTCTGTAAGTAGTTAGGGGTATAGTGGGAATTAGGAATAGGTTAGAATTAGGATAAATAGGGGGAGACACCCACCTCCCCATTCACCTCAGTTAGTCATCTTAGTCATTTGCTCTTTTGATTCTAGGTTTTCCTGCTCTCCCTCCTCTCTGCTGTAGTGAACCTGAGATCCACAGAGAATAGAACAATACCTCTGTGTTCATGAGATTTTGAGGAAGTGAGGCCGTAACCTCATTGTTGTAGCGTGTGGTAGCCACACGGTTGCAAATTCGTGGTTGTGATTCGCGTTTTGTTCGTGTTCTTCGCGGAATCCTTTTTCTCCACGATTTTCCCGTCGCTTGATCTCTTTGCTCGGTTCATCTTTTGCAAATCCGTTTGAACCAAGTTGTTCTAGATCGTGAGGCACTTCTTTCCACCGAAGGAATTCTCCTCTAACCTCACGGTCTAGGAGATCGATCGATTTTGGTTTTGGGTCAAGTTTTTCTCCTTTCCCCCGAATTTCTTCGATTCACCGATTTGGAGACAGGTTCGAGCCATGATCTCTTAGAGATAGCTCACTATCCTCCTTGTGACTCCTCTCACCAAGTTTGATCCCTAGAGGATTCGTTTTGGGTGAGATCGAGTCGATTCGGTGGACGAACTGTGAAATCGCGGGGTGACCGGACGCTTGGGTCGGGGTGACCGGACGCACCACCGGAGTCCGGTCGTTGAATGTCTTCACTGTGTTTTTTGCGACTCGACCGGACGCTCAAGACCGAACGCTGGTTCCTGTGATCGACCGGACGCTTCGCTTGCACTGTTCACTATCCGCGTTTTCTAGTGACCGGACGCTCGAGGTGTGACCGGACGCTCAGTGACCGTGAGTCCGGTCCAACTCAGAGAGGTCCGAAATCTGATTTCGTCTGACCGGACGCGTCCGGTGCTCTGCGACCGGACGCAGGCCAGAGTCCGGTCAGTTCAGTTTCGCGCTGTCTCGTTCGCAGCTTGTTCGTTCGTTGTCGGATTTGATTTCCGTCTTTTGCGTTGGGTTTCTAGAATTGTGTAGTGTCCCGCTGTGCTACTTGGAAGCATCCACCCTATATCTAGGGTCGTGGATACTAGCAAGCTCTAAGGTTTCCCTTTGGGGTTGATTTTGGGACAGTTGCTACGAGTTTCCGAAAGGAAAATTTGGAGCTCCCATTCACCCCCCTCTGGTCGCTTTCTGGTAGCATTCTCGGTCCTTCACATCTCGACCCTTCAACCGCCATGAACTTAAACACTTTTGTGGGTAGCAAGTGCTAGCACTAAGTCTAAGTTATTGTGAGACATGATATAGTCAGACAAGAGCTGCTATAATATTATTCTAAGCATGCATGATTACCGGAGAATTTATTCTTAAAATAATCAAAACCTTAATTGTTCCTCAATGGTGATAAATTCCAACCACAGCCTTATATATATATGACGTAGTGAAAAACCTTCCACATAAGCTGCTTGCTTAGTGTTATGTCTTGTTAAGTCTTGTTGATCTGTGTTAAGAGGTTTTTCATACTCCTAAGATCAAGATCACGTACACACACCATATATATATCCTTGCCGCTTCTACGCTGGAAGTACGCACAAACATGCCATTTATTCATTACACAAAAATAGAGTGCTTCATGTTTTTAGTATATCTCTCTCCAAGTATGAATCAATAAATGAGACACAAAAGGCTAGGCAAAATAAATATTTATGGACATATGAGAGTCCATGCAAAAAAAATGCTAGCCATGTCTCAATAAAAAAATAAAAATAAAAAATAGGGAGAGAGATCTTATCAAATAGAGAAGCACTCTAGTCCACTACATATCACACACTTGCACATCTTGATCTGGGGGTATGACACTTCTCTTCTTGGATCCAAGCTTTAACTTGACAATACATGCTCAGTAAGTATGCTATTTGTTAACACCAGATTTTCGCACGCATAAGGAGATGACAGATGGGCCAGTGTGTGGAGATGAGCGTATGAGGCATTCGGCAAGTATCCATGCGGTCGGCTAGTTTCCAAGGATTCGACAACTGCTTATGCGATCGGCTATTCTGAGAAAAAGGGAGTTTCCGTTGAAACGATGGAAGCAAGAGCCGATCGGGCAACAAAATTGCGATAGTTAAGGCAATGAAGATTTCGAGGGGAGTCGAAGGCCAAAAAATATTCTATTTTCCTTTAATATTTCATAATCGTGTCCTCTTAGGACTTGTATTGCGTCCAGGGTATAAATATAAACCCTTCGCTATTGTAAAAAGGGTTCACAACCATATCAATACAAATCGGCCCCGTGCCACCTTCGAGTCCTTTGTCGTGTCGTCGAGTTCTTCGAGAGGAATCATCGATTCGTCGACCTCCGTAAGTCCCGACAACCTTGTTATCATGTCTAGTATCATGCGGTGGATTTAGATATGAAGCAAGTAGTCTTGTTTGTTTTCATAGATCGTGCAGCGGATCTATGTCAACAACCAGGAAGTCTTTGCTTGTGCTCTGCTTATGAGTAAATACCGTGCGGCAGACGTTTATTTGATATGTTTAGCAAAAGCGAGATAGTTATCGGCTCTATTAGATTTGGCAAGA